>OX420953.1:12879111-14129111 GCA_949091785.1 Polymixis lichenea | reverse complement strand
TAATGCAGAAAGACAAAGCAAAAAGAATGTATAACAGATACAGAGGGTAGGGTCTTTCTTTGGCCAAAGAATGAAAATTGCCATTCAACGTGGCAATGCTGCCAGTCTTCTGGGCAAGTTTCCGGATGATAACGATGCGGACGAGTGCTTCGACTGACGCCTAATTGTCCTTTGATTTTTATTTTTTTTATATGTACCTATAATTAGTTAGTTATTCATTTAATTGAATACCTACTTGGGTAGAAATAGTTAGTCGTGTTAAATATTGTGTATTTAAATAAATTGAACTAGGTGTTTAGTGCTTTGATGTGATTATTTGAATACTTTAACCCAAAATTCTAAGTTTAATTCACCTTAAATATGTTTTTCTTATGACAATTAAGGTTATTTTTCAATAACAATTTGATAATGTTATTCAAACAATATTTTTTTGAAAAAGTGGTGAGATACACATAAAGGTGAAATTTTCTTAATTCAGATGAATGTGTTCCTAATTCCATTTAGTGAGTGATTGCGTAAGAACACTTACCTGAACAAGATTTGTTCACATTTCCATCATAGACTTTTAGAACGGAACATAGGAAGGTATCTCATTTACCGCCTGGCATTTAAAATAAAATAAATAACATAATAAAATTAGTTCCTTCGAGTTTGAAAAATCCTAAGATCAAAATCTGTGATGTGATATGTACCTACATGAGCAAATTTTAACCACCTCTGTAATAAACACCACACAAGAGAAACAATAACAACGAATTTGTCAATAACCTTATTGTATTATCAAACATATAATATGACAAAGCAAAACAAACCAAGGTGATGCAATTCCCGCAGCCATTACAGTTCCATAATAAAACAACATTCCTAGGACAGACAAAGTAAATACTTTGTTATTCTTAGTACCAGGTGAAGTACTTCATTACTCGTAACTAGAGTCCTACAAAAAAGCTTCGTTTTTCCGGCTCGAAAACGAACGCGAAACATGGATTTTTGGCCGAAAACCAAAAACTAAAACGATTTTTCTTTGGTAAAAAGGAAATACCGCCATGCCGTGTCTATCTTTTAATCACTATATTTATCTGTTTAAACTTAAATAACACAAAACTTTATACTTTTCTCAAACACATCTATAATTCTGATTAAATAAAATTGTGATTGTATTTTCGAACCATCGATTTCTCTGAATAGATTAATTAAAATCATTCACTTGCTGGTACTCATTTTTTCTTTTCACCTGAAAAGCCGAAAATGCATATTCGGGCGAAAATGGCCGAAAACCGAAAACGAAATTCGGCCGGACTCTACTCGTGCTTAGCACACGGTATTAAGGTGAGCTCGAAGTTGTAAGAAAATTACATTAAAACTTGTTAGCGGGAAGTAAAATTGAATTTTCTTGTTAACTTCTCTCTATATGAAAGTTTGGGATGTGAATTCGACAGAATGTAAGTGAATTCTTGTAAGTTCTTTGAGTATCTAGAGGAATAAGAATAGTAGCTCTTTTCCGGCTTCGTCTGTTGGTTTTCCTGATTTTCTTATGTAAACTTCAACATCCCTATACAATCCTAGAATTTTATAAAAGTCCTATGATTTTCTGTATTACCTTTTTCAGCGACCTTGCTATTTTAATTTAATATTTTCACTAACAGTAGCCATGGCTGCCATTTTAACAGTTGAATAACCTTCATTGCGTTGTTTACCTTATCGAGCAGATAAATCGCTTAAATATATGAAGCAATTATTTTACTACATATACAACAAGTCATAGTCAAGATATCGAGTCATAAATTAACCAGTTATCGGAACAATCTCAATAGTCAATGGTTAATATGTAACTGTAAATACAGAACGATATGCGATTGTTTATTTCATAAGAGCTGGGTCAGACGCCAACAGCCCGAGTTACGAATGACAATGTCCAAAAGTAGGAACATTTGGTAGGTATGAAATAGTTTCTTGTTGCATAAAATTTTTAGACATTAGGACCAAAATCAAAACTATGAGAAAATTAACCATTCCAAAAGAAAAATTGTTTACAAGTTTGGAAACTAAGTCACGAACGCAGTATAGACACTCATTTCCAAAAAGAACACTAAAATCAAACACTATCATTCAAATCGGAAGTAGATAAGCCCACCACACTACAATAACCTCAATAATCAACCTACTTCCTACAAATATAGAGTCCTTTTCGCATTGCCGGTCAGTTTACAGTTAGCACCGATTCTGCAGGCATGATGATATGGCGTGGTGCGTGAGTTGGGTTGAGGATCAGTTCAATGGTGCCTCAGGGAGTAACGTGGACGGAATGTAGATGCGAGGAAACTATTTGAGCCTCGATTTGAAGATCTAGGTTGCCTATTGCACTTAGATATGGAGTTCAGAGGTCAGGGCAAAAGTTTGTTGTGATCTTTCATTCTTTTACACAAACGAATGTGTTTTTAGGGTTCCGTATCCAAAGGGAGCCAACGGGGCATTACTAAGCCTCCGTTGTTCATGCGTCTGTCTGTAACCGTAATAGGTAGACAGTTGAAATTTTTACAGACAGTGTATTTCGATTTCGGCTAGAACATTAAATTATAAAAATCGAAATAAAGTTAAAAATGAAAGGGGGTCTAACTGGATGCAGCTGAATACCAGTATTTTACATGGAGTGTCTGCCTATCTGACCTCCAAAATCCAGTTACTGGCTAATACGTGAAACTGGTTGTCAGACTTTCAGGCTTCTCACGACCCGTAACGACTGTCAAACATCCACAAATGACAGCCGGGACCAACGGTTTAACGTGTTTTCCGAGGCACGGAGGGGTCTTGGTATGTAAAGATGGTCACCCATCCACGGAACATACACAGCAAGCGTAGCTTAACGTGCTGCTGTTATGACTTAGCCACAAGCCCCTCTTCAATACCCAAACACTCATCATTAAAATTCTTGTTTGATCAAGTGGTAACAACGGTCTTGCGGCAAAACATTGCTCATGACTTTATGTTTGCTTAGTGTAGCTAACATTGTGTCTCGGTTTTGTTTATTGAATACAAAATGGCCAGCTATTTGGAATTCAACAAAAAGCAAACGATTACGTTTTGCTTGTTTTGTGGTAATACAAAGTAAGATTACAGTCAGGGGCGAACCAATAGAAAATGGGGCCTAGGGCACGCAACACATTTGCGCCCCTTCGTAAATTATCTTCTAGATCTAAACTGAGCAAAGTTAGGTCGCGTAACCTTTCTTGACCAATTATAGCCATTAATAACGAAGGTATTCATTTCAACTTGCAAAAAAAAAACACTGCAATTTTCCGCAAAATTTGAATAGGAACGGGCAGATTAGGAAATTCGCTTTCATCCCGATACTGCACAGTAAATTCAAATAGCTCTTCGGATTTTTTAGATGTAACAGTATTCAATGGTTTCATGACAGATTTTTTTATTTCTTAATTTAATCATTGGCAAGTTTTCGCGCCCCCCTTCGATAGGCACCCAGGTCTCGTGCCCTCCCTGCCCCACTCTGGTTACGCCTCTGATTACAGTCGATTACAATAATTCTTGGCAAGGCGATACAAGAGGCTTTCATTAACCTGTTGTGCTGTGATTGCTGCCTGTTTGCCTTGGAAATGTAACCAGTACGTATCTGCGCTTTCCTGTTTCGCTTGGAGATTTGTAAGAACAGTGGTGGCTCAGTGACAATGGCCGTGACTTACGAGTTGTAGGTTGTGGGTTCGAACCCAGGCAGACGCTTCATTTTGTGTAAATTATTTCAGCACTATTGCACTCATAACGGTATAGGAAAACATCTTGAGGACCGGCATGTCCTAAACCCAAACATTCGAAGACATGTGACATCCACCAATCCGCACTGGGCCAACGTGGTGGATTATAGCCCACTCCCTCTCACAGAGACGAGGCCTGTGTCCCAGCAGTGGGAACAATATTGGCTGATTATGCAACTTTAGAACTTTGCAGATTATTTACTTTAAATGTCGTTTTATACAGGGTAAGTTTTTATCCAGTGCGCAAACGGTGCCGAAATTTTTCGTCGGTTATAAAAAAAAATCAGGAGTTTCATAGAAAAGTGTAATATCTACGCGGTTAAAACATATGGAACAGCTGATTTTTTTTTGAATAACCGACGAAAAATTTCTGCGCTGGGGGTTCTAGAATGATATGCTGAATTCATGGTTACAGTTTGCGCACTGGATAAAAACTTATCCTGTATACTACTCGTGGGTAACTTGCCCCGGCACAATACTGCAAAAATCACTGAACTAAATATTTAAAGGCACTTTCGTCGCCATATCGCGAAAAGCACAATATTGTACCTTTCTTTTAGCGAAGCAGTAAATGTGAACAACTACATAAAACCTTTAGTTTAGCTGCGTTTTTATGCACACAACTACGAAACTGATAAAAAGTTTGTTCGTCTTTTTATGAGGGACCGGTTCCAGTACATTCTGGGCAAACAGATCTGAATATAATGATTATGGGATGCGAATAATATAGGTGTGCATCTCCTAAATTATAATGAACTAGCTTTTGCCAGCGGCTTCGCCTGCGTGGAGGTCGGTGTATTATACATATAAACCTTCCTCTTGAATCACTCTGTCTATTAAAAAACCCGCATCAAAATCCGTTGCGTAGTTTTAAAGATTTAAGCATACATAGGGATATAGGGACAGAGAAAGCGACTTTGTTTTATACTATGTAGTGATAGTATAAAGCAAGGTCGCTTTTCGTGTCTTTCTGTATGACCGCGTTGTTCTTCTGCGCATCGCAACGGATTTTGATGCGGTTTTCACCAACACCATCATTTAGGGAAAGGAAATTGCGGAAAGTTTATATGTACCTAATATAATAAATTATCATTTACATTATTCAGGATAAAATTTAAACCAGTGCGCAAACTGTAAGCATATATTCAGCATATGATGCCTCTAGTGTAACAAAAAATCGCCGGTTATCAAAATAGAAATCAGCTATTCCATACATTTTCACCGCGTAGGTATTGCACTTTTCTTTGAAACAGCTGACTTTTTTTTTGATAACTGACGTAAAATTTCGACGCTAGGGGATCTAGAATGATATGCTGAACTCATGGTTACAGTTTGCGTACTGGTTAATATTTAATACTGTATAGTTATAGTACATAAATATAGATGTATTAACATGACAAGTCACATGTGACATTTCTATAACATTCGGTTTTTACATGCGTACGTAAAATTCAGCGGTCTAATTGCGCAACCCACTTTCAATAATCTGAATAATTTTGAAGGATTTGCTAATACGTTGCTAATGTTCGAAAGATTTATCTACTTGACAAAATAAATAACGCAATGAATGTGTTGAACTATGAAAATTAAAGTCATTGCTACTGTCTTACGAAATTATCCCTCAGGACCCAAGGACAGGCACAGGTGTATGGCCACATTTAGTCAATGAATTTAGCCAGCCTATTGCAGATAACTAGCCTTAAATCGAGACTCTGGGCATGCAAGCGAGAACTCCAGTGGTACAGTTACTCTTGAAGTCTTGAAGAACGCCTTACAACAAAGTTACGACAAGCGACATCTTAGTTCGTTCGAATATTAAAGTTAAGTAATCAACACAACGTTTTACTTTACTGCGTACATGTCGGCATTTAATGTAAAAAACAATGTAATGGAATTAATTTATTGTAGCATGCGGGTCGTAATTTAACTTTGCAGCGATAAAAATAATGAGTTTTGTATTAAAAAGTATAATTAGGGATCCAACGTCAGGGCTAGTTTCATTTGTCGGAGTCCGCGTGTAAAACTTTTGAACGTTGTATTTATTTAATTTTAAAAGGACAAAGAATAATAAGTATCTGTAAGGTATAAATTCACGTAACTGCACATTCAAGGACTGTTCCTTCGGCATTTCATTGCATGCTCTTCCCCAAGCCACTTTGCATAAGATAATAAACCATAGTTTTATAAACCAAGCCTTAACTTATAAACTAAGCCTTCTTTAACATGAAGGATTTTATCTCTAGTCTTGCAATAAATTATATTGTGGAATGTCCATTCGACATCGGCAGTCGGCACCAACTGAGCCATACAAATAAAGATAACTGGCAATATTTCATCGAGCAACAAGCGAGTAATTCGTAATGCAATAAATAAAAGGAGTTTGTAATGGTAAAATACTGTTGTATACTGGTAAAGGCTTCGTTCTTAGTGGCCAGTTCAACGTGGCCCGTGGAAGAAAAGGGAACTAAGCTAAATTGTAAAGGATTTTGAAGGGCCTCTTTGCTAGTGGCGCCACAGAGATGTATCAATGTAAATTGGGCACACAGTGTCGCCTACGCAGACGGCATGCTAATGTAGTGAGTCAACAGCATTTACATTTACTCAATCATACAGCGCTCGTTCGTGTATTACGTCACAGTTCTTTTTTGTTTTTACTAGAATACGAGTAGAGGAAAAACTAGGATAATTTGAAATGAATGAATGATCCTTCTTGGAAGATTCGAATAAATTACGATGATTTTGAAGAATCGAACTTTTTGGTGATGACGTCAGAGTGCGCGGTTCCAATGGGTCGTTAATGTCCTATGGAGAAAACCCTTCTCACTTGGATGTTTGCTGTCAACAACGACCTGAAGCAAGTCAGTGTGAATGACTCGACGACCCATAATCGAAATATCTGGCGGAGAATAACGAAGAGAGTCGACTCCAAATGAAATGGGATAAGTCCAGGCAAAGGGAGAGAGAGATAACTTTAGGCGATTGTGACGCTAGCTTAGGAACAGTCAATTTTGCAATTAATTAGTTCCAGACCTTTAAGATTAGCCTTGAATATAATTCATTTGGAACACTAAAGTGCTGCGGTATTCTTGAGTAGTGGTGGGTGGTGTCTGTACGAAGCAGCAGGTAGGATGATCATGAAATGGTTAGGTTAGGTTAGCTTAGTACTACCTTCTGGTTCTCCTAACACTTACTATGTACTATGAGATCCTTAGGGGCTCTCTGTAGTGGTCGAATAAAGAAACACCTTTTTGTATGACTTGGATTATTATTCCTAGAAGAAGTACTCTACATGTACGTTCAAAATCAAAATCAAAATCAAAATATTTTATTTCACATAAACCTGCAAGGGCACTTATGAAACGTCAGAAGCTAGGTGCACGGTTCCAATTTGTCGCTTCCTATGGAGAAGAGCCGGCAAGAAACTCCACGGTTACTCTTTTAAAAATAATTGGATTTTATAATGTTTTCAAATTACAGTGATATTAGATAAGGGAGGACAGTGCAGGCCTGTCAATAAGTACCAGGTACTTAGAGGAATGAAAATAAAGAATAGAAACTGTAGGCCTACAAAGTTCTCTCATTCACAATATGTAAAAGAATCTACATAAGTAAAATCAACCTATTTAAACCAAGTGATATGATTTCCATGAGAATCACTAATAAATACTCGTTTTAATCTTCTTCCTTTGCTTGTCAATCCAATTACTGTTTTTTTAACCGACTTCAAAAAGAAGGAGGTTATGAATTCGACATGTTTCAATATTTTACTTTTATTTTTTATGTATGTTCTGCCATAACTCCGTCATATATAAACGGATTTGCAAAATTCTTTTTTTTTCCAAAGGGGTTTATTCCGACACGTTCCCATTTAAATATCATATGGATCTGATGATGCGTTTCGGAGACAGACAACGGAACTCTTCAAAAAATTACAGCAATTCAACCGCAATTGCTGCTATCGCGTAAATATGCATTGTTTTGTTTTGTTGATGATGAAATTTCGAATTGCTGTGGGCTAGGTACTATAGCTAAAAAGTGAAAAATAAAAACTTTTTCGTTGGTGGTCGGTGACTTCGGCTATGTATTAAATTTTTTGTCACCGCGTTTGGTTTTTTTTTGGATTTTTTTTTTTCTCCTATTCTATTTTCGAAATTACTCGTAGCTTTACTGTTCGAATTAAGTCGCCAGCCTGTACAACATAAGGGCGACTTTGGCATACAGATTTAACAGTACCTACCAACTACTTGCCACATTGAATGACTGCTCCTTTGCTTTTAATTTTTAACTTTTACTCCGATGTTGACACACTAGGTTACCCCCTCTTTTCAATATTGAAGGCTGATGTAAAGTATGGCCATTTACAACTTGTGAATGGCCCAAAGACCCAAGTTTTAATATGAATTATTGGCTAACGGTACCTGCCTACATGATTGTACGACTACGAATTGGCGATCGTCCATGAACTTAATGATCGCATAAGGTATGATTTTATTATGTGGTGTATTTCCGCATTATTTTTATGTGGTTTCAATATTTCGGTATTTAATGTCTTGATATAGTTTGTAGTGTTTAAGTATAGGTACTTTTTACGTGCAGAACTTTTGACAAACGTGTCTGGTTTTAGAAATATGTATATATAACTATTTAGTTACTTAGTTAGTTCATCGAAATATTCAAAAATGTTCATAAAAATTCCAAAATAAAAGCCTAAGTTACTCCTTATTACATCAGCTACCTGCCAGTGAAAGTCCCGTCAAAAACGGTCCAGCCATTTCAGAGATTAGCGGGAGCAAACAGACAGAAAGACAGACAAAAATTTAAAAAAATGATATTTTGGTATATGTACCGTATATATATTCATATGCATGTAGCAAAAAGCGGTTATTTTAATATTACAAACAGACACTCCAATTTTATTTATATGTATGTATAGAAGATGTATAGATGTATAGATGTATAGATGTACTAGCTGACCCAGCAAACGTTGTTTTGCCTTATAAATTATTTAGGGGTGGACTACCCCTAACATTTAGGGGGATGAAAAATAGATGTTGGCCGATTCTCATACCGGATAAGCACAAAAAATTTCATCAAAATCGGTCAAGCCGTTTCGGAGGAGTATGGCAACGAAAACTGTGACACGAGAATTTTATATATTAGATAGATTATATGTATAGATGTATAGATTTCAAAGTAAGAACCTACAGCCCCTGCTAATTCTCTTGGAATACTACTCTGGGCGACATATAGAAATAAATTTATTTAAAACGGACCTAGACAAAGTACTCTTCTCCTTCTTTTTTCGTGACGATGGTACTCGTACGTTTTTTTAGTTTGATAAAGTATCAACTGTTACAGGTTATAGCTGTTGTCATTGATTAATTGTCTACCTTGCTGATTAAAGATCAACCACTTCCGACCATTCTACAACTCACCAGTTGAAACACGGCCCACCGCCTGAGGTCTCTATTGAGGCCTCCAATGGAGCCCTCGGGCCACCAAATTGGAGGCCCGTGCCTCATTGTTACGGGCTACGTAATCACACGTAAATTATGTTGAGTCATAATTAAAATTATAATAAACACGATGACTCAGAAGATGATGAAGACTGAGACGTTGAGGATCAACAATGCGACTATAATGAAGTAGGTATTCATACAAATAGTTTTGACTGATTGACTTGTAGATACAGATCAATGAAGATGGAAAAACCGGTCAAGTGCGAGTCGGACTCGCGTACGAAGGGTTCCGTACCATTATCTATAAATAAGTTGGTATGCACAGTATTGAGTGATTTACTATGTTATTTTAACATCATGGATTCTTATAGATTTTCCCATCACTATTACTACATAGTATAAAACAAAGTCGCTTTCTCTGTCCCTATATCCCTATGTATGCTTAAATCTTTAAAACTACGCAACGGATTTTGATGCGGGTGAAGGTTTATATGTATAATACACCGACCTCCACGCGGGCGAAGCCGCTGGCAAAAGGTAGTAGTAATCTATAAGTAGAAAACTAACTTCTGTATTTTATTCAAAATTTTATGTTCAGTAGTTTAGGAGATAAGGGGGGATGGTCAATTTTCGTCTATTTCCTTGAATAACTTGGAAACGATTTATTTTAAAATTACAAAAAACATATTTGAGATCTTCACAAAAATCCCTTTCATTTGATATGTCAGACGATGCAGGTTGCAACATTTTTTTTTCTATCTTGCCCCCCAAAAGTGACCCCCATATACAGATTTCGTCTATTCACGTTACTACCTCTGCGTGTATCAAATTTCAACTTAATCGGTCTAGTAGATTCGGAGATAACTAACTGTGACGGACGGACAGACGGACACACGAGTGATCCTATAAGGGTTTCGTTTTTTTATTCGGACGTACGGAACCCTAAAACTGACAATAAGCCCACGGACGTAATAAAATCGCTGCTGGATTTTTTCGCGCAATGTATCTTCAACGCTCTGCTAAGCGCTGAAAGTTGAAAATCGAACTGTAAAACACAATGTTCGATTTTTTAATTCTTAATGCTCGATCCAACATCGAGTGTTGAAAATTTTCTTACGATTTGAAAATTTGATACGTTTTCGTACGAAAAAGCGTCCTACAGATGTCGTTGAGATGCACTAAACGAGATTCTAATATATACCATTCGGGAAAGTTACAGCTAATTTATACAGTGTTCACAACATGAAATTGAAGGCCATTTCAAAGTTTTCACTGATATACAAAAGAACAAGGTCTGTACAAAATACCTACTACATGAATTACGAAATAAATAGTACACGATCGACTAATTAGGAATCAAAGTCTATTTATGCCTATATGCGCCTATAAAGCTAATCCACCTATGATAATTCCCCCCAGTGGGGTTCCCGGATTGTCGTTACGTGGGGGCTCAGTAACCGTGGTCATCTCCACGGTGAAGCGAAGAGGAACCCCAAGGTGGGGCCGCTCGTCAGGGCTTGTGCCTCCAAGCCGACAACGTAGCGGCCAAAAAGTAGGTTGCGGTGAGGTGCATCGCAGCTGAGGCGGGCCGCGATGTCGAATGGGAGGCATCTCGGCTGAGAGTTACAGGCTGCGTCGGAGGAGGAGTGTCGGTACTTCTGAGTAGCGCTCTTCCCTTCCGTGGCCTGGACGGGGCCGCCACCGTTTGATGGGGGATGCGATGGGGCCGCAGGGGAAGAGGAGTGTCGGTATAGCGTTGGCCGCTCTCCCTATCCCCTGCGGCCGAAAAGTGGTAGGGGGCGGGGCCACTGTGCTGACCCGTCGCAGTGGGACGTCAGCAGCAGCTGGTGGGGCCCGCAAGGGCCGATGCCTGCCAGGGGTGCGGGTTGTTCGAAAGAGATACCGCGGCCCCTGGCACACGGGCAGCTGAGAGAACATGGGTGGGTTTTAGTCAGTAAAAGTCTGACACGCCCTCCTGCTCCACTCAGAGCGGGAGAAGTCATTTGATGATTTCCCACCCACAAAAAAAAAAAACCCATGATAATTAGAAGATCTAGCTTGATACTTTTAATACCTATAAGTAGGTACTTGTTGATAACGGACGACCTAAATAGCTCACCGGTGGAATGCTCGCCAGCCCCGGATCTACGATTTTTTCGAACCGGGGCAGAAACTTGATAGTGGCGCTCCTCTCTCCAGCGTTTGAGATAAATTAACTAGGTGTGGACCTGTGTGAGGCCTTTTTCTTACAAGTCGACGGTGAGCCAACCAGGGTTCCGTATGCTAGGCGCTTTGTGGAGCAAGATTTTTATTTTTAATCACACAATATTATGATCACGGCTCCCCTTGAAACTGCCGCCCGGGACGAGTGCCCCGGTTTGCCTCCCCCTAGATCCGGGGCTGATGCTCGCGTGCAGAGCTCAGGGTCGCGAGTTCTATTCCAGACAAGATAAAACTTATCTTGTCGAGAATAGACTACAGCTACAGCTACAGATTTGCATCTTGATATTGCATTGTGCGTGCATAATATGCACAGCTTACCTACACGATGCATTGTCTTGTGTAAAAATAGTCAGCATTATCATCGCCTTTTTAGTAGACTGTGAACGTTTCCTGCTCAATATGGCCAAACCATCAACCGCGGTCATCCAAACTAAAGACGGCTATTATTGCGATTCCCTCGTGTCATCATTACTTATTCATTACTAGCTTTTTCCAGCGGCTTCGCCGGCGTAGATGACAGAAATAATCCCACGGGAACGTGCCACTGAACCGAGACAAAAATTAGCCTATGTTACTTCTTATAACATTAGCTATCTACCAGTGAACGTGCCGTTAAAACTGGTCCAGCCATTTCGGCGATTAGCCGAAACAAACAGACAGACAGACAAAAACAAAGTTTTTGAAGTGAACACTTCTTTAGGCGCGTTGGGCATTTTTTGAGATGGGAAAAAACAATTGAACTCGCGACACTTACCGACAACATTGACGACACGAACGTACGAACGGACAACGTTGAACGTACCTTGAACGTTGTTTAATCTACACACGTAATTGTTCAAGTTTTCACTTTTGTCGGCACTCCCGGAGTGCCACTGTTTTTTGTTATAGGTATAATAAGTATAAGATAAGTACAGTATAATAAGTATAATCAGTACAAACAGCTGTTATTTCGACATTACCTACAAACAGACACTTCAATTGTATTTATTTGTAAAGAGTATAGATTAAGAGCTCGTACTGTCTAACTGCTGGACAAAGACCTCTCTTTTCCCTTTCAGCTTCTCTCGATGTAAGACCACTAAGTTGGAAGCAGTCTTTGTTGAAGGAGTCTAGCTTATCACGACATCACGAATTACTTTAGAATATTAGAACACTCCGTGGAACTCCAAAATCCCTACTTAATTTTGATAAATGCGAAAGTAGCTCTGTCTGTCTGTTAAACCCCAAAACCAACCAATGTTGATCAACAAGTTATTTAAAGAATGAACCAATATTTCACACATTAATGTTGAATGTCAAGTAAATAAACACTAGGTGCTATAATTATAGCTTAGCAATACTTGACAATCGACACTCGAGTCTCGACACTCTTTAAATATTGACATAAGAAGTGAATCCAACGCGAACGTAATGTTTGTTCGTCTTTCCACTTTGTATAAACGTATAATAAGTTGTTAAACTGTTCTTCATCATCTGACTAGCCTTTTCCCAACTATGTTTCGGTCGGCTTCCAGTCTAACCCGATGCAGCTGAGTACCAGTGTTTCACATGGAGCTACTGCCTATCTGATCTCCACAACCCAGTCACTAGGTAACACGAACTCCTTGGTAAGTCACTCTTTCAGGCTTCGTCAAGTAACTGCGAGTTTGTTTCGCCACTTCTTCCCAGGTAGGCACTACGAAGTGGTGAAGGGCGGGCGTTTTGGGGGACCGTCTTATGTAATTTTGACCTTCCTTAAGTGCTGACTCTCAGAATAGTTTGAATAAATGACTTTTAATTTTGAACTGATGTGGGATTCATCAATGGATTATTTATACTTTATGCCAACCCACATATAGACGCCTCCTATGCATTTGCTACCAACAGCCGACCAACAGGCGGCCTCTATAACAAAGCGTAGTGCATAGAAAGGGCATAGATAAAGTATAAACTAAACAGAACGAAGGCAACGCGCTCAAGGATACCACAAGAGAATTGCAAACCTTAGACCACGTAAGGACATTAAGTAAGGCTTGCTTGCTATGGTATTAAATAGTGGAATGGGAAGTAGGAGTTACACTGCTGCAAGGATCGTTTCGTAATCGAAAGACGTTGATAGGAAAACAGTTGTACAAAAGTTTGTTGTAAACTTTTGCGCAACTGTTTTGTGATATGTCACTTGAGTATTTTTTCGAAAGTCAGTAAAAATTATGTGGGACCACCCCTACTCACTACCACCCCACCATCTTGAGGCATACCCTATCCATTAAAAGAGAATTTTCGAAACTGATCCACAATTGCCAGAGATATTGTGAGGAATAAAGCTGCAAAGCTGGAAAATAACAATACAACCTAATTGAGAACCTCCTTACCAAGATGGCGGCGTTAATTATATGAAGGTTATTTTAGCGTAGCGATAACTTAGGTGTATTATTTTTACTAGTAAAGAATTAGGCATTGCGAGTGTATGGCTCGTACCCTATTGGACGAGATTAAAGAAAAGGAACATATGACTTATGTGATAAACGAACGAACGATCAATATTAAGGCCAAGCGAAATTGATTCGAACGCTTTGACGTCTCTTCTTTCTGCATTTATCGTTTCCGGTAACATTAATCTAGTGTGAATTTCGCAATCATAAAATAACATGTTCTTTATAACATTGCGGGATTGCGGTACCTACCGTATCAACCGTATGGTACATAACATACGGTATGTCCGCCATACTTCTAGTACTGTTAAACATCTCACACTATCATCAATCACGCACGCCTCTTCTGCTTTAGGTATAAACATTTATTTTCTTTATGATTACATTCTTTGTAGACTGGGAACGGTACCTTTAGACTGGTTCCTTATGCTTGCTTACATCAGTTTCGTTTCTTCAGAACGACTAACAAAGATAAAGCAATCCTCCAGAGATGTATCTGCGAGTTAGACTATAGGTACAATATATATTATACATTTTGATTCCCAGAAAAGGCTACTCCATTATTTCAGTGAACGATAGCCAACGAATCGTTTTGTTGACAGATAAGAAAGTGTCATCATTGTATAGGCTGAAACTGCTGAAAGCCGTTGTTAATCAAATTTACTATAATAATTGTTCTGAGTCAGGTTTTGTGCTCGGTTGGTGACAATAGGCAATAGGGGTGCCTATTATATGGGACTTAGGCAAGCAATTTAATGTATGTAGAAAAAGAGGTATGAGGAACAGGGTTTAAAGTTCACTCATACTCTATTGAAAAGGTAGGATCCTCCGACCAGACGGGTGTTGTGTCTGGTGGGCTACTGCTCGACAGTTGGTGTCGTACCTATGCGAGTCGCGCGGTAAACTCTCATTGTGCGATGCAGGATTTCTGTGACGTTAAGTCTTGCGTAGTTCGCCTGTGGCGTTGTAGATGGCGCCACCTCTCTTTTTGTGTTTTCAAGTCTTTGATTTTGTAGTTCGCATGTGTCATTGTAGATGGCCGCGCCACATCGTCATTCATCGAAAATTCGCAAAGATTCCGGCAAAAAAATCCTATCCTATCCTACTAATAATATAAAAGAGAAAGTTTGTGAGGATGGATATGATTGTTACTTTTTCACGCAAAACCGGTAGAACGGATCTGGATGAAATTTGGCACACAGATAGTACTTTATCCACGTGAGCGAAGCCACTGACGGTAGCTAGTCCACAATAATTCAATAATAATTAATTACGTAAGATTTAGTATTTATAGTACTAAATCTTACGCATATATTACGTATACATTTGCTACTTGTATATGTGTATATTTTAAGTATCTTTATTTCTTTCAGCTGCTCCAGCAGGCTTAGTACGAGCACCGATTTGTCGACGGAAGATTAGACATGACTATTAACTAAATAATGTACAATAGGAGAAGATAGCTATGTCTTTCTATTAATTATCACAGTTATGCGTTCTAAACGAATCATGATTTTGTAGATAATCGTATATACTTTGTGGCCGTCGAGTAGAAAGTTTGTTGTCAGTGTGATTTTGACAGTTTGCGAAGAAATATTCTTCTGAAATAGTCTACATATAAAAGGACCTAGACAAAGATTGTTAGAAACTGAAGACAAAATGACAGATTGTAGAAGGATATCTACGGTGCGATGTCAAAAATGGAGAAACGAAATGTCACTTTGTATTGTATGTCACTTTGAATATTATTGCTAGTAAAAAGCACTGTCTATTCTTCGTAGAAATAGAAAGCGTTATGCTAAGCCTGTTGTATATATATGTATGCTGTACTTATCAAACTGGCTAGGTAGTCGTTTCACCGGTCTATCTCAGTAGCAACAAGTTAATTGTATTCACACTAATCTATCTCTTTACACAAGTGATAACTCGACAAACGTGTGATTAGGAGCGATATTATGTGTTCTCTCTCGACCAGAACTAATGTACTGTAAAGTGTTACGTTGAAGGTCTATAATTTACGACGCTACGAAAAACTAACTTTTATTAATTGTCTATTACAATCATAACATCATAATCATCTGCCTAGCCTTTTCCCAACTATATGGGGGTCGGCTTCCAGTCTAACCGGATGCAGCTGAATACCTGTATTTTACATGGAGCTACTGCCTATCTGACCTCCACAACTCAGTTACTGGGTAACACGATACCCCTTGGTAAGACTGATTGTCAGACTTTCGGGCTTCTGACGACCCGTAACGACTGTCAAAGATCCACGAATGACAGCCGGGACCAACGGCTTAACGTGCTTTCCGAGGCACGGAGGGGTCTTGGTATGTAAAGATGGTCACCCATCCACGGCCAACCGTGGTGAGCGAAGCTTAACCTGGTCGATCGACCCGTGCGGCTATTATTACTTAGCCACAAGCCGCCTTTTTTTCTGGGCGGGAAATCATCAAATTACTTCTCCCGCTCTGGGTGGAGCAGGAGGGAGTGTCAGACTTTTGCTGACTAAAACTCATCCGTGTTCCCTCAGTTGTCTGTGTGCCAGGGGCCACGGTATCTCTTTCGGACAACCCGCACCCCTGGCAGGCACAAGCCCCTCTGTTTACAATCATAACGTAATATCACATAATCGTCACGGTAATTCGCTAAATTGGATGTAATACTACAATTAATTAGCCCCGGTTTATTAGTATTGTGGCGTCACGTATTGTGCATTTGTGTACGCAACTTATTACGTGACGTCGTACCATGTTCAGTTTGTATAAGTTTTTGTGTTACCTTTACTCTTGGAACAGGACCCCATATTTCGCCAATTATATTTAAGTCAAATTTAATAGGTGGCGATCCTATTCCTATCAACCAGATACAAATAAAAATTCCGGGCTGCTATTGAAAAAAAAAAACAATAAAGCTTTGCTCGACCGGTGAAATCCGTTCGGTAATTTTTGCGTGAAAGAGTAGGTACCTAACATCCAACCATCCTCTCAGTAGCATATTAGGTTGTGATCATTTAATTAGGCAATTTTATGACTTTTTATTAACCATAATATGATTGAAAATGAATTTCAAAGTAATTCTATCACAATAATGTCTAATGTCAGTCAAACAAAGACTGAACGTATCGTCAATGAGCTAATCTATCATCGTAAACACACGTTATTACGCGTTATTGCGTCCAAATGAGTAAATAAATGATTTATAAGTATATGGTTGTGTTTCTAATAAAATTACGTTGTTGATTTAATAGTCGCAGGTACGCCGTGAGGTCCTTGGTTCAATTAGTTTAGTTTTTGAAGGCCAGCCGTAGAAATAGGTTGATAAATCACTTCTCCTCTGACTGCCTCGTTGGTCTTGAGGTCGCAAGCCCTAATATTGTGCATGAGATCCCGGGTTCGATTGCGCGGGTCGGGCAAAGTGCTATTGAACTTTTCCGTCTGAATTTCCTCAGTAGCCACCCGGAGCTAGGCTCGCTCCTATTACCTAGGACTTAAACATAACTGGTGAAATGTGGGTGAACTATGAGTAGGTACATCTGCTTAACACATCGGGACACAAGGTGTGATGTTTAACTGGTGGGGCCCGCAAGGGCCGATGCCTGCCAGGGGTGCAGGTTGTTCGAAAGAGATACCGTGGCCCCTGGCACACAGGCAACTGAAGGAAAACGGGTGGGTTTTATTCATTAAAATTCTGACACGCCCTCCTGTTCCACCCAGAGTGGGAGAAGTTATTTGATGATATCCCAGACTCAAAAAAAAACAACAGTAGTTCTTTTAGAAGTCTTTAAAGAAATAGAAGACCCATAAACAGGTTAACAGACTGATACAATGACAATACAAATATGATTTTATAAACTAAATTCGCTTTTCATTTGTATTCTTCTAAAGTAGGCAACAGATTTTAAGACGGTTTTCACCGTCATTGAGACAATTTATTCCGGAAGTTTTATGTTTTTAATACTATATCAATAAACTTGCATAAAATAAAGATATCCCGATCTTTCGTCAAGTCGCTAAAACTGAAAGAAGCAGGGCCAGTCGCTAGTTAAATAATAAACATCGGGAACATAAAAAATATTCTACTTCTCATTAAATGTGCTATTCGCTCGTTGATGTCTTTTGTATGTAAATAAATGTGTTGCAACAAATTCAGTTAACAACTTAGAAATGCTCATTTATATTCAAAATTAGTTAATTATTCAAATTGGTATGTAGTAGGCATATGTAGCTAGTTACTTTGTGTACTAGGTCAAGTCACTTAAAATTAGTACAAGTAAGTGTTAAGCATGTAAAGTGCTTTTCGAAGTAAAAACTCAAGTTACTTGCAGTTAAACTTTTGAATATAAATTAAAAGTTCAATGTAACTGTATCATATTGTGTATAAATAAACTTTAATATTCCTAATTTCCATAAATTTTTCGATTCTTTGTCACGAAGAAACGTATCTGTCGAAGAATGTCGAAATCTTACTACTGAGCTACAAACAAGTCATTTATACGACTGACCGAGACTGGTATCACAACAAAAACATTTCGCAAGACGATTTGAGTTATTTATTATTTACTTAATCTTACCTCACCGACACCACAAACAATAATAACTAATAACAAACCTTCAATTAGAATTTCCAATTCCGTTCAACCAAAGAGGTTCAATATCCACAATAATTCATAAAAAAAAAATAAACACTAAACTTAACACTATATCAAATAACACTGGCTGTCAATTCGAACGTGATTTTAAATTTGAAAGTGGAACGCGCGCTCGCGCACGCCTTCAACGCGATACTGGCTACTGATTGGCGTTTGAAGCGCGGGAACGTATATGTCAAATGACGTATATTAACAGGTTGACTATGAAATGCATGGCGCAATATATTTTTTTTCATTAATTTATCGTTGGATGCAATCGCGCGCTGAATTACTTTGATCTAAATGGAGCGTCCAGTATTTCAGTTTTGTAATTATTGATCTACAAGTGTCGGTTTGGAATGCTTTGCGAAGGCAGCGAAAGCGAACGATATTTGCGACCGATAAGTTAGTGCACATTGCTTGCGTTGGAATACTTCAAAGGTTCCAAATGACCAACATTAAAAATTACCTACCTACTAACTTTTTGTCTTCTATTATGTTTCGTTAATTAATTAAAAAATTGCGACCAAATGAATTAATTATTAAACAATTCAATGTTCTACGAGAGTTTTAAGCAAAGCTAAACTTTGCTTAAAACTCTCGTAGAACAATTTCTATGAACAACTTCGCTTCGCTTCGCTGTCGCGTGGCACCTGTTTTTTTTTTTGTGGGTGGGAAAACATCAAACGACTTCTCCCGCTCTGGTTGGAGCAGGAGGGCGTGTCAGACCTTTACTGACCAAAACCCACCCACGCTCCCTCAGCTGCCCGTATGCCAGGGGCCGCGGAATCTCTTTCGAACAACCCGCACCCCTAGCAGGCATCGGCCCTTGCGGGCCCCACCAGCTGCTGCTGACGTCCTCCTGCGACGGGTCAGTACAGTGGCCCCGCCGCCAACCACTTTTCGGCCGCAGGGGATAAGGAGAGCGGCCAACGCTATACCAACACTCCTCTTCCCCTGCGGCCCCGCCGCGTCCGCCATCAAACAGTGGCGGCCCCGTCCAGGCTACGGAAGGGAAGAGCGCTACTCAGAAGTACCGGCACTCCTCCTCCGCCGCAGCCTGTAACCCTCAGCCGAGATGCCTCCCATTCGACATCGCGGCCCGCCTCAGCTGTTGCTGTCTAAAATTGTGCAAACTTGGACGGTTTCAAGGCGTGGCATCTTTTTGAAGAAGCCTTAAAACCGTCCAACTTTGCACAATTTTAGACTGCAACATGCAATTAAATTAACGAAAAATATACACGTGAATGAACGATGGATGGACTGTGTGAATGATGATATGGTTAGAAAGGGTGTGACTACGGAGATGACGACTAATAGAGAAGTGTGGAAGAAAAAGACATGTTGCGCCGACCACAAATAAATTGGTATTGTGGCGGACATCCACAATGCCCCCCACATACGAAACTTAAAATCAACAAATGTGGAAAAACACAAAAAGTGAAGTGGTGCCACCTACAATGCTATATGCGAACTACTCAAGGCTTGACTTCACACCACAACTATATCAGCTACATCGCGCAAGCAGAGTTTACCGCGCGATCTGCATTTATACAAACATCCCGACATCAATCGTCGAGCAGTTGGTCGTCTGGTCGGAGGATCCTTCCTTTACTATAGAGTATGAGTGAACTTTACACCCTGTTCCTCATACCTCTATAGTAGAAGGTCAGGAGATAAACGTGAATTTAAGAAGATTTCCTCCAAAGAATTAGGTCCTGAGAAGTACTAAGAACCATAGGCACATACACCACCCTTCTTTCGATGGCGATACGTATGCAAAAGTCACGGTTATTTGTACTAGTTTAAAAGATACCTTAGCCTGTACCACTCCCACTACATAGTTGACCATATTGCAGACAAAGTGACGCCGACGTGGCACACCCATTAAGTCGGTTCATACATAAACATACATTTGCAATAAAAATAGCAACAGTCTGATTTATAGCAAGTCCGTTGTGCTTGGCAGGTTAGTATTCAATCAGTGAATCATTGAGTGCGATGAAAGAGGTTCAACTGTAACTATTTGTAGCCCTAGTTTTGATATCAACAACTACGCAAAGTAGAAATCCAAATTGGCCGGATTTTTTAATAAATCATGATCAAATCATCGATATAGTGCAAATGGTCTCCAATGAAACTCACATCATCTACTTTTCTCTTGATTCCGGACAATTCCCATCCCTGTGGCGTATGACCTATATCAGTACATTCCCCAAAGGAGAAACCCGTTTCTGGGCCCAACCGTTACACGAATCACATATGTACCAAAAAATTCGTCTATTTTTCTTAATTAACCCATTTAAATCTTAGCCTCATTAGCAATGGCCAAGTGTAGAAAAATTTTTGATTTCTGTTTTGTTAGCTCTAATCGACCTTTGTAAATCATTGTATCACTTATTTCAATAAACGTCACTAACTTCACAAACGCTCCCATTTTATCAATAGAGCGTACCCTAAAAATAAGATCGATTTAGCGGAAATCGATACTGGGTAAAATAATTAATAATACTCCATTGTTTTAGTGTAATTGTTCTTTAGGTATTAAAATTAATGTTAAATAAAAAAATCAGGAATCTAATTGATTTTTAACGTAAGCATCATTAAGAAATCATTAAAAGAAATAAATAATCGATAAAATCGATTACACTACGGATTACACTAGTAAACGGTAAATGTCAATGTCGGTCAATTGTCATGATTGTAATGTCATGTCATACACTTCGTATTTTTGTGCAAGTGAATGATTTTTCCTTTATTTCTTAGGATTTACTATTTCATTAGACCTCTGCTCGAATACTGGACTCCGTAATTGATTGCCTTTTAACTAACCCTCGCTTGAACATTGGACACTGGAACCTGCCACTTTTGCTGGACAACCGGATCTGTATATTGCTCTTTGACGACTGGTTAATAACGATATCATGACCATGAGTGTGTATTAATTTCGGAATAGCAACGGACCACTGCAATACAATAGGAAAGCGAAGATTGGAAAATGAAATGATTCGGCCCCGTTAACATCTGGTGCAACTTCATCAGCTGTCAATGAGCCAAATAGTCAGGACATTCCTCATTTCAGAAGAACCTTCAACAAGGCAAGAAACGTATTCTGCATCTAGGGCTCCTACTGTTGAAACCAAAAGTAGATGTTTTGTGGAAGGATGTCGGAGACATGAAAGAAACTGAATAACAATCACAATGAGAATACAGTTACTAATCATTTCCTTTGTGATATCAATTTAACATGCACATCATGGGAATTTCTCAATGATATCAGTGATAATATTTATTATGAACACATTTAGTGCAAATCAAATTCAAGATATGTTTTGATTAAAAATAGTCTGATTGTATTTTTTTGGATTTCGAAAATGTACTACATTTATGTGGAAAATAGATAAAGTAACTATGAGATTAGAAACATAAATCGATGTGGGGTACAGCTCCAAGTAATAGATGTAGGAAGAAATAACGTTAGCGAATTTTCTGAATTACCTACCATACAGCGAGCTTATTCTTGTATCCTTGGACACATACCAAGTTAAACAGGCCTGTTCTTAATATGAGAAGCACATAAGAGTAAAGCTGTCGACATCAGACTCAACCTGGATGTGAAGAGGAAGAATAAAATCCAGACATATTAGTAAAAGGATGTAAATGTGTATTTCGTTTATATAAGTCGACAGTTTTCTAACTGGAAGGGATGCTATGTAGTCAGTTGCCTCCAGCACAATTGCTGGATACTGTATTGTTATATTATGATAATCCTAATGAAGCAGGTGATTAATAAAACCATTTATCACAATGTTGTTTTTTTATTTTAATATGTATTGCAATTTGGGATTAGGTACTGTAATGCGTCAAATCTCCTATTAATAGATATAATAATAAAAAAATGCCAGCCATTCGTGATCTAAGTCGGCCATGTCTAATAAACATAGTTTTCAGCTGAGTTTTTCAGTAAGATCAATCGGATAAATCTCTTCTGAGCGCTTTTATGTAGATATCTACCTAAATATGATATGCTGCAGGCAGCAGCACAGCGTATGTGCGTTCCACATTTACGTAGGAAATAAAATCGAAAAAATATATTTTTAACTACAACAAACATAACCTAAAATGTACCTAAACATCGTCTGATTTTACCAATTTGGCCATTGCTGGGAGACGTGAAAATTGGGTGCGTGAATCCTTCCTAGATGTTCTAATTTATGGCCAAATTCCAGCCCTGTAACGCCAGGCCCAAGTTTCTATGGAGTTTGGGTTTCTCCTTTCCCCACCTTCAATTAGCACTACCTAGAGACTTGGGCACAGTACAGCTATGACCTATTGCCTAGGCCTTTGTCCAGCAGTGGACGTCTTTCGGCTGAAACGATGATGATGATGACTTGAGGGGCGTCCCACACTACGTTTGCCGATGCACAGTCTCCACTCCAGGACTCGTCTGCTCCACCGTCCATCGGTTCTCGACAAAAATGGCCAGCCCACTGCCACTTCAGCTTGCTCAGTTTTAAATACACTAAGAGTTTTTTTTTACACGTTGCCCCAAACAAGGAATTTATCTTGTATTGTGGGTGCGTTTACAAACATTTAAAAACTCAAATACACAAATATCCCGACCCGGAACAACTACTTGTAGGTCATACAAATATTTGTTCCGTGCAGGAATCGAACCCGCGACACTCAGCGCAGCAGTCAATTGTGTAACCACTGCGCCAACCGTGCCGTCGTTTAGTTTGACTTTAAACAAACGCGACATGTGCTGAGAAAAATACATAGTTCCTATTACCATAATTCTTTTATGTATTTTATCAATTGCAGGAAAACGCCAATCCTTGAATCTTTATGGTAAAACAGTACTCGAGGGTCGTTTTCCTTACAAGCAGAGCAATGACTCAGTAGATTTCCCACGACTGTAGAACAATAGATCTTTCATCCTTATCTAACACCTTATACAAAAAGAGACAAAGCGATTGTAGGACATGGTTACATAGAACGAAAAGCCTTGTGTATAAGAAAACATTAATCTTCACTTTTGAAGTGATTTACCGTGGGATTTGGCTTGTTTATGTCGTGTGTATTACATAGTGCTCTGTAACTAGAATGAGACATACTTTTACTTTAGCGAATGGCATAGTAGAACGGATGCTTGGTTGGTTGGTAGTGGCACATATAGTACATTGTCTAGGGAGGTATCTATATGCACTATGCAAAAATGTAAGTAGCAAGAACTTCTATTCTCGAGGTTGGTCCTACTTTAGTTTACCGTCTGATTGCAGCTGTTAGTGGTGTATCCATGATTGTTGTCTGGGAGGGGTTCGACTGAGGGTAGGTTTTTAGCAAACTAAGCACTAAAAAGCACACAATATTTTTACAAGCCCCCTCGAATTACTTTACGCAAATTCCTCAAGGATAAATTGATGAAAAAGACGTAAAGACGCCAGCACACTAAGCTACCCCCATCCGTCAAATTTCTTTAATATATTTTCAACTTTATTACTTAAGAGTAAGTTTCATGTTCAATTGGGAAAATTTGACAGTTTGGGGTAGCTTGATGTGCTGGCGTCTGTACCTTAGGTAGTGGTACGCTTGATGAAAAAGTGTAATTAGAAATATATCAAGTTCACTTTCAGATTCATCAGCAGATTTATGAGCAGTGTTGGCCCAGTGGTAATGGCTGTGACTTACGAGTTGTAGCTCGTAGGTTAGAACCCCGACAGGCGCTATTTCACCACCTCTGCTTTTAAAGCGGTGAAGGAAACATCGTGAGGAAACTCGGCATGTCCTAGAACGAAATGTTCAAGGACATTTGCCATCTACCGATCCGCACTGGGCCCGTGTGGTAAATAACGGCCCACATCCTCTCACAGAAAAAATCCCGAGTCCCAACAGTGGGAACATTATAAATAAATTAATAATTATTAGGCTGAACACTTCTACACAATAGGCATAACGGACAGCCCCTTGTGCAGGGCTTGCATGGAGGCTGAGGAAACCGTTGCGCATGTGCTTTTCGAATGCACAGGCGTAGCCTACATTAGAACAGAAACCCTCGGGGCACCCAAATGTTTCACGGATATTCTCAACTTATAGCCAACTTCTGGAGGGAGGTGGGCTGGCTGAAATAACAGCCGACGGCCGCCATAGCTCACGCACAATGGTCCACTTGAAGGACTAAGTGCGAAAATCAAACCCATAACATAGAACATAGATAATTATTAGGTTGACTGGCCTGTTCGGCTACCACTGGCTGCATGAGAACCACCCCAACAGCAGCTTTGGAGATAGCCCTACAATTAACTCCCCTTGACCTGCACATACAGCAGGAGGCGGCGCTAGCTGCCATCAGGCTAATGCATCTGGGCATATGGGGCAAAAATCTTACCAGCCCACACGCAAAAATCCTGGACCGGGCGATTGAGTACCAGCCGCTCATCGCTGCCCCGTGTGATAGAACACCAAACCAACCTATATGTAACAAAACCTATATCATACAAACAGTAGAGGAAGAAAGGGATCAATCAGGAGCCAATGAAGTGCGCATCTACACTGACGGCTCAAAAACACAAAACGGTTCAGGTGCTGGTATACACTCCCTTGACCTCAACCTTAACTTTCACTTACCGCTAGGCACACACAGTTCAGTCTTTCAATGTGAATGTGTTGCTTTAACACAAGCCGCAACAGCAGTAAAGCGCTTGGGCATCCGGAACTATGGCATTAAATTCCTATCCGACAGCCTATCTGTGCTCAAAGCTTTGGAGAACAAGCAAACCAACAACAAACTAATTTTTGAGTACCATCTAGCCCTGGAGAGTTTATCGACGTCCAATCGTATTACCCTCCAGTGGATCAAAGGGCATAGTGGATCCTTAGGCAATGATGCCGCAGATGAACTTGCGAAGAGAGGCTCTGATATGAAAGTGCTAGGCCCGTACCCGCTTCTCCCACTGCCTTTCTCACAATTTCGTGCGTGGATTCGCCAAAGGTCGACCGAACTCCATAACAACAGATGGTCACGGGCAACAGACTGTAGACAGTCAAAATTGGCTTTACCAATTGTACACCCGCGATTAACCAAAAAACTTCTCAGCCTGAGTAGAAATAACCTTAGAATAATAATAGGAACAATTACGGGCCATAACCCCCTTAACAAACATCTTTTTAACATAGGCGCCACGGATAGCCCACTTTGCAGGGGCTGCCTTGACGCCGAGGAATCAGCCGCCCACGTCATCCTGGAATGCGAGGCCGTGGCTTCTCAACGTGAAGAAATCCTCGGAACAGTGAGGTCGCTCCGCGAAGCCTGCGAATCTCCCAGGAAGCTTCTGTGCTTCTGGGCGGAGCTAGGCTGGCTCTGTTAGCCAGAATCCCCACGCACAACGGACCGAATGGGAGTCTAAGTGCGGAAAAGGGAGTCCCATCATCATCATCATCATCATCATCATAGGTTGATAATGCTATGTCAAAGAATGACAGTATCAATTTCACTATCAATCAGAATCATTTTGTAGGATATTGATATTCTATTGATTCATATGTTCGAAAAATTCGTTTACCCAACATAGTAAATAACGCAATGAATGTTTTTGACCTGTCAAAATGAAAGCCATTGCTGGTGTTAGTGTGTTACTTCGTCTGCGCCTAGCACATGGTAAAAGGAAGCATTCTTCTTTGCTTAGTAATGCTAACACAGTTTAACATTAACGGTTTCAAGTCGACACAATATTATTGTCGCTACGTGTTTTCCTGCTGTGTAACTATAGGTACACACATATTTAGTATCTACATACTAGTAGATACCGTTTGAACTTTCCCCTATAGGCTAAAAGCGAAAGCGATACACACATATCTCCTTTACGAATTATGTGAGCAGCTTCATGTATTAATTACTGGTTGTGTAGCTGCTTGAAAAGCAAAGGACATAGGTAATCTCTTCTTTCAACATGAATGTGGGCTGTGATTTAAGACCGCTCAAATCACATCATCATCATTTCAGCCGAAAGACGTCCACTGCTGGACATAAGCCTCCCCCAAAAGGGAGGGTTTTGCCATAATCGTCGCGCTTGGCAGGCGGGTTGGCGATCGCAGTATGGTGGTAAAATGCATAGAGAACGCTGCTGCCCATTCTCTAGTAAGTCCCTTGGTTGCCTTATACGACACCCGCGGGAAGAAATGGAATGGTACTATTCTTATTACGTCCGGCACCACACGGAACAAACCACACATCACTAAAATACACTTAGCGATAAACATAATTCAAAACCCTCACTTCAATTCCGAATCCTGTGTAGGTACTGGAACAGAGAGCCCAGAGTTTGAACACTTTTCGCTGCAGGTTTTGCGTTTGATTTTAAAACAAAAGTAGTCGTCTAATACTTTGGAAGTTCGCCTTTGTTCTTTGAAGTTTTTCTCGTCTTGCGATGATTTCCTTCACCGTTTTGAGAGCAGTGGGGATGAAATAATTTACACAAAGTAAAGCGCCTGCTGGGTTCGAACCTACGACAGTACGACCTACATCTCGTAAGTTGTGATAGGCAGATGACCTGAAGAATAATTACGGCGAAGAAGCGACACGCAGAACCGAGCGGTGTTGTGACGGCAAATAGGGTTAGGACAGAGCGGGGTCGATAGATATCTTTGATACAAAACAAACTTGTATCCTTGATTTCAACAACACGTGCGTTTAAAGCTTCTAGAAAAATCTGTTCGGCCAAACGTGTAGTAGTTCAAGTGCCAATACTTATTTCTGAAATTGTTTATTCGCCCATAAATAAATAAACATCGTGCGGTTTGCCTTATAGAAAATATTATATTATTTAGAAGGGACGATGTGCCCAATTCGGACGAGTTAATTTGTGCGATTTGACTAATAAGACGGACGTAATAAAATCGCGCCGGGGTTTTTTAGCGCATTTTCAACTCTCGGTGTTAAATCAATTCATGAATCAACATAGTGAAAAAATTGAAAATCGAACAATAATGTTCGATTTTCAACTATCTGCGCTAGAGTCCAGGGCGCGAAAAAATCCCACCGCGATTTTGTTACGTCCGTGGGAACGTGAGCTAAGCCAGTTCGTCAACCAACAATAGACCAACCCACAAACTGTCTCTACATACTTATCTCAGTTAATAACTGTATGTTATAATAACCTTAACCCGCCGTTAGTGGGCGCATAACATCACGTAATGAAGATTACATTCACGCTGTTGACTCATCTTGACATACTGAGGTTTTGATAGCTGCCAGTAACACGCCTACTTGTAATTAAAAGTTAAAACAATGGAATTACGAAATGTACCCGTCGGAAGATGATTTTGCCGAAACTACAATACCTAAAGTTAAGCTGCATGGGTTCCTAAGTCCGATTCCTAGGTCAGGTCACGCTTTACGAAATGAAATGTTTAATTCCGTATGTAGATTTTTGGGACACTTTTCCAAGTCAATTTGTTCAAAATTGTAAAACGAGATGGCGCCGGCATTTCCTACGCGGCTGATCCCTCAGAAGGAATGCCGAAACAAACTCAGAGGCAATGGTCTCTTAAAAGTCTAAAAATTATACAGATGTGACTGTTTCTAAATTACCCCAGGCTGACAATTTTTTTGTTTTTCCTAGTATTCGTCATGACTAAGTAATAACAGCTGAACGGGTCAATCCATTAGGTTAAGCTAGCAGCTGGGGTTGGTCAGTGGGTGGGTGACCATCTTTGTATACCGAGACTCCTCCGTGCCTCGGAAAGTACGTTAAGCCGTTGGTCTCGGCTGTCATTCGTGGATCTTTGACAGTTGTTACGGGTCGTCAGAAGCCAGAAAGTCTGACACTCTTACCAAGGGGTGTCTGTTACTTTATTAAGGGTGCGATATATAAACCCGAAAAACTAACCGAATCACACTCATAATTCTCACACACATAACTCATCACAAGTAAAAATGTTTACCGCCCAACGAAGTGGGCACGGGTCACCTAGTGTAAAATATTAATACTGGTATACAGCTGTATATTATGGTCAGACTGGAAGCCGACCCCAACATAGTTGGGAAAAGGCTAGGCAGATTGTTTTTTTTTTTGTGTTTTCAATCATGCATGAATTTCTCACTAGCAACTCCGAGTTCGGATTTGTTACCAGTTAATGGCAAAAGGGTCGCGCCCTAATAAAGGGAACTTAAACATTACTGGCGAAGTGTGGATTCCTGTTCGAAGAGCAAAGGTGACAAGATGCCAGTGTAATATTGGCACATGAGAAATAGCTTTAGAGGGGCTCGTGGCCAAGTAATAACAGCCGCATGGGGTCAATCGATCAGGTTAAGCTACACTTGCTGCGGGCGGTCCATGAACGGGTGACCGCCTTGTCATACCGAGACCCCTGCGTGCCTTGCCGTTAAGCCGTTGGTCCCGGCTGTCATTCGTGGATGTTTGTATAGTCATTACGGGTCGTCAGCAACCCGAGTTTGACAACCAGTCCTACCAATAGGTACCCAGGCTACCCAGTGACTGGGTTGTGGAGGTAGATTGGCAGTCGCTAAACGAAAAATACTGGTATTTAGTTGAACCCAGTTAGACTGGAAGCTGACTCCAAAAATAGGACAGAGTAAGTTAGGCAGATGATGACATTTTAGCTTTATCTCTGGGATGCCAACGCGTCTGTGATTTTTATTTTATTTTATTTTTATTCAAAAGGAAAAACAAACAGCTACAATATAAAACAAGAAACAAGAAATACACAAAACGTATAAACAGTATTGCAGCCCACAACGCTGTTCACGGGTTAACAATAGGATTCAATACAGTGAAAATAATCAATAGGGTCAAGTAATACAAGGTTTTTTTTTCTAACTTATTTACATTAACATATCGTCGCTGAGCCTGCAAAATCCGCTATGGATAAAAACCCAACTTTTCAGGAGAAGCAAAGAACTGTTTTTTTCCCAAACTGTTAATAACATTTTAAAACTTAGTATGCAAAAAAATTGAATAAAAGCCGGGACGTTCAGAAATATATACTTTTTGCTGTTTACTACGATATTCCAGGTGCTAGAATGTTTTTAAGTTAATTTGGGCACATATCGGATTTTTTTTGGGTCGTAAATACCGCTATCTGACTTTTTGCCACATGACGGATTTATACTTCAACTAAATAATTAGCATTTTTGTGCCCCATAAAGCTCCTTAGCGGATTTACCAAACTATTTTAAAATTATAGGATAGGTTTAAGCTCGCTTATAAAGTATTTATTGTACTTATAAATATACACTAACAAAATTAAATCAAAAGTCAATAAAACATTGATACACCTTAAACTGCTTAGTATGCCTAAGTAGGCATGAACAAAATAGTTATTAAAAATTTAACATAAGATCAAAACAGTGTTAATAAACTGATATTTTCTTAAGAGTTAACTCACAAGAAACATGTCTCATGAAACATGTGTCATGTGTCTACACATCCAGCTACAAAAAATGCATCAGATTCAGGAGTACCGCGGGTTGGCGCAAATTCTGTGTTAGCATTGAATCCTGCCAGTAAGCCAACAGAGTAAGGAAGGTACTGTCGCAACAGAAGACATCGGGGCCCGCTACCCTCCGCAAACCTGATAACACACTCACATCGTCACCTGAAGAAGCAAGACGCGTCCTAATTGAAACTCACTTCCCTGGATGTGTCTTCGCGCAGGTAATCGACTGGCAAGACGTAATTAAAACACCATCTGAAATTGACTGGCGCTACACGCAGGGTAATCAATCACGCTGAAAAAACTCCAATGGGCTATTCGCAGCTTCCATCCTTTCAAGGCAGCTGGTCCCGATGGAGTGTTTCCCGCCTTATTACAATGGGGGGAGCCTCGGTCGCATTTAGACTAGTGCCAATAATAAGAGCGTGCCTGGCCTTTAGGTACGTTCCCAAAGGCTGGAGAGAAATGATAGTTATATTCATCCTAAAGCCTGGTAAAGGTGACTATACTAACGCCAAATCCCACCGACCAATCAGCCTGACCTCTTTTCTACTGAAAACACTGGAAAGGCTATGTGATAGGGAGCTGAGAGACGGCGCCCTCAAAACCATACCGCTACCTACATGGTATCCAACACGCGTATAGCTCAGGTAAGTCGACCGAATCTGCTCTTCATCAAGTGGTCAGTCAGGTAAAAGAAGCAATACACCAAAAAGGCACCTGCCTGGGCACCTTCTTAAACAACTTCTCTAGCATCGGTAGCGCCCTCTCCAGACATGTCACAAACATGCTTACCAAACGAGTGGTTCGCCTGGAGGATGACCAGCAGCTGGCCATGATAGCCAAAGGCTGCCCCCAAGGAGGGGTACTGTCCCCCCTTCTATGGAATCTAGTGATTAATGATCTTATCACCAAACTCAACGCCAACCATTACTTTACAATAGGTTATGCAGACGATCTCGCAATTCTTGTTTCAGGGAAGGTGACCGGAACGATCTGTAACCTCACACAACAAGCACTACGTATCGTAGAGAGAAGGTGTAGGGAATTTGAGCTATCAGTTAAACCCACTAAAACTAAACTAGTCATGTTCACCCATAAACGAGCATTAGGCCCTTTCCGCCTACCGAAACTGTTTAACACGGAACTTCAGTTGGCCAACGAAGTCAAGTATCTCGGGGTTACTTTGGACAGTAAGCTGTAATAATAAATATTTTTTTATAAAACCTTATAAAATTAATTCAGCAGTCACGATTTAAGAGATCAAATCAAATCACATTCGTTGTTACATTTAAATATTTGGCAAACTTTGTGATCACTTTGTAACTAAGTAAAAAGTAGGTTATAAACATAGTAAACAAAACAAGTTTTAAATAAATTAAAAAATAGATTGTCTTAAAAAAGTGGTTATCTCAATGTATGAAAGTTTTTAAGGACTGTATTCAATCATATTTAGTTTTTTAAATTTTTTTCGGCGTAGTAAACAAACACCGAGCTTCCTCGTATAGATCAGCCTTTCTTCTTTGTGGCAACAAAGTCCATTAAGTTTCATCATGCCTTAATTTTTTATAAAAAGTTTCACCGTTCATATACCGTGGGATCACCTGCCTTTTTACCGGGACGAATCGATGAAAAATTGCTAGGCTAGTTTCAAAGTACTTAAAAAAGGTATATTCTACATGTCTAATAATATAAGGTTGACTTGGCCTCGCTTGGCGCATGCATGTCACATAGTCTGCAGGTGTAAAGCATTTCTCTAGAGTAGATTGGACACTGTCAACCTCCATCGTGGTATGCCCTTTTAACGTTTTAACGGCCCTGTAAAAATTGCACCACGTGCCCCGTGCCGTTTCTCTTGTTTGATAAAACCGCTATGTGCCATATCGAAGCGCAATTCTAAGGGACGCGCTTTGAAACAAAAATACGATATGTGTCTCCTATACACATGGAGGGTTTTTCAAAGCCGTTTTTGTCAAAATTACATAGCTGATTTTGCTATCTTCTTACCCAATTGAGTTAATAGAAAACGGATTTTACAGGCGCATGGGGCTTGAGACGTACTATAAACTAGCATCAAAAACCGAATTTCAAGAAAAAATACATAGCGTATTTTCCAGGCGCAGCGACGATATATACTATTATACGTGATGCTTCTGGAATTTCAGATGTCCATAAGCGGCGATGACAATTTTCTTACCATCAGGTGGGCCTTCGGTTTTTTGCCAAGGCTCGATGTTTTGAACCAAAATCGAACTAAAAATACATACTGTCTAACTTTTCCGAGTATGATCCTCTTTAGTTTTATTTTTTGCATTGATTGAAAGCCAATTGCTGCTTTCAAATCAATGAGTCTTTTTTTTCCGAGTTAAGTGTGAAATTAGCTTTATGAAACATAAACTTGGTGTCATAACATGATAATCGATTTTATGGCATAATCAATTATTATGAGGTAACTTTGTTAATGTTTTTGTGTTTATCCATTCACCTGATATGACTTTTAACCAAGAAGTTTTCGGGTCACTGCAGATTTACGATTCTGCAATATGAAAGTTGCTTCCTTACTTTCTCGGCGAGTCGTATCTAAAGGACGACTCGTCGAGGAGGGTTAGGAGGGTTATAAAAACTTCAGACCTCTGCGATGCTTTTTCAGCGAGATATCGGCGATAATGTGTTTTCACTGTTTCAATGGCGCGGCCATGTGGTTTTAGTCTTACAGCTCCTGAAATACAAACCTAGGATTGTTTGGTGTTTTTACTAATTTTGACAAATTCAAATCTGGGTTTTACAAAAAACTTACGTCTGCGATGCTTTTTGAGCGAGATATCGGCGATAACGTGTTTTTCACCGTTTCAAAGATGCGGCCATGTGGTTTTAGTCTTAAAGCTCCTGAAATATAAATTAGGATATTTTTTGCTGTATTTTTACAAAAAAATTACAAATTCAATCTATCATTTACCTAAATTTCAGGTTTCTGCAACGCTTAGTTTTAAAGATCTCCGTGGCCGCGCGGTTCTCCGCGTTTCAATGGCGCACCCACGTTAAAACCCTTGCAGCTTTTTAACCATGAGTTTAACAAATTTATGGTTTTGGGAATCAACTTTTATAAAATCTTGGAGGATTTTTTTTTAAATATCGCTGTAGCCGCGCCATTGAAACGGTCACAAGTGTAAACAAACCCTGACTAGGGTGCTTACTCTCGAATATAATTCCGATAGATCGACATTGGAATTGTCACTCAAACGTCAGGATTGGCTGGACTCACTGAGTCTAGCCAAGCCTGACGTTTGAGTGACAATTCCAGTGTCGATCTATCGGAATTATATTCGAGAGTAAGCACCCTGGTTATGGTCTTACGCAATCTGAGTGATTGCGTTAGGGAATTTCCTAAAGGGAATTAAGCAACACATTCGTCTGTTTTAGGTTTCAACTTTATCTATACCTCAGGACTTTTTACAACAATTATTGTTTAAATAACGTTATTAAAATTGGAATTTCAGTATTCAAATAATCTTATCGAAGCACTCGATATGTAAGTGGCACAAAAAGTTGCATTCAAACGTTTTCTGATCCATTTCTTTACATTGTTATTTTCAGATTTTTTCAACCATTTGTAGATCTTTGACAGTCGTTACCGGTCGACAGAACTCTGACAACCAACCAACCAGGTCTGGTTACCAAGGGGTGTTGTATTACCCAGTAACTGAGTTGTGGAGGTCAGATAGGCAGTCGCTCCATGTACTGGTACGCTGCATCCAGTAAGACTGTAACCCGATCCCAACATAGTTGGGAATAGGCGAGGCAGAAGATGGCTTTTGGAACAGATCATACAACTGTTTCCAAACTCGATTTACCTAATCTACCGTTTTAAATTCTATACCATGTCAATAACGAAACGTCATTAGGATTTTTACCGAATAAAATAAAACAAAATGTAACTACTACACATATGAATATTTATTTAATCGTGAAATACATATTATATAGAACAGATACACGTACAGAATGTTTATTCAATAGTAAGTACGGGCCTCCCGGTGTTATTTGACAGTTTTGACAGGACATAAGAATAATCTAGCATTTGTCATGAGTTTTATTAGCAGACTTTTAAAAACAAAGATTCAGTGTCTTTTTATGGTATTATAGTTCTTACATAAATTAAAGGCAGTGGCGATAAAAAGTGAGTGTAACTGTCAAAACATGTCGAAATTTTAGTTAGGAAAATGTGATCACATTTGTGAATTTGTATGCTTACATACAATATTACACAGAAGTTTGCCTACATTAACAATAAAAGCGGTGGAGAGGCATTAAGGTACATCACTACACATCATAGACTATTAAAATATTCATTATTTAGTTTAATATTTCATGCAAAAGCTATGCAATTACACATTCCATAAAAACGATTAAATCTGAAAACATTACCTAGACATATACATAGACTTATAATATTTATTAATTTCAAAAAATTGTATAACTTTTGACACCAACATTCAAAGACACAGAAATAATCAGATCTTAATATTTTAAACTCAAATAGACTCTCAAAATAGATAAAAATATTCAAGGTCCTTTCAAAATCAACAAAAACAATAACCAAGGAATTTAAAAAAGAATGGACCTTCACACAACTGTTATATCACTTCTCCTCCCTCCGTCGACATTCCCTTTAATTATTACTATAAGATGGATAAGTACAAACAATTCGTCTAATTCTAGGCAATTCGGTTTAGCGATAGAATGCTACGAGAGTGCGATTTCAAGCGACACTATTCTATGGCAAGTACTTCTAAAAAACCGTTAGTACTAGAGTGCTGAAAGAAATCGCACTTTGTTCGCCTAACTACACGAAAAGTTACAAATTCTGAGGCGAATTCTAACCCATTTTTGGGACGAGTTAACTTTCATTATTTTCTATTTATATTAAAAATAATACCCGCTGTATATAAATGGCATTTTTTTCAGTAACAAATGTTAGAGTTTTTAACTCTCCGTGTAAGATAATATGTTACAATGATTATTCCCTATTATATAAATTGATATTTGTTCATCATAAGATGCCAAACCGATCTCAGTTGTTTCACAGCCTTATTGAGTCTTGGTGGTATAAAAATTGCTATTTGAACTCTGTCCTCATTAAAATATTGTTAATATTACTTTATAAATATTTTTTGTTACCAGACAATCTCCGGTTAGGAAGGTCAATTATTAATATTACAAAGATGCGAGGATTTTAAATCCATAACAATTAATTTTGAGGTTATTGTTTTCGATTATTTGTTAACAATTTATATTACAGTGCCGATGATATCGATACTTTTCTTTTAACTTGTAAAGTATCGCTAGCGATAATATACTCTGCTATAAAAAATATTATCTGAGCAGAGTATTTTTCAAACGTAGCTGTTTCGGCAGCATAATATAAACGAATTATTGTTTTCGATCACAATATTTAATACATTATTATTTTGTTAAATTATTGAGCAAGTGTCGAAGTTGAACGTAATTCTTCACACCTTTTTTTGTTTCTTTTATTATTATCACATACAAAAGAGATTCATTTCAGGACAGAGTTAAATAATAATGTTATCAATAAACTAAGAGGCGGGAATGAATACGATGCTCAGTAATTGTTTTTAGTACAACTCGTGACGATATTATCACAATAAAAAATAAACACTCAATTTGTGTTGTCACATAGTTCTTAATATCAGATCGTAGGAACAAAAGTTACCGTTAAAAAAAGTTATACGTCGTCAAACAGGAAATAAAATTGAGTTTCTTGCCCATTCTTCTCCATAAGAAACTACCTTTTAAGATCAAATAAATTTTTGTTTTGGAAATGTTGAAGTTCTAAAGTGTCCTTTAATGACCTACTTCAAATTAACGACTTGGACTTTGAAATTAAACATGCAAAAAAGAGTATATTTTTAGCGTTAGCACTTTAAAACCACACGAAAGTTTCTAGTGCCTTTTGGCATCCCTTTATTTGGGAGATACTACCTATAGGCGTGGACCTCATTTGGTATTTAATCCAAATACGACCACACTTTAGATTGAATTTTTTTTATAAACACATGTTAACGATAGATGTATTCATGGTGGATACATATCCATGTACAATTTTAGTAGGTCTGGGATGATTTGGTACAAAAGCTGCTAGTGGCATAGGCATTGTGTCCAGCGGGGTAATTGTGAAACACATTCACAAACCCAACGCCATTAATTTTAATAATACAACAATATTCATTGCTTTATTTACGTTTTTGTGCCGACGAACTTTTCAAACGTATGCAGCAATGCATTATGAATTTACTTTAAAATATTTCGGATTGTAATAGAAAGTCTGTTACACAGAATGGTGCAGTTTGAATGACCACTTTATTCAGTACCTCTTGTCCGTACGATCTGAATGCTTAATATTATTTTGTTTTTAATATTTATTACGTTGTTATTATGATCTTAGCCTCTTCTATGCAATTCTCAGTCTCAGGGAATGTATGTTGGTAAGTCTCTTCGTTGCCTTACAAATTATGTTCATACGCATTCGAACTTTTATAAATGTCATAAAAAATATTTGAAGGAAATTATTTAAACATTTGTTTTTATATAATTTTTATCGTGCTCTAAGTTTAAAGAGTACTTAGTACTACAAACTATTTGAAGCAATAATTTTATTGGCCTCTTATATTGGCCTATGGGTCTTGTTTAATTGAGACAGTTACTATTTATCACTATTCGAAAATTGCAAATATTTCGTGCGCAATTGATTCTCCATTCTCCATTGATAGACAACAGAAATATTATGAGTAATTAAAAACAGAATGTGCTGGTTGCATTTTTTTAATTTTGGACATTAGCCGTTTTACGATTGACATTAATGATAACAATCGTTAATGTCACGGCAGAGATTTGGAGGTCTATAATCAGATTAACTGACATTGAAAGGGAACGAAGGGCTCCGTTTGTACGCGCGATTATGTCAGCCCGCAGGTTTGTACGTTGTAGGTGGCGCTGTTAATAGCATTTTATTGGAAAACCCCTTTCAAATTGGAAACATCAGGGTAGCCCGCGGAATTAAATTTTTCTTACTTTATTTGCAATTTGCAGGTTAAAGTCAGGGTGTATGTTGATTCAAGCATTGACGACCGGAACATGTATTTAAAGAATTATAATTTTTAAAGTCATGAGTTTTTTTTTCATGAAATAGTCATTCAATGGGATTAAAAAAAAACGTAAGAGGATTGTATTGATCACTTTAACGATCATAATTCTGTAAAGCCATATTTACCTTGAGAACATAAATGTTTTTAATCAAAAGTAAACCGATAGAAATCTGCTCAAAATAAAGATTTTTCCTATGGTTACTATTGGAGCACTGTCCCAATGAAACAAGACTTTCCTATACTAATATATAATCTAAAATTGAAAATATTTTGGAATTCCGAAATGTTATACTTGTAACGTGTTATACTATAAAGGCATATGTGAGTGTTTTCCGTCTTTTTGTTCGTTAGGTATTCTTTCACAAAGATTGTGCGTGACTATATATTTGAGACTATTATTAACTTCGACTTATTATTTTGATGATAACAATCGGTAAGCGTCAGGACCCCTGGACCAAGAGAGATATTTGATGTTTAGAAAATACCAAAATTTACTACCTTTTTGCTACTATTTGATACCTAACTTCAAATATTTAGTACCTCAACTGATAGCGAAAAAACATGTAAAGAAAGTGGTCAGCCATTCTGACATCGGGATGTCTGGACCATTTTTTTTTTTCATAGGTCGAGACAACACACCTAATTTATCTCTTTGTAAATATTTACTACCTTTTTAGTACCTCAACATATATTTTTTTCAATTTTTTTTTGGCATTCCGGAAAAATGCTACGCATGAAAGATTGACCAATAGAGATATTTGATGTTTAGAAAATACCAAAATTTACTACCTTTTTGCTACTATTTGATACCTAACTTCAAATATTTAGTACCTCAACTGATAGCGAAAAAACATGTAAAGAAAGTGGTCAGCCATTCTGACATCAGGACGTCTGGACCGTTTTTTTTTTTCATAGTTCGAGACAACATAACTAATTTATTTCTTTGTAAATATTTACTACCTTTTTAGTACCTCAACATATATTTTTTTCAAATATTTTTGGCATTCCAGAAAAATGCTACGCATGAAAGATTTTTATACATAATGGATTTTTTATAATGGACATTTAATTTGCCACATAAAGCTTATATTTTTAGGATATAGATACATTTATAATGTGGATTAGAAAATCATACACTCTAAAATAGAAAATAATTTTAATAACTAGGATTGTAGGCTACATATCAAACTATAATTAAGAAATAATTTATACGGTACCCACGAATATTGTTGGAAATAAAAAGTATACCGTCGTCAGATTAGTGTTCTGAATGTTTATGTTACGGGTAAAAACTTTGTTGCAGTATGAGAGACCAACTAACTATAGTGATAACAAGATTTGCGGAAGTCAAGCTTATTTATGATTAATTGATGTATGATGATATTTCTATTAATAAAGTGACAATTTATCTATTTACATGGCATAAGTATTAAGGGGGAACCTTCACGTTAGCCCGTGAAATTAAATTATCGTGCAATGTGCAGCTCAGTGTCTGGGTGTGCGTTGATTAAAGTATGATTCGCGACTGTAAAAATATGTACTTACATAATTATAATCATTACAATCAGTAATACAAATCCCTATGTTAGTATTGCTATCAAATGTCAGGATTTCATGACATCTTGCAAATTGCAAAAAACGTACGAAAATTTGAATTTCGCGGGCTACTGTGAAGGTCTCTTTGTACTTACGGTATATGGAGGGAGGTGATAAAAAACTTTAAAAAATAACAAGGAGATTACAGAATGTAACAAGATTTAGAGAAACAAAACAAGCATACAAATTTTAGGAGGGGGCCTCACTTCACAGTGTAGGTTTACAGGACAGGTTTAGGATTTTACATAATTTTTTTAAATAATAATTAATAATATTATTGCTTATTCTGTAATGTTTGTTTGTGTGTCTGTGTTGTTGTGTGTTGTGTTTGTGTGTGTGTGTGTGAGGGAGAATATACATAACTAACAAAGTTTCTTGCGTAGCATTTTTCTGGAATGCCAAAAATATTTGAAAAAAATATATGTTGAGGTACTAAAAAGGTAGTAAATATTTACAAAGAGATAAATTAGTTATGTTGTCTCGAACTATGAAAAAAAAACGGTCCAGACGTCCTGATGTCAGAATGGCTGACCACTTTCTTTACGTGTTTTTTCGCTGTCAGTCGAGGTACTAAATATTTGAAGTTAGGTATCAAATAGTAGCAAAAAGGTAGTAAATTTTGGTAGTTTCTAAACATCAAATATCTCTCTTGGTCCAGGGGTCCTGACGCTTACAACAATCGGATCTTTCATTAGGATAGTAATATTAATAATACCTATTCTGGAAGCCTGATGTTGTATTATAATTACTGTGTTTTATAAGCTTGAATAATAATTATGTAAAATTAGTTAATTTAATTATCATAACTAATGGATCAGGCTGTCAGAAAGAGGGGCTAAAAATACGTTAAATTTAGATGTTATAGAACGGCGGCAGTAGTAAATAGAGATTTATGTTCGTCGAATCCTGCATCTAAATTCGCTGAACGAGTGGTGTCAGTCTATATTTTCAAATGCATTTGAATATGATGGGGGACGGAGCATTATATGTCACTTCATCCGGATATTGTGGAGGTTTATCGCGAATGTACGAATATAGGCGCAACTTGGGGACCCCACAATAAAAAAATAGCAGTAAATAGTTGGACAAATGCTTTACGAGCATTAAAATGACAATTATGTTGAAAACTTGTTTCGATTTATCGAAAAAGTTCAAATATGTATGTCAGCAGTATGGCATGGTAATTATGTAAGTATGTTTACCACAAATGATTACCATTAGGTTTAGTTTAAAAAAAAAAATGTAAAACGCGAGCACTGTGATCGCAATCACGTTCGTTCCGAATTGTTGTCAGTTCTCATAATCTTGATAACTAAATCGGAAGCAAATTATGGATGTGAGCACTGTGAGCGATTATGGCATAATCCGGAATGTACCTAAAATTATCTCTCACCGCAAATTGATGAAACCTTTATGTAATCATCGGAAATTTTGAACCAAGTCACGCCTATGCCGTCGAGTATTATGTATCATTCGTTCTAATCGTTACTCTTAATTGTAAAAACGCTTGTCGTCACAGCGAACTACTGTCTCGTCAATCTCTTAAAAATGCATATTCAATATTTTGTTTAAACTAGATTCTAGCTGCATTGGTTCAAAGTCTGCCTACATTCTCTATTAAAATATTCCTATATTCGTTTGTCTTTTAATTACATTCTCAATATTGTTTACAGCTTATTCGCAGTGGCACTTGTATAATAAAAGTCACTGTATTTGATACAGTATCGCGAATGTTCGCTTAAAGCTTTACGTTGATATAAATTATGTATTTGTAATACTTTGTTATTCGTTTTGTGCAATGTTCGTGAACCCGTTGTTTATCATGTGTTCTATATGTACAGTTTTCTACGGGTCCCTTGACTAGATAGATGTTTAACGCCCGTTTATACACACTTCCAAACCCCTAAATCTACCCACCGTGCACTTATTGTATAGAAATAACTTTTTAAATAGTAGTGAATTCAAATTCGGAACGATGACAACACTAAAATGATGGCCAGTATGTCGGCAACAAAACTGCATCAAAACTTCTTTCTTTTTAAGGCCTTTATACGTCGCATGGATTTGCACGGTTATTTGATTTAGGATTTCGGGACTGTATTCATTATCATTTTCACTTTAACTCACACCAAAAGTACGTAAGACTCGCAAAAAATGTTCTATGTGTGGTCAATGTCGATAAGATTTTATGTTTTGTGCGATTGTCGTTCGGCGACTTCGATTTTGGCGCGTGAATCTGTCGAAGCTGTAATCAAACCTGCTTGCTAAAATACTTTTAGATTGAATAACGTTTGCGATGTCTTTGTACCGCAGTAAATAAGAATGTGAGCGCGCATTAACTTGTAATGTACACTATCTTTGATTCAGGGCGAATTTTGGGATGGAAATGCGATCAGCGCTTCTAAACCGCGTTAAAAAGCTGTCAGTGTCAATTTTCCTTAACAATGATGACACCGACAGCTCTTTAATTCGGTTTAGATTTGCCGGTCGAGTTCAGTTCTAACACTGAAATTAGCTCTCAGGAATGTTTATATAATCTTCTAACAATATCAATAAGCAGATCTATATTCTTAATAGTAATAACTTTTGTAGCAGGATCCATTACAACTGCGACGTGTTATAATTAAAAAACATTTTTCTCTAACATTGCAATTATTACAACTACATGATAAATTCGCGATTTTTGAGAGATGTTGCCAGTAAACATATCATTCGGCCTTTCTCTATGTTATCTATATTATTACAGTTCTATTACTAGGAAACAACATTAAAGCAAATCTTTATCGAATCAAATCATTACATGTTCATTTTAGGCAAGGTGGGGTGGTATCATGGCGTCTTTACACAAGTCGTTTTACCGCGTGGACTAGTCTAATAAAATATTTTATACAAAAATGCGGTAGGTCAGTCACGGTAATTTTAAATCAGCCGACCTATTCTGTCAAAAAAACCTCACCAAAACTCAGATGAAGTGAGCTGTCAATATTGTCAATACAAGGTGGAGCAAAAGTAGTATCATGTGAGTGGGCCATATTTTTTGCTAATGGCGTCATAATGTCATTGGGATTTAATACATATGTTGTAGATGGATAAATAATTAGTTGCGTTGGTTTGCAATGTAGCGATACACACAGTCACACAACTCATCCAACGACGGACTTTAACTTCGTGACGAACGAGTACAAATGTACAGCCGCCAGCACATCAAGCTACTGCAATCTGTCACATTTATTTTATAGATTTTAAACTTTATAAAAAATGAATAGGGTTAATGTTCAATTGGGGAAATTTGACAGTTCACATTGACAGCTCTTGAATGCGGTATAGAGCTCTTGAACGCGGTTTAGATGTGCTAAACGCGTTCAGTTTCATTGGTGAAATTCGCTCTAAATGTCATAAATATTACTCTTTTAAATAAACTTCCCGTAAATATTTGGCCCCAATTTTTTGAATTTCCAACCAAATGGCATCCAATTCACATTTTGACATTACTTTAGGTCTACCTTTTATCGGGTGGAATGACAGCACACTACAAGCATATTTCACGTAAGATTTTACGGAATAGCCAGCCAGGTATATTACGTAAATACCGCTCGATGGGAAACAACGATACAGCGACTGGTGTAAAAGAACCATAATATATAAAGTTCTTATAAATATGATTACAATATCTCTGATTAGAATTTTGGTATAAACTTTGTCTGTTCATCTGTTATAGTACAGTAACGTATTTTACACATTATTATTACAAATCGCTCTGTTAATACTTATTAGAGAGAAATCTACACTTAGAGCTATTTACAGCGTGTTGATATTTTTAACACATCCAATTACACCAGTGAATGTGAATAAATCATTAAATAAGAAATTGTGTTACAAAAAAATATAATCATGCCGTATTGATTTATGAATCAGGAACTTTTTCTGTTAATTGAAATTGAATATAACGTATGTAAAAAATCATATTATACCTCCGAAACCAGTACTTTTATCAGGTACTTATTTAGAGCCTCGTTTACATGAGGAGAGTTACTCGACCGAGCAGCGAGTGTGTCTATGTGAGACTAGAAGGCGATATTTACCAGGCCAGAAACAAAAACTCAAATATGATTATATCATTCGAGACTCGCCAAGCGAATTTCTCGACCTGAAATTTGGCAACTCGACATCAGGTTTACACACGAACCCTACCAATTTCTAAAAGCGAGACGATTCTCAACTCTCACGATCGTACGAACAGTTTACACGAGCCATCTTTTAATCTCCTTTAAATAATCGCCTATTCGATTCAGGATACTCTTCGTTTATTCGACACTGAAGCGGTAGAAGAAAACAATTGAATACGGTGCGCATAAAGAGATCACAGAAGCAAAATTTATGATTTTGCTACTAAAAGTCTATATATTTGTAAATGTTTAACAGTACGCCCGCGCTTCGTTCTAATACCGCCTTAAATACTGATTACAGCGGTATACCGGCTGACGTTTTTACCGTCTTGAAAAAAAAATAGGGCATAATCGGTGAAAGGCATAGTGCCCCATGACATTTTTAACATATTTTTTTTTTAAGAAATTGATCTATCAATTAATACTACACATTTGGAATAAAGTTTTCATATAAGAACAATAAAAACAGAAAAAAAATCGATGAATAAATATCGAAATTACAATTATGCACACCCTACCAAATGCGTGGAAAATATATTCGGAACTTTTAAGATCTCAATATATTCTCGTGTATGGCTTCTATTCCACTTACACAGCACACCATATTATTTTCCAGACAGTAAAATAAGTCATCCGGTATAATTATAAATGGAAACAGATCGCTTGCATTTTGGTAACAGATATTAGATATGCGATCATATTCATATAAGATATACTTTTTAATACTTTTGCACAATGATGTTGCAAGTAAAAAGAACAAGATAGTTACGTACCCAACATTCGATTTTCAAAAACGGCTAATGTCATACTATTAGATGACACGTGGAAGTAGGACGACATATAGTATTTATCGGGAACGAAAAAGAGACAGGACTATATGTACACATAACACACAAACGATGACATATCGTACGCTGTACCGGTTGACGTCATTACGTCAATACCGGCTGTAGCTCTGGGGCTGTGTTTCGTATAGGGTCGTAGCATTATGCTGAGCGATGTCCGTTTTGCGTGGATGTGGTGCATTTCCCCCAACTTATGCTTGTGTTCTTTCTCTGCTTCATGTTTACCGCAAATAAACGTTTTTTTTTTCCTTTGACTGGGTTTAACGTGGTATAACCCATCTACCTCTTTTTACTTACAATTACACTGCTTTTACATCTAAAAAGTAATGATGATTGACACGTTTTGTCAATTAAAGAGATTTTCCCGACAACTTTAGGCCGTCAATTTTAAGTTATTCAAACTTTCGGCTCTAAAAATTCGATAACTTTTACGTTTATAGAGCAAAAAACATTTTTTTAATACTTTTTTATTTTCCCTACAACTACGGGTATAATATTAAAGATATAAAGAAACTATAAAACTTAGAAACCCATACCTTTTTGTTTTTGCCTATAAAGTCGTTAGTTACTTTCAATATTATAATATTATAGCGTAGAATGATTTGTAGAACATATTATTTATTTTTGTCGTTCGTTGCTTTATCGATATTATTGAAAGCAACTCCTTATACCGGTTGTATATTTTTCTATCAAACATTTAAGGATTCATCTAAATTGGATTAAATTGTTTTTAATACTGAGTGAGATTACATATTTTTGTATGAGCAACAGTCAAAATAAATAGTTAAGTATATAACGAGAAAATATATTTGTCAAATGATATGCAAATGCTCAAAAATCAGTCAAGAATAAAAACAATAACATTCAACGCTTTTTCTTAAATAGTAATCCAACTTAGACTAATCCAATACCCTCCCTTTACCGTAATTTCGACTTTATTCCAATTATCACAAGGTGTTTTATCGAAATGTAATACTTAGCAGATATGAGACTTCCGTATCCGCTGTAGCAGTTCACCAATCGTTGCTAGGGAGACCTGTACAAACAATAAGGTAATATAAACTTAACAGTTTTACAGTTAGGGCCCATATTTGAATAGAAGCGAGCTAAAATAAAATTTTGATTGTACTAGAAAGGTAGGTACAGTCACGAGTAAAAATATTTTACTATGAAAACAGTTCGGCAAAAATATCATGATTCATTCATTAATATTTGTTCTCAAGAAAACAGCAGATATATGTGATCATGTGAGGAAGGCATACACAACAGGGGCACAAATATGTAACATCGAAGAAACAACAAAGCTATATGACGACATAAGCGACGCCAAAATATAAGATACCGTATTATCGGCTTCAAAAAGATGTGTCACCTCTTAGAATGCGTACATATCGGGAAAGTCTTTCGCTGTAAATATCTTCATACTCAGTTCAGTTTAGGAGAATGTGATACTTCGTTGTGATCAAAAATATCTGACATCACTTTGGCAGCATATCGAGGGTCCACGGACTATTTGTATTAAGGGGAACCTAGTCGTGGGCTCGAACTCACTGATGGGCCTGGCTAAAAAGCACGCTGTCTCACCAGGCATCGTGTCCGACAGAGGTAGTATCAGTGATGAGCAGTTAGACACTAGTCTACACGTACAACATTATTGAGTGAGATGCAGGATCATTTATAGTACAACAAGCGCTTAAAAAATGAAGAACAGTCCTTCGGAAGATCGGGTTTTATGAAAAAATCACTGCATAAATCAATGTCCAATAAAGTTATATTGTACTTTTCGATACTTGCGCTTTGTCGGTACCGAACTGGATTTTCAGATTTTACACTTCTTTTATTACTTAAATACGCCCAAACTTAGGTTAAATTAGCAAGAAAAACGAATCTTTGTTGGCTTTTAACTTTTTAATTACTTTTTATTTTGGTATTCTGTTTCCGTACAGACAATATTAATAATGAGACAAAACCATACCATTTTTTTTTTTTGATGTATATTGTCGAACAAAGGAGTAATACACTGCCGAAGTTTGTATGGAAAAAATGTGGACTAGATTCACCTTAAGTGAAATTTGTGGAACTTCACGAAAAACATACCATTTCAAAGTTTCGTTTTTAGGAAGAAAATTAACATTATAAAAAGCATTAATATTTTTATGAAAAAGTGATCACTGTTGTTTTCCTTTACGTCACGTTTTTGTCACGTCACGTTTGGTCACGTGATAGTCATCTTATGGAGCGTTTTGGCGGTAAATTCAAAACAACTAAAAATAAATTTGATTTAAATAGTTTTCAATTGAGGAAATGGATATGAATCACTTTATTTTTATTTTTCTGTTACTTAATTCGTCCCAATCTTCAAATTAAAATAGTTTTTAATAAATTGGAAAATAACCCATTAGGCACGTCGCGATTGCAGCGGTAAGTCCTCTCTTTGAGTGGATTGAGATGCGGCATGGCGTCCTCACCTTCCGCCTGACGCAGGTCCTCACCGGACACGGTTGTTTCGGGAGGTTCCTGTTTTGGATAAGGCGGGAGGAAACGCCTGGGTGTTTTCACTGCGTAGATCGCCCTGAGGTCACGGTGGAGCATACGGTGGAGGTCTGCTCGGCTTGAGCGGGGCACCGCCATGTCCTTGTGGAGGCGATCGACGGCGGCGATCTCTCGCGTCCGGCCCTGGTCCAGGTCATGGTACGGAGCGAGAGCCCTCTCGCTACCCATGCCCATGGGTAGCCGTCACCTCCTTCTGCGAAGCAGTAGTGCTCGCGAAGAGGGAGGCGGCGCACGTGAGGGAGAGGCAGTATATGCGCCCACACGGCTCTAGCCGCCGCAGTAGACGCCCTGGGCGTCGGAAATCCCAGGCTGGTTCCCGGCAACCGTAGGCGCGGACTTGCTGACGACGAGTAATGGGTAGCTCACTGTCCAGTAAGGACAAAGCCCGGGTCGATGGCGCGTTGTGTTCGATTCCGCATATGTTTATAACTCAATATCAGCTAGGATGTCGCTTAATAAAATAGCCCGTGAACCCTCGATATAATCCTGACAGTATAATATTCCAAGTCTACTAATATATTAATAAAGTTTTTTTAAAGATTCTGTTTAGACGTAAATCTCGTTCTCGTGTGTCTGGCTGAATGAAAATTATTGATCCATGGTGCGCGGGTGAGCTCGTTTACTTACAGTCGTCGTCAGCCAGCCCCACGGGCGCGCGCACCTGGCTCACCACGTACTCGGCGCGCTGCGCGGGCCGGGCGCGCGCGCGCAGGCCAGGATGCAATTCGGACCAGCGAGTGGGGATCCATGGGAAACGGGTGAACTCGTTTACATCCTGCAATCAAATGAAGGTTCTCTGTTCATCTTGGCCCGCTATAAGCTTGCAAAAATCGGACCTCACTCAGAGACTGAGAAAGACTGGAAATGAAATGTCTGTCCATGACACTTTCTACATTCAGTGGGCGTTAAGAGTAGGCCTTCCTGCCGAAAAATCCACCCGGTTTATTCCGGCCCATCATGTCTGCGTAGATTCAGTAACCTACCCTACCCTACTGGTTGTTTACAACAGTAAAACTCACATGTATATGATCAGGGTCGATGGGTGGCGGGGAGTCACCGCTCAGTACTCGAATGGCTCCGTCTTCGCTCGTGTTTATAAAGTTCGTGAACCTATCCTGCCTGTAGTATACTGATGACAATTCCAGATGTCGCAAATCTCTGCGCAGGCGCACGAAGCCAAGGACGTCGTATTGCCATATCCAGTAACCTGGAATCAGATATAGTAAAAATTATAGTTTCGTTGAAGATTTATGCCTGTTCGAATTTGAGGCATAAGCACCTTCTGGCTAATTCACACTAATTGTGAATGGATCAAAATCATATTCCTTGCATATACCATACTATTAGTTGATTGAAAAATTCATGTGCTAAATGAAGTGTGAACAGTAAGTAGACTATCTCACCATGAATGACGAGCCGCTTTAGGTTAGCACATTGCCAGCACATTAACACGAACGGATTCACTTCTGCATACGTGTCGGGCTGCAAATCAAAAATAGGTAGTAACCATTTTTATGTACACTCAGGCCGAGAACTATAAACGTTATTCTTGTCACTGTCGCACAACTGTGAAACGACAAGTTTAGTGCGAGATAGAGACGGGAATATGTTGAGTGATGTTTACAGATCTTGGCCTCATATGGTATAGTTTTTTATGAATTTAAAAGTAAATTTATACGTCATAAATTATGTGAAAAGAAGATATTCGTAGAATAATTTTCTACTAAATAAAATTCGATATAAATTATCATTGAACCTTATTTTTGTACTCCTACATATACAGTATAAGTTTTTATCCAGTGCGTAAACTGTAACCATGAATTCAGCATATCATTCTAGACCCCTCACCGCAGAAATTTTTCGTCGGTAAAACAAAAAAAAAATCTGCTGGTCCATACATTTTGACCGCGTTTTTTCGGAATCGCATAGAGTTGTTAATCAATAATTTTGTAATCAATTATAGTCATACAAAATAGGCAAATACTCTAATGGCATGGTTCAATTCAGCCTATCGCAGTCCACTGCTGGACATAGGCCTCTCCCAGGCAGCGCCACAACACTCTATCCTCCGGTTTCCGCATCCAGTCTGTCCCAGCCACCTTTTTACGGTCGTCGGTCCATCTAGCTGGTGGTAATGGCATGGTTGTAACAGCTCTACATTAGATTTCCGAAGCGCATACTTTTCTTGGGGATCTGTACATAAAGTTTCGATAAAAATGGCTACCTGATTGTGTCGCACGGGCCTGACGATGCGGTGGTAGGGGTCGGTCGAGTCGTAGGGACTGTCGACCCACAACACCTCCCGCAGAGTGGTTTGGTAGACACTCGATACGTGCGCTATTAGAGGGTGGTAGAGCTGTAACAAACATGTACACGTGTATTTTCAAGGAGGAATATATTGTATGCTACCGATAAACTTACAATACGGCGGCAGGGGCAAATGCAGCCCTAGACACGGGTCGGCGACACAGGCAACTCTGCAGCCGTCGACACGCGTCGGCGACACAGGCAACTCTGCAGCCGTCGACACGCGTCGGCGACACAGGCAACTCTGCAGCCGTCGACACGCGTCGGCGACACAGGCAACTCTGCAGCCGTCGACACGCGTCGGCGACACAGGCAACTCTGCAGCCGTCGACACGTGTCGGCGACACAGGCAACTCTGCAGCCGGCGACACAGGCAATTCTGCAGCCGTCGACACGTGTCGGCGACACAGGCAACTCTGCAACCGTCGACACAAGTCGGGCTACTCTGCAGCCGCCGACACGCGTCGGCGACACAAGCAACTCTGCAACTGTCGACACGCGTCGGCGACAGAGGTAACTCTGCAGCCGTTAACACGCCTCGGCGACAGAGGCAACTCTGCAACCCTCGACACGCGTCGGGCAACTGTGCAGCCCTCGACACGCGTCGGGCAACTGTGCAGCCCTCGACACGCGTCGGGCAACTCTGCAGCCGTCGACACGCGTCGGCGACAGAGATAACTGTGTAGCCATCGACGCGCGTCGTGCAACTCTGCAGCCGTCGACACGCGTCGGGCAACTCTGCAGCCGTCGACACGCGTCGGGCAACTGTGCAGCCCTCGACACGCGTCGGGCAACTCTGCAGCCGTCGACACGCGTCGGCGACAGAGGTAACTCTGCAGCCGTCGACACGTTTCGGCAACAGAGTTAACTCTGCAGCCGTCGACACGCGTCGGCGACAAAGGCAACTGCAACAACAACTGCAGCAGTTGCCGCTGGCAGTTGCCTCCGTTGTCGCGCGCGGCTCGTGTACATGAGCACTTACGTAAGATCAAGTACAAAGTTTACTCACAGATTTACAAAACATAACTTTCAGTGATATTAGTATCATTTGTTCCACTAGAATTTTCTGTATGATATCGTCGAATCTTCTGTAGGGCACCCCGATCTGAAACAACATACAATATTTAAATGTAGTAAGGGAGTATTACATTATTGCTAACAAAATTAACTGGCACTCTCAGCGGAGTCTCGATGTCTATCAGACCGATCCAGTCGATGCTGTCTTACGAATCTGGCAGTTTCTTGTTCGCGATGTTTATAGACAGATAGCCGAGGTTGCCATAATATATTATAATATTATGTTATTACTTACAATATTAACAGCGACCATCAGCGGATTCTTGTAAAAGTCTTGCAGACCGATCCAGTCGATGCTATCGTACGAATCTGGTAGTTTCTTGTTCGTGATGTTTATTGACAAATAGCGAAAGTTGCTGAGACCGGATAGCGTCTCCAGTGAGCTCGTATTTATCTGATCGATGTCTGCTATTATGTGCTGGAACAATGATGTTACATCAGTGGGGTGGTTGCGTAACACACGTATAATAGGGACAGGCTTTCATTTCGACAGTTCAACCTGTTCAACAACATTCATTGCGTTTGTTGAGCAATTTTTTTTTAATTTATGAAGGAATGGATAAGGTTTCCTTTATAACAATTCGAATTTTGCTTAATACTGTGTTACGTAATTAGGGTGCAGGTTTAAAGCCAAAGTTACTTATTTGTCAGAGTCTAGTAGATAAAAATAAAAAAACGTTGCCCCCACACTAGGAATTTCTCCTGTATTGTAGGTGCGTTTACAAACATTTAAACTCACATGCACGAACAGCCAGGCCCGAAACAACTACTTGTAGGTCATGCAAATATTTGTTCCGTGCGGGAATCGAAACCGCGACACACAACGCAGCATTCAATCGCTTAACCACGGCGCCAACCTGCCGCGTAGAATTCCTAGATGGTGGCTTGGTTAAGGGGATTTCTGCATCCTAGTTTTTTTATTTTATTCAGGGTGCTTACTAATTACTAGATAAACTTACACGGATTGTTGTGAACTGCATCATGCATAGGTTGGCTCTTGTCAAGATTAGGTCCGCTGGACTCTGGATGCAGTCAAACTTCAGCGCTCGTGAGTATTTTTCCAAGGAATTGTGCTGTAACAATAAACATATTTGTTGTTATTCGAGCCTACTTTGATTTGTTTAAGTATAAACTGCATGGCATACATGACAAAGTCCAATTACTATTACAATAAAAAAACTTTAGGACATTTTTACTATTGGTCAGGCAAAAATCGACTACATAATGCTAAAATTAAGTAAGTGGACACGGAAACTTAAGGTGAATCTAGTCGACATTTTTTCCATACAAACTTCGGGAGTGTACCACACCACTGTTCAACTATATGGATTAAGTTTATCTCTAACTTCATTATCTTATCAATAAACTTTATCCTAGAACTTGTTCGAACTCAACCTTCGACCTTTAAATGGCAACACTAGTCTATGACGCAAGAGGAAGAAACCAGGTCTTCAGAGTTCGACGTATGGCCTTTATAGTTTAGCCTCTTTACTGTCAAGTGAAGGTTCTGTTTAAAATGTCTGATAATAGGGTATTTTACTCTATATGAGAAAAAATAAAAAAATATATTATTTAGATAGCATAGGCAAAATGCAGTCGGAAAATGTTAGTTTTAGTTCATGAAACAACAAAATATTTTTTTAATTAAATTTAAAGAATTTAGTTTTTTTTTTAAATCTGTTTTTGAACATTATGAAATAGTAGCCGCCATGTTATTACCACTAACGGCATGTCAACTGAGAAACTTCTTACTTTTATTATTTTTATTTAAATAATATTTAAATAAAAAACAGCAAACCAACGATAAGTAGAAAAATAACAAATTTTTTTAATGATAAAGAATTATGCTATAAAATATCAGCGCATTTGTTTATACAGCAAACTGACGTGATACCCAAGGAGCAATATGGCGTCCACTGCGTCCAGCATTTTCATTTCGAAGGCAGGGGTCCTACCCCTGCCTTCGAAAATAATATGGCAAATCAAAAGCAATTTCATAATTATGTCTCACACGCCTACCATGGCAGGGTCTTCGAATAAAAGTTAAATTGATTATTTAACATTTTCTCATTTTCATTTCCTGTAATTTTGGCCCTTCTCTGAAATTTCTTGAACTTTCTGCCCCCCATTAAGGAAGTTTGCCCACCACTGGGTTAGACTAAGTGCCTGGAAGCCGATCTCAACATAGTTAGGAAAATCGTTTAGCTCTTGCGCGTAAATACTTACTTGTCTCTCATTATCATTCTTCGGTGTGCCCAAACTGCAACCCATAAATCCCAGCTTTTGCATACTGAGCGTGTTCTTATATATCAAGCTCTCGATTGGTATCCTGAAAATAACAATACAAACAAAAATAATAGGTAAAAAAAATCGAAAAAACACGCTTTACAAACGCAACTAAAAAATCAGAATATAATTTCAAAAAAGCTTGCGCGGTGCTTTTTGAGGTAATTTTATAATCAATTAATATCGAGCACCCCACGCTTTTTTGAAATTATTTTCTGCTTTTTTAGGTGCAGTTTTAAAGCGTGTATTTTTAGATTTTTCTATCTATTATTTATTTTCAATTTTTTTAGTTCTGCTAACTAAACTACAAAAGCGTAATAGTTCAGTTTTTTATTTAAATTATTGAATTGTCATCGGTCCTCGATAAGTCTACAAAGTTTAAATGAAATATGACCGTTTGAAGTGGGTCAAAATCAAGTCTAAAGTAGTCGGCTACAAACAAACATACAGGTGAAGTTAATAAAAAGCATGTAAAAATAAGATTTCGTAAGATTTTTTACATGCATAAACTCACGCCTTCTTATGGGGGTTGGCAACTACAGAACGCCTCCTGTTCCCTAATTGCGTAACGCACGATTAATCATAAACGGTTTCATTTTGACAGTTCAACAATATATAGTTATTTACGTTGTTGAGCAGACAGATTTTTCGAACATATGAAGTAATAATGGATTAGCAATCTGTTTCAAATTATGATTGATCGCGCGTTACTTAATTAGGGTGCTGATAGGATCCTTACACGTATTCCTTTGGCTTTGTTTACGTACTTACATACATCTGAAGGCCAATTCTCGTAATTAAAAACGTTCAAATTCTAGTCGCAGTTTCACCTTGGCGATCAAAAATGAATGGAATCTGAAGCTATTTTTGTCAGATTGAGAATGAGATCAAACTGTGAACGTTCTTAAAATTACGAGAATTGTCATACACGCATCGCGTACGCCGGTCGCGAGTACTACGCACTGAACCTTTCTGAATAACATCTTTTTTTTTTTGAGAATGTCATCTCGCCGGTCAATCTAGGTTATTGGTTGCTTAACCGAACTTGCCTAAGGCGGCCTCAATTAATTAAGGCCTCCAGCCAGGGCTTAACTAAACTAAGCGGCTACACGCTAAGGGCACCGCCTGCGCGATACGGACTTCGGCTTAGAGCGTCGCTGGACGAGGGCAGCCAGGGACGGGCTGGTTTGGAACTATTCTGGTGCCGTATTGTGAAGTTTTAATGCCACCAAAATTCAAGTGCGAAAGAGAGACGAAGCTAAAGTACCATAAGGTTCATTTGGTGATAATGTTTTCTAAAGTTGTATTAAAAAACAAGATGGCAGCGTTAGTTATGCCATATCCAAAAAGAAAAAATAATAATAATAATAAAAAATTAATAATAATAATAAAAAAAAAATAAAAAAAATAAACAATTTTGTTTTTTTTTTTAAAGAACAGCATAGCTGTTCACAAGCACGACAGACTATCATCTCGAAAATGACACATTTGAATAACCTGATTTGCATTGCCCCCGACAGCAGCTATCGGAAGAATAACAGTCGTCTGTTCGATTTAAACTGATATGTGAACAGTGCATATAGGACACCTACGACAACATTCGATGGATGTTCGATACGCTACGGAAGCCTGTCGAATAGTTGTGAATAGCTATGATGCAGATAACTTTTCTCACCTCTTCAGTTTTATAAATGGCACATGGTTACTTTGCTGTACGTAGCTTGGTCCAATGAATAATAACTCTTGTAGACGCGGCGAGTCAAAAAATCTGGAAAAAAAAGGAAATTTATTTAAAAAAATTGTTTAACATTATTGCAAGCGTGACTGCTGAACTTAGATGCCCGGTGTCTCAGATCGGGAAGGGTTTATTTATTATCTTTACTTTTTTTTTATTAGGCCCACTGCTGAGCAAAGTCGTCCCCCATTAGCATTATTTTCTATCGATCCAACCCTTGCGGTAGCATTTATTTATTTTTATATACTTTATTATACAATCATAAAAATACATTACAAAAAATAAATTAAACACTACAAAATACACAATGGGCCTTATCGCTTTCTGCGAGGTCTTCCAGGCAACCTTGGAATGGACAGTGGACAGACACAGACAATTTTCATCAGGAATTTCTCAGTAGCAATTGTATGTGGAGTAGGAGCTGGATTAGTAGAAACACGCAGAATTTGAGTGTGTCATACACCTGTCTACAGCTTCAGGAATTACAGGCGTGATACTAACTCCCCTATTTATAAACGTTGCTTAAAGTTAAGTAGTGATTAGCGACTGATAAACCATACCTTTTTAACGTTTGAAGATGTCTAAAATGATATCTAAACTACCGTCTTCCCGCGTGTCCACACGCGTTGGGCTGGATATCCCACGGGAACGTACCACCTACTGGAATAAAAAGTATCCTTTGTCCAAACCTAGGTCATGGTGTACCTGTGTGCCAAATTTCATTAAAATTCGTTCAGCCGTTATGGTGTGAATTTTTTTTTCCGCATTAAATAATATCATATCGGTACCTATGGATTCTTTTAGAAAAGCATTGCAGTATTACGTCCGATGTTAGAAATAAAGGAAGCAAGTAAGTATTCTACTCGGCAATTTTATTAATTCACTATCGATTACAAGACCTCGCCGTCTTCATTAATTTTTCATTCCGCCGAAGGCACTAAGTGCACTTAACACGTTACTTTTCATTTAAAAGGAGAAACAAACTGCTCTACAGCAAATAATAATATTTGTTCCCGTTTGTTGTGTAAAAGAACAGCATTTACTTATCTTTAATTCATCTATATACAGGATAAGTTTTTATCCAGTGCGCAAACTGTAACCATGAATTCAGCAGGTCATGGCATGGCAGCCGACTCCAACATAGTCGGGAAAAGGATAGGCAGGTTATGTAAATGTATCTGGAACACGGAATCAAGGACCTCGTATTTACAGAATCATTATGCCTTCCAGATATGACCATGGTTACAGAAATAAAAATACAGGATACATTTTTAACCGGTGCGCAAACTGTAACCATGAATTCAGTATTTCATTCTAGACCCCCAGCGTAGAAATTTTTCGTCGGTTATACAAAAAAAATCAGCTGTTACATAGAAAAGTGCAATCAATACCTTCGCGGTCAAAATGTATGGAACAGCTGATTTTTTTTTTTGTATAACCGACGAAAAGTTTCTACACTGGGGGTATAGAATGATATGCTGAATTCATGGTTACAGTTTGCGCACTGGATAAAACTCACCCTGTATACTTATAGTTATATTATAACAATATAATACAACTGAAGAGGAGTTACAATAACCAATTGGCCCAGTACTCGGTTCATTCTTTTATATTTCCGCTACGCTTTAAGCTTGAAGGCTTGTTAAATAGGCGCGACGCGACACTAGTTTCATGAAGAATTTCATCGTTTTCATGAACGATTTTCATGAAGTTTTCATAGAAATTGATTTCTACGAGACGACGCGTCGCGTCGCGCCTTCTTAAAGAAGCCTTTACCTTTTGCTTTTATACAAATGGGTTCAAATCCTGATCAACTACGAAATTTGGGACCATACTAATCTCCCACAAACGCGGTAACTCTAGAACTCCCAGTCGGATTTGAAAACTTCTTTTTGCATTTGTTAGCCTAGTCCTAGGAAGGCTATAAGCTATTTAGCATCAGGCTACGACCTTTGAAAGCCGATCAAAAAGAAAACAAATCAGAAAGAACGATATACGAAAACGAAGTAAAAGCGCGGACTGGCCGAGTGATGCGCAGCGACGTAGTGGGTCGGTTGCCGAAATTTCTCAGAAGAATTCGTTAGCAGAAACTAGAAATGTTTCATACTCATTTCATTGCGGTCCACAAGGTAAAAACAAAGATGTTAACAAAAGGCTTAGCTAAGAGCTGTTGTAGACCCTGTTAGGGCACAGAAAAAGGTATTATTCGATTCATAACTATTTCTTAAAAATTTAAAACTTAGTAACTACAATTTAACGAAAAAAACATACATTAACTGAGTAATTAATTCAATTCGGATAAACAGTTAATAACATAAATAATAATTGGACAACTATTTTAATAAAATACTATTTTTACATTTAGATATAGTAATATTTAGGTAATTCCGGTTTGTTGGGTAAAAGAACAGCATTCCATATCTTTAATTCATATATTTACACACAACATGTAAATTGGATGTTTCATAACTAAATACAGCATTGTATAACTGTTATTACGAGCAACCATACATTCCCTTTTAATTAACTGAGACTATGAGTGACGGGTCTATGCCTAGCAGTGGACTGCTTTAAGGCTTCCGGCGACAGGCGCGACGCAACTCTAATCGAACAATTTCTAAGAAAACTTCATGGAAATTGATCCACTAGAGTCGCGTCGCGCTGGTCTGTGGAGGGGCCTTTACGATGACGTTGATGATCGCAGTAACAGCTCCTCATAAAAATTCGGCCTCTGCCCGCATATAAACTGTTGACACTTTGAATTTCTTTACGAAAAATTCAGTGTAATTTATGTATGTATGCGCCACATCGAGAACGGCGCATTTTGGAAAGTTTTCGTATGACGCTGTATCGCTAAGTATTCCGTTTGTTTCTTATACATTTTAATGGCTACTTATAAAGGGAAATCTACGAGTAGGTAGGAAGCGGCTAACTTCTAGATAACGTTAAAAAAAAGTTTTATTGTTTGTTTAATTTTATGTTAAAGTATATTTTATTGGTATAGATAGTTTAATAGGTGAGTATGACATCGTCTTGGGATATCTACTGTAAGATGTTGTACTTATTGTGTGAATAAATAAATTATTTGAGGATCTTTGGTTTCGGTCTCCAGGTTGTGCAGTGTCCTTAAAGACAAACGTAAACATCCTCCTGATCCTCACATCCACAACTCATCATCATCATCATCTGTCTAGCCTTTTCCCAACTATGTTGGGGTCGTCTTCCAGTGTAACCGGATGCAGCTGAGTACCAGTATTTTACATGGAGCTACTGCCTACCTGACCTCCACAACCAAGTTACTGGGTAATACGATACCCCATGGAAAGACTGGTTGTCTGACTTTCGGGCTTCTGACAACCCGTAACGACTGCCAAAGATCTACAAATGACAGCCGGGACCAACGGAATAATGAAAGAATAAGAAAGGATAATTTTTCCGATGGGAAAGCCCATCGCACGGCTTACATTCCTATGTCCTACTGCTTAATAATACTATTATAATCTTACAATCCTATTAATATTATAATGTAGATTAACACATAGGATACTTTTTATCCCGGTAGTACGTTCCCGTAGAACAATTTCCAACCTCCATACGGGCGAGGCCGCGAATGGAAGCTAGTAACTCAATAAATGTAAAATACAATTTTCAGTTGAGAATCGGAGCACGACATCCAAGTAGATCAAACTCGAGCCTGAAACTTAACACGACCTATTCAAATCATCATTGTCTCTGCCTATCCCTTCAGGGATTTCAAGCTTGGCGATAAATAATTAATTTCTCATTAAACATTTTAACAAGTCCCATTCGCTCCGCAGAACTCGGGCGCTTATTATATCGAACGAGATGAGGTTCAAACTTCCCGACTGGTCTTTGCAGACGCGTCTTTGGCCCGACCTCTACAGTAGCCGACATTCATTGTTATATTATTAGACAACAATAAAGTATGAACCTTTTGTGTTATATTAGTTAAAAGGTCAGCCAAACAAACGAGACAACTTTTTATGAATATTAACTTAACTAACCTCAGACTGGCTCTGACGTCTTTAGGCGTTTTACAATTTTACGGGCTTCTTTAGAAGTGATCAATGTTTTGGAGCGGTCGTAAAAGTATGACTACCTTCTGAAATCTACGAAATATATTGGTCTGGGTATGTAATTTGGGTTTACTATAGGAACATCTCCGCCTATGCCTTTGAGGAAACAAGCCGTGATGTTATGTCATGTTTATATTGGTCAGGTTTCAGTTAGTTCCTACATTGAATAGAAGAACCAAAGAAGTTCGCAATTAAGCAGTTTCTATACCTGCCATAAATGTTGCTGCAATATCAATGATGTATTATTTTTTTTCATTTTTAATTTGTTTCGGACACTAAACAGCTACATTGCTGCTTTGTGGTACATATTAACATGTGTTATAAAATTAGGGGTGGTAAACATGTAACCCACACTAGTCCACAAAATATGTTAATCGTCACCTAGAAGAGGAACTAGAAAGTAATGCTAAGACTTTATCTTCTATTTGGGATAGAAGATTAGAATAATAATCATAAAATTAATTTATCTGTTATTGCTTCACTTTCATTCTTTTTACCTTTTTACTTTGGTATGGTAATTTTATTCTGGGAGCATCGTTTTCACACATAATTATACAGGGTGTAACAGAAACCCTATTACTACCTTTAAGCACTAAAGATAACAGCTGGTATAGAATCACTATATATGTTTCAGCTCAAAATAAAATACTCAAGAATTCATACCAAATTTTCGGTTTCATATGTTTCTTAAATTCAAATCATAACAAACCTGTCACCGTACTACGTAGGTCAATAACTTTCCACATTATTTGCCAGTATCACGATAAATCTTTTCAGAGTGATGTTTTTATTTCTATTTGAAAAGTTCGGTTTCAGGTATCAATGTATTCAAAATTCTCGTAGCTTCCGATCATGTAGAAATAGGATTAAAAAACCCTTCCAATATAGTTTGATATTATCCAAAGAAGCCGTGCCCTTGGTATGTATATACTCTTTCCGTTACACGTTGTATAATGAATGTATGTTAAATATTGTGCTTAAAACATTTTAAAAGAATTTTACCGGTGGAGTTTCTTGCCCATTCTTCTCCATACGAAACTACATTTTGGAAGGGGCGACTAGAATCAATTCTATTGTATTGTAAATGTTGAGGTTCAAATGTGCCTATTTGAAATAAATGCTTGACTTTGATAACAACATAAGAAAGATCATACCAGGCTTTTCCGCTTCGTGTACGACTCCTCGAAGTCCTGTAGGACTTTCAATTTTTATTTTACTTTTGTTATGTAGTGTTAAGTTTGGTTAGTGATACGCCTTTGCTAATCCTATAATACTTTTTATTTCTTTCTTATTACTCTGGTGTCGGTCCTTCGCTCCGCGGAATTGGTCCAACCACTTCCGTGCGACCAATTACACGAGAAAGTCAGGAGCGATCAAATGTAACTAATTTATATATCTTCAATATTACGAGATGGTTTCATAAACATATATTGTGCGTTGTACGTAGTTGTGTCATTGTTACATCACTTGTAAGACGACGGCTCTACGCGACCGCTAGTATTGATTAAACACGTTCTAATATAAGACTCAATCGATGTGCAAGTTTAGAGGTGATATTGACTGTCTGGCTTTTGACATGGCTGAAATAGAGCGATCGTTGGCTGTATACGTCATGTTTGAGTCCATTTGCTGCAGGACAGCTAGAATTAGTGCGTAGGGCTCTGGATTGGTAGAATTTCGACTGGACACCAGTCACTGTGAAGGTAGACGATGATGGAAGTACTTACTTAAATAAAAATACTATATTTCGCTGTCAAAAGTATTATCCAATTCGCTGTTTTACGTGATTTTACAGTTAAAGTACTGCAGTTCTATAAGTTTAAATACACCACATGAAAGATAATTTCAATTATGATTTAATGAATGAGCTACTATTTTATTTATATTTGATTTTGATTAATCGACGTCAAATCGGCGACTGTTTTGCGAATTCCGCTATAAGAGGTTTAGAATAAGTGCGATGGGTCGCTCAGAGTGCTAGATTGGTGGAATTTCGCACCAGTCAATGTGAAGATGGACGATGATGGAAAATATACTGTATTCCACAGTCAAGGGTATATATAGCGAGTACTGAATCCTAGTCAGTCTAGTATTGTATCAGATTTAAATTGGAACTGTTTCAGTCAGGAAACTCACAGACGAGTTATAAATTATAATATTAAAGCAACGCAAAGATTTTGACTACATTTAGAAGAATTATATTATCTGTGTCTAATATTAATAAGTGTTTATTTATTTAAAATTGTAATGACCTGTTTACCTTTCTGTCATAATTTTAAATTGTTTTTTTTTTCTAATGTAATCTATTGCCATGCCACCTTAATTGTAATTGCTTGTTTGTGTTAGTTTTGTACGCCATATATTGGCAAAACTATACGCACATTTTTTAGAACATATACCTACTATTTCTACCCATATCTATGTTTAGCAAAATAAATGATTTATTGATTGACTGATTATCTACACATAACATCACGCCAGTTTTTCCAGAAAGATGAGGCAGAGGAGTACCTATAGTGCACCCATATTTTGCCAGTTATGCTTACGTCCCATGAAACTATCTCACGCTAACAAAGTTGATTTAACTGCACTTTTATATCCTTTCCTACATTTAGTTTTTATGTCCTGCTCCATATTTTAAGCAGATGAAATTATGTATGCTATACTGAAGCACCGATTCGTATGCTTGCCAAAAAATAACTCAATGTTAGATATATTGAGTTAATTTTGTTTGTTTTATGGAAAGGATGGTACTGATTGTGGTGTTCACTAGAATCACTAGTGACGGGTTTAGAGACAAACCGCCGAATGATCATTACGTACCTACACAAAGGGACCGTCTTGTTGCCACAGGGGATAGATCAGGACTCTCTTGAGGCGCTACTATTGAGTTGTGCGATAAATTTAATAGTACATAACATCTACACTAATATTATAAAAGAGAGAAGTGTTTGTTTATTTGTTTGGTTGAACGCGCAAATTTTTGGAACGACTGGTTCTAATTGAAAAAATAGTTTAAGTGTTGAATAGCCCATTTATCGAGGAAAGCTATAGGCTATATAACTTCACGCTAGGGACCTTAGGAGCCGAGCAAACAGGAAAAGAAGTCACGAATACGAAGTACTCGCACCGGCAGCCGATTCGATGCGACGGGGTGGGTCGAGGAGCCAAAAATGTACGCCCACGAAGTCGCGAGCAAAAGATAGTGTCTTATAATCAGTGATCGGAGAATCGGGCGATAATATACCTAAACTTCACTTTTATTCCTACGAAAGAATAATACGGACATGCCTTTCAGAATCCCGGATCCCGGAATCTTTCGTATAAAATTACAATAACTTAGTAGATTCGATCACTAATCCGTTAGATAGATAAATAAAGTTTCACTACTTGACCACACTGTGCACATTTATTATTAATATTCCATTTGTTTTGATTAAAATAATGATACTAAATCAAAATAACCACTGCTATAATTTCATTAAGTTTGTTATAGTTATTTTTACAAAATTGTTCAATCCCAGGAACCCGAGATTACTTATTTATTCAGAAAGGAATGTCCATATTCTTCTTTCGTAGGAAGAATTTTAGGTATAAGCGCCCGATTATCCGATCACTGCATAATATGCACAATATTTTTCACAGAAAAGCTAAACTTCAAACCACACCCATAAACAATAATTAATACGCAATAACAGCTAAGACAGCAAAAGTAAATACTGCGAATTAATTTGAGATCAATTTATCCGTATGACCTTAAAACATAGGAAATGTAACTAACTACGTCATCATACGAAACCTATTTGAGGACATCTGGGGAAAGGGTATAAATAGTGAAATCTGAACTTTAACCCACGCCAATAAGAAATAATTCACAATAAAACTTATGAAGGCACAGGTAAACGCTGCGAATTCATTCGAGATCAATCCGTATGACGCGTGGGTGTTATTCAGAGGAACGGGCTCTATTTATAGTCCGGACGAGACCCCCGACCAATATTACAGGAACGTGTAATGCTATTAGAGAGCATATCTATAAACAAGGTAGGGTACTCTCAAATAGCATTGTAAGGGCAGTTCAGGCTCCGTGTTGTGCCGGACGTAAAGAATAGCACCATCCCATTTCTTTCCGTGGCTGTCGTAGGAGGTGACTAAGGGACTTTAGAGAATGGGCAGCAGCGTTCTCTATGCAGTTTACCATCATACTGGGACCGCCAACCCTTTTGGGGGAGGCTTATATCCAGCAGTGGACGTCTTTCGGCTGATGTGATGAGAGACAGATGCTGCATGAAAGACAAAAATTCACAAAAAGTGAAGCGTCTGATCTCTGCTTTATCTCTATCCTTATTTATCATTTTAATCTCCATGGAACACATCTACAGCTTGAACATATCCACCTCTAAAGAAAGAATAGCTCCTCAATTTCAATTCAAGTCTTCTGGCCCCACCATATACATCGGTAAACGCAGCAGACGTGTGAATGGCGCTATCTCAAATGAGTATCTTAAAGCGTCGGTGGTGAACCGAAATAAATAAAATGCAACCTAGGGGGAGTCCTATGTCCAGCAGTGAATGTCTTTCGGCTGAAATGATGATGATGAAGGTAAGGGAAAGTGGAGAGCAGTGGTGGCCCAGTGGTGACGGCCGTGACTTACGAGTTGTAGGCCCAAACAGGCGCTTTACTTTGTGTAAATCATTTCATGACCGCTGCTCTCAAAACGGTGAACGAAAACATTGTGAGGAAACCGGCATTTCCTAGAACTAAAATTTTTAATACATGTGACATCTACCAACCCGCACTGGGCTTGCGTGGTGGATTGCGGCCCACTCCTTTTCACCAAGAGAAGGCTTGTGTCCCAACAGTGCGAACATTATAGGCTGATTATGCTATGCTTATGCTAAGTGGGTAAATAATAACAGTCGCTCGATTCGATTAACCCATTAATGGCCGCTGTACTCGATTGAGTACAGTTAAACTTTTAATAATGTACCAAAAATTTATAAGACTAATTTATTTCTATTAACTAAAATTAATAGAACATTGCTTCATTTATTATAATAACATAAAGTGGGTAGAATTTTATTTTCGTGACAGTGATTTACTTGAAGTCGCTATTCTCAAGATAGCACAGGTAAGTCTTTTCTATTATATTTTTTTTTAATTAGGTGAGTAAATATTATGTAATGTGCGAAATATTATAAGATATACCTATTCTTGTTTATAATAATTATAGGTACTCGTTTACCGTATTTTTATTTTATTTTGGCTGACTTTTATGTTGATTTCTACAAGTGTAAAGTACTACGAACATCCCATCCCGAAAAAAAAGTATTTTTTTCCATTTTTATTGACTTTTGTATTTCTTAATTCTTCACTCATTATAAAAATAAATCATTTGAAACATTAACGTTTTTCATTTACATTTGGCCATTAATGGGTTAAAGATGACCTACAAGTTGCGATGGGTTCGCAAATGGGTGACCATCTATTACAAATATCGAGTTCTCTTCGTGCCTCCAAAAGCACGATAAGTTGTTGGATCCGGCTGTCATTAACACGCTTTTATTAGTTTCACCTGTATGTTTGTTTGTAAGCATGTTTGTAACCGGCTCCTTTGGACTTGTTTTTGACCCACTTCAAACGGTCAGATTTCATTTAAACTTTGTAGACTTATCGAGGACCGATGACAATTCAATTTTATAAATTTGTTCCATAATGTAAAAAAAAAAACGAAAAAAAGAAAACTAAAAAATCACGCTTTTGTAGTTAGCAGACCCAAAAAATTGAAAATAAATAACAAATTCCAAAATTCAAAAACAAGACAACAACACAACGTTTATGAGATTATTTTCTTTTTGAAGTGTTTTTATAATCTAATTTATTAAAAAAACAACTTAAAAAGCACCCCACGCTTTTTTGAAATTATTTTCTGCTTTTTTAATTTGGTTTTTAAGGCCTTTTTTTTAGGTAATTGACAGTCGATACGGGTACTTAATCCCAAGCCCGAAAGTCTAATATCCAGTCTTATCAAGGGGTATGGTGATACCCCAATAACTGGGATGTGGATGTCAGATAGGCAGTTGTTCCATGTAAAATACTGGTATTCAGCCGCATCTAGTTACACTGGAAGACGACCTCAACGTAGTTGGGAAAAGGCTAGGCAGATTGATTGACCTATAAATAAAGCCAAGGTTAGGACATCAGGGACCGGGCAATTATTTCGCGTTGATTGATTCTGTTTGCCATTCAATCTTTTCAATGCTCATTCAAATCACAGTTGTTACTGCCGAGCCTATTTTTTAACAATAGGTCGTCATCTTATTACGCATCTGCCGAAGTAATCAAGATTAGATACCGTGTACTCGTAATGTTATTTGTTTTTTTTTTTATTGCTGAATGGCCCTCCTCTTGACCTCGATCACGTCTGGTGGAAACCGATGGATAAGGTCTATGATGGAACGAGCGTGCCCCGAAAATTGTGTGTTCACTCTTGCTTTGAAGGCAAGGTCTATGATGAAACGAGCGTGCCGCGAATTATGTCTGTGCACTCTTGCTTTGAACACAAGGTCTATGATGGAACGAGCGTGCCCCGAAACAAGATGTCTGTTGACTCTTGCTTTGAAGGCAGACGGGTTAAATTTGGAAGAAAACACACGCTGGCAGAGTTCCACACTTTGGCTGTGCGCGTAATAAGTGTGGAGGAGAAGCGCTGAGATTAGTATGGGATCTGTTACATTTAGATCGAGATCCATGTTTGACAGTATTGTTACCCAAAAGCCTGACGACCAGTACTACCAAGGGTTATGGCGTTCCGCAGTAACTGGGCTATGGAGGTCTGACAGGCAGTCGCTCCATGTAAAATACTCGTATTCAGCTGAATCCGGTTAGACAGAATGCTGACTCCGACAAACTTGGGAAAAGGCTAGGCAGATTTATTTGATTCATGTTAAACTTTGTTCTAGGATCGGGCCATAAAGTAACATTTTTATTTATTTATTTATTTATTCATTCATCATTCAACATGCTTATATCAGCAAAGGCAAATTCTCCGAATGTAATCAAACAGTCTAATGATCTTATCATATGCCGTACACAAAGGTTTATTCATAACAATAATGAGACCATTCATAATAATTATGTTAGTATTCAGATGTTACATTGTAAAAATGCATTATCAAAGTGTTTGTTGAAATCCTCTATACTTTCTTACATAATATAAATTTTAATTTCGTGTCAACTACGCCACGGGTTTGATGCGGTTTTAGTTTTCACCATGATTTAGATCATGTATTCCGGAAGGGGTATCCATTTATCATTAATTTATGAATGGAGTATCTTGAAAATTTCAAATAAATTAACATACAAACTATTAAAATAAAGTAAGAATAATTACCTAACTTGACTAAAACTATTAACAAACTAAAATATGACGTCGAAAAATTCCTACGCACCGCTGTCGACTGTTAATGTAAATACCTTTAATGTAATATCTTTACACATTATGTACATATGTACCTATGTATAATAAAGAGATCTCGATGTTCAAAGCAGGGGTGGGTCGCTAATCTACCCGAATATTATAAAGACGATCAAGATTTGATTGTTTGTAATGGATAATCTCAAGAACTACTAAGTCATCCATCTGCCTAGCCTTTTCCCAACTATGTTGGGGTCGGCTTCCAGTCAAACCGGATGCAGCTGAATACCAGTATTTTACATGGAGCGACTGCCTATCTGACCTCCACAACCCAGTTACTGGGTAATACGATACTCCTTGGTAAGGTCGTAAGGGTAGGAAGGGTCGCCGGGGGCGAAGCAAATTTCAGGCAAACGAAGTCAAGGACGAAGTCGCGGGCGATGTGCTAGACCTACTATCCTAATAATATTAAAAATGTGAAAATTTCGATATTCCGATGTTTGTTACTCAATCTAGCAAAAACGGCCGAACGGTTTTGTATGAAATTTGGCACACAGATAGTTTACAACCTGGATTAACATACACAGGATACAATTTTAACCAGTGCGCAAACTGTAACCATGAATTCAGCATATCATTGTAGACCCTCGTAGCGTAGAAATTTTTCGTCGGTTATTCAAAAAAAAAAATCAGCTGTTCCATACTTTTTACCGCGTAGGTATTGCAATTTTCTATGAAACAGCTGATTATTTTTTTTGTATAACCGACGAGAAACTTCTACGCTAGAGGGGGCTCTCTAGAATAATATGCTGAATTGATGGTTAAAGTTTGCGCACTGGTTTAAAATTTACCCTGTAGGATACTTTTTATGCCGTTAATACGTTCCCGTGGGATAATTTCCGACATTCACGCAGGCGAAGCCGCTGGCGAAAACTAGTACTGTATAAATAAATACTAAAAGTAAACAGACTTCCCTTCCTATTTCGTAACCGGATAAGGCTAAGCTATGTCAAGCCTATGCACGAATGTCTTAAACACACATTATTTTCATTGAGCAAGCAATATAAGAACTATTAAATTATTTTTCTTGGCTTCTATAAGAAACCTGCTTCATGTGCTTAGATTTGTGTCTGGAAATTCTGTCAGCAACCGTTACTGACTGACTGATCTATTAACGCATAGCCGAAACAACTAGAAACGTGAAGTCTTTGTACGCCTTCATTTTATGATTATGATTTAGAGGAGCACTAAGAATGGGTACTTACCTATTTGGAAATTCAACCTTTGAGGGGGTGATAAAGAGGGTTTTCGTTTTTATGAAAAAATCATATTCCTTGAGTTAGTAAACTTCAAACTTGGCATCAATTTTCATCTAAGTGAACCATAAAGTTGTTTTTTTTTGTTTTTAACTATCCCGAAAAGAAGGATTAAGAGTTGATAAAGTTTGTAGGAGAACAAACTAAATTTATGCGGTGGAAGTCGTGGGCGAAGTGCTCGTATTGTATAAATAAATATTAATAGGAAACAGACTTCCCCTCCTATTCCGTAACCGGATAAGGCTAAGCTATGTCAAGCCTGTGCACGAATGTCTTAACACACATTAGTTTCATTGAGCAAGCAATATAAGAACTAATAAATTATTTTTCTTGGCTTCTATAAAAAGCCTGCCTTGATCATGTACTTAGATTTATGTCTGGAAATACAGCCACGATCTGGAGAAATAACAAATTGTAGAGCAATTTTTGGCCACTGCCGAGATCTCTTTACAAAGTTACGAGTGACATCAGCGGAGTGGCACGTTGGCCTCCAGCAGACGAGGTGCTCGCGCTGCAGTATCCCGAACCGGACGTAGACAACGATATGATACGATCAAAATTCAGCATGGGAACATAAACAAGAACAGCGTTGCGTTGCGATCATTATTTAAAGGAGTTTTAATTTCTGAATTGTTATTTTATTTTTGTTTTAATTACGGACGCTTTAATATGCACGTCTTTTTACATCGTTCTCACATTGATAATTTCAACATAATGATGTAACCAACTTTTTGTAACAATACCATGATTTTAAAAGAGTGTCCATGGAGTTTCTTGCCCGTTCTTCTCCATAGGTACCTACGCTTTGGAATGGGCAAATAGCTTCATCTTTCTAACTCACCGACCTTGACAATTCAAAAGTGCCTGTAATTGGTTTATTTGAAATAAATGCTTGGAGTTTGAGTTAAGAGGAGACTATGAGAGTTTTTCGGATGAGTCGTTACGTCGTGTTAAGTATTTCCCTTGTCATCTTGTGTCTTTGTTATATTGTTTGAAGTTATTATTATATTGTTAAAAGTATAAACTGGTTTCAGTTGATAGAAAGTGATCTAAATATATATTTAGCTTACACAATGTTACTTAAAACACGGCATAAGTAGCAAAGAAATACTTAAGGCATACTTTGATAGGTGCCAGTCATTTCCTCTAGCTTGTAACTTGGTCCTTTTGGGTACTACTTACCCCATTATGTAGCGCCCAAATTGGACATCGAAAATTGAAACCGTTCACTCAGCTCATGATTCTAGACTGAGCGTAGAATTTTTGTCATAACTAAAAAAAAGTTGCTGTTCCATATATTTTGACCAAAAAAAATTACTGTTCCATATATACATATTTTCGGCTCGTTGGTAATGCACTTTTTTTTAGGAAACAGCAGCTTATTCATTCATCATAAGAGTTTACGCGTCAGTGTCCCAATCATCATCGGAATGAGATAAAAAAAAAAAATCGGTTCATGCGTTTGGGACCTACAATGTCACAGACAGACAAATAGTTATTAAAACACCCCTCTTTCCATCGGAGGTTAACAGCTAATATTATAAAGAAGTAAAATGTATTCGTATGTAGGGGGGTAATCGCCGAAACGGCTGGAATGATTTTAATGAATGCTGCTGGTATGGGAATACTTCGGACCCTGGGGAAGGACATAGGCTACTTTTTATTTTTATCGACAAACCACGGGGGCGATACCGCGTGAGCAAAGCTAGTAAATTAAATACTCACTGTGGAAACACCTGGTTCATGAACTTTTCGATTTCTGGCTCATTGCAGTCTATGTAAATATGTAGTCTCTGCACGTTCTTCTTGAACAAACGGGTCAAGAACTTGCATTTCTCAAGCTGCTTGATGTTCAGCTTCAGTGGGTCCCTATGAACGAAAAAAAAAAGTTGAAGGAACAAATTAATAATAGCTTTGAGAACCTAAATCGCCAATTCTTACACCCAAACCAATATTAAGGGCAACTTTCACAGACTGCCCTTTGGCTTCACTTTGCTAAGTAAAAAATAACTTTTCACACTTATTCGCATAATGTTCATTTTCGTTTAAGCGAATTAGAGCAAGCGTTTCATACAAATATGAACAATTAATGATATTTCTTAGAATTTCAGTTACTTTACTACCTTTTTCCATAAATTGTCTTTGATGCCAGATTTTAAGGGTTGGTCACTTTCATTTTCCTAGTAAAGCTAATTACTAGGAAAATGAAAGCTGTTGAAATTGCTAATCTGTGGTTTATGGGAATACCATGACAGAATTTTGACAGCTGTCACCTCAATTTTGTATCAAAATCTTATCATACACTTTTTCAAGTGTGAGCAAGTTTTTGTTAAATATTGGAAGAAGTTTTTGTCAAATACCATTAAATATCTTGACCTGAAAATCTATGTTTTCAATCCATCCTGCAGCTAGAAGAACAGCTATAGTTAACATTCGTATGAGACGCTTACTTTACTCACCAAAGTCAAAGTTAAAGTGTAGATGAATTTGAATTTCGGTTCTAGGACTAGATTCATCTGACATCTGTGAATCTAGTCCTAGAACCGAAATTCATTTCAAACGATCGCAGTGGTTACATAGTCATACCTATACCTATATATATACACGAAGCATTACACATTTGCACTGTCCATATTTATGAATATATTAAAATACAAAAAATGGAGCGGTTGGAAACGTCCCTTCACTTCTCTTGCATAAAAGGTCGCGTGCGACAAGTCGTTTGAAATCTCCATTGTATAAAATGAACATTGTATCTATCCGTACTACGATTTTTCTTTTCGGCTGATTGGTCGATTCGCACGAATTTACTCGCCCGGATCGGGCGAATCGGTAATTCTAAATAATATTTTTTTCTTCTATAGGCGACTCGCACGAAGTTAGTCCATTTGTGGGCGAATCAAAAACTCCAGAAATACGTATTACAATGGGCACGTTTTGAATTTAAAGTTATTAGAAAAGGCCACTGCAAGTACATGCAATGAAGTGCATTAACATTCAAAACGTACTCATTGTCTATTGGTACGTGTTTCTGGAGATGCCGAATCGACTAATAAGCCATTTTTCTCCGAGACTTGCGACTTTTGATTTGCAAAGGAGAATGATCTCAGAATAATATCCGCCTGTGAAAAATGTTTGCATCGATATCATCATCAGCAACACAGAGCATGTAAACGTTTCTTTAAGGCTCTCGGAGATCGGTGCGACTCGAGAGATAAATTTCCATAAAGTTATCATAGAATTTGTTCCATTGATTCGCGCCTGTCTGCGGGAGCTTTTAGTACCTGACGAGATGCTCTACAAAGCCGAACACCTATGGTCTGTTCCAAAACTCTCTGATGAAAATGTAAACAAATGGATCAGAAAACGTATTTGTGGATGCCAACTTTTTTTTTCTTTTTTTTGGTTGGAAATCATCAAATGACTTCTCCCACTCTGGGTGGAGCAGGAGGGGGCGTGTCAGACTTTTACTGACTAAAACCCACCCGTGTTCCCTCAGTTACCTGTGTGCCAGGGGCCGCGGTATCTCTTTCGAACAAGCCGCACCCCTGGCAGGCATCAGCCCTTGCGGGCCCTATCAGTTGTTGCTGGCATCTCTTGGCGCGCGAGGAACACAACGCGCCGTCGACCCGGGCTTGGTCCTTACCGGACAGCGAGCTACCCATTACTCGCCGTCCGCATGCCCGTGCCTACGGTGGCCGGGAATCAGCCTGGGATTCCCGACGCCCAGGGCGTCTCCTGCGAAGGCCACGGCCCACACTGGTCCCAAATTAAAAAAAAGTGGACATTGATAGTAGACCGCTGATATTTTTTTTTATTGTTGATACAATGATAACAGATAAGGCAAAAAAATATTATTGTCCTACTTCAAATACTTTTCTGTAAAAAAAATATTTCTTTTTTTTTTGTATGGGAGCGATTACATTTTACTCAATTTCTCAAAAACTTTAAGCGATGTCGAGATGGCAATCACATATGTTAGAAAACTAATAATTCTGAGTATTTGGCTCGAAGAAACTTATTGCTTATCTCTGCGTACTTTCGAGATAATAGTGACAGAAAATAACATTTTTTTTTAATGTTAATTTTTTGCTTTTTTTTAATCATAGCCTTACTTTAGCACATAATTATAATGTATGCGTAATGTCAAATAAGTAAAAAGAGACTTCTCTGTAAAAGAGGTTATGGGGGCTCACTAATGACTGAAAAGCTATGACCTTTCTGAAGGAGTACTTTCATCAGTACAAAACAAAACAATCAAAATGAAGACATATTAAGCTGCAAACATAAAGTTGAATATGTTCACAAACGATTCTGAAAAAATATTATGGTGAAAGATTAATATTTGGGTCTATATTCTCTTGAGAAATCTCTATTTCCTCGTTTTCCAACGAAAGCAATTCATTGTTCAAGATCAAAGCACTAGCCTCTGGAAACAACTGTTTATGTAAACGAGCAAACTTTGGTTTGATATGGCTGATGTAAGGATCTGAGCTAATTAGAAAGCTGTGGATAATGTCTAAATTAGTCTGAACTCTACCGATTTTTCTTGTATGTGCCATTCTAACATTCCGGAAATCTTTATTCCTCGCTTCGGAAGCTTCTTCGGAAAGCATGCCTATCGGAATAAAGGAGAAATTTTCACAAATATAAGCACCGTGTATCAACAATTTATGGACACTTGAAGGCATGTAATACCATGGATATAAGTTTACATATAGCATTGCTGTTTCTTTACAATATTCCCTAAACAAGTTGGTATTAATAAGTTGACCAGATGAAATTGTTTGTAAAATGACTGCAAATCTCTTGATTAAATCAGGGTGGATACCCGTTATTTCAGCAGATACTTCATAATTTTCAAAAAACCTTCTTGCCGTGTTACCGTCATTGGTTGTACCAAATCCCTGTTTTACTATGTCAATTAACAAACCAGTTCTTTCCCGGAATTCTTCTTGTGTCAAATTCTTTTTAATTTCTTTTAACAATTTATCTTCTTTTCGTGCAGCCCACTTTTTGAAGTCTAAGTTGTACGAAATGTGTAAAATACATTCCATACATCTTATCCACATATGAAGCGAAGACAGACCATATTTATACATATCTTCTCTGATGAGTCTTTTGGATACAAAGTCCAAGTCATTCATTTTGCTAGGTGGGGTATTGCAAATATTACAAACAGCTGCAGAAGAAGTATTGGAAATCACAGTAGAAATTTTCCCATCAATCATAGTCATGTACAAATCACGTTTAATATCAAAATTATCTACAATTGTGGGAACAAGATTACGAATTTCTTCCTCTAAGGATGCACTTTCCTTCTTTATCAATTCATTTGTTTCTTTTGCAAATATAAAGCCAATTGGATGACAATAGTTTGTTGAAGAGGGAGCAGGATTTTGCCACAAGATAGTACCACTCTCTTCTTCCAAACGAAGCGGAACCAAACTAATCATGAAAACTGAAGAATCGTCAATTTTAGTGTCGGAGTGTGACTTTTGTTTATAATTACTTTGAGAAGATGACCCGTCAAAACCCCATTTGCTTATTAGTTTTAGCGATTTTTTGTCGGCAGAGTTGTGCTGAATTGTTTTTAATATCCTATTAGTTGTCAAATCTAGAAGCGATTGAAGTCTTATCTTAGCATCAGATTCAGTTACAGTTATGTCTGACTCTGGAGGATAACAAGTTTTTTTAGCTTCCAGGAGCTTTTGATAGGATGGAAGACCATACATTTTCTCTGAAGCAAGAATAGTTCTTAAATTTCGATATTGCCATTTTGACAAATTTGTTGAGGTGTAAAGCGCTAACGTTTTATCATCTGGTAAACACGGTTTGTCAGTCTTTTTAGCGAATAGTACATCATGTACCATCTCATATTTTTCCTTGTTTTGGCTGAGTTCGTTTAATATAGCTGGTAATTTTGTTTTTTTAGACTCTTTTAATTTGGCACATAAAGCATAAACTAATTCCTCCTCTGTGTGATCTAGAAGTGTTAGAGAACGCCTTTTCTTCTGTTTATCAGATATATCAACAAATGGTTTTTTACTTGTACCATAACTTAATTGATGAGTATCCACTTGCGTTTCGAAATTTGGAATTACTTCCTCGGCAACTTTAAAAATGCTGCTTAAATCGATATTTTGACATTTTGGCCAAACTATTTGGGATTGTAACCAGTCTGAATTTTTGTTAAGAAAGGTCTTTTGAGCTCTACTGGAAGCAGACCATCTTTTTGAGATATTACTTGAAAAATTACGACAAAATAATTTAATATTACTCAAATCTTCGGAAGACAATTCAACACCAATACGTTCAATAAGGGCATTAAATAAAAATTCGACATTTTTAAAACCACCTCCTGATTTAAGAACAACGTATAAGTCTAAGTTGGTGACAAATGCGGACATATTGTAATTTTAAGGAAAATTGAAAACAAATTAGAATCAAAGATATCAAAGACAAAGTGACTTTGATTTTAACAAAAAAAATTACGAAAACAAATTCGACGAAAGAAAGACAAACAAAAATTATTTGATTTTAAAATCCAAAGATTCAAAATACAACAATAACAAAACAAACAAACAACAAGCATTTCTTCAAGCGCACAGAAAAAATAAGGACACGTCTTATCGCAACCACATTTAGTTGTACACTGAGTGAGGTGTACGCGCGCGATTCGTGACCGTATTACGTTACGTCATGAGAGGCGGCCATCTTGTTATCCCGGCAAACTCGCGTCGAAGCTCCATTTTGCTGGCCAGCGGACCTATTGCGATATGAGTAAGGCTATGATTAAAAAAAAGCGAACAATTAACATTAAAAAAAATTGTTATTTTCTGTCACTATTATCTCGAAAGTACGCAGAGATAAGCAATAAGTTTCTTCGAGCCAAATACTCAGAATTATTAGTTTTCTAACATATGTGAATGCCATCTCGACATCGCTTAAGGTTTTTGAGAAATTGAGTAAAATGTAATCACTCCCATACAAAAAAAAAAGAAATATTTTTTATAGAGAAAAGTATTTGAAGTAGGACAATAATATTTTTTTGCCTTATCTGTTATCATTATATCAACAATAAAAAAAAATATCAGCGGTCTACTATCAATGTCCACTTTTTTTTAATTTGGGACCAGTGTGCGGCCGTGAGAGCGCATGTACTGCCTTTCCCTCACGTGCGCCGCCTCCCTCTTTGCAAGCATCACTGCTTCGCTGAAGGAAGCGACTGCTAGCCATGCACTTTCGCTCCGTACCATGGCCGGGCGCGAGAGATCGCCGCCGCCGATCGCCTCCATGAGGACACGGTGGTGCTCCGCCCAAGCCGGGCAGACCTCCACCGTATGCTCCACCGTGTCCTCAGGGCGATCCTCGCAATGGAAACACCCGGGCGTTTCCTCCCGCCTTATGCGAAACAGGAACCTCCCGAAACAGCCGTGTCCGGTGAGGACCTGTGTCAGGCGGAAAGTGAGGACGCCATGCCACCTCTCAAGCCACTCCTCAAAGAGCTTACCGCCGCAATCATGGCGTGCTCAGCACTGGGTTGCGATAATCGCACTCTCCACGTCGCCATGAGATCCCGCCGGAGCTCTGTACACCGTGCCGCGATTTTCCGCGGCAGCAGAGTTACACCCGCATACGCGGCGTTTGGCCTCCTCGCGCAACTCCCAAGTGTGCGCGAGGACCTTTGCCTCCAGATCCCATGGTGGCAATCCGGCATGGAGGCCAGCCGCCTCACCGGAGATCGTGCGGTATCCCCGTACCATCCGGATGGCCATGACCCTATGGGCCGCCTTCAACCGGCGTGCTGGTTGGCGCCTCAATGTAGGCGCCCACACCAGTGCCCCGTAATAGGGCCATGGCGTGGATGCCAACTTCTTGTGCTACTTACAAATTGAACGCTTTGTTTGGATTATTTAAATACTAACCCAAACTTGCAATTTTAAATGGCTTATCCACTATTCCCCCATGAGAGAACCCCCTTCAGGGGTGAAAACTGGACCCTAATGTAAAAAAATCCAGAAAGTCCCCTTTTCATTTTGAGTTATTGGACTATTCATCACCTAAAGATGTTATTATTTGACAACTGAGGTTAATTTCATAATTACAATTTTCGTCCATGAGTTTTCAAATACTATATAACGGTTTTCAACTATTAATTGTTGGAAAAAGTGGTTAGATACTAATTGCTTTTTGTGAGTGATAGCGTCAGAATTTAAGGAGATGCGTTAGGTAGGCCGCTAAATTCAAATTAACTATGACCAGGTTGTATGTTGATAAAAACCCCTGAAGTTAGAATTGACCTCAAACGTCACGATTTCCTGAAGTAGTCATTCAATAGGGTAATATGACTTAGAGAGATGAAATTATGATCTTTATGATTAATATTCTGTAGATAAATTTTAGATAAACAAAAAACCTGATACTGACTTAAAATTTGCAAAAAAAAAGTAAGAAAACTTGAATTTCAAAGACTACCTGACACTTTCGTCTTAACCTGAAAAGGGATTCTTTTTTTTGGGTGGTAAATCATGAAATAACTTCGCTCTGGTTGGAGCAGGAGGGCGTGTCAGACTTTTACAGATTAAAACCCACCCGTTTTCCTTTAGTTGCCTGTGTGCCAGGCACCACGGTATCTCTTTCTAACAACCCGCACCCCTGGCAGGCATCGGCCCTATCGGACCCCACCAGTTGGTGCATCCTGAATAGGGTTGATTACACTTTCGTCAGAAATTTTTAGAACAGACTCTAATACATATCTTATGGAAATGCTATAAGTAAAACTTACATCATTGCTGCCAAAGATAACAAACAATGAAACACACGAGTGACAAATGCTTAGGTATATATTATGTTTATTATTATGAAGCAATACAAGCACAATGACATCAGAATGAGTTACAATAAAAATTGCTTATTGCTCTTACTAATTACTTTCATTGAACAATATGCAAGATAAATCAATTTGTTATGATCGTTTAGAACGTTAATTTATTATAGGAAGTAAATACATTCTTAATTAGGTTACTTATGTATAAAAACAGATACAATTTAATAAATTGTGCCTAATAAAATATGATGTGCCTAATCTTTTGTCAGAAATTACAGTTACTTTCACTCATAACATTATAAGTATAACACATGTTATATCATCATCTTATCATCTTCTTGCGCTTGTCTCATGTTACTTGGGGTCGGTGAAACACCTTTTGTTCTCCATTCTCCTCAACCGTCACGCTATCATTCAGTCCCGTCTCCTTCCTCACACAAACCATACATCTTTTCTTTGGCGTTACTCTTTCTCTCCTTCCATCAACATTTATATGCGATTCCTCCCTCTTCATCACATACCCCCTATACTTGGCTTTATCAAAGCAACTCACTTAGTCCAAAAGACGTATTCAACGATTCGCACGTATTTACTCGCCCGAAACGATTCGAACGAAGTTCATATATTTGCGGACGAATCGAGAACTCCAGATAGACGAATAAAGCAATGAGCACGTTTTGAATTTTGTGGACCGTATTGCATGTAGGTACTTGCAGAGAGCTTTTGTCACCACTTTCGTGCGTATTGACTAATGAGCCGTCCAAAATACGACCACCTATATCTACATATAGGTATAAATTATGTTTAGGCCTACGCCTAAACATAATTTACCAAGAGAGTCAAAGGAAGAAATTTTTGAATCTATTTGCAAAAACTAATAATTATACGTAACTTATAGTTTTGTCCCCACATAGCCTAGCGGCAGCTACACACAGATATGGCTATTCGTCTTCTATATTCTGACAAATCTGGATGTTTCTTGGCAATCGGGATTCAAAGTGGTGCCGTTAAAAACGGCCGCTAAATGGCACTAGTGCTAGAATTTACGGTCTCAAATAACCCAAATGGCGGCCGCCATATTTCGTCCGTTATATTACGTCACCGGTATCTTAGGAGACCTCCACTCACCTATATCCTTCGTATAGCAGAACAGCATTCCGCCAGTGTCTGCAGGTTGACATTGCCTTAACAGCATCTTCCGGGCTGAGGTACTCCAGAATACTCGTCAGGGGAACAAGCGGCAAGGTGCTCCAGTCACTCATCTGTCAAGAAAATAATTATTTATTACTTTGTTTTAAAGTGAGGAAAATTTTAGATTTTAGTTAGGTAGAATAAGAAATGAGTACATAAGAAGAAGTCTGAAAGTACGAAGAAGGCACTGGCATCTGAAAAGTTGCGTAGAAATCGGCTGTCATGATATACAAATGATATACGATGATAAGTGAGGTATGAGGAAAATGTCATTAGGAAAGTTTCGAGTATGAATGTGAATACCAAAGAAACAACGGATGGTGACTACTACGATGACAACTAATAGAGAAGCGTGGAAGAAAAAGACATGTTGCGCCGACCCCAAATAACTAGGATAAGGGCAAGAGAATTATGACTTCATTTTAAAGTGGAAGTTTGACTGCCTCGTTGATCTAGTGGTCATCATTCACATGTGCAGACGCATGGTGGATGATGGCCCACTCCCTATTGAAGAGGCCTGTGTTCCAACAGTGGTAATATCATTAAGCTGATTATTTATTTATTTACTATTACTGCTTACATTTGTTTTTACAGATGGGAACCCAGGGTTGGAAAAAACACAGTTTTTTTTTATTTTGTAAAACAAACGGTTCAAATTGTTTTAAACAAGTGTATTTTAGTTCTTTTTAGTTTAGGGCATTATTTCAAATTAATTCGACCTATAATGTTTCATTTCTAGGCTAGAGCTTTTCAAATTCGCCATAGTAAATGAAATATTTAGAAAAAACGATCAATGGATAAACATCTATAAATAAATACCACCCGTCTCTCGTCCTAGTCCAATGCTTACTCAAGGATGCTTATCCTGTAGGCTCGCAATCCTTTCCTATCCTAAGGGCACGTTTCCCGACCATTACAGCGCCCCCCAGTGTACTTCTTGAAATGCAATGGCCTCTGTAACACCATGAAGCATGAGGCTCCAGGTGCTACTGCAAATCTTGGGGTTCATTTGATTAATCGAGTCTGGTCAAGCGACACTGGAATCGGTGCATTTCATTCATTCATTCATACCTGTTTAGAATTGGTCCCACATTGAAATAACACCCTTGTAATAAAACGTCGTTGTTGACTGAATAAAAATGGCAAATTGAAAACGCAAAATAAAATAAGCCAAATATTTAGTGCAGTCAGTCAGGTACTAAATATTTGGCTATTTTATTTTGCGTAAAATATGTTACACCAACTGAAATGTTTGACTACTTTATAATTGGTAAAAGTAGTCGTTGGTAAGCAAGTTATTGTTTAAACATTCACTTGCCAAACATTCGGTTTGCATTACAAGTATTTGTGAAGAATTTGCAGCTATCATCAAAAATTATTGAAGAGAGAATGCTTTGACTCTCAAGCCCATAATATCAGCATAATAAGGTCACCCTAGGTAACAGGTTTAGTTGAGGTGGCATAACACCATAGAATAGTCCACAATAGTATCATCACCATCATCGTCATCATTTCAGCCGAAAGACGTCCACTGCTGGACATAGGTCTCCCCCAATTTGGGGGGTTTGCCTTAATCGCTACGCTTAGCAGGCAGGTTGGCGATCGCAGTATGGTGGTAAAATGCATAGAGAACGCTGCAGCCCATTCTCTAGTAAGTAAGTCCCTTAGTCGCCTCCTACAACACCAACCAGAAGAGACGGGATGGTGCAATTCCTTATGCCCAGCACCAAGCGGAACAATAGTATAATCTGCTGTTACTAAGAACAAATGATAAGAATATGCTTTGATTCTAAGCCCAATATAATATCAGGATAATTAGGTCAAAGGTAGGTAAGAGGCTTAGTTGAGGTGGCATTATGCCATAGATTTTTTTCACAATTGTTCAATCTGTGATCATCAAAAATTGTTGAAGAGAAAATGCTCAGATTTTGAGTCCAATATAATATCAGGATAATAATATCACCGTAGGTAACATGCTTAGTTGATGATACATAACACCATAGATTTTATCCACAATATGTTCAATCTGCTATCATTCAAAATGATTGAAGAGAAACTGCTTTGATTACGTGCCCAATATAACATCAGGATAATAAGGTCACCTTAGGTGGTACGTAGGCTTAGTTGATGTGGCATTATACCTTAGAAGTTTTACACAATCTCATCTGATATCATTAAAAACTAGTAATGAATTCTTATCAATATGAAACACTTATTCGTGTTTTGATTGTAAGCCCAATATAATATCAGGATAAGGTCCAGATGGTATTCAGCTGCATCCAGTTAGACTGGTAGCTGACCTCAATATAGTTGTGAAAAGGCTAGGCAGATAATGAAGGTCCAGATGGGCTTCTACTATTAGATAAGACCTCTTTGATTTTGATGAGAGGTCTCCTTAAACATTGGACATTGGAAGTGTCAGTGCATATCAAACTGAGATATTTAGCTAGCAAAATATACCTTCTCATGGATAAAGAAATTAAAGTATGGTCTGAACACTCACAACCTAATTTTTAGAATTTACCTGCAAAAAAATTGATGATTGTGGTTTTCATTGGAAGTACTTATCCTTGAAAAAATTGCCATTCATATTTCCTTTAAAACTTTTGCAGGACCTTGTTCATTATTTTATTCAAAAATTAAGGAAATATAAAATTAATAAAGACAGTACAATACACAATAAAAATTTAAATTATTAAGTCCACGTCTCTTTTCAAGGCTTTAAAATGTCTTGCTAGTCAACAGGATCATATTACGAACACTTACTTGATGGTTTAAAAAAATACTTAGCTTCTTAGAAGAGACTAAATAAATTGTAGTTTTTATAAGTGAACCTTACGGAAGATTCTGTCGTAAATATTTCAAGAAGAATACACGTATAATATGATGACATAGCTCAGCTGTTAAATATTTAGGCGTGACGACCTAACAGCTGTTTTTTTTTTTTTGTGAAAGTGGGTTATCACAAAAACAGTAAATAGACCTCAGAAAACACCAGTAAACCATGTACTTCATCTCAGCAGACACTTTACAGCTCAGATGTGCCGTTTCACAACAGAAAGTCGATGCAGAAATGTAATTTTAGAAAATTGCGACGATTACATGGGTACAAAGAAAGGTCATAATGAATACAGGTTTACGTACCTTATAATTTTACAGACTTTCTATCAGGCTTGCGATTATTTCTCCTTCTCCGTTGCGCGAATGTTGTCGTTTCTAGCACTTTTATTACAATTAAGAGAAAGTCGCGACGTTACGTTCGTTTACACGTCCATTGTAACTTGTATTATCGCGCAAATTAACGAACGTTTACAAATGAAATGACAGAAAAGGCGAATATTTTAACTTGTTCGGATTATTACAACAGTGTGTACGTCGTTCATAAATTATGATTTCATTTAGTTCATGCTATAGCATAGAAATAATGAAAATTAAGTCAAAATTACTACAATTTGAAGAAAAATAGCACACATGCTGCACTTTCTAAAGTTTTTCAGTTATTATTTTTATTTTAACCGCCTGTTTTTTTTCACTTGATAAGTGTATCCGAATGGTTTTTTTTGACAACTTGTCTGACATGGGGTTGACGATGTTGCCGGTTATTTTTATAGATATGACTATAATATTCGACGTGAAAACTGAAAACTCGTCATAGGTGGCACCACAAATCAATGACTACAAATCACCATTGTTTTGTCTAAGTAACTTATGTGTGGATCACAAATTAAACGAAAACTAAATACACATGTATGACACTTGGAATATAGCACCATTGAATGACAAACTAAGGAAAAGGGAATGGTCTACCACTGATCCACAGGTAAAAAGGCAGCTTTAGTGGAAAAGACAATTAATTATATAATTAACGTTTCATATTCTATATGTTATCTTGTGTTTATTAACTTGAAATTCATTTTTTGGTGACAATAAAATGCGTGTGGCAGGAATAACCTGATTAAAATTGAAAACCACCTTGACGGTGATCTCTTTGACTGAAAACTTCGGAGATGAGAATAGCACTGATCTAAAATTATAATATAAACGCACACATACACTAATATTATAATTTACGTAAAATCACACAGCAAGTGCCTGTAGGTAATAAAAACGGACTAAGGTTTCTTGGGACCATCACCTGTTTGTCGAATTTCTGCCATAAAACCGTTCAGGCTTATAAAAGAATAGCACATAGTCTCGTCGACATTTATAATAATTTTTATAAAATATTTGAGAGAGCTTTCTCCTTCTATTTTCATCAGATAAATTATGCGTAGAGGAATTGCCTTGTTTATAAAAAATGTGTGGAGAGTGAATGCTTGGACTTTGGATAGCAGCGACATCAGAAGTGAGCAAAATATATAAAAAATCCACAATAATGGAGCAGCGTTTTTTTAAATGCCACGCTAAAATACCTTCTCTCACTCAGTCGCATTTGATTATTTCAAGCATTGTTTTTTTTAAATTTTATTTAGATAAATAAACCAGAGGGTTTAAAAATTTGCAACACCAAATCTAAAAAATGGCGGCCAAAAATCAATTTTGAATTGTGACAGCCGCGGTCGCAGTTTTGTCACAAAATAAATTATTTATCGAGTAAATAAACCGCGTTCTCGGCGATAACAACTGAAAATGTTAGTTGTCTTTGTCCGCTAAATGGGGTGTAACATTTTCTCTGTCTAATTAGGTACAATAATTCCAACGTATGATCGTAGTTACTATATTAGTCGATGATGTAAGAAACTGAAGGTCTCGCTGATCTTGTGTGTGTATAGTTTTATTGTTATTGTCTTGAGGACTATTTCAAGAGCTTTCGCCATGGAAGGTGAAGATGGGAGTGTGGGGAATCCCGAAAAAGAAGATTATGAGAGCAGTTCTCATTCAACTCCACAAGAACACAGGTCTTTTGCCGAGTTTGCTAAAGACAAGCTGGATAGCGGTGCGTATTTCTTTAGTCATTTGTAAACAGCTGTCCTTTTGTGTATTTCCTGTCTGCAAACAATAAAATAATATTCGTGGGATGATTCCGGGATTTTTTATTAATGTAGAAGTGAATTGATTACTTACATTAATAATATTTTTAAGACGCAAAAACAAAACTGTTGCATTAAAAACCTTTTTTTTAATTCAGTAATTGGTCAGTGGGTCGTCTTAGACTCGGAGTTTTTCTGTATTTAACTCCACTGTCTATATTTCTATCTTTTATCCAAATAAAAATCAATTGCTTTTTGTCACTCTAAAACTCAAAAACAACTAAAACTAATTAAGTAGGCTTTTTTTGTTTTGTTAACTGATAAACAGGTTAAAAAAAAAATTAGAAAAACCCAAAGAATAAGTTCTTATTTCTACTACTGTGGTGATAATATTAAAACAGTAATAACATCAAAGAAGACTTGAATTTAATTCCTCATTAAATAAAAAATTGTTATATTTGTGTTTGATCAGCTGGTCGGGAGCTTCGGCGGCGTCTCCCCATGGCTGGTCAGCTGGGTGCCCACCTGATGCATCCTCGGCGCCTGCTGCTGCATTCCACACCAACACAACACACTGATGTTGTGTTGATTTTCCCTAAAGGTAAGACTTTTGATATTGACAATATAATCTAAGCTTATTTTATAATTATTCAAAATATTTATTCATTATTTAATTATTTAAAAAATAGTCTGCAGTCAATTCTACATTGATGAATGCTATGTTACTAAAAATTAGGTATTCAAACACCTACTACAATTATTTTACTCTCTCTAATTTACCTTTTAACTGAGATCAAACAATAAGAAGTGTAAATTGTTTCTCACTGAATTGTAAGAAACAAAGTTTTTTACTGTAGGTCTAGATAAAGATTTAGTTAGTTTTTAATTTGAGATGCTTAACATCATGAGCTAGATATTATTTGCCATTGTTACCCTTACAAATGAATTAATTTGCTTAACTGCAATAATAAATAATTAACAATATTTTGTATTTATGTATAAATATAATTCACCCATGAACGTAGAGAAAAGTAGTGTCCTTCTGGTAATGAGTTACCGAGTTGTAGGTCGAGGTTGCGAATAATTGGTTAATATCCGGATGGCCGAGCTTTGTTGCTCGTTTTTTATTTTTGGTTTGACGTTTACTAAAAAATAAACCCAGCTAGATCGATTTATCGCCCCCGAAACCCCCTGCGTACTAAATTTCATGAAAATCGTTGGAGCCTTTTCCGAGATCCAGGTTATATAAATACATACCTATAAACAAGAATTGCTTGTTTAAAGGTATTAGATAGATATATCATTCATGTTGAAATTGTGCATTTGGGAATGATGTAGAAAAATGTGCACATTGAAATTTGAAAGCATCAAACAAAAACAAATACACATCAGAATTTAAAATTCGAAGACAAGTGACATCTAGCAACCTACACTTCCGTTTGGTTACTCACGTGCCTACACTGAGCCCGCATGGTAGATTACAGGCCCTCTCGAAGAGAGAGGCCCGTGTCCCAGCAGTGGGAACATTATAGGCTGATTAAGTTTGTGCTCAATGAAAATCAGTTCACCTATACAGGGTAAGTTTTTATCCAGTGCGCAAACTGTATAACCATGAATCCAGCATAGCATTCTAGATTCTTTAGTGCAGAAATTTTACGTCGGTTTTACAAAAAAAACGAGGTCAAAATGTATGGAACAGCTAATTTTTTTTTGTATTAGGTACTGACGAAAAATTTCTGCACTGGCATGGTTACAGTTTGCGCACTGAGTAAAAACTTATCCTGTATAATATCTGCTCTGTAAGCGTTACTCAGTGTGCATGTCTGACATGATAATTGATCCAATTGACTCCATGTTACGTCAGTTGGTGAACTTATTATCAAGATTTTGATACAGCAGGGTATTGGTACTGTTTATTATTCAGTAATGACTTTTTAATGTACTAGGAGTGACCCTTTGTTTGCCTAACAGCATAATTAATTATGAAAGTGAAAACAAACAAAGTCTTGTTTAGGTATAAGTTTTTGCCCGCAGCTTCGCCCGCGTGTATTCGGAAATTATCCCACGAGAATTGAAGACCAGGATATAAATGCTATACCCTAACCAAAGTCATGTTCTACCTGTGCGCCAAATTTCAATGAAATCCATACAGCCGTTAACCGCGTGACAAGGTAAGAGATAGACATAACGATTTAAGGGGGAAGCGCCAGAATAATCAGCAAAAAGCTTTTCAGAAAAAAAACGACCGACTTCCAAAAAACACTACAAAGTGAAAAATAAATTTAATTTTGGAAGTCGGTGACTTTGGATATTATGTATTTACATTTTTTGTCACCGCCTTCCGAAATTAAAGTTATTTTTCACTTTGTGGTGTTTTTTTGGAAGTCGGTTGGTTTTTTTGTGAAAAAGTTGGTGGTTGTTGGTTGGTTGGTTGGTTGGTGTGCTTACCCCTTCACAGCGTACCGGCGTGATGTTATGTCATGAACTGGTGTAAACAATAGACAGACATGAGATTTCAGCATTCCCAGTCCATTTGCTATCGTTTATTGAGGAGTTCCGTTGCCTATCTCCGAAGTTCTTCATCAGATCTTCACCAAATTGTAATGGGACCACTCCGAGAAAGTACTCTTCCAAAAACTACCCAAAACGTTTCAAGTGTGCCTATAAAATTTTAAGAGTTCTTTCTATTTCTCCAGGATCCCATTATCAGATCCTGACTTGATGATCATGGGACCACCTGGGAAGTGTAACCTTTCAAACAAAAAAAAATCCAAATCGGTCCAGCCATATTTGAGTAATCGGGGAACATACATTTAAAAAAGAGTTTCCGACGAATTAAAAACCTCCTTTTTGAAGTCGGTCAAAAATAACTTTTAAATAATTAAAATCCAGAACCTACTGATTGGGAGAAGACAATGGCTCCTGTAACACAGGTGTTTTACCCGTAGCGCAGGAGTCAAGGCTTCACTTTGTTTGTACACACTTTTATGCCAATAAAGAATTTTATTATATTTTTATTTTTTTAATAACGTTTCCACTGCTGGCACACAGGCATCCTCCACCACCGCCATTGAGCCCGCGAAATTCAAATTTTCTGACGTATTTTCCAATTAACAGTTGTTACGGGTCGTCAGAAGTCCGAAAGTCTGACAAACGAGTCATACCAAAGGTTATCGTATTACCCAATAACTGGGCTGTGGAGATCAAATAGGCAGTAGCTCCATGTAAAATATTGGTACTGAGCTGCATCCGGTTAGACTGGAAGCCGACCCCCGACGTAGTTAGGAAAAGGCTAGATGACGACGATGGTAATGATGATGGGAGTGGATATAGCATGGATAACGTAAAATAACTAGCCAATTTAGTAAGTTCGAAATAATAGTATCAGGGCATACGCCATGTGGGGACCTAATATGGCAAATTGTTTATAGTCAGTGACTATATTCGGTACTCATATTCATCATTTCAGCAATGAAAGACGTCCATTGCTGCACATAGGCCTCCCCCAAGCTCCGCCACTTCGACCGGTTCTGTGCTTCCCGCATCCAGCGGACTCCTGCGGCCCTCACAAGGTCATCAAATACTCATTTTGCAATATTCATATTTAATATCCTTGAAACTGAATATTGTTGTGGCATAATAGTTTTTTAGTAACCTAATTGTGATGTTGTTGGCTTGCTGCGCGCTTTGGTGTTTACTGTAAGTGCAGCAAGCTGTTTATTTAAATAAATAAATAGTGTTCAACCGAAACACGATTTTTAGCCGAAACCAAAACCGTAATCGAAACTTCAGGCCCATGCTATTTTTGGCTGAAACCGAAACTTATGAAGGTAAGAAAAAGTTGGTGTAATTGACATTATTCGATACAAATAATTTTGATTAAGTACTGATTTTGCAATCATCAGATTTCTTTTATCCAAAGAAAAAAATACTTTAGCCAGATTTTGTGTAAAAATTGTCAAAATGATACTAAAAATAAAGTTTGGACTCATCCATATTGGCCCAGGATCGAGTTGAGTGGAAAAAGAGAAGGCCTGGCCTTGCCCTGCAGACTGTTAATACAGGCTGATTATTTATTTTATTCTACTCATGAATTACTTGTTCCAAACCAGTACCTAAATCCCTACTAATCTACTTCTACACTTATAATAATATTATAAAGAGGAAAGATTTGTATTTTTGTATGTAACGAATAAACATAAAAACTACTGGACCGATGTCAAAAATTCTTTTGCCGTTAGAAAGCTACATTATCAGTAAGTAACTTTAAAAATCCCTAATAAAACCAACCCGAGCTGTAAAAAAAATTGCCATGAAATGTCTTTCATCGTATGCGCTGCGGAAAGTATTGATGATAGAACAAAAAATGTTCTACAATATTATAGAACTTATCAATATCTATAAAAAACTTCGCGAGACCATATGTCCAACTATTGTAGTTATGTCACTATAACTACTTTTTTACATTTAAAAAATGTCAATATAAACAAAAAATAGACGCCGACGCGCCCCGGTGTGGTTTCGAGCAGCGCAGCGAGCAACGCGGCGAGAGGGGGCACCGAAATGCGGGAGAGGGGTGTGCGTTTGAACATTTGGACACGTTTTAATTAGCAAACTTATAAGTTAAATTATCTTTATTTATCCCAAAATGTTTAAAAAAAAATGTCCACCCGTGCGAAGCCGGGACGGGCCGCTAGTAATATTATAAATGCGAAAGTAACTCTGTCTGTCTGTCTGTTACGCTTTCACGCCTAAACCGCTGAATCGATCGTCATGAAATTTGGCAAAGATATAGCTTGAGATACGGAGAAGGACATTTTTTTACGCGATAACCGACGTCCATGCGGGTGGAGCCGCGGGTAAAAGCTAGTACTTAATATAGTAGCAGCGTTAACCTACTCTCGATGATTGTACATGTTCCAGGGCTATTGCGTATCTCTTTTAACACTGGTTCCAATTACTGTCAAAAACATTTTGTTTCAGAATTTCAGATAATATTACTATTGTCGGTCGCATCGCAAGCGTGGAATTACGATCCGTTTTATGCGACACATTCAGCGTTAATGTGCTATATTTCATTGCTCCTACATATTTCAAAATAAACCATCGCATATTATTGCAGACTGTCACAATGTAGTACTTACGTGGTTTGCGCAAATGTTTTCGCTATAGCGTATTCAAATCCTTGTTTCCAATTGTTGTTATATCCACTTTAACAAATATCAACTGCAGGTATGCAAGTTTTTTAGTCTATTCTAAAAAACGATTAAAAAGTCATCAAAAAATAATATTGAGTATAAGGCAAAACTCTAAGAAGGTCGGACGACCTCACACATGGAACGACAACCTAAAACAGGACATGGGAATCAAGTTTTGGAAAGACATGGCTGGAGACAGAAATAAGATCAAGAAAGCGGCTAGCGATATCTACAAAAAAACAGAAACTGATAACAGCGAGAACTCGGAAGATGACTATGAAAACAACAACACAGAATATAGTGAAGCAACGGCATAGAAAAGAGCTAAGAAAGCAGTTGAACCTACCCAAGAAGCTCGACTTGAATCAACGTGCCGACGACGTCGTGAAAAGAGCCCTCCTGTAAATAAATACCACACGTCTCCCCACTAGTCCAATGCTTACTCAAGGATGCATATCCGGTAGACTCGCAGTCCTTTTCTATCCTAAGGGCACGTCTTCCGACCATTACAGCGCCATACAATGCCCTCTGTAACACCATGAAGCATGAGGCTCCAGGGGCTAATGCAAATCTTGGGGTTCATTCGATTAATCGAGTCTGGCCAAGCCACGCTGGGATCGTTGTATTTTATTCATGCATTCAAGTTGTAGCGAAAAGTGAACTTAAAACAAAAAAACACAAATTTGTATACATGTTTGGAAACTAAATTGCGTACGCAGAATAGGTGCACTGCGGTCCAAAATTAGGTACTGTTTTCTTTGCATGAACCGATAAAAGTAGCGCAAGATGGTAAACTACAAACAATCGCGCTTTTGCTCGTTTACCTAGCATCAAAATTAAATGAACACCAGTAATTATTAAAATTGTTAACTCGTTAAAACATTGCAGTAAAATAAAGTAATAGAGAACTAGCTACTCCTATTCCAAAGAGTAAAAGCAACATCAGCCGTTTTCCTGCTAATAAAAATACAGTAAAAATGCTAATATGAACTCGGGCGTACATTTACCCGACCTAATATACTACAATATGACTGGACCGACCCTTACGCACACATACTTAACTCGCATCGTTATTATTATTGATATATGGTCTACATTAGCATGTTGGGATGTTGCCAATACATTGTACAGTTGCTGAGGCCATTTACTTAGCTTCTGTCTATGTTTTGGACTGGTATAAGTTCGTGAAATTATGCTTATGTTGGCATTATTTCAGCAATTATTGCCTAACAGTGACTTGCAAACTAGGATTCGTTCTAATTACGATCGCCATGCTTGTAAACGTAGTAGCTATATTTTAAAGGCAGTTTCTGACTTGTACGTCTTCGTTTGATCGTCGTTCTTTGGTTCTTCTTTCTTCTTAGCGTATCGATGGCAAAGAGAAGAGAATGTATGCACTACTTCATTGACAATAATCTTTCGCCCAGGTCAAGTAATCTTGTCTGGTGACAGGCGCTACCTGGGGGTCTCTACTACAGCTCTTTGGAATGCACTCGGTGCATCTTCTGGGTTCTTAATGTCATCACTTGGCTCTAAAATTGACGTACAAGGAAGGTATAAGAGGATTTAAGACCTCCGGAAATTCAAAACATGAAATCTTCACGTTTTGTGCCTGGAGGTGCGGTTCCTAATTGAACTCTAGCTTTCGTTAGGGTTTTAGACTGACCCAGACGAAAGGTCCTCAGAAAATACCTAGTATTATAAGATTAGTTGAAGTTGCGGTCTGTACCCAGATACAGGATACAATTTTAACCAGTGCTCAAACAGCAACCATGAATTCAGCATATGATTCCAGATCTCCTGGCATGGGAATTAATCGTCGGTTATAATAAAAAAGTGACGATAACCGTATTAGTAACTATAAACGTCTGATCTGCAACTACTCTTAAGCAAAAGGCAAAAACAGTGACTTTTCTGCGACTTTTCCCGCAAATCTACGAGCACCTAGGTGATCAAAATCAAATCAACCGAATCTAATAAAACACAACGGGGTCACGATCCTGTAAATGGATTCAGTGTATTACCTACTTAGAGCACTAAAATCCAAATCAATCAAGTAACGCTGACATTTATTAATGAATCTCTTGATAGAGTAACGATCTAACTTGGTTAGACTTCACTGTTTCTATGAAGACGTATTTACTAGCGATGTGCCGAGTACGGCTTGACTCGAGTCAGACTCGATTCCTGCTTTGGACTGGCCTACTCGGATACCATTTTATTTTGATTTGAGTACGCCGGACTAGATTCTGGTACTCGAGTCAGGAACAATCGTTTTTAAACTCGCTGACTCGATACTATTATGCACTCCAACTGACTGGTATTTTCGAGTTAGGTTGACTCGCCCGTACTCGATCTCTGTTTACTGAAGCAATGAAGGATGCCTAATAATACAAGTTTGAACCTGCAACTTTTTATTACTAGCAGTGATGTGATTTTATTGTAATTAACTTTATTACAACATGGCGCCGAAAAAAGCCTCAGGTGTATGTACTGGGCTTGAATTTCTGGACTCGTATTTCTAGACTCCGAGTCCTGGAATCGAGTCAACATTCGAATATCAAACATAGAACTCGAGTACTGGGCTCGAATCGCGGAATCGAGTCATGATTCGAATACCGTATAAACCGACTCGAGTCGACTCGATCCACCAAAACAGCGACTCGGCACATCACTAGTATTTCGTACGTTCGTACGTAGTAGTTCGTACGTTGTATATCTTAATATTTTAGTCACGGTCGCGCCTAGATTCTCTTTAGGGAATACCCGACAGGCTAGCCGTCAGATTTATTATCCTACACCTTCATTTTGCCGATGAAAATATGGCTCATATGTTTATAAGCAGTATATGACCTTATTTCAGTATGTCGGGCATAGTTTTTCTTTAGGCGCAAATAAATATTTTTCTAGAGCCTGAGACAGCTCTTTGTGAATCATCTATACAGATAGCTACACATCTTCTATCTGTACTCTATACATACATACATACATTTAAATAAAATTGGAGTGTCTGTTTGTAATATGAAAATAACCGCTTTTTACTAAATGCATATGTATGTATATAATTAATTATACACTGTACATATACACCAAAATATATTTTTTTATTTTTTTTCTGTCTGTCTGTCTGTTTGTTCCGGCTAATCTCTGAAACGGCTGAACCGATTTTGGGTACTTTTGTTTTATTTTTTTATATTTTTTATTAATATATACTTTTTGTTAAATTCCACGCGGACGAAGTCGCGGGCACAGCTAGTCTATTATATGAGTAATGTTATAAAGTCATATTATACATAGTGTCTATACAACGTGTAACGGAAAGGGTATATACATACTAATGGCACGGCTTCTTTGGATGATATCAAACGATATTGAAAGGGTTTTTTAATCCTATCTCTACATGTTCGGAAGTTATGAGAATTTTCTTAGAGTATTTATTTTGAGCTGTTATCTTTATGATATCCAGATGTTATCTTTACTGCTTAAGAATAGCAGTAGGGTTTCTGTTAAACCCTGTATAGTATTTTGGCCATGGCGGCCAATCTTAACGGAGACTAGCCGTCAGTGCGGGTGATATTATAGTGTAGAAGTGTGCGCAGACACAGCTGCACTGGTCTCTTTCCTCACTCTCATCGTCCGATGGGACAGCAATCCGAGACGACTGAAGGGAGATCAGGCGCAGGATGATCAGATGCTTTCCGAGGCACGGGGTATCACAGCGCCAACTTCCAAACTTCGGTTTGATAATGAGACAAAAAGAAACGAATTCTGTCTAAACTATAAAACGGTATGCTTCTAGACAGGAAACTGAAATTTAAATATATTATCTCGAGCGAACAGACAATATAGGTATTGGACTACCGATATCGCCCTAAATGCCATTTCGAAGGCCGATCATCGATCTTCGAAACAAGGCGCGGCCTTGAAATCCGTTCTTGCATAGCTTTCGCACTTAACTACACTCTTCGATTAGGTAATCTAAACATAGAACGTGTAACTGCAAAGTAAACACTTTTTCATGAAAAAGTCATTAAATAAGAAACGTTTATAAACGACTTAGTTCATAGTCTGCCTAGCCTTTTCCCAACTATGTTGGAGTCAGCTTCCAGTCCAACCGGATGCAGCTGAATACCAGTATTTTACATGGAGAGACTGCCTATCTGTCCTCCACAACCCGGTAACTGGGTAATACGGTTCCCGCTGGTAAGATTCGTTTGTTAGACTTTCGGACTTCTGACGACCCGTAACGACTGCTAATTGGAAAATACGTCAGAAAATTTAAATTTCGCGGGCTCAATGGCGGTGGTGGACGATGCCACCCACGGAAAGAGATGGGATGGTGCTACCCATCTCTTTCCGTGGGTGTCGTAGAAGGCGACTAAGGGACTTACTAGAGAATGGGCAGCTCTATGCATTTTACCACCATGCTACGATCGCCAACCCGCCTGCCAAGCGTGGCGATTATGGCAAGCCGCCCAAAATGGGGGAGGCCTATGTCCAGCTGTGGACGTCGTCCGGCTGAAATGGTGATGATTATGAAAGATGGTTACCCATCCATAGACCAACCGCGCAAGCGTAGCTTAACCTGATCGTTCGACCCGTACGGCTAATATTACGTAGCCATAAGCCTCCCGTCGACTTAGTTATTTTTAGAAATCAAAATACTTGCACAATCCTTTAACAAAATACCCGATGGAATAAAAAAATGAGTCCATTCCACTGCCACTGTTTAAAAAGAAATTGTCAGTCTTATTAATTGATAAATGTTATTTATTTTATAGTTATCGAATGAATTGACCATATTATAAGAATTTTCATATTGACATTATAGACTATAAAGCACTTGTGCTAAATGTTTGCAGGTAGAATGGATAAGGATCGCTTAATTATAAAACCATCTGCATTTTTTTATACCTACTTTCTATGCAAATAAATAATTATTCTATTCTATTCGTATTCTAATCCTGACCCTTTTATAGTACCTGCGTATTTATTTCTGAATGTGATAAGGTGGTTTTATAGCACCATAAAATTAATCAAACAGGTTTTACTCGACCTCTTTGACCCACTCGGCAAAAGAAATAACCTTTTCTTTGTTTAGTAAACGGTTTGCCCGCTTAGAATGAGAGGTCAGGCACTCGGTCGATTCATGTCGGACTTCAAAGGCATTAAAAAGAAAAGAAAGAAAGAAAAAAAATGCGAATAGCTACCTACCTACAACGGACTCAACAAAACTGAAGTAATAAGTACTTTGAGAATTGACAGGCGCTAAGTGGGTCCCGATTTCGCGAGAAGGACCACTTCGTGCCTTTTGGGAAGTCGCTCACTGCACTTAACTCTTCACGTAATATAATCCAGCTATCTGTCAGTACCAATCTTAAAAGCTTTGTCATTCGAGACTCTTCTTCGTCCTCTTTTCTTTTGAGAAAAAGCCATTTTTCTTTGCCATATTAATAGAGCAGTGATGGCCCTGTGGTTGGCCAATTATTTCATCAGCACTGCTCCCAAAACGCTGAAGATAAACATCGTGAGCAACCCGACATTTCTAGAAACAAAAAATCGATGACATGTGACATCTAAGTACCAACCAGCTCTGGGCCCGCGTGGTGGATTACAGTTCACTCGCTCTCAAAGGGAGGAGGCCATGCCCAAGCACTGGAAATTGGAAATATAGGCTCTTTATGTATATTAATATTAGAAGTCTGTTATGAGTTTGTCCAGCAGTCTTACCAAGAGGTATGGCATTACCCAGAAACGGGGATGTACGGTTCAGATAGTCAGACGTGGCACGTAAAATACTGGTATTCAGCTGCATCGGCTTGCACTGGAAGTCGACCCCAACATAGTTGGGAACAGGTTTGACGGACTGATTTTTACTATAACTACCCAATTTTGTCCATAAACCACAACTGCCAAATTTATCTTTAAAGAAAAACGTCACACTTCTCAGAAACATAACGTTATTCATCCTAATTCTAATAAACCTATGTAGGTTGGTATTAAAGTAAAGCCTTATAAATAGCTGTCATACTACGCGTACGAATTATAAAACACTCTTTACTGCTCGCATTAGTAAACGACGTCGAATTGATTCTCCAGCGGTACGAATTGATACGGTAATCGATTCTGCGGCGTACCTCCATGAATTTATGAATGTTAAAGCACATGTTTAACTTCGAAACGTATTGTGGAGGCGAAAGGTAAAATGTGAAATCAATGTCTTGCGCGTTTTTAAGGGTCGGTGCCCACAGGTTGCCTACGGGTCCGTATTATTTATTTAAATGCCTTAGGCATTCTCTACCAGTCATCCAAGGGTGGTGAAGAGATTCGATGGCAGATGCTTTGGCAATAATCCTCCTTTTCGCCGTCTGTCCGTCCCTCCGTCCATCCATCTGTCTGTCAGCGGGCTGTATGTCATGCACCGTACCTGATAAGTAGACAGATGTAATTTTCTCTTGCTGCTATAGCAACAAAATTATAAAAATAGGTTCACCTTAAATGAACCTAGTCCACATTTCTCATCTACAAACTTCGGGAGTGTATTACTCCACTGTTCGACAATGTACATCAAAAATTAAACATGGTATGGTTTTATCTCATTATTAATATTGTCTGTACGGAAACAGAATACTAAAATAAAAAGCCATTAAAAAGTTAGGAGCCTACAAAGATTCGTTTTTCTTGCTAATTTAACCTAACTTTGGGCGTGTTTAAATAATAAAAGAAGTGTAAAATCTGAAAAACCAAGTCGGTACCGACAAAGCTCAAATATCGAAAAGTTCAATAAACTTTATTGGTAATTGATTTATGCAGTGGTTTTTTCATAAAACCCGATCTTTCGAAGGACTTTTCTTCATTTTTTACCCGCCTGTGTTACTATAATGATCTTGCATCTCACTCAATAACGTTGTGAGTGTAGACTACCGTCTAATAGCTCATCACTGATGCTACCTCACACGATGCCTGGTGAGACAGCGTGCTTTTTAGCCAGACCCATCAGTGAGTTCGAGCCCGCGACTAGGTTTCCGTTAAAGTTTAAAATTAAAGATATGTGGTGCGAAATATTGTACGGTGATACAGCCCCCTTTGTGTGCGAGTCCGACTCGCGCTTGGCCGGTTTTATTATTCGCAAAAGGTCTATGTAGATGAACACGAATAACCCACTTATCATAGTCACAAGTAATAATGATTTGATATTAAATTTGATAGGCTAGATTGCCCGCAAAAAATGGCTATTTGTGCCAAGATGTCGTGTCTTGCGTCCAATATCACGAGTACCTAAATATAAAATAATGCTATAAATGGCGCGCAGTCTTTGACTGTCGTTACGGGTCGTCAGAAGCCCGAAACTCTGTCAATCAGTCTTACCAAGGAGTATTACCCAGTAATTGGGTTGTGGAGGTCAAATTGGCAGTCGCTCCGTCGCTTCATGTAAATTACTAGTATTCAGTTGCATTCGTTGCGGTTAGATTGAAAACTGACTCCAACGTAATTGGGAAATGTCTAGGCAGATGATATTGATGACTATAGGTGGCACAGCTATAGTTACTATTGCCATTCTAACAGTATTCAGCCATTACATATTATAATAATCGATGTACGATTTAAAATGATTGGCAGCAATTTACATATTTTATTTATTCATAAACGTATAAAGGCTTTGCGACTAAATGCATACACAACATTAACCCGCAGTCTTTGTCATGCTTAATTATAGAATTTCGTTTGTGACTTATATGAAAGCACGGCACTGTTAATTAGCGGCCTTGTAGGGTCACCAAAAGAGAAGTAACGATAGTCGTCGGATATAGTTGAAGTTCAGTAAGAAACTGATGCATATTTTCAAATAAAATAAATGAAATGAAAAATAATGGAAAACAAACAGTATTTATATGAAATAAAATTTCTTTCGAAAATATCCACCGATTTCTTACTTAACTTCAAGTACCTAAATCCGACGACCCTGGTTACTTATCTCTGTTGACTCGACATATTGCAAAAAAATATATACTTAGTAGGTAAGTATATAAAGGTGAACGGCAGGCTTGTATAAGTGCTAAGTTGCATAAGTGATAGTTGTGCTGTTTGAGTCGCATCATATCTTTAGCTAACTTAGATTCGTTACTAAATAAGAAGAAGAAAACTGTGGTGTATTTATAGGTTTTGAGTGAGCACTGTTAGCGCGTCCACGAGCGTTCCGTATTGTTGACAAAAATGACAGCTGTTAGCTGTCATAATAGTGATATCTAAATCGGAAAGCACCAAATGATTGATGTGAGCCCTGTGAGTGATATTTTTCTCATTCGGAAAGCAGCCTCAATGAGTTGTCCCGAGAACAATATTTTTATAGATATTATTAATAAATCCCAACTCCTAAAAATAGTACACTTACACGAAAATAAAAGGCTTAGTTGCCTTAATAAGTGGTACAAATTCTATAACAGGACAACATTAAAAGTATGCGGTACGAAATCTGCCGTTCGCCTTTAAAATAGAATGCAAATTAGTGTTAATAAACCAAAAAATTACGAAACATTGTTTTTTATTCACGCTTGTCATACACGTATTACCTGATTTTAAACCGAAGTAAGCAGGCCTATAATTAATATGGGAATGAAGATCAAGTTCTACCTACCTCCAAAACCCATAGAGAACTATCCACCTGAGTATCAAGTATCGTATCGGTGGGTAGAGATATACTCATATGAAGTGATTGAGGTCGACAGTATCCAAGTAGGCAGTAATTTAATTAAAGATCTATTTTCATCTGCCCTCCCTGAGGGTTAGGGGCGGTCAGGCGGGTGATGCCTTGGTTGATAGATAGAGTATATTCACGAGGAAGGTATTGGTATATAATTCAATAAGTTTTTGTGTGAATTGGCTATATAACGATGATTGTTGAAGATGTCGGAAAAGATCATCCCGACGGGAGCTTTATTGGCGTGGCCTCTGTAAACCAATAGAGTTATCCGAAAACAATGTATTACGGAATTATTCCTCTAGGGTATTTTTAATCCCGGTTATTGTGGGATATATCCACACGGGTGAAACCGCGAGCAAAAGGTAGTATAAAATATTTCAAATTAAAACGATAAAGTCAAGATTACAAGAAAGTGATCATGGGTCTTTCTAATACGGCTTGATTATTTAAGCTAAGCGGAAAGTCTTCAGAGTAGGTAGAAAATATTTGTCAATTTAACTCTTTAGTTTAATAACATTATGCCATTTCCTATAATCATTGTATGCTTTTAAACGCGTCCAGAAATGCCTTCATTGCATCTCTGAAACAAATGTTAGTTTAGATACCAAGTTGGCTGGAATCTCTTTCAGTATAAAATTTTTGGCCTAACGCCAGACTTCGTATTCAGCAAGCCTTACATTTTGTCTGATGTACGCCATTCTGGGCAGAAATGTTCGTGTTAACTGCTACCGTTGTATTCACATTGAAAGTTAATTGCGTACATACAATTTTCACGTCAGGGCCTTAGGTGGAGAGGTCGCCTTTATTAAAGGCGTTAATGGTTTATTTAAGAGTTTTTAATTTGCCGGGGCGAATAATTGTAAAGTTCTTCACCGGGTTTGATGCCATAAGAGAAAGCAGTGGTGGCCCCGTGGTAACGACACCGACTTACAAGGTTGTGCGTCGTGGGTTCCAACCCAGGCAAGCGCTTTACTTTGTGTAAATAATTTCATGACCAGTGCTCACAAAACTGCTAAGGAAAACATCGTGAGGGAACCGGCTTGTCCTAGAACCAATATTTCAAAGACATGTGAGATCTTCCAACACGCACTGGACCCGCGTGGTAGATTATTGCCCAATTCCTCTTGAAGAGAGGGGGCCTGTGTCTCAGCAGTTGGAACATTATAGGCTGGTTATGGTTTGCTGCCAAAATAATTGACTCTGACTAAATAGACAGATAGGCAAACATAAGCATTTAAAAAGTTAGTTTAGTTGGCTCGGAATTCAAGTTTGAAACGTTTTATAAAGTTCGTCGTTGGCTACTATCTGATCAAAGGACGATCTGTTTCCACTTACGAAAACATATCAAAACTCGATTACTGCTATCTACCACAATAACGGTAATCTTAACTCCTTAGATATTATGTACTGGCTCATGGCCAAATCTGATTTCCTTAAAGGAATACGCAATATTACGGATGAACGAACTGTTCATGAACTTGTTAATGAGCACTCGACCCTAGCCTTTATGTAAAGCGGAAGCTGGCGAAATGCCAACAAATCGAATCAAGAAAAAGAAAGATTTAGTATGAGCATGCAGGGATATACGTAAGGTTTCGAGAAACTGGTACGCAATTTTTCGTCGTATTTGTGATATGTCAGTTTGTGGACACTGACAAACGACCTTCGTTAATAATTCCACCAGCGTCGTTGGTGTCACAACCACTGAGCCAAGGACGACTGTGGACTGCAATTGACATTGTTTAACCCTTGGTTCGCTTGTTGCCCAAAAATGACATGTTGTATGAGCTCTTGCAAAAATTTAGCGCTTGAGAATATACGCCCGGATAAAATGAAGTTGTAATCAAATGGAAAAGCGTCAAGGCATGGCTGTACACTGTGCCAAATTCAATCGAAAACAGCGAAAATGAAACATTAAAAACAGTATATAAAATAATCCCGCCAAAATGCGTAGACCAATAATTTTGGCACTCCCAAGATTCAGTTCGTTATCCCAAATAGTCTCAGGAGAGCCTTCTTTATTCAGTAGGTGCGAATTACCCGAGATCATACACACGATGTCATGTAAGCTTCGATCAACTATGGAGGACACCTTGCTGACTTTAAACAACTGAAATTAGCCCTTATTGTATTTGAAGACAGCCCTTAACAATCTACTGAGTTGAACGATGTACACAAGATCGATTGACATCTCGGATACTTACCGTGGTGTTTTCTCCTAGTTTCACTATCACTCTTTTTCGTTTAGTGGACGTAATTATGTGATGATTAACCCCCAGTTCTTCCACAGGTCTCCCCGACAGTATGCTGCTATGGATACTGCAGAAGTTGCGCGGGAGTAGACCACGTTTGCGTGTGTGCGTCCGACAACACGCGTCGTCACAATGCTCCGCCTTCTACATCACTGCTGATGACGATGTGTGAGTGAGACATTTTTATAACTTATTACTTTATATTTATACCCTTTGTTCTGAATTGTTTTTTTTGGCTGATATAATATATCCCTCAATTCAGTGTGCCTTTTGGAGGAGGCCTGTCTCCTCCAGCTGTTTCCACAGAGTTCTGTCACGTTCTGCCATTCTCCTCCAGTTAGGGCCCGCTGTTTGTTTTAGTTCCTCCTTACACCTTCTGTCTTTCCCCTTACTGCGTTTACTTCCGTTGGATACCAATCGGTTAATATTTTACACCAGTTCTCTATTCTTGTTCTGATCATGCGGCCAGACAATCTCCATTTTTAAGCTTCCATGAAAATCGTCATCATCAACGGCGTAGCAGTACCACTACTGGGGGCTATCTTCGTTTAAATAATAATAAATAAAATGCTTTATTGACATAAAAGTGTGTTACAAAGTGGAGCCCTGACTCCTGCGCTAGGTAAAAACAGGTGTGTTACAGGAGCCAGTGTCTTCGCCCAATCAGTAGGTCCTGGATTTTATGCAATATACAACCAATATATTTACATAATGATAACAAAATTAATAATTTAAAAGCAAAATAGTAATTACATTCAATATTAAAATAAGTTAAATTTATAACTAAGGCTAAAATATTGATTAAATAATTACATGACAAAAAGACAATTAAAAATGATGTTAACGATAGATTTGTTATATTTCTACATGTGTGTGAGTGTGAGTGTGAAGTGTAAAGAGTGTGTATTTATGTGATGAGTGTGGTGGTGTGTGAATGGAGCCGATCCGATCTCGATGATGATGCCGATCTTGTTGAACTTAAATATACCTTATAATAAAATAGATTCTGTTTGACTGTATGCTTGTGTCAGTAGCCATGACTTAGCTTTAGCTTCCCTTATTGTAAGAGAATTTATATTGAGAACATTGTTTGTTTTATTTTAAAGGAGACTTGACAAATATATGCGTTGCCTTCTAGCAGCTGCAGTGTCAAATTTGACAAATAGGCACTAACGCCTAAGTTACGGGCGTTTCCTACTGTGTATCACCTACGGACATGAGATCAGTTTGGAGCTAAGAATGAATGACAACACGTTTTGACTGTGGTCCCTACTCCGGATGAGTGTAGTTGAACACTACACTCAATCGGTTTTTTTTTGTTGAGAGTGGGAAATCATCAAATAACTTCTCCCGCTCTGGAAGCGGGAGAGCGTGTCAGACTTTTACTGACTAACACCCACCCGTGTTCCCTCAGTTGCCTATATGCCAGGAGCGACGGTATCTCTTTCGAACAACCCGCACCGCTGGCAGGCATCGGTCCTTGCGGACCCCACCAGTTGGTGCTGACATCTCTTTGAGGCGCGAGTGGAACACAATACGCCGTCGTCCCGGGCTTGGTCCTTACCGGACAACGAGCTACCCATTACTCGCCGTCTGCAAGCCCGCGCCGACGGTGGCCGGGAATCAGCCTGGGATTCCCCACTGGGGCCGTGAGGGCCCATATACTGCCTCTCCCTCACGTGCGCCGACTCGCTTCGCGAGCATTACTGCTTCGCAGAAGGAGGCGACGGCTACCCATGCACTCTCACTCCGTACCATGGCCTGGAGCAGGGCCGGATGCGAGAGATCGCCGCCGCCGATCGCTTCCACAAGGACACGGCGGTGCTCCGCCCAAGCCGGGCAGACCTCCTTAGTGTCCTCAGGGCGAACTTCGCAGTGGAAACACCCGGGCGTTTCCTCCTGCCTTATGCGAAACTTCCCTCCGAGGTTACGGATTACTTTCGGACGGGCCCGTATCTTCTTTGACGGACTTAGACTTAGAGAGTGCACTCTTAAACAAAGGCCTCTCCATTGCCAACGCACGCCATTTAACTCGATCTTTTTGCTTACTCTAATTCAGCTCCTTAATATCATTACTCCACAAAATCTGAGATAGTCTCTTCCTGTCCCTTAAAATAACGGAATGTATCCTAAGTATTTATGTGAGATACTGGCTGAAGGGCATGGAGAGATAGCCACAATCAAAGATAAATATATGTCCAGAAGTGATGGTTGTGGATGATAACGATTTTTTTAACTTAAATATGATGAACATTGATATTGTAGATTGTTATCTAATAACTACATCTGGTTGTTTTCTAAGTAATGTTCTGGTTTGACCGCGTTATCGCACGCAAATCTGGCACCTAAAACACCCTTTCGAGGTGTTAGATTGGCGTGTGATAAAAGTAATCCTTCAACTTGTTGTTTACTTGTTTAGTGCAAGAATTGGCGTGAAATGGACGCCGGGGTCATTAAATATTACTGATTTATATCAGGTGAACTGCCAAGGGAATCTGTGGAGGCTGTCCAGTCGTTAAGAATGATTAAACATTAAATTTATTACCAACTACGAACGCAATAAAAGCTAAAATAGTACACTTGGAAAGTAAGCTTAGTGTGCTAATAAATAAAATATTCTGGCAACAAACTTTAAAAATAAACACTGGCAAGCCACAAAAAAGACCTCTGAATGTCGCAAGGCCGTAGCGGAATGGTTACAAAACTTTTAATGAGTACAAATACTGTTTAATTTTCTTTCGTTATTTATCTAGAATTGTAGCAGTTTAGGCTATAAAAATAGTCTGAAATGTTTCGCAAATCAAAACCTTAAGAGCGTTCATCCCACGCGGGCTGGTAACAACGCATTTATAGTAGTTTTTCGTGATTATTTCATTAAATACTAACAAATTTACTCATTTTTATTCAGCCAAGCACTAGATCGTTGGTATTTATTTTTAACATTTATTCTTTAATAAAAACATTTAACTGTAGTAAATAATACAAATAGAAAATAATTGACGGTAAGTAGGTTTTTATAAGTAAATACCAAAAAAATAAATTGCATACAAACTTGTAAATACCAACAATCTAGTGCTTGGCTGAAAAAAATGTTTACTTTTGTTTGTAGTTAATAATATAATCACGAGAAACTGCTAAAAATGCGCCGTTGCTAGCCCGCGTGGGATGAAACGCTCTTAACTATAATAATAGAGTACCATTTGACTTATATTTGCCGCAAAAATGTGCCTCTATTTTTGCTATTGGTCAACCTCATTAAGCTATTTAAAAAAATATGCAAATATAATGAAGTCATCAATCCAGTGATTCATCTGTCTCTAGTCATGTTTTAATTATGTCACGTTTACGTAACTGTTTTCAATTAAATAATGGTGTGTAGTTGCGATACCATAGTTGTAATGGAACTGTATTTTTAGTTTTAGATATCGACTACTTGACCCGGCTAACTTCGCACCGCCAATAAATTTATATTTTCTCATCTTTTAAACCTTCCTTGGACTTTTATAAATATTTCAAAACCAATATTAGCCAGCCAAATCGGTCCAGTGGTTCTCGAGTTTTTGTGACACTAAACAAACGACAATTCATTTTTATATACATACTAGCTGACTCGGCGAACTTCTTGCCGCCAATAAAGTTGTCAAAATAAAATAGTTGTTTTTGCTACTTACCTTGCAATTTCTTTATATTTTCTCACCGTTTAAACCTTCCTTGGACTGCCACAAATATTTCAAACCCAAACTTAGCCAAATCGATCCAGCCGTTCTCGAGTTTTAGCGAGACTAAAGGCTTCTTCAAACAGGCGCGACGCGACAGCGCGACGCGACACTTGTAGAACAATTTCCATGAAGTTTTGATAGAAATTGTTCTACGAGTGTCGCGACGCGTCCGTCGCGTCGCGCTAGTCTGCACTAGCCTTAATGAACAGCCATTCATTTTTATATATATAGACCTATTTATATACATAGATATCGAACACATCTGTGAGGTTTCACCAGTTAATTAAATTCGACCTTGTACTTATGTGGATCCGAGGGGCTTGTTGCTAAGCAATAACAGCCGCACGGGTCGATCGATCAGGTTAAACTACGCTTATCGCGGTTGGTTAGTCGATGGGTGACAATCTTTACATAACAAGACCACTCCGTGTCTCGGAAAGCACGTTAAGCTGTTGGTCCCGGCTGTCATTCGTGGATCTTTGACAGTCATTACGGGTCGTCAGAAGCCCGAGTCTGCCAACCAGTAGCTGGGTTGTGGGTGTGGGTCCGATAGACAGTCGCTCCATGTAAAATACTGGCGTTCAGCTGCATCTGGATAGACGGAAACTGACCCCAACATAGTTCCAGGTGTGCGGGTTGTTCGAAAGAGATACCGCGGCCCCTGGCACACAGGCAACTGAGGGAACACCGGTGGGTTTTAGTCAGTAAAAGTCTGACACGCCCTCCTGCTCCACCCAGAGCGGGAGAAGTTATTTGATGATTTCCCACCTAAAAAAAAAACACCAACATAGTTGGGAAAAAGCTAGGCAGATGATGAGGACTTATGTCGATTCATCGCAATTTCTACTGCTTATTTATTGCAATTTTCCTAGATAAAATATCAAAGCCTATGTTCTATGTTAGAGGGTTTGGTTTCCGCACTTAGTCCTTCCATGGACCATTGTGCGGGGGCCATGGCGGCCGTCGGTGGTTATTCCAACCAGCCCACCTCACTCCAGAATTCATTACATCTTGTGATCTGTTAAGAACATCTGTGTAAGATCGGGGTGCCACCAGGGGGCCTAAAAACGCCACAATTAGCGACTCCTCTAACATCGATTACTTTCCTGAATTCCCCTATGATTGTGCTATTTGACATTTAACTTGAAAAAAGCAATTCATAATTTGTAGACCATTTTATGGATTCCCATAGAAAACTGTCAAATATATGAATTGCGGGCTGTCTACGCAGATAATATTATAAATGGTCAGTTGGTGGCCATTTTACGATTTTAAACGTGATTCATAATATTATCCTATTATGATACCGTCAAAGGCCCCGAGGGTTTCTGTCATAATCTGAGTGACGCCTGTGCATTCAAAGGTCACATGCACAACGGTTCCCTCAGCCTCCATGCAAGCCCTGCATAGAGGACTGTCCGTTATACATAATGCCCATTATCGCTTGTGATGTTGATGCCCTATCTGTACTTGGCTAATAACTAAACTGCTTCCTACAGCCTTCTCCAAACTGCGGAAGAGATGCATCTTCCGAAGCAGCTGAAGCCAGAATTCGGTGGTGGGTACAAGGAGTTCACAGTTCGAGATATGCACTGCTTTCAAAAGGTAAGGTTGACTTTCATTTATTTACGTTTAAACTGTTGTTTGCCACCTATAATTTTCGATCTAGGTACCAGATTTTTGGTGTGAAAAGTACAGTAGTTGTTATTTTTAACCAGCTTCAAAAAAGGAGAAGGTTCTATTAGACTTACGTATCTTTTTTAAATGTATGTACACCGGTTTCTATTTGACCCACTTTGTATATTTTGATGACGTCATCAAGATACACAAATAAAAACAAACGTGATAAATAACTTTAATTTCAAAAGTGGGTGGCAAAAAAAAAAACCAGATCGAAAGACACCCTGTTGGCTATACTTCCGAAATGACAATGAATACACTGTGTAGTGTATTTGAAAGGCGGTTGTTTTTTTGTAAAAACGTTTTTAGGATAGGTTATTCCTATGCAACTATGATCAAAATCCGTCCATCCTGTTATAATATTCATCACCAATTTGCGTAGTCGAGACGGCCACAAAAACCTTAAAATACGCCTTCTATTTACACATTTGTCGCGGTAAAAATCCATGTTCAAATAATATGGGTCTGGAGCATACTCACATTGCGTTTTAATGCCCACTTCACCTTCTAATGTGTCCCCGGCCTATTGTCACAGTTTGCGATACTTGAAGTAATGGCTGCTCGCTCCTTAGCGAGTGTTCTAATGCTTCCATCCATGATATGACGAGAGGCTTATGGAAATATGCTAAAAGTTAAAGACTAAGTTTTAGTCAGAACTGGGAGCTTACCATACATTCTTATAGTAAGAAAAGTGAAGAGAGATTAATTTTTGTACAGATCGCGGCACATAAGTTGAACCAAAATGGCGGAGTTTGGTTTAACTTACGTGCCGCGACCTGTAATTTATTTCCAAACTTCAGTATACGTTACATCAATGACTATTAGAGAATACCATCCCCAGCATATTTTTAAATCCCGGGATTACGGGATTTATGATGCGTAAGCCCGTGATCCCGGGGCTATCCCGGGATCTACTATGTGGTGTCCAATTGGACTGAAATGAAAAAAAAAAATATTGAATAATTTCTTGAAAAATGTTTTCAATAAGTATCGTTACATAAAAATCTCAATATAGTAAGAAAAGAAAAAAGACAAAAGAAAAAACGACACTTACGTAAGAATTGTGTGATTCCCCTGTAGGAAAAAAGTGTTGATTCTCAGCCTAGTTTGAATAAATAACTTTTTAGTACCTGTGTAGTACGTATTGGACGGCGTATTTAAGGGTTGTTATTTTGTCGTTATGTAATAAATACTATATTATACACAATTTTTCCAGCCTTGTAGCTTCTAATTTTAGGTAGCTCTAGAGTAAATTCACTGGTCTATTAATATATTCTAGGCAGGGTCACTGTCAAGGCGCAACAGATTACGGAATGCAAACTAGACCTGTTTCTGGAAATTTCGAAAATCCGGAGATTAGCCAAGTACAGTCCCGGGATTTTCGGGTCAGGAAACAGCCGGGATCCCAGAATCTCGGGATTCGGGATCCCGGGATTGTATTCTCTAATGACTATGTACATGTATGCTAGAAGGTGACGTCCGTGCGAGGACCTTCGGTTCTTTTGTTCTGATTTTGGTTCAACTTACGTGCCGCAATCTGTACCAACTTCAAGCTGTCATCTTGGCCTGTCCTGCATATGATAGGTGTAGTTTATATTACGGACGTAATTTTCTGACAATATCATACGGCAGTATTGTAATATTGTTTCATTCATAGTTTTTACTGATTTAAAAAAAAGGAGGTTCTGAATTCGCCTGTATATATACAGTACTAGCTGCCCCGGCGAACTTCGTACCGCCTCAGAATCAATAAATGCTATGTTAAGTTATCAGCAAAATATCTTGAGTCATTGTCAGCGCATGATCTCCTACCAAGTTATGACAACCTGGTATTTCGAAGGCATAAAGCGATTTCTAGCTTCATAATTATATTAGGTGAGCTCCTACTAAGTTATGACAACCTGGTACATCGAGGGCATAAAGCATTTTCTAGTTGCCACACCTACATAATTTATTAGGTGAGCTCCTACTAAATTATGACAACCTGATACTTCGAAGGCATAAAGCATTTTCCAGCTGATACACCACCCTGTGTTACGTGAGCTTCTGAATACTTCGAAGAAATAAAACGTTTTGTAGCTGTCACACCTTTTTTTTCATTTTTTTTTTTTATAACTACATGGGCCCGCTCTTGACCTCGATCATGCCTGATGGGGAACGATTGATGAGGTCTATGATGGATTGAGCGTGCCCAGAAGATAGGCTTCACTCTTGTTTCGAAGGAAAATGGGTTAAATGTGGAAAGGAACACAGACGCAGACAGAGAGTTTCACACTTTGGCTTCGGCATAATAAATGAGGAGGACAAGCGCTGAGTACAACTGGTCGGGATATCACCCGAGTGCGGATGGTACCCTGCAGTGCGATGGTGGGATTCGTTCGTGGAGCTCCTGCGCACACTCTTCGAAGTACAGTCTGTAGAAGACCGACAGGCAAGCAATATTACGCCGATGTGCTAGGCTGTGAAGCTTATCTACCAAAGTCTCGTCGCCTAAGAGCCTTTTGCTCTGCGTTCCATCGAGTCAAGGGCAGCAAGCTGATATTTTGCTCAGCCATCCCATAAGTGGCTGCAATACTCAATGCAAGAACGGACTTGAAGCTTTATACAGGCTCATAAATTGTCCTGGCCTGAAGTACCTTAGCTTCTTGGCTACAGTCTGTGCTTCTGACTCAATGGTTGAGCCGAAGTTGAGATCAGACGCCAACTATACAATATATACCTGTGTTATGTGTGCTCCTACCAAGTTATGATAACCTGGTACTTCGAAGGAATAAAGCGTTCTTTTAGCTTTCACATATTCCATGTCAGTATCGTTTTGTGGCACGTTCCCCGGGAATGGGACAAAAAGTATCCTATGACGGACATAGGATACTTTTTCCTGGTTCTAAGCTAACTCCTCACCAATTTTCAGCCAAATCGGTTCAGCCATTCTTGAGTTATAAATAGTGTAACTAACACGACTTTCTTTTATAAATATATAGCATAGTATATTACATACGTGACTGTTCCAAAATTATCCTAGGCTGATTTTTTTTTCGTTTTTCCTAATTGTGTTATAATAGTAGTGTTAAGATCGGCGTTCCCTTATATATTTTCTGTAAATATGTTCCGCGATATCTCTGGCAATTGCAGATCGATTTCGAAAATTATTAATGGATAGGGTTATGCCATAAGGGTGGTCCCGTCTAATTTTTATTTACTGTGCTTGGACAGGTTTTAGTTAGCTTCTTGAATTTTTCATTTTAATACACTTTGGGGGCCATTCGAGTATTACATAAGCACTACAGGGGGGGCTGGGGGGTCTTTGCTTTGCTTATTTTTGATGACATGGAGGATGGGGGGTCTGTATGGTGATTACGTCAGCAGTATTATTCGTTTTTTACTTTCTTGAATTTAGTAGATTTTGGTTTGAACACATAATATGGCAACCCTACTTGTCTATGAATGGCTCGAAGAATACGATGATGAAATTCCAAAATCACACGAATGTCAGTAGACACACAACATTGAGCAGCAAACAACCAATGTCATCGAAGACTTATAGTCATGAATTCGTGTGTCATGGACTGAAGACTGTTAATTAATATACCGAAATTTTAAAAGAAGTTTGTTTTGTTCGTTAATATGTAAAGATAATAATAACTGAATACCATTATAAAGTTTTAATTACATAGCTCTTGTATCTAAAACCCCTGATTTCGTCACTGACTTACTGATGATCATCAAAATTCTTAGGGTAAACACAAACAACAAAAATATTCTAAAACTTGGAACTTTTATCCCCCAACCCCTTGAACTAGGGGATGTAAGTTTGTATAGGACTTACGCAATTTTGACGCTAGAGGTCTGAAAATTGATATAGGTACTCCTTGTTATTTATTATAAACAATAAAAAAATGCAATAAAATAATGAAAAAGAAAAAAATATTGTCACAAGCAACATTAGTTAGAAGCTTGGCTCCAAATGAGATCTGATAACTTTTTGACAGCGCGAGTCATATGGTCTCGCCTTGGCAACATTTTACCTGAAATATTTTTTGGTGGGATCACTTATTTCTAGACTTATAAGTCTAGAAATAAGTGCTGCTCATGAGTCCATAAATAAACCAGAACACATTGAAAAATGCATGTACCAATGTTTACGTGAGCATTCAAGAGCTTTGCTTACTTTTGCTGACGAGGGGGATGGTTGCAATAAATCTTATTACGTAATACTTGAATGGCCCCTTATATCCTATAAGATATAATATTTCCTTTCAAAGTAGTGGTAGACGAATTGGTGTGATACCATAACTAAAAAGGGAAAAATAAAAAAAAACTATTTTACAAAAACAACCGACACTGAAAAAAGCACTACAAAGTGAAAATAACTTTAATTTCAAAAGCCGGTGGCAAAAAAATAAAATACACATCGAAAGACACTGACTTCCGAAAGTAAAGTTATTTTCTACTTCATTGTGTTTTTTTGGAAGTCGGTGTTTTTGTATCACAAAGTTGCTTAGTACCTACCTAGTATGGTATATTTCAAAGATCCATCATCTACATTAATGACAGCTAAAATATTTGGTGAAGAAAAATAACCTTAAGCGTTAAGTAGTTGTAAACTAAGATAAAGTAAACATTTTCCCCAACAAAGACCCGTCAAAACAAACGTCTTTTATACTACAAATCTGCGTCTTTACGACAATATCATAAAGAAACTTATGGAAACTCTCAAAGTGACGAATAGCGTCTGGTAATAAGAGCAAACTACGCAGTATCTTTTATCTCCCATAAAACGCTTAAATTATGTCTCAGTAATAGCACTTCAAAGAATTCGAGGTTTTCTCAGAAATATGTAATAGAAATTCGCTATAATTAAATTGAAAGCGGATTGTTAAAAATCATTAATCTAGTTCCCCAGCTTTAATATGTAGAATCAGTCATAATATTTAAAAAAAAACAACGAAAAAAGCACTACTTCCGAAATTAATGTTATTCACTTTATTTTTGGAAAACTGGTGTCTTTTTTAAGTTAATTTTTATTTAACAAAATCGACGGTTGATACATAAATATTTGGTAGTTGACTTCCTCGTTGTCTGATTATTCAAAGTATACCTGCCTCGAACTTTATTTATTGATACCAAAAAATGTTGGAAAGAAACCAAAAGCAGTAGATTTTCAGCTGTTTTTGATTCCATTCCAAACATCTCATTTCTGCCTGAAAAATAACCTACAACGTTACCTACATTATGTCACTTCTTTATTCCCCAAGTCATAATTTTTAACCGACTTCCAAAAGGAGGAGGTTTTTTTTTTTTTTTTTTTTTTTTTTTTTTTTTTTTTTTTTTTATATATATATATGTATGTTCCCCGATTACTCGAAGATGGCTGGACCGATTTGGAAATTTTTTTTTAGTTTGAAAGGGTATACTTCCCAGGTGGTCCCATGATCATCAAGTCAGGATCCGATGATGGGATCCTGGAGAAATAGAGAGAACTCTTCAAATTTTATAGGCACACTTGAAGCAATTTGTGTAGTTTTTGGAAGATTACTTTCTCGGAGTGGTACCATTTCAATTTGGTGAAGATCTGATGAAGAACTTCGGAGATAGGCAACGGAACTCCTCAATAAATGATAGCAAATGGACAGGGATTGCTGAAATCTCATGTCTGTCAATTGTTTACACTAGTTAATAACATAACATCACGCCGGTACGCTGTGAAGGGGTAAGCACATGTGAACCACTAAAAAGTGAAAAATAAAAATCTTTTAAAAAAAAAAAAAACAACCGACTTCCAAAAAACACTAAAAAGTGAAAAATAACTTTAATTTCGGAAGGCGGTGACAAAAAATTTAAATAAATATCCAAAGTCACCGACTTCCGAAATTAAAGTTATTTTTCACTTTTTAGTGTTTTTTTGGAAGTCGGTTGTTTATTTTTTTTCTAGAATATCGTTCAGTTACATTCATGCAGCTAAATATAACTGCGAGATTGAGTAATGAGCATTCAAGCTTTCCCCATTTGCAATATTAATGTACCTAAGGAGAAGACAAACTTTTCAGAGACGCCGAGAAACCGGAACTCTTAATTATAAGCACTTCGCTGGGCTCCGAAAATTGTAATATTACCCCAGGACCAAATTAACAGGAACTGTTCTGAAACACTGCCTGGATATAACTAGCACACCAATCAGGAGGCTTTGTACTCGCCCTTAAATTAACGACGTAATTCGAAGAGCTAATAAATTCTATTTTCTAAAGGTCGAGGGTATAAAGAGGGTGCAGCAACCTAAAAAAAAACAGTTTTGAACCGCGCGTCCTTACTTACACTATCCCGCTACCCTCTCATGAAACGCATTCTTTTACAAGCTTTTATTTTTTAACCGACTTCCAAAAGGAGGAGGTTCTCAATTCGTCCGAACCTTTTTTTTTTTTTATGTATGTTCCCCGACTACTCGAAGATGGCTGGACCGATTTGGATAATTTTTTTTTTGTTTGAAAGGGTATACTTTCCAGGTGGTCCCATGATCATCAAGTCAGGATCTGATGATGGGATCCTGGAGAAATAGAGAGAACCCTTTAAATTTCATAGGCACACTTGAAGCAATTTGTGTAGTTTTTGGAAGAGTACTTTCTCGGAGTGGTTCCATTTAAATTTGGTAAAGATCTGATGAAGAACTTCGGAGATAGGCAACGGAACTCCTCAATAAATGATAGCAAATGGACAGGGATTGCTGAAATCTCATGTCTGTCAATTGTTTACACCAGTTAATAACATAACATCACGCCGGTACGCTGTGAAGGGGTAAGCACATGTGAACCACTAAAGAGTGAAAAATAAAAAACTTTTTTCAAAAATTACACTAAAAAGTGAAAAATAACTTTAATTTCGGAAGGCGGTGACAAAAAAAAATACATATCCAAAGTCACCGACTTCCGAAATTAAAGTTATTTTTCACTTTTTAGTGTTTTTTTGGAAGTCGGTTGTTTATTTTTTTGAAAAAAGTTTTTTTTACCTTATATGCATACAAATTATCAACTTTTTATCTTATTAGCTTAAGCATAATCAGTCTGCCTACAATGGTCCCACTGCTGGGCCAGAGGCCTCCTTTCCTTGAGAGAGAGTGGGCTGTAATCCACCACACGGGCCAGAGCGGACTGGTCGATGTCACCTGTCTTCGAATTTTTGGTTCTAGGACATGACGGTTTCCTCACGATGTTTTGTGTAAATTATTTCCTCACCACTGCTCTCGAAATGGTGAAGTAAAACTTTAGTCACATATCATATTAAATACAAATTCGAAATACATAAAAATTAAAGGTAACTTCGTGATGTTTTTATCGAGCAAATTTTAATATTAAGATAAGGTTTCGAAATATCATAAATAATAGAAACTCATATTATTCGATTTTACACCCAAGTCTTACTAATTTTATGAACAATCAAAATGAAAATAGGCAATTTTGGTTACTACCCGTTAAATTTTACGGGTCCGCAATTTTTAGGGCCGATCGTCGTCGTAATGTTTTTTCGTGGTTGGCAGACGCACGATGGTCAATCGATTTGTATGATAAGAGTAGATATCGGCGTAAAGGTTAATGAAACTTTGGACTAATAGCTATGAAATTACGTAATGTTTAACGTTTTAGTACTATTATAATGAAGCTGAAGAGTTTGTTTGATTGTACGCGGTAATCTCCGGAACTAATCGTCGTATTTGAAAATTATTTATTGCTTTTTATAGCCCAATTCTTGAGGAAGGTTATAGGCTATTTAACATTACGCTATGGTCCACAGCAACAGAGCAAAAATAAAAAAACGTCATAAGTACCCTAAGCATTATAACGCGGGCGGGAAATGCGGTTGTTATTTTCGTATATTGTGGTGTCTTACTACTTCCACTTGAACGTAGTAGCGAGCAAGAAGCTTACATTATTTGTACTCATATTTATCACAGTAGTAATATTTCCCATACAATGGTTTATTAGTGCATAAAAATAAACTATCACTAAAATATATTTATTAAATTGCAAGTATCATTAGTTCGGAGTTGGAATGCTAGGTAGCTACCTGCCAGGTCCAGGTATATTGAGAAACGCTGTTTCTGGCCATTATCTGATTTGGTTATACATTTGATTGAATTGCATTTTTGGATTTGTAAATGGGATTAAATTGAAGAGAATACTGTTTACGCGTTTACAAATAACCCTGTATAAATATAGCGGTATTTGCTCGTCAAACCTGAAACATTAATGACCCGTTTCAGCCGGGAGCACTCGGAAGATAATTTAGGGGTGAATTGAGTTCGCGTGAGTCAGCATGTTGGCTAAAGAAATAACCCGGTTATAAGTGCACATAGATACACGGTAAACGGTCGTCAAGGACGAGAAACGCTTTAGATTACTTGGTTATGTTATGTATGATAGCATGATTTTTGCTCGGTCCCTATAAACAAAAACGGATCGTTTTGCTTACTAATGGTACCATTTTTATTGGTAAACTAAGCATGTAAATAGTTTACCAAGCTAATTTTCCTGTGATAGCTACTTCCATATGGAAGGGTCTGCTATGCAAAGCCTAAAGGTCTTTACTTCATAATTGGGAAAGCTACAGTACATGAGTCTTAATTTTAACCAACAACTGTCCGTAAATTATACGACTCGGCCATTAGAGATCATGCTGCTTTAGTTACATAGTATCCGATCGAAAATGAATCGTCAGCCGAAAACGAAAAAGAAGCTTGGGGGTTTAGTTTTATTTTCGCCCGAAAACAAAATTGATTTAGAAATATAAAAGTAAGTAGATATTAATATTTTCACTGTATGCGTGTGAAGAAAAAGATATTATAACCACGCTTTTCAACTTCAAAACTAGCTGAGTGAAACCACGACCGGACTCGATTCACCCCGAAGTTACCCGAACGTCACCTGATATTGCCGATTTACGAAGTAGGCAGAATGATGCTCGTCAATTCACGAACTTCTGATTTTCGGCTTAGCCGAAGCTTCAGCTGGTTTATGGACTAATCGTGGCCAAAAATGGCTGGAAACGAAATTGAAGTTTCGGTCGGTCCTTTTTAAAAATAGTAGATCAGCAACTCTTAAGGACCAACTAAATGAAGGTGACAAGGATCAATCCCCGTGTCAGGTAAACACGATGACGAAATTTACGAATGTCTTCATCGACGCATATTGCTTTAGGTTCAGAAAAGGAAACAAACAACGTACCTAGTCTAAATTCAAGACCGCTACGCGAAAATAAACACCGATTTGCTCAGAAATGTTCCTTTAGGTAGGTAGCCCAATCTTGTATTCAGTATTCATGCCTTGGTTCAGTATTGAAGTACATACCTACGCTTTGCGTACAACAGGACTTGTACCAGTTTTGATTAGCGAGCAGATGTTACGTAGCTACCGTGTTAAATAGGAGATACCTGACTTCGTGACCTCTATATGGGTAAAGATTTTTGGCTTGCTTACGTCATAGGCTTTTGTTTAAGTCGCTGTTTTTGTAATCAAGTTTTTTAGAAAAGCGTATGGCGATGATTACAGATTCTAATAGCACTTAATACGTGAAGCATATACTTTGAACGAAAAGGAAGTGGTGAAGGGCGGGCGTTTTGGGGGACTGTCGTATGTAATTTTGATGTTCAAAAAGTGCTGACACCAGCCTAGTTTGAATAAATGACTTTTGATTTGATTTGAACCCCTTTTTACGAAAATTACGCTGCCGGAGAAGTATAAAATTTTGCAAAGATAAAGTTTATATAGAGAAGGAGTGCAGAAAGCTGATATGTTTAGAATTAACAACTCTGTATTTTAAATTAATTATGATCGAATTTCGACCTCTGGGCGACCACTAGCATGAATAAAATCACCAACGAAATGTGTTCCGTACGATCCATCGAATAGTTTCCGTATACGTCATTCCAATTTTTTGATTGATGTGCCTTTTCCTTGATCAAAGATTGTCATGAAATGGGTAAGGATTTTCTGATAGCTTTAGCCATATTTAATCTGTAACTCTGTCTAGTTTCAAAGGAAAATAAAACTAAAGCTATGTTCTATGTTCTGGGCCCGAATTCACTATGACCGCTTAACGATTCCTTGCTCGTAACCACGTCAATCACACACTAATTCTGCTAATATCGTATTAATAATGTCGACAAATTGTCTTGCAACATATAGAATATGACATTTCGATTCCTTACCGTTACATTGGTTTCTAAAAAAAAACTATGTTGACGTAGTTTGAACGTAGTAAGATTCCGCGGGGAATCATTATAACGATACAGAATTGGGGACCAGGCATGTTTTATTCTAATGCTCTTAAAACAAAATATTTCCAGAACTGCATAACTATGTAAGAGACTATCAAGCACAATTTGAATCTTTTTGAAGAATGTGCTAATCTATTGCTTCATAATGTTCCAAAAATATGTCTATTCAATAACGTTAATAACGTAATGCATGTTGTGGAACTGTCAAAATTAAAGCTATTCCTACTGTTAGTGTGTATCGCAATTAAGCCGTTGTACCGGAAATATTGATATCTCTCTTTAGGGTTTTCAAACTTATTGCTATCCATTGGGAAGAGCCAGTGAATGGTAAAACGAAATGTTTTACGATCATTTCCTTTTAGCTAAATAGATACAGCAATATCCGAGGAAACGGTAAAGAGATAAATGTTTCGTTTAACCTAAATAGTATTACGCTTGTAGTGAGAATTTCGTTATGAAATAACTTCATATCGCTACCAAATCGGGAGTACCGCTTACAAGTTTGAAACTTTGTAGTTATAAACTTGTCGAAACTTCATTACAATGCCCTTGTCTCAGCCTATCAGTCTTGACAATGGTCTCTCCCAAGTTCCGCTAGAAACACCCTGTACTCCGTCTTCCGTATCCACTTTGTTCTAGTCACCTTTGGGGAAGCCCGCGATTTTTTTTGCAATTTGATTGTCAGTATCAGACTATTATGTCGAACAAATTATGATTCGCGAACGTAACACGTATATATTTACAGAATTATAATCGTTAAAGTCATGATTACAACCGTCTAAGTTCATTATAATCCCATTGAATGACTGTTTCATAAAGAAGACGTTTGTTCGATTCGATTTGTCGAGAAGTGTTACGATCGCGAATCATATATTTATGAACATACCTACAACTTGACACTGACCTGCAAATTGTAAAATACCTAAGAAAATTTGAAATTCAGTGCTAACTTTATCCACCTTAAGGGGAATCTATTCGCGGGCTCGAACTCACTGGTGGGCCTAGCTAAAAAGCACGCTGTCTCACCAGGCATCGTGTCCGACAGAGATAGTATTAGTGATGAGCAGTCAGACGCTAGTCTACACGCACAACGTTATTAAGTGAGATGCAGGATCATTTATAGTAAAACAAGCGCGTCAAAAATTAAGAAAAGTCCTTCGGAAGATCGGGTTTTATGAAAAAACCACTGCATAAATTAATAACCAATAAAGATTATTGAACTTTTCGATATTTGAGCTTTGTCGCTTTATTACTTACTTACGCCCAAAGTTAGGTTAAATTAGCAACAAAAACGAATCTTGGTTGGCTCCTAACTTTTTAAACGCATTTTATTCCAATATTCTGTTTCCGTACAAACAATATTATTAATGAGACAAAACATACCATGTTTAATTTTTGATGTACCTACATTGTTGAACACCCCCGAAGTTTGTATGGAAAAAATGTTGACTGGATTTACCTTAAGGTCGTCAGTCGATCGTTCCATGTATTTGGGAGCGTCCTACGTTACGCGGTCTCCACTTGAGAACTCGCTGCTGCAACGGGTATAGGTCCTTCGACAGACATGGCCGCCGCTCAGCTTGCTAGTTCTTTAAGGTGAAATGAAAGCTCCAGGGTAGTGAGGGTAGCCTTTGGAATTCAAATTTCCTTGCGTTTTTTTATAAAAACGGCAAGCTGTATGTTGACTTTTTCATGAAATAGTCATTCAGTGAAAATTAAATCAACTTAGACGGGGTTTTTTTTTATTGTGTGAAATCATCAAATAACTTCTCCCGCTCTGGGCGCAGCATGATGGCGTGTCAGACTTTTACTGACTAAAACCCACCCGTGTTCCATCAGTTGCCTGTGTGCCAGGGGCCACGGTATCTCTTTCGAACAACCCGCACCCCTGGCAGGTTTAAGCCCTTGCGGACCCCACCATTTGGTGCTGAAATCTCTTTGAGGCGCGCGTGGAATGTAACGCGTCGTCGGCCCGGGCTCGGTCCTTACCGGACGGTGAGCTACCCATTACTCGCCGCCCGCAAGCCCGCGCCTACAGTGTCCGGGAATCAGCGTGGGATTAGATTAGGGCCGCGAGGGCGCATAGATTGCCTCTCCCTCACGTGCGCCGCTTCCCTCTACGCGAGCATTACTGCTTCGCAAAAGGAGGTGACGGCTACCCATGCAGTCTCGCTCAGTACCATGGCCTGGACCAGGGCCGGACGCGAGAGATCGCCACCCCCGATCGCCTCCTCGAAGACACGGCGGTGCTCCGCCCAAGCCGGGTTGACCTCCAACGTATGCTCCACCGTGTCCTCCGGGCGATCTACGCAGTAACACCCGGGAGTTTCCTCCCGCCTTATGCGAAACAGGAACCTCCCGAAACAACCGTGTCCGGTGAGGACCTGCGTCAGGCGGAAGGTGAGGATGTCTTGGCGCCTCTCAATCCACTCCTCAAAGAGGGGACCTACCGCCGCAATAGGGGCGTGCCCAAACTCAGGGGGTGCTGTCGATGATTTTAATGATTTAATGTACGTATTACGATCGCGAATCATATTTTAATCATTACACATTCTGGTACTGACTGCAAATTCCAAAAAACGTACGAAAATATTAATTTGGCGGGTTATCCTGGAGTTTCCACCTTATACTGAGTTGGGAACTCCAAGTTCTTTACTTGGAGTTCCCAACTAAATGCCGGATATCATAGGTTCCCCGTTATCAGGAATGTATTTTCGCTGTGATAAAAAATAACGGCCTAGTGAAAAGCAGCACATAATTTCCGCGGCCAGCAATTGATTGCGAAACCGCAACGTCTACCGGATCAATATTAGCAATGAATAATTTATGTTTTTCACAGAACAATCGTTTGCAACAGGCGTACGGCTTCCTATTGGTTGCACGCACTATTTTATTGATGTTTGATCAATGATCATTGATACTGATGGGCCCGCCAGGGCCGATGCCTGCCAGGGGTGCGGGTTGTTCGAAAGCGATACCGCGGCCCCTGGCACACGGGCAACTGAAGGAGCACGGGTGGGTTTTAGTCAGTAAAAGTCTAACACGCCCTTCTGCTGCACCCAGAGCGGGAGAAGTCATTTTATGATTTCCCACCCAAGAAAAAACTGATCATTGATTGGATGTAGCTACATTTAAAAACCTAGCTAGGTTTTTGCCTAATGATGGGTCTGATTGTTCTGGAAGTCGGTGGCAAAAAAGTAAAATATAGATTCAAAGACACCGACTTCCGAAATCAAATTTATTTTTCTCTTAGTAGTGTTTCTTTTTTTTATAAATTGGTTGTTTTTTTGGGTTGTCCCTAATCGCTTAAGAGCTGGTGAAGATAAAGAAAACCTAGTCACATGGAACTTGAATACCACTGACAATGCCTATGTTGGCGTACTATAATTTGTATACAGACGACGCGACAGCCACCACACGTTAACCTTCAACTACCCTAGCTTAGTACAAAGTTTAAATAGAAGGCGAGGGTTACATCCGAGGGTTTTGAAGGAAATGCCTAATCATTACTAATATCTGCCTAATAATTTCTTCTTAGGTTTAAAAAAATTGTCTCCTAAATAGAGATAAATAACACACTGAACGTGGTTGAACGGTCAAAAATAAAAACATTGCAATCGATTACTATTGTGTGTCCATTGTTACCACTGGCGTGTGGCCTATTGTCAACATCTGCTTAGCCTTTTCCCAACTATATCGGGGTCGGCTTCCAGGCTAACCGGATGCAGCTGAGTAGGTACTAGTATTTTACATCGAGCGACTGCCTATCTGACTGTAAAAAAGGACTAGATACTGTACACTGCACTAAAACAGGCAGGGTGTTATGATTGTGAGCTATGAAGATACAGATTTAAGACAATCAGAAATGGGAAACTCAAACCATTTATTTCAATGCACAGGTACTTTTGAATGGTCAAAAAGCCGGTCAATTAGTCAGAAAGTTGAAGCTAGTTTAGCACATTCCAAAACGTGAATCCCGGGACGCCTACGACATCGTAAATTATTAGACGACTCTAATTTAACGAGTCACCTAACTTATCTCGCGCAACACAAAGATACTCATAAAGTTCTCTTAGTCCTAATTGCTAATTGTTTACTCAAATAACGTAGCATCGTTAAACAAGAGAGGTTGAAGATTTTGAGCATAATAAATTTCGGATTAACTCAAAATGTTAGTGTTATCTTTTATCCTTGGAAAGACGCGCAAGCTTTTCGTTTCTGCAGCAAAAATAGCAAAACTGTCATGGATTTTATAAAATTGGCTTAAAAGATTGTTGGCGTCTAACTTCGGGACGTGTTCGCATTGTAAGAATCAAGACAAGCCTTGATTCTTGATCTAGAAACTAGAATAGAACCAAGCAACAACGTTTGGCTTTACGTTACGTTAACTTAACGTGTTTTTGAATATTACATTTTTGTAATTTGTAATACATGTGCAGTAAACTAGAAATCAGTAGTAGTAATACTTGATTTACGAAAACAGCTCTTACTACTACGAAATAATGAAATTTTCAAGGTCAACTAATACCTACGGTTGACTGTACTATAAGCCCAATATGGATTCGTGCTACCAATTCCCATACATTTATTCAGTTGACTTAACTTTGAAGTCTATGGTGATTTAGATCTAATGGGCCTATAATATGTGGCATTTCGATACAAATTGTATAGCGACACGATAACAGTGTTTGTTTTGACAGGGACCAAAGGCTTTACGAATTCTCCCAGGCACGAAGATGTCTCACACCGTCAACTTTCTAACTCTTTCCTTGACAGAAAAATCTAGTATCTACCCTACTTATCTCTTTTTACCATTTTACTAGATCCAGATTATGTCTTTCCAGGGTACCTCAGCCGCCGAACTACTGAACTCGCAAGAGCGGGGCACTCTAGTCAAGCATGCGTTGGAGTCGGCACGAGCTGAACCCGGCGATGAGCATGCTTTAGAACCTGCCCTCACGCTCAGACCTGGACAGAGTATTGGTAAGTTAAAGTTAATAACTCATTTACTCAAAACGCTTTCTTTGTGCTACACAATACGGCCACATGTATTCCTTAAGTAGCAGCTTGCAATGCTTCAATGTCGATACGCTAGACATGTCGTGTACAGACTCGACGTTGCCAGATAACGCGCTATGTATCTGGGCGTATGTGTCGCGGGACCACGGATCCACGGACCACGCGGGGTCTCCAAATGTATAGAATTTTTTGGAGATCTTTCAATTTCAATAAACTTAAGTTTCATACCTTTCATATTAAATATTCAAAGTATACAATTTGAACTGAAAACCAATTTTGCGGTACTGTACCAGTAGGTACTGTGAGAACCCGAAAGTCGGCAATAAAACACGTTTGTGGGAGAATTTAACTAATGATTTCTAGAATCGTTCTACGAATCCTATTTTTATTACACGCTTTATGTTAGCTTCACTTGTATACACATTTGTTTGTGACCGACTCCTTAGGGCGCGATTTTGACCCACTTCAAACGATTTCATTTAAACTTTGTAGACTTATCGAGGACCGATGACAATTCAAAAATTAAAAAAAAAATAGAAAAAAATAACTTTAAAATCACGCTTTTGTAGTTAGCAGAACTAAAAAATAGTAAAAATAGTTAAAAAAAAACTAAAAAACACGCTTTAAAAACCAAACTAAAAAAGTATAAAGTAATTTAATTCTATTAAAAAGCGTGGGGTGCTTGATATTAATTGATTATAAAAATACCTCAAAAAGCACCCCACGCTTTTTATTAGAATTTGGCTTTACCGCCCGATCCCCACCCACGCCTACTGTTTTTTCTGCTATTCTATCTCTAAATTAGTGTGACTGTTTGAATATCATTTAAGTTATTTTTTACCAACCTGTACAACATAAGGTCGTCTTTTGCAAACAACCTTTACAGTACTGTGCACCGAAATAATACCACCAACCATGGAAAACTTTAGAACTCGTCTTCTAGTCTTGGTATTGAACATAATCAGCGTCGGAAAAATTAAATATTTAATATCCACCCCGCATATTTTAGACCGAACTATGTTATTACTGTATCAATGAAATGCGCATTTTCATTATAGGGTAATACCACCCATGGACTGCCCGAGACAGACTCGTCCTAGTGTGGAGCTCATCAGCAAAATGCTTCTTTTGCGTCTTATTTTTATTTTATTTTTTCTGTAAACCTAGCTACTAATGTAGACTTCACGGAAATGTAACGAATTGTTTTTGGCAATTAAACATTATTTTATCATTTATCTTATAACTTGACGTTCACATTACGCACTTCCAACTGTTGTGCAATTGGAAGTGTGTATTGTAAACCTATATCAATCTAACATCTCGCTTCTAAAGTAATTTTCATTCAATAAAAACGTAAATATACAACATATACAACAGGATTAGCTTTATTAACCCATTCTGACACACAAAGGGCTATGAGAATAGACCAGTGCACTATTGAACGACTCACCTTGAACTGGAAACTACACAATAAGTCAACGGGTACACGGGAAGGTCACTTTCTCTTGTAGTTGAACTTTGTAAAGGACAGTTTGGTGCGCATTGTACTTTGTGTTTTGTTTTTGTTATAATAGGCCTTAGGTTTTTGACAGATTAATTTATAACTGTGAGTGACATTATCGGGTTGATTTTAATAGGTTTTTTCACACAGGATTTGCATGCAAGCATTAGTCGGCCAAGGAGAAAAATATGAATAATACCTTTTCTTCAGTTTAGTTTCTTATTTAGCGAGATTGGGTTAGATTGTTAGCTACAGCATGGGATTTTTCAAAAAAGTTAGTTTTGGTGGTCTCCAAAATTGAGCTCATGGCTTCTTTGATCTTTTAAATTGACTGTTCCATGTTTCGGATTTCCTCATAACGTTTTTTCTTAAAAGTCACCCAGATTATGCAGTTCGAGCCTCACGGATTGATCGATCAGATTAACCTACGCTTGCTTGCCGCGGTCCTCTACATACCGTGCCTCGAAAAGCACGTTAAGCCGTTGGTCCTGGCTGTCATTCGTGGATCTTTGATAGACGTTGCGGTTCGTCAGAAGCCCGTTAATCTGACAACCAATCAACCGAGTTACCAATATGTATCTTACTGGGTTTGGGAGGTCAGAGGCCCTAGTGTGAGGTTCTTTTAACCATGTTGACTTTACCAACGAAAAAACCAAAATAATGTTATTCAGTACAACAGCTCGTAATAAAGACAAAATGACGATCGTACTTAATTAAGTTAAAATTGACATAGCTAGTGAGGTAAAGATTCTAGGTATACATTGACAAATATTTAAATTGGAAAAGGGAATTGCAAGCAATTGATTCGTATATTTCCTCAGCGTGTTATGCCTTACGCAGTCTTAGGGATGAAATTGACATAAAACATCTTAAAGTGGTATACTATGCTTTAATAGAATCAAGGTTGAGATATCCATTAAGTGTCCAGTTTTGGGAAAATAGTTTTAAATATAACTGCCAGAGAGCCTTTGTACTCCAAAAGAGAGCCATACGAACCATGGTCCGGATATCACAAATAGAGAGTTGTCGGCCACATTTTATAAATTTACAAATTCTTACCGTGCCCAGCCTCTATGTTTTAGTATTGTTGATGAATTTAAAAAATACCTACATAATTACGAAACAGACGAGGAGAGACAGTTGAGGGAAAGTACGCGCGGGAAAGTTTTTAAGAACAAAATAAAATCCAACTTAATATTGTTCAACATAGTCCTCAATATTAAGCAGTGCGGATTTTTAACAGGTTGCCATTGGACTTAAAAATTTTAATTTACAAGAGCTCATTTTAGTCAAGACTCAAAGCGTTCCTATTGGTGAAATTTCTGTATTCGATAGACGATGACTTATCCACGTTTTAATTTTTTTTAATTAGTGAATGTGAGACTGGGTAATAGTAGTATGTAATAGCAGCTGTAATTATATTGAATTTTTTATTGTAATGATTTTTTTATTGTATTGAATTTTTTCATTTATAATGTTAGTGATTTTATTGTATTATGAATGTGTTAGTTTATAATTTTAATGACCGTGTTTTTTATTTATTATGTATGTTTTCAAACACAATGTGAATTGTTCCTGAAATAAATTGAATTTGAATTTACGCATCGGAGCGCTGATCGCGTTCGATCTTTTAAGTCGCTCCATGTAAAATACTAGTATACTGCTGTATACGGTTTGAACGGAAGCCGATCCTAACATAAGTAGTTGGGAAAAGGCTAGATAGATAATGATGCTAAGATAATTCATAAAGCTATCCACCAATAATAGGAAAGACATCAATACACCTGCCAATTTGGTCGTTGTCTTTTAGATCAAGATCCGAAAAAACCGATCACCGAAAAATTGTTTTCCCGCGGCAGAACAACTTGCCATAAGGAGTACTTTTGAGCATAGAGTAAAAGTAAAGAAATAAAGTTTTTTTTTTGTTTTAAAATAATTATAAAAATATTCATCAACTCGATAAAACACTACTCAATAGTAACACTAGAGGTAACTTGTAGGTACTACTCGAATCGCACGTGTCGCTGACAAAGGGAACAGTGATGATAAATGTTCAAAGCAAAATAAACTCTCGCACATGGTGATTTTTCACAATGGTTAATCTGCCTTTTTTTTTCTAATATTTTATTTGTTTATAAAACTATTGTATTAACCAAAACAAAACCATTTCGCTGCGGGAAAACAAACATTAAAATTTCACGGTGTATATTTTTATCTTTCTCAACAGTGCCAGCATGTGTGAGCAGAGGAGTGGTCGCAAGTATTTTCCCCCTCCACGAGAGAAACGCTTTGGAGAACCTCAGAAGGAAATGGGTGAAGACTTTGTTCTCTCCACAACCTATAGGTAAGCCTATTTTATGCGGGAGTTTTAACGTGATCAATAATAACGTATTTACACTATACCTGTTCGGAAAGTACCTTATTACTTGTTTTTAAATGAGGCAAAATATACGTTATTGCTGTTGTACTAAGGTGCAGGTGGAAAAAGTGTTTATACATATCGATGTTAACCTGCTGAGTGGACAGAAAAAGTAAATAAAAATGAAAATCCAAAGTTACCGTGCTGCTTTTTTAACTTTGGGCAATTCAGGAGCTAACCTAATTAAATATAGCGTAATGCCAAAAGGCAAAAAGTTTTTATCACTAAGCTCAAAATGATACTGGCCACATACTTCTGCTGAATATTAATTTTAATATTACAAATGGTCGCAGAATATTGGTTTTGTGTTAGGTAGCTTTTCCTCGTTGATAAAGCACTATGTATCACTCGGAAGAAACAGCGACACGCAACACGTGTGTTAAGGCCCTCGGCTGAGCCTCGAGCCTCAAATGACACCCTCGTTATTTATCGGTCACTTTCTCACCTCGGTGAACAGTGCAGTATTCTTGTCCAATGTTTGAACCACTCCCGAACTGCTTCATATTTCTCCAATTTGCGTGTCGATAACTCAACACAATGTCGAAATGTCAAAGTGAACCGATATTAGGGATAGTTATAGACACGCAAACACGCATTTTCAAGCGAAGCGCTGTTCTTTAATTGATGACGGCCCCACAAAGATACTGATTTTAAAGATAGCAAAATCAATCAGTTGATTATTGGCAAACTTCATACAAAAAATCGATAAAGGTGAAGGGATGCTTATTAATTTTATTTTTCCCTTTTTAGCAATTTGTTAAGTAAGTGTGTTAGGTTGTAAGTTGATTAAAATATGATATGCTACCGAAACCAATACGGCTTTACAGAATTATTATCATTAAAATCATCAATGCAACCACATAATAGATAAAAGAGGTTAGAAGGGCCTTGTGGGCGAGGCAGGCTCGCCGCACTTATGAGCAAACGCTCATAAGTCAACCGAAATTTGGTTCACCGGCCAACAGTCGCGCTCATATTGTGCAAACGTGCGAAGCTCCGCGAATAAAACTGAATTATGCCGTCTTGCGCTAATATAACGTGTCGGAAAAGAAGCCAGGTGTGTAGTTTACACCGGGAAGTTATTTCTTTTCACCGGTAAGTCCAAAAACCTTAAAATACAAGTGATATTTGTAATTATTACAATTGTATTATGTAGTTTGTAGACAAAAACGATACAATCGCAAACAGATGCAAAATTTTACATTTGCAATGCATGGGTACCATCTTGTACTAGATGAGTGATCGCGCAATGTATTGCGTTCACTGCGAACGTCGCTTGCACCGGGCCAAATCTGAAATTCTGCGAAATCCATGCGTATCGATAGTGTTGTACGTGCGTGAGTGCACGTCAAGCGCAGATTTTGCGTTAGTGTGACAACCAATAGCAAACTCGCGATCTAAGTGCGTTTCGTTTATTTGTGTGCGTAATGCGCGTACGTATTGGTATCTTGGTTGTAGTGGAGTTAAAGAGTGGGAAATAAGCGGCGACACTCGTTCTAATACAAATCAGGAACTATTTCCTTTATAATAGATTAAATTAACTAAGAGGGTTGCATTCACAGAATAGATAAAAGAGCTAACCTCTTTTATCTGTGTGCGTGTATTCGTTTATTTGTGTGCGTAATGCGCGTACGTATTGGTATCTTGGTTGTAGTGGAGTTAAAGAGTGGGAAATAAGCGGCGACACTCGTTCTAATACAAATCAGGAACTATTTCCTTTATAATAGATTAAATTAACTAAGAGGGTTGCATTCACAGAATAGATAAAAGAGCTAACCTCTTTTATCTATTCTGTGAATGCAACCCTCTTAGTTAATTTAATCTTCCTACTTAACAGCTGTGCTGCTGGGAGTTTGTTGCGCCATTTCTTATTCCGAGCTAAGGTACTAGGGAGTGGTGAAGGGCGGGCGTTTTGGGGACTGTCTTATGTAATTTTGACGTTCAAAAAGAGCTGACTCTCAGCCTATTTTGAATAAAAACCTGATTTCGTAAAATCGCATTGAATGATTATTTCATGAAAACATCATGGGATTAAACGAACTTAGAGGGTTGTAAAATTCATACGTGTTACGATCGCCGATCATATTTTGTTCAACACACATCCTGAAACTGACCTGCAAACTGAAAAAAAAAAAAAACGTAAAAGTAATTGAATTAATAGGTACCTCGTGACTTTTAGCGCTGCCACCTTAATAGGGTATTTTGCTGTACAGGATAAGTTTTCAACCAGTGCGCAAACTGTAACCAAGAATTCAGCATATCAGGAATTTTTCGTCAGTTATACAAAAAAAAAAACCAGCTGTTTCATAGAAAAGTGCAATACCTACGCGATCAAAACCGAGGACAAATTTCTGCGTTGGGGCATCAATAATGATATGCTGAATTCATGGTTACAGTTTTCACAATTAATAAAAACTTTTCCTGTATATGGGAAAAAAATCAAAAAAATTTTAGTGAGATAGCTGAGGCAAAAACCAGTCGGAAAATGTTGGTGTTCATGAATAACAAAAAAAAAAAATTAAAATTCAATTCGTAGGTAGATTTCAGTTTTCGAATCTGTTTACTATGAAATAGTAGCCGCCTTGTTATTACGTAATACTGCTGTTTTAAATAATCAACTGAACAAATTTGTATTTTTTTTTATTTTCGTAACCAAAGTAATTTTTATTGAAATAATATCTTACATTCAGGAACAGCAAACCTACGATAAGTAAAATAATAACAATTTGTTAAGCCTATGCTGTACTGCTAAGGCAAAGGCCTCCCGCAAGTCCTTCCAGGAGCTCTTTTCCCGCACCACCTCGAACCAGCCCTCGCGGTACGCATGCAGGTCATCTCGCCATCGCTTTCTGGGCCGACCGCGGCGGCCCCGTCCATCTTCAGGCACCCAATGTGTAGAGACCTTAGCCCAGCGGTCATACTGCTTGCGGCTGATGTGACCCGCCCAATCCCATTTGAGCCTGGCAGCCTTCTTGCTTACGTCTTTTATACCCGTTCTGGAACGCAGCGTGGTGTTCCGAATTTTGTCCTGTCTTTTACACCCAGAATGCTGCGTTCCATCGTCTTTTGGCAAATTCCAAGGCGGAACTTTTGCGACTCGGTGAGCGACCAGGTCTGAGCACCGTCGGTTAGGACAGGAAGGATGCACATATCAACGAGTTTGCGCTTCAGGCAGATCGGCAGTTCCCCCTTCATTAGCGTCTTCATGGACCAGTAGCTTTTCCAGGCCTTTTCGATTCGGCGATCGATTTCTCTTTCCTGTCTGTTTTCGAAAAAAACTAACTGGCCCAGGTAGAAATATTCATCGACATAATGTATCTCCTGCCCATCTACCTCAACTCTACGCTTAGTGATGTTTAGACCGATTCATCGCAAGTTCCGCCTTGAAGCTAGCCGTGCTCAGCTCTTGGAGCATAGTCTGAAGTTCTTGAGCTGTGGGAGCTGTGCTCCTTTTGCCGACGTCAATGCCCTTAGTCTTCTATGAGGCTGCCAGTGACTTTAATATCTCCTCAAGTGTGATTGTAACCAATTTGGGAGAGAGCGGGTAACCCTGATGCACACCTTTTCGTATTTTAAATGGAGGTCAAGCAGTATCTGGTTTGATATTTGCGAAGCTATTGTTGTAAATGTTTTTTAAAAGATCGATGATGATCGACTGTTTTTCAATCTCCTGGACTTCTAGGGATGTGAATATAACTGAGTGCTTGATACTATCGAAGGCCTTCGTGTAAACTACGAAGGCCAGATACAATGGTTTATTGAATTCTGTGTATTTTTCAAGGGTCTGGTTTAGTGTTTGAAGATGGTCAGTAGTAGAAAAACCTGGGCGAAATCCGGCTTGTTCTGATGGCTGATGTTTATCCAGTTTCCCGTCTAAGCGGTTGTGTATTACCTTAATAAACATAAACAATTATCATACAATATATCAACGCATTTGTTTATACAGAAAACTGACGTCATACTCACAGAGTAAAATGGCGTCCAGCGTTTTTGTTAAGTTACGCGCGAAATATGAAAATGTAAAATTTAAATGCATTTTTATGGCACTAATCGATTTAATAAAAATGTCCTATTTTTAGTGGTTTATTAGCATTTTAGAATCTAATTGAGATACTTTTAAAAAACGAGTGTAATCCCTATTGTCCAAAATTGGCTCAAAATTTATTGTAAATGTCGAGCATTCCGCATTGATATACTTTCAATAACTGCTTTCACAATTTTCATTGTTTCTAATGGTTACTATCGTTGCATTTCAGATGAGATTAGTGAATATTTCGGTGTTAAAATAGCAATGTACTTCGCTTGGCTTGGACATTATACACAATCCTTGACGGTGCCTGCAGCTGTAGGATTTATATTTTGGGTAAGTTATTCATACCCTTTTTCTTATCGTATTGTCCAGGACCACACATTTCGCGTTTGCGACTACTATGCTCTGATTTTTCGCTTAACTGGCATGATGAACAGGAACTTACTTATATTGTAAAATAACTAAACGTACACATGAATGCAATAAAGAGATGTAATGGGATATTTTGTTCGTGGCCATATTGGATTTGGATTTTTTTTTCATGGTGTATTTTATTCCTAGTCAAGCCCTAATCATTAGATACCCATATGTGAAAAATACGTAATCCGCGATTTTGTGGCGACGGACATCTTGGATTTACAATGCTACTGAATATATTAAATTGTATTGCAATCAGAACTAAAGCGGTGTATCAAATATCAGATCAATCTATCAACAAGAAGGGGTAAAATTTCAATGACTTAATTTGACCCAAAAAACAAAAAGGACAAGCTAAATAAAATGGTTTAAAAAAGTCGATCGCAGCTGTCATTTTAGTCTAGCAAATAAAAAAACAGAGGGTAGACGAGATAATGCATACATTCACGGCGAGATATTATGTATGTTTGTGTATTTTATGAGAAATGTTCAGAATATTTGGAAACAAATGCTGATTAGACACATTTTTGTTCCAGATAATTTAGAAACAAATGCTGATTAGACACATTTCTGTTCCAGATTTGGCTTGGCACAGCAAATGATAATTGGAAAGACATCGCTTATGTATTGTTTTCGTTGTTCAACGTTCTCTGGGCGTGTGTATATTTAGAAACGTGGAAAAGGTATGAACAGCATCCGTGCGCTGATATGTCACATCGAGCTTTAGAAAGAAGCACATAGTTATGTGAGTGATGCTATACAAAGCCAAACTTGCTAAAACTTGATGTGCCATTTATGATCGGCCACGTACTGTATACAGGGTGGATTTATGAGAAAACACTGTAGCTACACACAAAAATCCACCCTGTATATTGTGTAATGCAAGTATTGTAATTATATTTGTTTAATTGCAGATATTCAAATGTGCTAGCATACAAATGGGGAACATTGGATCAGAGAGATGAGTTGCTGGTTGAACCGAGACCATTATTTCAGGTAATTACCCAACTGCAAATAAGGTTTAAAAGAGTAACCGTGGAGTTTCTTGCCGGCTCTTCTCCATAGGAAGCGACAAATTGGAACCGTGCACCTAGCTTCTGACGTGAAATAAAATATTTTGATTTTGGTTCTCACACCACCTGCGCAATAATATCAAATTATATGTCATTCAAATGTTACCTAAAATAAGTTATTATTATTGAATTTAATTGTAACTCACGGGTTAATAATGTGATTTGAATTTGGAATCCAAATGATTACTGAGGTTTTAAATTTACGTGCCCACCCAGGTGCCTCTCTGCTCAACTAGATTTGGAAAATATTTTTTTTTGTTTCCAGGGAGAAATGAGTACAAGTACCGTGACAGGCCGCCCGGAGCCCGTGTACGCGGCGTGGCGGCGGCGCTTGTGGCGGCACTGCGTGTCGTTCCCGCTCATGTGCGTGTGTCTCAGCGTCGCTGCCTCGGCTACCTTCGCACTGCTGCGGGCTCAGGTAGACACATCTACAACGTGTACAGTGACAGGTCGTGTGCGCGGCGTGGCAGCAAACACCTTCATATAGAGTACTACGAGTACAGTATCAGGTCGGCCTTCGCTTTGTCAAGGGTTCAGGAAGAAACTTTACCCTAGTAAAGTGAGCGGCTGCTAATAGCTTCTTGCCTTATGCTGCGCCAAGATTTGCTCAGTGTACGTATGTACCAGCGGCGAGGTGTAAATTGTTCTAAGAGAGAAGTCGAAGCGAAGTCGGCTTTAACTCACTGACTTATCAATAAATAATACTTACTATAATTCTCAAATTGATATAGGAATGTAAATAATTAAATACATTAAAATTGAACAGCTGAAAACCAAATAAAATGTGAAGTATTCCCCCATCTCGTTCTCCAACTTAAAAGCCAACTCCAATTGCATTGGAAACAGTTGCCGGGCAATACTGGCTGAAAAAACTGCCTGAGTAAGCACAGTTTTAGCCACTAACAATAAAATATGACCAGCTAAACCAGATTTGCCATCCACACAATCCTGATTCAACCTGTTCCCTGTAACTAGATATTGGGAGACTTAACTCATCACAAACAGATCAATATCACAGCAATTCTTCAACAGGATTGGTGGGAAACAAATATAATGTACTTAACATGGATACCGCGCGCCTTACTCGCTATTATCATAGCGGTTGAAGAGGAAGTATACGCCAGAATAGCGAGGTGGCTCAACGACAAAGGTAATGTAGATTTTTGCTGTTATTTCTATGAATAAATGTGTGAAAGAGGTTAAGTTTTCTTTTGTTTTGTCTGTGGTCTTAGGACAGTGGTATTGTAGGGCGCCATGGTTCTAAATAAACGTGGTGAAATATAGAACTAATTTGAAATGCAGCCTTTTTTGGCAAGCAGCGCTATCCTCTTTCATTTGGTTTGTTTTAGATCTATGACCGCGCTATTTGTTTTTGTAGTCGTTTTACTGTGAAAGAACGGCTTATGGTTATGAGCCCTAAATAATAATAATAATTGATGGACTTTTTCAATCAGACTTAATCACTGGAGTACTGTCAATAGCTATGAAACATTCTGTTAGGCAAAATACTTAGACACTTTTAGAGTGTGGCGCTGACTGTTATCTATTGAAGGGTATACGTTAAGGTAGCCCGCGAAAAATAAATTTTCTTAAGTTTTGCAAAAATAGTACGAAAATTTGAATTTCGCGGGCTAAACTGGCGCTTTCCCGTTATGAAGGTAGTCATCTATTTTCACGAATTTTGTACAAATGATAGACATATTTTCTTCAAATACCAATGTCCTAAGACTGTTTTGTATTGTGACGTTTTGATTTGTGTGCAATTTTTTAGTTTGGATATATTTTAATAACAACCGAAATGAGCTGTGGTTCTAACGTAGATAGCCCGTAAATATGTACATTTTTTTGTTCCAAATTAATACTGTGGTAAAATATTTAATTGGAAAATTGTTACGGGTGTTTTTTTCGTATGTATCCCGAAGCTTTCACCAAAACGGTTAGATAACAATTCCAGATCTACTTAACTTTCATAATTATGAAACTTTATTATTCCGTTTTTCTTTATTTATTTAATAAAGGGATATATGCGAAAAGAACAAAATATTTGACAAATTCTGCATGACATTTAGTTTTAAAAAATTGAGATTTTTCTTCGTATAGCAATATTTAGAACTTCAATTATTTAAACAATATTAAAATAAATAGACGATTAATCGAAGTTTAAATAGACACATTTAGTTACTAGTACTTACAATAATAAGTAGAACAACACAGTGTGTAGAACATATACTATAGCGCATATTATTTTTTCTCTTTACTGCTTACCAAATGGGACTGGACACTACAAAAAAACTAAAACAAAAAAAAAATGGTAACACTGAAAATTATGACGTTTTATTTGAACAGAGAACTATCGACTCGAGACAAAGTATGAGAATCACCTGATTGTGAAAATAGCATTGGTTTGTATTTAAAAAATGCTGTAAAAAAAACTAACGCCATACTCAAAAGCTAAGCTTTCATCACGCTTTGCTTCTAGAAAGTAAACGGAGAAGGTTATTAACCAAACAGATTGGTAAATGGAATAATAATCTGAAGGCACAGTGACTTAGCTTGCACGCTCTTCTTTTTCGCTTGCATGCGAATTTAAAAGTAATAACTTTTCTTGTAGCGTGTACAGACAACAAAATAGGTAACTAACTAGACAGCTGATGAGCTGACTAAATATTTTTGTAACCTTTCGTGTGTAGTCTTACGCGCATCAAAAGGGGCCGGAAAAATAATGTTATGGTCTTATTTACAAAATAGTTTTTCGCTCTTATTGCTTAGAAGTAATGTTTTCTATTTCAATAAAAGAAAATGTTCCTATTTTGATAAATCGTTTACTATTCAATCGAAGTAATAAATATATTGTAAAGGATAATAAACTTTGTTTCATTGTTAAGATTAATAATCATGCTATAAGCAATCACAGCCACTTGAGCGATGTGTTTTTGTTCCTTATCCTTAATTCATTCATTCATTTTATCCTTAAATCGAATGCTCTTGTTGATCGAATTAGCCAAGTAATAGTATAGCATCGCTCTTCGAGTATCTTATGTTAAAAACGTATTGTGCACGCAACAGCAGCAAATATTTCGGTAATTTGAAGCGTAGTGCCATTTCAAGCCTGTCAACGATAGTTGAAACCCTCATCCAAAACTATTTTGTTGTCTGTACATCTGACATGTAATAAAATTTATTTAATTCATTGTCTCGTTATCTCTTTTAAAGTTAAAACAGAACTTGCCCTGATCCATTGCTGTGAATCTTAAGTTACTGGTAACAACCACTTCTATGTAGGCTTATAAGCACTGGACAATTGTAAATAACTTAAATTTTTGGGCCTCTACCGGAGAACTGTGATGGCCTCTATTAGGCCATCGCAGCTCTCCGGTAGAGGCCCAAGTGTAAATTAATTCAACACCACTGCTTTTTTAAAACGGTGAAGGAAAACATCGTGACAAAACAAAAATGTATTAGAACTAAAAATGTGAAGACATGAGACATTTACCAACCCGCATTGGGCCCGCGTGGTCGATTTAGTCCCGCTGCCTATTAGAGAGCAGGGCCTGTCTCACCAGTGGGAACATAGGTAAATTATGACGCCAATACATCGACAGCACGATAACGGTCTTTTAGTCCTAATAATTAATTTTTACAAAGAGGAAAATCTTTTACACTACTTATATTTTTTTTATTTTAACATCTTTGAAATATCAGTTACGTAGACATTTAGTTTTAAGGCAGATTTTTCAATAGTCAAGTAACTTTTACCGAAATAATTAATATTGTGTTTTGACAGCTCTTAGTAGTAATATCAAACTTTCATATTTTACCTAAACTAATCTAATATAAAAGCTAAAGAGAGATTGTTCGTTTGTTTGACCGCGGTAATCTCGGGAACTACTCGTCGTTTTGAATAAATCTTCTTTCCATTTGATAGGCCTTCAAGACGGCTATAGCCTACATAACATCACGCTAGGACCGTAAAGACTTGAGAAATAAAAAAAAAACACAAATAACGCTAAGCGAAAACGAAAAAAAATCAGCGCGGGTAGGCGATGCGATGCGACAGATGATCAGGGGAACAAGAAATTACACGCGAACAAAATCGCGGCTAGAAGCTATACAGGGTGTAACAGAAACCCTATTGCTATCCTTAAGCACTAAAGAAAACCGCTGGCATAGAATCGCTATACATAGTTTCAGCTCTAAATAAAATACTCTAAGAATTGATATCAAATTTTTGGTTTCATATGTTTCTTAAATTCAAATCAAACGTGTCACCGTACTACGTAGGTCAATAACTTTCCACGTTACTTGCCAATATCACGATCAATCTCTTCCGAGTGATGTGTTTGCTTCAATTTGTTCTGGTATCAATGTATTAAAAATTCTCATAACTTCCGAACACGTATAGATAGGATTAAAAAACCCTTTCAATATTGTTTGATATCATCCAAAGAAGCCGTGTCCTTGGTATGTATATACCCTTTCCGTTACATGTTGTATAAAAGTTATCAGCCTATTGCAAAATCAGCCCTAAATATATTTGATTTATGTTGAAACACTGACTAATATATTTGTAATCATAAATAAATTCCATTATTGTTAAAGTATTTTGTTGTAAACCGTATCTAGTTCGTTTTTGTTGTATTTTAAGTTTAATAAGGTTGTACAAGTAAAATGTGTTGTTTTGTTTTCAGTTTCAATTCCTCAACTCGTTCATGAGTTTGTTCTATATTGCGTTCTACCTGCAGGATATGGATAAATTAAAAGAGGTTGGTATCTATCATTCTATCGAGTATATAAAACTGAAACCCCGTTCTTTTTTAAACTGTTATCTAACAACAATCTTAAAATGTTGTTAAAAAGGAAACCAACACCAATGAAAATCCATTTAAAAAACATTAGATTATAACCCATCTTAATTTTTTTTCTGTAAAACTCCACCAAAGTCTCGACTCAGTAGATCTGTGTCAAATCTCATCATTGTAAATGTTTTAATGATTGGTTTATACCGAATAACAACAGTACTTAATTGATACCAGGAGTTACCTGTAGTAGATGAGCTGGACATACGGTACCGTTTGCCGTGCCGTAACAGCTGCACAGGTAGATCGAAGGCTAAACTAGCAATAGATTTTGAGCTAGCTATTTTGAGCTATCTGGTGATTAAAATCAATCTGTATACAACGATTGTTTGGGATCGATTTCTGGGTACCTAAATCACTTGCTTTTTCAAAAATGCAGTGCATGGCGAAGTAATAATAGTCGCACGGGTCGATCGATCAGGTTAAACTATGCTTGCCGCGGTCGGTTCGTGGATGGGTGACCATCTGTTACATACGAAGACCCCTCCGTGCCTCAGAAAGCACGTTCAGCCGTTGCTTCTGGCTGCCACTCGTAGATTCTCGACCGCCGTTACGGGTCGTTAGTAGCTCAATAGTCTGACAAACAGTCTTACCAAGGGGTGTCGTGTTACCCAGTAACTGGGTTGTGGAGGTCAGATAGGCAGTCGCCCCATGTAAAATACTAGTATTCAGCTGCATCCGGTTAGATTGGAAGCTGAACCCAACATAGTTGGGAAAAGGCTAGGCAGATTGATTTTGACTTTACCGTTTAATACAAGTATATAATTATTTAAAACATTATTTTATTGTTTTCAGCAACTAGCAGTTTTGTTGATAACTAGACAAGTGATCGGTAATGTAAAAGAGTCGGTTCTGCCTTATTTGATCGAAAACTTGAGGCTGGCAAAGATTTGCGTTGATGTCTTCGGAGCTATCAGTCCGAGCAAGAGTAAGTTTTTAAAACGCTTTTATTAGCTTCACCTGTATGTTTGTAAGCCTGTTTGTTTGTAACCAACTCCTTTGGACTTGATTTTGACCCACTTCAAACGGTCAAATTTCATTTAAATTAAGTCTTAATAATAAGAAAAAAAAAATCACGCTTTTGTAGTTAGCAGAACTATAAAATTCAAAATAAATAACAGATAAAAAATTCTAAAAAACACGCAATATTAATTGATTATAAAAATACCTCAAAAAGCACCCCACGCTTTTTTGAAATTATTTTCTGCTTTTTTAGTTTGGTTTTTAAAGCGTGTTTTTTTTTGTAGTATCTAAGTTGTTGGTCTAGTGGTCGCAAGCGCTACTACTGAGCATGAGGTCCAGGGTTCAATTCCCAGGTAGGGCAAAGTGTTAATGGGTTTTCCTATCTGGAATTTCTCAGTAGCAGCCTAGATAAGTAGGACGGTTGATGGCAATACGCTCGCCCCTATTGTTACTTACTATAATTTATTTCATCACGCCACTGTCGTCATAAACAGTGATGGTAAACATCGTAAGAAAACGATGTCGGTGATGTGATGTGAATGTCTTACGACCAAAACTTAGAAGGCATGGTGACATCTACCAACACGCACTGTGCCCGCGTGGTGGATAATGACTAGAGATCTGATATTCGGATGCATATTTGCCTAAAGTTGCGATGTTGGCTAATATGGAATGCGCTTTTGTATCGAAATAATCTTAATTTAATTTATGATTTTTTTTTTACTAACACACACCACCCCCTCCCTTACACCCTGCATACTACATACATTTATTTGCATCGGGGCTTAAACATTAATTCTTAATAAATATATATCTGAATAGTTTTGAAATGCTAATAATTTAGAAGTTGCTTCCATACTATACACCTGACTAGTTATGCATTCCCGGTGTTCCTGGCATCAAAATATGTTTAAAAAAAAACTAACTTTAGGTAAATATGCATCCGAATATCCGATCTTTAATAAAGACCCATTTAGTCCAGTCAAATTAGCGATCAATCTCGGAATGAGAGATAATAAGCAATATTTTTGTAAATACCTTCATTTTGGTGTTCTAAAAGTTGTCTCAAAAGTCTCATAAAATCTCGTGTCGTCGTCGTAAGTTATTCAAGGACAAAGGTAAAAAAAAAAACAGTTTTTCGCGATTATCTGTTTCTGTTGCTCCAATGATGTTAACATCTATCATAAAATTGTGAGCATAAAATTTGCCACAAATTTTACTATTTTGCAGTACCTAAATGTGTTGAAAGTGAGTGGACTAATTACCTCTCACAGAGAGAAGGCCTGTGTCCCAGCAATGGGAATGTTATAGACTGATTATTCTTATCCAAATGTGTCCATACTGTCCACCTTTTCAGGTAATATTGACGCCATTTTAGTCAAAATGTATCACATATTATAACGTGGTATATTCCCTTACAGTGCCAACATCAGCTCAACTGACGGAACTATTCGAAAAGAAAACAGACTCCTCGGGCGATCCTCCAGAGAACAGTCTCGTGAACGGAGGTAATGAGAAGGACTCCGAGCCTCTTGTCGGACAGAAGGTGCTGCATCAGGCGGAGCTGGAGTCGCAGCTGTTTAGGGTAATGCTTTACAGAACCCTTTGATTTTACCATGCACTCATCATAATTTGGTGGTCATCGTCATCATAATTTTTCAGCCGAAAGACGTGTTCTGCTGGACGTAGGTCTCTGCCAAGCGTCGCCACTTCGACCGGTTCTGCGCTCTCATTAAGCTTAACTTTTTCGTATGAATCAAAAGTGAAAAATAACTTATCAATAAGCCGATCCAACGATCGATGTTGATGATGATGATATTGGATTTTGGCACCCAGCATATCTCACTCGGCTACTGAATGATCGAAAAGTTAAATGAAAGGAGTAGATGAACGTTAATTTCCATTTAATAGTGTCGGTGTCGTGCGAACCATTCACTCCTGTGCAGTGTCAGATATCGATTTACTAACAAATGCTAGCGGCCTTCACCAGGACGCCCAATGGTTGAAATTCGACCATAATTCATTAAAAAAAATATTAGCTGTCTGCATTCCTTCTCCATATAAAATCAAAATCAAAAGTCATTTTTTCAAATTAGGCTGAGAATCAGCACTTTTTGAAGGTCAAATACATAAGACAGTCTCCCAAAGTGCCCGCCCATCACCACTTCCTAGTGTAGTGCTTTAGCTGGGAAGAAGAAGCGGCGCAACAAAACTAAAAGTATAAACTTAGTCTGTGCCAAATTTCTTACTCCTCCGTCCGCGTACTTTTCGTTAAAAGGTCTGCAAAGTTTTTGCTTCACGTATTAATAAATAAATTAGCCTTTTTCCAACTTTTTTTGTCAACTAGATGTAGCAGAATATTAGTATTTTGCTCATTTTTGTTCACGTTTTGAAATAGCAGGTCAAGTGGAAAACTGGAAGCAAATTTTTTTATATTTACCCCTTTTTTAAAGTGCAGAAAGCTAATATTTTTATATTATAATGTATTTCTATTTAAATCAATTATAGTCGCATTACGACCACTAGTATTATTATATAAAAGCGCCAACTTTTAACTATACCCTAGTTTTTCAAAATTAAAAAGTAACTCGAGAAAGGTTTTAACGTCATATTTACTTTAATTTGTCTACAGTACGACGGCACATTCGCGGAATACCTCGAGATGCTAACACAGCTGGGTCACGTGGTACTGTTCTCGTCTGCCTTCCCGCTAGCAGCTGTGTGTGCGCTTCTGAACAACGCGGCGGAAATACGAGCGGACGCGTTTAAACTGTGCCATGTCGCGCAAAGACCCTTTGGGGAACGTGTGAAGAGTATTGGGAGTTGGCAGGTACGTCTATTTATTTTTATGTACCGAATCTGTTATCGGGAAATGCCCTAGATAGACATACAGGATAAGTTTTTATCCAGTGCGCAAACTGTAATCATGAATTCAGCATATCATTCTAGAACCCCCAGCGCAGAAATTTTTCCTCAGTAATACAAAAAAAAAATCAGCTGTTCCACACATTTTGACCGTGTAGGTATTGAACTTTTCTATGAAACAGCTGATTTTTTTTTGTATAACCGACGTAAAATTTCCTAGTTAGGGGGTCTAGAACGATATGCTGAATTCATGGTTACAGTTTGCCCACTGGCTAAAAACATACCCTGTATGTCTATCTAGGGCATTATTATACATTATACCTTATTGCTGATGTTCTTCAGAAAGGTCAGGTGCGTAGTACTCGCAACAAGCGTACGCGGTACGTGTATGTCTAGATGTTGGAATGTAAACGAAGCAAAACGAGTATGTAAGGATCGTGTGCTTCCCCCTTGCTTAAACATTTATAATATTAATCAGATTTCGACTTAATGTGGTACTGGTACGCAAACTATAGACACTTAGGTAACAGTATCCTGCATGCCGTTATATCTGCAGTATCTTACTGAAACTAATGGACGCTACTGATAATGTTTGACTCGTAGCTAAGTTCTGGGCTGGCACAATTTAGAAAACGTAAAACTAATCCAATTTAGAAACTTTTTGGCGCAGCCGTGAGACACACAGTATTGCTAAATTTATGTTTGAATTGTGTCTAAATTAAGGTTATTCTTTATTTCTAACCATCTGTTGAAAACACCATGATTGTGTATATTTTTATTCTGTGAATCTCTTTCCTTCATTCTCGACGATCGAGTATTTGTAATGTCCTATCGAGCATCGGTGATAGTCACCAAGCTCACTTAACGATCTAGGTTTTAGGGCTGCTATTTTTGGCGACAATACCACTTACTACCTAAAAATACTTTGAACCTTTTAATTTACCTCATAATTATGATATTGTCATTTCCAGCACGCGATGGAAACCATGGTAGCGGTGGCGGTTCTAGTAAACTGCGCGCTGATTGGTCTATCAGGCCCGGTGCATAGAATGTTACCTGACGCCACTCCCGCGCAGACTATACTCGTCATTGTGGCTTTAGAGGTAAGGTACAATTTCTTTTGGGTTTGTTACAATTTTTTAATGATTTTGTCAAATTAAATTGTTATTTCGCTAGTATAGTGAGTGCGACTACTGAGCATGGGGTGAATTCGATTCATAGGTCTGGCCAAGTGTAACTGAAGCTTTCGATGATTGTTTTCTCATTAGCAGCTCAGAGCCAGAATTAAAGCCCGGTTGATGGCAATGGGCTCGTCTCTTATTACATTAAGGGAAAATAATTACGCAATTTGACACCCTACGTCAATTTTCCGTGTTATAGCCATCTGTTAAAGAATGACGGCTGTGATTTGAATACATACCTACATACTCAGCCTATAACGTTTCCACTGCTGGGACACAGGCCTCCTCCCACCTCCCAGGCCTAATCCACCACGCGGGCCCAGTGCGGGTTGGTAGATGTCACATGACTTCGAATTTTTGGTTCTGGGCCATGCCGGTTTCCTCACGATGTTTTCCTTCACCGTTTTGAGAGCAGTGGTGATGAAATGACTTACACAAAGTAATGCGCCTGGCTGGGTTCGAACGCACGACCTACAACTCGTAAGTCGCGGCCGTTACCACTGGGCCACCACTGCTCTTCATACTTCCCAATGCTGCTGATTTGAATATGCGTTCAATTTACGATTGTTGTCAGCGTGTTTAATTGTCAATTCCCCTCACTTTACATAGGGCTAAAACATAAATTAACTAGCTTAATGTTACATGAGTGAGATTATACATATTTGTCATGATCTGCCCAGCTTTTTCCCAACTATATTGGGGTCGGCTTCCAGTCTAACCGGTTGCAGCTGAATACCAGTATTTTATATGGAGCGACTGCCTATCTGACCTCCACAACCCAGTTACTGGGTAATACGTTAAACCCCTTGGTAAGACTGGTTGTCAGACTTTCTGGCTTCTGGCGACCCGTAATGACTATCAAGGATCCACAAATGACAGCCGGGACCAACGGCTTAACGTGCTTTCCGAGGCACGGAGGGGTCTTGGTATGTAAAAATGTTCACCCATCCACCACCCACCGCGGCAAGCGTTGCTTAACCTGATCGATCGACCTATGTGGCTAGTTACTAAGCCCCTTTATAAATGTTTGTATGTGAATTAATTTCAGCACGTGATTCTGGTGGTAGTATTAGCCCTTCGCATAGCCATACCGGAGATACCGGCGTGGTTGGCTACTGAGATGGCAAAGGTCGAGTTCCAAAGGCGAGAGGCTATCAAGAATGCACATGCTCCGCTTATGGTAAGGACATACATATGTCGCAGCCATCTCGTTAAATTAGCCAGCTAGTTGGACGCCTAGGCGGTTCATTAAACCGGCATTCAATTAAATAGCTGAAGGACAACTAGCCAAGTCTTTGAGCGCAACGATTAACCAGATGGCTGAATGTCGTGTAGTCATTTAGTTAAATTGGATATTCAGTCATCTTCAAAGGGCTGACTTTCAATATGCCAAGTTGTTAAACGATGAATTATTCTAGTTCAATGAACTATCGGCCTAGGCATCCAATTGGATGCTGGCGTTTTTTAATGAACGGCCTAGGCGTCCAATTAGCTGGCTAATTTAACCAGATGGCTGCGACACATACAAATACATGGACGTTAAGTGGAAGTGCCAAGATAGGTCGCGAAATTCGATTTTTCTTATGTTTTTAGCAATTTACAAGTCAATATCAGGCTGTAGGCTGTAACAAAATATGATTCGCGAGTCATTCAGTGGGATTATATGAACTTAGAAGTTAGTGTTGATAATTTCAGTGGTTATAATTCTCTAAATACATACGTGTTACGATCGCTAATCATATTTTCAATTAACTTACAACCTGATAATTGCAAAAAAAGGAAGAAAATTTGAATTTCAAGGTCTACCTTACAGTATCCTCCTTAAAGAGACAGGTATGGGTGACAGACGACAAGTTTATTTTCTTTCTTAAACTCGATGTGCGATATTAACGACAAATGCGTGCACTGATTGGACAGGTCCAATCTATTTTGCGTGGTTCTTTTCTCAAAAGACAATTTTGGACACCAGTCTACATGATCTGACCAAGATTATGTCTGGACTTTAAAAGAGACTATGACCTCTGTATTTAAAAACAAACATATCTTTTTAGTCCGAATGTACTTCACAAGACGACATTCGACCGTCTGCCCGCAACACGCCTCGGACAATCACACCTACAACACCGAAACAGCCCGGCAACGACAAATTCATTGACAAGAAGAAGCTGTGTATCGGCAAGATATCTGAGATACCGCCTTTCAGGTAAGTGGCACATAGATCGTTTATTGTTAGTACGGTCAACTGAAAGTCAATAACTCTTGAACTACGAAACTCGCCCATACTGCTACGAAATTTAGTCTATGTTTCGTAGTAGTAAAAGAGAGTTTCGTGTGCTGTCAATTCTAAAATGTTACCATAGACTTGCGGTTGATTGTAGTGAGTAGGAGGGAGAAATATACTGTACAAGGAGTGGAAAAGTCTCGAATCATGATTACAAGAACAGTGGAGATGTAAATATAGTGAAGTGGCAGTGGGCAGGGCACATTGCTCGCAGAATAGATGGCCGATGGACCGGAAAGCTTCTGGAGTGGCGACCGCGTACTGGAAGACGTAGAGTGGGAGGAAGGCCTCCCACAAGGTGGACCGATGACCTTGTGAAGGCCGCGGGAATCCGCTGGATGTAGGAAGCACAAGACCGGTCGAAGTGGAGGAGCCTCGGAAAGGCTTATGTCCAGCAGTGGACGTCTTTCGGCTGAAATGATGATGATGATGAAATATAGTTAAATTGAGTTTCCAAAGAAACTGAACCAACCTTTTTTCCAACGATATTCCGTTGAGGTGGAAGCTCCAGGGTAGCTCGCGAAATTCAATTTTTCTTAAGTTTTTGCGATTTGCGGTTCAGTGTCATTGTATGTTGACTAAAATATGATTCGCGACCGTAACACGTATGTATTTACCAGGGGCGCAGCCTCCGTACAACCCGTTTCTTATCGCTTCCCTTTGGAAGAAACACTCTTCTTAGTGTCAATTATTGCCAAACAATATCATGTAACGTATGTGTGTATCAAATCACATTACATATATTTCATACTAGCTTAAAACATCATATAAGATTACAAAACATTACAAAAATGCAATTTTTTTATGTCTAAACCAAGAATTCCTACCATAGCTGCCGTTAAACTTAGTAAAGGAATGACGATGACGACGACGACGACGATGACGACGACGATGACGACGACGATGACGATGACGATGACGATGGTGATGTTATCTAGAGTTTATGACAACTGAACAATTTTATTTTTCTACTTCCCTCTTATAAAAATTGTATCTTCGCCACTGGTATTTACAGAACTATAATCATTAAAATCAACGATAACACTGACCTGAAAATTGCAATGAACATAAGAAAATTTTAATTTTGCGGTTTTCACCTTAATACAACTTATTCTCTCCAACGAGGACTTAAAATTAAATGTTGCCTAAGGATGCAAAGCAAATTGGGTGTGCTTATGATAACACCATAGAAGTGAAAACTAACGACTGGTGCCGAGTTTATGCGATTCAGCGTTATTAACCCGAGCGTGACGGTTCAGTTCCGTTCACTTCTTAGAAATAGCACAAAGTGCACATAAAGAAGTTTTTAGTCAGTAAAAGTCTGACACGCCCTCCCACTCCGCCCAGAGCGGGAGAAGTTATTTGATGATTTCCCACCCACAAAAAAAAAAAGAAGTTTTTGATTCTAAAACATTACTGGTGTTGTGAATTTCCGATATTGCACAAAATTTAGTCTCAAAACCAGAAACAGTTTTGAGGGCTAGAGACAAGGTTTTACTAACTTATGTAAACAAATTGAAATATTTTTTAACACTCCCAAGACATAATGACATTTTCTCGGTATTTTTTTTATTTTTCAAACCACAATCACACATCAAATCTTTAGTCAAACGCTCAAATTCAAGAAAAATTGTGGTAGCCCGCTCAATGCTTATTGGTCATATCGCGTTTCAGCCATTATCACCAGCAAATATCGCTTGCCCTCCAAATTTTAATTTACTTTTATTTTCTTGTTTTCAGTTAATTTGCCACAAGTATTAAATGGATGGGTGTGTAGCGAAATATTATTTATATAAGTTTTATTTCTTAACAGTATTTTTCGCCTGTTTTTAATATTTAAGTTTTTTTTGCAATAAAGCTTTTTTTTCAACCGTAATAGAAGTTGTTTTTGTACGATTCCTTAATATGAATGTTGACAGGTTTTGTAGGAGGACATTTTGTAGAATTATAATTTGGATAACTGGCTACTCTGTGTATGGCTAGAGGGGCAGGAAAGGCAGACGATCCGTGGTAAAAAATATAAATAACAATTTATTTTTGTATGAGTTGTGTTGTCAATGGATTGTTTGAGCTGAGCCCCTCTGATTTTGAAAGCCTGACGTAAATCTCAAATCGCCTTTTAAGGGGAACCTAGTCGCGGGCTCGAACTCACTGATGGGCCTGGCTAAAAAGCACGCCGTCTCACCAGGCATCTTATTCGACAGAGGTAGAATCAGTGATGAGCAGTTAGAAGCTAGTCTACACGCACAACATTATTGTGTGAGAAGCAGTATCATTTATTATAGTACAACAAGCGCGTAAAAAATTAAGAACAGTCCTTCGGAAGATTTATGAAAAAACCACTACATAAATCAATGACCAATAAAGTTTATTGAACTTTTCGATATTTGAGCTTTGTCGGTACCGACTTGGTTTTTCAGATTTTACACTTCTTTTATTACTTAAACACGCCCAAAGTTAGGTTAAATTAACAAGAAAAACGAATCTTTGTTGGCTCCTAACTTTTTAATGGCTTTTTTATTTTAGTAATCTGTTTCCGTACAGACAATATTAATAATGAGACAAAACCATACTATGTTTAATTTTCGATGTACATTGTCGAACAGTGGAGTAATACACTCCCGAAGTTTGTATGGGATAAATGTGGACTAGATTCACCTTAAAAGAAAAAGAAAAAATAATTAATCAAATCGATTGACAACAGAATAGTTTATTTTTCCTCTCTATCTAACCTGCAGAGGATTATCAAAAAAAAAAAGAAAATGTAAATGTACTGAACGAAATTAGTAAGTACATTCACCGATTATTAAACTTGAATTCTGTGACATCTATGACCAGTCGATCAGAGTTTCTGACAACGATCTTTCTGCATTTTAAAAGGTAATAATATGAACCACTGTGTGCGTCTTTTTGTATCTTTACTGACACCATAACCTATCTTATGTCATCCTGTGTGATAATGTACCTACCTACTTATGTAAAGCCAGGGAAATTAATTATAAAGTAACCTAAATTGTCCGTAAATTTAAATCACAATAGGCTATTTGACATTATGAAAAAGAATTAATATTGCCATCCGCGTAGATTATGGATTTTAAAATCTATTTGTATTTAAACACAAAAAATACAGAATATTTTCACCAAAAACTAAAATCATTTGTTTTGAGGTCGGAACGAAATAATTGTAAACAGTTTTGATTTGCTTTATTTACTGTGACGTCACACGTCTATAAATAACGCATGATCCGAAAAAGTACTCCAATGTTGAAATACAAACATGTGACGTCACTATGACTGTAGCGTTTTGACAGCTTAGATAATCTGGGTTATTTTATGATGTATTTTTTATGAAATACTTAAAATAAATGAAAATAAAAAATGTTTTTATGGTCGAAACTATTCGAATAGCCTATTGTCATTCTTTGACAGTATTATGAAATGGCTTTCTAATATCTAATGGGTCGGCTTCCAGTCTAACCGGATGCATCTGAATATCAGTATTTTACATGGAGTGACTGCCTATCTGACCTCCAAAACCCAGTTACTGGGTAACACGATACCCCTTGGTAAGACTGGCTGTCAGACTTTCGGCCTTCTGATGGTGTAACGACGTGGTATGAAATGGCTATAACTCGGCTGATTGACGTAGTATAGCGTAATTAATTTCCCTGTCTGAACAATACCCGGGCGTAAACATGACACATTGAGCTTTATAGTGTGAATGTCACAAGGGCAGAGACTACGCCCTGCAATGCTGAACTTTTTCCAAAACTCCGTGTGCCAACATGTACGACCGGTTACTCTCATTTGTATTCTATGTTTAATAAGAATAAAAACGCATTGGCGTTCTTTTAATCTTACCCTTAACACTACTAACTTAGAGCACATTTCACGTTTCCCTTAACACAGAGTAGTAAGTAAATGGAGTGCAAATGGTTAGCAAAAGTTGTTGTAAAGAATATCGTAGTTGTGTTATCATTGTGGTTGATTTACTTTTTTAAGACGGTATCTATTTGATACTAACAATCTAAATCCTGGATTAAGAAAGTGTTCCAAGTGTATGAATTTGCTTTGCCCATTTTCCATAAACATGCCGCTCAAAAATAAGGAAAACTTTACCTCGCTACTCTCTCTATATATATATTTTATATGGCCTACAAAAACGTCCTGCAGATCTGGTAGTCTTGTGACGGTTCGTTGAGCCCCCTAAAATAGAGTTGAGTTACTTGATGACTGATACATACATGCCGTCTAATGGTACAGGTCAGCTCAAAGCTGCAATGGCTCTTTCTTCAAAAGGCCTTTCCAGACATGACCCTGCATTTTATGCATTTTTGACTCACATAAAATTCTAATAATATAATGTTTGGACATTACATTTCTCTCACTAAGCACTCCACTTGCTATCTTCTCTGTAACCCAAAGTAACGCTTACTTTTTTCTCCAACAACATCTTGGTGACTCTTATATTGTATGGCGTAACATTGCAGGCCTAAGGCGGCGTCTATAACGACCTCGGAACCGCCAGTGACGGTGACCGGCTCACTGCAGACATTACAAGACGTCAGCCCGACGAAGCCTATGCGACGTAAGGTAGAGACTTTTACACTTTATCCTCAAGGTTTATTACATTATTAAATAAGGTTCTAGCACACATATCTATCATCTATCCACACATATCAGGCACGTGACTGGAGGTCTACTCTTTGTGCACAAAAATGAAGGGGCGTGCGTTTCCTACACCGTATCCGAAAGATTCGTTCGGGGCCTGAACTAAGAATGAATGACAACACGATTTGACTGATGTCACTACTCCTGGTGTGTTTATGCCCGTCCGAAAATTTGAATTTGACACTTGTTTGACGGACTTATAGAGTAGACTCCCAGGGCCGTGGCACACACACGTCAGTCACTAAAGTTCTGTCGCCAGCCCGGACACGGACGTGTGTGAACGAGGTCATTTAAAATGCACACTGATTTTTTTGAGCCCCTGTCTAATTACGGTCCGTACACATCGTCCTGATATATGTGGATAGAACTTTAAAATACCATTATGACGAATACGAAATATGACTTTAGTCTTCTAATATGGTTGCAGCAACGTATCTTGTGTTGGTCGCAACATTGCACGAAGTAAAGTGCAAATCTTGTTTCCAGCAACTAATTCATGTTACTGCAACAGTGTTGCGCTACTTTTGGTGCTTCCGTGAGAGTTTTTTTTAACGCATTTAAAGGGTTTACATATATTATAATGTTCCTGTTGTGTTGTTCAATGTAAGGGCGCCCGCAGACAGGTGCCTGAACAGTTAAGTCTGCGTCAGCAACGGGTATACATGTCTCATGAAAAAGTGCACTGGGCGCTAATGTCGGCAAAAGCCGTAAAAAAACGGTTTACGAAAGTAAGAAAATCATATATCATCATACACTTTGAAAATAGGCTAGTTGACAGTGAGAAAAGTACCTTATGAATTTTGTTATTATACATATGAATGGATCTGAGCTAAAATATCATAAAAATACTTAATTTTGTATATAATGTCAGACTAAAAAATATTATTGAGAATTTATAACGTAAAAATAAAGTAATTGATCACGAATGCGACACAAACCAGAGCACGACACGTCACACCTTACAGACGACTGTTTCAAATTGTAAAGAAAATCAAAGTTTATTAGTTCGACATGAAGTTTATTTTGCATTTCCCATTTACGCACGTAAGGAATGGTCTTGAAAGGAACAACACTGATTCTATGTCCCTATCGCACAGTGTGAGTGTTTATTATGAATCTATTAAATTAGTAACATTCTATGACATTTTGTGTAAGAATTTTTAAGATTAAGAAGTTGTCTGCTTATGACTGTCAAAATAAACATTAACACAAATATGTTTTTATCTGCTTTAAGTAAGAGATTACTATAATATACGAATATTATAATATTCCAACATAGGTAATCAAAAATTATTTTTTGTGGGGGAAACACTGTAAAATAAACTCACATATTAAACAGAATGCAAGAACTGAAATCACTCAAGCCGCCATGGCAGAATATTGGCATTAAAAAATTAAATTTCTTTATCAAAATGTAAAATTAGCTTTGTTTAAATTGCTCTTTTGCTGACATACACCCACAGGGAACATTATTAATTGATTTCTCAATTTTAAAACGGTCAACTAGCCTATTGGCGTACAGTCAAGCGACGCCGATATGTTTAATGTCATGCTGTTCAAAGATATAAAAATATTGTTCACAGGAAGGTGTAGCCGGTGCTCCGCTATCGTTACTCGGTGTGCGAGGGCTAAGAGACGAGCCGCTACATAGGTCAGCGCACTGCATCCCGCATCCCACACAACATCGACCGCTCGTCAATCCCACGTTGCAGGTAAAGAATTGAGTTGTTTGCTGGTAGCTTCGCCGCGACGGAGCGCTGAGTGTATGTCTTGTGTAGTGTCAAAGTGATCCTGAATGAAAGGTGACTAACCGGCGACACGACAACCCACTTAGCGACATCTTCATCATAATTTCAGCTGATAGACGTCCACTGCTGGACATAGCCCTCCCCCAAGCTCCGCCACTTCGACCGGTTCTATGCTTCCCGTATCCAGCGAATTCCTGCGGCCTTCAAAAAATCATGGTCCACCTTGTGAGAGGCGTTGCAAATCTACGTCTTCGTGTGTCCGACCGTGTCGTAACACGACACGGTCGCCACTCCAGAAGTTTTCGGCCCCATCCGCCATCTGTTTTGCGAGCAATGTACCCTGCCCACTGTCACTTAATTTTGGCAATTCTTTGGTTCCCCTGCGGATCTCTTAATTTCTGATTCGATCACGTATTGAAACTCCCAGCAAAGCCATCTTGCAGCAAAGTTTTAAAAAGGAACTCCGAGGACAGCTGAATGAAAGTAACAAAAACTTAGCGCCATCTACGCGGCTCTAATTTTGCCCCATTACAAGCCACTCTCTTTACAACATATTTGAAAAAACCTTCACTGTTAAGTCTGTCTCAGCATTATCTTCTTCTGCCTGCCCTTATCCATGCCCATATAGTATGCTCCTGACTAAACTTTAACATTCACACCTTTTTTATCCATGTCATGGATCATTCATCCCATCTACCTTTCTTTTGTCGGTTTCTCCATATCTATCCATCAACATTTATGTTCATCCTTCCTCATCACATTACAAAAAATCGATTCAAAATCAAAAGTCATTTATTCAAACTAGACTAAGAGTACTTTTTGAACGTCAAAATTACATAAGACAGTACCCCCAAAACGCCCACACTTCACCACTTTCTAGTGCTTTAGCTAGGAAGATTCCTTTTCATATTTTCTGACACTGGTGCCGCTTTCTTACTTCCTCCTAAATACCTGTAGCAACAATAAATAATATTTCATTCTATACTTGTGTCTTACTTGTATTTCATCAATTAATTAAGTTTATCTCATTAACAATTTTAATTTAGTATCGAAATGTCTCACGATAAAAACTAAAACAATTTGAAGATTATTTATCAATTACAAACCCACCTCAAGGTGAAGGTAGGTTTCACCGTTCCTCGTCATTCTACACATCCATCTTAACGTTCTCAACTCAAGCATTTCTTAATTCAACCGTTCTACTTGTGAGTACTTGACACATAAATGTAGAACAAAATTTCGTAACTGTCAACGTTTTGTATCAACTTTTCCTTCAGGAACTGTCAGGCAGCGTGAGCGCGGGCGGTTCGGAGCCCGATCTGAACGCGGTGCCGTCGGCCGCGCCCTCCATCGACGCCAGCGCCACCTCCAGCGAAGATGATAAACCGAAGGAAAAAGGCAGTAAGTGGATATATCTACTTAATAAAATTCTTTAATTCATTCACTGACAGACACTGCACAGCCTAAATCACTGAGTCGGCTTGAAATTTTGCATAAGAATTCCTCATAATGTCGTAGTATAATTTTCAAGAGGTCTTTTACAGAAGGCACCGGTCCTAAAATTTGGAAAGCTGCATTAATTACGCGGGTCTTTCAAAAAGGTGATAAGTTACTCGTAAATAACTATCGCCCTATTTCGAAGCTATGCCTATTCTCCAAAGTCCTCGAGCGCGTTGTTTACTCTGCGGTTTATTCAGCCTTAGAATGTGACTTTGGTGGCGAGCAGCATGGTTTTCTTCGTAAGAGATCCGCTACTACTAATCTTATTCTTTGCCACGAGTTTATCTCTGAAGGTATGGAGCAACGTGCACGAGTCGATGAATTTACTCGGATTACAGTAAATGTTTTGACCGTATTGACCACAGAGTACTCCTACGTAAACTTTTTTCAGCTGGAATTCACGGCCACCTATATCGATTGTTTTCCTTCTACATTAAAAACAAATCACAAGCACTAGTATTATAGGGCTTTATCTCCGGTTGGAATCTGATACCACCTGGAGTCCCTCAGGGATCAATTTTAAAGCCTCTTCTGTTTAGTTTATTTATAGCAGACAAAGGATTTTTAAGTCGTGCATTCTATTATACGCCGATAACGTGAATATTCTGAAAACAGTACGTAGTTCAGCTAACACATCACTACTCCAAGAGGATCAAAACCTTTTAGATTACTGTGCACCAAACAAACTTCAACTAAATGTATCAAAATGCTTTCATATGAATTATACACAGCAAAAGTAGACAATTGGTTCAGGGTACACATTGAACAACCAAATAAAAACTTTCAAACTCAAACTCAAAGCATTTATTTCAATTAAACCATTTACGGGCACTTTTGAACCGTCAAAACGTCGATCAGTTGGAAAGTTGAAGCTAGTTGCCCATTCCAAAACGTACATCTCTATGGAGAAGAACGACCAAGAAACTCCACGGACACTTTTAAATTCAAGTTGGATATTACAAAATCTTGGGAACATTGTTCTTGTTGCATTTAAATATCACCTGTAACCTGTCTGGTTTTATTAAGTAAGCCCTTGGTATCATTCCGTAGGTCGTTCCCGAGCTAAGGCAGCTCTAGTGAAGCGCGTGCGCTCGGTGGCAGTGTTCTCGCTGGGCCTGCGCCGCGCGCGCGAGGCGGCCGCGCAGAGCGACAAGCACGCGCATACGCCGCGCACGCCCGACAAGCAAGTGAGTAGAAGGCAGCTCTAGTGAAGTAACTAGACGAACGAACGATACCACACCATGACGGGATGACTAAATCGCCAATCTTAAATGGCCAACATCTTGAAATTCAGAACAGTCCTCGTTTTCGACATTACCATTTCTAAAAGCTGTAAAAATTATACATAACAAGTCAGTAATGACAAAAAATGTGGCCTTGTTCATAAACCACAGTTTGACCTCATATTCAACATCAGCATTACAATCGTCAAGGATGGCGCAATCCTTGATGATTGTAATAGTCTTGTAATTTAAATTCTGATTGTCTGTTCATCGACACTATATGCTATTTTCATTGACGCTATTATAAATTTGAATGAAAGTTTAGCACTTTCGGCGTCAGCACCAATCACAGATGCAAGCAAAAAATTCCAGTTCAATTTTAGTTCCATTTTTCCAATGTTATTTGAACTCCTGAGCTTATAAAACTTATTTTAAACTGTTTTAATCATTTGAATAATTATTTTCCAGCTACTGCCAGCGCCGATGTTAGGCGGCGAGCTCTCCCTAATCCCGATAGAGCAGCTCATACAAGTCGAGGACGTGAAACCGCGGTCCACGTAGAATGGTACTAGCCCCTTTTATACATACTCCCCTGGTAATTTTGGTTTTCAGTTGTTGAATAAACGCGAGTCTTTTTGGGATGTTTTTGCATCGAATTTGGCAAAAAACGGTAATAAAGAAAGGCGTTATTAAGACACATCGAATTTTAGAAACAATTAAGTGTTTGAAAGATTTTTCAAGTTTACTTCATTTTATTATAAAGGAAGCACAACTTTCGAATTTTATACAGAATCTATTATTGGTTCCATTATATGTTTTTGGATTTCTGGGAAAAATATTTAAAGAAATGATTGGAGTCTGGTTTAGACTAGCTCAACCCCTTTGACATGGGACTGAAATATTATAACTGGGAAAATTCTGGTGTAAATCTTGTCCTACCACTTCGTGAAGTTAGTTATAATTTTAGTCTTATTTCAATTTCTATAAAAAATAAAGCGAATACTCAACAACTAGAAACGCAAACAAAACGGAGTACAACTATAGCTAGACTAGAAAGCGCCTGTTATAGACCCTAGCATAGAATAGACATACTCGTACAATGTATAATAAAGTAGAATATTCTTTTAGATTCGTTTTCTATTCGTTGACATAGTGTAGTGAACGATTTAATGTTGATTGTGTTACAACTGAAATGTTTTGACAATTCTTTTGTGAAGTACAAATTTTGTAAGCGTGTTTTTGCGAGGAGTTTGGATGTTGCTTCCAGTACCTACTGTAGGAGATCAGACTATAGGAGGAATATTACAAAGGCAAAGTTAGAGTCATGGATCATTATGTCAATAACACAATTACGCACAACATTAGCACTGCTCCATAAGCGTCGTAAGTGCGACCGAGAGGTCCGATATAATGATTTATGACTCGTAAGTTTGTGTTGGTAATGGCCCAAATATAATGCCACAAAACACTAATGCGATTAGCACTAAACATAATCATGTCTCTGTCATATTCAACGATTGATAGAGACAGGGATTTTTTTATACCTTTGGCGGTAAGGTGTATTTAGCGATTTGAGGTGCAAATGGAAGGCCCGTTTGCACCGGAATGAGAAATAAAAAGATGGTATCAGAAAGCCAACGAATTAACAATACCAGTTCCAACGAATTTGGTCGGGTTGGTTGCACCAATGGCCGTTTTTTAACAAGATTAATTGTGCCTGTGACATTCAGATTAGATGTCAGTCCCTGTTTTCGTTATAAACCGATCAATGCTTGTTACCATACACTCTTATAGCAAGTTAATATGTGGCAAATGCTGAAACGTTATGCTAAACATGACTACAAGTCAACTGTCATCCTTAAAATAGTCAGTTTAAGACACATTTTCCACCAAACATTACTGGAAGTAACGTCGTATTTATATGGAAGTAAAGTAAAAGATTTGTGATACTGTATGAGAAAGATATCAGACACGTCTCGTGTAGAGAAGGCTTTTTGATGTATTTTTACGTGTTTCGATGAGATTTTTCGATGTTATAAGCCTAGATACGCCACTGGTGACTTTTGTTTGGAAACTTATGCCATTTGTTATTTTGGAAGACATATTGTATTCTTTATTGAACAGAAGGGAAATTGTAATTAATGTAATTTACTTTCATTTTGATAAGTCATTGACATTAACTGTCACTGAGATGAGATAGCGACTCGAATTCGAACGTTATTTTAAATACAAGTATTGACCTTCTGCTCTCGTGTAAAGATCATGTTGAAATAAGTGGGTATAATGACGATAACCCAACTAAGATACTGATCTTGAAGAAAGCGAAGGCATAGCTTTTGCATTTTACGAACACGGATCAATCATTGCAATTCAAACCTTATCACAATGTCATAAATGACACATGAAACGCGTTCGTGGTTTGCATCGAATAAATCTTATTTGTGATGCAGGAATAAAATTATCTTCAACTAGACCGACAAACAACTCGGGAGTTTGGATGTATATCCAGTTGATGGTAATAGGCATGCCCCGTATTACATGCGACGTAAACATAACTGGTGAAATGTGGGTGTACTATTGGTTCACCTCTGCCTAACTCCTCGGGGAATACAGGCGTGATGTTATGTATGTGTATTCCAACAAACGTAAAGGTTTTAAATTCTAAATTGACAACGACTTGGATTTAACGATAATATTTACAATAAGACGGTTAAAGTTTAGAGGCATTGACCCCTAAACTTGTGTCGTTATACTGCATTCAAATATTAAAAAGAGAACTGCAAGGTCGATTCACAGTAACAACAATGTTTTTGAAAATGTAATGAATCGGGCATCAAGTTTTCTTACAAAAGCTGCCAGTGGTCCGGCGCTTGATGTTTTCGTTCTAAGGTTCGTCGTACCGCAATATAGTTTCCTAAGCTTATGTCATTAAAGCAATCGTCTGACAATAATTTCGAGTTGCTCTCTGTACTTATAATGGGTGTTATTTCATTTTCTTGCTTTTAAATCTGACTGGGATGTGATATTTTGAACTGATTTTTAGTAACAGGCAACTTATTCTCTAAACGCGTTAGTCAGGGCCCCTTATAGAAGAATCTTCTAACGGTACTTGCCGTGTCCAGAATTACCGATTTCTAGCTCTATTTGGGTGGGTCGTATCGTAACGCGACGCATTGTAAGAATCGCGCTATATCACTGTCGTGCATTTTGTTTGTATGACACAGGTGACACATTATAGGTGGCCTGCCCCGGTGTCTTGGAACGCGATTCGACTGTAATATGCGCTAGCCATGTGCTGTTGCTGCCCAATGTATAAGTACCATTGATATTAAACCCAAGGCTCATGATAAGTCAGGTAAATTCATTGGTTCACATGACACATACATACACAGTATGTAGATAGGCCCGGGGACTTTTGGAATGTTATGCGGCTTAATATAGCTAGCCATGTGCTACTGCTGCCCTATATATACCTATCATTGGTACAATAAACCTAAGGTTAATGGTAAAGTCATTAAGAGCACGCACAAAGTAAAGCACTACCAATTTAATTTGTCCTTATATTCAAATCACAACCGTCATTCTTTGACAGTTGTATGAAATGTCTATAACACGACAAATTGACGTAGGGTGTCAGTTAAGATGACGGCTCGCAAAGATATGGTTCCAATTATAGGATCGGCTGCAGACTACATACTGTAAATGTAGTGTGTCGTCTAATGGCCATTTCCTATCATTTACGGACTATTCTTGTATCTTTACCAATAATGAAGCAAAGACCTCATAGTTTTGCATAGTATACCCTCCCGTATGGAAGTAGCTATCACAGGTAACATTAGCCTACAAATCTATTTTTATACCCAGTTTAGCAATAAAAATTCTACCATTGGTAAGCAAAACGATTCGGTTTTGTTCATAGGAACCGAGTATTGACCTTTTACGCTCTTATTTATAAACGCTGCTTAAAGTTAATAGATGTTAAAACGCCAAAAATGTATGGTTAAACAGTCTCTAATCATTACTTAACTTTAAGCAACGTTTATAAATAAGGAGGTTGTCTACAATTTTGCGCATTAGCTCTGAAACAATCAAATTTTCTGTGCAATCTGTTGCAGTCGCAAATAAGGGCCGTCAAATTCTGTGTTAAGAAGCAATTAACTAAAACTTTCTAATATTCTCCAAACTAGTTCCGCATCCCAGTCAGTCTATATATAGAATTAGTTAGTAATAAATGTGTACTCCACTCTAGTACCCTTTTTAAACACGGCTAGACTACTTCACCTCTTAATCGTATGTAGGATATTTTACGTAAGGTGACATGTCATGATTTAGTTACGGAGAGAAAATAAATAAAGGGAAGCGCCAAGGAAAACTGCGAAATTCAAGTTTTCTTACTTTTTTCTTTTTTTGCAATATTGAACGGGCTCGCGTTAGACTATCTTGCCTGATCTTAGGGTCAATTTACATTGCGGCGGAAAAGATGGCAAGGGAAGCAATTTTTTTTTGCAAATTTAACTCTATCCCCATTGTATAACGTATAAATTAAACAGGAGACCAACAACGGGTAGCACGTCTTCGAAATTTCTTTCTCACCCACCAAAGCGAAATTGACGTTTCTCTTCCGTTCTCTTTCCGAAGCAGTGTCAATTAACAGTTAAGCCTGATGTGGTAAAAAACTGCGCACACTGTTCCCGCCCTTAGAAATCCAACGAGTATACAACAAAGAGATATTCCAAGCGTAACGTCCGTTGACATTTAAAAAGTAACAGGTCTTCCATTTTCTTTGCAATAATTTATGACATGTTGCTATACGATGACGAATACTAAAACTTGGGTTTAGAATTGAAAGACATGCCATTAGATACTGAAGTACTTACCTATTTATTATATTATTACATGCCTCTGCCAACCTCTTTAGGGAATCTTGCGTGATGTTATTTTGTTTTATAAAAAATCTGAATGTTTTTTTGTAAGTGCTTGGCCTAAAGAGTTATGTAAATCTTTCAACAGCGTGTCTTTTAATTCAAACCATACAACGATACTATTAATTGTTATATACTACTAGTTCCTAGGTACTTATTGATATAAAGAAACTTCGTAGTCGCAGGCAGCTCCCATCCAATCGTATATGTATTTTTGTTACCAATCGCTCAATTGCGCAGTCAATTAACATTGTAACTATTTTCCTTTCAAACTTCAGTTCAGAATCTCAGATTTTAACATGTTATGGAAAATTAAACTCAATGTCACACTCGACAAAGTTCAAAATTCCATTGCATCCAAAATTTATTTAAGACATTTATATTACAAATGGCCACTCTAAATCCAATATCAACTTTAACTACATGATTTTAAAGTAGATAGTTGAATAAGCGGCTATGAATTAAAATGATCTAAGATTCTGAATTCAAGTATAGCTACTTCCATTATATTGTAAAAGAAGTATTATAATAGGCTGTCGTCTTGTCTAGTCCTTAATTTTTATGCTATGTTGTGAAGTGCATCTTGTAATGGAGCAGTTAGAAATGCAGTGCTCAGTTAATAAAATGTCGTAAACCGATTTTTTGTATTGGGCCAGAAATTATCAGTTTCACTACAAATATTATCAAAAAAACAATCCCTGTTTGGATTATGGCCAAGAACCACGCACATCGGTGGCTGAAGCAGCCATTTCTTGAACCAAATCGGTAAATCTAAATAGTGTTACGAGTATGTGCATCCATTTAGGCCAAGCTGACGCAGTTCAAACTGATCACTTTGAACTGTTGTGCAAATGTGTTCCACGTCCCTGACACTCCATTTCTCTCTACTCTGTTATCAACAATTCTTTAATATAAAACGCAAAACTGTAATTGAAAGACAGTAATTATTTATATCGTATTTTATGATAGACGTTATAGATTTAGTTGAGCTTTTTATAGATAAGAGTTTTGTATATCGTTAGTTTAGTGTATTGGATATATTTAGCGTTGTAATTGTTATTGATCTTTGACGTATTTTTATCGTCTGCTAAATCATCTGGAAGACGTAGTGTTGGAAGGCCTCCCACAAGATGGACCGATGACCCGGTGAAGGCCGCAGCGATCCACTTGATGCGACAAGCACAGAACCAGTCGAGGTGGCGGTGCTTGGGGGAGGCCTATGTCCAGCAATGTACGTCTTTCTGCTAAAATGATGATGATTAAACATATTTCACTTAGTTGTCAGAACTTCTGCAGTACTTCTCCAGGATCCATTTTGCTCTGCTATCTTTTTTTTACCGCATGCCTTTGCATCTGTCTACCGATAAGAGTACTAATACCTTGCCTGATGTCTTGCAATAAGTTCGGTTTGTGTAGAAATTGTGAGTTGTGAAGTGAAACGAGAACTCAGAGTTCGAATTGATAATTGGACGAGAATTTAAGGTGACATTTCATGGACGCGTCACGTTTGGGCACATTTCGTTACATGAGAGAGAAGAAGATGTAACTCTCTCTCTCTCACACAGACACACTCTCTCTTATTCTTAATTTTTTATGAAGTTTTCACTTCTATAACATGTACGGTTTTTTTTTGGGTGGGAAATCATCAAATGACTTCTCCCGCTCTGGGTGGAGTAGGAGGGCGTGTCAGACTTTTACTGACTAAAACCCACCCGTGTTCCCTCAGTTGCCTGTGTGCCAGGGGCCGCGGGATCTCTTTCGAACAACCCGCACCCTTGGCAAGCATCGGCCCTTCCGGGCTCCACCAGGTGGTGCTGACATCTCTTGAGGCGCGCGTGGAACACAACGCGCCGTCGACCCGGGCTTGGTCCTTACCGGACAGCGAGCTACCCATTACTCGCCATCCGCAAGCCCGCGCCTACGGTGGCCGGGAATCAGCCTGGGATTCCCGACGCCCAGGACGTCTTCTGCACGAAGGCCACGGCCGTGAGGGCGCATGTACTGCCTCTCCCTCACGTGCGCCGCCTCCCTCTTTGCGAGCATCACTGCTTCGCTGAAGGAAGCGACGGCTACCCATGCACTCTCGCTCCGTACCATGGCCTGGACCAGGGCCGGACGCGACAGATCGCCGCTGCCGATCGCCTCCATGAGGACACGGCGGATAACGTGTACGGTGCTGATTGAATTTACTCCCGTGCCCATTTAGTTATACTAATAGTTGTCCTCAAGACCATTATGGATCCTTTAACATTGAGGAAACACTTGAATCCGGCAGGCAGATGATACAATTACGTCAATAAACTGCATCTAAATACTGTTAAATTAAAATTATGTTGCAAATGTATGTTATGATAAATTGAAACTTGACGTCCAGTGTTGAAGGTTTTAAATCACTTTATTTACTATACCTTGCCCTGATATCAATTTTAGTTTGGTTTTCATGTATGAAGTTGACGTATTGGACGAATACAGCAGTAGCGGAATCAGTATTCCTTGTTGAATTATTTAAAACAAAATCAGAGGTACCTACACTATATGTCCATGTTACGCACAGACGTCAAAAAATCACCGCGATATGTTTATGTCCGTGCGAACGAAGTCTATATAACGTTGACACTAATGTGTTAAACAACTTCTGTTCTTCATCAAAATATACTTTGAATTTGAAATTCAGTTTAAATGAAAGTATGTAAAGACGGTTCGAATAGCATTTGACTAAGCAGTTAATCAACTTAAATTAAACCTTGTGAACTCGGTATAATTTAATGCAAGTAAAAATATTCCTTTGGTGGACTTCAAAATTCAGTTTTCGTTTTGTAAAAAATGCTATTAACTTTTCTGCTGCTGTATTTTCACTTGTTATTCTTCTTTATTACTTACGCCTTGCTCCATCCAAAGTGTATCATTTTATTTACGGCACTGTGTTTATTTATGTTGACCCATCTCTTCTTAATCCATGTCATTTATCAACAGTGCCACTATACTACGACCAACACATCTCTCCCCTACTTTTTATTAATCACCTTGTAAACTTTTCTAATGTTTCTTAAGTTAACTTATAGTTCCAAACGCAAAATTCTAAACATTCGATTCATCATCAGTATTCTTCCATTTTGTAAATCTTGCGGTAAAACAACTATTTGTTATTATATGAACGATTAATATCTACAAATGTAGGTAGATATTGTGTAGTTTAAAACTACACGCCCCTCCACTACTGGTTGCATACACATTTCAAATCTTTGTGGAGGGGTTGTGCAATTTTAAATTAGACGATAGCTACATGTTCTAGGAACTCATCGTATAATTTGTCAATTAAAAATACCTGCTGTTTCATACAAAAATGCGATACCTACCACTGTCAAAATGGATGTAAATAACAGCAAACATTTAAAAAATATCCGATAATAAATTTCAAGAGTCTCGTGGATCTGGAAACGTGAATTTAATAACTCTTAGTAACAGATTGTGTGTCGGATGTCGGATCTGGGTTACTGAAATCCTATTCAATTTATTATGTAGTAAAATCTAAGTCGTTATTGTTATCCGACAGCCAAAACACGTCACTAGCTGCCACAACAACTGGGGGTAGTTGGGTAATACTCCAACAGTAGGAATGGCTTTCATTTGGACATTTCCACAACATTCATTTCGCTATTTATGTTGTTGAGCCGTGAAATGGTTTGAACTTCAATCATTTTGCAGGTTATTGCCATTCTTTCAGATCTTCGATAAAATTGTCTGCTTAGCAAAGTAAATAACGCCATGAATGTTGTGGGACTGTCAAACTGAAAGGGATTCCTACTGATAGTGTTTTATGGAGTTACCTCTCAGTGGGCTTAGCATGACGTTTTCTATTTCTACGAAGCATAGACAGTTGCAAAGTAATAATATTAAAGCTTTACTAACATAGTCATACGATTTCTGCTTACTAACCCATTATGGATGTTACTTGTCCGAAATAAGAGTTTTTTTATTTTTCTTTATTCCAACGTTCTAAGCCAAAGAAAATCGAGGTGAAATACTATGTGGATGTTAATCCTTCAATATAATAATATGTTACTTGGTGTTGAATAACGAAATAATAAAAAGAAGCTTCATTCTAAATAGTAATGTGTCGTAGATATTAAATTTGTTGTTGTACTTATTTTTTATACGGGATATTGATAAATGTTGCATTTTTGTGTAGATTACAGATTAAATTCGCAGAATTAAATGATTGTATTTTTTATTTTATTTAAACCGGTTTTGTTAAAACTTTGCAGACGTTTTAAATAGAAAGTGGAAAAAAAGCTTAAAAACTATTTTATTTTATGCCTGACAGACTATTTGGGCCAACGACACGCATACACAGCAAAATTAATCCAATTATCCTAATCCAAGAAGAAAGATTACACACATTTAAAACATCTTACTGACTATAATAATATACAGTACACTATGCCATGAGCTAATATTTAGCTATTTAGAAGATGTCTGTCAGTTTTGTATAAATAAATGAAACACTTGCACGATACATGATAATGTTTAATGCCATTAAATACATGGGTACATTTTAAAAATCAAAATCGAAAGTCATTTATTCAAACTGTCTGAGAGTCAGCACTTTTTGAACGTCAAAATTACATAAGACAGTCCCCCAAAACGCCCGCCCTTCACCACTTCCTAGTGCTTTAGTTGGGAAGAAGAAGTGGCGCAACAAACTGCCCAGCAGCACAGCTGTCTGTTATGTTGGAAGAACTTGATTCTATACAATAATAGCATATCATTAACATTCAACAATAAATGAAAATCTCACTGGCTATAATAATACACTAAACAGTAGCAGCATGATCAGCCTCTAATGTTCCCACTGCTGGGACATAGGCCTCCTCTCTGTGAGAGGAAGCGGGCCGTAATCCACCACGCGGGCCCAGTGCGGGTTGGTAGATGTCACATGTCTTCGAATTTTTTTTTCTAGAATATGCCGGTTTCCTTACGATGTTTTCCTTCACCGTTATGTGAACAGTGGTGATGAAATTATTAACACAAAGTAAAGCGTCTGGCTGGGTTCGAACACACGACCCACCCCCCGCAACCCCCTACAAGTCGCGGCCATTACCACTGGGCCACTCTGCTGCTGTGTTGTTAAGCCGCCAATAATAAATATTCTCCAATAAAGATTGATGATATTAATAACTTTTTGATTTAACTACCTATCTACCCTATATACCTGATACCCCATATGACTATTAAAAATAAAAATAATTTCAAACACTGAAAACATTTCCGTTTCAGTTGGTGTAATAAATAATATGGTCCCGCCACATTAACGTACATAGAAAGTTCTGGAAAAAGGCGACATGCTTTGTAATACCATAGTGGCCAGTGGACGAACTAAAATGACACGTGTCCATTTCAATGGCACGGCTACGGTGTAATTTCAAAAAAATCATTTTACCAAGATTTTGTAAAAATTTGTAAAAGTTGATTCCCAAAACCATAAAGTCAAACTTATGATTAAAAAGTTATAAGGGTTTGAACGTGGCCGCGCCATTGAAACGCGGAGAACCACGCGGCCATGGATCCGGAGATCTTTAAAACTAAGCGTTGCAGAGACCTGAAATTTAGGTAAATGATAGATTTAATTTGTAAAAATATAGAAAAAAATATTAATAGTTGTTGTTTACAAAAAAAAAATCTACTACTTACTTTCTTCGATAAATAATCACGACTTATTTCAACGCAATACCGTACTACAGCTCCTGAAATATAGACCTAGGATTTTTTTCTATATTTTTTACAAATTCAATCTATCATTTACCTAAGGTCTCTGCAACGCTTAGTTTTAAAGATCTCTGTGGCCGCACGGTTCTCCGCGTTTCAATGGCGCGGCCACGTTCAAACCCTTCTAACTTTTTAACCATAACTTTGAAAAATTTAAGGTTTTGGGAATCAACTTTTATAAAGTTTTACAAAATCTTTGTAAAATTATTTTTTTGAAATTACGCCGTGGCCCCGCCATTGAAACGGACACAGTTAGTTCAGTTACATTGTCATAATTCCTTTCACCGCTAGATGGATTTAAAAAAATGGGCAGGTACGCCGTACCCCGTCCCCCTCTCACCCGCATTCAAGTGACGCTACTTTCTAAAGATATGTTGCTGTGCGGCATCTCCGCTTCTTTCATGAGTCTCAAAGAATCTGTTTGACGTCTTGAGGTTGAACCGACTTGATATGGGCACATTTCATAAAATTCTGTGCCAATCGGTGATGATGAGAAGAGTCTGTTCAGGTTCATGGCCAAATGTAATCGAAAGCATTGTGTTTGACAATGCTTCCGATTACATTTGACCATACATTTGACTTTGGAAAAGTATGTATTTGAATTTTTTGTCACCGCCTTCCGAAATTAAAGTTATTTTTCACTTTTTAGTGTTTTTTTGGAAGTCGGTTGTTTTTTTTTTCAGTTTCTTTTTTCAGTTTTTAGTGGTTCACGTGTGCTTACCCCTTCACAGCGTTCCGGCGTGATGTTATTTTATGAACTAGTGTAAACAATAGACAGACATGAGATTTCAGCAATTCCAGTCCATTTGCTATAATTAATTGAGTTCCGTTGCCTATCTCCGAAGTTCTTCATCAGATCTTCACCAAATTGAAATGAGACCACTCCGAGAAAGTACTCTTCCAAAAACTACCCATATCGCTTCAAGTGTGCCTATAAAATTTGAAGAGTTCTCTCTATTTCTTCAGGATCCCATCATCAGATCCTGACTTGATGATCATGGGACCACCTGGGGAGCCTGGGGACCCTTTCAAACAAAACAAAAAAATCCAAATCGGTCCAGCCATCTTCGAGTAATCGGGGAACATACATAAAAAAAAGAAAAAGGTTCCGACGAATTGAGAACCTCCTCCTTTTTAAGTTGGTTTATAAGCGTGGGTAACTTGACATCGTCATCGACTTTATTAGCGAAGAAATACATTTCTATCCGTTTATTAAATGCCAACCAGTTGCACAATATACTGGACTATTTTTCCGATGGATATATTTTTTATCCAGGAAAAAGTGCACTAAACAAGATTTTCAAATTTTCTCTGTCACCAAGTTCAAGTAAGAGGCGGGCTTCTATCAGACATTTATTGTGAACTGACAGCTAACTAAGTCTATGGCACACGTTAAGGTTGCCAGTTATATAAAAAATAGAGAGAAGGTAAACTAAAACGACAGCTACTGTTCAAAGGTAAAAAACTTCTGTTTCACCCATTGGTGCCGATTCTCTTGTACACCGAACTAAACTAACTAAAATATCACTAAAATTCCTTACTTTTGGCTATGAGAATCTTAAAGCTATTCTGCAAAAAAAGATCTCTAAATTTAAAAATAATTTTGACACAACTAAAATCGAATTTGACAAACGCGACTCCACGTTTGCCCTACCCCGTGATTTTTTTTAGAGCCGGAATCGCGCAGGGGGGGCAGCCTCGACGTGTTTTAAATGGATTTTTTTACTTTTTGTATCAAAAATATGAAAAATTATTACCTACATGTTGAGTTTTAGAGGTGTATGGGGTTATATAAAGGGGGTCGAAATTTTCATTATTTTTACTATAGGACACACCAATTTCGAGATATAAGCAAAAGAAAAGAAAAAAAAAAGATACAGTACTGTATTTGCGCCCGAAGTCGAGGTGTCAGTGTGAATTTTAGTTCTTGACAACTAATTTTATTCCACACCTTTTTAATCGCGATTAAAAATAGTCAGATTTAGTTAGACAATCAAAATTTTATATTGAATAGAATAATGAAATTGACAACAACAGAATAGCAAAATTACCATTTTCACTAAATTAAAAACTCAGTACAATCTTAGTGCTGTCAAACTAAAATATAGTTATGTTGTGTCACCTTAGTCAATTTCAGAATGGGAAATCGTTGTTTGACAGGAATAAACTAAATTTTAGTGATTTTTAGTTTAGTTTAGAGAATTTTGTTTCAAGAGAATTGGCACCAGTATTAACAATCCATCAAAAATATAATTGCTACTTATATTCTTTTGAAGCATCCATACTATGAAAATCACTTATTTATTACATTCTACTCATACATACACCACCATATTTATTGTAGTGGACGCACAAAACCAATAAAGAATCATTTCTAAAACCCAATTGGGCTGAATGCGCAATACTTATGCCTGGCGTTATGTCGTGAATTAAATAAAAACAAATTATAGAGAGAAAATGGCGGTTGTTGTCTCTGGCAATATTGTTCCGTAATAATTTCCTATTTCTCTGTATTTGTTTGGAAATAACAAGTCAAAACTTTAAAATAACTTTGTTGTACGCAGTTTAACAAATAAAAATAAAATTAATAAAACATTTCATGCATAAATATGTATTAGACATGTTATCTGTATTAGTGCTAACAACGCGGTTTTTCGAGTTTATTTGTTCACATTTTGGTACTGTGTGTTGATCTTCTTCGTATAAATATAAATCTGTTTCAATAATTATGGATGTGTTTACGAGTAGAGTGTAATAAATTAGTGATTGTCGTCTTTGAGGACGCTTCAAAAGTATGTGTCAGTGATAATTTGTTATTTTGATAACAATGGGTGAAGCAGAGGATTTTAATACCTTAGCGTTTGAGAAACGTCTTAGTCAACTGAAGGATACTCAGGAGAGTATCCAGGGGTTATCGTCATGGTGCCTTAAACAAAGGCCGCACCATAAAAGAATAGTGCAAAGTTGGTTGAATGTTTTGAAGAGAGTGAAGGTGGAACAGAGGCTGGTATTATTCTACTTGGCCAATGACGTGATTCAGTACAGCAAAAGGAAGAGCTACGAGTTTGTTGAGAGCTGGGGGCTCAATCTGCAGAAAGCTACTCCTTTGGTCAGGTTAGTCTACAATGATAAATATTGTCATCCTTTATTGGTATTTTCATATTTCGATACCTAATTTCGGCGTTTCTGAGACATTTAAAGGGTGATTGTTACGAAAAAAAAAAAGTAAATCATTACTACTTAAAAAATACAATACAAAACAGTCATAAAACCAAATGTTATGATATAAATCTTGTAAGTCATAAATAACCTAAGAAAAAGAAGTTGAAAGTGTTTTAAAAATACATGCATTTTGCAGAGAGATTCCTTTTCTTATGTATGCGGATGAAATTTGAGGTGCTAAGTGATGTTTTAAAAATGATGTAGAGAAAAACTTGAGAAATAGCATCATCTTTCTTCATAAGCTTCTTATTGTGTACTTTTCTTTGATAAAATTGCATGTAAATTATTCACTTTTCTAGGTTTTTCTATTGAAGGGGTTTAAACCATCAATCTTTAAAAAAAATTCAAACACAACAATGATTGAAATACACTTCTTTTACAAACCTGACAACTTAGTCCGGTGCTAAGATCTCAGTTCTGAATTAAGAACTTAATCTTTGTCGGAATAAAGTTCCAAATTAAAAAAAAGGCTCATAAGGTTTACATGGATTTTATTATTTTTTGCGTGGGAAATCATGAAATATCTTCTCCTTCTTTCTGTGGAGCAGGAGGGCGTGTCAGACTTTTACTGACTAAAACCCACCCCTGTTCCTTCAGTTGCCTGTGTGCCAGGCGTGACGGTATTTCTTTCGAACAACCCATTCCCCTGACGTAAAGGAAAGACAGGCCCTAGTGTGACTATCAACTAACCATCTTGATCTAATGCATCAACCTCACTCAGCGTTCTGATTGGCTCGGGATTGGTGGTGCGCCCTGGTGGCGATGCATTCAATCTAGCTGGTTAAAACAAAGGTCACACTAGGGCCACTGCTTAAATCTGTCTTTATGGGTTGCCCTAATGCAATAGTTTAGTTTACCCTTATGCCATAGATATTAAATAACTATCAAAATAAAATTCATGGTGGATGACAATGGACTGTCTGCTTGTGGGAGATTTATATGTGTACACCTCTACCTTCCCAGGAATACCGGCTTGATGTCATGTCATATACTTAAACCCCGTAAATATTAATATGTAGAGATTCGCCAGATTTGATATGCAATTCTTGTTTTACATCAAAACCTACTTCATCTTTCAGGGACGATAAAGTGAGACCCAAAATCCTACGAATATTCAAGATATGGGAACAAAGATCCGTGTATGATGAGGAGTTCCTATCAGATCTAACAGGCTTGCTTAGTGCTGGTGCTGTTAAGAAAGATGATGATTCAGAGTTTCAAGTAAGCTTTAATTAATATAATACTAAGAAACCTTGCCCTGGCTACGCATGTTTTGTACAACTTGACAAAAGATCAAGATTTCTTTAAATTATTCTTTCCTAATATTTATGTGTTATACAAATAAACCTTCTGAGAAAAACCCTTTAAATGATGATGAAAACTTAATCAAAATCCATTGCACAGTTTAGAAGAACAATGCGGTCACACAGACAGACATGAAAAGCAACTTTAATTTATCTCTACATAGTATAAAACAAAGTCGCTCTTCGTGTCTGAATGCTTCTCGATCTTTTAAACTTCGCAATGGATTTTAATGTGGTTTACACCAATAGGCAGAGTGATTCAAGAGGAAGGTTTATATGTGTAATACACCAACCTCCAAGTTGCTGGCAAAAGCTAATATACAGGATATGTTTTTAACCAGTGCAGCCTATCATTCTTGCCTCACCAGCATAGAAATTTTTCTTTGGTTATACAAAAATAAATCAGCTGTTCCATACATTTTGACCGCATAGGTATTGCACTTTTCTATGAAACAGCTGATTTTTTTTGCTGTGCTTGGTGTCTAGAATTATATTCTGAATTCATGGTTACAGTTTGCGCACTGGCTGAAAATTTACCCTGTATGTGTATTATAACACATTAATTGTATTATTATACAAATAAATCCATGGCACAGTTTAGAAGAACAACACAGTCAGTCAGACAGACATGAATTGCAACTTTAATTTAAATTTATGCATAGATGTAGAAATATCAATATGCAAATTAAAATTTATTTTAGTAAAAATAAATAAAAAATAAAGTAAACAATTATTTCAGAATCACTACCATATCTATCTAATTAATACCTTTAAACAAGCAATTCTTGTATGTATATTATATTTCATTTTATTTTATTCGGGAAACTTACAGCTAACATAAACAATGTTATTAAACAATATGAAACTGAACGCCATTTACCAGTTTCCACTGATAAACACTTAACTTAAACAACAACAAAAAAGGTCGGTAGGTACAAAATAACTACTTATGACTTAACTTAGGAAATAAATAATACATGCTTAACTAATACAAATTACAAAGAAAAACATACAGAGCAAACAATTACTTTTCCATAAAGAAGCTTTCCACCAACAGATGCTTAAGCCGAGAGACACTGGTAATTAATATATCCAGATCATGTTCAAAAGACAGTTTATTAAAACTTCTGCTCGCACGAATTAGAAATGGATATGTATAATATATAATTTGAATCTCAAAAACCGCTCCAACGATTTTCATGAAATTTAGTACGCAGGGAGTTTCGGGGGCGATAATTGATCTAGCTAGGTTTCATTTTTAGAAAATGTCAATAAAAAAAACCGAGCAAAGCTCGGTCATCCGGATATTTTGTTAATAATAATGTAAACTTATAAACTAGTGTAAGTAACATTTATTCTAAGCTGCGTGAGGCATGCCGATCCTGGGGACTTTAAAAACTAAGTAATTACCTACCCAGATAATGATTAATTTTCTTATCTTATTATTAGGTATAAATTATTTTTTGGCAGAAATTTGCTTTACGGGGTAGGAATAGAGACGAGATAGTGACTGGATAAGGATAGGGGTGGCGTATATAAAAATATTTTGTGCTTCTCTTTTTAATAAAAAAAGAAAGGAATTAAATTGTTATCATTTTTGTTTTGGTTTAAAAAAAAAGAAACGGAATTTCAGTTTTTTTTTGTTTTGGTTTTTTTTTATTGTATTAAGAACTTTATCCAAATAGAAGAAAAGTTGTTAATGCCAAATCTGACTTAGAGTTTTAGGCTAGAACTAAAGTAAGATCGCGTTTTATAATAAGACTGCTAATAAACTTTTAAAATCGCCCTTAACTAAAGGCGCTCATTTATATTACCATGCTGTGCACGTGACTCTACAGTTGTGATAAGCTAAGGATTTAGATGATAAAACTAAAAACTTAAATGAATGAATTCAAAGTGCAATCTCATCTCTGCGACAGTTAAATGTCCAAATTTGGCAAAAATCTAGGTCTATTAGAAGTTTTATCTACATACTGGAACTGTAGTTAGAATGGAAAAAAAGTACAGGTTACAAGTATGGTACAACATTTATATTCTACATCCAACAATATTTAAAACTGTAATATCTTAACTCATAATTTATTTGTTTACCTATTTGTGAAAACTTGTAATTGACCATATTCACGTAATTAGCATAGTACTATTGTATACATGCATAAACATAAGTTTTCCGAAAATTTTAAAATAAAATTAACACTATAGTAAAACAGTTATTATAGTTAGGTGTATATAAGTTAGTCATAAATAATGATTGTAATAAAAATTGTTTGTATACGAAATATTTACATTTCTGTTAATTTGTATGTAATATTGATTTTAAATTCTTATATTGGTGAATAGCGTATTCATAAATAATGTTTGTATTAAAAATTGGTTGTATACGAAATATTTACATTTCTGTTAATTTGTATGTAATATTGATTTTAAATTGTTATATTGTTGAATAGCGTATGCCCTAATGGGTAGCTTTTTGAGTTACCATAACCTAACTATAAGACCTACTGTATCACCAAACATGAATACTTTGACTTTGAAAACAATTTTTTGAATGCCTCATTGGTCTAGTGGTCGCAAGCATTACTGCTAAGCATGAGGTCCTGGGTTCGAATCCCAGGTTGGGCAAAATGTTATCGGATTTTTCTATCTGAAATGTCTCGGTGACAGCCCGGTGTCTGGATTTTGTGCTCGGTTGATGGTAATTAGGTCGCCTCCTATTACATGGGACTTAAACGTAACTGGCGAAATGTGAGTGTATATTGGAGTACACTTAACAAAACGTGATGTTAAGTTTAAAACAACTTTTCAGGCTACTCAACTAGTGAACAAGATAAAACAGTGTGCAGTGTTGGAAGAAGACACAGATATGAGACTCAAAGATATTCATGAAAGTCATTTAGAACTATCTGACGCAGAAGTACTGAGGGCCAGTCTCAAGGGTTTGTATGAAGGTTTGCTCGCTTTTTCTATGCTTTTATTAATTTTTACTTTTTTATATTGTTTATATCCACTTTTCTTGTGTGTGGTGGAGTTCATTATGTGCCCTGAAGTTTTGGCACCAAAAAAAAACAATGTTTGCAGCCGTACAAGACCTAGCATCGGGCAATATTTCTGTAAGTCTTTGATATTCTTATTTTATTGATGTCATGGATGCTAGAATCCATACCCTAGATGGGCTCACTGCAGTCCAAATAAAAATACCTATGTGCAGTATTTATCACTGATTCAGGAGAGGCCTTATCCAAGAATATTATACGCCACTTTCAGGCTATATTAATACAGGCTAATGTCTCCATTCTGCAGTAAACACAATAACTACTATTTTAGTTTGCAGAAAATATGTGAACAACATTTTGATTTAATATCTGAGGGGCAATTTTCGTAATTTTATGAATGTTCATAATCTCAATCTGTTAAAAATACCTTGAGTTTCCATACATTTTTGGCAAGTTTTCGACATTTTTCATTGTCGCCGAGATGAGATTGCGACTAGATTTTGAACGTTTTTAATTACGAGAATTAATTATCTGAGTTTTGTAAAAAAGTATTTGTTAACCAGGAAAAGGCATTTCTTTTTTCTTTTGTAGAGATATCAGTAGTGCTAGTGACGCAGCAGAAAACTGCATTTTATATTATTATTTGCAAAGTAGTGAATGTTTTTTTAAAAATTAGAATCATTACACAAGTCTTCTAGAAAGTTTTTCTACATTAAAATGTATGACATTTCCAGAACGGGGTAGCAAAGATGATGTAGAAAAGGAGTTGAATGATGGAATAGCTTGCGTTGAACGGTATACAGCAGCTTTGCAAAGAGAGATAGTGGCGAGGGAAGCGCTCCTCGCGTTGATTACCACCGCTACGCAATACTACGCGACGCAGAGGGGCGAAGTCAAAGTTGTTGCTTATGTGAGTACAATGGTTATTGCTTATGCAAGGCTGCAAAGTTGTTTTTTGGCGCGAGTACTTGTATTGAAAGCTGAGCAAGCGAAGGATTCTAAGATTGAATCCTGAGCGTAGCGAGGGTTGCAAAGGTACGAGACGCAGAAAACCTTTGCTGCCGAGCGAAACACACAATTTTTCACCTCACTACAGCGAGGAAAATACTAGGTGCAAGAAAAACAGCCTATATAATATATAAATTGCCAACTTTGTTGGGGTCGGCTTCCAGTCTAACCGGTTCCAGCTGAATACCAGCATTTCACATGGAGCGACTGCCTATCTGACCTCCACAACCCAATTACTTGGTAATACGATACCAGTTTTAGTTAATGAAATAACAAAATAAAATTTACAAAGATTTCATTTTTTCATCTGTTTTAGAACACCATGAAATAGTAGCCGCCATATTGTTGCGTCATACTGCTGTATATACTAATTGTCAATTACTGTCAACTGAACAACTTTGTACTTTTATTATTTTCGTAACCAAAGTATTTTTTATTGAAATAATATCTTGCATTCAGGAACAACAAACAAACGATAAGTAGAACAATAACTATTTTTTTTAAATTATAAACAATTATGATACAAAATATCAGCGCATTTGTTTACACAGCAAACTGACGTCATACCCACGGAGCAATATGGCGTCCACTGTATCCAGCGTTTTCATCAAATTACGCGCGAATTATGAAAATGTAAATTTTAAATGCATTTTGATGGTACCAATCAATTTCATAAAAAAATGTGTTTTTTTAGTGGTTTATTATCACTATATAATCTAATTAATACACTTTTCAAAAATTGGTGTAATACCCTATTGGCTCCACTGCACAGTGCAACAACCAACCAATTTGCCTAACTCAGTAAAATGATATTGAATTGTCATCTCAGTTACAAACATTTGACATTGATATTCAATTAGCACTGTGATTGTGTGTGACAGATTTCACAGTCACACGTAATTGTATCTTAGATAGCAACCAAGTAGCAACTGAGGCAGCCTGACGAATTGTTGAGGGTTTTGCTATTGTATTTTAGTGTTTTTTATTTTTATTTTTTTAAGTCCCATGTAATAGGGGGAAAGTACAGAACCGGTCGAAATGGCTGTCCTTGGGGAGGCCTATGTTCAGCAGTGGACGTCTTTCGGCTGAAATGATGATGACGATGATGAGCAGGGGGCAAGCCTATTGCCATCCCAGAGAGAGAAATTCCAGATAGAAAAACCCAATAACACGCACCCAATGCCCTACCTGGGAATCAAACTCAAGTCCTCATGCTCAGCAATAGCGCGTGCAACCACTAGAATAAGGAGTAGTCTGGTCAACCAACTAGTTTCAACTTTCTGACTGACCAACTCCTAGGCAGTTCAAAAGTGCTTCTGTAAATTGGTTTTATTGAAATAAATGTTTTAATTTTGAATACATTTTCAGGCATATAAAAACTTCGGGGCACGCGTGCGAGTTTTAAAGCGAAAACTTGACGAGTTGATGCCGTCTTTACCGAATGCTGCTCCGTCTCCGCCGCAACGGGATGAGGATGTACCGTCCCCAGGACCTGATGAAGACCTGGACCTGCCTGTACCCGCGGACGCTGGAGATGATGACGATAGTGAGTATTCTTTGTATAATTTAGTCGTCTCTGACCACTGTCTCAGCTGACATAAGCGATGATTTGGTCCCCGATTGACAGCATCTTTACTGAACGCTGCTTCATCGCTGCCGCAATTGGATGAGGATGTACCGTCCCCGGGGCCTGATGAAGACCTGGATCTGCCTTTCGCTACGGATGGTGGAGATGATGATGATGATAGTGAGTAATTTTTGTTTAATATGTCCAGCAGTGTAGTTCTATAGGCTGATTATATATATTATACTCCATTAAAAAAGGTAAAACAAGAAATCGTAACAAAATAACATCGGTTTTCGTATAACCGGAGTCACACGTAATCAGTGGCCCTATAGTCTATTCGCGTTGAAGAAAATAGTGACTCATCGTTGTCACTCAGCTTAGCCACGCCCCTTGACCAATTAGATCATAGTAAATTGTAGTGTATGTCGGAAGGGCTTACTTCAACTGGTCAATTTGAACACGGCTTTCTAATTTACTATGATCAAATTGGTCAAGGGGCGTGGCCAAGCTTAGTAATAACGATGACTCACTATTTTCTTTACGCGAATAGACTATAGTATGAGTTTCATTTAACCATGGCGATCAAACACATCGATCGAGCGCGTTCGGCGCTCCGATTGGTCCGTCACCAATCCAGGGCCAATCGGAACGCCAAACGTGCTCAATGCGTTTGATCGAGATGGTAAAATGAAACTCACTAACGCCTCTGGACGACATATGGCTTAATTAAATGAATGAAATAGTAAGTATTAGTGTCGAGCTTTAGTATTTAACTATGTTTGTTTGTTGTTCTTTCCGCTCGCTTGTGGTCAACTTCTCATCTGAAGGTAAGTGGTGATTCGTTCATGCTGCACGCTTCGTTAGATAGAAGTATCCTATTCACTGTAGACCTCAATACTGCCAGAGGGTTTATTCCCGTATGTGTAAGGATGTCGCGTTTTAATCCCCGTCTTTGCTTTGCAAAAAAATGTATGTGATAACGTTCACTGCAACCCACTAACTTATAATATAACCAGCCTATAGTGTTACTACAGCTGGGACAGGCCTCCTCTCGGAGAGAGTGATTGGGCCACAATCCACCACGTGGGCTCAGTGCGGGATGGTAGATGTCACATGTCTTCGAATCTTTGGTTCTAGGCAGGCCGGTTGCCTCACGATGTTTTCCTTCACCGTTTTGAGAGCTGTGGTGATTAAATAATTTACACAAAGTAAAAATGTCTGGGTTTGAACCTACGGCCACAACTCTTAAGTCGCAGCCGTTACCTCTGGGCCACCAATGCTCACCCACGAACAAGCTACGCACGAATACGAGATTAAGGACGTCTTTGCTACACGCGTGACTTGCTCGAATATTGGTCAATTTAGAAAGCAGCGAAAAATCCTCGCGTATGCTCAAGCTTTCTTTAGCCGCATTCGATTCGCTAGCATGCGCGAGCCGATTATGTCGATATTCATACAATTTTCTACTTTAGACTATGGTATTACGGTCCCATTTTCAATGGAGCCAGTAAATTGCTCGGGCATTTTTCCGTTCTCATATGACCCTATGGCGCCCACCCAGCTTAACGCTATCAACTCTAGTACGTGATACACGGAAGCTATACTATATCTTGTATACTTAAAAAGTTATTGCAATTTTAAAAGTGTGGTAGGTACTAAGTTTTGAACATCGTTTCAATACACCTGTGTACGTTGTTTACCTGCATTAAAACCGCAATGGTGGCGTTACTATCTATTCTATTTTTTGGCACTGATGATCTATTTGATGAAATAGCGACTAGATTTTGAACCTTTTTATTTTCGTGAATTTCCCTTTAGATATCGAGAAACAAAATCTGGCAAAGACTTCCTGAACTTTGTGGTTATATAACTGTAACAAGCAGTTTTATAGGCCAGTTAGCCTTATCTAAGTTGTAAACTGTACCTTATTGATTACACGACGCGAGACTAACTTTCACAAGCATGAGTTCACTTGCTGCAGATTCCAATTGCAAACGCATAATCAGCCTCTCATCGGTCCACCTTGTGGGAGGCCTTCCAACTCTACGTCTTCCGGTACGCGGTCGCCACTCTAGAACCTTTCGACGCCATGCCATGTGCTCTGCGAGCAATGTGCCCTGCCCACTGCCCCTTAAGTTCGGCAATTCTTCGGGCTATGTCGGTTACCTTGCTTCTCCTGCGGATCTCTTCATTCCTGATTCAATCACGTAGGGCATCAGCAAGCATAGCCTTCTAATAATAAGACCCATTGTGAGCGACCACGTCTCAGGGTGGGCCGATGACATTGTGAAGGCCGCAGGAATCCGCTGCATGCGGGAAGCACAGAACCGGTCGGAGTGGTGGAGTGGATGTCTTTCGGCTAAAATGATGATGATGATGATGAATCAGCCTGTAACATTCCCACTGCTAGGATTGAGGCCTCCTCTCTATGAGGAGAATATAATTCACCACTTAGGCCCAGTACGGGTTGGTGGATGTCACGTCTTCGATTTTTTGGCTCTAAGACATGCCGGTTTCCTTACGATGTTTTCCTTCACTGTTTTGAGAGCGTTGGTGAATAAATTAATTATGCATAGTACAAGTGCCTGCTTGAGTTTGAAATAAAACAAATAGGGCAGTCGCTCCATGTAAAATACTGGACCTCCACTAAAATTGGCTCCTGTAACACGTGTGTTTTCTCCTAGCGCAGGAGGCAGGGCTTCACTTTGTTTGTACACATTTTTATGGTATTTTTTTTTTGTTTTGTTTGTTAGTGTGGTACGTAGTTACGCTTCAGATGCGTAATGAAACGTAAAGGCATGAGAAAGTGATATTTATTTTTTATAAGTAGTTATTTTAAGAAAAACAAAATATATAGATGGCGACGGCATTTCCTAGTTTTACGCTACCCGCAACCACGCTTCGTTCATCTTGTTATACACCAGATGAATGAACGTGAAGGATACAAAAGGAGTATGAAAACATCGCAGAAGGTTTCGGGATATAGTTTCTAGTGCCTGCCCACCTCCATGAGATAAGCATGTGTATGCACAGTTACACCAGAAAACGTATGCACTTCAGTAATCTTCGCTTTTGGAATGGCATTCAGTTGTTAAACAGTAATCATGGTATATTTTTTATCCAGTGCGTAAACTGTGACCATCAAGGGGTATATTCATAAACGTTGTTTAAAGTTAAGAGATGTTTAAACGTCAAAAATATATGGTTAGTCAGTCGCTAATCATTACTTAATTTTACGCAACGTTTATAAATAAGGGGGTAATTCAGCATATCATTCTAGACCCCCTAGCGTAGAAATTTTTCGTCGGTTATACAAAAAAAAATCAGCTGTGCCATATGTTTTGACCGCGTAGGTTTTGCACTTTTCTATGAAACAGCTGATTAGCATAATTATGCTGAATTCATGGTTACAGATTGCGCAATGGTTAAAATTGTATCCTGTATGTCCAGTACCAGTACCTGTACCAGTACAGTCTGCACTCCCATGTTGTCTGCACTGTTATTTTCGTTTAAAATACTGATGCTGACGCTACCAATGCAGCCGTCATGTCAATATTTTGACGTTGACACGTGCACAGTTATTATAATTGAGTTATAATACAAAATAGGCAAGTACAGTACAACTATTTTCTTAATGTCCCTCGGGAATAATCGCATTTCAACGAACGGGCTTTCCTCCCATTTTTTTAAATAAATTACATTCAGTTAAAAGAGTAGCCAAGTCGATTGAGAACGTAGACCGTACGTTCTCAATCGACTTGGAAGTATAAAGACTTGTTGCACCAAGTTCAAAGGGCAACTGATAGAAATCCGACTGACGAAACACGAAGTTTACCGAGGAACATTAAGACAATAGTTGTACTGCACTTTCATAACTGTTCTACGCGTGCTCGTATTCCCGAAAATCTACGATGATTACCGAAGCGCATACTTCTCCTTGGAGATATGTACCTGGCTTAGCTAAATAATGATTTATCTTGTTACAGTTGCCTACAACATTGACCAGACATTCAACTCGTCGATAGCACCCGATGGATCGCTATACAACCTGGGACTCACGTCGTTTCTTTCGTCCGATAACCCTATGGCGTTGTTCAATGAGTCCAGTGAAATTCTTAGCAGTGGTGAGTTTTATTTTACGTACATAATTTTCAATTAAGAGGGCTTTTACAAAATCGAAGTGCTCAGTTTTAGGTTTAAGGTGAATCTAGTCCACTTTTTTCCTATACAAACTTCGGGAGTGTATTCCTCCACTGTTCGACAATGTCCATAAAAAATTAAACATGGTATGGTTTTGTCTCATTAAAAAGCCATTAAAAAGTTAGGAGCCAACAAAGATTCGTTTTTCTTGCTAATTTAACCTAACTTTGGGCGTGTTTAAGTAATAAAAGAAGTGTAAAATCTGAAAAACCATGTCAGTACCGACAAAAGTCAAATATCGAAAAGTACAATAAACTTCATTGGTCATTGATTTAGTCAGTGGTTTTTTCATAAAACTCGATCTTCCGAAGGACTATTCTTAATTTTTTACGCGTCTGTTATATTATAAATGATCCTACATCTCACTCAATAACGTTGTGCGTGTAGACTAGCTTCTAACTGCTCATCACTGATACTACCTCTGTCGGACACGAAGCCTAGTGAGACAGCGTGCTTTTTAGCCAGGCCCATCATTGAGTTCGGGCCGGCGACTAGGTTCCCCTTAAGGCGTAACTGTGTCTATTGAATTACGCTACGCACACATGCAAACCGCTACGCGTCGGACGCCAGGAACAAACCGACGTGGATTAAAAGCTAAAAGTCCGCGCGTCTAGAGCTTTATATTGATTTATAGCATTGTATACAACCATAATCACCAGTGATCGGATAATCGGGCGCTAATATACCTAAACTTCACTTTTATTCCCACGAAAGAATAATACGGACATACCTTTCAGAATCCCGGATCCCGGAATCATTCGTATCATAATCAGCCTATAACGTTCCCGCTGCTGGGATACAGGCCTCCTCTCTGTGAGAGAGAGTGGGCCGTAATTCACCACGTGGTCCCAGTGCGCGTTGGTAAATGTCACATGTCTTCGAACTTTTCCGTTCTAGGACATGCCAGTTTCCTCACGATGTTTTCCTTCACCGTTTTGAGAGTAGTGGGTATGAAATAATTTAGACAAAGTAAAGCACCTATCTGGGTTCGAACCTACGACCTACAACTCCTAAGCCGCGTCAGTTACCACTGGGCCACCACTGCTCCGTTCGTTTTTTCGTATAAAGTACAATAAATTTGACGATTCGATCACTAATCTGTTAGATAGATAAATCAATGTCCACCACTTGACCACATTGTGCACATTCATCATATCGGCCAAAAGACGTCCACTGCTGGACAGAACCCCCCAAAACGGGGGCATTTGCCATAATCGCCACGCTTGGCAGGCGGGTTGGCGATCGCAGTATGGTGGTCAAATGCATAGAGAACGCTGCTGTCCATTCTCTAGTAAGTCCCTAAGTCGCCTTCTACGACACCCACGGGAAGAAATGGGATGGTGCTATTCTTTTACGTCCGGCACCATAAGGAACCATTGTGCACATTATAATTTTTAATTGATATTCCATTTGTTTTGAATAAAATAATATACTAAATCAAAATAACCACTGCTATCATTTCATTAAGTTTGTTATAGTTGTTTTTACAAAATTGTTCAATTGCGGGAACCCGGGATTATTTATTTATTCAGAAAGGAGTGTCCATATTATACTTTCGTAGGAAGAAGTTTAGGTATATAAGCGCCCGATTATCCGATCACTGATAATCCATACATCAAATCTCGAGTCAAAATTAAAAGTTCAAATTAAAGAAAAATTGTGATAGCCCTTCAATTATTAACACAAAAATCCCATAGAAAAAAGGACTCTCAGATTTTCCCTAGAGCCTATTGCCATCAACGGGTCACAAATCCAAATTCCATTAGGAATTTGTCAGTAGCAGCCCAGACATTTGTGTGTCTGGAATCCATAGGCTCGCCCCTATAAATTACAAGGGACGAAATATGCATGTACTTTGGACACACTTCTACCTATCTTTTCGAGGCATACCTAGTGCTGAAGCGTGCGAAAATTTAGTTGTATAGAATACTGAATTTGTGTTTCAGCCAACAAAATCGAGGTGATAAACAGTAGGCCGAACAAGCAAGCCGAACAAGATTTTAACCTAAACGAGGTTTTAAAGAACCTCATGTCCGACAATAATACCAACGCCTCGGATAATAACTCAGGTTGGTTCCTCTGTTTGATTGCTTACCGTCAGTAGTAACACTTTAATTACGAAAATCGCCCTTATTGCTACGAAATAAAGGCGCTGACAAAGTGAATCCGTAGATGTGCAGTTGACAGTTTGATTTCTTGCTTGTTTCTTATAATGCATTGTATTAAGAAGCCCATTTTTGAGACATCGCATTTTTATTAAACAATAGCTTTTGCCAGCTGCTTTGCCCGCGTTAACCAATTTTAACAAAACCTTAACAAATATACACCTATTGCGAAGATCGCCCTGAGGACACGGTGGAGCATACGGTGGAGGTCCGGCTTGGGCGGAGCACCGCCGTGTCCTTGTGGAGGTGATCGGCGGCGGCGATCTCTCGCTTCCGACCCTGGTTCAGGCCATGGTGCGGAGCGAGAGTCCATGGCTAGCAGTCGCCTCCTTCAGCGAAGCAGTTATGCTCGCAAAGAGGGAGGCGGCGCACGTGAGGGAGATGCAGTACATGCGCCCTCACAGTCGTGGCCTTCGCAGGAGACGCCCTGGGCGTCGGGAATCCCAGGCTGATTCCCGGCCACCGTAGGCACGGGCTTGCGGACGGCGAGTAATGGGTAGCTCGCTGTCCGGTAAGGACCAAGCCCGGGTCAACGGCGCGTTGTGTTCCACGCGCGCCTCAAAGAGATGTCAGCAACAACTGATGGGGCCCGCAAGGGCCAATGCCTGCCAGGGGTGCGGGTTGTTCGAAAGAGATACCGCGGCCCCTGGCATACAGGCAACTGAGGGAACACGGGTGGGTTTTAGTCAGTAAAAGTCTGACACGCCCTCCCGCTCCACCCAGAGCGGGAGAAGTTATTTGATGATTTCCCACACAAAAAAAAAAACAAATATACACCTAAACCTTCCTCATAAAACACTTTGTTTATTGGTGAAAATCGCATGAAAATCCGTTCAGTACTTTTTGAGTTTATCGCGAACAGACCGACAGATAGACGTGGCGGGGTACTTTGTTTTATAATATCTAACTAATGCAGTCACGGCAAGTACAAGTCTAATTTTTTAATATTCTTTTTGTTGAAAATCGGCAAATTGCATATTTAAGAGCACAAATCGACCTCGAATGTTTTGTAGATCCAGATATAAATACGAGGTTTCTGGTTTTTATTTTTTCTCGAAAAATCTGCAGAATTGGGAAAAGTTATTTATACTGAAATTATACTCATTACGTCCCCATTTTTTTATCTATATATCCGGATGAAAATATGACGGTTTTCATAAATTTTAAGTATCTACTCAAAAACTAAAAAAAGACGTGACGTAATCTTGTTTCTAAATGATTATTATTTCTATCAGTTCTTTTAATATGCGATAAAAATGCGATGTACGAAAAACGAGCTTCTTAATACTCTGTGTAATCTGGGAATTATGTTTGTGTGAATTTAAAGCAAATACTTCAGTGTCTTTGTCATATCCTAAAGTTATTAGTATTAGTTATGATGTAGATAGATAATGTAATTCACAAATGCACGGCATGTTATTCTTATGTCATTGTGGTAAGGTATAAATTGGTATGAGTTACGCGCGTTTGTGAAATGCAACATCCATGTTTGACTGTTTAGATCGTTTTTTCTTCAATTAGACTATTAAACGCACTTCTGACAGTCATAATAATAGCTTTTACCTGCGGTTTCGTTCCGATGGTCTATCCGACAGGAACCGTGATCGTGCAAAGTAGTCTGTGTTACTCTCCAGCAAATCACGATCTCAATCCTAACTCAATCCGAAATGGTTGGGCGCTGTCAGTAGGGAGTGGTCACCTCTGAGCTGCTACGGCCTATGTTTTTAATTTTTTGAAGTGAAACCTGCTTTAGGCGTTGGGCATTTTTTGCGAAGGGAAAAAACAATTGAACTCGCGACACCGTCACAGACACCTCTGTATATAAGTTGGTTTTACTTGAGAAAATTGTAATATAATTTTTGTAGTAGTAGTTTATAAGAATGAATAAAAAAAAAGCACTTTATTTTTATTTAAAAGTATTTCATGCACAGTAAAATATTTCCTGGGCCCTGAGACAAAACATTTCTGTTAGCGTTCACGCCAAACGCTACGCCAAAATGTACGAGAATGACATTACCTGCGGAAAGGACACGACGTAATCTTTCCGCAGGTAATGTCATTCCCATACATTTTGGCGTAGCGTTTGGCGTAAACGCTAACAGAAATGTGTTTTGTCTAGGCCTACTTATAATTCAATTTTTTTGTCCTGACGATTAAAAAAATACACACGTAATTGTTCACGTTTTCACTTCTGTTGGCAGTGCCACTGTTTTTTTTTTTTTTTATTACGGAGGCTTTTAATTTTTAACTCTTTTTTTCTGCATCACGTATTAATACATAGATTAGGTAGGTTAATATAGGATGTTCTTCTCTAGCTGTCGACTTGAAACAGCGGGTGCTAACATAGGCATATAACAATTTGTTCACAGTAACTAGCGCGTCGCTGTCTCAAAAGTCACAGGACACGTTGCCCGGGTTAGACTTACTAACACCAGCCACGCCGGGTAATCCGCCGCCTCCTACGTCCTTCTACGGCACTATGGATCTCACTGGTATTTATTTATTAAACCGTTTACGTACATACATGAACAGACAACATGAAAATAATTAAGTACCTTACTGAATGTCTGTTTTATTAAATCGTGACATTTATTTATTTAGATATACTTCGTCAATATTATCGGGACTAATAGACTGTTCAAAATGACCTAAACAACTCAATCAACCAATCAACTCAGCCTATCGCAGTCCACTGCTGTACATAGGCCTCTCCCAGGCTGCGCCACAGCACTCTATCCCCCGCCATCCACATCCAGTCTGTCCCAGCCACCTTTTGAAGGTCGTCGATCAATCGTCGCTTGGGGGCGTTCCACACTACGTTTGCCGATACTCGCTCGCCATTCCAGGACTCGTCTGCCCCACCGTCCATCGGTTCTTCGACAAACATAGCCATCACACTGCCACTTCTTCTCTCTTCTTCTTTATTCACTTATAAACAACTATGAAAATGAAAATATTAACTCAATGACACTAGGAATGTTTCAGAATGAAGTCAGTACACGACAACTGTCATTCTGAGAAGATCTTTACCTAATTGAGATATAGTTTATTTTTCTTAGTTGTTGTGTTCATTTTGAACAGTCTGTCCCGATATTTTTACGCTGATTCGTACTCGTACTTCATAAAAATACAATAAATCGAACACTACATTACATAAAATGGGCGGCCTTATCGCCTCCTGCGGTCTCTTCCAGGCAAACTTGGAATGGACAGTGATTTGACATTTTACGTCAATTCTAATTTAGAGAAATAATGATGACTTTAATTCTGTTAGTTCATATAATGTTGCGCTCGCGAATTATATTTTGTTCAACATCCAACTTGATTCTGACCTGTAAAATGGAAAAAAATAAAAGTACATTTTAAACTGCGGACTATCTTAGCGGATCTCTCTTAATAAAATTCTTACATCTATTCATTGACAGACAACGCACAAAATTTTGCACAAGAGTATTTTACCCACACTTTACGAAAGTGAGCACTAAGACCACTTTGGTACGGACGGAACAATATCACGGTGGAATTTTATCGCGCACAAGATTTTCAATTCTCAGTGTCGAGCCGAGTGTTGAGAATCCAACAGTGTATCTCAGCGCGTCGTTTAAACTCATTGTTCAATTTCAACTCTGGCGCTAAGCAGTGCGTTGAAGACCCAGTGCGTTCAAAATCCCGCCTCGAAAGTATATAACCTCGACTTAGGGAGACACTTATATAAATAACTAGCTTTTGCCAGTGGCTTCGCCCGCGTGGAGGTCGGTGTATTATACATATAAACCTTCCTCTTGAATCACTATCTATTAAAAAAACCCGCATCAAAATCCGTTGCGTAGTTTTAAATATTTAAGCATACATAGGGATATAGGGACAGAGAAAGCGACTTTGTTTTATACTATGTAGTGATACTCTTAGCCAGTGCGTTTGCTCAGGTCGATGAGGTTAGTGTTATTAATGTTTTTTTTCCCAGATGAAACGGAACCGTACCACCCAGAACCGACTAGCCCATGGAGTAGTAGCTGGCCAGTGACTGTAAGTATTCTAATTATTTTTTGGCTACTTTTATAAATTCGTGGAGCTCGTGGCTAAAATATCACAGCCACCCGGGTCGATGGAAGGATAAGCCACGCTTGCCGGGCTCGGTTTGTGACCATCCACAACATATATCCAGATTCGTCCGTGTCTCGGAAAGCTCTTTAACCTTTTAACCGCCCGATTTCATATCAGTTCTCGTGCCCCCAGCGCTCGGCACAGTGAATCGAAAAATAAATACCTACAACAAACAGTTTTTAAAGCAGACTAAAGGGGCTGTGGTATTTTCGTTGTAAATATAGGACCCTAGCGAAATGGACCCGAAAATATTTGTCGATTAATCCGATGTAAGCGGTTAAAAGCTTAAGCCGTTGGCCCCGGCTGCCATTTGTACATCCTTGATAGTTGTTACGGGTAGTCAGAAGCCCGAAAGTCTGACAACCACTCTTACCAACGGGTATCGTATTACCCAGTTACTCGGTTGTGGAGGCCAGATAGGCAGTCGCTTCAAGTAAAATACTGGTAATCAGCTGCATCCGGTAAGAAGCCAAGCTAGGCAGATTAATTGTGTAATGTAAATGTGAAATGTGGGGCCAGTGTTTGTGTCCGGTCGATGGTAATAGACTCTCTGAGAGATAGAATAGGCTCCCCTATTACAAGGGAATAAACATAACTGGGGAAATGTAAGTACACACACTACAGGTATATATAGTTTCATCCATGAAGACGCGCCCCACTCTTTGCTACTTGTACCGATAGCTGTCAAAAACAAAGGAAAGGGTCAGAGAAAGTGTCACCTCTTTCTGCGAAGCAGTAATGCTCGCGAAGAGGGATGCGGCTCACGTGAGGGAGAGGCAGTACATGCGCCCTCACGGCCCGAACCTCCGCAGGAGACGCCCTGGGCGTCGGGAATCTCAGGCGGGTTCCCGGCCACCGTAGGCACGGGCTTGCGGATGCCGAGTAATGAGTAGCTCGCCGGCGGGTAAGGACCAAGCCCGGGTCGACGGCGCGTTGTGTTCCACGCGCGGCTCAAAGAGATGTCAACACCAACTGGTGGGGTCCTCAAGGACCCATGTCTGCCAGGGGTGCGGGTTGTTTGAAAGAGATACCGTCGCCCCTGGCATACAGGCAACTAAAAGAACACGGGTGGGTTTTAGTCAGTAAAAGTCTGACCCGCCCTCCCGCTCCACCCAGAGCGGGAGAAGTTATTTGATGAATTCCCAACCAAAAAAAAATCGTGGATGGAACTATATGAACACTTTTGCCTTGTTACACTAAACCATGCGGCAGTATTGTAAAGTACGCACTGTACCCGCAGCGCGGCGTGCCGGCGCTGGGCGCGGGCTTCGCCGACACGCCGGAGTCGCCGCCGCCCGCGCCGCGACCCATCCCGCCGCCCGAGCCCGTGCGGTACCCACAGGTAAATATCACAGTTTTATGGAAAATCTGTGGAAACTGGTTTTAATTGTCTTAGGGCTGATATGTGGCAGTTGGATGACTCTTATCTGAAGCATACATCTAACAGTTTGGCATATTTTCTATACAAAAGTTGTCAAACCGACATATTTACTCCTCAGATAAAAGTTATCTGACTATTGAAAAATCAGCCCTTAAATAACTTGAAGAATATATTGCCTAGGTAAATAATATATTTTCTGAGAAAAAAAAATCCTACTAAAACATAAAATATTACAAAAATATTAACAAAAAACTGACTTTTGGGATCTTTAGACATGATTTTTTTGCACAAGGTATTTGTAAAACTATAACGGAAAATTCGAAGACGTGTGACATCCACCAACTTGCACCGGGCCTGCGTCGTAGATTCCGGCCCACACCCTCACACAGAGGGACCTGTATCCCAGCAGTGGGAATAGTATAGGCTAATTTTGCTTTATCCTATTAAACATTGGTTGCAGGACATCCCAACTGACGTGGACCACAGAGGTGTATTACCTCCACCGCCGCCGCCGCCAACATTACCACTCTTAGTTCGTAAGTGATTTCGCTTTTTTACGTAAATTTTAAAGCTTCTTTGTGCTCTGGGTGACTGTGTTAGCTTCATAGAGTCAAACATAGCATTAACACAGTGGCAGGTAGCATGCTACCCAGTACCCAATATGGGATATGCGTGTGATTCAAATACGGGTAAAAATAAATAAAAAATGTGTTAAGTACTACATAATTACGGGTCCATCAATATTTTATATTATAATTTTTATTAAGGATTTGGGGGAGGCCTTTGCTTAGCAGTGGGACAGTGTAGGCTAATTGAGAAAGAGAAATTCAGTCCGTTGTTAATGTCATGGACTGTGACGTCACACCAAACGCGCCAAAATGGGGTTGCCTATATTTTACTTTTTTTTTAAGTTGTAATCTTTCAGTTGCTTTTTTTGGCAATGATGCATATATACACCGTGAAATTTAAATGGTTGTTTTCCCGCGGCAGAACAACTTGCCATAAGGAGTACTTTCGAAGCATAGAGTAAAAGTATAAAAATTAAGATTTTTTTGTTTTAAAATAATTAAAAAAATATTCATCAACTCGATAAAAATAAAACACTACTCCTTAGTAACGCTAGAGGTAACTTGTAGGTACTACTCGAATCGCACGCACCTCCGACAAAGGGAACAGCGATGCATAAATGTTCAAAGCGAAATAAACTCTCGCACGTGGTGATTTTTCACAATGGTTAAACTGCCATTTTTTGTTTCTAATATTTTATTTGTTTATAAAACGATTGTATTACCAAGACAAAACCATTTCGCTGCGGGAAAACAACCATTATAATTTCACTGTGTATATGCTTGTATTTTTTGGGTTAGTTTGTTGGTGCGGTATGGACTAGTACCGGCTCATTATTATTTGAATAATTTAACTAACTAGTGAGTCGACCCACCCTGCTACTCAGGGTTTTTGAGACTTGACAAAACATTGAGATATTTTCATATGCCTTCTGGCCAAAATTCTCTACATTGATGTACGAGTAAACAAGGTTTAAAAGAATAAACGCAAGACCTGAAACTAGTTTGTTCCTAATTGACTAATAAATCGATTTCAGTAACTTTAAATAAGGGTATTTTGTTTTTTTCAAAAATTAAGTATTTTGCCATACCTACCGTCGATTGAGTCAAAATTCAATTTTATTTAAAGGCAACAAGACTCAGTTTTAAATGCATAAAGTAATGCTAGTTTAAACACGTTTTTCTTAATAATAGAGGTTAGTTTAAATTTTTTTATAAGATTTGGTCATTGTATTATACTTTTAACTCAAAACTCTAATTGGGGTCTATGCCTATGAGGCCTTGCGTTAAATATGATATACGTTGTATAGATGTTTCTTATTCTATTTATTAACTTGCAGAGCTAGAAGATGTGGACCACCGTATGTTACCGTCCCTGCCGCTGCCGCCGATGCCAGTCATCACCTCCACACCGCTCAGGCATCCCGTAGTACATCAAGGTAATTCATTATACTTACTAGTTTCCAACAGCTACTAAATTTACAGCCTCAATGGTTGATCGGAGGTTATGCTGCGTAGCTTAACCTCCTGTCGACCATTGTCGAGGCTGGTCCGTGGATGGGTGGCCGTCCATTACTTATCGAGACCCTTCCGTATCTTGTAAAGTACTTTAAACCGTTGGTTCCGGTTATCATTTGCAGATCTGTGACAGTCATTACGGGAAGTCCGAAGCCTGAAACTCTGACGACCAGTCCATACCATAAGGGATATCGTTTTTCCCAGTTACTCAGTAACTGGATTGTGGATTTAAAATACTGGTATTCAACTGTATCCGGTTGCACTGAAAGCCGACCCCAACACAGTTTGAAAAAAAAAAAGCTAGGCAGGTGTCATCATCTGCCTAGCTTTTTTTCACCAACAGCAATATATACAATGAATTAAAACATCACACACAGGATAAGTTTTTATCCAGTGCGAAAACTGTAACCATGCAATACAGCATATAATTCTAGACCCCCTAGCGCAGAAAATTTGTGTTGATTTTACAAAAAAAAATCAACTGTTTTATAGAAAAGTGCGACCTACGCGGTCAAAACGTATGGAACGGCTGATTTTTTTTTGAAGAAAAATTTCTGCGCTGGGGGTTCTAGAATGGATTATGTTGAATTCATGGTTACAGTTTGCGCACTGGCAAAAAACCTATCCTGTATAATAAAAGTACTGGCTTTTATGCTTAATATAGGGGTACACAGCATTCACCAAAGAAACAATAACTTAATTAACTAAGACAACTTATGAAAATCAGTTACACCGCGTTTTTAACCAACTTAAAAAAAAGTTTAAAAAAACATTGCTCTGTGAATAGGGTATTTTCCTTTATATGAGAAAAATAAAAAAAACATTGAGATAGCTTAGGCAAAATGCTGTCGGAAATTGTTAGTTTTAAGTTCATCAAATAACAAAATAAATTTTTAAATTCAATTCAAATATTTTTTTTTTTTTTATCTGTTTTTGGACACCATGGAATAATAGCCGCCATGTTATTACGTCATACGGCCTGTCAATTGAACAACTTTGTACTCTAATCTCGTAACCAAAGTAATTTTCATTTAAATAATATTTTGCATTCAGGAACAGCAAACTAAAGATAAGTAGAATATTGGTGCCGATTCTGTTGTACACCGAACTAAACTAACTAAACTATCACTAAAATTCCTTACTTTTGGCTATGAGAATCTTAAAGCTATTCTGCAAAAACAGATCTCTAAATTTAAAAATAATTTTGACACAACTAAAATCGAATTTGACAAACGCGACTCCACGTTTGCCTCCCGTGATTTTTTTTAGAGCCGGAATCGCGCAGGGGGGGGGGGCAGCCTCGACGTGTTTTAAATGGATTTTTTTACTTTTTGTATCGAAAATATGAAAAATTATTACCTACATGTTGAGTTTTAGAGGGGTACTGGGTTTTATAAAGGGGGTCGAAATTTTCATTATTTTTACGATAGGACACACCAATTTCGAGATATAAGCAAAAGAAAAGAAAAAAAAGGTACAGTACTATAATTGCGCCCGAAGTCGAGGTGTCAGTGTGAATTTTAGTTCTTGACAACCAATTTTATTCCACACCTTTTTAATCGCGATTAAAAATAGACAAATTTAGTTGGAGAATCAAAATTTTATATTGAATAGAATAATGAAATTGACAACAACAGAATAGCAAAATTACCATTTTCACTAAATTAAAAACTCAGTACAATCTTAGTGCTGTCAAACTAAAATATAGTTAAGTTGTGTCACTTTAGTCAATTCCAGAATGGGAAATCGTCGTTTGACAGGAATAAACTAAATTTTAGTGATTTTTAGTTTAGTTTAGAGAATTTTGTGACAAGAGAATCGGCACCAATAACTCATTTTGTTTAATTATAAACAATTATCATATAAAATATCAGCGCATTTGTCTATAAATCAAACTGACGTCATACTCACAGAGGAATATGGCGGCCACTACGTCCAGATTTTTCGTCAAATTACGCGCGAAATTTGAAAATGTAAAATTTAAATGCTTTTTTACGGCACTAATCGATTGAATAAAAATGTTTTTTTTTGTTTAAGTGGTTTCGTACCACTTTAGAATTGAACTAGGACACTTTTCAAAAATTGGTGTAATACCCGATATACTTTCGGAAGTTAGTGGCGAATACTCGTATCGCATTCCAATCCTTTCAAGGAATTATAGAGGTATGCGGAACGGGGTGTAAAGTTCACTCATACTCCATAGAATATGGGGGATCCCCGGACCAGACGGGTGTTGTGTCTGGTGGGCTATAGCCCGACGGTTGATGTCGGGATGTTGTATATTATATGCTAGTTGCGCGGTAAATTACTTGCGCGATGCAGGATTTTGCGTGACGTCAGTGTGATGCATAGTTCGCATGTGGCAGTGTAGATGCCGCCGCCACAGAATTATTATTTATATTGACCTTTTCCGTCGATTTGCAAAGTTGAAAATCAAATTGCCTATTATTATTTTCAGATGTAGACCACAGAAATCTAATACCGTTAACGCACCAGCCGTCATTGCCGCTGCCAATGAATCCTCCCTCAATGGATCAAGTAAGTTTTCATTTATTTAGTACATCAGCTGTTGAGCGCGGCACAAGTCATGGTCTACTTGTGTGCTAAATTTCATCGAAATAGTTTCAGCCACAGGATGTTGGAGCTAAAAGGTAACAGACAGCGAGACGCACGCCCTCCTGCTCCACCCAGAGTGGGAGAAGTTATTTGATGATTTCCCACCCTCAACAAAAATAAAAAAGCCCTCTAAGTTCATTTAATCCCATTGAATGACTTTATCGCCGACGATACTGAACGTGATCAGCTAACCTAACCTAACCCGCATTCAAGAGCTGTTAGTGTCATCATTATTGTGGAATATTGACACACAGCGATTGAAGTTAAAAAAGTTCGTGCAAAAGTCATTCAGTGGGATTAAATGAACTTAGAGGGCTTTTTTATTTTTATTGAGGGTGGGAAATCATCAAATAATTTCTCCCGCTCTGGGTGGAGCAGGAGGGCGTGTCAGACTTTTACTGACTAAAAGCCACCCGTGTTCCCTCAGTTGCCTGTGTGCCAGGGGCCGCGGTATCTCTTTCGAACAAACCGCACCCCTGGCAGGCATCGGCCCTTGCGGACCCCACCAGTTGGAACTTCGAGAGCTGTGTTGATGATTAAATCATTATTTTAGTTCTTTAAAACCATATTTATTACGGTCGCGAATCATTATTTTGTTCAACATAGAGCATACTTACTGACTTGAAAATTGCAAAATACGTAAGAAAATTTGAATTTTGAAGGCTACCTTGGCCCTTCCTCCAAGAGAAAATTGTTTTTGAATCTTGCATACGTGTAAGGTATGTATGCTCTTAAGTACCCGTATCCCGCGAATTAATATGTTCTTACAAAAGTTCAAAACGTATGAAGAAATGAATTACACTGGCAACCACAACATAGAGCATCTTCTTTCTTCTTCTTTATTAGCATGTCTATAACAATCTACATACAAGGTGAATTTTTAGTCACTGTTTAAATTTTTCAGGGTGATAGTATCCGTGAAATTGAACAGCTTTCTCAAAGAAACATGAAAAAAATTGGGCCTCCCATACAAAAACGATCAGCTGGAAAAGCCGATTTTGCACGGGAGGTCAAATCAAATCAAATCAAATCATTTATTTCTTTGCAAACATGGGTATAGTACATAGATGTTTAATAATAAAGTTCTCCATATTTTACCGTCAGGGCATGCAAAGGTGGTTGACATTACTTAATTAAAATTCAAAAATAAACATTGGAATTACAAATTAAAAAAGAAAAAAAGAAACGTGCAAATCAAAAATGTCAGCGTGGTCACAGCAATAAAAAATACGACTTTATAATAGAATGTCAAACAGAAAATAAAAACCAGGATCAAAATAATAATGTCAGTCAGAGTAACCGTATGTCAGTCAGTTAGTGAATCATCATTCAGAAAATCGTTAATCGCGTAATAGGTTTTCTTAATTAAAATTTCTTTTAGCGTCCTTTTAAATTTTACTGTAGTCATATTTTTTATAATATTAGGTACTTTATTATATATAAGTGGGGCAATACCAAAAAAACTTTTTTGCATTAGTGCGGTTTTACATTTTACTTGACATAACTGATTAATGTATTGAGCCCGTATTGGATTTTTTTTTGGTCGAGAAAGTTTTCCAATTTCACGGGGTACTATCACCCTGAAAAATTTCAACGGTGACAAAAAATTCACCTTGTATAGTCAGCCTAGAATTTGGCTACGAGCTTGGCACTTTCAGCCAAATCCATCAACTCCTGTAGCGTGCAGACAGCAGGACACGCTGGACAATAAATTAAGTGTACCATTGTTTGTGGGACAGAACCACAAATACACTCCAAAGCGGAGTAATCTGTGAATCTCCACCTTAACAGGTTCTCTTTACTTCGGCGTACCTGTCTGTGTCCGCAGTCTTTTTAAAGACAACTCATATCTAGGTGTTCTTTTTCAATAAAACACTAATATTTTATGCTGTAAACAGGATTACAGGGTACCTCCGATGGTGCCTCCGACGGACATCGTGGAAAGCGTCGACATGGACCTGTCTGAAGATGAGGACCAACGTAAGCTAGCTATGCATGATATTATAATACCAGCCTTTTACAGTCCTAAGAGGCCAAGGCCTCTTGTCATTCAGAGAAGGCACGAGTATTGATCACCACTCATGTCCACGATGGGTTGGCGATTTCAAACATATACATGGTGTAAAAAGACACATCACATAGCCGTCAAGTACGCTTTCTGTACATCCAACTAAGTAACGTGGCGCAAAAATAAATGCCGGGAAATTAGTTTTATTTTTGTGTCAAAATTACCTGTTTGCGGTAGTGCGCAAAATAACGTACGTAAAACATTGTGCTTATGGGTGCATGCAAGGGGTACAAGGGGGTTTTAGAGTTGTGTTTTTTATGAAAAACTTGTTTTCGTAAAAAAAAAAAATCACTAAAAGCTGGAGTTTTGACCTTCAATATGTCCGTAACCAGAAGTTTCCTAGGTATGGTCTAGTACAAAAAAAAAAATATTTTGGCGAGAAGTACATGTGACTCTCGGCTTCGTTAAGTGTCTTTTTACACCCGATATTAACTATAAAATGAAAAAAAAATAATCTAAACAATCTTTCATCCCTTAATTAACCCCTTTGGGGGATGAATTTTTTATAATCTTTCGTTTTATAAGGAACGCTTGTGCAAAATTGCATGCTTTTAGACAAAGCAGTGTGTGGCTGTGCGTTGTCTGTCAGTGAACGAATTTAAGATCCTCGTGAATAATTTATTTACTAGTTTGCCTAAATTTGAACTGGCGCCCTTTCCACATATTATATTTCTACAATTTTTGGCATTACATACAGAGGCCAGCACGATGTGCTGGCGTCTGCACCTACTAATTGTACTTATTCCACGTTCATATCAAACCGGAACATAGAAACAAAAAAACAAAAAACAATGGCAATCCATTTATGTTTTGCGTCCACACAAATTCTTAATATCGTTTATTCTCACGTATATAATACGTAATTATTCTCACATACACATGTAAATCTCACAATAATTAGCATCCTTACTTGCCTAGCCTTTTCCCAACTTTGTTGGGGTCGGATGCTAATCTAACCGGATGCACCTGACATTCATCCAGTATTTTACATGGTGCTCCATGTAAAATACTGCCTGTCTGAGACCTTAGCGTGAGTTTCATTTAACCATCTCGATCAAACGCTTCGAGCGGGCTTGGCGCTCCGATTGGTCCTGGATTGGTGGCGGCCCAATCGCAGCGCCGAACGCGCTCGATGCGTTTGATCGAGATGGTTAAATGAAACTCACACTAGGGCCACTGATCTCCACAACCCAGGAACTAGGTAACATGATGATGGTTCTTGTAAAAATAGTATTTTAAATATTTTCAGAAGGCATGTATTCAAGCGGGGACCAATCGGAGCGACGACACAGCTTCAACAACAATAACAAAGTGCTGGTCGGAGGCGACAACGGCAAGACGCACCACAATGATCACAACCACACGAACCTAATACAGATCAACAACGCCAAGAAAGAGTCGCATTCGGCACCAGTCATGCCTCCCATGGTCAACCCATTCGATGCCATGCCACCGTCCCTTAAAAACTTCAACATGAACTTCCAGAAACCTCCTAACTTCCCTCAAACCTTCGATCTAACAGAAGACAACTCAAACGACAGCGCGTACGAAGAAGACTTACGAAACAGAGGACTAGAAAAATCTAACCAAGAGATTCGGAACCCGTCCCCGCCATTCGAAGACTTCTCCAACGATGATTATTTACAGTCACAACCGAGGTTCATGAACCCACGGTTCCCCAGGAACTGGGGACCCAGGACTAATTTCAGACCGCCTGGGTACCCCCCCCAGCAAAACTGGCCCAGGAATGGGCCGCATACCCCGAACCGGTGGATGGGCCCCAGGCCACGGTTTTGGTGAAGTGTTAGTGTGTGACAGTGTTCTTACTATATAAAAGTCGAGGTTAAGGCAATATCAGTGAGTTTCATTTAACAATAGAAACACGGAGTATGAAATAAATGGAGGGTTGACATGATTTTTTTCTAAGGATCGATTTGTAGATCGTTAGCGTTCAACTCTCAATTTGCTTAATACTCAGTGTTGCCGACCGGTTAAGCATAATGTTGCAATACTGTAAAATACATCATGTTTAATACCTAGTTGTCCCTTAGTCGACCTTCACACGGACGTAATAATATCGCAGCGGGATTTTATCCCGCACTGGATCTTCAACGCACTGCATAGGGGGCGTCCATTAATTACGTGAGGCGTTTATGAGGCGGTCGAGGCGAATCTCACCCAATCTCACATTAGGGACTCTCGGCAAATATCACGTAATTTTTTTTCCCGCAAAGAAACAATGTACAATTGCGAGACAACTGGGTTAAATTAAGTAAAACATGTTTTTCCGCCAATATGGCTAAATACTACAAAATCATATTTATCGCGGTTATGCGAACGCCACAAAGTAGCACAGTAGCTCCTCGATTGTTAAACCACCACCGGCCAGCCAAGGCAGCCAAACTCAATGCATAAATCCATCGCAAATAAGCACAGATTAACGTTTTTACACAAAAAATACGCATTTTGAAATAACTTACGTGAGATTATGTTTCGGGCCAAATCTCACATCTCACAGAGCGGGGGTGGGGGTCGAAAAATCTCCAAAATTGCTTCACGCAATTAATGGACGCCCCCTTAGCGCCGAGAGTGAAAATCGAAAAGTGTGTTGTTTCGCCCCTTTGAGATGCACTCTGTTGGATTCTCAACGCTCGCTTCAATACCGAGAGTTGAAATTTCAGTGCGCGTTAAAATTTCGCTGCGATAATTTTACGTCCAGTTGATGTCCGTCAACTTAGATATTTTTCTATGATGAGAACGTAATAAGTTTCATATCAATAGGTACCTAAGTAATTTTGATCCCTTTTTAAATTCCTTTCCACGGGATAATTTAGTTTTTTGTGCAGCACAAGTAGTTCTCAATAATCTATAGTTTTCTGACTTTTAATGGGTTGCTGCAATTGCAATGAAAATCGTTCTCATATTATTGAGTACAATGTTAATCAATTCAGTACTCTTTAAAATGTGAATTGAGAACATTACAATGTAGTAAAGACGATTTTTACCGTCATAATATGACTGTGTTCTTAGTAATAGATACTAAATATCGATAGGATTCGAAATTCTGTAAATATGAATATTATAAGTACTTCAGTTGTGAGAGGTTATTCTGCAATTTATTCTGTATGAGCTATGCAATGTTGAATGAATCAATAGTTCGTATACATAAATTGATAGAATCAGTATGTATGGCAGTCATTTGGTATTGGAGACAGTAGCAGCTATTGTATTATTTATTTGGTGACAAATTTGGCGCCTTATGTGTAGGTTTTCGCGTGTCTTTAGATGAAATCCCAAGGCAACCCACGAAATTCAAAATTTCTTACGGTTAGTCATAATATTTTATTTCACATAAACCTGCATGGGCACTGATGAAACGTCAGAAGCTAGGTGCACGGTTCCATTTCGTTGTTTTCTATGGAGAAGACCCGGCAAGAAACTCCACTCTTCAAAATAATTGGCTTTTACAATGATTTCAAATACCAGAGCTAATAGGTATTAGTATATTGCAATTTTCTGGGCAGTGTCAAGCTGTAGTGTATGTTGAACAAAATATGATTTGCGACCGCCACAAATATGGGTTTACATAATTATAATATTTTACTCTAGATGAGAAAAAATCTAAACATATATTTTTGAGATAGATTAGGCAAAAATCAGTCGGAAAAAAATAACAAAATAAATTTTAAAATTTAATTCAAAGATTTCAGTTTTTTTATTCTGTTTTTGAACACCATGAAATAGTAGCCGCTAAGTTATTACGTCATACGACGAGTCAATTGAACAACTTTGTACTTTTATTATTTTCGTAACCAAAGTAATTTTTATTTCAATTATATTTTGCATTCAGAAACAGCAAACCAACGATAAGTAGAATAATAACTCATTTTTTAAATTATAAACAATCATCATGCAAAATATCAGCGATTTTGTCTTTATAGCAAACTGACGTCATACCAACAGAGCAATATGGTGTCCACTGCGTCCAGCGTTTTCGTCAAATAACGCGCGAAATTTGATAATTAAAATTTAAATGCATTTTTACGGCACTAATCGATTAAATAAAAATGTTGTGTTTTTTTAGTGGTTTATTCGAACTTTAGAATCTAATTAGGATACTTTTCAAAATGGGTATAATACCCTATTATGTAAATAAATACATGTTGCCATCGCGAATCATAATTTAATCAACATGCAACCTGGTACTGACCTGCTAATTACAAAAAACGTAAGAAAATTTCAATTTCGCGGGCACCACCTTAAACCACAAAAGTAACTCATCCACGGTTGCCGCCAGTCCTGTGAAAGAGTAAAGCAGATCTCCTATTTGTTGTCATGCCAACCAATAGAATTCTAGTATTAATACAACACAAAAATAAGCGAGGTGAATGATTTGTTCCAACTTGTCCAACATTTGTCACCAACATTGAAGATGTGCAGTAAGAAGTGTTTGATCAAACATTTGTATAAAATTTATGCAATTTTATGCATGAGATAGAATGTTCTAGACTGGTTTATTTAGCGAACATTCAACTGTTGTAATTGAACGATTTAACGAATTAGATAATGTGAATACTCTTCCACATTTTAAAGTTCTTTAAAGTTGAAAATAACTGGGTAATATCAATATTATCTAGTTATTTTACGTAATGTTCGGGTAATTGTATTTGCCAGTTATTGTTGATGTTATTGGACCTACCTATAGTAAGTTGTTAGGTACCATTTAAGGTACAGTATGAATGTAAATAAATTGTTACATAAAAATAAGTACATTCGTACATACATATTTTTTATGTAACAATTTACCAACCGCAACCAATCACCATGGATTCAGTACGTGATTATAGATCCCATAGAAATTTGAAACATTAAAATTTTACGTCGGTTATTTGAAACAAATATTTGTAATACATACAAGAATCGAATGGACAGATTAAATATCTTCAAACTGTTGATACATATGCATCAGCTAATTAGCTGCTAGTGTGTCGAACCAAATAAAAATAATACATTCTGACGGCGTAGGTATTGCTATTTTCTATGAAACGACAGTTTCTTTTTATAAACTAGTTTCAATACTATGGGGTCAAGAATGTGCTGAATTCATGGTTACAGTTTGCCGGTCGATGTCCCAGACATCCTGTATATAAGTATTTGACGTGTACGAAATGGATGGTAAGTATGTAATTCAAATGTTTTAACACCTTTACTCAATGATAGAGCATTTGTATTTACGTTTTTACTATGAGTTGCTAATAAGTTATGATGTTTAGAAACTGAGTAAACTGGATTTTTATCCATATCAGAGGTTGCAGAATGCTGCTCAATTCTAAAGGGTCTTTTCTTATATAAGCAAGTGTGGAGCCCCATTTTTAATATGCATACAGTGTAGATACGTTATTTTCATAATTAAAAAATTATGAAAAAAGTCGTGTAATATTACATTATGTTCAGTCGTGAATCAAGGGATATCAGCCATATTGGGTCCAAAATACAAAGTAAAGGAATGGTCGTAAAGATTCGGCGCAATGGTAAAAACTTCCCTACTAACACTTTTTTTTCTGGTCTGATAGGGTGTAGAAATGACAATACAGTGGTATTTTCATATTCTAGAATTGTGTATAATGACTATAAGAGCTGACGCATTATTTAGGGCTGATTTTTCAATAATCAGATAACTTTTATCAGAGGAATTAATATGTCTGTTTGAGAGCTTTTGTATGGAAAATATGCCAAAGTTTCAGGTTTATTCTTCAGATAAAATTTACCTGATTATTTAAAAAACAAGCCCTTAGTTAATATTTCGATCGCCCATTAGAAGAAATTTGCTGACGAACATGAGATTATATTTTTGTTTTGTTTTTGATGATTTAAAATAACGTTGTTATGTAGTGTTCGAATACGTCTTCCGTAGTTACTAGCTGATGACAATATCTTTGATACACAACGAATTAATTCTCAAGTACGTACGTATACTGAATGCATATTAAAATAAACCTGAATGTTTTGTATACGGACAAAGTTACTACGTGCGTTTAGTACCGCCCGCAGTAACTTTGTCTCAGCGGCCAGATATTCGCAATATCTGTAACATTGTAAATATTTTTAATACATTGTTGTATGTAAAGAGATCTATAGACTCACAATAGTGATGTCTGGTGTATTTTCGTGTGATATACCATACAAAGAACGTTACACACTTGTATAATCTTTTCCTTCTAGTCTGTAATCATCCTATTATGTTTAGTGAGCAACTTGACTGTTTATCCGTCTCGAATTTGGGAAAATATTGTCGGGAAGATGTGCTAACAGTAATAATTAGTGATGGGCCGAATATGAGTTTTATGTTCGGTACTTGGCAGGTTTACCGAACATTTGTATTCGGCCGACTATTCGGCAAAAATGCCGAATATTCTACCGAATCATAATAGGCCATCCGGGGGTAGCGGCGTCAGCGGAAGGGACGTGCGTTTCAACGTGATCAATAAGCACAGACTTGATTTATTGCGAAACACGATAAGGCGAGCCAAATCCTGCCGAATATTCGGTTCGGTAAGCTTTTAACCGAATATTCGGCCGATTATTTGTATTCGAACTCGTATTCGGCCCTTCACTAGTAATAATACTGTATAAAATTAATTCTTGGTTCTATTCTTGTATCCTTCACACTAGATCGATTTATAGACAAATGTATTCCGGAATGAAAAAAAGTTCGATATGACTGTTTTTATAATCGAACATCCGAAAATGTGGGTCATATTATTGTCCTGCGTTTTTATCATACATCGGATAGTGTTAGCACATCTAATTATATAAAATGTACAAAAAGTTTTTTTCAAACTAAAAAATAACAGCCAAGTTGTTTTTATAATTAAAATAACATTAAAATAGAAACTCGCTTTTGTCTCGTAATTAAATAAAAGTAGGTTGACAGTAATATAGTTAGAACTTTAAAATAAATAGCTATTTTCTTTTTTGCTTATTAATAAAGCTTAACAATAAGGTTGTATGTTATTTTGTCTCTGGGCGCATTATAGAAAAGGTCGCTGGAAAATGATCCGTATCAGCTTATGTTTTGGGATAGTTAAACATATCAAAAGTACTTTAATAAACTCTTTGTGTGACGAAGGATTTTAAATTCGTGTTGTAGTAGTAGTTTACCCTACCTGCAAATCAAAAGTATTCTGAATAGTTAACTACATTTTAATTTAGTTAGGAGAATAAGGGAAAAAGGGGAATATTCGGAAGTAGAGTACGTTTAAAGGAGAACTGCATTCCATCTGCAAATTAGCTAAATAATGATCTCTTTTATGCAGTTTGTGGCATTGATATATCGGGACGACCAGACTGCCCAAAATGATCATCCAAAGACCATTCTTCCAGCTAAGAAAATCAAACTATCTCAATGATTTAAGGGTTGTTTCAGAATGACAGTTACAGTCGTCTATTATACACGACTTTAACTGTCATTCTGACAACGATTTTGTTCAGTTGAGATAAAGTTTAATTTGATACGTTGTTTAGATCATTTTTAACAGACTGTTGGTCCTGTAATTTTTGACGCTGACTGTAGCTACTTATTCTCATTTCATAGAATTTTCTGTGACTACGTTTACCCTCTGGTTTCTGGAAGCCCATTCAAGTTTTGTCGGATTTTGCTTTAGCTAATTATTGTTTTAGTACACAAAAAATACATTATTATTATGAGCTTGTGTCCCACTACAAGGCAAAAACTGCAGGCTTCTCTTCCGTCTTTCCATGTTTTACTCTTTTGTAATTAGTGCCCAATCTATTATGTAGGAGTTTAAACTAGTCACGTCCTGGGCCTGCCGTGTAGCCGGTTCCTGTTGTTCGGTACCTAATCTGTGGCTACAATCGCTTATGCAAAATGGTAGAAAAAACAAATACATCCCAAAACCTTCCTTCGACTCTCGCTGATGTCCTATCTAAAATTAACAAACGCTACAACTTTTGTTTTTCCGCCCTGGAGTGGCGGTGGGGTCTGTCAGAATTACTGACTAAAATCACACTGTTCCTTCCATTGCGTCTGGCTTCAGGGCTAGAGCACATTCATGTCATCGGCAATATGGTCCTGCCAGATGATAAGGCGGGTCCCGTTACGTCCATAGGCCGCTCCATTCAAAAGAAATTACAACAATTTGCACCTGATTTGACAAAAGTAATAAGTTTGACATTTAAATCCAAGCGTTAAAGGTTCATTATTGAATGGCAAACGTGCACTGGGCTTCAGAAACCGGGGTAAATAACTACATTGTTTTTTAAATGTTTTGCTAACGCCTTCGTTTTTAGTTCGACCGTTTGTTCCATAGTATAGTGTTTTAGGACCGGCGCACACCCACCAAAGCGCTGCGCGGCGTAGGTTTCGGTTTTGATAGTTCGAATGGCGCTGCGTTAAGGTGGAAGATACAGGGCAGGTCGCGAAATTCTTAAGTTTTTTTAAAATTAATTTACAGGTCAGTGAAAGGTTGTATGTTGATTCAAATATGATTCGCAACCGTAACACGTATGTATTTACAGAATCATAATAAAAAAATCAATACAGTCCTCTAAGTTCATTTAATTCTATGACTATTTCATGACAATGTTATTCAAGGTTGTATTGAAGATTTTAATGGTGAAAATTTTGTAAAGCTACATTTTTTACCATCGCGAATCATATTTTGTTCAGCATACAGCATACACTGACCTGCAAATTGGAATAAACGTAAGGAAATTTTAATTTCGTGGGCTACCGTATGATCACCGTAAGAGCGTTTATTCTGAAAGTTGGCAACGTCGCAAATAGCTGTCAAATATTTACCTGTTTTTATGAATTTGTAAATATTACTGTATGGAAATATGAAATATAGCTAACTAGTGACCTAAAATATGAATTATGTTTTGTAACTATAACACTGAATTTGATGTTGTAACCGTTTTAGGTGTAAAAAGGGCATTTGGAAAGTTTCCAAGTTCTTTTTTTACATCTAAAACTAAATATTCGTTGTTAAGATATCAATTATTGGATTTCATAATTAATATTTTAAGTCACTAGTTAGCGATATTTCATATTTACATACAGTAATATTGCCAAATTAATCAAAACAGTGAAATATTTGACAGCTATTTGCGATATTGCCCATTTTCAGAATAAACGCTCTTAAGGTAGAGCACCTTAAAGGAACCGAAGGCGACCGCAACTGCAAACTGCAGCGGCAACGTCGCCTAATTGCAATGACCAACTGTAGCGACACGTCGACAGTTTCTACGTAGCTGTAATGAGAACTATTACAGGCGGCAATGTCTATACAGGGTGTAAGGGGAACGCTTCCGAAGCCAGAACGTAGGTTATATACAACCTAAATGCAAACGGATACCAATAACCTTTCTCTTTCTTTAAATTGGTTATTTTGCATCAATTTAAAACGTTTGACGCTTCAGTAATGTTTCTACTCCCCCAAAAGATTTTCTTTTGGGGGCGTTTTACAAAAGATGCCTAAACCTAAAGTCGCGCCTGGACTGGGGTCGAGCGCGGGCATGCGTGACCCTATCAGCTGATTTTTATTTTTGAATTCATTACGTTTAATCGTGTTTATATAATATAATATAATAAATTGTGTTTAATCTCAAATAATGGTTCATCTAACTGTTCTCACAATATAGTGTATAAAAATGCTAAAAAATGTTGATAAAAATTGTAAAAAAAATCTTGATTTTTTGATGGTACTGTATCGAGAATCACTATCACCTATCTTCGTTTTCGGAAGCGTTTCCCTTACACTCTGTATATCTATTATTAGTCGTGTCGCTGCACATCATAGCGATTAGGGTGCAATTTGCGGCTGCGGTTGCCTTCGGAAATGTACCTTCAAGCTTGGGTGTCCTAAGGTAGCGGTGACGTCGCATAAACGTGCACAATTAGGTGTAAGCTTCCAGGGTAGCCTACGAAATTCAAATTTTCTTAAGTATTTGCCGTTCAGTGTCAGGCTTAAGGTTGAACTAAGTATGATTCGCGACCGTAACACATGTATTAAGTGAAATCATCAGTCAGTAAAAGTCTGCCACGCCCTCCCGCTCCACCCAGAGCGGGAGAAATTATTTGATGATTTCCCACCCAAAAAATAAAAAAATAAAATCATCATTCTCCTGCCCATAACCTAATTTATTTGGGGTCAGCGCAACATGTCTTTTTCTTCCACCCTTCGTGGTCATCTCGTTTGTTACACCCTTTCTAGCCATATCATCATTCACACAGTCCATCCGTCGTTTCTTTGTATGATTTTCATGTGTTACTGAATTATAATCATAAAAATCATCAATACCTACAACCCTCTAAGCTTGTTTAATTCCATTGAATTACTATTTCTTCGAAATATCATTAAATTGAAGTTGTAGAATTACGTGCCTTTCACCTTAATGACGGCCTTGATAGTGTTTTTGGACACGGCACAGTCAAACATCGAGGCCATTATTTTCATGAATGGCGTTATTGTGGCTGTTATGTGACGCCTACCGCAAACTTAGGATACTCAAGCTTAACGCTGTGTCCTAACCGAAATCGACTCACGCGCATAAGCGGTGTCGCGATCGTTTACAAGAATTGTGATTACAAACGCACTGGATTGATCGCGCATGTAAGTCCAATTGCACACGGACGTATTAAAATCGCGACGGCATGGCATTTTATCGTGCACTGGATTATCAACTCTGTGTTGAACCGAGTATTTAGAATCCAACAGAGTGCAGTTCGAGTGAGTCTCAGCGCGTCAAAAGAACACCGTGTTTGATTTTAAATTCTCGGCGCTAAGCAGCGTGTTAAAGATCCAAGGCGCGAAAAAAATCCAACGCGTTTTGGAAACGGTCGTAGGAACGTGAGTTAAGTCATATTCATAAAAACGAGCGCAAAGGTCGTTGTGCTACTGTAGCTTTTGGTTAGGACACAGCCTTATGATGCTCATTCTGCGTAAGAATATAAAGTCACCTGGAAGAGTTGTTTTAGCCATTGTCTTTTTATTAAAAAAAAAATCATCTTGTTAGAACATTGTACACACGGCTACACATCAAGCTATACATTTCCAGTTTATGCTGACCTCGCACTGTACGGAAATCCTATACAATGCGAGATCAGCTTATACTGGAAATGTATAGCTTGATGTGTAGCCGTGTGTACATGTACACAGGGCCCGCATTCATATTGCAGTTGGAATGCAGTTTATCTGTATATGTCACCGTAAAATTGTAAATACCGTTAGATTATAATCTATCTCGCGAGATTGTAAACTGTCGAAAGATTGTGAACCGTAACATACTACTTACAATTTAACGCATTATTTTTCGGTAGATTATAATCTATCGAAGTGAAACCGTCAAATTGTGATCTGGTATCAAGACTGATAGTACTTTGCGCTATTACTAAATAGTCAAGTAACTGCCACTAATTTGGAAGTAGCGCTCGCCGGCTGCTGCCGCGGCACCGCTCGCTCGGCTCGCGCGATTCTAACCTAACCTATTCGGTCGGTAAGCAGTATGGTGCAGTTCACAATTTATCGACAGTTTACAATCTCGCGAGATAGATTATAATCTAACGGTATTTATAATTTTACGGTGATATATACACTACCCCTACCTTCGTTGTAAAACTTGTTAGATAGAGAATGTAGAGATTCATGGATTTCGGGGTTTATAGTGGTCGCCCAGCGGTCGAATTTCGTCCATGTTTAAAAAAAAAAAAAATGTTTTTCTAGGCATTAGTATATAAAATTGTTAACTTTCTGCACTCCTCCGTATAAATGTTAACCGTGCCAAATTTCATTCTCTGTCCGCATAATTTTAATAAAAAAAGGTTACGAAGTTTTTGCTTCATGTATTGTACAGATTTATTTCTACGGGTTTATTAAAAAAAAAATCATGTCCGAAGACACACACAAAATCCTTATCCGACTAAATTAGCATTATTTGCTTCTAGTTGTTGCTTAGAAATTGAAAATCAGAAAATAAATAAATCACTATTCTACGCTATGTACTGTCAACTACGAGAGGAGCTAGTTTCTATTTTATTGTCTGTGTCCTAGATGGGACAATCCTGCAGGAACTCGGAAGCTAAACTAAAGGCCAATTTCTTTTTTACAGATTTGTCCTGCAGGGCATTGGCGAAACACACTTAAATGGCAATGCCTTTCATTTTGACAGTTCCGACAACATTACTTGTGGTATTTACCATCGTTGTTGAACATACAAATAATGAAGCAACTTGATTTTAGTATTTTACATTAAATTCCTTCGGATTGTGATTAAAGTGTATAACGCAGGGACTGAATTACCCAAAAATTAAGGTACCTTTAAATTTCGGTATGACATCATACCGTTAAATAAGGGTTACCGAAATATTTCGATACCGTTTTTATTTGCAGTAGCGGAATTTTGAGGTTGGAAATGCATTCCGGTATATTTCGGTAGTAGTACCTTAACCTATAATAAATGTGTCGGTAGCAGTACCTAAACCTTAATAAATAGGGATTTTCTTTGACGCTCACTTGAGAAGCCCTGATTGGCTAGTTGCACTTTATTATGACTCAGTTATGGTTTTTATTTCCGATCGGAAAGACACGGCTGGGAGTGTAAACCGGACTAATCTGAGTGCCTACCTAAGGTTTTCTTATCTTTCTTCTTTAAGGTTTTTTTTTCGTTCTTTTTATCCGATGATGTTGTGGAAAAATGTTTTCTCATAAACGTATAGAGCAGATACGTAAACGTAAGTACCTAAAAGTCTGTGAAGTTTTATTAGGTAGGTACAGTTACATTATTTACATTTAATATAACTAAAATTACAAGTGCATATGTCATCATAGATGAGTCATCTGAAAGCTCAGATTCAGATGACTGTATCTATAAAGATGACAAAAAATTAGACCTAGTCTCTCAGTCACATAAAAGAGATAAATATTATAATTATGGAATAGACCCCAATGGCGCAACTCCAGAACTGGATTCGCCAAGTTCACCGGATGTATTTGAGACCGACGAAGTCAATTTTTGTAATACCCTACAAAATATCTAACATCACATAGGCATGTTAAATTGCACGTTGTTATTAGGTACTATGTCATCTCGTCCCTAACGCCGCCGCTGGGTTGATGGAAAAAATATTAAAATACCTTCGATACTTATCTAATATTTTTTTAATAATTGATTAGTACGTGTAATATTTGTTTCATATGCTCATGCCCAACAGTGAGACAGTAATAGGCTGATGACGATGAAGGAAATGGTATTTTTCTTCTCAGAGTAGTCAGATAGGAAACGCCGACCTCATCTAGTTTAAAAAAATATGATTGACGTGTAAATGTTAGTACAAACCTACTTACAGAAATAAAATAATCTATCATTTTACCATGCAATTCCGCAATAAGTAGGCAGCGAAAATTCTCAACGCGGAACGAAACATCTAGCTCCAGCGAGGGCAAGTGCGTGGCTGGACGTGCGATTGAATCGCCCCAAAACAGTAGGCTATTAATGCGATTTTGAATGCGTCTAGAGTGGGAGTTTCGTTTCTATGCAATGTATTATCTATTTTTCTATGGTATAATCTACTGTTTACAGAGCACACACCAGTGCTCTGTTTTTCAGGGCACACGTCCTGGATGCTTTGTTACCAAATATTATTGAAAGCAGCGCAGACTTTTGTGATACACACTCGTATAGTGCTTAGCTGTTGTGGCATCTCGTATAGGTCGTGTCAAATTTCCAAATTCTGACCGAGCTGCACCGCCGCACTAGCCTGGCAATGCAGGATTGACCGTCGTATTAATGAGGCCAGGGTACTCATCGGGAAGCTCATCTGCTTCAGGAAGGGCAATACACGCCCAAGGGTGATGCGTTTTGTGAAGCGGGCGTTCTCGGGAACTACTATTAGTTTTCGAGAATATGCATCCCGCGTCACAGAGCGCATCGACTTCCTGAAGCAGAAAGTTTGTACATGGGCACACCGTATTTGTAGGTATAGGCGAACTAAGTACTAAGGAGCTGCTCCTTATAAACATGGCCATAGTCCAACAGGTTCGTAGATCTCGGAAGGATTTTTCGACATGTTGGATAGATTATAAGAAGGCCTATGACTCAGTGCCACATACATGGCTCATGAGGGTGCTGGAGAAAAAAATAGACGCAACTCTACGCACCTTCATGAAGTGGTGTATGAGGCAGTGGAGGATGGTCCTTCTCTATCCAGGATGTCCACAGATCCAGACGATTGATGAACCGATCAGCATTGAACGCGGAATATTTCAGGGCGACAGTTTGAGTCCCCTTTGGTTTTGATTAGCCTTGAATCCTCTAAGCACACTTCTGGAGAATTTAGCTCTAGGCTATCGGTTGAGAAGAGGTGGTCAGGTGATATCACACCTCCTTTACATGGGTGATTTGAAACTCTTTGCCCCCTCAATTTGCGACTGATGGAGCTACTGAAGGTAACAGAAACGTTTAGTAGCTCAGTTATCAGGATCATTTTTTTGTGGACAAAGGTGTAGTCATGCATGGAAATCGAGGGGGATAACCGGTGGGGTCCACAAGAGCCAATGCCTGCCAGGGGTGCGGGTTGTTCCAAAGAGATACCGTCGCTCCTGGCACACCGGCAACTGAAGGAACACAGGTGATTTTAGTCAGTAAAAGTCTGACACGCCCTCCCGTCTCCACCCAGAGCGGGAGAAGTGATTTGATGATTTCCCACCCAAAAAAAAAGGCGGGATTATAGAATCCATGGGAACCCAACTTACGGATTCTAAATACCTTAGAGTCCTCTCCTCAACCGAAACCTACAAGTATTTGGGTATGTCGGAAGCATTAAGCATCAATGCTGCCGACATGAAACAATCGTTGAAAGAGCTCTTTTTTGGCCGCCTAAGTGTCAAATAGTCTTTTATTAGGCGGAAACATGGTGCGTGCCTTCAACGGTTGGGTCATGCCGGTTTGATGTATTCTTTCGGCATTCTCAAATGGACTCAGATGGAACTTGACGCTCTGGATAGGAAAGTTCGTACATTGCTGACGACATATCGGAGATGCATCACCCACGGTCATCAGTGATGAGACTGTACATCTCGCGGAAGTTTGGAGGCTTTTTAAATGCTAGAACCCTCCACAACCGCAAGATTTGCAGTCTCAGGGAATATTTCTATCAAACTAACGTGGGGATGCAACGAGATGTAGTCGCAGTGGACAAGAGCCTCACCCTGAACCTTTCTCTTTGGCGAAAGAGAACTGACGCAAACCTGCAGTACTAGATACTAATGATCATAAGGAAGTACGGCAAGGCAAAGAGCTTCACGGATGCTTTTGCCTGGATCTCCATGAGCCTGATGTAGACTTTTAGCGTCGGTATCCTGGCTGCGTTTTGGTCGACCTCTTCGGGGATACCGAAGGTTTTGTCTGTGTGATTATGGATGAATTTATCATGACGAATAATTATCGGAAATACATTGTCAAGGACGATACGGTTGACATCTGTCGGGCATGCCACTTTCCCGGTGGATCAATCCAACGTATTGTTTCCAGTTGTTCTCGTCTTGCTAACGGCGAGTACTTGCACAGACACAATCTAGTAGCTAGGATTATCCACTTGCTTTGCAGTACAACTTTGTGAAGTCTGGCCGAAAGTCTGAAGTACCATACGGTATTTCAGACTTTCGGCCACATACCTGTTACAGGTATGTGCCCGACCCAGTTCTCGAGAATGGTCACGCCACATTGTACTGGGATCGAATATAACACTGACAGGACTATTGTAGCCAATTTTTTAATTTTTTTATGAGTTTTGTTAAAATATTTAAAAATATATTTAATATGTAAAGAAAACAATCAAGGAAATAATAATGTGTATTAAATTTGTATGGTCTATAACTGAAATAAACTAAATTGAATTTAATATTGGTTAAAATATTGTATAAGTATGTATAATAATATTTTTTCGTAAAATATGATTATTGCATAAACACATGACATTTGCCCTCAAACATAACTTACAGACATTACAGATATAAGTTCACGATTCCTAAGATTACCTTAAATCACCAAATTAAAATAAGTAGCATTATTGTCATTGGTTCTCGTTCATTTATTACGTTGATGAACGATCAGCGGTCGATAAAATAAAAACATAGGTATTACCCGGCGCACAGTCGGCAAGATACAAAGAAATAAGTAAAAGAGTACCTACAGCAAAATGTACAAAATACAAGTTCTAACGTGTTCGACCGCCGTCTCCCATGTTTTTCAGTACCAAAATCGTATAAAGGTTAAAACCGTTATTTGGCCCAACCTTTATTTATAAAGGTTTCGGTATAGCTCAACCTTTATTTCAAATCGGTACCGATTTATTTTTGAGGTATCTTAACCTCTTACCGTAACCGCTTTCAGTCCCTGGTATAACGGTATTAGGGTGCCGTGGTTTAATTGCGTTACACACTAACAGTAGCAATAGCTTTCATTTTGACAGTTCAACAATACTCATTGCGTTGTTTACGTTGACGAGCTGACAAATTTTTCGAACATAAGAAGCAATGAATTAGTAACATCCTTCAAAATTATTCATATTGATAGTGTGTTACGCAATTAGGGTTTTTTTTTTTGGTCGGAAATCCTCAAATAACTTCTCCCGCTCTGGGTGGAGCAGGAGGGCGTGTCAGACTTTTACTGACTAAAACCCACCCGTGTTCCCTCAGTTGCCTGTGTGCCAGGTGCCGCGGTACCTCTTTCCAACAACCCGCACCCCTGGCAGCCATCGGCCCTTGCGCGCCCCATCAATTGGTGCTGACATCTCTTTAAGGCGCGCGTGGACGCACGCGCAACGCGACGTCGACCCGGGCTTGGTCCTTACCGAACAGCTAGCTACCTATTACTCACCGTCCGCAAGCCCGCGCCTACGGTGGCCGGGAGTGTAAGTGGCCCGTTTTTGGGCCCCACAACAACCCCACGACATTTATATGGCAGTAGCCCAACAGAACACCCGTCAGGTCGGAAGATCCTCTCTTTTCTATGGAGGATCAGGAATTTTCTACTTTCTTCCGTCATGCGTCTAAAGATGTAAGTCCACGTCCGCAAGGACGTATAAAAATTGCGGTGGGATTGTTTCGCACACTCGATTTTCAACGCACTGCTTAGCGCTGAGAATTGATTATAGAACAACATGTTTTTTTGTCGCGCTGGGATGCTCTCTGTTGGATTGTCAATGTTCGGTTCAACACCGACAGTTGAAAATCCAGTGCGCGTCCTTGCGAACGTAGTCTAACTATGTGGGAAGGCCTTCCTCAGCACTCACGCCGAAAGAAGTCCGCTAATGGACATATTCGTTCCTCCCCAAGTATCGGCACCATGACCGATACTGCGCTTCTTTCAATCATCGGATTCCTATGACCTTCATCAGGTCATCGGTCCATGTTTTACGCTAATCCTTCCGGTATGTAGTCGCTGTCAGGAAAAGTTTTATTGGGTGTGTTACAAGAATTTCTCAGTCGGCTCAGCCTGATTTTGTTCCTAGTTTAGGCTTGCTCCTCCGTTACATCGAACTTTAACATAACTGTCGAAAGCCTCATTTCTCCAGTTGGAGTCGCCCTTTTTTGCCTAAACTTTTTGGTCTTGTTACAAAACAAGGACCAACGAGTCTTTTTTTGAAATAAAGAACCTAACGGAAATCGAAATAAAGTTCCTTAAACAAAACTAACAACTTAGTCCGGTTTACGTTGTCAATTTTGTATTAAGACCCAAAGTCGACATAAAGTTCGAAATACAAAAACTGTCGAAGGTTTAAGGCTTCTTCAAACAGGCGCGACGCGACAGCGCGACGTGACACTTGTAGAACAATTTCCATGAAGTTTTCATAGAAATTGTTCTACGAGTGTCGCGACGCGACCGTCGCGTCGCGCTAGTCTGCACGAGCCTATAGGCTCGGCTTACAAGTTAGATCGTGTTTTGTTATCGCCCAGAGTGTTGTTGTAGTGACCAAAAGACGCGTTATTTAATAAAGAACCATCTAGTGGAACACTCGTGAACCTCTTGAACGTTGTCAAAGATAAAAACACGTTTAAAGTGGGTTAATCATCTGGGCTGCTATAGTCGCCCTAACGTTTAACGCCAAAAATTTTTGGGCGACCATAGTCGCCCGGACGTTCCAGTGGTGACGGTTGGAGAATACAGGCGTGATGTTATAATAAACCCACGTTCAATTCCCAGCCACAACATCGAAAATTGACAATCCGCCCGTATTCTATTGATTTCAAAACTGTGAGGTGAATAGAAATTAATATTAATACTTGTATCGAAACTGCATCGAAGTTTTCGAGTGACCCCGACGGCGCTAAAATTGTGTTAGCGTCAACTTGGCCAATCTCAGTGTGGGCTACTAGTTTGTGCTGTATTGAATACTAATACGGTTGCCTCCTTGCACCGACTAGCGACTTGGCAGAAGGCCAGCGGGATGAATCAACACCAAAAAAGAGGAGTTATAATGTTTTTTTGGTGCATTTGTATCACTGTATTTTAGATTTAGGACCTACTTTTAGAAAAGTCAAAATCTCATGTTTCAACGTAGGTGTAGATGTTACATTTCTTGTTCCATTTCACATATTTGTAACCACCATTGAATGTTACGCTATTCGCAAATTTGGAACTAACGAGGATGTTGAGATTTCATCATCAAAATGATGAGGTCTCAACATCGTTTTTTCCACCCTGTTCATCAAACGTCTAAAGTAAGGAGTAAGAATTATTCATTTATTTCAAAGAATACAGTTCTTCCAAATAAATGAATAGTTCTTATTTACCTACGTTATATCTAAAGATACCCCTAGGTAGATCTGAATGATCTTCTTGCTTGGTTTTACGCCACACGAAACTCTTAAACTTAGGATTTGTATTTATCTAGCTACATTTGTGTTTGACTCTATTGTTGATGTTGACTTGTTGAGAGATAGACGTCCTAATTAAGCTCCTACGCGTTTTCCTCAAACACTGACTCAAATGGTAAATGTTCTGTAAATATGTCTTTATACCTCAGCTGTTTGCTGACATTAATTTTATTATTCATCTTGGGCCCTATTTAGATTATTAGCGCAAAAACCTAAAGTTGTAATCTCTTACCTATGCCCGGTTTCTAAGGTCCTCAGGTAAAGTCTCAATAGCTATTCATTCGACAAACTTATCGAAATATTTAAGTTTAGAAAACGTTATAAGCGACTTACCAACTTATTTAATAACATGGGAGTCCGTTATCGACCTAAAATTCAGGTTATTACATATAATTTCTATGAACATCATCAAAAAAGACCTACTTACCTATCTAAAAGTTAAGCATAAACAACATAAACAACTTTATACCACAAACAAACATTTTGTGGTATAAAGACAATCAATTTAACGTCCAAACTGCTGCAAGATATTTCGCAGACAGAATAACTAGGTGGCAAGTTGGATGGTAGCTCGGATCGAATCGAGACCGTTAGTTAGTAAGTTTGGGCATAACTTGATAGACGAGATCCACACTTTGGGATAGCTTGTCTACTAGCCGGACTATCGGCTTTATAATGTACTGCTACCAGCTAACTGAAAGGGTTGTGTTCACTTTTAAACTAAACGTGTTTGATCATATTGCGTTGTGGTATTAGTAAAACGTTATCTCAGAATACAGAAAGAATAAGCGCGGTAATTCCGTAACGCACTCTCAGTAGGTAGCAGTGGCTTTTATTTTGACAATTTAACAACTTTCATTGCTTTATTCATGTTGCTGAGCAGACAAAGTTTTCGAACATATGAAGATATGAATTAGGAATAATCTTCAAAATGATTAATAGGTAGGGGGAGTGTGTCACGCAAAACTCCGCAGAAGTATACAAAAGGTGTCAAAGGAAAGGGCTTCAGAGAGACGTTTCCAAAACTACCTATAACACGGTAAGTAAAGGGTAGAAAAGTTTAAGTTTGAACTTTTTAGTGCAGTGGTGCACTAAAAAGTTCAAACTTAAAAACTTCGCTTGAAAAGTATTTTTTCAGTTTGAACTCTTGAAACTTCGATCAGACCTGCTTTAGTCTGATCGAAGTTTTTATCCATTATATTCTCTGTGTATGTCAGAAAGTAAAAAGTAGTTTTCCTCAAGTTTTAGGTTCTAGCCTTGTAGGTCGTCATGATTCCTACAACTACAATGAGAACTTTTAGATACTTAAGTAGGTACCTATGCATAAATATTCTGCATGCTGCTCATTTATTAATTGTTTTTATGTAAAGTCCTTACGAAATAAACAGCTTCAAAAGATGTAGAATGCCATGGGGAAGCTTTACATGTCAAGTTCTTCAACATGTAACCTTCCAGTTAACCCTTCAGGCTACCGTTGACCTTCCCAACCTTAGGTACATTCTGACATTCATGGTTTTCATGTTTAGCAAGATCATAAAGGTATGTTTAACATAATAACATTACATTATGCCTTTATTCCCTAAAGGATCAGGCAATGTAGTACACCCAATTTTGCCAGTTGGGCGAGCCTTGTAGTTCCTTTTGAGTAATTCCTGAAGGTAAGCCCAAGAACACTCGACCCGACATGGGAAATGAACTGAGGACCTCATGCTCAGAAGCTAGAGTGAATAGGCATCTTCTGGGCACGCTCGTTCCAACATAGACCTCATCCATTAAACAAGAAAAAGGAAGCTTCCGACCGAATTATCAGAGAGAACGTTTTCATTATTTATTATTATTATTAACCATTAAAGTCCCACTGCTGGGCAAAGGCCTCCCTACCTTCTTTCCACCTTTCTGTCTAGAGCTGCCAAGGGCCAGTCTTTGATAAAAGAGTCCAGTTCAACCCAGCATCTCCGTCTGCTCCTGCCGCGATGTCGTTTGTGCCATTAAGCAGGACCCACTGGGTCGTAAGTTTGGCCCATTGATCGTCTGACATACGGCAGATGTGTCCAGCCCAATTCCATTTAAGCGTGGCAGCTTTCCATACTTATGTTTAAAAAAAGTGTTTTAGTTTCGTGTGGTGCCGGACGTAAAAGAATAGCACCATCCCATTTCTTCCCGTGGGTGTCGTAGAAGGCGATTAAGGAACTTACTAGAGAATAGGCAGCAGTGTTCTCTATGCATTTAAATCAGGCGTGGTCGAGGTCAAGAGCAGGTCTTTTCAGCCAGGGAAAAAAATATCGCACTAGGCTAATTGCCCATAGAACACCGAGTTAGATCTTTGGACAACCGAAATGGCAATCCGAATATTTATAGGATCTGCCTAGGTAGGTATCTCATAATCTCCAGATTTACCGACAATGTGCACGTTTAACGTAACTTCACGTGCTAAAGGAACAACAGTGAAGTTTTGAACAAGGAAGTCTCCCACGCACTTACTGAGCAACATACCACTAACAAGTTAAATAGGTGCTACGGTATTAGGATTAAGCACTTGTTGTTTTTGGGGCCTGTGAAACAGCGGGTAGATGTGAAATCGGTCATTTTACAGTACCTATATGCTGATAACATAACTAAACAGGGGTCATGACAAACTGATAACCGCCACACGTGTTGATCATAATCGAGAGCCCCCATGCCTCGGAAGGTCAGATAGGCAGTCGCTTCAATTAAAATACTGGTATGCAGCTGCATCCGGTTAGACTAGCAGGAAACCCCAACCTAGTTGGGAAAAGGCTACATTTCATCACCATTGTTCTCATAACGATGAAGTAAAACATCGTGAGGAAACTTCCCTCTTGAAGAGAGAAGGCTTGTGTCCCAGCAGTGGGAACATTATAGGCTTATTATGCTTATGCTAAGAGACCAGCTTATACCTACTGTTTTTGTTAGATACCAGTGTCTACGGACGTGCGGCCTATCGTAGTTACATCTGGCTTAGATAATGTTTTTCTTTGTAGTGATCATAAAGTTTTCATAGAAATTGTACTAATAGGGTCGCGATGCGCCGCGCCGGTCTGCGTAAGCCTTCAAGTTCGGTGTGTCATATTAACGCCCCCCGGATAGTGTTATTTCTATAATTAAATTAATTTAGATTTTCCACGTGTGTAGGCGTAAATCCACTAAAATGCGGTCGGAGTTATTAAGCCAAGAAACAAATGAATAGGTGCGTTAAGTTTCATTCACGCTTTTCCGTAGGTGGAAACATTTTAGCTTTTTTTTACCATGGCATCTCTTAGGTCAACCTAGGCTGCTGTAGGCTGCTTAACCAGGCTATCACGTAGGTGCCTTAATAAATTAAGGCGTTCAGACATTAAACTTCTAAACTAAGCGAAGTAACTACACGTTAAAGGCACCCCCTGTGGGATACGGACTTCGTCTCAGGGCGTCGCTTGGGGAAGGCAGCAAGGGACAGGTTGGATCGGATCATTCATTCATTCATTTCAGCCGAAAGACGTCCACTGACATAGGCCTCCCCCAGGTTCCTCCACTTCGACCGGTCTTATGCTTACCTACCAGATCCAGCGGATTCCCCCGGCCTTCACAAGGTCATCGGTCCCCACTCCAGAAGCTTTCGGCCCCATCGGCCATGTTCTGATCTGCGAGCAATGTGCCCTGCCCACTGCCACTTAAGTTTGGCAATTCTTCGGACTACGTCGGTTGCCTTGGTTCTGCGGATTTCTTCATTCCCAATTCGATCACGTAGGGTAATTTCGAGCATAGCCCTCTTCATTGCCCTATGGGTGACTTTAAGCCTTCTAATAAGGCCTATTGTGAGCAACGGATCGTATCGTAAAACATTTTTTTATTGTTTTTTTTTGCTTGCCTGTGTTTATAGTGGTGCTTACAGCCCACGAATGTTAAGCGAAGCTCAATAGCAAACTTAATTTCTCACTATTTCAAACGGCTTGTTTACTTATATGAAACACTGATAGGTACCGGTGAATGTTAATTAAAGCAAATAAAATCAGTGCCTAGAATTAAATCTACAAAACTGATATGTTAGAAGCATTGCTGCTAAAATTAACTCATGAATAAAGTTGTCTTTCATTAATGTAGTTCGCGCTGCCGATTTGCGCTTGAATTAATTCCAAACGCTATTATTCATATCCACATGAATACATCCCGCCTACCATAATAATTTTGAAACGCAAACCCTCACATAATAATTAAGATATCGTATCCTCAATCGCGAGTCCCGGAGCCTCGAAATAATTACTTCGCGCATGTCATAGGTATGTAGTTCCTTTGTGAAAATATTCCAATTTCAGCTAAGACGTGAGTTTCACTCGTAAGGCTAATTTACTTCTCCTTCGTTTAGTAAGATAGAGTTATGTAGTTAGAAGTGCAACTGTCTTGAGGCAAGGCACCTCTGTTTGCTTGTTATCTAACTACTTTTAGTTGTTTGACTACTGTTTCACGACTACCTTCAATTGTTTCGCTTTTAGGAGCTTCAAACTAAAGCTTTTTGACCTGTTTTCTTTTGTTTTGTAGGTTCTACATGGTTTCGGGCTGTTTGGATGTCGAAGGATGGTTCATATTTTTAAGGGCGTCTGTTGCTTGTTACTGGACACTTGTATCATTTTGGTTTCGTTCATGCTTTCTCTTTTTCAGATACTTCGAATCATTAACTTGTATCTACGTTATGTGTTAGGTCAATCGTTAATGTCTTGAGTCTGAATATCTAAACATAAAATCAAAATGATCACTTGCAAGAAAACGTAACACGCGTAATGGAACATGGATGTTAATTTTAACAAATCAAACAAAATAAGTACAAGAAAAGGGTTTTGAACTTTTTGCTATGGAAGCTGGCACCCCAACGGCATTTTGATTTTTATACAAAGTTGCTGCGCACAATGAAGCTTGTTCCTATACCTACCTATGTGGGTTGATGATTTTTCAATAGTCAGATAGCTTTTAACTTAGGAACATAAATTGCGGTTTGACAGCTTTTGCATAAGAAATACTTATGTCAAACTGTCTGATAAAAGACAGTCTGTCTGTTCAGATAAAAGTTTATTTCTGACTATTGAAAAATCAGCCATAAGCAAACAAAAAATGTCCAGGTAAATAGTAATTAGCCACCCTAAGGTAATATGTCAGTGAAACGGTGCCGAGATATTTGGAGGTAAAGTTCTCATAAGGCGATCTTTCCCTGCAAATACTCCTATGAGTGCTCAATTGCCCAGCAGAATGAAAAAGAACGAATTATGTGAAGAGTATGCCAAACCCTTTCGTCCAAATCAACGAATCTATTCAACAAAACTTGGGTGTTTTATCAGAGCTCTGTAAAGGATAAAGCTTAAAGGAGCGAGCTTTTAGCAAAGCTCTAGTCAATAGTGCTGTCGTTAGGCACAAACGATTGCATGGGAGCTTTGTAGTTTAAATAAATAAAGAGCGGAACGTAGCGGTGCGACGTCGAATCGTTGCATCCATTTCCATTGACGATTGAAAACGGTGGACGTAGTCACACCGTTGTGTAAAGGCTGTAGCAGATTTGGGCGGACCGAACTGCATTGCAAAAGTACACCTAACTACGCCATATAATGTAATAAAAGAATAAAAAAATATTGTTATATTAGTTCGGAGTAACTCACTGTCAATCGCAATCTGTATAAATAAAGGATATTGCTAATCTATTGCTTCATATATTAGAAAAAATTGTCTGCTCAACAACGTATAATGTTTGTTCCAGACATTTACATCTTTCAGAAAGTTTATAAAAATTAATTACAAAAAAAAACATGTAGGTAATAAATAATATAGAGTGGAAGTCATGGTGTGAGTGTTTGTGTGTACACACACATGAGTGAGCATGAGTGTGTATTAATTAAACCTTCACACACAGAAGGCAAGGGATTTTTTATATTGAAATCGATGTGCGACATTTTGCGGTCAGGTAATTACCTACTACAATGTCCTTTGACAGTTTAGCATCTGAGTGATCTTAAATTGTCGTTCGTTACTTTAAGGTACATAACAGGTTGTTGTTACAGGTAAAATCACCGTAAAATAACTACAAGTACCTATTCACTTAAATGGAACCAAGTCAGCGATAGTTGGCATCAATAGGGTATTACACTCATTTTTGAAGTGTCTTAATTAAATTCTAGAGTGCTAATAAACCACAAAAAACACAACATTTTTATTTAATCAATTAGTGCCATAGAAATGCATTCACAATTTTCATTTTCAAATATCGCGCGCAATTTGACGAAAACGCTGGACGCAGTGGACGCCATATTGCTCTGTGGGTATGACGTCAGTTTGCTAAAAACAAATGCGCGGATATTCTTTAAGCAAATTGTTTATAATTAAAAAATGAGTTATTTTTTTTCTACTTATCGTTGGTTTGCCGTTCCTGAATGCAAATATTATTTAATAAAAATTACTTTGGCTACGAAAATAATAAAAGTACAAAGTCGCTCCGTTGACATGACGTATGGCGTAATAACATGACGGCTACTATTTCATGGTGTTCAAAAACAGATAAAAAAAGGAAATCTTCAAATTGTATTTTAAAATTAATTTTGTTGTTTGTGAACTAAAACTAACATTTTCTGACTGTGTTTTGCCTAAGCAAAAACTTAATACCTAGATTAAAAAAACAAAAAAACACGCTTTATAAACCAAACTAAAAAAGCAGAAAATAATTCCAAAAAAGCGTGGGGTGCTTTTGAGGTATTTTTAACCGACTTCCAAAAGGAGGAGGTTCTGAATTCGTCGAAACCTTTTTTTTTTTTTTTTTTTTATGTATGTTCTTATAATCAATTAATATGAATCACCCCACGTGTTTTTGAAATTATTTTCTGCTTTATTGGTTTATTCTTTTTAGTTTGGTTTTTAAAGCGTGTTTTTTAGATTTTTCTTCTATTTTTTTTTTACATTACGGAACAAATTTATGAAATTATTGAATTGTCATCGGTCTCGGATAAGACTACAAAGTTTAAATGAAATCTGACCGTTTGCAGTGTGGGCACGCCACGATTGCGGCGGTAAGTCCCCTCTTTGAGAAGTGGTTTGAGAGGCGGCATGGCGTCCTCACCTTCCGCCTGACACAGGTCCTCACCGGACATGGCTGTTTCGGGAGGTTCCTGTTTCGGATAGGGCGGGAGGAAACGCCCGGGTGTTTCCATTGCGAAGATCGCCCTGAGGACACGGTGGAGCATACGGTGGAGGTCTACCCGGCTTGGGCGGAGCATCACCGTGTCCTCGTGAAGGTGATCGGCGGCGGCGATCTCTCGCGTCCGACCTTGGTCCAGGCCATGGTACGGAGCGAGAGTGCATGGCAAGCAGTAGCCTCCTTCAGCAAAGCAGTTATGCTCGCAAAGAGAGAGGCGGCACACGTGAGGGAGATGCAGTACATGCGCCCTCACAGCCGTGGCCTTCGCAGGAGACGCCCTGGGCGTCGGGAATCCCAGGCTGATTCCCGGCCATCGTAGGCACGGGCTTGCGGACGGCGAGTAATGAGTAGCTCGCTGTCCGGTAAGGACCAAGCCCGGGTCGACGGCGCGTTGTGTTCCACTCACGCCTCAAAGAGATGTCAGCACCAACTGATGGGGCCCGCAAGGGCTGATGCCTGCCAGGTGTGCGGGTTGTTCGGAAGACATACCGCGGCCCCTGGCACACATGCAACTGCGGGAACACGGGTGGGTTTTAGTCAGTAAAAGTCTGACACGCCCTCGTGCTCCGCCCAGAGCGGGAGAAGTTATTTGATGATTTTCCACCCAAAAAAAAGGCAAGAGAACATTCGTAACATAATCTTGTTGTAACAAATTATTGTGTGTCATACGTTACGCTTGGGTGTAACAGCCAGCTCAAACAGTGAAAAATGCATGCCGTGAATGTAGCGGAGTACAAAAACAACACCATTGCTACCGGTGCCTATATTTTGTATGGCCCTGCACTAAATGAGTGCTGCACCTGATTCAAGTTTGTAGGTAAACACAAGTTTTCTAGTACCTATGCATCATAGAGTAGGTACACTGTGATGCATAGGTACTCGATGCTGCAAAGTCATGGAATTAGTATGTGGAGACTTATGGATCGATCAGTTTGAGCTACGGTTGCCGTGGTTGGTCCGTGGATGGGTGACCATGTTTACATAGGTACATATACCCCTCCGTGCCTCGGAAAGCATGTTAAGCCGTTGGTCGCGGCGGTCATTAGTGGATTTTTGGCAGTCGTTACGGGTCGTCAGAGGAAAGTGGGTTGTGGAAGTCCGATAGGCAGTTCCATGTAAAATACTGGTATTCAGTTGCATCCATATAGACTGGAAGCCGACCACAACATAGTTGGGAAAAGGCTAGGCCGTTTGATTGACTGATAGCTCAGGCTGAAAACGAGGAATTAATTATTATTATGAGAAAAAAAAAACCTAACATGTCATCTTGTTTGCTTTAATTTGATTGTCACTATTATTGCATAATCTCCTTTCCGACCCTGATGACCCCATCACTCTCCTTCAAGAAAGCAGTAGGGCCACCAGTACAGCACACAGAAACAAACAACCGTCCTTCCGACCACCTCGCCGCCGAGGTCCTCGCGCCCCGCGAAGACCCCGAGTAAACGAAATCCCCCCAACCGTCCCTTGCCCGCAGAAGTGCCAGCCCGCGCCGAAGTTGAGCAAGTAGAGTTAAAATCCCCATGATATAATAATAAGTAAATTGTTTGATCCAGCCTGTCCCCACTTGCTGCCCCCCCAACAGTGACTCCCTGAGCTGAGGCTCGTACCCCGCAGGGGGTGCCCTCAGTGCGCAGTCGCTATAGGTAGTTTTGTAAGCTCTGGCTGGAGGCTCTTAGTCTAAAAGCTAATAGTCCCCACAGGAAAGCCCGGTTAAGCAGTCACGGCCTCTCAAGGTCAACTGCGAGATGCCATACCCAAAAAAATAATAATTGCATAATAATCATTGTTCTAGAAATAAAACCGGAATGAGGTATTTTCAATCCCAATGCTAAGGTAAGTAAGTAGGTAGGTACTAAGTACCCTATGCAGTAAAATCAACCGCACGGAAATTGAAAGCAACTTTATTCCGTATTATATCAAGTAGGTAGGGACCTATTACTTACCTACACTTGATATAAGTACGAAAACTACCTACTGGTAGTTTTCGTATATCAAGTATATCTTCTATTGACGTGCGGGTCCACCCACGTCTCAAATCCCAATACGACACGAGATGAGATTTAACGTCAGTCGAAATCGTAACTTAGAGTGGAAGTAAAAAATACTTGCTGGCTCGTGAATACAGGTACAAACCTTGTTTTAAGATCTCTGTAAGGGCTGTCGGTATCATGGAACCACCCATTTTTATTGTTTAGGAGTTACATTGTTTCTTATTAATTTCTTGAAAAATACTCGCTTGATCTACAGGTAATTTACTGTGTAGGGTACACACGGCTACACATCAAGCTACACATTTCCAGTTTACGCTGATCTCGCACTGCACGGAATTCCTATACGATGCGAGATCAGCTTATGCTGGAAATGTATAGCTTGATGTGTAGCCGAGTGTACTATGAGAGCAGCTAGTTTTGATTTTATTGTACGTCCTCAATGAGACAGGCCTGCAGAAACTAGGAAGATATACTCGTACTAATGGTCAAACCTTTTTTACAGAAACCTGCGGGGTATTGGCATATCTTAATCACCCTTTAATGTTCCCACTGCTGGGACACAGGCTTCCTCTGTGAGAGGGGGTCGACCGTAATCCATCACGCGGGCCCAGTTGGCAGATGTCACATGTCTTCGAATGTTTCGTTCTAAAGAATGTTTTCTCAGTAACTTGACAGTTTGAAGAAGAATAATGTTACCATACTAAAAATAATAGTGTTGGGGTAGTGGAACATTTTGCGTAGAGAACGAATGATAAAAATGGTTTAATTTTAATTTCGTTATAAGACTTTCAAAATTCGTTTATAACATGTGGAATTTAAGAATAAGTATATAACAAATTCTACTGTTTTGTATAGTGCATATCATGTTTATAAGACAAGTTATTAAATTTTAAATTATTTTTTGCATGTAAGTACATTATGTTAAGTTCATTCTATTTCATTCATTCTTACACCACCCCACTATCTTTTTTTGTCAGAATCTGCCCTTCAACTGTCATGTTACTGAATACGATTATGAGTCCAAGTATAGGTTCGAACCTTGTTCGAACTCACTGCCTAGAAGTCGGGGCTGATATTATTGGGCTACCGCTACTACGTTATTTTTATTATTTTTTGGGAAAATAGTCACATAGTAGGTAATTTAACACACTTATAATAGTAATGCCTTTCATTGTGAGTTAACAATATTCATTGCGTTATTTACGTTGCCGAGCAGACGATTTTAAACCGACTTCAAAAAGGAGGAGTTTTTCAATTCGACATGTTTTTTTAATGTATGTTTGGTCACAACTCCGTCATAGTATATATGTCGCCACCATCTGGGTAAATTAGCCAGCTAATTGGACGCCTACGCAGTTCATTAAACGCCGGAATCCAATTTAATAGCTGAAGGACAACTAGCCAAGTCATTGAGCGCAACGTTTAACCAGATGACTGAATGTCGTGTAGTCATTTCGTTAATTTGGATATTGATGAATTTGTGATGTTTGGTTTGGTGACTATGAGTTCACAAATTATGTACGACTATTTTTTACTAATACCTACCACTAAGTAACTAGTAATAGTAAAATGATGGTTCACAACAAAGTACATACATAACACGACTATTACTCTGTAATAAAGTCAGTCAGTTAGTTCAGTCAGTTTAGGCTCAAATATTTCGCGAAAACTTGCAGAAGGCGTAGTATTATTTGGCGCCTCCATGTTTTAATACTATTTTGACAATATCACACTTTAATTTCACTTAAAATTGCACACAAGAACGGAAAATAACATCTACGGTTTGCGCTATTGACGCCATTTTTGTTTTGATGACTACTAGCGCCGCAGTAAAAAAAATACCTAAATTAAATTTGAATCACTTGGCTGTCTTGGTCAGTCATCTTCAAAGGGCTGACTTTCAATACGCCAAGCTGTTAAACGTTTAATGATTCTAGTTCAATTAACTATCGGCCTAGGCATCCAATTGGATGCCGGCGTATAATAAACGGCCTAGGCATCCAATTAGCTGGCAAATTTAACCAGATGGCTGCGACATATATATATACGGATTTGCAAAATTCTTTTTTTGGTCGAAAGGGGTTTATTTCGAAATGGTCCCATTTAAATTTCATATCTGATGATGATGATGAGTTTCGGAGAGACAACGGAACTCTTCAAGAAATTACAGCAAATCAACCGCGATTGCTGCTATCGCATAAATATGCATGTTTTGACCCCAAGGATGGCGAAATTTCGAATTGGTGTGGGGTAGGTACTATAACTAAAACATTAAAAACAAAAACTTTTCCAAAAAAAAAAACAACCGACTTCCGAAAAAACACTACCTGCATTTTTTTCAAGATTGCTCGGCTTTTATGCTCAAAACAAATATCCACAGTAAGAAAATTTAGTTTATTATCCAATCAAGTTATTTTTGAAGTTATACTTCTTTTGGCGCGTTTGGAAAAAATCATGAGAGTAAAATTTTTACGATGCGCGCGCACTCCGTCAGCCAAAAAGCGACATGATGAAGTTAGCTGATAACTGTCATTATTTAATTTATCATTCCTTTTACAGAGAGTTGTGACATACGCGATGAAATCTTTAGCTAAGTATTTTTGTTCTGTTAGAACAAAAAAGAAAAAAACTTCTTACGTGCGTAGGTACAGACGCCAGCACATCAAGCTACCCCAACTGTCAAATTTTCCCAATTGAACATGAACCTTAATCTTATGTCATAATGTTGAAAATCTATCAAAGAAATTTGACAGTTTGGGGTAGCTTGATGTGCTGGCGTCTGTACATAAGCACACACACGTTATTTTTGTCTAGATCAATTATTACTGTAGTAAACCAAATAAGAATTAAGACTTACCTCCGCCATTTAGTTTAGACTTCTTGCTCATCGATAAATAGACAGACAGACGTACAAACAAAGACTTCAAACGTAAAACACCCTCTCTTTCTACGTCGGGGGTTAAAAAAGAAAGCGAGAAATAAACGCTCTCAAAAAAATAACCCTTCACTTTGCGAACGATTTATACAACCTAATCTGGGAACGCCGTTAGGGCCAAATAAGTAATTAGTGGGGTTGAAAAACACTTAAATTTCCCGGTTAATGTGTTTTTGCGACAACGCCTAATGACCTGTAGGAGGTGAAAAGGGTGCGAATGTAAGCGAATAAACATCTTTTGCGGCCTCGTTTAACACTCTGGAGGGGTCAATTTGACCCCTGGGTACTATGCTTCCACTTGTTATTTTCTTGGGAGACTCGTTGTAAAACGTATTTCACATGAACCAACGCCTTCTTCCAATGGGCGTAGGCAAAAACTATCTAACGCCACCTGCTACGACCCTACATACCTTCTCTTTTTGCTTTATTTGAAATGAAATGAAATGTTTATTTTTACCCGATTGCGCGACGCAGAGAGGCATCTTAATAAATTTAACAATAAAGACCTTGCTTATAAAATTCAGTTTAATAGTCAACCTCTTATGATAAAATGTTGTAGTTCCCATTTTTTTTCAAATTCACTCTTTACGCAGTCGGATTTTTAGACTATTTTCTTTTGTATTCACTTTTGTAAGTAGATCTTTTAATTAAGACACTTTTACATGTCAATATTTTGTTAATAAATTATTTAAAAGTACATTAGACGGCTCCGGCATTTTCTAGCTTTCTGATCCTTGAGAAATAAATGTCGGAACAAACTCTGAGGTTTACGTTCATTCATATACGCGATTGCGAGTACTAAACACCTGATTTTTCTAAAGAATATCACCAACAAGGTCACTATTTATGTCCTTCCAGGGTAAGGTTCCCAACCATGCTGTTAAAAACAGTATTATACTGTTTTTTGTTCGTTAATACTTTTTACTGTTCTATAAAAAAAGTATACCAAATACTGTTTTTATGTCCGCTGGTATCCGGAGCCAAACGGAAAGTCTGCATAAAATGTAAACGTCCGTATACAAACTACATTTCAGAACGAAACTGTTAATGTCAAGTGAATGCCACGCATGCGCCGCGCAGAACGCATGTATACAAAAAATAACCGTTTTTTGTTTTGCAATTGTGCAAGAAGCTCCAAAAAATGTGTTTTTAAAACGTCAAAAAAATAAAATACTGTTGTCTTCTGTAAAATACCTACTGTTAATTTTATTTCTCCCATCATAATATACTTCATTTCTCGTACAAAAAGTTGGGAACCCTATTCCAGGGCCCCAATTCAGTATCGATATAATGATTCCCCGCGGAATCTTACTACGTTCAGACTACGTCAGTATGGTTTTTTTTAGAAACCAGTGTAACGGTAAGGAATCGAAATGTGATATTCTATATGTTCCAAGCCAATTTGTCGATATTATTAATACAATATTAGCAGAATTCGGGTGTGATTGACGTGGTTACGAGTAAGGAATCGTTAAGTGGACATAGTGAATTCAGGCCCAGGGCGCCCTCCCGGCGTTTCCACGCATATCTATCCATATGTACATACTTTTTGTTAGTTGCCTCTCATTTATCTTCTCAAAAAGACCAAACCATCTAAGCAAATTCTTTTTGGTCACTACACCTTTGTTAGTTATCTTTCATTTTTATGAAATAAAAATTCTAGAGATGTGACTTAAAAGTAAAAAAACTTAAAGCGACCGTTGCTTTTTAAAATAATGTAGTTTTACATACAAAGCTAGAGAAACAATGTAGCAAACCGTGCTTTTGTATTCCAATTTTAATGAGTTCGGTTTGATATAAAATATTCCATTTGTGTGGAAATGTTTTATGCAACCCATTTTTAGACATTGTTGCTTATTTTCACACAACATGCAGAGGTTATTGGTTTATTCATTGAGCTCAATGTTGTTTAAAAAACAATATCAGTGGGTAAAGCAATGTCTTACATTTTGACAATTCAACAACATACACTGTGTTAGGTATTTACGTTGTTGAGGACACTCTTTCACTCTTTTTAGGGTTCCGTACCTCGAAAGGTAAAAAAGGAACCCTTATAAAGATCACTCTCTTGTCCGTCTGTCTGTCCGTGTCACCACCGATTTTCTCAGGAACGGGTGGACCAAGCAAGTTGAAATTTATACCAGATACTGAGGTCTATAGTCCCTATTTTTTTTTTGGGTGGGAAATCTTCAAATAACTTCTCCCGCTCTGGGTGAAGCGGAAGGCGTGTCAGACTTTTACTGACTAAAACCCACCCGTGTTCCCTCAGTTAGTTGCCTGTGTGCCAGGGGTCGCGGTATCTCTTTCGAACAACCCGCACCCCTAGCAGGCATCGGCCCTTGCGGGCCCCACCAGTTAAGGGAAAATTCCAAAAATAAAAAGTTGAAAATTAAGGTAAATGTTGGTACTTACAAGTTTTCGCGAAAACCCAAAGTTACCCATTTTTTCTTTTATTATGGCGGTATGAAGGGTAGGTACGGTACCCTCGGCGCACGAGTTCGACTCGCACTTGACCGGTTTTTTGGACATGTAAAGCAATGATTTGCAATATCCTTCAAAATAATTCAGATTGTGATTGAGAGTAAGTTAGAGTGCAGATAAAAAAAAAAACACTTGAATCGAGATTCAAGTTTGCATAGTTTATCTGCATTCCACAATGTGTACCTACTTAGGTGGTAACTTTAAAATAAAATCCTACTAATATCACTACATAGTATAAAACAAAGTCGCTTTCGCTGTCCCTATATCCCTATGTGTGCTTAAATCTTTAAACTACGCAACGGATTTTGACGCGGGTTTTTTAATAGCTAGAGTGATTCACGAGGAAGTTTTATATGTATAATACACCGAATTCCACGCGGGCGAAGCCGCTGGCAAAAGCTAATATATTATAAATGTGAAAGTTTTGATGTTTGTTACTCAATTACTCAAAAAGGGCCGACCGGATTTATATGAAATTTGGTACACAGATAATTTATAACCTAGATTAACCCATATAATACTTTTATCCCGGTAGCAAGTTCCTGTGGGTTAATTTCCGACCTCTACCCGGCTGAAGCCGCTGGAAAAAGGTAGATTGTGAAAATTATTACATCGTTCTAGATAGTGTACCTGTTAATATAAAATAAACTAAAAAGGATGAAGTAATACCGCTTCTAAAAGCATAAATAATTCACCCGTATACAGTTAATTTCCACCCTTAGTATCTTAAAATAACCTTTATTAATGCGCCAAAATATAGGTAGGTACCTATTTACATACGTATTACATTTTATCGGAAATGGTTTATTAAGGAATCCCTTTGAACGCACCTGTGGCCGGATTTCAGCTATTCAAAACATTCCAATTTAGATTGCGGACAAAAAACGCTCGGTTCCGACACAAAGATTCATTTCATGAATTTCGGAGATAGGATGTTGGTCACAATGAGTAGGTATTATACATTGAATAAATATGCTTCTTAATACTTCTAAAACATTAGATATTTACCTAATGTTATAATTTCTTTGGGCGTTCTTCAACCATCGTTTCGATTTTCTTTAGCTTAGATTACAGTTCTTTATTTTAGACATTTATGTAATTGCTAAATTACTTTCATGACGAGGTAATGATCAGAGCATTAACAATAAAACTTTATGCATTTAATGAAGCTTTTAAATAAAATGGTCTTTCGGCCTTTGGGCAGAAAAAAAGATTTGAAAAAGCTTTCTATTTCTATGGATTCGGTACATGATTCTGGGGATCCCTGCGTTAAAATTATTCGTCATCTATAAATTTCTTGTTCCATACTTAGGTACATTTTGACCGCGTAGGTTAGTAGGGAAGAGGGGGGTACAGTGGATCACTTTTTTATAAGCAACTCAAATCAGTAAATATATAATAAATTAAAGAAAAAACAATACGGCTGGACTGATAGAACCGGATGTAGGCTAAGGAAATCAATTTCAACTTTAGCAATAACATCAATAGTTTTTGGGCAGTAAACGTTTTTTTAGGCTTGGGAAATGACCCACTGTACCCCACTACCACGATCGTCATCTTCACGTGTCGATCTTCACGTGGGGTACTCTGGATCGTAGTGGGGTACAGCGAATCAACACATGAAATTACCATACTTGTTTGTTTGGGTAACAGTGAACTGTTTCAATAAAAATATGAAATAAAATTTAATTATTAAATATAATTAATTTGTTAAATCAATACTTTTAATCAAAATTGCATTAAATCAAGCCTATGAAAGTTGCTGCATTAAAAAAAAGTGAATGCAGCAACTTTCATAAGGTTTTTCATTAAGATTAAAATGGCTTTTGTTTTTCTTTCCTGCTGAGATGAGATCGATCGCATCCTTCATCTTTCCCGATTAACGAGACTAATATTCATTTTTGTTGTACGGTTCCGGACCATGTTGTTAGTCTGAAACAATAACCAAATTAAGTTCGGTGCAAGTTATATCAGAGTGAAACAGTCCACTGTTCCCCAACACGTCATATTTGAAAATAAAGCACACTTTTACGATTAACGCAAACTAAACGACAAGCGCAACTATATATTTTGAGAGTTAATTTATTCATAATTTAGGTAATTTAATAATATCAAATAGTTTTTAGTGTAGAACTTTTGATAAATACTGGAAAAACAATAGATTTCGTACTTACGGGCGACGAAATGGCGGTAACACTTTCTTCGACAGCGTGAGCGTCAAAGGCACTGGCGATGGCGGTGGGGAGGTGTGTGGCGTGTTTGTAACCGATAGACAAGGAGATATAGACGTGGATTCACTGTGCCCCACGGTCCACTGTACCCCGTTTACCCTATTGCATTTTTGTAAAAACATCAGAAAAAAATAACCAATAAATTTTAAAGCACAGGGGTCCAAGATCGTGTACTGAATCTATGCAGGTTGTGCGTCTATGTCCCTGCTGCCCTGTATGCAGTGCAACATGAAATTTATAGATGGCATGTTCGTTTCAACGTACGTGTACGTTACGTTTACGTATTAAACGTACGTTAACCCACCATAAGTAATTGCATAAACGTAAACCCTTGCAGTCGGGTAAAAAGAACGTACTAACTTTTATTCAAATGTGAGGGTAGTCTCAAGTATTTATGTGAAGATAACGCACAAACGGTAATGGATTCCATTTTTAAATTGCACCCATCTCGTGATTGGACAGTGTAAAAGCAACTAGACTACGGTGCACATGGGAACGTGAAATTTTATTCAGACGCTAAAATAGTAGTAGCCTTTTAGCGTAGCAACATGGGAACATGCGTTGCGTTATCGCGATTCTGGGTTTCGGAGAAAAGTATACCTTGATTTTTTTTTCAATATGTTGAAACTTCCATTTATGTCATCAACGATTTTCGTCTACCGTGTTAGTGAAATGAAAATATTTATTCTGATTCCAAGTTTTATGCGACTTAACAGAGCGAGCAGATAACGGTGTGACTCCTAACGACTTTTATTTAAAACTATCTTTAGCCAGCGTCTTCGCCCGCGTGGTGTTCGGAAATTATCCCACGGGAATGTACAACCGGGATGAAAAGTATCCTATATGTTAATCCAAGTTATAAATTATCTGTGTGCCAAATTTCATCCAAATCCGTTAAGCTGTTTTTCGTGATTGAGTAACAAACATCCAAACGTCTAAATATCCACACAAAGTTTCACTTTTATAATATTAGTAGGATAAGTAGGATAAATGTTGACCAGCTGGTCTATTCTGTAAAAATCTCAACGTGAAATTTTAGTTCAAGTGAGTATAAGGTGAGTTGTTATACCACCTGACGCTAGGACTATAGCCATTTACACTACTGACTGTTCAGTGGAACTTCACTACAACCTATGTTTTCACGTTCAGATTTTTACAGAATAACGCCACAGGGTTTAATAGTTGTTGGACAATTAAAGGCCATTACCGTAGGGCATTTCTACGTATTCCGTCTTTAAACAGTTTGCCTTTCTGGGAATTTCTTCACCTGACCCTAATGCGGTCATTACTTGGAATTATCATTACTTAGCTTGGGAGTTATCTACATGTCTATGTAGCTATATTTGTGTTAGTTTGTTGTTCATAAGGAACAAAGGTGTATCTATTTATTAGATATTTTAACACTATCTCATTCGTACAAGTAATGAGGTAGCTGCTGTCACTAATGTCATCTATGAGTAACCACGAATGGCGGGAAAAGGCTGAAAGGAGGCAGAGTAGTGTTTTTTACACGCTTTATATTAGCTTCACTTGTATGTTTGTTTGTATGTAACCGACTCCTTTGGACGCTATTTTGACCCACTTTAAACGGTCAGATTTCATTTAAACTTTGTAGATTTATCGAGGACCTATGACTATACAATAATTAAAAAAAAAATAGAAATAAACACGCTTTTGTAGTTAGCAAAACTAAAAAATAGAAAATAAATAATGAGGAAACTTTTTGAGGTATTTTTATATTCAATTAATATCAAGCACCCCACGCTTTTTAACAGAATTAAATTATTTTCTACTTTTTAGTTTGGTTTTTAAAGCATGTTTTTTAGTTTTTTTTAACTTTTTTTTTTTTAAATAACAATTCTCATTTTCTTTTCCAATTTACTTTAGACATTGGTAGAATGGTCGAAATCGGCTTTGCTTGCCATAATATAATAGAATAGAGATAGCTGCACGAGAAGCTGTGTAGAATCGTCAACATCGGCACTATTACCATAACGGAAAATAGAATAGAATAACGGGTAGCACCAGTATAGTGATGTAATCAACTGAAATACGTCATCAACAGGATCCTACAGGTGTGGAAATATGGATATTAATAAGTTACCCCATTGTTTGTTGTGACTATCTCCATATTCAGCAATATGCGTCTACAGAATATAAATAGGTATGTTGAGCCCTAAACAAAATTACGTGAAGCTGTCTCCAAAGTTAATAAAACAAACTTGAGGCTAGAGATTAATTTATCCTTCGTCCTGAGGTACAAACAATACCTGTTATAACAAGGTAAGTTAACTAAAGTCCCGCGAAATTCCTCCCAGAATGGCGTCGCCAACAAATCTTGTTGACAAACTATGAATCGCTTTATTAAACGGGGTAGACAAGCGCTCCAATTAACAGTTGGAAAGAGCCTGCAGGATCGACCGAGGGCTTAGAAGTTAGAACCTCCGATCGTAGGAATAAAGAAGGTTTGCAAAGACGAAATTACTAGGTACTAAGATTTTAAGGTGTAATGCCTGTGTCGTACGTAAAAATCAAATATTTTTTTTTAATTTGTAGTCCACAATTATAAAAAGAAATATTTGAATGTTTTAAAATTGATTAATCCAATGCCTGTAAGTATATCACCCTGTCCCTCCCTTCGTACCTATTTCTGTAACTATCATAACTAAGACTATGCCTGTATTTGATGCTTTTATCTAATGATAAAGGCATCGCACACAAAATTGCTGTCGCAATTGATAATAATAATAGTGGACTACCGTCCACTATTATTATTATCTGTCATAATCCCGTGATAAATGAAACAATATACAAAACTATGGGTTCTCTCAAGTATCTCTCGAAGAGGATCGTTTTTAACTCGGAAGAGTAAGAGAAAATGAGACATAAAAACATAATAGATTAAAAAATCTAAAAAAACACGCTTTATAAACCAAACTAAAAAAGCAGAAAATAATTCCAAAAAAGCGTGGGGTGCTTTTGAGGTATTTTTATAATCAATTAATATGAATCACCCCACGCTTTTTTGAAATTATTTTCTGCTTTATTAGTTTGGTTTATAAAGCGTGTTTTTTAGATTTTTCTCCTATAGTTTTTTTTACATTACGGAACAAATTTATAAAATTATTGAATTATCATCGGTCTCGGATAAGTCTACAAAGTTTCAATGAAATCTGACCGTTTGCAGTGGGTCAAAATCAAGTCCGAAGGAGTCGGTTACAAATATGCTTATAGACAAACAAAAATACAGGTGAAGCTAATAAAAGCGTGTTAATTAATAATAACGTTAAATCACGCCTTGTGTCGCCTTAAGTCCCATGTAATAGGAAGCGACCCAATTGTCATCAACCGGGTACAAATCAAGACCCCAGGCTGCTACTGAGATACCTATTCCTGATGACAAAACCGAACAACACATTGGCCGACCTGGGAATCGAACCCAGGACCTCATGCTCACCAGTAGCGCTTGTGACCGCTAAGCTTAAGGTGTGCTTACACGAGCAACTAAAATTGCTCCATCCGGATCAATTCTCCTCCACTATGACGTTACGACTACATCCAGCAATTTATGGCAATGGCAACATGTAGCAACCTGTTGCCAGAGATATGGCCGCACAATATCTTTCAACTAAAAAAAAAACTAGGCAATACGGCCCCCCGCCGCCTCCGCCGCCGCCGCCGGCCGGTTCCTCTCGCAAAAATGAGACATAGTTACACTTACAAACGAGATAGAAAGAAAATTGACAAAAAAAATCCAAACCGATTGGATATTCGGCAACTCATGTTGGCGATATTGAGAAATGTGAAATATATGGAGCAATCAGAAGCAATATTCCCGAAACATATCCGCAATTTATTATCGTTGCTCCAGATTGCTCCACTTAATTGATCCAGATTGATCCATTAGTATTGCCGGGCAAGAATTGCTCAAAAAATTGCCCGTGTAAGAGCACCTTAATGAGGCAGCCGGACAATGGAGGTGTGAATTAGTAGACTTTTCCCTCAGTTTTTGCCCTTGTTGTGAACACAAAAGCGACAGGTGACATCCCTCAACGTTTCCTCTTGCTTTAAAGTTTAAAATTATAATTAATTAATTTACCACAAAACACGAAGGGAATTGGACGTGCTCCCAATAAATTATTCTGTCTAATTATCACAATAATAACCCGTAGGGAGAAACCTTCGTAATAAGGCAGACATTTAAACTTTGTTTTTGTTGAGACCCTTCCCTTTCATTTAAAAATTCAGCTCGGGTATTTTAAGTATGCAACGATTTCATTTTTAAATTTCTTTTCTTTTAACGATTATTGAGGCAAATGGGGTTGAAAGTTTCCTCTGCTAATTTCAAGCCACATTGCTTTCGTCTGGGATTACTTAAGCACTTTATATTCTGTGAAGGAGGTGTTCAAGAGTTCAAGAATCGAGCTATGTAGGTACTTAACAATTCGTAAACCGTATTTCGTTTCTATTCATTGCTTGAGTATAGTTTTCAATGTTTTGTTATATAATAGGTATTGGCGTGTGCTAGCAGTTAACTTAATTTAATGTTAGGGGTTGCGTAATGTTAAGTACTTACGTACATTATCAAATTCTTCTAACTGAACAGACAGCTGTGCTGCTGGAGTGTTTGTTGTGCCACTTCTTCTTCCCAGCACTAGGAAGTGGTGAAGGGCGGGCGTTTTGGGGACTGTTCTAAGTAATTATGACATTTAAAAAGTGCTGACTATCAGCCTAGTTTAAATAAATTACCTACATTTGATCTGAGCATGGCACTAAAATGAGTATAAGCTATATGCCGTCGTAAGGCCACGGTCACGACCTCTATTGCCTATGATAATCTAGTAGATAATACCTAAACTGAAATAAAAGTATCTTGTGATTGTAAATGTTCTTTTGCATTTGCGCTGAGGTGGGATGAAAAGTTATGTGTTGCACTCGAGTGCAAAGATTTTTCACGTCGTGCTCTTTTGATTCCCTCGCTAACGCTCACGATTCAAATTTTTGAATCCTTCGCTTGCTCGGTCAATAAAATTGAGCACGCAAAACGTAAATTTGCACTCTTGTATAACAAATAACTATTATTACCTGTTCTGTCATCTGTGGCTAAAATATCGAATCGATTTTTGAATTGAAAATGCTACCATATAAATATTACTATATACTTAGTTTTAAGACTTTATTTATTGTGCTTGCCGGATTTTAAAGCAAAATGCTATAGAATAGTTGTATTTTCATTTTTTTTAATCGTCCGAATGCACGTCATGTGTACAGTACAGTGTAGGTCACACGTTCGTGCTAGCGCCTTTTGTGTATGTTTATCAAGTTTCGCGTTCTCAGCAATCGTTCCCCCGCCGCTGTTTAAGTACGTTTGCGGTTCCTACACTAGGGAATAGGCAGGTAAAACTAGTTTCACCACAGGTTCTTCCCTCCTGGTCGGCATGGTCTATTAATTGTGCATATGACGATCCTATGACTGCGTCAGTGAGTGGAGTTCGCGCAGCAGAATTTTGGGCCAAAGATGTTTGAGTCTTTTGCCATCGATACGCTAAAAACAAAAAAGTACAGGTTCTTATAATATTAATGAAGTGTAAATGAATTTATTTGAAATTGAAGAAAGCATTTAATTTTCACGCTTTTGTCTGGTGAAATTAGCTATAAGCTTTTTGTTTTATTTCGATTTTTTTCGGTCAATTGATCGCAAGCGCTACTGCCGAGATAGGAGATCCTAGGTTCGGTTTCAGTGTTATTGGGTTTATTCGTCAGGAATTTCTCAGGAGCCCGGAGTCGGGATTTGCGCCCAATTGACGGCAATAGGTTTGCCCTAACTACATGGGACTTAGACATAACTGGAGAAATGTAGGTGTGCTATATAGATATAGATCTTCAGACCGTATTTCGGCCATGGCGGCCAACCTCAACGGTGACTAATCTTCGGCGCGGGAAATCTGCCACTTACGTTCGAATCGGGTATACTCGGCTCCAATCGTAAGTTTTCACTTCTATAGCGTGGCCATAAGCACACACATCTCTTTCTTAACTTCTAATTACCCGTTACTAACACGGCAATTCTCGTAATTTTTAGAACGTTCACAGTGTGATCTCAGTCACAATCTGTCAAAAATACCTTCAGTTTCGATACATTTTGACAAGTTTTTGACATTTAATTTGAATACGACTAGATTTGAAATGTTTTAAAATACTAAAACAATAATTGGCCTTCTGATACGTGGTCAACGACCGCTGGTAATGTATACTTGAAAGGATAAGTTTCGAAACTCCGCGATACAAACAAACACTCAAGATCCACTAAAGCAACTGTTTTACCAACAAACTTCAAGAAAATCTCAGTGAACTTTAAGTACATAGCTGTTTAAAGCCGCCTTCTACTATCAAAAGCAAACTAAATAATAAAAGCACTACATTTCGAGTATTTGTCGGATAAACTTACTAAAAGAGTCCTCGTAGCAAAATCTGAGGACCCACAGTGGACGGCAAATACTTTAGTATAGGGGTGACCAACCTTTTCACACTGAGTTGAATTACATTGTAAAAGGAAAAAAAAATGGGACCCAGGCCTCAAGTCCAGGTTTATGCACACTTGAGACATTTCAGCCAGTGAGTCATGTCCTGAATGGCGATACACTCCAATTAGGCGTTGCACGGGTCCATAATCCCCCATATTTCCACGTTGCATTTACAGCGGGTTACTTGGATGCATGAATGAATGAATTGTACATGACGATTTGCAGTTAAGATCTGATTTATTAAAAAAAAATCTTTTCGTATTGTTCGATAAAAATACACTGACCGGACGATTTCAGACATCAATCTACATGATCTGACCTAGATTATGTCTGGACTTTAAAAGATGTCGCTGAGTTTGTTTCGGCCTTTCTGCTCAGAGTAGTCAGATACGACACGCCGACCTCATCTTGTTCTTAATGTATTATTGACGTGTTAAAGTCTTTGTACAAACCTACTCACAAAAATAAAATAATTCATCATGCACTACACCGTGACATTTTAGTCGTCTTACAAAGGTGGTCCACTCAATGTATCAGACATAAAATACCTCTAGGCGCGATTAAAACATAATTACGAACACAATTAAACAAAAATAAATAATGCTTTAGAATTATGAAACACCCTCCCTGTTAATAATGTTTACGTATCAAACTGTAGAAGATATCTACCTACCTACCATTACATTCCATTATTAATTCCATCTCCGTAGCAGGGTTCTTTCAAACTACGTCATGCGTCTTAGTGAATATTTTTTTTTAAATTATGCAAATGTTCAAAAATATATATTTTTTATTTCACGCTTTATATTAGCTTCACTTGTATGTTTGTTTGTTTGTATGTTTGTATGTAACCGACTCCTTTGGACGCTATTTTGACCCACTTCAAACGGTCAGATTTCTTTGAAACTTTGTAGACTTATCGAGGACCAATGACAATTCAAAAATTAAAAAAAAAAACAGAAAAAAAAACAAAAAAAAAACTTACAAATCACGCTTTTCAAGCAAGCAGAACTAAAAAAATGTAAATAAATAATAGTTTAAAAAATAAAAAACACGCTTTAAAAACCAAACTAAAAAATTAGAAAATAATTTAATTCTATTAAAAAGCGTGGGGTGCTTAATATTAATTGATTATAAAAATACCTCAAAAAGCACCTCACTCTTTGTAATAGAATTAAATTATTTTCTAATTATTTAGTTTGGGTTTTAAAGCGTGTTTTTTAGTTTTTTAATTTAAATATATTATTAGTTTTTTTTTTTTCTGGGTGGGAAATCATCAAATAACTTCTCCCGCTCTGGGTGGAGCGGGAGGGCGTGTCAGACTTTTACTGACTAAAACCCACCCGTGTTCCCTCAGTTGCCTGTGTGTCAGGGGCGGCGGTATCACTTTCGAACAACCCGCACCCCCGGCAGGCACCGGCCCTTGCGGGCCCCTCTGTTGCTGCTGACAACTCTTTGAGGCGCGCGTGGAACACAACGCGCCGTCGACCCGGGCTTGGTCCTTACCGGACAGCGAGGTACCCATTACTCGCCGTCCGCAAGCCCGTGCCTACGGTGGCCGGGAATCAGCCTGGGATTCCCGACGCCCAGGGCGTCTCCTGCGAAGGCCACGGCTGTGAGGGCGCATGTACTGCATCTCCCTCACGTGCGCCGCCTCCCTCTTTGCGAGCATAACTGCTTCGCTGAAGGAGGCGACTGCCAGCCATGCCCTCTCGCTCCGTACCATGGCCTGGACCAGGGTCGGACGCGAGAGATCGCCGCCGCCGATCACCTCCACGAGGACACGGCGTTGCTCCGCCCAAGCTGGGCAGACCTCCACCGTATGCTCCACCGTGTCCTCTGGGCGATCTTCGCAATGGAAACACCCGGGCGTTTCCTCCCGCCCTATCCGAAACAGGAACCTCCCGAAACAGCCATGTCCGGTGAGGACCTGTGTCAGGCGGAAGGTGAGGACGCCATGCCGCCTCTCAAGCCACTCCTCAAAGAGGGGACTTACCGCCGCAATCGCGGCGTGCCCAATATATTATTAGTAGTCATTGGATACATGAAGTGGGCTGCCGTTGTAATAAGACTACTAAAATGTCACGGTGTATAGTGACCCTATTGGTGATGTACTTCAGAAAGGTTAGGTGTGTAATACTCGTAACCGGCGTGAGTGACCTGTTATATGTACATAAACGAGGAAAAAGGAGTTTGTAAGGATAGTAACAGGTGGCGTTCTGGGGTTTCTGCGTACCCTCATGGAAAAAAGGCGTGAGTTTATGTATGTATGTTAAGGTGCGCTAAAATTGCTCCATCGTGGGCAATTCTCGTCAACTATAGCGTCACGACTACATCCAGCAATTTAGGGCAATGGCAACATGTAGCAACCTGTTGCTAGAGATACGGCCTCACAATATGGAGCAATATGGAGCAACTTAAAAAAAACTACCGCCTCCGCCGCCGGCTGGTTCCTCTCGCAAAAACGAGATGTAGTTATACGTACAAACGAGATAGAAAGAAAATTGACTAGAAATTTCCAAACCGATTGGATATCGGTAACTCATGAAATATATGGAGCAATCTGAAGCAACATTGCCGAAACACGTCGGCAATTTATTGTTATTGCTCCAGATTGCTCCACTTAATTGTTCCAGATTGTTCCATTAGTGCTGCCGAGCAATAATTGCTCAAAAAGTTGCCCGTGTAAGAGCACCTTAAACGAAATTGTTAAATACTGACAAATCAAGGTTTTTGGTAGCGCGGGCTGCAGGCTTAGCATGACGCTTTCTATTTCTATGAAGAATAGACAGTGCTTTTTCTATACAAAGTGACATTTCGTTTCTCTATTTTTGACATCGCACCGCAGATAACCTTCTACAATCTGTCATTTTGTCTTTCGTTTCTAACAAACTATATCTAGGTCCTTTGATATGTAGACTACTTTGGGAGAATTTTTCTTTTTAGCTGTCAAAATAACACTGACAACAAACTTTCTACTCGACAGTAACAAAGTATAAACGATTATCTACAAAATCATGATTCGTTTAGAACGCATAACTGTGATAATTAATAGAAAAACATAGCTATCTTCTCCTATTGTACATCACTTAGTTAATAGTCATGTCTATTCTTCTGTCGACAAATCGGTGCTCGTGCTAAGCCTGTAGATTCACCATCCCTGCTTTAGTGCTAAGCCACTCGTAGTGAGTAAACCTCTGAATGCAAGTCTAGTGAAAAGTTTGTAAAGCTAAGGTGGCAACAATGGAAAACTTGAGTCTCAGCGGCCAGAGAAAATATGAATTGTTCCTTTAGTTCTTCGCTCTGAGATAAATAAGTTTTTTAGATTACGTTGTTAAGGTAACAAGACTCGGGAAGTTTGGGTTTTGTTTTTGTGAAGTGAGGCTGAATATAGGTTTGGTTTTCATATCGACACATGCCATATAAGTAACTTACATAGAAACCTTAATTTCATATTAAATCTCTTTAGGAAATGAATATTCAAATAAATAATGGTAAAAAAAAACTAAAAAAACACGCTTTAAAAACCAAACCAAAAAGTAGAAAATAATTTAATTCTATTAAAAAGCGTGTGGTGCTTTTTGAGGTATTTTTATAATCAATTAATATCAAGCACCCCACGCTTTTTAATAGAATTAAATTATTTTCTACTTTTTAGTTTGGTTTTTAAAGCGTGTTTTTTTCCTATTTATTTTTTTAATTATTAAATTGTCATAGGTCCTCGATAAGTCTACAAAGTTTACCGTTGACCGTTTAAAGTGGGTCAAAATAGCGTCCAAAGGAGTCGGTTACATACCAACAAACATACAAACATACAAGTGAAGCTAATATAAAGCGTGTAAAAACAATAGAAACTTTAATTTCATATTAAATCTCTTTAGGAAATTTATTTTCAAAAAACAAAAATCTATCTGCTTTCTCTGTAAGGAAATCTTATGCAAAATTAGTAAGCTTCCAGACCTAGCAGTTTAGGCTGTGCGTCGTCTTTTGTAATATTTTTTTTTATAAAGAATATGATAATCTGAAATCCTATTAAATCAAGTCGTAATTACCTCTCAGCGACAATCAATGTCAAAAACTTATCAAAGTTGTGCGTAAGTACCTTCATAAAATAACGGGAATCGCCTCTAATATTGATGTCTGATTGTTATTAACCGACTTACAGTATTGTTTAAGACTGTGCCGAGCAAAAAGCGAAAAAACGACATTTACAGTTTTGTTGATATTAACTAAAATCGTTTATTTACACAATTAAAATCTACATAATTATTACCACGGATAATGTGTTCACAATGTTTACGAAGCAAACATATGAAATATGGTATAGTTTTTTAAATGGACTCATTTGAAGTTGAGCAAAAATCTACAAAAACGCGTGCTGGCATTTGGGGGATTTCATGTATTTTTCTATTGATATATTCTGTAGATATTAATTCAACCAAATCTCTAATAAATAATCTTTATTTTTTGTGTCTCATATTTTCATAATATTGTCTAGAAGATTTTATATATATTTATTAAAAATACGCTCCGAATTCGCCATACAAAATTACTATGAACGCGCTGTGTCGCATAAATACGTGCCACGCGCCAACAACAATTCAGTCGATCTCAAGAGCTCAGAGCGTCATCACGTCACTTTACAGAGCGAGCGCATCGATCGCGAACTACCGTATAGACACATTCTGCTGCATAGAAAAATAAGGTACGTAAAATTTTCGATATATTTAATTTTATTTCACTACCTACATCATTTAATGAATTTTATCTTGTAAGCAATTCCGTTAATCGATTGAGTTTAAATTTTGTATATTTACATACGTTTTATAGCATCAACTATTGTTTTAGGAAATATTTAACTAATGTATTAGGAAAAATGGGAAAGCGAAAGGAGAGATATTATAGAAAGAAAAGGAACCAATTCAAAAGAAAAGCCGTTCTTCAAAATCAGTACGTATCATCTCCTAGTTTAAGATTGATTCTCTTTCTCTTATAGCTAGATTCATAAATTCTATAAATAATATTATTTATTTATAAACTTAGGTAAGTACCTATGTATCGCATAGATACCGTAGGTAAAGAGCGTTTGTAATTACTAGTTGCAAGACGCACAGCCGATTGCAGCGGCCCTTTGGCTGTTTGAGGCGGTTCTATTGTTTTTATTCTTATATTATAGCGATATAGCACTAATGATTATTAAGTATAAGAATATTGTTTCTGCACATCTATTTTATTGACAATTGTTTCTTGTTTTATTCTAGGTCAATAGTTTCGAATGATGTAGAAGAAGATAAAGAGAATTTTATACCCAACTCAAAAAGAGTCAGAAAATATGAAAATGAAGAACACTAAATATACAAGTACAGCAACGCGAACAACATTTCGATGGAAGTTTATGATCCAATTTAGCTTTTTATGGGACCTTCCAGATGCATTTGTAGACTTTGACAATGGGTGGAAATATTTGAGAGCTATGTTAAATTGATTTAATATGATAAACTTATGTAATTGTTTTTCACAATTTATTTTAATTTTAATTGTATTACAGAAATCACTAGAAGACAATGATACTAATTCTGAAATAATTATAGAGAAAGAAACCGACAATTCAGAAATTTTTGTGACAAATGGCAACAGAATAGTCGATTTTGCGGATGTTTATGAACAATTTCAAAATATTGCAAATCACAACTCGGCCTTTGGTTGTAATTTAAGCTGTTTAAAAATGACTAAAGAGGTACGAAAAGGGTTTCTTTCAATATTTCATTTCACTTGTCAAATGTGCAACATAAAACTTGAAATAAAAAATTGTAAAGTTCCAGAAAATTCGCAGACCTCAATCTTAATGACCACGCAGTAAGCAGTTTTATGTCTATAGGAACGGGATTTTCTGGTCTGGAACAGGTTGCAGCTTCTCTTGATATACCTAGTATGAGTGATAAATTGTATGCCAAGTGCCATAGTACGGTGTGTGGGCTATGGGAATTGGCCAAGGAACAAAGCATGGCGGACGCAGCTAAAGAGGAATATGACATGGCTGTGCGTAATGGTGACGTTGATTTACATGGAGTACCCATGATAACTGTGGTAGCTGACGCATGCTGGTCGAAAAGATTACATAGGAAAAAATACAACGCATTATCGGGCGCAGCCGTTATTATAGGATACAGGACGAAAAAAGTATTTTATATGGCGGTGAAAAATAAGTACTGCATGGTTTGTGCTAGAGCAGAAAAAAAAGAGACGATACCTGAGCATGATTGCTTCAAAAATTATGAAGGGTCCTCTAGTGGCATGGAAGCTGCAGCACTTGTTGAAGGATTTAAATCTTCAGAGCGAACTCACGGTCTAATTTATTCTAGACTGACAGGTGACGGTGATTCAAGCACTCATCGTAATATAGAAAAAGCAAAACCATATGGAAACTTATTAGTGGAGAAAATTGAGTGCACTTATTGCGAAATTATTGCACAAAGTTTGACGAGTTAACTAGAAATACGAGCTACCCATTAAAATATAGAAAAGCTGTTGAAAATAACTTAATGAGATTAAGTCGTGCTGTTACTGGGGCTGTAAAGCATATTAATGCTCAAGAAAATAAATCTGCCGAACAAAAAGTCTTAGAACTGAAAGAAGATTTGTTGAATTCTCCGCATCACGTATTTGACAATCATGCTTGTTGCAAACACTACTACTGCAAACGTTCCAATGAAACTCCCTCAAAAGAAAATTTAGTACCGGCAATGAAAAGTAAAGAGGATGGTTTCATTTTTTCCGCTATAATTAACTTTCTTTCGAGGTTGTGATGGAAAATAAATTTAAAATGTTCTACTTCGACTGTTGACTACCGAAAATAGTCGACTCAAGATTGGACAGACAAATGGAAATCAAAGAACCCGAATACATCCTAGAAGCAATCAATGCACGGGCAAAGAAAAATAAGCGAAAAACTGAAGATGAAAAATTTACAAATGTTAAACGTAAAAGACTATAATGATTAGTAGGTAGTATAAATAATAGTATCAGCTACGTCCCTTATTAAACAATCTACTATTTGTGTTGTTATAATATAATAATTAAAAAAATATAAATACTGTATTTATTATCACACCATCCTGCTGTTTGATACGATCCACTAAGTACCTATAAAACGGTACTGAATTTTTCGCTGATTTGTCTTATCATGTACTCATTTTTGACAAATTTTAAACGTCGAATGCATCGATAACTTTTATATAAACTTGTTTCGAAAGAAATTTTGTACAAGTCGACATAAAGCTTAGAATAAATTGCCTTTGATACATATTTTTAAATTTTTGCAAAACATTTTTTAATTAAAAAGAATGCAATTAATTGTTTTCTTTTCTAACCAAATTAGGAAAACATATGAAGCTCAGGTAAAAATAATGTAAATACTAGAATTATATTCACTCACAAAGTCACAATCCACATGATGCCATATTTGACTAAATGTAAGTTACTAAGTTTTGTTTTTAAACAGCCACGCACGGATGAGAGCGCAGCTGTGTGCGTTATTGCACACACAGTGAGCGCATGAAGTTAAATACCTAAATGGCGTTCGCCGCTTTTGTTCGGCACAGTCTTAAGTAGGTGATGAACTGCACATACTTACCAAAATTATAGACAATCATCATGCACCAAGCTACAGCGAAGTAGTGGCTACGTAGACGTGCTCTTACACGGGAAATTTTTTGAGCAATTATTGCTCGGCATAAATCTGGATCAATTAAGTGGAGCAAGCTGGAGCAACAACAATAAAATGCGGTAATTATTTCGGTAATATTGCTCCATATATTTCACATTTCTCAATATCGCCAATATGGGTTGCCGAATATCCAATCGTTTTGGATTTTTTTTTGTCTATTTTCTTTCTATCTCGTTTGTACGTAGAACTGCCTAGTGCTTTATGTCGCTCCATATTGCATAGTATTGTGTGGCCGTATCTCTGGCAACAGACCGCCCATTGTATGTTTTTAGTGTTCTTTTTTTATATTTTTGTCATGTATTTTCTGGTGTACAATAAAGCATATATAAATAAATAAATAAATGACAGGTAGCTACATGTTGCCATTGCTCTAAATTGCTGGATGTAGCCGTGACGTCATAGTTGATGAGAATGAACTAGGATGGAGCAATTTTAGTTGCTCGTGTAAGCGCACCTCAAGCTACGCGTATTAATGGTGGCTACGCCAACTACGTCGAAATAATAGCTATGACGTCAGCTACGGCGAAGTAACCGCTGCGTTAGTTTCGTCGCGGTAAATGAGGGTTCAATCTCATCCTATTTGGTGATCACAGTTCTGCATAGTGTATTTTAGAAAAACAACGCGGTCACACAGATAGACATGAAAAGCGACGTTCCTCATAATCATAATCAGCGTATAACGTTCCCACTGCTGGGACAAAGGCCTCCTCTCTGTGAGAGGGAGCGGGCTTTAATCCACCACTGCGGGCCCAGTGCGGGTTGGTAGATGTCACATGTCTTCGAATTCTTGGTTCTAGGACATGTCGGTTTGCGATGTTTTCCTTCACCGTTTTGAGAGCAGTGTGGATGAAGTAATTTACCTACGACCTACAACTCGTAAGTCGCGGCTGTTACCACTGGGCCACCACTGCTCTCAAAAGCGACTTTGTTACAGACTATTCTATAGATATACATATTTGCATTCTGAACATACCTCTTACAAATTCATGTATGGTCCCATACATGAATTTGTAAACTAACTGTTAATTAAAATCCAGTTTGCATGCTATTTATTGTATAAAGGCTATGTAGTACATATAGCTCGGTGTTAAGAGACTACATGGATGTAACTAATCCACATTGCAAGTACAGGCAAGGTCAAAAATATTTTTACATTAAGTTAAATCCACACGCGGGAGTTTTGCCAAATTTTTGACCGCATTTTTGAAATAATACTAAAAATAAATGTATAAATTGAAAGAAATATATATATTTTTTTGTAAAGACTCTCAAAAATAAATTTACCCTCGGCATTCACCCTGATTAGATACTGTTGTTTTGGCCCAAATTGTATGTATTTTCTACGCTCTTCTCCCATACGGAAGCATCCACACCTCTTGGACAAAATTGACCATATTAATCGCAACGCACTATCATCCATTATAAATGTGGCTTTGGGCGACCGAAGGTGGCTTCAAGCCACACTACCCATCCGTTTTGGTGGCCTCGGCGTCCGTAAAATTACTAGTATTAGCTTACCGGCTATCCTGTCCTCAGCACTGAAAAGTTGGCTGGGAAAATTTTAGCCCCTTGCCTGGTTGACTCTGAAGTGCCGTGCTTGACCGATGCGGTGAATGCTTGGAAAATGGCTTGCCCGGACACAGATCGGCCCGTGAACACGTCTTCCTAGTGGCAGTGGGATGAGCAGCTCTGCAGGTTGATACGGAATAGTTTCAAATATATACGGATAAAAATAAAATACGAAATGCTTTCAAAAGTCGATAAATCCATTTCTCCTTTTTTTACACAAACTGAATAAAATTGATGTAGGCCTGACAGAAATGATTTTCTATTTTTATAGATTTGTGGGGATTTGATTAGACCATCGGATTTCAATATTAAGTAATATTGAGATTCGATTCAATACAAAGAATCGGCTAAGAAAATAAATCGAAAAAAGCCATGGTTGTCATTAACAGCGTTTGATTCGTCGCGCCTTTTGTTTAGATAATATTTGCCATCGCTACGCTAAGAACAAGAGGGGCTTGTGGCTTAGTATTAACAACCGCACGGGTCGATCGAGCTTAAGCTATGCTCGCTGCGGTTGGACCGAGGATGGGTGACCATCTTTACATACCAAGTCCCCTCCGTGCCTCAAATGCCGATGGTCCCGGCTGTCATTCGTAGATCTTAGACAGTCGTTATCAGTTGTCAGATTCCCGAAAGTCTCATAACCAAGGGGTATCTAATTACTTTATAACGGGGTTGTGGAGGTCAGATAGGCAGTCGCTTCACGCAACATACTGGTACTTAGCTGCATCCGATCCAACGAAGCGGCCCCCAACATAGTTGTAAAAAGGCTAGGCAGAAGATGATACGCCAAGAAGAAGAATTGAATTAACAAAAAAGGGCTTTTGATTTTGTAAAGTGTGTACATATTTTTGCCCTCGCCTGTACATACTGCAGGTAAGAGTCGAATAGAAGTCAATTAAAGCTGCAAGATGCAGACATAATTAAGTAGAATTTATATTCAGTAGTATTCCTTGTCTAAGTCTAGTGCGTGCTTGCAATGCAATGTAGAGGATTTAGTTTAGTCGTGTTCTCAAAAACAAGGTTATAGTGAATTGTTGCGTTGTTTAAGCAGAAATTCAGCTGGCTGTTATTTGTAGATCTTCAACAGTAGTTTCGGGTAGTCAGAAGTCTGAAAATGTGACAACTGTATCGTATTCGGTTATTCTGGAAACCAACCCCAATATAGTTGGGCTTGCGGATGGCGAGTAATGGGTAGCTCGCTGTCCGGTAAGGACCAAACCCGGGTCGACGGCGCGTTGTGTTCCACGCGTGCCTCAAGGAGATGTCAGCACCAACTGGTGGGGTCCGCAAGGGCCGATGCCTGCTAGAGGTGCGAGTTGTTCGAAAGAGATACCGTGGCACAAGCAACTGAGGGTACACGGGTGGGTTTTAGTCAGTAAAAGTATGACACGCCCTTCTGCTCCACCCAGAGCGGGAGAAGTTATTTGAAGATTTAGCACCCATAAAAAAAAATGTATGATGATTTAAAATTCAGCGTCGTTGCAAGCCTAGCAAAAGCAAAGCATTAGGTCCAGGACCTAACGGTTTGACCTTTAGTTCGGGTAATGTGTTATTGGGTTTGTCTATCAGGAAGTTCTCAGTAGGAGCTAGTAGTCTGGATTTATACCAGCTTGATGAGCAATTGGCCCCTATTACATGGGACTTAAACATCGATGACCTGGTGAAGGCCGCAGGAATCCGCTGGATGCGAGAATCACAGAACCGGTTGAACTGGCGGTGCTTGGGCGCGGCCTATGGCCAGCAGTGAACGTCTTTAGGCTGAAATTATGATGATGTAATAGAACGAAATGCTGGTGTACTAAGGCCATTCATGGCCTCGAGCGACTTGAGCTGTGTCTTGCGTCAAGCGGCACGCGTGCGCCACTTGTTAACGTCTGTCACTCCGCAAGTCACGTCGCGGTGTCTCGTGGCATGCTCTAATTAACTTCTTTAATTTGGTTTTTTCCGCAGTTGCAGTCACAAGACGCGTGGTGCTTAAGAGCGTTCATCCTGCACGGGCACTTCCTGGTAACGTCGCTCTTCAAGTGGTTTTTCGTAATTATCTTATTAAGTTTAAACCAAAGTATAATTTTTTTTTCAGCTCAGCACTAGATCGTTTGTATTTATAATTATTTTTGACATTTACTCTTAAATAAAGAGATTCATTCAATACATTCGATCTAATAAACAGTACTTTGATTTATATTTCATAAAATAATCACGAAAATCTACCAGAATTGCGACGTTGCCAGCCCGCGCGGTATAAACGCTCTTAAGCGTGTAGCTCATAGGTCATAGTCACGGGGTCACACATCTGCCAGCCTCTTCGGGGAATACAAGCGTGATATTATGTTAATTGCTCAAAAACTTATTCAAGTTGCATCCTTCCACATTTCACGTCTTCCTCACAGCACTAGAAAGTTTTAAGTCGCACTAACTTGTCTGAGTAATTCTGAAGTTCCGTAACTTCCTACAAGTTTTACTTACGTTATGTTAGTATGCAGAGTTTAAGTTTTAGTTAAGTAAGTTGCACGCGCTGTGGTCGCCGCGGGTCAAGTATAGATAAGTTGGGAGGTAAACTTACTTTGAACAAGGAATAAAACTGTCAGTCCACCGCTATGTAGGATTTGCACAGAGAGAAAGGCTTGCAGCGGGCCACCAACTGCTATGGCCTGGAAATCTCTTAATCGACTGAGAAGACAGGTGGGCCGCTGCCATCACAACTTGTTCAGCTGGGGCTGAACTGTCCTCTGTACTCGGATAAGACGACGCAGTGTAACTGGTTGCGCCAACATTCAAAATATGATTGACATCCGTTTTCTTCTAGACCCTTTCCAGCACATACCTCGCTGAATGCGATTCCCGCCGCCATTTTTGTCGCGAACATCACTTTCCGATTGAATCGCAACCCGCCACGCAACGGCGGTCGTCCGCTTCGCTTGAAAATATTGATAAATTTGGAATCACGGCATTTTTGCCCGTGTTTGTATTTGTGTTTAACGTGTGAAGCCCAGCCCCAGAACCTGGAAAGTGAACCGGTGCACGGCGACGACGAAAGCACGTGGTTCCCGTAAAAGGTTTGTGCTTCCTTCCCTAATTATATCGGTTTGTATTCTATTGTCCTGCACCCCTCGCAACTCGATATACCTATCTCCAAGCGTTTGTCAATCGTTTTGTTCCGCAGCGCAAAATACAGTTCACTAAAATTTGCCCCACGCTCCACCAGTAACTGAGGGCCAGATCGCAAACTATGCCTCACCTCTTGTCGCCTAACACCTGCACTGTGAAAGATCTTTGCAAGGCCGACGATAACGCTGAGGAAGTGGCGCAATTCTGGTCGAAACTTATTTAAAATCAACAAAAGGAATCATACGACGAACAAGAGAGATTTCAGACACAACACCTGTCTGGTCGGAGGACCCTCCCTTTTGTATCGAGGATGAGTGAACTTTAGACCCTGTTCCTCATACCGTTATAATAATTAGAACTAATGCTCATCTAGATATAAAACGAAGCAGATCATTTCGTTACCGTAATTATATCAAATCTTTTGCACGATTTTCGCAATCAACGCAAAATTATTTATTAGGTACACACATTCGCGAGTAACTTCATTCGAACTTATTCTTTGGCTCAATAACTTTGTACAAGGTGAAATATATTTCTTGTAGTTTCCCTTTTCCACAGGTATCGACACAAAATATTGAAAACCTAAATTACTTGAGCTGTTTATATACGTGACACGAATAGGAAAAGACTCACAAAAAAAACGAACAAAAAGTCCGAATCGGTACATTCTGGTAACTTTTTTTTATTTCGTGTTTCCTTTTTGATTCTGGAATATTTCTAGACCTTTGTTTGCTAGTAAAAATGCTTTTCATCCCCCCATCTCGGAAAGAGTATTTTTGCTCTTCGATATCTGAGTGCAAAAGCCGTTTTTATCCGCTAGAGGATGAAGAAAATTTAATTAAAACATCGTGTGCACTAAGATTGTGAATTCAAAACATCATTAAACCTATTTACTTCTCCCTCCATGGTGCCGAATATATCATGCAACCTTTTTTAATTTGTTAAAAACTCAGACACGGAACATTCTTTGTGTACTTTTTTAATTTGCTTTGCGCGCGCCATTTTCTTTTCACGTCATGTTGTGTTAAAACCTTAGGTTAAAAACAAGAAACTTGTAAACAAGTGAAAAACCTAAAGTGAGTGGTTCTAGCGACGAGGAAGTTTATTTGACGCCAACAGAATTAACTGAAACTGTTAATAATGCGCAAATGAGCTTTCTCCCTCAACAATCACACGAGAAGTATTTGAAGTAGTACGATATGTTTAACACGTGGCAACTAGCTAAAGGAGCCAAAACTTTCTCAGAAAACGTTTTGCTGGCATATTTTATTGAATTATCCGAGACCAAGAAATCAAGCACTATATGGAGTACGTACTATTCAAAGCTAAAAGCAACAATAAAGATGAAAAAATACATACATATCGACACCTATCCTAAATTAGTAGCATTTTTAAAAAGAGCCTCATCTGGTCATCAACCAAAAAAATCGAAGGTTTTCACAGCATCTGAAATTGAAAAGTTTCTTAACGAAGTACCTGATTCCGTATATTTGGCGACAAAAGTGAGTCAGTTGCATATTCAGTATCTATTTAAGTATATTATTCAACTTATACTTAGTAGATGTTGATAGTCAAAATTATGCATGCATATAAATTTTATTAATTTATCTACTACAATACTCTTTACGTTACAGGTTGTTTTTATTATTGGTAAAAACGGAGCATGTCGAACTAATGAACTAACACAACTTAATGTCAAAAATATTGAGAAATATTCAGATGACTTACTATTAATTAATTTACCTAATACAAAGACAAAAAGAGACCGCAACTTCGTCATTCGCAAGGAATACATAACAATTGTTGAGAACTATCAAGCCTTACGCCCGCCTAACACTCCAATCAATCGATTTTTTCTACAATATCGCAACGGAAAGTGTGTTAGACAGCCTATGGGTGCGAATAAAATTGGCAGTATCCCACGAGAAATAGCAACATTTCTTGAACTTCCAGAACCCCTGTTCTACACGGGTCATTGTTTCCGACGAACTTCAGCCACACTTCGCCGATTCAGGAGCTGATGCAGGAGCTTAAGCGCCATGGAGGCTGGAAGTCCAATGCGGATACATAGAGGATTCCATCCAAAATAAGTCTAAAATCTGTAAAGGCATCGTAGGAGCCATTACACTGAAAGAGCCTCAGTCAGATCCCTTCTACATCAAAAATAAGCTGTTACGAAACACCTAACCATGGCCCTCTCTCACCAACATCTACGCCAAGAGAATCCGATGAATCGGTACAACTATTAAGGCTACGTTCCGAGATACGATAATATCGATTTGAGCGTGCTCACACCCGTTCCGAATTGGCGTGAGCGCGATAACGATGTCCCTTGAATCGTCATAGATGACGTCATGACATGCGCCATCTTGCGATAACGCCGACCATGCGTTATACTAATATCACCGTGAGCGCTGTCAAAAATGACACTTGTACTGTTATGTTCTGATTCGCATCATAGTTTTAGCTAACTTATAAATAGTGCTTCTGGCTATAATCGCCACCTAATCAAATAAGAAGATGAAATTTGTGGTCTATACATGTTTTATATGGTGGTAACCGTAGCAACGTTACTTTAAATTTTTCTTAATTATACCTAAGTATTATTTGTTATAATTTAAAGATTATTCTCTAATACTTACCTATCATAATGTAGTAGTTAATACCTAAACTGAAATAAAAGTATCTTGTGATTGTAAATGTTTTTTTTTGCATTTAGTCATTTCCTCGCTGAGGAGGGATGAAAAGTTACGTGTTGCACTCGAATGCAAAGATTTTTCACGTCGTGCTCTTTTGATTCCCTCGCTAACTCTCCGGATTCTAATTTTTGAATCCTTCGCTTGCTCAGCCATCAAATTGGGCACGCGGTTAAAAAGCAACTTTGCACTCTTGTATAACAAATAACTATTGTCCTTCTTTAGGTACAATACTATTTGTGCGTTAATGAAACCCACGCAGGGTTTCGATTATTATTTTTCGAAGGTAAAAAAAATATTCTATTCCAAAAATATTAAACGCGTAGGTATTGCACTTTTCTATGAAGCAGCAGATTTTTTTTTTATCTGATGAAAAATGTCTATGAATTTATGGTTATAGTTTGCGCGTCGATCTCCCTGCCACCCTCTAGAGACGATACTCTATTAAAAAACAATATTGATTTGCCCAACTACACAAAAATCATAAACATAACGCATGTTTGTCTCGAAGGGTTTGGCAGAGGCGTCTTATAGAAGTTACACCGACATTTCGTCAGTTTTGTTTAAGTCCAATATAAGGGGGCGACCCTATTGCCATTAACCGGACAAAAATATAGACCCCGGGCTGCTATTGAAAAATTCGAAATGAATGAACCCAATAACATGTTGCCCCACCAGAGAATCAAAATTAAATCAGTAGCACTTGCAAGCACTTCACCAATGAGGAAGCCAACCTAAGCACTCTGTTAATAAACTATGAAAATAGACACAGACTTTAGTATTTATGACATTAGTTCATATTCTACGCTATACGCAAACATATGCAGTTCTAACCAGAAAGACAAACAAACTATGCACGTGTTTACACGCTTCTCTCAAGAACAACAAACAACATCGCAGCATATTTCTCTTCCAGGTAAAGTATAACTTTGTAAAACACACGCAAACTGTTTGCTTGCAACAACAGACTCATCCCTAAAGATGCATTTACAGTTTGAGTGATTTTTCAGCAACTGTTGTTTTTAACCGACTTCAAAAAGGAGGAGAAAGAAGAAAGAAACCAAAGAAAAATTGTTTATTCTGCACAAACAAAACGCACATTATAAAAAAATAGACATAAAATGCACACATACAAAGTAGCCAAAAGCCCCGTAGGGGAGGAGCGGGGGTTACCGTACACTTAAGGTAGATCTCTTATTACTCAATAATTAAAAGCCTTATTTGGTTTATCTTAAGCATTATCTGTAGGGAAAATATTTGACTACTAAATGCTCGAACGAAAAATAAAACCAGATAAATTCAAATATTAGATTTATTAAGTTTAAATAAAATACAAAAGTACGGAATCATCCGACACCTTCGGATGATTGCGTACAGTGTTGGTTTACCTATTTAGCATGACAAAATCCACAAATATAACCATCTGGCACATCTTTATCGCTGCACAATGCATGAACCCATTGCCCACACACTATACATCGATACCAGAGCTCTCGATCTTTTCCAAATTCACCACAAATTAGACAAAGCTCGTTTGTAATAGCTGTTTCTCCTTCTGCATAAAATACGTTGTCGTTGTCATCACTTTCGCCTAGCATCAAAGACTCATCGTCAGAGCTCGAGCTGTTTAAATTTTTTCTCTTGTGCGACTGCTTTCCATCTGCTTTCTTTTTCTCTACTTTTGATGTTTTCGTTTTCTTTAGATTTGTTTTTCTTTTCAGTTTATCTTTAGCTTTTTCTGTCTTGATAGTTTTTAGAGTCTTTTTCATTTCTAAGGCTTCTTTGATAGGAGTTGAAGAAAGAATTTCAGAATGCTGCTTTCTTCCTTTTCCTTGGCCTTTTCCTTTCCCTTTCCCTTTTTCCAAATTTGTATCTCTCTCAGAGCCTTTTTTCTGCGGCAGAGCCATTGAACATTCACCAAAAGAAACATGGACATCCTCTTTGTCTTTTCCGAGATCATCTGATTCTGTTTCTTCCTGCGTTGTTTGCTTTGAGGTTCCACTAGTTGAGGGTATTGGCTCAATATCTTCTCTGCTGGTTATTTCTGACACGAACTGATCGGTGTGAAGAATCTCTATAGGTGCAGGGCACTGATCAGTGTGAAGAATCTCTATAGGTGCAGCGCACTGATCCATGTGAAGAATCTCTATAGGTGCAGCGTACTGATCAGAGAATTTGTCAGGATTCACAGGCCAAATTCCAGCTGCTGCAAATCCATTGACTGCTTTTTCTGGAGTGGCAGCCTTCAAATATGCCTTGTTGAAAAGAGGCGCAATGTCATAAGGTGTCAGCTTCTCATAGTTATTAGTTTTCATGTGCAGATCACATTCTTTGTGATATTGGAGCTTTAGAGGTCCAAAAAATGTAAGGTCAAGTGGTTGAGTACGGTGTGATGTATGAGGCGGTAGTGAAAGCATCAACACGCCATTTTGACGACAAAATTCGTAAATTTCTAATGATATGTGGCTCACATGACTGTCTAGAATCAGGAGCACGACATCCTCCAAAGTTGGCTTGGTGTGTTCAACGAAGTGCTTCAGCCAATCCAAGAACAGTTCCTCAATCATCCATCCAGATTTTGAGCACCTGCATATTGAACCTGGAGGACCACCTCTTTCTAATGCTGGTGTCATTCGAATGCGCGGGAAAATGAATAACGGTGGAATGAATTGGCCTGTGGCGCTCATGCAACAACAGACTGTGATGTTCTTCCCCCTTTCCCAACTTGTAGCAGCACCGACTTGTTTTTGACCCTTTGTTGCAAGTATTTTTCCTGGTTATGCACAGTTGTTACACCTGATTCGTCGACATTAAACATTCTATGTGGAAGTATGGTATGATTTTCAAGTAAGTGAATTAAGTTTTTGAAAAATAACTCCATTTCCGTTTGATTGAAAGCAGTGATCCTGCTTACGCTGGTAGCTTCAGGTACTCGGACGCTGATTTCTGGGTTGCGTTTTAGGAAACCATAAAACCAATCCTTTCCGGCTTCTTCCTTTTCTCTGTTAAATGGGTGCTTAATTTTATTTCTTTCAGCATACTGATAAACACCTCTTCGTAATGCTTGCGGTGTTAACCCATAAAACATTTTAGACAACTTGATCAGCTCATCCCGGATCTCTACTTCTTGCTCGGTAGTAAAAACAGGCTTGCCCTCTAGTCTGGGTTTATATTCAGGACCTTTTTTTACGTGATCGTGGAGGGTCATTACTGGTACTCCAAATTTCTCTGCTGTTTTACGTAATTTGGAGCCCGCGTTTATCTCTTCTATAGCGAGTCTCATTTTGCGGGGAGACCAGGTAAGCTTCTTTCCTCGAGGCATCTGAAAATAAAGATAGAACAGTAAATAACTAAATCGAATCAAGACCTGCGGGTGATACCGTACTTGCGGGTGATACCGTACAAAAATGTACGAACCCACCCGAAGCCGCCATTTTGGGAGAAATGTTTTAACAAACGAAAATTATTCGTGATTTCAATGAAAAATTACAATCAATCGAATCCTAAATCAATATCGTACAACTTACATAAACAAATAACACAATTCAATAAAAAATATAGTACTTACAGCGTAAATCTTTCACGGCAGTTTTTATAAAAATTGGCGCGAAAACGTGACACATGCTTTACACGCGGAACCTGACGAGTCACTGGAGCGGGCGGGAGGGGAAAACGCAGCAGTGCCGTGTTGCGACCGTTAGACAAGGATAGACCTAATTTCTCATGATTCGGTCCCTGTCAAATACAATGTACGGTATCGTCCGCTGTACTGAATGTCCCGCCGCTCCCCTATTCTAGTAGAAAAAGTTTTCAATTTTTACTTGTTAATGACTATGAGTATGTTTGTTCCACGATATCTCCGTCAATTGTGGATGGAATTCGATTTTTTTTTTTTATGAATAGGGTATGCTTCAGGGGTGGTTCCATGTAATTTTTTATTAAATTTGCTTCGGTAGTTTTTGCGTTAACCTCGATAATACGTTTTTAATCCACTTTATGTATCTTGGTGACATTCTGCTGCTTCCTGTCACTATTTTTTACATAGCAAGTAGTGATATACGAATTGGTGTGGGGTAAGTAGGTACTTTAACTGAAACGTGAAAAATAAAAACTTTTCTCAAAAAAAAAACAACCGTCTTCCGAAAAAACACTACGAAGTGAAAATTTCGGAAGTCGGTGACAAGAAACTAAAATAGTTACATGTCCAAAGACTTCTGAAATTAAAGTTATTCTTAACTTTGTAGTGTTTTTCGGAAGTCGGTTGTTTTGTTTTTGTGGAGAAAGGTTTTTGTTTTGGCAATGTCATCTCACAGATCACCTAGGAGGTTATCGGCTGTTAAATTGGACTTGCCTCTGGCTGCCTCAAAAAATTAAGGCCTCCAACCATGGTTTAACAACTTAAAACTAAGCGACTACACGCTAAGGGCACTCCTTGTGGGTTACGGACTTCGGCTTAGGGCGTCGCTGGAAGAGAGTAGCAAGGGACGAGCTGGATCGGAATGACCAGCACTTTTTGCCAGCTTTGGTAGGATTATAACAGCCAATCGAGTCGACCTACACAGTTAAGCAACGCTTGCCGAGGTCTGTTTGTGGATGGGTGACCCTCCAAACCATAGCGAGAGTGGCTCGGAATCCTGGCTGTCATTCGTAGATTGTTTGAGAGTCGGTACGACTAGTCAGAAGTCCAAAGATCTGACTACCAGTCTTACCAAGGGGTTATCGTTGTACCCCGTAACTGGGTTGTGGAGGTCAGATAGGCAGCTTCTCTCCATGTAAATTACTGGTATTTAGCTGCATTCGGTTGGCTTGAAAATCGACCCCTACACAGTGGCAGGCAGATTAAGTATATACTTAATCTGCCTAAATACCAGTAATTTACATGGAGAGAAGCTGCCTATCTGACCTCCACAACCCAGTATATACAGAGTGAAATAAAAAAGTACTTGCTACATATCGATAGCTCTCTTGCAATAATTGTTACAATCTTGGTATCGTATGATATAAGGAAAGTTGCTCCATATTGCTTCGCCTACAATTATTAAACCGGCAATTGCTCGCGAAAGGCAGTTAAACGGGCAACTTCATTGTTCAACTATCTTTTACTAGCGGCGTCGCCCGCGTGTTCGTCGGAAATTATCCGCGTCCTACCATAAAAAGTAATAAATATTCCATAAAAAGTATTCATCCAGGTTATAATTTATCCGTTTGCAAAATTTCATTCAAATCCGTTCAGCCATTTTTGCGTGATTAAGTAACAAACATCCAAACATACAAACTTTCAAATATATAATAATAAGTAGGAATTAGGATTCTGAGCAACATTCTTGAGCAATATACTCCGATTGAAAAATGAATGCATTGAATGTATTGTTAACAATAAAACACGTACAATAATAAATACGCATTGTTAGCAATAATAACTAAAAAAATGCCCATGTAAGCACAGCCTTGCCTTTGTTTTGTAGCAGACGGAACCCTTTGCCGTAATTAGGGTCTGAAGGACCATTGTAACGCAATAACGTTGGCACAACAGGATAACCCTTTAGTCTCCTAGTTTGATTACGTTTCATTCTTGTAGATGTATTGTGGGGATTCATTTGTGTAATGATTCTGTGGCTTTTATATTTTTTTCGTTGTCTTGTCAGAACGAGAGGTTAGCCGGCGTACTGAAAATGAAATGAAATGATGTTTCTTTCAGGAGCAGTGGTGGCCCAGTGGTAACAGCAGCGACTTAGGGAGTTGTAGGTCGTAGGTTCTAACCCAGATAGGTGCTTTACTTTGCGTAAATTATTTCATCACACTGCTCTCAAAACGGTGAAGGAAAACATCGTGAGGAAACTGGCATGTCCTAGAACCAAAAATTCGATAGCATGTGACATCTACCAACCCGCACTGGGCCCGCGTGGTGGATTACGGCCCATTCCCTCTCACAGAGAGGAGGTTTCGAGGTGTCCCAGCAGTGGGAACATTTTAGGCCGATTGTGATGTTTATTTCGGTAAGTACTTAACGTTTTAAGATATTTTTACTCGTCAATTTTTTGGTCATTAAAAAAAAATGATGGCGCCCGCATTTTCTAGCTGACTGATCCTTGAGGAGAAATGCCACAGGGCAAACAAACCCAGAGGTCTTGATCTCTTTTAAAGTTAAGATTTTATGCGAGTCTAACAATGAACGAAGATCTGTAAGGGCCTTTAAAGATAGAGCCATTGTAGCTTTAAATTGACCTGTCCCGCCAGACGGCATCCTGTTCCTACGTTCTTCCTTCTATGAATGGTTGTTAAAGGGAAGGGCTGGCTTGCACAGCACGACATGAAGTAACTTCGTGTTGCATCGAGCGAGAATATACTAATATGTTACAGCTAAATAATATCCTGAAGTAGGTAAGGAAATACAAAAAAAAACATAAATAATTACTTTCTTTAATGTATTTTAATAGCATTTTTTTATTTAAGCAGCCAACAGCAATAAAAATGGTATTATATAATGGAAGGGCTCGCTTTCACTTTACAAAGTGAAACGGCTACGCAGTTACGTCGTAGCCGTTAAAGCGTGAAAAGGTAACACCCAGAAAGACACACAGATCGATGGACAGACAGAGTTACTTTTGCTTTTATGATCTCACTAGCTTTTAGCCAGCGGCGTCGCTCACGTGTAGGTCAAAAATTATCGCACGGGAACGGTGTTACCGGGATAAAAAGTATCCTATGTGTTAATCCAGGTTATAAATTATCTGTGTGCCAAATTTCATCCATATCCGTTCAGCAGTTTTAGCGTGATTGAGTAACAAACATCCAAACTTTCACATTTACAATACTACACTACATATAGTAGGATAGTAGGATTTACAGATAGTATAGAACCATGGACATAAAAATTAAGTGTAGAAAGGAATATGAAAGTTGCTTATATTTTCCAGCTGTGTCCATGAGCAGTATATAAGTCACAGTTAAAACCAGTTTTTAGATAGAACGCGTTTTCCCTAGTAAGAGCTAGTTTTTACTAACTGCCTTTGTTAAAACTGTTTCGACGGGACTCCTCGACGACAGGACACTTTGCCGATAGGACTCTTCGCTGACAGGGCTCATCAGGTAGGTGATAGGTTAGGTTAGAATTCTGACCAACGGCTCGAGAGCCGAGCGAGCGAAGCGAGCGGTGCCGGCGAGCCCTAGTTCCAAGTTAGTGGCAGTTACTTGGCTATTTAGTAATAGCGCAAGGATGAGCCTTGTCGGCGAAGAGTCCTGTCGGCGAAGTGTCCTGTTGGCGAAGAATAGTCTTGTCGGTGTTCAGTCTGTCAGCGTTTAGTCGTACACTCAAATATATCAGTGGTAAATTCTTGATTTGACTAGGTATTTCTAGTTTTAACACAGGCATTTAGTAAAAACTAGTTTTAAGGTGAACCTAGTCCACATTTTTCCCATACAAACTTCGGGAGTGTATTACTCCACTGTTCGATAATGTACATCAAAAATTAAACATGGTATGGTTTTGTCTCATTATTAATATTGTCTGTACGGAAACAGAATACTAAAATAAAAAGCCATTAAAAAGTTAGGAGCCAACAAAGATTCGTTTTTCTTGCTAATTTAACCTAACTTTGGGTGTGTTTAAGTAATAAAAGAAATGTAAAATCTGAAAAACCAAGTCGGTACCGACAAAGCTCAAATATCGAAAAGTTCAATAAACTTTATCGGTTATTGATTTATGCAGTGGTTTTTTCATAAAACCCGATCTTTCGAAGGACTGTTCTTAATTTTTCACGCGCCTGTTGTAATATAAATGATCCTGCATCTCACTCAATAATGTTGTGCGTGTAAACTAGCGTCTAACTGCTCATCACTGATACTACCTCTGTAGGACACGATGCCTGGTGAGACAGCGTGCTTTTTAGCCAGGCCCACCAGTGAGTTCGAGCCCGCGACTGGGTTCCCCTTAAGTAAGGAAAACGAGTTCGAACGAAAAACGGGTTTTAACTGTGACATATATAACCTTTATGGGTAATGTTGCGTTGGAACTATCTCTGTGTTGTCGTCATGATTTAGTTGTTAGTACCTATACTCCGTTTGAAATAAGATTAGAAAATACATTTAAATAAAACTTTTTTACAGTCCGTTTAACTGATTTTGACTTCTTTTGCGTTGGGAGCATGATAAATGGTATCTGTAGTAAAAAGTTTTTCCTTTTAATTTGCCTTATGGCTACGGAATAGAAGTCAAAATCGGTTGAACGGACTGTAAAAAAGGTTTGTTTAATGTCTACTATTATTTCAAATTGCAGTATAGATCCCTATGTTTGCAAAATGTGTTTTTTTTTTAGCAGAATCTTTGTTACTACCTCGTTGGTTTGGTCTTGAGTTTGATATTCAGGTCGGTCAAAGTCTTACTAGGTTTTTCTGGAATTTCTCAGTAGCAGCCCGGACTTTGGATTTGTGTTCGGTTGATGGCATAGGGTCGCCCCACACTTGAATGGGACTTAATAATAACGGGCGAAATGCGGGTGTGCTATAGGTAAATCTCTGCCTTACCTTTATAGGCGCGATGTTACTGATTGCGAGGATGAAGGATGTTGATAAAATATTTTCATTCTTTAGTCTTAGCTTTTGCATGGTTCTAGTCATTAATCATCACGCTAAGGCTCGTGGTTAAATGATAACAGCCTCCCGGGTCCTTCGAACTAGCACTAGCTTGTCGCAGACAGTTTGTCAATGGCAGAGCCCATTGCATATCGAGACCCCTCCGTGCCTTGGTCCCGGCTGCCATTCGAAGTGCTTGACAGTGGTTACAATATTATAATATTCATTAAAAACAAGTTTTCAGATCTCGATTTTTCTTTCGAATTTAATTTATCAGCACTAATTTAATTTTGTCAGAACCCAAAAAGTCTGATAATGAGTCTTACCAGGGGTATCATGTTATTCAGTAACTGGATTGTGGAGGTCAGATAGGCAGTCACTGCATGTAAAATACTGATATTCAGCTGCATCCGGTTAGACTGGAAGCCAACCCCAACTCGGCAAAAGGCTAGGCAGATAGATTAACTCATTATAAAAATAAACATTGCCAAGTTCTTCCAATTTCAATTAAAATGTGGAACTGTTATTTGACGGAAAAATACTTCACAGAAATATTCCCTTTTCCGTGCAGGCTTGTTATTAGCAATTTTTTCTTAATATTTTTTCTTTATATCGTTGGTTTATTAGTCTGTGAGCCTTCTTTAAAATAAAATAAATAAATAAATAATTCCTTACAAGAGCGATTTGTATTTGATGCCAGAGCTATGCAAAATCCATTCACGAACCAATTTAGAACAAAAATACCTCTACGAATATAGAATATAAGATCGAGCTTCAATGTAAAAGTAATAAATATACTTCTATCGTGTCTTTCCTTGGGCGCAGGAATTTGATTTCCTATATCAGCTTTTATACGGAAACGATTTGAATACGAAATGAAAAACGTGACGCTTATACTGAGAACTATGGTGTTATTTATGTGGAATCATGGTTATTGCCATAAGAAAAACCAGATTAAATGTGAAGAAACAGTTACCAGATAAAATGTGAATGTATTCATATTAAACTCCCTGTTGCTCGCGACTTTGCCTAAGATCCAGCATAAAAAGTAGCTTATGTCCTTACTCAGGTCATGGTGTATCTGTGTGCATAAATTTCATCAGAATTCGTTTAGCCGTTTTAGCGTGAAAGCAAAACAAACTTACTTTCACATTTAAAATATCCGTGAGGTCCGAGTGCTCATGATCTCTTTAAGGAAATCTCGAAACGGCTAGTTGTATCTTCCCGTGACCCAAGGGCTGGTACCCTTAGCCAAGGCCATTGCCATACAACGTGGTAATGCCGCCAGTCTCTTGGGAACATTACCAGTCGAGAGCGATGCGGATGAATTTGACGAAGCTATTATTTTAATTAAGTTAGGATATAATTTTGTTACCTTTATTACACGCTTTTTATTAGCTTCACCTGGATGTTTGTTGGTTATTTGTAACCGACTCCTTTGGACTTGATTTTGACCCACTTAAAACGGTCAGGTTTCATTTAAACTTTGTAGACTTATCGAGGACCGATGACAATTCAATATTAAAAAAATAAAAACTGAAAAATCACGCTTTTGTAGTTAGCAAAACTAAAAAATCATCATTCATCATTTCAGCCGAAAGACGTCCACTGCTGGACATAGACCTCCCCCATGCTCCTCCATTTCGACCGGTCTTGTGCTTCCCACATCCAGGGGATTCCCTAAAAACTAAAAAATAGAAAATAAATAATAGACTAAAAAATCTCGGTACGGTGGGTTTTTGAGGTATTTTTATAATCAACTAGCTTTTGCCAGTGGCTTCGCCCGCGTGGAGGTCGGTGGATTATACATATAAACCTTCCTCTTCAATTACTCTGTCTATTAAAAAATCCGTTGCGTAGTTTTAAAGATTTAAGCATACATAGGGATATAGGGACAGAGAAAGCGACTTTGTTTTATACTATGTAGTGCTATATAATATATAAATATACATAGTATAGATAACAACTAATAACTTATATCATACTCACGAATACGAAGTACTCGCACGGGCAGGCGAGGCGAACGACGGGGTGGGTCGGGGTAGCAAGAAATTTGATGAGAACGAAGTCGCGAGTAGAAGCTAGTTTAACGTATATTTTGGTGATAAGTTACGATCTCCAGAGAGGCTCGTGGCTATATGATATCAGCAGTTAAGCTACGCTTACCACAATCAATTCGTTGATGGATGACAACGCATTATATACCGAGACCGTGCCACACAAAGCACGTTAAGCGGTTGGTCTTTGGCCGTCTTTTGTAGATAGTTTCACAGTAGTTACGGGTAGTCAGGAGCCTGAAAGTCTGACAACCAGTCTTACCAAGGGGTATCGTGTTAACCAGTAAGTGGTCTTTGAGGGTCAGAAAAGCAGTTGCTTCAAGTAAAATACTGTTATTCAATTGCATCGAAACCGACCCCATAATAGTTGCGAAAAAGTTAGACAAATTGATCGTATTTATATTATTAAAACAATTTTTCTTGGATTTCTCCTGGGTGCAAAGTAACCTTTGGTGAAGGTAGCCATACTTCGGGAATGTTCTATTCCCTGTGTTTTATAGATTTCGTTTTGTATAATTGAACTCTCCAACCTTGTATTAAATAGAAGCATTTAAGATACAACAAACTGTCATTTATTTTATGACCGGACCGAGTACACAATCGGACAAGGAAACTTCATTGTCGTTTTCTCGACATCGATAAGAACAAATCTCTCGAATAGGTAACAATTTCAGTAAATCTCTAGTACAGTCAAAGCCAACACAAATAATTTTTTAGCGAATTTCTGTCTAAAGCTCTTCTTCTTGCGTGTTTTGTAATCCCTACTAATGTTACAAATGTTAAAGTAACTCTGTCTGTTTGTTTGTCTGTTACACTTTCACGCCTAAACCGCTGAACCGATCGTCATGAAATTTGGCAGAGATATAGCCTGGGTTATGGACAAAAACATAGGAAAATTTTTACGTGATAACCGACACCAAGGCGGGCGCAGCCGCGGGCAGAAGCTAGTTACTAAATAATAAACGTATTGACTGCCATGTTGGTCTAGTACTCGCATGCGGTACTGCGGAGCTGAGACCCTAGTTTCGATTCCCAGGTCAGGCAGTGTCATTGGGTTTTTCAATCTGAAATTTGTCAGTCGCAGCTCGGAGTCTGGATTTGTTCCCAGTAGGTGGTAATAGGCTCCCCCCTATTAAATGGTACTACAAAATAACTGGCGAACTTTGGGAGTACTGTAGGTACACATGCCCAACTCTTCGTGAAAAGAAGGCGTGATAATATTGCTCTCAAAACAGTGAAGGAAAATAACGTTAGAGCACGGCATGTTCTAGAACCAAAAATTCGAAGGCATGTGACATCTACCGCACTGGGTCCGCGTTTTATGAATAAATGTCATATTACATTTCAAAACTTCAGTCGAAACTGTCGGAAAAATACTCAAGATACAGGTAACTTCCTATCCCATCATCAAAATTCAAGACTTCAAACAAAGACCCCATGCATCTCCCGTTAATTTCAAGAAACACCACTATCCAATCTCCCTGTAATCCATAACGATTACCCTTCACTAATCGCCTCAACCCGATAAATCGTGTACTCGATAATCGACTAAATCGAGACCCCAACACTATCCATTACACCAGATTGCGTGCTCCATAAAACAATATGAGTGTCGTAGGAATAAAAATAGTGATTTACTCGTTTCGTGTAATAGTTTTCTGCGATAGTGAGCGTGTAGTCACAATGTAGATAGGTACAGAAGATCTGCTCCAAGCAATGTGCCAAAACGCACGCACACATAGAAACCCCTGGTCAATGGCGCGTTGTGTTCCACGCGCGCCTCAAAGAGATGTCAGCACCAACTGGTGGGGTCCACAAAGGCTGATTGCCAGGGGTACGGGTTGTTCGAAAGAAATACCGTGGCCCCTGGCACACAGGCAACTGAAGGAACACGGGTGGGTTTTAGTCAGTAAAAGTTTGACACGCCCTCCTGCTCCACCCGGAGCGGGAGAAGTTATTTGATGATTTCCAACCGTCAAAACATAAAAAAATAAACATAGAAACCCTTCACGAATAGTGCGGGCTGCCTGCCAGGGGTGCGGGTTGTTCGAAAGAGATACCGTGGCCCCTGGCACACAGACAACTGAAGGAACACGGGTGGGTTTTAGTTAGTAAAATTTTGACACACTGAGCAAGCTATTTGATGATTTCCCACCCAAAAAAAAACGAGCGCAAGGGCACTCGCTACTAGCCCGGGATTTTTTCGCGCACTGGATTTCAACGCACTGCTCAGCGCCGATATTTGAAAATTGAACGGTGTGTTTTTTTGACGCGCTGGGATGCACTCTGTTGGATTCTAAATCCTCGGTATCTTGTATCTTGTATCTTGTATCTTGTATCGGTTCAACACCGAGAGTTGCAAATGCGCGGTAAAATCCCAACGCGATATTTTACGTATGTGCGAAGTTGCAAACATGGTCTAAGATATTTGCTAACCCAGTCCCAGTAACTAAGTTTTAGATAAACTATTCCAACCAAAGAGCTCGTGGCTAAGTAATAACACCAGCTACACCAGTAGCTGGGTTGTGGAGTTCAGACAGGCAGTCACACACTGTAAAATACTGGTATACTGCTGCATCTGGCTGTACTAAAGCACTAGGAAGTGGTGAAGGGCGGGCGTTTTGGAGTACTATATTATGTAATTTTGACGTTCAGAAAGCGCTGTTCTCAGCCTAGTTTGAATAAATGACTTTTGATTTTAACTGGAAGTCGACGTGAACATATTTGGGAAAAGGCTAGGCAGATGGTGAGTTTGACATCGCCGTAAGAACGTGTCTATGTTTGCGTGCGCCAGTTTTTTGTACGGAGTTGATCTTCTGTACCTAACAATATTGTGGTATAGTGTTTGAACGTTGGTCTTGATTCGGGGGCGGATCAATTTTATGATGGAGACATTGTAGGCACAAGTTTATGTCGTGTGTGTTAGGTTTTGTGAAGCTAGGAAGTCAGGGGTTAAATGTTTGATCATTGTCTTTCGAATCCGGAATGAAACAGAGAAAGAAAAAAAGAAAGAAAGAAAATACATTTATTTAGCAAAAGGCACACAATTTATAGCAATAGAAAAAAACAAAAAACCAACAAAAACTGTAAAGTGCGATATCAGAAACTAGCATTAAAGGGTGCCTCACGGCTGCGCTAAAAAGTCCCAGTTCAGCAAAATTGCTCGACAACTAGTGGCTGACGCTGGTTTTCAACTGGACCTGACGTGTGAGTACGTATAAGTCCAACGAAGGAACAACAACATAGTCGGCACGTATATGATTGAAATTAAATAAAGTGAAATATTTATTTATACAAGTAGATCATAACAGACACTTTTACACGTCAATATTTAGTTAGTCAAATTTTTTTTAAACTAGATGGCGCCGGCATTTCCTAGCTGACTGTTCCCTGAGAAGAAAAGCTGAAAACAAAAACTCAGAGGTCATGGTCTCTTTTAAAGTCCAGATATTATTTTATTTGAATTTTATGTGAGTCTAACAATACAATAACAGGGCAATAACAGGGCAATGTCTGGAAGAGCCTTTTGAAGAAAAAGCCATTGCAGCTTTGAGCTCAACCCTATTTTAGGGTCCTCATCAAGAAGCCGGGGCGCCCCACGGACTCTCCGTCCGCTTACTGGCTCATCGTGCTGCTCGACGAGGTGGGCAAGCTCTTTGAAAGAGTAGTTGCAGACCGCCTCGTCGGGCGGCTCAAATCAAATCTCAAATCTCAAATCTTTATTGCATTCCATAATGTGTACAGGTGGTGGGTATTAACATATGTGGAAACAATTATGGACCCTGTAGGGCACAGCAACTGGCCCGGGCTGGGCTGGGCTGGTGCGGGTGGGGCCGGATCTGGCGGAGAGCCAGTTTGGTTTCCGCAGGCGGGGCGCTCCACGGTGGACGCCAAAATGTGCGTGCGAGCCCTCACGACGGGAGATGCTGTGACCCGGGGTGGGGTCGCCTTGGCGGTGTTTCTAGACATCGCCAATGCCTTCAACACCCTGCCCTGGAGTTGCATCACGGAGGCACTCTGGTATCACCGGCCGACCTACCTCTGTCGTGTGTTCGAGGCCTACTTGATGGACAGGGCTGTCATCTACCCCGGTCACCAAGGAGAGTGGAACCGGCGAGAGATGTCGTGCGGTGTCCCACAGGGTTCGGTCCTGGGGCCGCATCTTTGGGACATCGGTTACGACTGGGTGCTGCGCTCTGACCTCCCTAGCGTCGTCAGCGTAGTTTGCTACGCTGACGACACGCTGGCCCTGGCATAAGGAAGGTCATACCAGGCGGCGGCCGACTTAGCGACACACGGGGTTGCGACAATCGTGGATAGGATCCGGCAACTGGGACTCGAGGAGGCCTTGCACAAGTCCGGGGCCATGTGGTTTCATGGTCCTCAGAATGCGCCACCGACAGGTTCCCAGATAACGGTGGGAGGGGTTGACATCGGCGTCAAGTCGACGATGAAGTACCTAGGACTCGTCCTCGACAGCCGGTGGAACTTCGCGGAGCATTTCCGACGTTTGGCTCCCAGACTGGAGTGGGCCGGGGCTGCCTTGAAGCGGCTCTTGCCAGGGGGGCCAAACGCCTCCTGCCGGAGGCTCTACGTGGGGGTCGTGCGGGCCATGGCCCTATACGGGGCACCGGTGTGGGCGCCTACCATGAGGCTCCAACCAGCACGTCGATTGAAGGCGGCCCATAGGGTCATGGCCATCCGGATGGTACGGGGATACCGCACGATCTCGGGTGAGGCGGCGCACTATGGAAAATATAGGTCGGTATCGGATCAAAAATCTGTAACTTCATGAATTTTTGTTGTATCGTGATGAAATTTGGCACAAATATGCAGCAAGGTTCGGAGATTCGAACGATGTGTAGTTTATAGGGTTTTCTTGTATATCTATGTATGTTTTTTTGCATAGAATGAAAAAAATGGGAAAAAATCACGAAAAAAATAGTTAAAAATTTATTTCAAGTGGAATACAAGTTTATAATGACTAAAAAGATTAAACCATGGTTAATTACAACAAGCAAAGTAAACAAAATATATATATATGAAAAAAAATACTAAATTAAAATCATATTACTAATAGGTACATCCTATACTCTGGCTTCAGGAAATGATGTAGCTAGGTACAAATATAAGTAATAACTAAATATAAATATTATTTTTAACTTATACCACTTCAGGATCAGGGTCAGTAAATGTGGGTTCACTTTCAGGTGCCACGTTTAAAAGACTTAGTGCCTCTTCTTCAAGTTCTTTCACATTTCTTACGTACGGTTTTCTCAAACTTGTTATATATGGATCTGACGTGTATAAAAGCGTTTTAAAGACATCTTCATTTGTAGCAGATCGGGAACATTTTCTGGCATGATGAAGTCGTATGTTTCTGTAGTCTTTGTTGCGAGACTCTTGTGCGTCTTCCGATAGCTGTCCAATAGGAAGCACCGCAAAATGTTTGATAACGTTTTGCCCGTGTATGAGTATTTTATGAACGGAGGATGGCATATAATACCAATCGTAATTACTTACATAGATTCTTGCAGTTTCTATTGCATATTCCCCAAATTTTTCATGGTCGATCATCATTCCAGAAGAAAGAACTTGCAAGATAATGTATATGCGTTTAATCAATGCCTCATCTACACCTGTTATTTCCGATGAGCAAGTGCTATTATAGAAGAATCTTCGTGCGGTATTGCCATCGTTCGTATTCCCGCTAACTTGCCGAGGTTTGTCGACGATTAATCCCAACTCCTCCCTGAAACGTTTTTGAACAACTTCTTTCTTTTCTTTTTTTAATCTCTTATTTTCCTCAGTTGAAGCAGACCAAGTCTTAAACGAAAGATTATAGGAAATATGCAATATCATTTCCATGCAGCGAATCCAGGCGTGTAAGGTGGACAATCCGTATTGGTAGGCGTTTTCGTTTTCGGGTCTGGCAGTTACTTTCGATAGGTCATTCATTAGCCGTGGAGTAGCCCCACATATCGTGCATGTGGAACCAGATGGAGTATCTGTAAGGACCTGAGCCACCTTTCCATCGATCATCGTTAGAAATAGTTCATGCTTCACATTTACTACAACACCATCTTTGTTTATAAGTGATGCTTGTGCAGCCCTAATTTGTTTTTTAATATCATCAACAACTGCCTTGGTTTTTTCTGGAGTTTCCTTACAAAACTCAATAGAAATGGGTCTGCAAAAACGGACAGATGAAGGTACCGGATTTTGCCAAACAACGGATCCCGATTGCACATCAACTAATCTGATGGGGACTAATGAAGTGATGAACAAATTGGCATCTGAAATTGTTTCTGACTCTTCTGCAAGTATTTGCTTGTATTGGCTTTGACCAGATGAACCATCACATCCCCATTTAGAATAAAGGATCAATGTTCTATGTTGTTTTTGGAAAACAGAATCGATTTTTAAAATTCTAGCAGCAGTATGATCCAATAAATCTTGTATATTAATCACTTTAGCATAAGTATTCGTGATTTCGATTGTAGAAGATGGTGGATAACAGGATCTTTTTATTTCTTGTATTTTGTAGTAAGGCGGGAATATACAACACTTTCGTTCGTTGGTTAAGTTTTTCAGGTACATATATTGTGCTTTTGTTAGATCTAAATCTATAAAAGCACTCAATGCTTCCGTATCGGAAAGAATCTTCATCTGGTCTGAGTCGTTCCACTTACTTGAGATATCTAATTTCTTTTGAGTGTCAGCGGTTCTTAATTCTTCGACAAGATGAGCTTCTGTGTACTCACGTAAAGCCCGCAGTCCCTGCAGATAGGCGTTTTTTATATGCTCGAAGCCATAGTCTTGGAGTAGAAGAGTGTTTTTCCTCTTCTTGGTAGATTCTGAGGAGTCTCCATAAGCCACGCATGCTCGTCCTCGTTGGCCAGATGTTGATGGCGTAGAATATTGTTCAGAATCCGGTAAATTTAACGAATACCTTGAGTCCAACCAAGTACAATACTTCTGTAAAAATGTTTCTTTTTTCCGAGATGCCAGGGCCCAGCGTTTGTTGAAAATAGGAAGAATGTGCCTTTGTATGTCACTAATTATAAAACACAAGTTGTTTTCAGAAACATTCAGCTTTTCCACTAAAACTTTGGATAATGATTCCATGGTCTTGCCGCCCTCTATATAGGGGATTATGAAGTCTCGTTTGGTACAGCTGAAGGAAGACATTTTAACACTTCACAATCTGCAGAAATAATAGGCGTAGATGAGATTTGCTTCACTTGAAGTTACACTGATGTAGATGGTTCGAATAGTTTTTGCTTCCCTTTAAATACTCATTTTACAATATCGAATTGGTACCTACATCATTATTATCTTGTAATTTCCCACGCAAACCGAGTGCAAATTTGATAAGGTCCCTTTGTTATCACGAAATAATGAAGAAAATATCCAAAAAGTTCTATATTGTTCATGTGAATGGTGTCAGTGGTAAACCGCAAAAGATACTAATTTTCGGGTTCTGACTTTTATCAGTTTTTTTCTCATATCTTCTAAAACCGCAAATATCCGCAGCTGATTTTTTTTGCATTCTATTTATGAATAGTTAGACTACTAGTCGACGCAAAAAGTAGCGCTTGGGCAAACGTGGGTAATACTGAAAACCTTCAACGAAAAAACATACAAGTGAAAAAAAAGGTATGTCACTTTTTAAGTAATTACTGAAATATTTTTCTTTACTTTTAAAATCATTAAGCTGTATCGCAAAAAGCATAAAATAACCTTTCTAAAAATGTATAATACTGCATATCTGTACCAAGTATTTTTTTCACAATATGGTATTGAAACATGTATACGCAAAGACTTGAGTTTGGCACTTCTGTTTTCTATGTATTTCTATCTAAGAAAAAAAAAAATAATTTCGCGTATTAAGTAAAAAAATCGTAATGAATATTATAATTTGACTATTAGAAAACCTAAAAGAATAGCCATATTAGCCAAATTATGATATTCGTAAAAAGCATTTTTGATATGCGCTTGTTCTACCATTTTCCATAGTGCGGCGGACCTCCCTGCCGGATTGCCGCCATAGGATCTGGAGGCAAAGGTCCTCGCGCGCACTTGGGAGTGGCCCGAGGAGGCCAAACGCCGGGGCGTAACTCTGCTGCCACGGGAAATCGCGGCATGGCGGACAGAGCTCCAGCGGGATCTCATGGCAACATGGAGAGTGCGATTGTCGCAACCCACTGCTGGGTACGCCACGATTGCGGCGGTAAGTCCCCTCTTTGAGGAGTGGCTTAAGAGGCGGCATGGCGTCCTCACCTTCCGCCTGACACAGCTCCTCACCGGACGCGGCTGTTTCGGGAGGTTCCTGTTTCGCATAAGGCGGGAGAAAACGCCCTGGTATTTTCATTGCGAAGATCGCCCTGAGGACACGGTGGAGCATACGGTGGAGGTCTGCCCGGCTTGGGCGGAGCACCGCCGTGTTCTCGTGGAGGCGATTGGCTGCGGCGATCTCTCGCGTCCGGTCCTGGTCCAGGCCATGGTACGGAGCGAGAGTGCATGCCTAGCAGTCGCTTCCTTCAGCGAAGCAGTGATACTCGCATAGAGGGACGCACACGTGAGGGAGATGCAGTTAATGCGCCCTCACGGCCGTGGCCTTCGCAGGAGACGCCCTGGGCGTCGGGAATCCCAGGCTGATTCTCGGCCACCGTAGGCACGGGCTTGCGGACGGCGAGTAATGGGTAGCTCGCGGTCCGGTAAGGACCAAGCCCAGGTCGACGGCGCGTTGTGTTCCACGTGCGCCTCAAACAGATGTCAGCAACAACTGATGGGGCCCGCAAGGGCCGATGCCTGCCAGGGTGCGGGTTGTTCGAAAGAGATACCGCGGACCTTGGCACACAGGCAACTGAGGGAACACGGGTGGGTTTTAGTCAGTAAAAGTCTGACACGCCCTCCCGCTCCACCCAGAGCGGGAGAAGTTACGAGTAGTTGATGATTTCCCACCCAAAAATATAACCCTGTTTCAGGGAGCTCAACGACGCGTCACAAGATGCTACCAGATTTGCAGGACATTTGCGTAGGCCATTTACAAAATACTCAAGACCACCAGATGAGTTTTAAAGTCATATATTCAATCTAGCGTGCATAGTACCAAATTGAACTACTGATTGATCTACTTGGATAAAGATTGGTTGTGTCGCGGTTGGCCACAGTCCTTGCCTAACCTAAACCATTTGATGATCTTAAGATGTAGACTTTTAATTTGGACATGAAATAAAATTAATATGGAATTGTAATAAAATTTAATTTGCTTGCATGCACAATGTAAGATATTTCTCTTTCACAAAGGCGCCTTAAATATATGAAGATTACAATATCTAAATAAATCCTTTATGAGAGACTGGTATCTGCACTAGGAAAACCTGTCATACAGATTTCCAGGCCCCCCCTAAAAACAGTGTATGAGTATAACTTAAACCTTAAAGATATTATATATTTTTAACCTTTGGTAGGAAACTTTAGCAAAACTAAAACAAAGAAGTAAAAAAGATACAAACAAGAGACGAAATAAATAAATAATAATTAGTTATTTGTGTGTTTGTGTAGTGTGGTGTAGTATAGTGTAGGGTAAACATACCGGTTATGGGCCGTTTAAGCGGCTTGTTGACTTTAGAGTTGATTTCTATCATAATGCTGTACTCCAAGATTTTTCAAAAAATAAATATTTTATCCTACAATAGTGTAGTTTCATAAAACCTAACGTTTATAGACGTATCAGTGATACATAATTAATAAAAAATATATATTCGTAAAAATAGCAAATATACCGGCTATCGGCCTTTTCACTCAGTTATCGTCCACTAGTGCACTAGTTATCGGCCACCTAATTCACGGTAGAAAAACGACTCTTATTCAGTAGCTCATAGGGTTTATAATAGTATGAAAGTAAAACAATGAATAAATTCTCAAAAAGCGGTATATTTTTACTCTTTTCTACGACTTACAGCTACTTTTGACTTTAGCATCATTAAAAAATCTCTTAACACAATCATATAAAAATAAAAATAAAAAAACATGAAATTTCATGAAATTTCGCCAACTCAATTATTCAATTAACGATTTTCATTTCTCCATCAAAACCAAATATAGGATCTGGGCCAATTTTTCTCCTTAAATCAGCAACACGACTGGAAAGCCAAGGCAGGACAATATAGTGAACTCCGTCCTACCGGCTCGCTTTCCTGATGCCGCGAATATTGCCGCGTATATCTGAAAGAGCGCTTGTCAGTGCTTCTTCACTATAAGCAATCCTTCGGGAAAGCTCTTCATTTTTTTTTTCTTTCCTTTACTGACAGGTGCCATCTGAAAAAAAAAACACAATTCCAACACCAAGCACATCAACCAAAAATTTATCCATTATCACTTTTAACACATAAGCTTCTTCGACTCCGCGGTTAAAAAGTAGCCTATGTATTCATTCAGAGTAAGGCTATGCCAAATTTCATTCAAACCCATGTAGCCGTTTCAGCATAAGGGGTAACAAACATGAAATAAGAAACAAATATTACGGCCAGAAACAGATTTACTTTTTACTAATTTTCGGCCGTCCTTTATTTTAAACGGCCGGAGACAGGTTATATTTTTACCAGTTATCGGCCGCTAAACGTTCGGTATTTTAGAGGGTCATATCTTTGAAAATATGAGGTATACTGGCGGCCGGAATCTAGTTGTAAATTTACAAAATTCTAGCTGTTCACAAATGTAATGGAATCTATGTTGGTGAATTTAAGGTTTCTCCATTAAAGGCAAAGTGAAATGACATGAATAAACCGGTTATGCGACCACCCGGTCGGAAAGTAGATTTTGAAATTAATCGTTAACGTATTGTCCGACCACCAAAAATATCACAAATTATGAAAAGTTAGATGAGTTTGGGCACTTGAATATTGAAATTAAACATGCTAAATACACACAAACCAAGTCAATGAAAAATAAACCAACAGTAACACTTAAAAACTTACCTTAGAAAATCAATCCACCTGCTATTTTTTTCGCTAAAATTTGACACGTGTCCACACACCAAATTTTGAAATGGCGACTGAGGGCTCAGTTCGCAAATTTCGCGGTCATGCCGTTGGATTATGAACCGTGAAGTTTGTCCGGATCGAATGGCGCAAAATTTGAAAGGGGCGGCCTATAACACTGTCTATAAGGACAAATAACGTGCGAAGTGGCCGAAAAGGGGTAGTGGCCGGTTAACCGGTATGTTTACCCTAATGTAGCGTGGTGTGGTGTGGCGTGGTGTAGTGTGGCGTGGTGTGGTGTAGTGTGGTGTGGTGTGGTGTGGTGTGGTGTGGCATGGTGGTGTAGTGCAGTGTAGTGTGGTGCGGTTGGTGTGATGGGTTGCAGTGTGGTGTGTGATATTCAAATAATCATAATTATATTACAATTTTATCTTTGTAATTAAATAGTGCTCATTTAGGTTTGAATCATTTTTATGCCAATAAAGGCATAACATAGCGCATTACCTTATTTTTAAGATCTTCGTATGTAATTAATAACATAAATGTTTTACAAATAAGTTCTATTCTATTTTAGGTGTAACGTACCGTTCAGTAATTCAGTTTTTACCAGTATTCTGATCCTGTTCTATGGCCATACCTCGTTGACTGATGACCAATACTTACTAAGATATTCTACTTTATGATGCCAATCTTCGGTCGGCATTGAGTAATCCCTTATGTAGCTGAATCTCTCTTCATCAAGCTAAACCACTATTTATTCACTAAAGAATACAGTTGATTTTTGTGCAGAGATGTTATTAATTCCTTGATTGAATCGAATCGTTAATATTATGGACGCTCGTAAACGATTTATAACGTGTCGGAAAACTGAATTGTCTTGTGAAACTAGTTTTTTGTGATTTCACATAGACTTCTTGTAGAGGTTTGGTAAAATTACAGCTTACTTCCCCTAAGTTTTCACGATTACATTTGTATAGAATATTATATGTATAAGGAAGTTATTAAAATTGGAAGCTCGCACCTAGCTTCTGACGTTACATAAGTCAAAGAAAGAAAGAAGAAAGAAAATACATTTATTTAGCACAGAGTCAAAAGGCACACTATAAATAGTAAAAAATTAATACAAAAAAAGTGTAAAGTGCGATGTCAGAAAGTAGCATTATAGTGTGCCTCACGGCTGCGCTAAAAGGCCCAATTCAGCAAAAATGCCAGACAGCTAGTGCCTGACGCTGGTTTTCAACTCGACCTGTCGTGTGAGGTGACGGATGTAAATCAGCTTTTTACCAATACGTGATGTGTGTATGCATACTTAAATAAAATAAATTCAGATGTTTGATTCAGAATAAATAAAAAGTGGTAACGAGTAGTATCAATAAAAATAGTGAAGTGCCCATGTAGGTTTATGAGAAATAAAATAAAATATTTTGTATTGATTTGATAATTTTCGAGTTCCACACGGGCGAAGAAGCGGGTAAGAGCTTATATGGGATATTAAAGCAATGATTTCCATAACTCACAGTATCATAATGTCAGTCAAACTCGAGAACTATGATCGTGAGCCGCTGACAATCATCGTTAAACCGAACATTAAATTCCTCACTGTGATAGTGGAATGCTTAAATTTAAGAACCGTCTTATACCGTTGATAACTCATTCAATTTATATCGGTTTTTGACGGCTTTATAGGGATTTCTTTATGCTGGCAATAACCGACATTCATGTAATGATTTTGTTAAGCAAACATTTATTGCGATAAGCCAAATAATTTTTAACCCCCGATGCAAAAATCATCATCAAGCATCAGAGTGCTGCTTACTAATAAATTTAAGAAAACAATATTTGCCTGGCTTTTAGACAACTGTTTTTATTCAGTTAATGAATTTTTTCATTATAAATTTTGACATTACATGTTATCAGTAGGTACTTAGTGTGTGTGGATTGACTTTTTACTTTTAATTTTAAGGCATTTGACATTTAATTCATAAATATTTTGTTTTTGTTTTCCTAATTAATAAAATTTGACATTGCATTTTAAAAAAATAGTTACCCATTGTCATTTCAAACTAATTTACTTAAAAGCTTTTTTAATGGGGACCTTAATTGTACTTTAATTTTAATATTTCTACACCGGCAACGGTAGCATATGTGAAGCTTTTTAATAATACTAAGATCGTAATGTACCATATACTCAGAAATAAATATACTATTACTATTACTATTAAAAAGAGGGGTGTTATATGTTGGACCTCTATTTGTGTCTGTCTGTGGCACCGTAGCTCTTAAGCGAGTGAACCAATTTGTGTGCGGTTTTTTTATTTAATACGGTTTTCTAGCGATGATTCTTAGATATGTTTTATCAAAATCAGTCCAGGCATTTGAAGATTGTCCGCTCTTTTCTGGTTGATGAAGGGATTCGTTTAGTAACCAACTATCATGGGCCATCAATGGGCCTAATAAGAAGGCTGGAAGTCACCTAAAGGGCAATAGAGAGGGCAATGTTTTGTTAGTTTCCCTACTGATTGAATCAGACAGGAAGAGATCCGTTGGAGAACCAAGGTAATCGACATAGCCCGAAGAAGTGCAAAACCTAAGTGGTAGTGGGCAAGGCACATTGCTCGCAGCAAAATTATAGAACGATAACGTAGATCGGGCACCATAGCAAATTTCACTTTTTGGATCAAGGCACCATTCCAAGAACTCATTTGTTGAAATCATTTTAGTAATTTAGGCTATAGGAAACATATACAAACATACGAGTACTTATAACCCTTCCTGTCGTCTGTAGTCCGGTAAAAATACTCCATTATCATTCCAAACTTTGCTCCAGAACATTAAACAACTGAAAAACAAACATAAGCGAGCCACGTCCAGTCCACATTAATTAACTCCCTAGATATCGTTTTGCCGAATCCCAAACGACAGCGCTCATTTGTGACGCAATTCCGCCATTTTGACGACTTTCGGAACTGTTCGGAAGTTCTCGTGGCACTTCGGCAGTTAAGTCAGCTGACCTGAAGATGTTTGATGCTTCCTCCAAATGTTCTAAAGCTTGACTTTATAGCTTTTGAACTTTGAATTAGGGGCTCAATTTTGCACCTATTTAAATGCAATAAAGTCTCAGGGATGGCTCCTTAGTTTTTATTGGATCAACTGTCAAGTTTTATGTTCAAGACAAGGAAATAAAAGTAAAGTGAAAAAGTTAGACGTCTTTTGAGTGACTTGAAATACTAATTTACTGCCATCCTAAGAGATATAAAATGTTTTAAAAGTGTTCTTAAAGTCCTTGATATGGTCTTACTCTCGATTTTGACCTAATTAAAAAAAAGATAATCTACCTTTTTGTCTGCCAAGTTAAATAACATCAATAAATTGCAAAGTCAAGGAAATTGAATGCTAATTAAATTGACTACCAATTTAAATTGTCCATATAATCGAATCATAACTGAGGGGCTTGTGGCTAAGTAATAAACAGCCACACGGGTCGATCGATCAGGTTAAGCTACGCTTGACGCGGTTGGTCCGTGGATGGGTGACCATCTTTATATACCAAGCCCCCTCCGTGCATCGGAAAGCACGTTGGTCCCGGCTGTCATTTGTGGTAGAGATGCGCAAAATGTGTCAGTAAAAAGAAATGAATGAAGTATATCTTTTCGCTTAGTGAAGTAGTCCACTCGTTTACTTCAGTAGTTCATTTAGTTCAGCAAATCAGAACGAGTCCTATCGTATGATAACGATAGTGATTGACAAGTTACGACAAATGATACACTTCACTAGTTCAGTTTTATACGTATGTCGATTTTTCTTCATACTTTAAACAGGCTAAGGACTGTCAACCTAGAAATATGAATTTAAGCAAAACTATTTTTAATAAGTAAGTAGTATGTTTTGTTTTTTTTTTTTTACTGATTGTTAGGAATTTTTGTCTAAGCTGGCGTATTTAAAATCGAAATAGCGAAAAGAAAGACTGAACTAAGTGAAGGAGAGAGACATTTGAATGACTACTGATTGAATGATAAGTTTATTTTGTGATATGAAGTAGTTCATTTCCTTCAATCGTTCGCGAACTATCCATGTCCAAAGTCTAATTTGTGGATCTTTGACAGTCGTTACGGGTCGTCAGAAGTCCGAAAGTTGGTAAGCCAAGGGGTATCATATTACCCAGTTACTGGATTGTGGAGATTAGATAGGCAGTCGCTCCATGGTACTGGTATTCAGCTGCATCCGGTTAGACTGGAAGCTTACCCCAGCATAGCTGGGAAAAGGCGAAATCGCAACTGTAATTTTTTGACAGTTGCCTCATAATCATCCTTTAACCCGTTCCCACTGTTGGGACACAGGCTTCCTCTCAGTGAGAGGGAGCGGGCCGTAATCCACCACGCGGGCCCAGTGCGGGTTGGTAGATGTCACATGTCTTCTAATTTTTTGGTTCTAGGACATGCCGGTTTCCTCACGATGTTTTCCTTCACCGTTTTGAGAGCAGTGGTGATGAAATAATTTACACAAAGTAATGCGCCTGCCTGGGTTCGAACCTACGACCTACAACTCGTAAGTTGCGGTCGTTACCCACCACTGCTCTGACAGTTGCATAAAATGGCTAAACACGACGAGATAACATAGTGTGTCGATTTGATAAACAAATATTGTAACCAACTGTACGTCGTTGTTTGAATTAATCACGTGTGGCCGAACAACTAAGTCAACTGAGCCCTTTATGCAACTGACAACTTGTCAAACAAACTTGGCATGATCATATCCGCAATCTTGAGCAAGTCTCAGCTATGAAGTACCGTATTTTAGCACAAGAAAACTGGCATCAGTAATTATGAAACTCATGGGTGTGTTTAGTAATGTGTTCTATACCGACCAGTAATTGTACCAATGCAGGGTTGCCCCTTCTTAAACAGAGAAGGGTCACTCATTGATCGCCAGGTATACTCCCTGCTATGCCGGTGGTAACACCCTATTTATGAGTCGTAGGCGCTTTACTTTGTATATGATAAATGATAAATGATAAATGATTTTATTTCTGTAAGTAGGTTTGTACAAACACTTTTACACGTCAATCATATTTTTTTTAAACTAGATGAAGTCGGCGTTTCCTATCTGACTACTCTGAGAAGAAAGGCCGAAACAAACTCAGAGGTCACAGTCTCTTTTAAAGTCCAGACATAATCTTGCTCAGATTATGTGAAGACCATGTAGATCGGTGTCTGAAATGGTCTTTTGAGGAAAGAACCACACAGATTGAGTGGACCTGTCCATTCAGTGCACGCATTTATCAGTAATCATGCAGCTCAACTCAGAACTTGAGGAGCTCAACGATTTGATGAACAATACCAAAGATAGGACATTTGGGTAGGCCGCATAAAGTACTCAAACTGCCAGATTAATACTAAAAACTAACTGAGAAAGAGATGAAAAAAACACAAAAAAAACAATTATAAAAAAAAAAAAAAAATATGACCCACATAGTCCTCACATTCACAATAATTAAAATAATAATAATATAATACTTCTCAAAGTAAATATTCATGTCAATGTGTATATAATAATTATCAAATGTCAAAGAGTATAAGTTTGCAAAAACAAAAACAACATTTAGTATGCAAAAATTGGAGCAGGTCAATCCCAAGCCTTTGTGTCTTCAATATAATTTTTTACGGTATAAAAGGCTTTCAGGCACAACTTGCGTTTAATGAATGATTTAAATTTATTGATACTTAGATCTTGAACATGGCTTGGAAGTTTATTATAAAAGCGTATACATTGACATCTGAATGACCCACCTATTTTCTTGAGCCTTGTTGATGGTACAACAAATTTGTGTTTGTTCCTAGTATTTATACTATGGATATCACTGTATTTTTTTAAACAATTTAATATTTTTATGGGCATATAAAAGATTTTCAAAAATATACTGTGAAGGCACAGTCATTACATTAATCTCCTTAAATTTCTCTCTGAGAGAATGTCTCGGACTTAATTTATAAATTGATCTAACAGCTCTTTTCTGCAAGACAAAGATAGTCTGAATGTCGGCGGCATTTCCCCACAACAGAATACCATACGACATTACACTATGAAAATAGCTGAAGTACACTAAACGGGCTGTCTCTATATCAGTTAAATTACTAATTTTTCTAACAGCGTATGCTGCAGAGCTTAGCTTTTTCGACAATTTATCTATATGTGGACCCCACTGAAGCTTGGCATCCAGAGTTAAGCCCAAGAATACAGTGCTATCTTCAGGATTCAATTCTTCGCCCTTCATCAACACACTAGTTTTCACCTGCCTAACGTGAGGTAGCGTAAACTTAATGCATTTGGTTTTTTTTTCATTAAGAAGTAAATTATTAACATTGAACCAATGAACTACTTTTGAGATTGCACTATTTACATCGTCACTAACCAGCTGCTGACGTTTAAGTTTAAACAAAAGTGAAGTGTCATCCGCAAACAACACTATTTCATGATTATCCTTTATGAGGTAAGGCAAGTCATTAATATAAATAAGAAACAAGAAAGGACCAAGAATTGAGCCCTGTGGGACTCCCATTGATACTATTGATCCGGGAGATCTTTTCCCATTTACATCAACACACTGAATCCTATTACACAAGTATGAAATAAGAAGATCCAGAGCGGTGTTCCGGATCCCATAATGGCGGAGTTTCCTGATTAAAGTTTCATGAAGCACGCAATCGAAAGCTTTAGATAAATCACAAAAAATGCCCAAGGCATCGTATTTATCTTCCCATGCATTGTAAATATGCCCTAAGAGTTCAACACCGGCATCGGTAGTTGAACGACCCCTTGTAAAACCGAACTGTTTGCTATGTAATAAATTATGTTTATTAAAAAATCTTTGCAATTGGTCTAAAATTAATTTCTCAAATTTTTTACTAAAGGTAGGTAGTACTGAAATAGGTCTATAATTGGAGGGGTCTGATGTACTACCTGATTTAAACAAAGGTACTATTTTACTATTCTTCATCAGGTCAGGAAACTCCCCACAGTCGATACAATTATTAAATATAAGAGCTAAAGTAGGTGCTACAATGTCAATAATGGACTTGGCGACTTCTACAGAATTGCCCCACAGATCTGCAGTCTTTTTTACGTTCAGAGTATGAAAGGTTTTAATTATATCTCTACTGCTAACATGTTCAAAATGAAATTCTGAATCACAAACATTAACATTTTCCTTAAGTAAAGACTCAGCAACAGAAGGTGATGAGTTTAGAAATTTTGTAGTTGAAACGGGAATATCTGTAAAGAAATTTTCAAAAGCCGCGGCGACTTGCGATTCTGATGTTATTATGTTGTCATTGATAGACAGGCTGTAGTCAGTATTTCGCTTACTAGACCTTCCCGTTTCATTATTTATAATATTCCAAGTCGTTTTAATTACATTACTACTGTTTTTAATCTTTGAACTCAAATAACGCGACTTGGCCATCCAACAAACTTTTTTAAATAATTTAGAATAATTTTTAACATATAAATTAAATTCAGCAGTGTTTACATACGTCCTTTCATTGTACAGCTCATAAAGTCGTGTTCTACTTTTATGAATACCAATGGTAGCCCAATCACTGAAAGAGACATTACTATTAATCGAAATAGTCCTGGGAATAAAAGTGGAATTAAATTGTTTACAATATATCTTAAAAAACTCATCATATAGATGATTAGGATCAGCATGTGCACACAAAACTGGTAATTTATTAAGGAGTTTAACTTTAAAGGCTTCTAGGCGAAATGCAGTTTTGGGGTTAACAATGATATCCTTCTTACCCATTTTGTTATTTTGATTTTGAATGGTAATCCGTTGCCCGCAATGATCTGAATCTAGTAAATTTATAATTTCTTTGTGGCTCGGTATAACATCTGTATAAATATTATCTAGGCATGTGGCACTACTAGGGGTTATTCTTGTGGGCTCCATAAATAGGTTTACAAGATTGTAGGACTGAAATAAACTTATTATTTTACTACAATAAACCGAGTTATCTAATAAATTAACATTAAAATCACCACAAACAATAATGGACTTGTTTGAGTTACAAATCTTGTGTAATACTTCATCCATTACCTTTTCAAAGCAGTCATACAATCCTGAAGGTGGTCTGTACACACTTAATACAACAGACCGCTCCAATTCTATACAGGCTATTTCAACTGTCCGCTCAACAGAGAGGCTCACAATATCCTTACGTTCTTTAAATTTTAACAGGTTACTTACTAAAATTAATGAGCCACCATGTATATATAGCATTTACTCTGCTGAACGAACTACCAACCTGGTGATTATTAAAATTAAACATGAATTGGTGGCTTTTAAGCCAATGTTCTGTCATACAAAGAATATCTATATTGTTACAGTTAAGGAATAAATCTACTTCTAAATCCTTGTTCAAAAACCCTTGAATGTTTTGATGCACCAGGTTGATACTATGGAAATCTTTTACACTGTCATTTGCCATCCTTACATTTTTGCAAGAGGTCGCCTCTGTTGTCTTAATTTCTAATTTAAATGAAGATCAATGTTATTGTTATTTGCCAAATTATTGGCAGAATACTTAAATATGTCATTGCATTGCTCAAAAGGAGCAAGTTGTTTAGCCAAATTCTTGGCTGTAATGGAAAAGAAATATGATAGCGACACAGCTATCTGTCTTTTATGATAATTAGAAAGATAGTACATCACAAAACTATATCTATCTTTTGTTAAATGCAAATTATTACCAACATAATTGTTAGTATCAATTAAATGAAACAAATTATTATTATTATTTTTTTTTCTGGGTGGGAAATCATCAAATAACTTCTCCCGCTCTGGGTGGAGCGGGAGGGCGTGTCAGACTTTTACTGGCTAAAACCCACCCGTGTTCCCTCAGTTGCCTGTGTGCCAGGGGCGGCGGTATCTCTTTCGAACAACCCGCACCCCCGGCAGGCATCGGCCCTTGCGGGCCCCTCTGTTGCTGCTGACATCTCTTTGAGGCGCGCGTGGAACACAACGCGCCGTCGACCCGGGCTTGGTCCTTACCGGACAGCGAGGTACCCATTACTCGCCGTCCGCAAGCCCGTGCCTACGGTGGCCGGGAATCAGCCTGGGATTCCCGACGCCCAGGGCGTCTCCTGCGAAGGCCACGGCTGTGAGGGCGCATGTACTGCATCTCCCTCACGTGCGCCGCCTCCCTCTTTGCATAACTGCTTCGCTGAAGAAGGCGACTGCCAGCCATGCCCTCTCGCTCCGTACCATGGCCTGGACCAGGGTCGGACGCGAGAGATCGCCGCCGCCGATCACCTCCACGAGGACACGGCGTTGCTCCGCCCAAGCTGGGCAGACCTCCACCGTATGCTCCACCGTGTCCTCTGGGCGATCTTCGCAATGGAAACACCCGGGCGTTTCCTCCCGCCCTATCCGAAACAGGAACCTCCCGAAACAGCCATGTCCGGTGAGGACCTGTGTCAGGCGGAAGGTGAGGACGCCATGCCGCCTCTCAAGCCACTCCTCAAAGAGGGCACTTACCGCCGCAATCGCGGCGTGCCCAAAACAAATTATTATTAAATGTCAAATTATGCAATGTCATATTAATTTCAAATCTTAACCTATTTTCTTCCTGTAATGTATGTTCCTGTATGTCGCAGTATGATAGATAAAGCCGTGATATCGTTATATCCCTAGGGATATAATTATATACCGGAACATGGTTATACGAAAGCGATTTATTACTATCTTACGGTCGCAATCTAGTAATATATTTATCTGACTAAACTAATCTGTTTAAATAGTTATAAATCAGATCGACAGGACACTTCACCGACAGGACTCTTCACCGGCAGCTCATCAGGTAGGTAATAGGTTAGGTTAGGTTAGAATTGTGACCAAACGCGCGCGAGCCGAGCGAGCGATGCGAGCGGCACCGAGGCAGCGGCCGGCGAGCGCTACTTTCATGTTAGTGGCAGTTACTTGGCTGTTTAGTAATAACGCAAGGATGAGCCTTGTCGGCGAAGAGTTCCGTCGAAGTAAAGTTTTGTCGGTGTTCAGTCTGTCGGCGTAGTGTCTGTCAGCGTTTAGTCGTACACTACCTCTAAGTACCTGGTACTTATTCACAGGCCTGCACTGTCCTCCCATTACTGTTATCACTGTAATTTGAAAACATTGTAAAAGCTATTTTTTTTTAAAAGAGTAACCCTGGAGTTTCTTGCCGGCTCTTCTCCATAGGAAGCGACAAATTGGAACCGTGCACCTAGTTTCTGACGTTTCATAAGTGCCCTTGCAGGTTTATGTGAAATAAAATATTTTGATTTTGATTTTTTTTTTAAGGTCAGTGTCAAGAGCTGTTTGTTAACTAAAATATGATTCGTGACTGTAACAAATATGTCTTTAAATAATTATAGTAATTAAATTCATCAACTATTGCACTAAGTTTAAAAAAGCGGCCAAGTGCGAGTCGGACTCGCCCGTTCCATAGATTGAATGAAAGGTAAATTACGGTTTACGATTTATGACATATTAAAAAAAAAAAACTACTTACTAGATCTCGTTCAAACCAATTTTCGGTGGAAGTTCACATGGTAATGTATATCATATATTTTTTTAGTTTTGTCATTATCTTATTTTAGAAGTTACACGGGGGGGGGGGGATACATTTTACCACTTTGGAAGTGTCTCTCGCGCAAACTATTCAGTTTAGAAAAAAAATATATTTAAAACCTCAATATCATTTTGGAAAACCTATCCATAAATACCCCACACGTCCCATACGTGTGGGGTATTTGACAAAAAAAAAATTGAGTTTCAGTTCTAAGTATGGGGAACCCCAAAATTTTTTTTATTTTTGTGTGAAAATATTAATGCGGTTCACAGAATACATCTACTTACCAAGTTTCAACAGCATAGTTCTTATAGTTTCGGAAAAAAGTGGCTGACACATACGGACGGACAGACAGACAGACATGACGAATCCATAAGGGCTCCGTTTTTTGCCATTTGGCTACGGAACCCTAAAAACATAAGAAAATTTGAATTTTACGGAATACCCTGAAGGTTTTCTTTCTTCCTTCGTATCGATGGTAATGGTCTTGTCTGACTTTACCATTACCGGCAGTTAGTGACGTACAAAAAGTGACTTGCCAACTCAAGCTCAAATAACTGGTTCTGTACCCGAGTTATGATGAAATTGCATTAAAGACTAGGCCGTAACTAAGGCATGCCGTGAAAACTAAAAACTAATTTCCAACAAAAAAGCCATTACAAAAAAAACCACTACAAAGTGAAACATTAATTACGGAACTCGGTGGCAAAAAACTAAATTACAGATCCAAAGACAGCAACATCCGAAATTAAAGTTATTTATCGCTTTCTAGTGTTTTTATGGCAGTCGGTTGTTTTTTTATTATTCAATCAATATAATTTCCATGGCTTTACCTACCCTTCATCAAACGAAGTATATTTTATGGGGAACAAAAATACACTCTTACACACACATCCTTACACACTACATACACGCCACACAACACACAAACTTTACACATACACACATACCATACCATACCTGAAAGCACCTCTATAGTCTCCACTCTAGGATTCGTATCCTGAGCCCCAAGATACAAACTAACTGTCTAGTTTGGGGTTCATTGGCAAATGATATACTGTAAATAGCTGTAGGTAATATTTAAGTTACTTAATATGTCGTCTCAACTTGATGTTAGCCTATACTTGCTTACTGTATAACCTGGACAGAAAAAAAATATAATTCTATTTCAAAATTCATCGCAACATTAGCAGTTGTTCCTGCTAGACACAACACAAATGCACAATTACGTACACAATCATATTCCCTTGTGGGGGCCTCATAGGCACATAGTAATCGAGATCTGGACATTGTCCAGATTGCTTTAGTATATTCGCTTGTGTGATAGCTTTCATTACCTTAGAGAGTTGTTGCATTGATTGCTTTTATTGTTCATCTAAAAACCAATAGAATAATATAAATTAAATTAGGTATTAACTAACTATACAATTAAATACAAAAACAAAAGGACACTTACGCGTCGAAGTATTCGTCCGCATCGCTGTCATCAGCAGACGTGCCCAGAAGACTGGCAGCGTTGCCACGTTAAATGGCAATGTTAATTCTTTGGCCAAAGAAAAACTAAATCTCTGCTTTTCTGATATTGGGAGCCTTATCATAATCATTTGCGGTGATTTCGACAATTTAGAGTTGCACCGCATATAATAAAAAATTGCATGATGCTCAACTTTCCATGTAACATTGTCCTGCGGGGAGGAATAGCCTTCATTTTGACAGTTCAACACACACACAACACACAAAATAACACATATAATTTACGACGTAGATCATACAAATTTTTCGAACATATGAAGCACTAGATAATACTTGTGACATTATTTTAAGTAGTGTTAAATTAGTAATGTTCCGAGACAATCTATACAGCATTAAATCTGCCTAGCCTTTTCCCAACTATGTTGGGGTCGGCTTCCAGTCTAACCGGATGCAGCTGAACACCAGTATATTACATGGAATGACTGCCTATCTGACCTACACCACCCAGTTACTGGGTAATACGATATCCCTCGGTAAGACTGGTTGCCAGACTGTCGGGCTTCTGACGACCCGTAACGACTGTCAAAGATCCTCGTATTTCCCGGTGGGACCAACGATATAACGCGCTTTCCGAGGCATGGAGGGGTCTTGGTAAGTAAAGACGATCACCCATCCACGGCCCAACCCCGGCAAGTGTAGCTTAACCCGTGCGGCTGTTATAACACAGAACATAATGAAAACATCAATCTTACTTCATGATGTGTCCTAAAAAAGTAATTCGCCAGATTATTCTCCATATTTCAGTATTCATCCTCCGTAGAATCAGCTTATACACAGAAGTTAAATTCATTTTCTTTGACGATTATACCATTTAGTTTTTATGAGTTCTTGCCGAAGTTTCTGATCTCTTTAAGCGATGCTTCGTTCTTGGATTTGGACGAATCCTTAGATCATAAATACCAGTTGTTTGTTGATGTTACTGTCGTAAAAGCTTTATGAGCTTTAAAATAAGTAGTATTTGTGGCCAACCACATTATGTTTAGATTTATTTTTGATTTATCAAAACGTCAGTCGCTAATGCTGTTAGAAAGATTAGACAGTTAACAGATGTAAAAACCGCGCGTTGGGTCTATTTTAGCTACTTCCACAGCATTATGTCGTATGGCATTTTACTGTGGGGTCGGGCTGCTGACATTGAATCCATCTTTATTATGTAAAAGAGAGCTGCCTGAGCCATTTTTGTTTTAGCCATTTATAATCTACGTCACCGTCGCCGCGAATCCCTCAGGGAACGATTTAAAAGGATTATATTATGACGGTACCTTGCCAATTCATTTATAAAAACATGTATGTAAGAAAAACTCTACATCTTTTTAATAAAATAAGTGATAGACATAATTTTAATACTAGAAACAAAGACAAAATAGATCCGCCATTTTTCAGATTAGCAGTGTTAAATGTTATGACAGAATACCTTGTGATGTTTTGCAATTAAATGGAAGGAAATTTAAAACTCATATTAAAAGTAAACTTTACAAACAAGCATATTAAAAATTAGAGGATTATATCTAAGATAAGAATGCTTGGAAACATGCTGGTCTTACTCCATAGGACAATCTAGAGTCTAGACAAAATCAAACTGGTTGCTAATTGAATTGTATAACTATTATATTTATGACATTGATTTACACTCAGTGATTAATTCACAGACTGACTTATTACTTGTTAATGTTCTAGGAAAATCGTATACTTACTTTTACAATGTTTGTAAATATGTGAGCACCATGTACCTATCATAAAATTAATTTATCCGTAATTGCTTCACTTTCATTCTTTTTACCTTTTTACTTTGGTATGGTAATGTAATTCTGAGTGTATCGTTTTCACACATAATTTGATATAACGAATGTATGGTAAATATTGTGCTTAAAACATTTTAAAAGACTAACGGTGGAGTTTCTTGCCCATTTTCTCCACACGAAACTACATTTTAGAAGGGGCAACTAGAATCAATTCTATTTTAATGTAAACGTTGACGTTCAAAGGTGCCTTTTAAGTACCTATTTGAAATAAATACTTTAACTTTAAGTTTGACTTTGTCGGTATATAGAAATACATACATTAACTCACGTCTCTTTCTCATATCGGTCGTCATTAACAACGCCGCCTGCTAGGATCCTTATAAACACACTCTTTTTTTTTCACGTATGTTTATACATCTGGTGCTCAATGCTGGTTGCGAGTACAACGCATGATGATGATGATGGCACTCCCTTTTCCGCACGTAGACTCCCATTCGGTCCGTTGTGCGTGGGGATTCTGGCTAACAGAGCAAGCCTAGCTCCACAAAGAAGGAACAAAAGCTTCCTGGGAGCTTCACAAGGTTCGCGGAGCGACCTCACTGTTCCGAGAATTTCTACAAGTTATCATACGCATCGGACTTTTCATTGCCTTGCCCCTTGCCTTCTTGGACGTTGAATGGTGAAACTCTCTTCTGAATTACGAACAGAATTTTTCTAATTGGCTTTAAAAAAGATGAGTAAATAACAATTAAAGAAACAGAATCTATATCTGTAGTCGAATTTCAGTTATTAGCAACTTATTCTTTAAAACATCGGATAGGTACTTTTTAGATTTAAGGAAATTGCTAAACACAAAAGCTAAGTACTCGAATTGTTTTTCTATTTTTCTTCCTTATATATCTCAACATAGTCTTTACCAGAAACATTACTTATTGGAAACACTTGTGACGTTGTTTTAAGTAGTTTTGACCTAATAATGTTCCGAGACAATTTATACAGCGTCGTACATCACAATCGGTGTTTTCTTTCTATCTTATTAAAAGAGTTTCATCCTGCGATATGGCTAGAACTAGAAAGAAGTAATGCCAGTTATATTATACCCCATTACGTTCACTAGAATTTATGATAAGCATTTAATAACTTTAGTTTTATTGCCCTTTAGTAGTTATTGCGGAGCTGTCCTCGTAATATTACGATTCTCTAGAGTTCTGGCCGATTAAGAAATGGGATTTGTTTTATAGGCAGCATTATCTACATCAAATGAAAATAGAAGGCGTGTATCAGAAGGCACAATGTTTACTAGGCCATATGTGAGTGGAAACGCCGGGAGGGGGCAGGGGGCCGTCCCCCCTAAGAGGACATATAGTGACCTTCTTGTTAATTTTCTTCAGAAAGGTCAGGGGGCCTAAAAACGCCACATTAAGCGATTCCTCTAAAAGCAATTCACTTCCTGAATTCCCCTACGATTCTGCTGTTTGAAATTTTACTTTAATAAAGCAATTTATAATTTGGTAATTTAGAGACCATTTTACGAATTTCCATACAATACTGTCAAATAGATGAATTCCGTGCTGTCCACGCAAATAATATTATGAATTGTCAGTTTGTGACCATTTTACGATTTTAAATAAGATTCATTATATTATCCTATTATGATTCTGCCCCATTTCTTCCCGTGGGTGTCGTAAAAGGCGACTAAGGGGCTTACTAGAGAATGAACAGCAGCGTTCTCTATACATTTGACCACCATACTGCGATCGCCAACCCGTCTGCCAAGCATGGCGATTATGGCAAATCCCTCCTTTTGAGGCTTATGTTCAACAGTGGGCGTTTTTCGGCTGATATGATGATGATTCTGCCAAAGCGGCCTTTTTAGACGCCCGGGTGTGTAGTACTCGCAACTGGCGTGCACGGAAACGAAGCAAAAGGATCGTAGCAGATAGCATTCTGGAGTTTCCCCATGGGAACAAAAGGCTAACTTTATGTATGTATTATCTACTTATCATCATCTATCTATGCTTTTCCCAAGTATGTCGGAGTCAGCTTCCAGTCTAACCGGATTTAGCTGAATACCAGTATTTTACATGGAGCGGCTGTGTGTCTGACCTCCACAACGAAGTTACTGGGTAACACGATACCTACTGGTTATCGTCAGACTTTCGGGCTTCTGACTATCCTTAGCAACCGTCAAAGATCTACAAATGACAGAGGGAACCAACGGCTTTACGTGCTTTTTGAGGCACGGGAAGTACTCGATACTGTAGTGAATGGTCACCTATTCACTGACTGACCTCGGCTTAGCCGATCCATGCGGCAATTTCCCATGAGCCCCTCTATCTACTCACTTCGAGATAAATAAACAGCTGTTATGTGTGTGCTGCGCTATATATACTTGTGTATAAAAAAATCCATAACGAGTTTTTATTAAGGGCAATATCATAACATAGCCATAAAATTTTGGAAAACACGAGATCACCTTACAAATCTAGGAAACTCGGCCAAACTTTTCAAAGAAAACGCACTGAAAGTAACAATTTATTGTTACTTGAAAACACTTACTAAGATACAAACATACAGTCTGCTTTAAAATGGCACATAACAATACAATCTAGTACCTACCTACCACTAACCCAAGTGAAATAGCATGTTCGCGTGCCAAGCCGCAGTTAGATCAGGTGCAGCGCGTAAACTTTGCGTTATCGCGTCGTGATCGCGCCGTGATCGCACCGTGATCACCGCGTGATCGCTGCGTGATCGAGACCGTATCGCACTCAGTTACCAAGTTAACCGACTCGTTTTAATTTATCTCTCGATCTTAATTTATTGGTGTCTTTAATTGAATTCTTTATCTTTTTGAGAAGACAATTGCTGGGTTCGCTTTTCAAGCGGGGAGTTGATTTGTTTCGTGAAGGGATCGATAATACTGTTATGGCAGTCTTTTGGAAAACTAAATGAAATAAAAATCTAAATGATATAAATTAGTGGATAGATACAAAATCTAGTCCGAAATGTAGGCGTTTATAAATCTTTTAAGAATTTGTTCTCGTAGGTTTTTAAATAAACTATTTATGGTTGCTGAGGGTGATACCCAGGTATGCGCATCCTGTGCATGCTGGTCGTCAGGATATCCATTATAGCTGTGGGTACTGGCTGGCTGTGTGACTGGCAGCTAGAAAGCTTGAGGAAGTGGTGGTGATGACATCAAGCTGAACTAGCTGCTCGAAAGCCGTGCCAATGTCCATGTTAGAGGTCACCAGTATAGAGAGAGGTACCTAAGAGGAACAGGGTGTAAAGTGCACTCTTGTATCATAGAACAAGGAGGATCCTCCGATCAGGCAAGCGTTATATCTGGTGGGCTATTGCCTGACGATTAGTGTCGGTATGTTGTATATAATTATTTTACTAGTTGCGCGGCAAACTGCTTCCGCGACGAGGGATTTTGCGTGACGGTGGTGTCATCCGTAGTTCGCATGTGGTGATGTAGATGCACACTTATTATTCACTAGCTTCTGCCCGTGACTTCGTCCGCGGGGAAGTCGTAAGACACCTTAATGTACTATAATAACAGCCACATATCATAAACCTTTCCTGAATGCTTTACTACGTTTGTAGTTTTGGTAACAGTACAGCTGTCCGTGTGAGAAGCAGCTTGTCCTGAGGTCAACACCTGCAGCCTTCAGTGTCTGCCCCTATGATTGTTTGATAGGCATCGCGACCATAGAGTAAACGTTTTCAACAAATCATTCACCTCGTCAGACCTAGTGCATCGCGTCGCACTCTCCACAGGAAGTGTTTGCCGGAAATCGCCACTAAAGAGAATTGTGACACCACCCATCAAGTCTTGGTTCCTGCGTATGTCCTGCTGGGTTTTGCTTCCACTGCTTTAGTATTTGCCATAGTGCATTCATTCTATTGGATAAGAACGCAAACCATAAGCACGCGCCTCTTGCCACTGTTGCATGACACCTCAAAAACAGGTGTTTCGTTGCTCTTTAAATCAAAAGGAATCTTAAACATGGCGTGTACTGTTTTGCCACCAAGAAGCAATGTGACGGTGAATCTGGAAGACGCTACTGTCATTTTAATTTTGCTCATGGTATGATCAGTCTATAATGTTCCCATTGCTGGGACTTAGGCATCCCCTCTGTGATACGGAGTGGGCCGTCATTCACCACCGGGCCTAGTGCGGGATGTTATATGTTTTCAAACTTTTGGTTCTAGGACATGCTGGTTTCCTCACGATGTTTCCCTCCATCGTTTTGAAAGCAGTGTTGATGAAGTAAATAACACAAAGTAAAGCACATGTGTAGCGGACGACAGGGGTGCGTCCAGCACCCACATTTGTCAGGGACAATCTCCCACTATTGTTGACGTGCGGTCCTTCGGCTCCCATACTACCTGAGTAGATTGACTCAGCTGGCGGCACACATCACCACGCACCCCTGAATGCGTATGTGTTGTGGTACATCTCGAAGATCACCTAGGAGATTGTCGTTTGCTTAACTGGAGTTGCCTGTGGCTGCCTCCAAAAATGTAGGCCTCCAGCCAAGGCTTATAAACCTTAAAACTGACACGCTTAGGGCCCTATCGGGTACGGACTTCAGCTTAGGGCGTCGCTGGGGGGGGGGGCAGCGGACGAATAGGGTGATAGACTCAGCGGCGCGGGATGGCTCGAGCAGGGTAGGTGGGGACATGGATTGGGATGATGGCGAGGACGGTAGGACGGCAGTCTGTGTGTGGACTTGCTAAAATCCTGGAGGAAGGTTGAAGCATTGTCGGTAATGTATCTGGTATGTCTCGGTTTTCGAGTCTTACTAATGAGGGAGGAGCTATAGCGGGCGGCTGCCGCAGTTGGATTCAGATCGGATTATTGAATTTTATAGCAGAGTCCACCAAGTGACAAATGGCACGCCTTTTATGCGGGCCTTCTTTACTTTACAGAGGTCGCGTTATTTTAGCAAAATCAAAATCAAAAGTCATTCATTCAAATTAGGCTGAGAAAATAAACTTTTCGAACATAAAAATACATAAGACAGTCCTCCAAAACGCCCACCCTTCACCACTTCCTAGTGCTTTAGCTGGGAAGAAGAAGTGGCGCAACAAACTCCCCAGCAGCACAGCTGTCTGTTTAGTCGGATAGACTTGATTCTATACATACATAGGTAAAGTAATAAACATTACGAGACACAGAACATTAATTAAATAATTAGTCAAAATGTCAGCTAGCCATGCCGATATACCGGCGAATAAAATGAAAACTGTCGAGGCCACAAAAAGCATAAAACAACTCATTTTTACTTGAAGTTTTCACTAAGCCGAAAACTTTGGAGCCTTTCTTCTAATGTAATTGTATGCTTGATCCTTAATAACCTTTCTTATGTACCCCTTAACCATATAAAACACCAAAATTCAACATATCTACACAAAATAAAAGTTCGTAGAATATCATAAACTCTAAAAACTGTAGTTCGGTACATTTAGGTACCCTTACACAAATCTCTTGTTACTTCGAAACCAGTAGTTTGATTCTCATAAATTCTCCTATGGAATATCCCTTTTATCCCTTTTTATTTATAATTCTACCCTTTTAATTACAATAGCACTAAAACATTGTGTTTTATATAAGTTTATACTCTGACCTGTAAAAAGTCCTTAATACTTTTGGTCTAGTTCTTAAATGATCTGAAACAACCTTGAATGTTCAGCAACAGAAAAATGCTTTTTTTGTGGGTGGGAAATCGTCAAATAACTCCTCGGTCGGGTGCAGCAGGAGGGCGTGTCAAACTTTTACTGACTAAAACCCACCCGTGTTTCCTCAGTCGCCTGTGTGCCAGGGGCCACGGTCTCTCTTTCGAACAACCCGCACCCCTGGCAGGCATCGGCCCTTGCAGGGCCCTTCAGTTGGTGCGTCGCACATCACTTTGAGGCGCGCGTGGAACACAACGCGCCATCGACCCGGGCTTGGTCCTTACCGGACAGCGAGCTACCCATTACTCGCCGGCTACAAGCCCGCGCCTACGGTGGCCGGGAATCAGCCTGGGATTCCCGATGCCTAGGGCGTCTCCTGCGGAGGCTAGGGCCGTGATGGCGTATATACTGCCTCTCCCTCACGTGCGCTGCCTCCCTCTTTGCGAGCATCAATGCTTCGCAGAAGGAGGCGACGGCTACCCATGCACTCTCGCTCCGTACCATGGCCTGGACCAGGGGGCTTACTCTCTAAGCACGAAATCAATATGGCACGAAACTAAGAATGAATTACTAGACGATTAGACAGTTGTCCCTAGTCCTTATATGGTTTTAGTCGTACAAAAATTTAATTAATCAGCTGTAGGAGTCACTTGAAGTTCCGAACTCTTTTCGTATTTCCGTTGACGAAGTTAGGGAGTAGGCCCCTAGGGCCGGAAGCGAGAGATCGCAGCCACCGATCGCCTCCACAAGGGCACAGCGGTGCTCCGCCCAAGCCGGGCAGACCTCCACCGTATGCTCCACCGTGTCCTCCGGGCGATCTTCGGAGTGCAAAACACCCGGGCGTTTCCTCCCGCCTTATCCGAAACAGGAACCTCCCGAAACAACCGTGTCCGGTGAGGACCTGAGTCAGGCGGAAGGTGAGGACGCCATGCCGCCTGTTGCCGCGTGCTTATGACGCAACTTCCCATTACGTAGGAAGTTTCCTTTCTTAATGAATTAATGCGTTCGACGAAATATTATATAAGTACTTACATTTTAAATTTTAGAAAGGTTTTAGGATTACAAAATGTAAAAAAAAGTAGCAATAGTAAATCGAACTGACAACTACAGGTCCACAAAAGAAACGTCTAACCGAAAGAAAGAAAGAAAGAAAAAACGTTTATTAACGTTTAACCGCTTAGTTATTTTGGTTTGTCGAAAGATAGTTAAAATAGCCGTTCTTGAACTGTCATGATTAACTGCTTATCTCCTAAAAGGTATAATTTCATATCTGTAAACCTCAGCTTTGTTACCTATTCAGCCCAGTGAAGTAATGGAATAATTCGACTATTGTCATACACTGGTATATGTATGTGATCGCTAACATCTAGTCTAATTACCTACGTAAATGTATGGGAAGATTTTTTGCGATTTCGGTAATCGCAAAAAAATTTTTTCTAATTCTTAAACCTCAGCGGTCCTTTAGAGTGTTTAGATCCCTATATGAAACAGGATCGATTGGCATCCCAGTTTTTTTTTTGTGAAATTTGCCCATTTTCTTGCTAACTGTACATTTTTTTCAAAATCTGTGTCTGAACATTAATTTTTGTTGATTTTGAACTTTGTAAATACTTGAAAAGGCTTTCTGGTTCACGTGAATACAAAAGCACCAAAACCAAGCACCGCACAAAAGCGGGTGAGGTCAAAGACATAATATCCATTTGAAACTTTAAAATAAATATTTGCTAGCGTCGTAATAAAACAAACATCAACCAACATTGTGCACCTGTGTCACAGTAACACACTGTAGCAGCGAGTACCGACGTATAAGTACATCATCTTCTTAAGATAAATAGCTACACATTTGCCGCGGTTGACGCAAACCACTGGAGACAAATATCTGTTCCATACACTGGTTATGTTGCTCTGCGAAGTTTTGAAGTTCTTTTTCATGTTTGGGTTAGTTTTATACGATGAGTTCTTACATCCTACTATCCTACTAATATTACAGATGAGATTGTATGTTTAGATTTTTGGATCCTATTTGGGACACAGATAGTTTATAACCTGGATTAACACATAAGATACTTTTTATCCTGGTAGTATCATCCCATGGGGTGATTTTCGGCTTCCACGCAGGTGAAGCTACTGGCAAAAGCTAGTACGATCATAAACTTACGCGTTTACAAGGAGGGTAGGCAGAAACTACAGGACCCATCTGGTACTTGTTGCACCTAATCCTTACGTACTTCGCTTATATTATACACGCACGCCGGTTGCGAGTACTACGCCACGCCTGGCGAAATTTTCTGAAGAACATTATCAATAGGCTCAGTATAATTATGTGCTAAGGCGTCCCTTCCCGGCGTTAACATTCTCATCTGGGGGCCTACTCCCTAAGCACGAAGTCCGTTGTTTCTACTCCTCTCTACTCCCGATATGTTTTTGCCCGTCCAAAAAAGTTAGTTAATTGGATGTAGGATTCACTAAGAAGTTTCGAACTACTTTCGGTTGGGCCCGTATCTTCGTTAGTGGAGTTAGTGAGTAGGCCCCCAGCTTTGTAAATCTACCACCACTAACCAACCAATCATCTGTGCAAACGCTTTAGCTGAGCTCCAAGACCCGTGGATCAAACCCAAGTTTTCATTTTCAGCAGTCTCGAATTTTACACTTGATTCTATTAGCGGATATCTCCACTATACAGGGTAAACTTTGTACCAGTGCGCAAACTGTGACCATGAATTCAGCATATCATTCTAGACCCCCAGTGCAGAAATTTTTCGTCGGTTATACAAAAAAAATAAATCGCTGTTTCATTGAAAAGTGGCAATACCTACGCGGTCAAAATGTATGGAACAGCTGATTTTTTTTTTTTGAAAAATTGCTGCGCTAGAATGATATGCTGAAATCATCGTTACAGTTTGCGCACTGGTTAATATTTATCCTGTATTTATAACATTAAGACATAATTCTTATTATCAATCAAATTATTGCACTCCCGAATTGCGGACACTGTAATGGTAGCGTATGTATTAAATAAATAAATAAATAAATAAATAAAAATCAGCCTACCCCTTTCCCAACTATGTTGGGGTTGGCTTCAAGTCTAACCGGATACAGCCGAATACCAGTATTTTACATGGAGTGGCTGCCTATTGAATCTCGGTACCCCTTAGTGAGACTCTTAAGACTTCCAAGCATCTGACTACCAGTAAAACTGTCAATTGTCAAAAAGTCATTTGTATATCACAAATGTCTACTACTAGGACCAACGGCTTAACGTACTTTCCGAATCATGGATAGGTCTCGGTGCGTAACTGGATGGTCACCCATCCACGGACTGACCTCGGCAAGCGTTGCTTAACATTGAAGATGGTCCCGTTATTATGACATCATGACATCATAATGGAATGAAGAGATCCGCAGGAGAACCAAGGTAACCGATATAGCCCGAAGAATTGCCAAACTTAAGTGGCAGTGGGCAGGGCACATTGCTCGCATAACAGATGGCCGATGGGGCCGAGAGGTTCTGGAGTGGCAACCGCGTACCAGAAGACGTAGAGCGGGAAGGCCCCCACAAGGTGGACCGATGACCTTGTGAAGGCCGCGAGAATCCGCTGGATGTGGGAAGCACAAGACCGGTCGAAGTGGGAGAGGCCTATGTCCAGCAGTGGACGTCTTTTGGCTGAAATGATGATGATGATGATGATGATGATATCATGGGGTTAGTATATTTGACATAGGAGCCCTTTTGGCCTCACACACGTCTATTTTATCCTTATTTTGTTGTTGTTATAAATGCTCTTTTTTGTTTTACTGTTTGTATTATCTGTGCGTTTTCCAAATAATAGTTATTTGTTATGCAAGGCTGCAAAGTTGTTTTTTGGCTCGAGTACTTGTATTGATACAGAGTAAGCGAATCAAGAGCGAAGCGAGTGGTTCAAATATAGAATCCTGAGCGTAGCGAGGGTTTCAAAGGTACGAGACGCAGAATACCTTTGCTGCCGAGCGAATCACACAATTTTTCACCTTACTACAGCGAGGAAAATGCTAGGTGCAAGCAAAACAGCCAAAATAAATGCATGGAGACATTCTAATGGCGTGAAAAAGTTTTTGAAGGCTACAATGCAATGCTATCTTACTTCATTCATCATCTGCCTAGCCTTTTTCACAACTATGTTAGAGTCGGCTTCCATTCTAACCGGACGCCAGTTTTTACAAGGATTGACTGCCTATTTGACCTCCACAACCCAGTTACTGGGTAATACGATACCCCTTGCTAAGACTGGCTGTCAGTTTCGAGCTTCTGATGACCCGTAACGACTGTCACAGATCCACAAATGACAGCCGGGACCAAAGGCGTATCGTGCTTTCCGAGGCACGGAGGGGTCTTGGTATGTAAAGGTAGTCACCCATCCACGGATCAACCGCGTCAAGGTTAGCTTAACCTGATCGACCGACCCGTCCGGCTGTTACCACTTACCTACAAGCCCGTTGCTAGCATACTTCATTGAACTATACTAATTGAATATATTATTTAGGCTGTTTTTCTTGCATCTAGCATTTTCCTCCCTGTAGTGAGGTGAAAAATTGTGTGTTTCGCTCGGCAGCAAAGGTATTCTACGTCTCGTACTTTTGAAACCCTCGCTGCGCTTAGGATTCTTTATTTGAACTACTTGCTTCGCTCGTAGTTCAATTCTAGGATCCTTCGCTTGCTCAGCTTTCAATACAAGTACTCGTGCCAAAAAACAACTTTGCAGCCTTGCATAACTAATAAATAATTATTCTTTCTTGATTTTTTTATTATACGTACTTATTTCGTGGATTCCTGCTTACGCCTTCACTTACAAAAATACGAAGTTATTACTTGCGAAAACTATTTCTTTCCTCGCCATAAGTTCACATAATAATTCAAAGCTGGCACGCGCTTGGGCAATTTTTCTTTTAGCCCCACGTCAGCCGAGAAGCATGGCGGGAGTTTATCAAATAGATGTACTATGTTCCTATAGGTAGGTAATTTATTACAGAGTTATATAAAAGTTCTAATATGGTTTCAAAGAAGTATTATTTTGATTCTATAGTAAGTACATAGGAATACAATTTAACGTCGGCAATTAAAATCCCGTCTACTTGCACGGTTAAAACACACGTTTAAAAAAAAATATCCGATGAAAAGTTTCAACAGTCGGTCTGATTTCTTGGTAACAGTTTGCGATCGATGTCAATATCGTTCAGGATTTTGTCATTCATGGCCCGACATAATTATAAGTCCGAAGGAGTAGGGAACGCCAGTAACATCGGCCCAAACTACGGATTTCGTGCTTAGAAAGTGGACTCCCTGTTGTAAGTCGCAAATTTTCTGATCGTCGGTGCAAAAAGTACCATATTGTGGCTCTAAGGTATTTGTGTATATATATACCCCAGTGGGGTTCCCGCATTGTCGTTGCGGGGGGCCTCAGTAACCGTGGTCACCCTCCCACGGTGAAGCGAAGAGGAACCCCAAGGTGGGGCCGCTCATCAGGGCTTGTGCCTCCAAGCCGACGACGTAGCGGCCAAAAAGTAGGTTGCGGTGAGGTGCATCGCAACTGAGGCGGGCCGCGATGTCGAATGGGAGGCATCGCGGTTGAGGGTTACAGGCTGCGGCGGAGGAGGAGTGCCGGTACTTCTGAGTAGCGCTCTTCCCTTCCGTAGCCTGGACGGGGCCGCCACCGTTTCATGGCGGACGCGGTGGGGCCGCAGGGGAAGAGGAATGTCGGTATAGCTTTGGCCGCTCTCCCTATCCCCTGCGGCCGAAAAGTGGTTGGCGGCGGGGCCACTGTACTGACCCGTCGCAGGAGGACGTCAGCAGCAGCTGGTGGGGCCCGCAAGGGCCGATGCCTGCTAGGGGTGCGGGTTGTTCGAAAGAGATACCGCGGCCCCTGGCATACGGGCAGCTGAAGGAACATGGGTAGGTTTTAGTCAGTAAAAGTCTGACACGCCCTCCTGCTCCAACCAGAGCGGGAGAAGTAATTTGATGATTTCCCACCCACAAAAAAAAAAAAATGTCACCATATGATTGTGAACACCGTTAGTTTATAATCTATCTCGCGAGATTATAAACTGTCGATAAAATGTGAACTGTTGACGGTTTCACTTCGATAGATTATGATCTACCGAAAATAATGCGTTAAATTGTAAGCAGTATGTTACGGTTCACAATCTTTCGATAGTTCACAATAATCTAACGGTGTTTACAATTTTACGTTGACATATACATAAAAGCGAAAGATCACTCATTCATACATTCGTTCACTGACTGATTAGTCACGAAATCTCAAAAACTATTGGACCTAAGAAGATGAAATTTGGCACAGAAATTTTAGTAAACTCCCCCCGGCCGCGGACGGAGCCTCGGGCAGCAGCTAGTCTTTATAACATAAATGTAACATGACAAAACTGAAGCATGTTTATTATGTTCACCTATATTTCTGTTCCCCCGCGGGTGGTCTTCATCGACGAATATTAATTCTCCTGTTTGTTTTGACATTGCGTACTTTTCTTTACGTTCCATAATGTTTGATGAGAATATTAAATAGGCTTCCCTTATAAAGTGAGCGAGGATTATATTTGCCAATAAATCGATATGCAAGTACAGACCTACGATGTTTGTGTGTCTGACGAGAAGTAGGTATGTACTATAAACGAGATAGTTTTACCGATAGCAAATCCTACGAATCCTAATATTTTAATGTGAAATTTTGTGAGATTGGATGGATGTTTGTTACTTACTTTGTCACGCAAAAACTACTGAACGGGTTTGGATGAAATTTGGCACATACATGGTTTTTATCCCGGTCGTAAGTACCCGTGAGATAATTCCCGACCTCCACGCGGGTGAAGCCGCTGGCAAACGCTAGTATTATAAATGCGGAAATGTGGGAGAACGAGTGATGTTTGTTACTCTTTCACGCAAAAACTACTGAATCAATTTTGATGAAACTTTATAGTAATATTGCTCATACATCAAAAGACCACATTGGCTACAAATTATAAATATTTTATGTGATTTGGCCATTATATAACGATAAGTATCAAGTTGCAAAAACCTGCACTTTGAGAGCTATCTTGGCGTGCGCTGCCTTAATCGTTTATAAGTAATGATACTGATGTCACGGAGATAATGTATCGCGGGATTATTTGTCTTAAACAGTTCTACATAAAAGTCCGTGACATACAATATGTAACAAAAACCCTGTTGTTCCTTTTAGGGACGTATACACTTACCCACAAGCACAACATTTACGAAGTTATAATTTAAAAAATAAGCATTGGCTAGTCGAGAGTTCAACATCAAATAACTATTAAAATCGACATATTCAAAAAAAATGTTAACAGTATCTGATTTTACAAGTATCCTTATTTCGCACAATAGACTACAAGCTTGGCGGCTTTCTTTGATCTAATCAAAATCAGTTAAACATTACAAATATTCATAATTAAATATTTATTTTAATTATTTTTGTTAAACAGTTTTTATAAATGACATGCTTTATTATGTATGTATACCGATTCTGAAAACGTGGGTAGAAGGAACAACGGGGTTTTTGTTACGTATTGTATATCAATCTTTTATGTGGCAGCCATTATAGCTAAAATAGTGAGCCATTACTACATTTAACATAATTTGATACTTTTTATACTGCATATTTTTGAGTAATACCTTTATCGCTTTTGATATTTAATGTAGACAAACTTTGTTTTTAACAATAAGTAATTTGGATGAATAGTTTCAAAGTTAGCTACGATATGAAAGACGTGATATGGATAGTCTGAAGCCTAGGGAAGGACGTATTAATTATGCTACTTTTATTAGCTTGGTATGTATGTATGTATCAAGGTCCGAAGAGAATTCAATAATTTCATAAATTAGTGCTATTATCCTGGCCAAAAAAAACAACAATAGTAGTATATCAACAATAGTACAAAAAACTAAAAATCACGCCTGTGTAGGAAGTCAAAGTAAAAAATAGAAAATAATAGTTTAAAAACAAAACAAAAAAGCTTTGATACTAATTGATTATAAAATTCCTCAAAAACCACCCCACGCTTTTTTACATTAAAAATTTAACTTTTTTATTTGATTTTCTATTCAAGCGTGATTTTTGGTATCAATTCTTAGAGTATTTTATTTTGAGCTGAAACTATGAATAGTGAATCTATACCAGCTGTTATCTTTAGTGCTTACGGACAGCAATAGGGTTTCTGTTACACCCTGTATGTCTATACAGGGTGTAACGGGATTTGCAAAATTAGTTTTTTGTTCGAAAGGGGTTTATTTCGAAATGATCACATTTAAATTTCATATAAATCTGATGATGGGCTTCGGAGACAGACACAAGACAACAGACAACAAGAGTTTCGTTGAACTCTTCTTCAAAAAATGACGGCATATCAACCGCAATTGCTGCTATCGCATTAATATGCATTTTTTTTACCCCAAGGGTGATGAAATTTCGAATTGTGTGGGGTAGGTAGTATACCTAAAAAGTGAAAAATAAAAACTAAAAAAAAACAACCGACTTCCGGAAAAGCACTACAATGTAAAAAAAAAAAAAATCCCTTTGTAGTGTTTTTCCGATATCGGTTGTTTTTTAAAACTATTATTTATTATAAACACACCACACGGGCGAAACCACTGGCAGAAGCTAATACATTATTAATAAACTCATCTTCTGCCAACTTGCACCACAACATCCAGTTTTCAACAGATGTGCATACGTTGAGCAATTTATTTGTCAATTTCGAAACCGCCTTACCATCGTGGCTATAGCTTGAGAAGTGTATAACAGCAGGCTTTATGTTCCAGAAACTAGTTAGCTCGACCACAGAGTCCATAGACTAAGGTTATTCTACTGACCTCGTTTTGGCTGTGATGTCAAGATGTTACTGCAACTTTGAGCGTACTATACACCGTGACATTTTAGTCGTCTTACAAAGGTGGTCCACTAAATGTATCCGACGTAAAATACCTATAGGCCCAATTAAAAAATTGTTACCATTAATTAAGATAATAGGTACAAATAATAAATAATGCTTTAGGATTATGAAATATCCTGTTATTAATGTTTACGTATCAAAGGGTAGAAGATACCTATACCATTACGTTCCATCATTCATTCCATCTCCATATCAGGGTGTTTCAAGCTACTTCATGCGTCTTTGTGAATAATATTTTAATATTTTTAATTATTCATTATGTTCAAAAAAACATTTTTTTAAATTTAAATGTGTAGTAGTCATTGGATACATGAAGTGGGCTGCCGTTGTAAGACGACTAAAATGTCACGGTGTATAGTTGGTGTTTATTGAATTAATTCGCGCGCGTGTAGCTCGGGAATCTATTACCGGGATAAAAGTATCCTATACAGGGTAAGTTTTCATCCAGTGCGCAAACTGTAACTATGAATTCAGCATATCATTCTAGACCACCCAGCGCAGAAATTTCACGTCAGTTTTAGAACAAAAAAAAAATCTGCTGTTTCATGGAAAAGTGCAATACCTACGCGGTCAAAATGTATGGAACAGCTGATTTTTTTTTGTATTACCCACGAAAAATTTCTGCGCTGAGGGGTCTAGAAAGATATGCTGAATACATGGTTACAGTTTCCGCACTGGATAAAAACTTACCCTGTATGTTAATCCAGGTTATAATCTATCTGTGTGCCAAATTTCGTCCAAATCCATTCAGCCGTTGTTGCGTGATTTAGTAACAAACATCCAAACATCCAAACATCTCAACATACCTACCAACTTTCACATTTAAATTATAAATATTAGTAGGAAGTAGGATAGTAGGATTAATGAAATACTGTTACCTACTGGCACATATAATACATACACAATCATCGTCCAATAATGTTCCCACTGCTGGGACACAGACCGGCTCTCTGTGAGAGGGAGTGGGCTACGCGGGCCCAGTGCGGGTTGGTAGATGTCACATGTCTTCAAATTTTTGGTTCCAGCACATGCCGGTTTCCTCACCGTTTTCCTTCGCCGGTTTTAGAGAAGCGGTTATGCAATAATTTACACAAAGTAAAGCGTCTATCTGGGTTCGAACTTACGACCTACAACGTAGTCTCTTATCTTATAATGTGTTTTTTTTATAAGGACACGTTTGATGTGAGTTTTAAACTTTTCATCGCTAAGTTCTGTAACCGACTTTGGCAGAGACTTTGATTGAGGACAGGGAAGTTTGGCATAAATTCCTTCTGCGTATGTGGCTTCCCTGGTACCTCATTAACAGCATAAATATGTGAAACTCTATTAACTACTCCCAAAATATAATGTCAATCTTTATTCTTTTTATTTTTACAATGTCTAGTATGTAGTATTATTAATTTATACTGCCTATGTAATATAGTCCAACCAACAACCAGCACTGTGGCCGCGTGGTGGATTATGGCCCAGTCCCTCTGACAGAGAGGAGGCCTGTGTGGCCTGTGAACATTTTAGGCTGATTTGTAGTATGTTGTACTTATGTTCATATGTATAGAATAGATTTTAATCTACACCTTAACAGAACCTAATTTCCTAGTGACCGATTAAAAACAACTAAGTAGTTCCACATGCTCGCAGTAGTTGCAGCCGAGTTCAAAGCTCGGCTGTTCATCACAGGATATTCGTGTCACCTTGCTTCTGTGTGTGTACCACTGCTTAATCAATTTGGACGAAAGCATGGGCTGTAGCGATTTTATAATAGTAGTTCATGAAACAGTTGCAAACAGGCGAGGTTTATAATAGTATGAGCCATGATTTTCTACAGTAAAAATGACGATTTTTTATATAAATTTTCATCCCCATGGAAATCATGTCACCTGGTTTAAATAGGTTGATTTTACTTATGTAGATTCTTTTACATATTGTGAATGCGAGTTGTAGTCCTTCTTACGTTGTAGGCCTTACAGACTAGATTTTTAGACCATTTTCTATTCTATATTTTCATTCCTATAAGTACCTGGTACTTATTGACAGGCCTGCACTGTCCTCCCATACCTATTTTTAATGTAATTTGAAAACATTGTAAAACCCAATTATTTTTAAAAGAGTAACCGTGGAGTTTCTTGCCGGCTCTTCTCCATAGGAAGCGACAAATTGGAACCGTGCACCTAGCTTCTGACGTTTCATAAGTGCTCTTGCAGGTTTATGTGAAATAAAATATTTTGATTTTGATTTTGATGCCCTATTTAACCCCTTTAGGGGATGAACTTCCAAAAAATATGTCCTTAGTGCTCACTTTCGTTTTACAAAGTGGCAGGAGGATCGACCTGCATGCTGTTACCATAGAGTACACCAGAGTCCCTGTGCAGCTTTATATCTTTCCCACATTGAAGTTAGATTAAAATAATTCTGCCCCTTCAGATTGAAGGATATTGCCTATCCATTGCTTCATTTGTTTGAAAAAATTGTCGGCTTAACAACGTAAATAGCGCAATAAATGTTTTTGAACTGTCAAAATTAAAGCCATTGGTACTATTAGCATGTAACGCAATTACCCCACAAGTCGATGAAAGTGTTTGGTGTTTCCCTATCAGGAATTTCTCAGTAGTACCCCGGAGTTTGTACCTGTTTCAAAGGTCGATGTTTCATATTTACAACCTGGGGCGGCCAATGACGTGTGGTCACCATAGATGTGAAAAGAGATAGTGCTATTTGTCTTGTATAGGTCCATCTCTCTGTCTCTTGAACAATGATAGCTTTAACACCCAAAGTGTGACCCCTGTTGTGTTGTTGTAAACATGTGAGCACCATGTATCTATCATAAAATTAATTTATCTGTCACTGCTTCACTTTAATTCTTTGTACCTATTTTACTATGGTAACTTTATTCTGGGTGCATCGTTTTCACACATCATTATATAATGAATATATCGCACACTTAGATCTAAAGGGAGCTAAGTCAACAATTGGGAGTTTTGGATTATGCTTACCATTGAATTCCTTAACTCACTACCTATCGACCAATAAAACAGATTTAAAAATAATTTTCTAGTAGAACTTGTAAAGCAAATATGTACACAGATAACTTCTCCAGTGCACAGGAACACGGTAAACAGTTTTTGACCTTTTCTGAAAAAAGTGCTTTTTTGAGTTAACTCTGTTTAGATCTAGGTGTGCGATATGTTAAATATTGTTCTAAAAGAGAAACGGTGGAGTTTCTTGCCCATTCTTCTTCATACGAAACTACATTTTGGAAGGGGTGAATAGAATCAATTCTAGTTTAATGTAAATGTTGACTTTCAAAAGTGTATATTAAATGCCTATTTGAAATAAATGCTTTGACTTTGACTTTGACCTGTCAGTCTTTTCTGTAAAATCTCTCCGTGAAAACATAAGTGCAGCGAGTTCAATGTGAGTTGTCATTCTACCAACAATCAATCAATAGTACCAAAGCAGTGGTGGGCCAGTGGCATCGGACCTGACTGGTTTTCTTCAACACTGCTATCAAAACAGTGAAGGCAAAAATCGTGAAGAAACCGGTATGTCTTAGAACCAAATGTTTGAAGATATGTAACATGATCCACTCCTCCATCGATGCCCTCGAAATGTGGTGCTGGCGGCGACTGCTGCGGATCCCTTGGACAGCGTTTCAGACCAATGTCTCGATCTTGGAGGACTTCGAATCAAGGAGAGGATATCATCGACTGTATAAATGCGAATCCTCAAATACTTCGGCCACATTGTTCGAAATGAACGCTCCATGGAACGACTTGTTGTCCAGGGGCAAGTAGAAGGCAAGAGGTCACGCGGTAGATCACCTACGCGTTGGACAGACCTTATAAAAGCTGCAACACAAACGTCAATGGTCCAAAGCTCCCGAGACGCTGAAGACCGCAACAGGTGGAGGCGCATCGCGAGGGCTGCGTCATCCAAAGAAAATGCATCATCGTCAACCACGACCATTCTGTCAAGAATGCACGACTGAGGAGGAGGAACATGATCCAATCCGCACTGTGTCTGCGTGGTAGATAATCGCATAGTCCATCTCACAGAGAGGAGGCCTGTGTCCCAGCGGTGGAACATCCTCGGATGATGGTGGTGAATCAATAGTGCCACTTCCTACTTCAAGTTCACTTCACTCCACCAACTTTTCAACAAAAAACACCGGCTGATAATGTAGCACCAAACTGTTGACACCTCTATCAGCTTACATTCTAAGCCGCTTCGTTAAGACGCAGTATAAAATCTAATCCAGGGCTACACGTCCCCAGGCAATCTGACTCGAGAGGAACTTAATTCCGTACTAATTCCAAGTCAGTTTTACCGGGAATTGAATTGAAATGCCTACGTGAGAGAGTGCAGGCGTACGTAATGATCACATCGATACAACAAAGGTGCGATTCTTGCTTACTAACGGCCGGTTTCTTCATCAACAACTAAAGTAATCGGTAAAAGCATTGACTTTTACTTGACCTTTACTGATATCACGGCGAATGTGTTTCTTCATTCAAGTAACAGCTAAAGTAAAAGTCAAAAGAGTTGCCATTACACAAACGTCGTAATTCCCCCAAAAACACCTGGGGAGCTTTTTTTAAACATGGCAGCAACACAATATTACTGTCAAATGGTGCTGACCAAATGTCAACGTGAAAGTTCTTCCTTGAAACGTCTGTACTGTTTTATTGAAATTCGGTTTTAATACTGATAAACATTAAAAATACGAAAATGTGGACATAAACTTGATTCCTAGGTATGTTGTCATTATTTATAATATTAATTTTAGGTGGCCGGTGTTATAGATACCTCATGTTATGTTTTGTAAAATTTCATGTGCTTTTCATTTTACTATATGTTACAAAAAATCCCTAAACTTCTTATTATCCTAACGTTCAGATTTATTTACTATGAGTACCATGATATTCAATTCAAATGTTGTTTTATTATTTACAGTGAAAGATCTTCCAACTTCAGTAACACTGAAATAGACAATTTTAAGAAACTGATAAATAAATATTCAAAGATCATAATAAACAAAAAAACTAATGGATTAACAATAAAGCAAAAGGATGAAACTTGGGAACTTATAACAAAAGAGTTCAATGCCTCAAGTAACACATATCGGTGTGTCAAACAATTAAAATGTAAGTGGGAATACATGAAAAAAAGTGCTAGAAAGGAAGCTGGGAAAATTAACCGCATGCGTCGGCAGACTGGTGGAGGCCCGCCCCCACCTCCATTATCTAAAACTGATGAATGTGTCGCTGGAATCTGAAAAGAGTCTGCTTCTGGACTCGACTCTCAATATGATGGAGATGTCTGTAGCAACATAGTTGTTGAACCTGTTTATGCCTCGGTCGATATGATAGATTTAAATACTAATGTGGTTAAGGTACAAGATGTTCTTACAGAAAATTTAGAAACACCGACTACCCCTGTAAGTGTTACAAATAGATCTATAAGGAAGGTTTTAAATGCCACTCCACATAACACAAGGCAGTCATTTTTAGAATTGGCCAAAAGAAAAAGGAGTTGGTAGAGATCAAAACCAGACAAATCAAGGACAAAAATGAAAGTACTCTAGTCCATCTCAGAGAAGAAAAGTGTCGTTTAGAAATGGACCTGTAAGGAACGTGTTAAAAAAATCATTTGAAAACGACGAAAAACGCAAGCAAGAGTTACATGCAAGTGCTAACAATTAAGTTAGAAATAGACATTTAAGTAAGAAAACACAATAATGGTCAATTATTATATTTTAATTTATAATTGTCCGGTCTTTTATTAAACCCAAACTGTTTTTTTACATTTACTTTAGCTTTCACATCTGCTTAATGAGCAGTAACAGTTAGAGGCAAAAGTAACAGCTAAAGCAACAGCTAAAATTGTGAAGAAACAAATTTAACCGTTACTTTGACTTTGTGTCGTTACTTTGGCTGTTACCTTTGATGAAGAAACCGGCCGTAAGTGCCAATTTTGCCATTGAAACTGAACGCAATCACCACATCAGTAGTGCTATTCTGTAAAAATCTCACCGTGAAAAGTAAGGTGAAGTGAGCTGTCAATCGTGTCAATTTCTAGCATTTCTGATAGACAGCTCACGTTAAGCTCACTTCACCTATGCTTTCACGGTGAGATTTTACAGAATAGCCAAGCAGAAGGCCCATTCTCGTTGTTAAAAACGTTCAAGTTTTAGTCGCAGTCTCAACTCGGCGACAATCAAATGTCAAAAACTAGGAAAAAATGTATGGAAACTCGTGGTATTTTTGACAGATTGAGACAGATCAGACTGTGAACGTTCTTAAAATAGTAAGAATTGCCACTCTGAATAGCGCTCAAGAGCTGTCAGTGTCAAAAAGATAGTATTTTTAACCTTATTTATATTTATAAATTAGCTTTATATTCAATAATTATATTTAATAAAATTGCAAATTTTAACGGACGTCACCGGGGTACTACTTTTTTTACATAAAAAAATGTTTAAAATATCAATCGCTTCTTGCAATCAAACTACAAAATTTTGCGAATAAAATTGTAAGGACAAGCCTTCTGTCTAGGCTTTCCTCAACTACTTTGAGGTCGGCTTCTAGTCTAACCAGATGCAGCTGAATACCATATTTTCATATTTTCGGAATCTGTAACGATTTATCAAAGATCCACGAATGACCGCTGGGACCAATGGCGAGTGTTTTTGAGGCACGGAGGGGTCTTGGTATGTAAAGATGGTCCATGGTGAACCCATCCACCGCCAAACAGCGGCAAGCATAACTTAACCTAATCGATCGACCCGTGCAGCAATTATCACTTAGCCATAAGCTATATGCATTGTTTGTAAATAAAATTGTAATTGTATGAAATATTGAGACTTTCTCTCTTGTGATCGTGTTCAGTTTTGTTAGTGAAATCAGCACTAAGTATGCATGAAGGATCTCGCAGTGACGACAACAGAATTTGGGAAATTGTTAAGATAACGTTACGACTGTTTCCCCGTACGCATAGGCAGAGGCGTACCCCTCCGCGGAAATGAGTCACGTCGGAATCTGGGCTGTACTATTTTTAACCGACTTCAAAAAGAAGGATGTTATCAATTCGACATGTTTATATATATATTTTTTTAAATGTATGTTCGGGCATAACTCCATCATATATAGACGGATTTGCAAAATTATTTTTTCTTTCGAAAAGGGTTTAGTCCGAAATGTTCCATAAAAATTTCATATACCTAGATCTGATGATGCGTTATGGAGACAGGCAACGGAACTCTTCAAAAAATGACGGCAAACAAACCGCAATTGCTGCAATCGCATAAATATGCATTGTTTTGTCCCTAAGGATGATGAAATTTCGAATTGTGTGGGGTAGGTACTGTAACTAAAAAGTGAAAAATGAAAAACCTTTAAAAAAAAAAAATCAACCGACTTCCAAAAACACACTACAAAGGGAAAAATTACTTTAATTTCGGAAGGCGGTGATAAAAAAAAAAAATAAAATACATATCCAAAGTCACCGCCTTCCGAAAAGTTATTTTTCACTTTGTAGTGTTTTTTTGGCAGTCTGTTGTTTATTTTAAAGTTTTTATTTTACTTCAGTGGGGAAAACAAACAAATTATATAAGCAATATAAATAATTAAAAACAAAACGTAAATAAATTTCCGATGATATACAATAACTAATACCTTCCGTTAAATAGGAAATACTTTAAATATTTAGAGATAAGGAAAAACACAAACAGAGAAGTAAGAGAGAAAGAAAGACGGTAAAAAGGCCTTTGACCAGTGAAACATCACAGGCCTTTAATAATAAATAATGAAGGAAAACCATATAAGCGCTCTTCCTGTTTCATACTTATAAAAAAAACGCCTAAACGACTGTCAAAGATTCACGAATGACAGCCGGGACAGCGGCTTAACGTGCTTTCCGAGGGACGGAGGGGTTTTTCTTTTTATTTCATTTAATTTCGAGATAAAAAACAGGAGTACAATTAAATATTATACATACTATCTTGCTAAAAAAGAACACTTATTATACTACTAGCAACATTATCCACTTATTGCTAAGGGATAATGTTAATAATTATAACGATAATAATAAGTTTGTGGGGGTTTGTAGGGGAAGCTGGCCTTTTCGATGGCCATATAAACAGCCTAGTACTTTAATTAATTTATTCAGTATTCATATTAGACTCGTCAAGCTAAACATACCGTATGTTACAAGGTAGAAAACCAAGCGCTAATTACTCGACGTATGACATTAAACACAAAAAGTCTACGTAATTAGGAAAACATTTTTCTCTCCCTAATGTCCAGAGCTTTAAGGCAGCTGTCCCACCGAATGCGATTAACGAGAAACGAGTAGCTGCTTAAAACTAGTCATCAAGTGATTACTACGTGGTACACACTCGTTTACGTATGTACCAGGGGGTGTCTCCAAGACCGCCATCGAGGACACGGACCCGTCCGAAAGTAGTTAGATTTTTCTTAAACGTTTTTTCTTATTGCTGAAAGGGCTGCTCTTGACCTTGATCACGCCTGATGGAAAGCGATTGATGAGGTTTATCATGGAACGAGGGGACCCAGAAGATGTCTACCTTATTATGAAGAAAGACGGGTCAAATGTGGAAAGGAACACAGACGAAACTTCAAAAGGAACCATATTCCCGATTTATTAACTTTTTCGGACGAAAAAAACATCAGGAGTAAGGATAACTGTGAGATGGTGTTGTCATTTATTCTTAGTACGGACTCCGAACTAATCCTATGTCCGAAGGTGTTACCATAACTTCGGTTGAAACTAAGGACTTCGTGCTTAGTAGATCCGTGAGTCTGTCGGCTAGTGTTTTGAGCACCAAGCAAACTCGCTGAGCAAGTACTCTCTTTGATAGCTCTTGTCACTGCGACAAACGAGTATTCGCCGATGGCGGCGGTATGAACAGTCAACGATCAACCATTAATATTATATGTATCTCTTTTGCTTACACGGAACCAATGTTTACATTTCTTGATTGAGAAAATTGTTGAAATTTAGTCGCTTCCTCTCTTCCTCGGTGGGACAGATGCCTAACGATGTACGCAATGCTTCCAGAACTTTTACTTTTTAATCACATCTAGAGGAATTAAGACTATTTTGTTTTTATTACCATTTTTCTTTAGACAGGAATTGAAGAAAACCTGCAGTATTGTGAAACACTGTTTTTAATATGTGAAGGATTATCGTGCCAAGATTACCTTACCAAGCCGTACCCAGTAACTGGGTTGTGGAGGTCAGATAAGCAGCCCTTCCATGTAAAATACTAGTATTCAGATGCTTTCGGTAAGACTGGAAGCTGACCCCAATATAGCCAATATAGTTGGGAAAAGGGTAGATAGACTCTGCTTCATACGTTTAAAAAAAAATCTGCTCGACAACGTAAATAACGCAATTCATGTTTTTGAATTAATTTGAACTTACTTAGTACCTAATTAAACATTTTTGGAATTTTCAGCATTCACATAAACCTTATTTCCCTGTCAACACTTTCCCGTATACCCCAGAAAGTTAAAAAGCGTAATGATATATCAGACAGGCGGCTTGCGGCCTCCTTCGCCGTTCTATTTAGATAGCGTCGGTCAAATGTTCGCTCCTCAGAAGATTTACGAACGCTCTACAGTTGCAAATGTATTTATTATGTTTCTAAGATGTAACGAAGCTGTAAAACAAATCGAAGTATGGACTTGTGCCCATTTGATGGGAATGGCTCGCCAAAAAAAATTTTAATTTGTAATAGTTCAGTCTTCAATAAAATCCGGCTCGAAGGACCACTTTGTGTTGGAGTATTGCATCAGGGTTGGAGTTCTTGAGGTATGTGATGGTGTGGTGTGGAAGCAGAAATAAAAAGGCAAGCTTTTTGCCATTGCGTGAGTGGAGCGGATTTTATTGAAGACTGAACTGTATGACAGTAGTTTGATATAAGGAACAAGAAATGAATTATAAAATAAAAAATATAGTTAGTTGGAGTTGCCAACAATGGATCGATCAATTCGTAGTGAATCGATCTCCATGATCACCTCATGCTTAGCATTAGCGCTTGGGACCAACACTAGAGCAACAAGACAATCCTTTTATATAATACCTACTCGCGAAATTGTACACCCAACAGTTCTCAAATTGATAAAATAATATATGGCACAAAGCGGAAATCCCATCTTACTGGGATATCCCACATAATCCTGTGAAAACATTCCTCTTCGCGGACACTTTAATATCCGCGACCCAATAAATACCGTTTCGTTGGTAGTAGCGAGTCTTAGCCAAGATTACGACACGATTGATTAATGTACTTACACTTTTTATATCGTCTAGGAATGTAAGGAAAATGGAATATTTTGTTGCTTCTATAGGACGTTATTTTTCTTATTATAATGGTGGCGGTGGAATAAAACCAACGTTGGAAGGCAGATAGGGAGTTTATTCACTTAACTTCGAATACTGGACAGATTTTAGCAAACAAAGTTAGACTTAGGTTAAACCTATAAGTGGTTCTGCGGATGGACTGCGGGTCTATCCTATCGCTTCACCTCCTAGCTAGCTATTCCTGAGGGCGACGGGGCCTTCGCTCAGGTCAAGCTTATGACAACAGTGGTGACTGCGGGGCTATTGACCACTGTGCCTTCTAAGTAGCGAGTGAGAGAGTGATCGTTCCTCCATGGTTGTTCATTTATATAGGTAGTCGGTTTTGACAGAGTCTGTGTCTTCATCATCTCATGCTTGTATGTGGCTGTAACCTTCGTTGACGTCACGGACACTTCACACGTCGAATGTTAGATGTCACTAGTAGCCTGTAGGTTCTGTTGCTGTTATCGTCTTATCGCTGATTGATCTTGTTAGTGTTGCGATCTACTCGTGTGGCGTAGTGTTGTGCACACAATCAGGTAGATGGCGTAAGGCGTCGTGTTATATTGTTATTTCCTATGAACAGTGACGGTCCACTAGCTAAGTAATATTAGCCGTTCGGGCCAATCGATCAGGGTAAACTCAAAAATAAAAAAAAAACAAATCAAAAATTATTTATTTCTACAACATAAATTAGTACAAACAGATCAGTGATTGGAGCCTCCCTTTAAGCAAGTAATGCCTGTATTGGGAGACTCCGCTCTTCCATACCGGATATTATTGGATAAAAAAAATACACTAATAAAAAATACACACTCACACATGTGTGAGTATATGTGTGAGTGTGTGAGTGAGTATATGTGTGTGTGGGTGTGTGTATTTGTGAGTGTGTGTGAGCATGTTTGGGTGTGAGTGAAATATGTGTGCCAGCATGTGATGCCAGGTGAGTACGTGCCGCCGCACTTCCACTATCCCTACAATACTTAAACTATTGCACTCCATTGCATGCAACGGTTTAAACTACATTTACCGTGGTTGGTCCGGGGATGGCTGACTATATAACTACGTGGGTTTTAACTCATTGGAGGTGAGAAGAGGTCTTGATCAGCTCACAGTAGCCTGTAAGACATTACAGGGCGTATTGGCTGCCCAGAACTCCGTGGCCTTTTCTGCCTATTATTTGTGCCCAACAAATAATCTGACACCGTACAATCTGTTTTGCGCAACTGCCATGTAAAATTGTAACCAGAGCCCCAGCCTATTGTACCCGAAATGTAATTGGTGATACCGTTTTAATTAACTATAAATAAATAAAGAAATATCAAGACTCCGTGCCTCGGAAAGCACGCCGTTAAGTCGTCCCGGCTGTCATTCGTAAATACTTGGCAGTCGATAAGGTTTTTTTTTTTAAAAAAAAAACGTTGGCCCACACTAGGAATTACTCCTGTATTGTGGGTGCGTTTACAAACATTTAAATTCACATACACAAACAGCCAGACCCGGAACAACGACTTGTAGGTCATACAAATATTTGTTCCGTGCGGGAATCGAACCGGCTACACGCAGCACAGCAGTCAATCGCTTAACCACTGCGCCAACCGTGCTGTCGAAGGTTCATCCAGGGTCAAGCCAGCAACTCTGACAACCAGTCAAGGGGTATCGTACTATCCCGTAGGTGCTTTCCAAGGCACGGAGGGGTCTTGATATGTAAAGATGGTCACCCATCCATGGACCCACCGCGACAAGCATAGCTTAACCTGATCGATCTACCTGTGCGGCAGTTATAACTTACCCACAAGGCCCTAAGTTCTTTAGAGAACGTTGGAACATACATTGCCAGTGACATTAATAACATAACCCATCCTCTCTGTCGTAGTCGGGTAATAAATAGCAGGCAATCTCCTTGCATTTCCACCCGCGGTTATATAGTATATGAAATACGAACGCGAAGATTTAAATACTTACAAAACGTGGTGCAAGCAGGTTGCATTTTATTTATTTCGGTTCACCACCGACGCTTTCAGACACTCATTTGAGATAGCGTCATTCACACGTCTGCTGCATTTACCGGTATATGGTGGGGCCAGAAGACATGAATTGAAATTGAGGAGCTATTGTTTCTTTAAATGTGGAGATGTTCAAGTTGTAGATGTGTTCCTCGGAGATTTAAATAATAAATAAGGATAGAGATAAAGCAGAGATCAGACGCTTCACTTTTTGTCTTTCATGCAGCATCTGTCTCTCATCACATCAGCCGAAAGACGTCCACTGCTGAACATAAGCCACGCCACGCACTTGCCATAATCGCCACGCTTGGCAGGCAGCTTGGCGATCGCAGTATGGTGGTAAAATGCATAGAGAATGCTGATACCCATTCTCTAGTAAGTCCCTTAGTCGCCGTCTACGACACCCACCCATGGGAAGAAATGGGATGGTGCTATTCTATTACGTCCGGCACCACACGAAACTTCTGTCTCCCAAAGTGAAACATTTGAACATATACCCCCTTATTGATAAACGTTGCTTAATGTTAAACAATGATTAGCGATTGTTTAACCATACATTTATGACGTTTAATCATCTCTTAACTTAAAGCAGCGTTTATAATATAAATAAGAGGGAAAATGAATTTAAAATCTATACCAATATTATAAGAGGTAATCTCGGGAACTGCCAGTCAGTTGTTTTTTTTTTTCATCTTTAGTCCAATTCTTGAGGAAAATACTGCATGTATTGGCCCTGACCTGCAAATTGCAAAAACTTTAGCAAATTTGAATTTCGCGACATACCTTAGTGTATCCTCTTTAAGGTGAATCTAGCTGACATTTTTTCCATCCAAACTTCGGGAGTGTATTACTCCAGTACGACAATGGACATCAAAAATAAACATGGTATAATATTGTATCATTATTAATATTGTCTGTTTGGAAACAGAATAATAAAATAAAAATCCATTAAAAAGTTAGGAGCAAACAAAGATTAGTTTTTCATGCTAATTTGACCTCAATCAAAATCAAAATATTTTATTTCACATAAACCTGCAAGGGCACTTATGAAACGTCAAAAGCTAGGTGCACGGTTCCAATTTGTCGTCTCCTGTGGAAAATAGTCTGCAAGGACTTCCTCATACTCTTGTAAAAATAATTGGGGGTTACAAAGTTTTCAAATTACAGTGATAATATGTATGGGAGAACCGAACAGGCCTGTCAATAAGTACCAGGTACTTAGAGGAATGAAAATAAAGAATAGAAAATCGTCTATAAATCTACAGTCTGTAAGGCCTACAACGTTCTCCCATTCACAATATGTAAAAGAATCTACTTAAGTAAGATCAACCTATTTAAACCTAACTTTGGGTGTGCTTAAGTATTAAAAGAAGTGTAAAATCTCTAAAACTAAGTCGGTAGGTACTGACAATGTTAAAATATCGAAAAGATCAATAAACTTTGTTAGTCATTGATTTATGCAGTGGTTTTTTCATAAAACCCGATCTTCCGAAGGACTTTTCTTGTTTTTTTTACGCGCCTGTTTCACTATAAATGATCCTGCGTCTCACTTAATAACGTTGTGCGTGTAGACTAGCGCCTAACTGCTCATCACTGATACTACCTCTGTCGGACACGATGCCTGGTGAGACAGCGTGCTTTTTCGACCGGCCGAACAGTGAGTTCGAGGCCGCGACTAGATTCCCCTTAAAGTATTATAGCAAGTAGCGCTCTGTAGTTTCTGCCTACCTCCTTGGAAAAGTAGCAAAACCTAATGACGGTAGGTATACATACATGAGATGTAAGAGTTTGGCAGAGTTTTAGACTCATAATCATCTGTCTTTTCCCAACTATGTTGGGGTCGGCTTCCAGTCTTACCGGATGCAGCTGAATACCAGTATTTTACATGGAGCGACTGCCTATCTGACCTCCACAACCCAGTAACTGGGTAATACGATACCCCTTGGTAAGACTGCTTCAGGCTTCTGACGACCCGTAACGACTGTCAAAGATCCACAAATGACAGCCGAGACCAACGGCTTAACGTGCTTTCCGAGGCTCGGAGGGGTCTTGGTATGTAAAGATGGTCACCCATCCATGGCCCAACCGCGGCACGCGTAGCTTAACCTGATCGATCGACCCGTGCAGCCACAAGCCCCCAAGAGTTTTAGACTCAATACCCCTCTAAAAGCATAGTCATAGTACACCCACATTTCACCAGTTACGTTTAAGGGGAACCTAGTCGCGGGCTGGAACTCACTGATGGGCCTGGCTAAAAAGCACGCTATTTCACCAGGCATCGTGTCCGACAGAGGTAGTGCCCGTAATGAGCAGTTAGACGCTAGTCTACACACACAACATTATTGAGTGAGATGTAGGATCATTTATAGTACAACAGGCGCGTAAAAAATAAAGAACAGTCCCTCGGAAGATCGGGTTTTATGAAAAAACCACTGCATAAATCAATGACCAATAAAGTTCATTGAACTTTTCGATATTTGAGCTTTGTCGGTACTGACTTGGTTTTTGAGATTTGACACTTCTTTCATTACTTAATCACGCCCCAAGTTAGGTAAATTTAGCAAGGAAAACGAATCTTTGTTGGCTCCTAACTTTTTAATAGTTTTTTATTTTAGTATTCGTTTTCCGTACAGACAATATTAATAATGAGAGAAAACCATACCATGTTTAATTTTTGATTATATTGTCGAACGGTGGAGTAATAGACTCCCGAAGTTTGTATGGGAAAAATGTGGACAAGATTCACCTTAAGTGCACAATTCCAGGACCCCAATTCTGTATGGTTATAATGATTCCCCGCAGAATATTACTACGTTCAAAGTACGTCAATATCGTGTTTAGTATAAACCACTGTAATAGTAAGGAATCGAAATGTCATATTCTGTATGTTCCAAGACAACTTGTCGATATTTATTAGCAGCAGCCTTAGCACGAGCACCGATTTGTAAGACGGAAGAATAGACATGACTATTAACTAAATGATGTACAATAGGAGAAGATAGCTATGTTCTTATATTAATTATCACAGTAATCATAATTTTGTAGATAATCGTATATACTTTGTGGCCGTCGAGTAGAAAGTTTGGTGTTACGGTGATTTAGACAGTTTGGGAAGAAATATTCTTCTGAAATAGTTTACATTTATAAGGACCTAGACAAAGATCGTTAGAAAAGAAAGACAAAATGACAGATTATATAATTATATTCTATTCTATTTTGAAAGGTTCTGGCTCCATTGGTAACGTTCGATGGTTTTACCAATGTCATAGTATGAGAAAGTAGTTATCGTAAACTACACAACTATTGATCAGTGTTTGTAGCGGTGGCATCCATGGATCCCCATCCTAAAAAGGACAAAACATTTTTGGTTAGTAGATGTAAAACGTCACAAAATATATGTTACGAGAGCATTCAGTAAGTATATAATAAGTAGATAGAAATATCAACTATAACTGGATTTTATTAATGCTAATGAATTTATAAAGGATTTCAACTGCAGGGGTATGGGCTAAAGATAATAGGAAAGGAATGTTAATCGCGCGGGGAACATCAGAAGGGAGTATGTCGTAAAGGGGAGTGGTTAAACGAGGACAGGAAAAAACCAAGTGTCTCAGAGTACCCTCATCCAGACCGCATTCACACAAAGAAGAGTCCCTCACGCGGATTTTGGCAGATTGTAGAAGGATATCTACGGTGCGATGTCAAAATTGGAGAAACGAAGTGTCACTTCGTTTTAAAAAAGCACTGTCTATTCTTTGTAGAAAAAGTAAACGTCATGCTAAGCCTGCTAGGCGCAAAAAAATCCTACCGCGATGTTATATGGTCTGCGTGTACGTACGTTGACTAGTTAGCCTTTTATGTTCTCAGTGCTGGGATAGAGGCCTCAGCTCTGAATCGACGTGGTTTCGAAGTAAGGAATCGTTTTTTTTTTTTTTTGGGTGAGAATCATCAAATAACTTCTCCCGCTCTGGGCGGAGCGGGAGGGCGTGTCAGACTTTTACTGGCTAAAACCCACCCGTGTTCCCTGAGTTGCCTGTGTGCCAGGGGCGGCGGTATCTCTTTCGCACAACCCGCACCCCTGGCAGGCATCGGCCCTTGCGGGCCCCATCAGTTGCTGATGACATCTCTTTGAGGCGCGTGAGGAACACAACGCGCCGTCGACCCGGGCTTGGTCCTTACTGGACAGCGAGCTACCCATTACTCGCCGTCCGCAAGCCCGCGCCTACGGTGGCCGGGAATCAGCCTGGGATTCCCGACGCACAGGGCGTCTCCTGCGAAGGCCACGGCTGTGAGGGCGCATGTACTGCATCTCCCTCACGTGCACCGCTTCCCTCTTTGCGAGCATAACTGCTTCGCTGCGACTGCTAGCCATGCACTCTCGCTCCGTACCATGGCCTGGACCAGGGTCGGACGCGAGAGATCGCCGTCGCCGATCACCTCCACGAGGACACGGCGGTGCTCCGCCAAAGCCGGGCAAACCTCCACCGTATGCTTCACCGTGTCCTCAGGGCGATCTTCGCAATGGAAACACCCGGGCGTTTCCTCCCGCCCTATCCGAAACAGGAACCTGCCGAAACAACCGTGTCCGGTGAGGACCTGTGTCAGGCGGAAGGTGAGGACGCCATGCTGCCTCTCAAACCACTCTTCAAAGAGGGGATTTACCGCCGCAATCGTGGCGTGCCCAAAGTAAGGAATCGTTAAGTGGTCATAGTGAACTATGGCTCAGATAGAAAAACCCAATAACTATTTGTCCGACCTTAGAATCAACCCCAGGTCCCCTTGTTCAGCAATAGCGCTTGCAACCCCTACACCGACGAGGCAGTCTATATTCAGAGTATAGTGTAGTGTATATAATCTAGTGTAGTCCAGGTAGTGTATGTGTCGCAGTCATCTGGTTAAATTAGCCAGCTAATTGGACGCCTCGGCCGTTCATTAAACGCCGGCATCCAATTGGACGCCTAGGCCGATAGTTAATTGAACTAGAATCATGCAGCGTTTAACAACTTGGCGTATTGAAAGTCAGCCCTTTGAAAATGACTGACCAAAACTCAGCCAGGGATTTAACTTAGTAGTACTATGGCGCTAGTAGTCACTTAAACAAAAATATGGCGTCAATAGCGCAAACGGTGAATGTTATTTTTCGTTCTTGTGTGCAATTCTATGTGAAAATATTTCTTTACTCATTAATTTATTCAAAAACATTTCACTATTACTTGTAAATTAGTTGTGGGTACTTATTAGTAAAAAGTAGTCGTACCTATATAATTTGTGAACTCATCGTCACCCTAATCAAACATCACAAATTCATCAATATCCAATTAACTAAATGACTACACGACATTCAGCCATCTGGTTAAACGTTACGCTCAATTACTTGGCTAGTTGTCCTTGAGCTATTTAATTGGATGCCGGCTTTTAATGAACGGCGTAGGCGTTCAATTAGCCGGCTAATTTAACCAGATGGCTGCGACATATGTATCCCTATATCATCATTATTTAAATATCAATAACAAAACTCGCTTACCTCAAAGCCACAACCTACAAATAAATACAACACCGCCAGGAAAATCCCAAGCGAAAGTAAAACGAACAAGTATTTCAGCAACTCTTATATTAACAGAATGAATGATCCGGTAAGTCTATAAAACAAGTACATCAACAACAGGATCAGCACGATTGCTAAAGCGACAGAAACGTACACGATTATCATTAAATTGTTATCCATTAGTAAGAAAATGTCCATTGATTTTATATTTAAATCTAGAAACATGTTTCCCATGTTTTTAGTAAGTAAACACTTTGTGATATATAATTTGATATTTGTAAGATCGAAGTCAGATCGCTCAAGTCTTTGACGCATAAATGACGTTTAGGTTAGGACCATAGAGAGAATAATAGATAAGTTATGACATGGTTTTTTTCTTCGGTAAGGCTATGAGTACACATCATTGTTTTGTCTATGATCAGAAGTCACAGCATACAGGACTGTTCACAGTTATTTTACCTCTGATTATGTGTTACTATCAATATCACAGTGATATTTATTCTCGTTATGATAAGGTTACTTTTAGGTTGCTGCTGGCAGAGGTAAAATATAATTGTAAACGGACTGTACCAGGTGATGTGAAGGTAAAGTCAAGGTGTTATTTAGTTATGGTTGAAAATTACTTGACACTTCACTTTTCATGTATTGAATGGTCATTTTGTCCTTCTTCCGGGGTATAAATTTGTGCCCGTTTCATAGCAATGATTTTTGAAGCCGCATCGCAAGCTATGCCCCACCACTTGTCGTGCTCTCTATGCACTAACACGTGCACTATGGAAAAGTAATGCACCCCCCTTCCCCCTATTTTTAGGGACATAAATAATACAAGCGAAATGTGGGTGCGTACTAAAATACGCCTCTGCCGAACCCTTCGAGGCTTACAAGCCTGATGTTATGTTTTGAATTTGATCTGCTATAAGAATGTATGGTAACCTTCTCACCTCCGCGTTACTGTGTGGCACGGAAGAAATCGTTGCAAAAACGGAACTGTATTACAGGAAAATATTAACTTAAAAGTAAATACTACTTTTATACCTTAACCGAAACAAACCGTTTCCCATACTCGACCCAACCAATTTGCAAGGAAGACATTATACATTTTTCCTTTTCGAATTCACCCTTGGAAGTACCATGTATGTCTTGTACCAAAAGTTTGTGGTGAAAATGTAAACAAATGGGTTAGTATAGGTTCCTGTGGATGCCAATTTGCGGTGCCAATAACATAAAGTCCTTTGATTTGATTATAATTTTATTTAAATATTTTTATAGCACGCGGATTTCAAACGTTTCTTCTAACGTTTTTTGAAATTTCTGGGTCAGTGACAGGCAGGATGTGGAACAACATCGTTTAGTCCAGTCTCGACCCCACGACCCCCAATAATTAATGTGTCCACTGGACCCCTGACATTAGTTTATTCTCGACCCTTGGGAGTCGAGAGTGGATTTTATTTCGCAGTCAAGTTTTAGTTTCCTCTCGACCCCCAATCTGTTCTGTGCCGAACTGTACCAAAATATTAATTTTAGGTACTTACCGAACTAGGGGTCGAAAGTGGACGAGTTATGCCTGTCCTTTGTATGAAAATCCAATCTCACCCCCTGGGGGTTGAGTGTGAACTATGTTTAAGGGTTGAGAGGAAACAAATGAACAAATCTTTTTTTTGAGGGGTCGAGAGTGGACTAAACGAACATATTACGATATTTTTCATTGGACAGTAATTGAGCTTTATTACTGCACTGGAAGATGTCTTCAAGGTTCTGGACTGAAAAGGGGCTGGCATCAACATCAATGGCGAGGACATCACTCACCTTCGGTTTGCCGATGATATAGTTGTCATGGCTGAGACCATGGAGGACCTCAGTGCAATGCTCGATGACCTCAGTAGAGCTTCCGAAAGAGTGGGTCTTAAAATTAACATGGACAAGACAACGGTTATGTCAAATGCCCATGTAACACCCACTCTCATGACGATCGGAGGCACTACACCTGATTTTGTAGACGAGTACGTTTACCTAGGACAAACTGTCCAGTTAGGTAGGTCCAACTTCGAGGAAGAGGTCAATCGTCGAATCCGACTCAGCTGGGCTGCGTTCGGGAGGATTCGCAATAACTTCTCGTCCCAAATAACGCAGTGTCTCAAGACGAAAGTTTTTGATCAATGTGTCTTGCCAGTGATGACCTATGGCACAGAAACGTGGTCGCTCACAATAGGCCTTATCAGAAGGCTTAAAGTCACCTAAAGGACAATGGAGAGGGCTATGCTTGGAATTTCGCTACGTGATTGAATCAGGAGAACCAAGGCAACCGACATAGTCCGAAGAATTGCCAAACTTAAGTGGCAGTGGACAGAGCACATTGCTTGCAGAACAGATGGCCGATGGGGCCGAAAGGTTCTGGAGTGGCAACCGCGTACCAGAAGACGTAGAGCGGGAAGGCCTCCCACAAGGTGGACGGATGACCTTGTGAAGGCCGTGGGAATCCGCTGGATGTGGGAAGCACAAGACGGGTTGAAGTGGGAGAGGCCTATGTCCAGCAGTGGACGTCTTTTGGCTGAAATGATGATGATGATGATGAGGGTAATTTTAAAACCTCAATTTTTGTTCATGATTTTTCAATCACAATTTAATAATGTTACCTATTCAAACAATATCGGTTGGTTCCATTTATTCAGTGATGACGTTTGAATTCTACCTGAATAGGCTTTGTTTACGCTTTTGACAGAAACGTTTGGAACAAACCATATTTTTATAATGAAACCACCTGAAAAAGGTCGCATGCCACTATTTCGGTAATACACTTCTGTACTAAGGCTTAACTGAAAAAGAAGGTCTAACGGCACTGAGGTCCGTTTGCGCAAAACGTGTCTATTATAACTACGGAACCCGACCTTCAGGGAATCATGAGTCCCCTTTTAATTTGAAAGAGAAATCGAAACCTGTATGTGTCGGCGGCCTTCGATTCACCAAAATTCCTTTACCACCAACCCAAACTTCGTCCACTTTTATAAACAAGGAGTAAGAGTCATTTTCGTCTGCAAATTATTTTAGGGAGATCGTTGGATAAGTTTGTTTGAGGTCACTCAATGGGAATACGTGATATAATTCGCGTTTTGCATGGAAATTTCGTTAGATACTTTGTATGCTATCTAGATTTTTGTTTATCAATGTTTTTTGTTGTGTTCAGCTTTTTAAGGTTATTTAAAACACAAAAGTTGTATTTCTAACATACAAAAACTCACGCCTTCTTCACATGGAGATACGCAGGAAGAACGCCACCTGCTACGATTCTTAGGCATACTCATCATCTCTCATTTCGGGTTATTGTACATTCGCCACAAAGTAAATTTGTCACATTTTGTACACTCCATACATTGAAAGTGTATTCGCCGCTTGCTTAAAAAATATGTGTAAATTCGTCACAAGTCTTCATATGTATACATAATTTTTGCATAAAATACTGGTAGCAAGCAAACTTATTGGTTTTTAGCGCTCGAAATAAAAAAAAAATCTAAAATTATGAAAGTACGCTAACCTAGCATTTTAAAGACTTTGTAACCTATGCGGTTTTACTCTTTGATTACATTTAAGTTAGTGGTATGTTGAATCGTTTCAAAGAATTACTGTGATTATTAGACATAATTACTAAAGTAGCTCATTATTTCTTTTTTTTTTATGAGTTATGAATTACTTAAATTATAATATTAAACTTATTGATCTTTCGTTATGTTGCAGGCAATTTAGCCTATTGCAATAAATATATATTTCGTTGTAAGAAAAAGTAAAAAAAAATATGTAGACGTAAATTAACATGAAAAAAAAAACGTGATTATTACTGTGATTTAATTATTTTTTATAGTCTTTGTTATAATTGTAATGTTGCAGGCAATTCACCCTATTACAGTAAGAATATATTTAGTTTTAAGTAAAACTGAGATTTTTATGTAGACGTAAATTTACATTAAAAAAAACGTGATTATTACTGTGGTTCACTTATTTTTCTATTATTTTTCTTATAATTGTAATGTTGTAAGCAAATCAGCCACTTGCAATACATGTTTATAAAGATTAGGCGTGTCACGCAGGTCACGCTGTCCTTGACAACGCGGCCTTAAAGCGAACAAAACCAGACAATATAAGCGTATATTTTAGTTTAAGTAGAACTTTGATTTTTGTGTGAATTTCTGTGATTATGAAAAATAAATAAATAACGTTTCATTCTACTTATTGTTTAATTTTTCTGCTGTCTGTGGGGCAATAAACAATATGGCGAATTTACTTCATGAAAATAGAGCTGTGGCGAGTTTACACACACTCTTCTCGTGGTGAATTTATTTTGTGGCGAATTACGTACACCAACCCCTCATTTCTTACACTTAATTAAATAACTTTTCAGTTATGTACCTTTAGGAAAAAAATCATCATAACGTTCAGGATAGATATGGATAGCTCGTGAGCGAGTGATAGAAAAGAGGTACACAGCTCTTTTCGATTGACGTCGCTCTCGCTCACTCACTCGCTAAATAGCCGACTAGCTCAGTTAGCTCACTCAGACTCACTAGCTCCGTACTTCAGCGAGTCACCGACGACCGACCGAATTCACCGGCCGAACGGCTCATTCGGCTCCCTTCGGAATACTTCAGATCGTATTATTCGTTCTTCCAACAATAGCTCTCCGGCACAATACGGCGTTGTAAACTTATCAAATGACATAAATCACTGTAAATCTATCTTTATGATTATTGACTTTAAGTAGAAAATACCTTGAGACACTATAAAAAGAAACTGCAATGTTTAACAAACAAAAAAATGAGCTAATAAAATGTTTGAGTCACTGAGCTATAGAACAGCTACTGAGTAACAAAGAGTACAAACTTCTAAAGAGCTATTGACTATTGAGCGAGCCGAGCCGTCTCCTCCGACGCGCGTGCGGCGTGAGTCAAATGAGCTAACAGTTGGCGTCTGAGTCACTGAGCTATTGAAGATCTAGTGAGCTAGCGGAGTGATATAACTCTTTAGAGTGGAAGAGCTAATCGCTCTTTATCTTTTCAGTGAGCTATTTCGTTCATGTCTAGTTCAGGAGCATAGCACATAATTATTGTCTTAAGACTGTAATCGTATGCCTAGGCAGATGATTATATTCCTTTTCCCAACTATGTTGAGGTCAACATCCAGTCTAACCGTATGCAGCAGAATACCAGTATTTAACATGGAGCTGCCTATCTAACCTCCACAACCCACTTACTGGGTAATACGGTACTCCTTTGTAAGACTGGTTGTCAGACTTTCGGGAGTCTGACAACCCGTAAGGGACGTCCATTAATTACGTGAGGCGTTTAGGGGGGGGGGGGGGGGGTTTAGTGGGGTCAAGACGAATCTCACCCAATGACGGAGAATATCATGAAAAATATCACGTAATTTGTATTTTTTTCCGCAAAGAAAATGTAAAATTGCGAGAAAAGTTAATTTAACCCAAATTAAGTAAAATATGTTTTTCCGCCAATATGTCTAAATACTACAAAATTATTTTTATCGCAGTTATGCGAACGCCACAAAGTAGCACAGTAGCTCCTCGATTGATGAACCATCATCGGCCAGCCAAGGCAGCTAAACGCATTGCATAAAGCCATCGCAAATAAGCACACAAAAAAAACAAAAAAAAACACTTGAGAGGTGTCAAGGGACACCCGGGTGGAACAAAGTTCCTTTCGATTAATTAGTGACGGAATTGTAATAAAATTTTAAAAATTGTACATATACATACACACACACGAATATATATATATATGCACTCTGTCTGTGTCTCTGCCTGCAGAGAAACACGCGCACGCCGCACGGCTTACAACAATGTAGCAAAAAGTGTCGTTACAACTTTTGGTCTTAATTTTTTCCGTGTAGCCCTCTTTCGCAACGCGCGATAAGGAACTTCGTTCCAAAACTTCGTTCCAAAAATTGAACTACTTAATGCAGTCCTACTTAGATGTTCGATTAAATTATTTAATACGTGCGCTAATCCTGCCGATAAACTGTCACGCAGCTTAGCAGGTTTATGGGATTTGTACAAGCTCAGGTCCAAATAAATGTTTTTTTTTATCTCAATCAATCAATCGATCAATCAATCAATCGATTAATCAATCGATCAATCAATCAATCAATCAACCAACCAACCAACCAACCAACCAACCAACCAACCAACCAACCAACCAACCAACCAACCAACCAACCAACCAACCAACCAACCAACCAACCAACCAACCCACCGACCGACCGACCGACCGACCAACCAACCGACCAACCAACCAACCAACCAACCAACCAACCAACAAACCAACCAATCAATCAATCTATATGCACTCTGTCTGTGTCTCTGTCTGCAGAGAAACACGCGCACGCCGCACGGCTTACAACAATGTAGCAAAAAGTGTCGTTACAACTTTTAGTCTTTTTTAAAAGTGTCGTTACAACTTTTGGTCTTAATTTTTTCCGTCTAGCCCCCTTTCGCAACGCGCTGTAAGGAACTTCGTTCCAAAAATACTCATTTTGAAATATCTCACGTGAGATTATGGGGCTGGGGGGAGGGTCGATCCATATCTCACGACATCTCACCAGAGCGATGGTGGGGTTCGAAAAATCTCCCAAATTGCTTCACGTAATTAATGGACGCCCCCTAAAGACTGTCAAAGATCCACGAATGACAGCCGGGACCAAAGACTTAACGTGCTTTCCGAGGCACGAACAAGTCTTGGTATCTTTAGATGGGTTACCTATTCCCAAACCAACCAGCTGACGACCCTTACGGCTGTTATTACATTACCACAAGTCCCTTTCTGTCTAAAGACTGTATACTCTCCTAAATAACACAATTTTCCCCGACCTCCATCTTTTTCGGAGCCGCAATTTTTATGAAAAACATCAATGCTGTAATTACTTTCGCTAGCGCTGAATGATTGATAGAGGGTCCGTCGGCTCCACTCAATGAGCCAGAAGAGCCCTTAATTGCTAATCACCTGCTCTTAACCAACCCTGTGACTTCTCTGCTAAATTACCCTAATTCGTCAAATTCTTTGTATCGAGGACACGTTTTTTTGGAACTTAGCTAATACAAGGGAACGATGAGCTGACTTTGAAAAAGTTTGAAGGTTAGTCGATAGTGGAATTTAGTTTTTTAATGTTAGTATTTTATTGTGAGCCGCTCGGGTCGATCGAGCAGGTGAAGCTTCGCTTGCCGCGATTGGTCCGTGGATGGGTGGCCATCTTTACATACCAAGCCGCCGTGCCTCGGAAAGCACGTTAAGCCGTTGGTCCCGGCTGTCATTCGTGGATCTTTGACAGTCGTTACCGGTCGTCAGAAGGCCGAAAGTCTGACAAACAGTCTTATCAAAGGGTATCGTGTAACCCAGTAACTGGGTAGTGGAGGTCAGAAAGGCAGTCGCTACATGTAAAATACTGGTCCTGCGTCCGGTTAGACAGGAAGCCAACCCCAACATAGTTGGGAAAAGGCTAGGCAGATGATGTTTGTTAGTATTTTATTGAGAAGGAGAGGAAGGCACAAGAAAATATTGATGGATTGTGTGAGGAATAATGTGAATGAGTAGAGAGTGAATGATAGCGTGACGGCTGACAAGGAAGAATGGAGGAAGAAAACATGGCACAAGGGCAGGAAAATGATGATAATGTATGTTATTTTGTTTCGAACCCCATGTGACTATTTTAATTCACATGGAGGTACTTTCTGAGTTTACTTTGGATATTACTGATATCGGCGAAGGAAGACATCGTGAGGAAACCTGAACTTTAGTTAACTAGCTTTTGCCGATGGCTTCGTCCATATGGAGGTCGGAAATTATCCCACGAGACCGTACCTACCGGGATGAACAGTACCCTATGTGTTAATCCAGGTTATAAACTATCTGTGTACCCAAATCCGTTTAGTGGTTTTTGCGTGAAAGAGTAACATCCATCCATCACATTTATAATAATATATTATTTATTTACTTAACCATTTATGTACTGTACACACATATATAAACAGACAAGAAGATTGGAACAGAAAAATAGGTACAGAGGTGATGAAATCGCCAGTGCAAGCGTGGCGATCAATGCTCGTGCCTTCTCTGAAATAAAATTACATTGTTTATTTTGTAAATGGGATATCGGAATCACTTTAAAAAAAAGCTAGGTGTAGTCGACATTTCCTGTCTTTATACCCCTGAGAAGAAATGGCGAAACAAGCTCAGAGGTCACAGTCTCTTTTAAAGTCCAGACATAATCTTGATCAGATAATGTGTAGACCATGTAGATTTGTGTCTGAAAAGGTCTTTTGGGGAAAGAACCACACAGATCGAGTGGACCTGTCCAGTCAGTAATGTGGAGACTCGGACGAGCCTCCAAGTACCGGGTGTGTAAAGGATATTAATTGAAAAACATCAAGGGGCGCTTAAACTGTGGGTCACTACGTTTATTTCAAGACTTTAGAAGGTTATTAGGTGCTTACAAAGTCGCGCCATTGGAATCAAAGCTCACGGAACAAAACCTATCTAAAATTATTTGACGTTCTTATTTTTGAACATTCTAAATGCTCAAACATAGACATAGCCCAATCATGGGGTGCCAGTATGTGTGTGAGGTTTTTCAGTAAGTAAGTAGTTTTAACCGGCTTTTCGTCATAGGAAACGACCAATTGGAACCATACTCCTAGTTTCTGACATTTCCTCAAGGTTGATGTGAAAAAAAAAATAATTTGAATTCCTCGGATAAGTACTATACTCTCTACTATTACATTACCCAATTTGTATATTTTTAGTACCCATAAACGTATTTAGAACGGTAATGTAAACAAAATAAAATTCGTGTATGCAATTAAACAACTACAAATCAAGAATTAAGGCTTTATCTGTGAAGTTTCAAAGGTAAAGGATACATCAAACGCAAGACTTATTTACGACAAGCTTCTAAAAATAATATCAACAGAGCTAAGTAAATAAAATACTCGTAACAAAGATTCCCTAGGAGACTCAGTGCTTTATGTATACCTGCCAAGAGCGTGTTGGTATAAGTGTTAAGGTTCCGTATTCAGCAGTCGACAAATTCAAATGCCGTATTGTGCACGATGGTAGGTCCTATCGGCGCATAATGTCTAACTTCCATACAAACTTTCATCCCCTATTTAACCTCCAATGGGGATGAATTTTCGGCAGCCGCACTGGTTGATACACCGCTACGCTACGCTTGCCGCGGTTGGTCCGTGAATGGGTGACTATTTTTACGCACCAACACCCCTCAGTGCCTCGGAAAGCACGTTAAGCCCTTGGTCCCGGCTGTCATCTGTTGATATTTGACAAAAATCTAAATCAAAAGACATTTATTCAAACTAGGCTGAGAGTCAGCACTTTTTGAACGTTAAAATTACACAAGACAGTCCCCCAAAACGCCCGCCCTTCACCACTTCCTAGTGCTTTAGCTATCGGCTGACAGTCGTTACGGTTAACCAGATTGACTGAGAAGGAATTTTCAAAACCCTGCTTTCGTGCTCACTTTCGTTACAAAAGGAACTATTGTGCAAAATCTCATGCTCCTGGACGTCGTTTAGGCTGTGCGTTGCCTGTCAGTGAATTAATGATTGTATTTCATTATTTATTAATTAGATTACGACCCGACTACTATGGTATTTAAGTGGTCGCTAACGCAAAAGCATGTGCTCAACTCATACAAAAAAATATTTTAGTGAAACATTTTTTTTACCTTGAATATTTCACATTTGATAACTAAATAATTCGTTAAAAGCAGTTGTTTACATAAAGAGCTTTAGAAATCATCAAATCATTTCCGTATTTTTAAGAACCCACGCATGTTAATCTTAGTCTCAATCTGTCGAAAATACCTCCAATTTACCTAGATTTATGATAAGTTTTTGACATTGATTGAGATTGCGTCTAGATTTTGAACGATTTCAAGTAATTCCTTAATTCAAAATGCCTTCTGTAATTGTCTGCCATGCAGGCATAAGTTATGACGGGCCGTGCCAGGCGATGCTACGCCTTTCAAGATATCTCAGACCAAGCATTTCCATATAAACAAAGAAAAAAGCCGCGACAGGCGCCCCCGCGTCGCGCGTCGTGCCGCTCCGTGCCATTGAACTTGCTGACTCCTGGCTGATGGGTCGAGCGGTGATGGGCCTCATCGGTTCCCATGGCGCGGTCCGTCAGCTAACGGACCGTGGACCGTGGCATAACAGTGACAACACTCCACAAAGACGAACACTTTTTAAACTGGATGTGCCATATTAATGGCCGAGCGTTGTACGTATGTACATACATATATCGATTAGAGTGCGGTCAGAGAGCAAAATAAAATTATGTGGATTTTTGAATCTTACTGCGGAACCATAAAAAGTTGCCTCATAAAAATAATATAGGAGCTCAGTCGTTGCTACGACTTCAACTAAGTCAAAGAAATGGTTCATGCTTTGCAGGATTTTCTGCTGCATTAATACACGAACGGACTCGTATGATTTCTGTTCCATTTGAATTGGCACAGATGGAATAAAGACATTAGTTTTATAGTTGGTTAAGACGAATTCCAGACTTATATTATAAATGCGAAAGTAACTCTGTTTGTCTGTCTGTCCTTACCTTTTCGACCACTGAATCGATCGTTTATAATAATATAATCGATCAAATAAGTAGCTTGGGAGATTTTGAATTTGATTTTTTGGATGGTTTGGCCGGCCAAACTTGGACCTGAAAAAGACATGTTCGGAATAGGATATTTGTAACAGTAAAATATGAAATATACGCATAGATACAAAGTTGCGGGTAACAGCTGGTGTGTCATATTTTTTATGCTGCGTGCTTAATTCTGTGACTCTACTCTATACTCTATATTACTCTACTGGGTAAGCCCAGTAGTCTGAATATAGGACTGGTTGTTGGTGGAGGTTGGTTGGTTGGCTTAACATTTTGCGTTAACGTAATAACGCAAAATTTGACTGCAACGATAATAAACGTTACGTTAATTTATGTAGCAATAGCTGATTTTTGCAATGTGTGCCGTCAGATACAATAAAGTGGCGGCCAGTGCTGGCGACCAGTGCTGCTGGCTAGTGCCGGCGGCAAGTGCTGCTAGCTACTGCTGAGTTCGGAGTCTATGTAAAGACTTCCAGGAAAGCCAAGGTAGCTCATGTCCAGGTGAGAGATATTCAGCAGGTTAAAAAATTACATGACCTAATTTAGAAGTAGCGCAACAAACTCTCCACAACTCAAAACGACAAGAAACATATTATGAACAAATTTAAAATTAACGTGCATGCGACAGCTGTTGAAAACGTTCAGGTGAGCGTTTAACTAAGCATTAGACGGACGTTTAAATGTTGTTTAAAGCTGTAACGAGCAATTAGGGCGTAAACACATTATGGCACCGGACCTAACGTGTTGATGGTTCGTTTTGACGACTACAAAAGCTAGTTATGCAACCTGAACCGCAACGAGTAATCACCGTGAGAGCATAAGATGCATGATTGCAGTTTAGGGTGGTCCTTCCAGACGGTTCGATGCATTTTGTCAATTTAGCATTCTAAGTAGCACTAAGAACCATGTAACCGATAGCTTTTATTTTGAAGACATTATATTAGAGCATCCGCTTCTGCTCACACGTATTTTTAGTTTTTTATTTAAAACGCTCCCAAAAACTTGACTGGCGCAGCCGGTAGGATCGCCAAATAAAGCTGTGCCGTCCTTCGCGTTTTCCTGAATAAAACTTTTCGTGTTACGCGTTCGGGTGGCCCGGAAGGCAGTTGTGGTGATTCTACGAACCAAACAAATTTGTCAGAGTTTATAACGTTATCTATCTGGTTTTGCATTAAATCTGTAAGGCTAGTTTAGTAATAGAAAAAGTGATTTAATTTTCAATTATTGTTTGTGAATATTATTAAAAAAAAAATTGAATTCAGATAAATTGTTTAAAGTTTTATTTCAATTAATGATTGCTATTAGATGCGTTATTGCATATACATTATTTTGTGTTAAAAAGTGTTTAAAGGAACTTTATACTTTTTGTTTTTCTACTTTATGTTATTATTGTGCGTAAAGATAATTAATAGTGTTAAAAATGGAAGATCAAGTAAAAATTGTCATGATTCCAAATGAAATGATTAAAATTATTCCGCTTTTTGATGGCGATAAGCGTCACTTAAATCTTTTTTTACGTAAAAGTGAATATATAATAAATAAATACAGGGGAAGTGATGAGCAAAACTTGTATGTAATGCATTCCATAACAAGTAGATTAACAGGAAATGCAGCCGCGCTTATCAGTGAGCGCGAGGATATTGTTACATGGGAAGAGTTTAAGGAGTTATTAATACAACATTTTGGAGACCCCAGAAGTGAAGAATGTTTAGCTATTGAATTGGAAACCTTACGTATAAGAAATGGTGAATCATTTTTGGACTTTTGCAATCGTATTCAATCAGTGCGTAGTATTTTAATATCGAAAGTTAATAGATTATCGAGTAGTATGCGTGGAAGTAAAATAACTATATATAATAATACGTCATTAAACGTGTTCCGGAAACATGGTGCGTATTGTGAGATTAAAAGCGCCATCCACTTTGGAAGAGGCTTTATCCTTCGTATTAGAAGAGGTCAATTTCCTTAACCAATATAATGCCAGAAATAAAAAACTGCTGACGCCCCCCAGTAATGCTATACCAAATAATACGCAAACGTTTAAATTCGGCACAAATAATTATAATACGCCTATTAATCATAATAAACCTATTTTTACGCAGCCAAATACACGACCCAAGTTTTATTTTGGTAACTCCCAAGGTCGACAATTTGGGATGCGTCCTCCACAACTTGGATCCCAAGGCCAAACATTTGGTTATCGCCCGCAACAATTTGGGATACGTCCGCAACAATTCGAGATGCGCCCCCAACAATTTGGGATGCGCCCTCAGCAATTTGGAAATCCACAACAATTATATAATAGACCCTTACAGCCATCTGGCAACCAGAACCAATCGTTCAATAAATCTTTACAGTCATTCGGTATTCAGCAACCTAAAATTCCATCTAGTGACGTCACAATGCGTACGGCACCCCAGGCCAAGGTCCATATAAAAGGATTTAAATTAAATGAACTTGACCTTGATCATAACGATGATAGTCAGTTTCCCTGCAATTACCAATGTAACGATGAATATTATCACGATTATTGCCTTCTAACCGAAAATCAATATAAGAATTCTTCAGAAGAAATGAATGAAGAATTTTCAATGGAAAATAATGAGGATTTTCAATTACCGACCTCGGAGGAGATAGTGAGATAATACATTTAAATTGCGATACATGCCTTAAATTGCCATACATATATATACCAGAAATAGATGCCAAATTTATGATAGATACGGGAAGTACTAAATCATTTATCAACCCAAGAAAGGCCTGTTACTACTTTTACGATTATATTTATCACGACCCATTTGAGGTTAGAAGTACTCATGGTACAAGCCAACATGAACTAGTACTTTCGATTCCCGCGTTTCCCATTTTTAATGTTAATGAAACTCATACATTTCATATTTATGAAGTCGACCCTAGCTTCGATGGTTTACTAGGTAATGATATTTTACATAGTGTAGGGGCAGTAATAGATCCGAAAAATGAGGTCCTGAATACTAAAACTACGGTGATACCAATTATACGCGATAAGAATAAACATATATTAGAGTTAGCACCTCGATCAGAGCAAAGAGTTAAAATACCTGCAAATTATCATTCTGGTAATGCTTTAGTGGATTTTAGAGAATTTACTGAAGGCGTGCGTATGCCCAGCGCTCTAGTTAAATGCAAAGATGGTTACCTTACTACCGTAATTCAAAATACCCTTGACAAACCAATAAAATTAGCAATTATTAAACCATTTCAAGTAGAACCGTATGAAGATCTTATAAATAAAAGTGCTGTCAATAGTTTAAAAGAAATTGAAGATTTGGAAATAGAAAAATTATTAGTAGGTAACTTACAAAAGCTTTGTCTGAACCACATGTTAGTTGAAAAAAGTAAGGCCATAAGTGCATTATGTTTAGAATACGAAGATATATTCTATTGTGATGGAATTCCATTAAGCTTCTCGAACCAAGTCAAACATTGCATTAGGACGAAAAACGAAGATCCTATTTACGTCAAACCATACAGACAACCCAGTCAGTCACAAGAAATAAAAAATCAAATCGAGAAGTTACTAAAAGAAAATGTCATTCAGGAATCTCATTCACCTTGGTCGGCCCCAGTTCATTTAGTCCCAAAAAAGAAGGATCAATCAGGAGAAATAAAGTATAGAATGGTAATCGACTCCAGACGGCTAAATGAGATAACAGTTGATGATAGATACCCACTGCCCAATATCACTGATCTGTTTGATAAATTAGGTAAAAGTACATACTTTACGACATTAGATTTGGCAAGCGGTTACCATCAGATTGAAATTAACGAAAAGGATAGGGAAAAACGGCATTTAGCACTGAAAATGGTCACTTTGAATTTTGAAGGATGCCGTTTGGTCTTAAAACTGCTCCAGCGACTTTCCAGCGAGCAATGGACAGTGTATTAAGGAGGGTTACATGGAATCCATTGCTTGGTTTATTTGGATGACATTATAATCTTCTCAAATTCACTTGCAGAACATATTCAGAAATTAAGAGCAGTCTTTGATCGTTTGAAGTCAAGTAACCTCTTAATTCAACTTGATAAATCCGAATTCCTCCGTAAAGAAGTCCTATACTTAGGCCATGTTATAACTAAGGATGGTCTTAAACCCAATGAAGATGAAATTAAAGCAGTTCTAAACTACCCACTGCCAAAAACCGTGACGGAAATTAAAAGTTTTTTGGGCTTGATAGGTTATTACAGGCGATTCATTAAAGATTTTGCGCAGATAACACAACCACTAACTAATTGCTTAAAGAAAAGGAACAAAATCATTATAGATCAAACGTACATAGATGCTTTTCAAAAATGCAAAGAGCTTCTTACTAATGCTCCCTTACTCCAATATCCCGATCCAGATAAGCCATACATTTTAACTACAGATGCTTCGTCAAATGCCTTAGGTGCAGTACTATCGCAAGGCACCATAGGGTCTGATAAACCTGTAGCTTACACCAGTAGAACCTTAAGTGATACAGAGACTAGATACAGTACTATAGATCGTGAACTCTTAGCGATTATTTGGGCGGTAAAACATTTCCGGCCATACCTTTATGGTAAACAATTCATCATCTATACTGACCATAGGCCCCTAGCCTGGCTCTATTCCCTTAAAGAGCCAAATAGCAAACTCACCCGTTGGCGACTTCGTCTTCAAGAATATGGTTTTGAAATTAAGTATAAAAATGGCAAGCAGAATACAAACGGTGATGCCCTGTCTCGTATTAAATTAAATGCATTAGGTTCAGATGAGGAAGGATTATCTATGAAGGTTAATGTAGATGAGAAAGAACAAAGACCAAAAAAATTAACTGATAACGATAGTGACGACTCTATGACAATTTCTATCTCGGATTTGTCTGCTACTGTAACAGCCAGTTCTGAAAATGATACGGATGAACCCGTTCCACTTGTTCCTGTGAAAGATAGAACATTCACAGTACATTCAGCTGTAGTTATGGAATAAATTGGTATTCCAATATTACAAGAAGCAATAGACACTAAACCCAATCAGATATTAGTCTTTACATGGCATAAAAACGATGTCCAAGTAAGAGATCTTTCCCGTAAAAAGCAAAAAATTCTTGAAGTATTTCTACCAGTAAATAACGATGAATTAATTAAACAGTTTTTAAAAGAATATGTTAAATATAAAATTGAAAGCATAGAGCATAGGAAACAATTTAGCAGACTTATTATACAGTTATTTAAAAAGGGGATGGTAGAATTCGTGGAATGTACAGAGCGTGTAGTTTTTGTTGAAGATGAAAACGAACAAAAGGAAATCATCTTACAACATCATGAAGGAAAAACATGTCATAGAGGTATAAAAGAGACCATGTCTAAAATAAGAAGAAATTATTTTTGGAATAACATGCAAGAGACGATTTCAGCCGTAATAAATAATTGTGAAGCAAGCCGTAAAACTAAGTATGACAGAAAACCAATTAAGCCTTTTCTACAGTTAAGCGAGCGATTTAATTGATCCACTTGGATCTATGATTAATATTGTTACAGGTAATTTAGATCATAGTGTCGCAATCCGATATGATTCCCTCATTTCTCAGTTAAAAGGCAATCAATTATTAATAGATAGGAAAATTACTTTGGTCTCCAAAATGTTAAATGGTTTTGTTAACAGTACAGAAATTTTACATAATAATACGTTAATTTTAGATGAGCGTTTAAAAAGGATTGAGAGGTTAGCTAAAAATATAATTACTAAAGAAGAAAATTCTATTTACTCTAATGTTCACTATGTTTTTATCAAATTTTAGAACAATTAATATAATTTTAAATGAGATTGAAACGGCCTTAGCCTTTAGTAAGATGTCTGTACTGCATCGAGCGATTGTTAATTCCACCGAATTATTGAACATGCTACAATCAATAGCCAAGACAAAAAATCTGTTATATGCTGTAAATGAAAATAATTTAGTTAAATTTGAAGATTGTATAACTGTCAAAGCTTTCATTAAACAAAACCAGATTACGTTCATAATAGAGATTCCATTAATTGAAAACAGTACTTACAGTTATTTTAAACTTTACTCTTTGCCTGTTTTGTAACTCAGATTTAAACGAAACTGTAATAGTAGTCCCTAAACATCCCTACCTTTTGGTGAAAGACTCAGATTGCTTGCCAGCCATGAGAGCCTGTGTACAGATTGCAATAGCTGACAAATTCTTATGTACCGACGACGATGTGTTGCCCCATCTAGAGCCATTATGTGAAGAACAGTTGATGAAGTTCCACTCTAACGCTAGTGCATGTGAGCAGCATACAGTTGACATTGAAGATTTAATAGTTCAACGTATTGGCCGCGAAAGTTGGATTCTATACACAAAGAATAACATTATAGCAAATAAAAAATGTTATGATGACGTCATGAGGCACGAGTCTCTACAAGGAACATATATAGTTACCCTGGATGATGAATGTAAGATTAACGTCGGGCACATACATCTACAAAATTATCAGTTATCTCCTACACATCTGAATTATCCCATATCACCAATCATTACCCTACCAGAGTTGAAACCTGAAAAACGTACCAACAGTGATATATAGTAGATACCAATGATCAGAATCTCAACAACTCTGATAATTTCGTTCTTGAGGAGGGAGGAGTTATGCAACCTGAACCGCAACGAGTAATCACCGTGAGAGCATAAGATGCATGATTGCAGTTTAGGGTGGTGGGTGGTGGTGGTGGAACGTCTACATTTACATTAAAATAGAATTGATTAGAATCAATTCTACACACACGAAACTACACAAAACACAAAACGAAACTACATTTTGGAAGGGGCGACTATAGTCGCCCCTTCCAAAATGTAGTTTCGTATGGAGAAGAATGGGCAAGAAACTCCACCGTTACCTTCCAGACGGTTCGATGCATTTTGTCAATTTAGCATTCTAAGTAGCACTAAGAACCATGTAACCGATAGCTTTTATTTTGATGACATTATATTAGAGCATCCGCTTCTGCTCACACGTATTTTTAGTTTTTTATTTAAAACGCTCCCAAAAACTTGACTAGCTTGATGCTGGAATGTGTTATTTTTAATGGCATAGTTTAGGGACGCTTGACTTAGCAACTTTCGTAAATTTCAGGCCAGTAGTGATAAATATCCATCTGCCTAGCTTTTTCCCCATCTATGTTGGGGTCGGCTTCTATTCTAACCGGATGCAGCTGAATACCAGAATTTTACATGGAGCGATTGCCTATCTGACCTCCACAAACCAGCAACTGGGTAATACCCACCCATACCCTTGGTAAGACTGCTGGTGGCTAGTGCTGGCGGCCAATGCTGGTGGCCAGTGCTGGCAGCCAATGCTGGCGGCCAATGCTGGCGGCCAATGCTGGCGGCCAATGCTGGCGGCCAATGCTGGCGGCCAATGCTGACGGCCAATGCTGGCAGCCAATGCTGGCGGCCAATGCTGGCGGCCAATGCTGGCGGCCAATGTTGACAGTCAGTGCTGGCGGCCAAAGTTGTCGGCCGATGCTGGCGCCCAGTGCTGGCGGCCAATGCTGGCGGCCAGTGCTGGCGGCCAATGCTGGTGGCCAATGCTGACGGCCAATGCCGGCGGCCAATGCTGGCAGCCAATGCTGGCGGCCAATGTTGGCGGCCAATGCTGGCGGCCAATGTTGACGGCCAGTGCTGGCGGTCAATGCTGGCGGCCAATGCTGGCGGCCAATGCTGGCGGCCAATGCTGGCGGCCAATGCTGGCGGCCAATGCTGGCGGCCAGTGCTGGCGGCCAATGCTGGCGGCCAATGCTGACGGCCAATGCTGGCGGCCAATGTTGGCGGCCAATGTTGGCGGCCAATGCTGGCGGCCAATGCTGGCGGCCAATGCTGGCGGCCAATGTTGGCGGCCAATGTTGGCGGCCAATGCTGGCGGCCAATGCTGGCGGCCAATGTTGGCGGCCAATGCTGGCGGCCAATGTTGGCGGCCAATGCTGGCGGCCAATGTTGGCGGCCAATGTTGGCGGCCAATGTTGGCGGCCAATGCTGGCGGCCAATGCTGGCGGCCAATGCTGGCGGCCAATGCTGGCGGCCAATGTTGGTGGCCAATGTTGGCGGCCAATGCTGGCGGCCAATGTTGGCGGCCAATGTTGGCGGCCCATGCTGGTGGCCAATGCTGGCGGCCAATGTTGGTGGCCAATGCTGGCGGCCAATGCTGGCGGCCAATGTTGGCGGCCAATGCTGGCGGCCAATGTTGGCGGCCAATGCTGGCGGCCAATGTTGGCGGCCAATGCTGGCGGCCAATATTGGCGGACAATGCTGGTGGCCAATGTTGGCGGCCAATATTGGCGGCCAATGCTAGTGGCCAATGCTGGTGGCCAATGTTGGCGGCCGATGCTGGCGGCCAGTGCTGGCGGCCAATTCTGGCGACCAATGCTGACGGCCAATGCTGACGGCCAATGCTGGCGGCCAGTGCTGTTTGCTTAGCAACGTAAACAACGCCATGAATGTTGTGGAACTGTCAAAATGAAAGCGACTCCTACCGATAGTGTTTTACTCTGGCTTAGTGTGGTTTTCACCAACGAAACTGAACGCGTTCACCACGACTTAATCACGTTCAAGAGCTGTCAATATCAATACTCGACAGCAATTTTGACACTGACAGTTCTTGACCGTGGTTAAGCTGAACGCGTTCTGTTTTATTAGTGAAATTCGCCCTTAGATACCATTACTTTTTGAACGTCAAAATTACATCATCTTAGCGTGTCGATAGCAACCTAAATACACTCAACCTAGAATTTAGCTACGAGCTGGGCACTTACAGCAGCGTCCATCAGATCCTGCAGCGTGCAAACAACAGGACACGCTGGACAATATATTAAATCCCCTATTATTTGTGGGACAGCACCATATTTACACTGCAGGGTGGAGTCATCCGTGAATCTCCACCTGAGCAGGTTTTCCCTACTACGTCGGCTTACTTGAGTTCGAAGTCTATGTAAAGACTTCCAGGAAAGCCAAGATGACTCATATCCAGGTGAAAGATATTCAGCAGGTTAAAAAATTACATGACCTAATTCCCCAAAAACCGGAAAGAAGAAGTGGCGCAACAAACTCGCCACAACTCAAAACGACAACAAACACATTTCGAACAAATTTTAAATTAACGTGCACACGACAGCTGTTGAAAACGTTCAGGTGAGCGTTTAACTAAGCATTAGACGGACGTTTAAATGTTGTTTAAAGCTGTAACGAGCAATTAGGGCGTAAACACATTATGGCACCGGACCTAATGTGTTGATGGTTCGTTTTGATGACAACAGAAGCTTGATGCTGGATTGTTAGTGTTATTTTTAATGGCGAAGTTTAGGGACGCTTGACTTAGTGACTTTTATAAATTGCAGGCCAGTAGTGATAAATATCCATCTGCCTAGCTTTTTCCATCTATGTTGGGGTCGGCTTCCATTCTTACCGGATGCAGCTGAATACCAGAATTTTACATGGGGCGACTGCCTATCTGACCTCCATAAACCAGCAACTGGGTAATACGACAGACTGGGGGGTGGGGGTTGTCAGACTTTCGGGGTTCTGATGACACGTGACAACGGTCAAAGACCCACGAATGATAGCCGGCACCCAACGGCTTACCGTGCTTTTCCAGACACGAAGGGATCTCGATATGTAAAGATGATCACCCATCCACGGACCGACCGCAACAAGCGTGGCATACGTGTGCGTGCGTGACGTACCGATCGACCCGTACAGCTGTTATAATATTTAGCCGATCGTTGATACCAGGCTAATAAGTAATCAAAATCAGAATTAATTCCTGTACAATTTAAACGTTAAATATTTCCACAAAACCTAACCATGAATTAACTTAATGTCCTAATAACTCTAAATAAACTTACAAAACACAGTTAAACGCAGATTAACTAACTCCATGTTTAACGTTAGTTAACTTAAAATATGTGTTACAAAGTTATCTGTCCCCAGATTTATTGTAGAGCAGATTATTCTATAATTTTCTGCTAAATACTGCAGTAGACGTGCAAGAAATACAGGTCATTATGCATTGCGAGTTATTAGTTAAACTCGTGAGTAATGGTCTAGCATCTGTGCTTTTGCATAATTATGAGCTACGAAGCTTCATGCAACTTTATTACTTATTAGCTTTTGCCCGCTGCTTCGCCCGTGTGGAGGTCAGAGACAGAGATTTTCCCACGGAAATATAGGTACTACCGGTATAAAAAGTCGTTCCGTGTGACGAATTTCATCTGCCGGGTACAAACGTTCACAGTTACTTTATCTCTGAAAGCACCAAGCCAACAGCAACCTTATTGTATCGCGAATAAAGATCACTGTAATGTTGGCAGACTTGTTAGTGGCAGCAACCCTTATTGGAACAAACACAAAGATCACGTTGATTTTGAAAGTGACGCATAATCTGAGGAAAATGAGTGTGAACGAGCTGTAGGAATGATGCTTGGCCAGTTGGTGTCATGATTTTGTATAGTAGGTATGTCAAGCGTGAGGGGCTAGTGGCTAAGTAATAATAGCTGCACTGCTCGATCGATCAGGTTAAGCTACGCTTGCTGCGGTTGGTCTGAAAATGGGTGATCATCTTTCCATACCAAAAACGATCCATGCCTCAGAAAGCACGTTTAGCCGTTGGTCCCGACTGTCACTTCTGGATTTTTTACAGTCGTTACGGGCCGTCAGAACCCGCGGCCACTCCAAGGTCTGACAACCAGTCTTATCAAGGGTATCTATTACCCAGTAATTAGGTTGCGGTGGTCAGAGAGGCATCGAGAAAAACAAACGACACACCAAGACTCACCAAAAAGGCTATATGAACTTAGGATGCAAGAGCGAGCGAAATGAGCTTGGGACTTAGGGCACCCCCCGCTTTGGACAGGTTGTGTTCGAAGGGGTTGGCGGGATCTAGTGAGCGAGCGAACACAGACCCCACCGAGGTGTAAACGAACTGTAGGAATGGTGCTTTCAGCAGTTCCTATCATGTTTTATAAAGTAGGTATGTCAGGCGTGTGAAACGATCTTGAATTCAGCTTTTTGGGTGTTTTAAGTAAATGTTGAACAATTTTTCAGAAAGATATGTAGCGGCATCTACATCGTCACATGCGAACTACGCATCAAATTGACGTCACGCAAAATCATGCATCGCACAAGCAGAGGTTACCGCGCAATTACTATATAAACAACGTTCCGACATCAATCGTCATTGCTCACCAGACACAACAATCGTCTGGTCAGAGGGTCCTCCCTTTTCTATGGCTAACTTACACACCCTGCTGCTCATACCTCTATATTTACAGGCTGATTAGTGATTATAATCATCATGCGTGAAGAACACCCTTCATTTTTTTCCCCTTATTTTGCATCCAAAAGTTTTAATCACAAACCACCCAAAAACGTATCACAGTAAACACAGACGTATTCAGAGCAGGTACAAAAACGTTTTTTTCCAAAACATCAACAGTCAGAGCAGCCAAAAATAAATAAAATAGGACATCCCCCGTCCCACTTCCATCAATTCCACATCTTTTGAGCACAAGGACTCATTTGTAAACAGAACGCACGGATTGTTTCGCTTGTCCGGCCGTCCGGTTATCCGACCGTCCACCTGACCGCTCCCACTTCCTAATTCCGGACACTGATGTCCGTGGCACGAGTTTTTAGGATGTGGTATTTTTTTTGAGGCCTTAATAGACGGCTAAAAGTCACCCAAAGGGTACTCAATGGCTTGCTTGGAGTTTTCCTATGTGATCGAATCAGGAATGATGAGATCCGCAAGGAGAACCATGGTAACCAACATAGCCCGAAGAATTGCCAAACTTAAATGGTAGTGGGCAGGGCACATTGCTCGCAGAACAGATAGTCAATGGGGCCGAAAGGTTCTGGAGTGGCGACCGCGTACCGGATGACGTAGAGTTTGGAAGGCCTCCCACAAGGTGGACTGATGACCTTGTAAAGTCCGCAGGCATCCGCTGGCTGCGGAAAGGATAGAACCGGTCGAAGTGGCGAAGCTTGAGGGAGGCCTATGTCCAGCAGGGGACGTCTTTCGGCTGAAATGATGATATAGCAAAAGCCTCTTCCAAATCCATCTAAGCATACTTTTCTAGGGCCACCTCGAACCAACACTTGCAATACGCGTCTAGGTCGTATCGCCTTCCTGGTCCAGCCTCGGTGGCGCCATCCATTCTCAGGCAACGACCGTGTGGAGACTATTGCCTAGCTATCACTGTGCAAGTGTGAATGTGGCAGACGTGCCCCGTCCAGTCACAGTTCAGGTATTAATGTTGCTGGGGCAGTGGCTGCTCAGCGGAAACAGCTGCAACTTACGAGTTACAGGTCGTACGTTTGGATTCAGTCTTCCTAGGGATGTGCTCTAAGTGACCACCGGGTGTATTTAGTGAGGTGAAAATCCCACACTCCTCGGTCTTATCCCCAAACTCAAATTATTTCCTCCCTACTGCTCTCAAAACAGTGAAAGATATGAAGACATGGGACATCTATCAACCTACAACGAGTGCGCGTGGTGGATAACCTGCTCCCTTTCACCTCTTTGATGCTTATAATGTTCCTAGCCGTGGAAATATATATAGCTTTATCATATTCATCAAACTTAGCTAGTGAATGGTAAAGTCACGGAAACGTTAAGTAAACGGTGGAATTGAAATAAATAATTTGAGTTTGAGTCTTCTTCTTTCTTAATTCTCTCTTAGTCGATATCTCAGGAGTCACCCTCTTTCTAGCTATATTGTCCCTCACACAGTTCATCCATCGTTTCCTTAGTTTTCCTCGACTGTTATGGCCATCCGCAGCATTCATTCACAAAACTTTGCTCACGACCATTCCTCCACATCACATGCCCACCGCATGCATACCATGACAATCGATTTCCACACAACTTTTCAGTCACCAGCGGTTACTGTGACCACTTTCAAACAGCTGCAAAGTTAATAATCGGTGTAATAAAATCGTGTTAAAGTATTGAACATTAAAGTTTAATATTCCAAAGGGCCACTTTAAAGTCTCCATATTTTTTATTATTATAGCGAGTCCATTTAAATATCACGATCTTCGTGTCCATTGGTATATGTTTGTATGTAACAATAAAAAACTCATTATACGAGGATTTTCGGGAACAATGGATTAAGAATTCATAAAAAACCTGAGCCCGATGAGGCTTGTCGCGAATTAAACTGTCGTGTGTTCTATACCTTTGTATATTTTAATTATTCTCCGAAGGTTTGAGCAGAGGTGTGCTTGTAGTTAGAGCAGTGCTTGCCCAGTGGTAACCGCCGCGGTTTGCGAGTCGTGGGTTCAAACCCAGACAGGCGCCTTACTCTGTGTTGATTATTTCATCACCACTGGTCTCATAACGGTGAAGGAATACATTGTGAGAAAACTGGCGTCTTAGAACCAAAAATTCCAAGACTTGAGACATCTATCAACCCTCACTGGGCCCGCGTAGTGGAGTACAACGCACTGCCTCTCGAAGAGAGGAGCCCAGGTGGGGGGAACATTGTAGTCTGATAATGTACCTATCATCATCATCATCATTTCAGCCAAAAGACGTCCACTGCTGGACATAGGCCTCAACCACAAAAGGGGGGGATTTGCCATAATCGCCACGCTTGGCAGGCGGGTTGGCGACCGCAGTATGGTGGTCAAATGCATAGAGAACGCTGCTGCCCATTCTCTAGTAAGTCCTTTAGTCGCCTTCTACGACACCCACGGGAAGAAATGGGATGGTGATATTCTTTTACGTCCGGCACCACAAGGAACCTATATGTATGTATGTAACTGTAGTACACGCACATTTCGCCAGTTATTTTTAAGTTGGGCGATCCTATTGTCATCACCCGGGCACAAATCCAGATTCCAGACTGCTACTGAAAAATTCTGGATGAAAAACCCAACAACTAGTCCTATAAAAATGTATTAACGTTTTCAGCTTATAGCACAACGCCTACAGCTATAGCCACATAGCCAATAGTAACTGTTTGTCTTATTTCGCTATAATATTGATGCCATTTGACAGGGCACACTTAATTACGTTAGTTCCCACTCTTATATATAACAAAGCGCCTATGAAGTTTTTAGCTTATAGCATAGGGCCCATAGCCACATAATCGATAATAACTGTTTGTCTTATTTATGGTATGTGAAATGATATGTTTGAAATGAAATGTTTATTTATGTAAGTAGATCTCAAAAGACACTTTTACACGTCAATATTTTGTTGGTCAATATTTTAAAAACTAGATGGCGCCGGCATTTCCTAGCTGACTGTTCCCTGAGAAGAAAAGCCGAAACAAACTCAGAGGTCATGGTCTCTTTTAAAGTTCAAACATTATATAATTTGAATTTTATGTGAGTCTAACAATGCAGGGCAATGTCTGGAAAGGCCTTTTGAAGAAAGAGCCATTGCAGCTTTGAGCTGACCTGTCTCAACGACGGCATGTATGTAGCAGTCACCGTGTAGCTCAACCCTATTTTAGGGAGCTCAACGACCCATCACAAGACGCTACCAGATTTGCAGGACATTTGCGTCGGCCATTTACAAAATACTCAAAACCACCAGACGAATTATAAAGTCATGTGTTCAATCTAGCCTGCATAGTACTCACTTTCACAGTTAGTTTTTTCTTTAAATGTCATCAAAAATAATGTCACGTAGATCAATACTTAAATATAAAATGTCAACAGTATTCTATTAACACTTAGCTTATATAATAGTTTGTTGCTAGAGGGTACATTGGAGCAACTTAACTAGTCCCAAGCTTTTTTGTCATCCAAGTAATCTTTAACTTTGTAGAAACCTTTTTGACAGAGTTTATGTTTAATAAATGATTTAAATTTATTGAAGCTTAGTTCTTTAACATGGCTTGGGAGTTTGTTGTACAAACGAATACTTTGGCAGTTAAATGAATTACTAATTTTTTAGAGCCCAGTCGTGGGCACAATAAGTAAACTAAGGCACAATAAGTACCTTGCGCTATTACTAAATAGTCAAGTAACTGCCACTAACTTGGAAGTAGCGCACGCTGGCCGCTGCCGCGGCACCGCTCGCTTCGCTCGCTTGCCTCGCGCGCGGTTGGTCACAATTCTAAGCTAACATAACCTATTCGCTCGGTAAGCAGTATGGTGCAGTTAACAATTTATCGACAGTTTATAATCTCGCGAGATAGATTAGAAACTAACGGTGTTCACAATCATACGGTGACATGTATAAGAGTGCTAAGTAACGTAATTAAGTGCCGCTTATCGAATGGCATCAATATTATAGCGAAATAAGACAAACAGGCTTAGGTAGTTGTAAAATCAAAATCAAAATCAAAAGTCATTTATTCAAATTAGGCTGAGAATCAGCACTTTTCGAACGTCAAAGTACATGAGACAGCCCCCCAAAACGCCCACCCTTCACCACTTCCTAGTGCTTTAGCTGGGAAGAAGAAGTGGCGGAACAAACTCCCCAGCAGCACAGCTGTCTGTTTAGTCGGATAGACTTGATTCTATACATACATAGGCAAAGTAATCAACATTACGAGACACAGAACTTAAAAAAATTGTCATTTATGTCAGCTAGCCATGCCAATATACCAACAAATAAAGTGAAAAATTAACTCAAGCACAAAAAATAAAATGTAAACAAAGCATATACCAAAATAAAAGTCTCCTGGTATAAATGGCGTGATAGCTTACATAAGCAATGCTGGATTATGTTTACAAATGATAACCTAGGACCATCGACGTAAAATAAATAAACAAGTAGGTAATTATTAGCAACAATAACAAAATCATGGTCAGCAAGACGACCAGTCACCACAAGCAGCACCCGTTCACGAGCATAACGCAAAGATCAGCCATTACCCCCCTCGCCATATTTGAGGGAAAGAGGTAACCCGATCCCCAACGCTACCGTAAGCAGTGACATCTACGGGAGCATGACGAACTTGCTGCCGGTTACTCAGGCAAGAATAGATATATCAATTGTCGAGGTCGCTAGCTAACCATAATGCCATACAACTCTTCATAAAAAAAAAAATTGTTATGAGTAGAACATGTCAATAACTAATGAAAAAACAGATTATAATTTAAAAAATTACTTAGTCAATAAAAATATATATATCAATAATTATATGAACCCATATAACCTGTCTCTAGGTACAATTCTGGAGAAAGAACATAAACATTGTCTTGAGTTAATCACAGCGACCAACTATTTTTGTCATTTAAATAGTCGTTGATGGAATAGTAAGCCTTTAAACACAGATTGGACTTTATTTGAGCTTTAAACGCATCAAAAGGCAAATCTAGCAAAGCAGAGGGAAGCTTGTTATAAAAGTTTATACCAAGCCCAACAAATGAATTATGAACTTTATGAAGCCGGTGAAAAGGAGCACGTAGTTTGTCCTTATTTCTAGTGTTTACGGTGTGAATGTCACTGTTTTTAGTGTACAAGTGTATATTTTGTCTAATATATAAGATATTGGCAAAAATGAATTGTGATGCTACCGTGAGAATACCAATTTCTTTTAAAAAATGTAGGCGCTATAGTCATCATGCCGCTATTATTCCTTAGCCACAAGCCCAAATTTCTATACGTCACCCTTTTTATCATCTCTAACATAATTACGCAATTAATCTCCTTCCCTGTAAGCCTGTTATACCTGCTATTCCCTTGTCTTATCCTGTCGACATTATAGTACGCGATAAGTCGCCCCTTTTTCTTTGAACTCACCCCTTTTGTTTGGAGACGCGTCCTCTGAGTGACACCCCTGCTCTTTGTAAGGGATTTAGAAAAGAAATGATAATTTTTTAATTTCAATTCCACGGTTTCGAGGCAAACAAACAAGGCTTTTGAGATAAATAAAAATCATTTAGTGGGTATTAGCTTTTGCCAGCGACTTTGCTCGCGTGGAGGTTGGAAATTATCACACGGGAACGTACTAAATTTCATCCCAATCTGTGCGGCCGTATTTGCATGATTGAGTAACAAACATACCTGCATACTTTCAGATGTATAATATTAGCAAGAAGTAGGATAGTAGGATTTGAAAATTTTAAGGGTGTATTGTTATTAGTATTTGTCCCTTTTTTTTGAAGGTGGGAAATCATCAAATAACTTCTCCCGCTCTGGGTGGAGCAGGATGGCGTGTCAGACATTTACTGACTAAAACCCACCCGTGTTCCTTCAGTTGTCTGTATGCCAGGGCCAACGGTATCTCTTTCGAACAACCCGCACCCCTGGCAGGCATTGGCCCTTGCGGGCCCCATCAGTTGGTGCTGACATCTCTTTGAGGCAATATTTGTCCCTGACCTTTTTACCATGACTTATAAGTTGTAGTTTGTAGGTTCGAACCCAGACGAGCGCTTTAATTTGTCTGCTTAAATAATTTCATCACCACTGCAAAACGGTGAAGGAAAACATTGTGAGGAAGCTGGCATGTCTTTGAACAAAAAATACGAAGTCATGTGACATCAACCAACCCGCACTGGGCCCGCGTGGTGGATTACGGCCCACTCCCTCTCACCGAGAGGAGGCCTGTGGCCCAGCTGTGGGAACAGTATAGGCTGATTATGATTTTTTACACCCAGTATTGTTTACATTGAGATAGAACATTGAACATTACATTGTGTCTCGTTGGTCTAGTAGTCGCAAGCGCTCCTGTTGAGCACGAAGTCCTGAGTTCGATTCTCAGGTCAGATAGAGTGTGAGCTGAGGGGGCTCGTGGACGGCGGCATGGCATCAGCATCAGGCGTCAGCGGCTGTTGAGGGGTGCACGGGCGGGCGGCGCGGGCGCCCGCGTTGTCTCCCGCGCCGAGCCGAGCGTCACTTGAAATCTTACCGCGACAAAGACACTGCTTTGTTTTAACTTGTATCCAGATTGTTATAGTCCACGTATTTTATTTATTCGCTCCTGAAATTGAGCAGTCGACGTATTAACTTCAACAGATAGTGTTATTGGATTTTTTTAATAGGAATTACTCAGTAGCAGTCCGAAGTTGTCCGGATTTGTGGCACATGGCACTTAAACATAGCTGATGTAATAAGGAGTAACTTAGGTTACTTTTACTGTAGAAATTTTATTTGTTTTTATTGATGTATAAATAATCGTCAAAAAACTATTCCGCGCAGACGAAGTTGCGGGCACAGCTATTTAGTAGCTGTGCCCGCGACTAAAATAAAAGTAACCTAAGTTACTTCTTATTACATCAGCTATCTGTCAGTGAAAGTCCCGTCAAAAACGGTCCAGCCATTTCAGAGATTAGCGGCAACAAACAGACAGGCAGACAAAAATTGTAAAGATGTTATTTTGATATACAGGGTGTTTGGCAGAACGTTGAACATACGAAAATGGTGGATAGGTGGGGTCATCTGCTACTTACTCAGCCCTAATTTATGTGGCCCTGGCCCCTGGATATATTTTTAATTTTTTTTTGCTTTCTTCTAGTTTCACCACTTTCTTAACTTTAAAGTGTATTTTTTATTAAAAATGGGTAAAGCAGGCAATATTTTTGTTAGATGTTAGCTAGAAAAGAAGTTATGAGTCCTCAAACTTACAGAAAGATGTAAAAATACTTAAATCTTAATTTCAACTTGCTTTAAAAAAAAAAATGATTGAGGAGTTCCAATTCTAGCAAAACATCCCTAGCGTGTGACCTTTCTAATGATATGTAATTTGCTTTTATAAAAAAACATCTTTAAGAGTTATTTCATAATTTTTTTTGGCCAGGGCCAAATAAATTAGGGCTGAGTAAGTAGCAGATGACCCCATCTATCCACCATTTTCGTATGTTCAACGTTCTACCAAACACCCTGTATGTACCGTATATATATATTCATATGCATGTAGCAAAAAGCGGTTATTTTAATATTATAAACAGATACTGCAATTTTATTTGTATGTATAAATTTATTTATCAAAGTACACCAACAGCTTCTGTGTGTTTATATATTATTACTAAGTGATAATGTAACTTTTTAACAGCAAAATAATTTTTGAAATCGGCCCAGTAGTTTTTTAGTTTATTCGTTACATACAAAAATACAAATTTTTCCTCTTTTTAATATTAGTATAGATATGTATTGCGGTAATAGCTTTGGACTTACACAGTCGCCAATTACAGGTTAACCAGCAATTTTATGAGTAAGGATAACACACAATGATAATAAGACAACTACTCTGGAATAAAAATAAAAACGGCTAACTAGTTCTTGAACTTAAGATTAATAACAAAAAGGAAAATAAAATTACAAGACTTTACAATACTTATTGCAGTTGTGAATAGCTTTGCAGAAGTATGAACGTTACTGAAGCAAAAGGAGTATACACCGTGACATTTTAGTCGTCTTCCAACGGCAGCCCACTTCATGTATCCAATGACTACTAATCATTTATTAAAAAAAAAAAAATATATTTTTGAACATTGGCATAATTGAAAAAAATATTATTCATAAAGACGCGTGGCGTACTTTGAAACAGCCTGTTATGGAGATGGAATTAATGATGGAATGTAATGGTAGGTAGGAAGATATCTTCAACCGTTTGATACGTAAACATTATTAACAGGGAGGGCGTTTCATAATTCTAAAGTGTTGTTTATTTTTCTTTGTACCTATTATCTTAATGAATGGTAACATTGTTTTAATCGCACCTAGATGTATTTTATGATGGATACATTGAGTGGACCACCTTTGTAAGACGACTAAAATGTCACGGTGTATAAGGATCGTAGCAGATGGCGTTCTGTAGTTTGTGCCTACCACCACGGAAAGAACCCGTGAGTATGTATGTATGAATGCTTACAATGCTCTATTTGCCACCAATGGTATGAATTATTGTGTGCTAATGTTCGCGATACGGTGTTTAAAAGCATGAGTATCAAACAAAAATCGACCTGGAAGTGTCCTAGCTGCGTAAGTAAACAACCTAAGGACGACAATACAAACACACCTGCCAGATCGGCGAAACTTGTGAGCCCCACCACGGAGCCGTCCCCGCAATCACTGTCACCCCCGGGCACCAAGGTCACTGTGCGTAATAAGTCTAAACAGTCACAAAGCTACTCACCTGTTCAAGAAAGTGATAACACCTTAATTGAGTTTTCGAGGGGCACATTGCGGGAAATTATTAAGCAAGAAATACAAGATGCACTTAAAGATTTAATATCCGATCAGTTCAAACAAATTAACGAATTGGTCGCAGGTTTCAACGAGTCACTTTCTTTCTATAACGAAAAATACGAAGAGATGAAGGTCATGCTGGAAGATAAATCCGATAGGATACAGAAGCTTGAAAAAGACAACTGTGGCTTCCGGGAAGCCATCCAACAACTTAGTCAGCGTCTGAACTTGGTTGAACAAAATTCCAGGTCGGCCAACGTCGAGCTTCAGTGCGTCCCAGAAAACAAGGCTGAAAATCTAGTTACCACCGTGCTGCAACTGGGTAAGGTGATTAGTTGTGATATTAAAGACCCCGATATACTACATTGTACCAGAATTGCTAAGAAAGACACACAAAGCACCAGGCCCCGATCAATTCTCGTCAAATTCAGTAGTCCACGTCTGCGTGACAGTTTCCTGGCCGCTTCAATGAAATTTAATAGAAACCACAACCAGGAGAAACTAAACACGAGTCACCTGGGTATTGCAGCAGAGAAACCTCAACCCATCTACGTCTCGGAACACCTATCTACTGCAAATAAAGCTATCCATGCCGCTGCTCGGATCCGCGGGAAAGAACTTGGTTTCAAGTTTATTTGGGTTCGGGATGGTAAGGTCTTCATGAAAAAAGACGAGTCTTCGCAAAGATTTGTTATCAATAGTCTAGATAAGTTAAAATCCGTAGCCTAATTTTATTAACTAATGTCATAAGTTGCAAGTTCCTATTGTTATTATCTAGTCACATTCAATTGTCCACTTCAAGTGTACTATCAAAATGTACGAGGCTTAAAAACTAAAACTATTAACTTTTACAATAACTTATCTATACATAATTATGACATTGTAGTGCTTACAGAGACTTGGTTGAACAGCGGTGTCTACGATTCTGAGTTGTTTGACGAAAGATATGTGGTTTATAGGCGCGATCGTGAGTCAAGTAAATATAAAACTCGTAAAGACGGTGGAGGGGTTTTGATTGCCGTTTTGAAAACTTTGAAGTCGTGTAGATTATCCCACTTTGAAAGCGACATTGAAGATTTATGGATAAGTGTTGATATTAGTTCGTCTAAACATTGTCACAATAAAATGTATGTCAGCGGTGTATACCTACCACCACCAACTCATCGCGATACACTGGAGCTGTTTACTAAAAACGTCCACAAGTTATTAAATAATGATGAACAAATTCTGATTTTAGGAGACTTTAATCTCGCTAATATTAGATGGCTTACCAATATTGACTCAATATACCTGCACCCAGAACCCAGCAACTCTGATTTAAATGCGGTACTCTCTGAGTTCTTCACTTTAAATGGCCTAAATCAATACAATCATATTTTAAACAACAAGTCTAAAATATTAGATTTAATACTATGTAACACTTCCATTACAAACATCACCCGGTGTAACTACAGTTTGTCGAAGGAGGACCCTTTACATCCCCCTCTTAAATTTAATCTACCAGTGCTAGCAGAACGTTTTTTAGAAGCTAAGAATGTGCAAAAACCAAACTTTCCTCGCGCAGATTATGAAAAAGTTCTACGTCATTTGTTGGGAATAGAATGGGAAAGCGAGTTCAAAAACTGTACTTCAGTTAACGATATGGTAGACGTTTTTTATAACTTATTAAGACGTACTATTACTGAATGCATCCCTACGAAAAAAACAGCCAGCGACAAATATCCACCTTGGTACACACGGGATCTTATACGACTTCTAAGAGAAAAGTACAAATACCACGTTCGTTTTAAGAAGTACAAAAATCCACTAGACCGAGAGGACTTTGAGAGATTACGTGATGAATGCAATGTTCTAAGTTCAACATGCTACAAAAAATATATTTCTAATATTGAAAACAACATTACAAAAAACCCTAAAACATTCTGGTCTTTCATAAAAAATAAAAGAAAAAGTAGCAGTACATATCCGGAACAAATGTCTCATAACAACAAAATCGCATCAGGGGGAAGGGATGTCTGCAACATGTTTGGTGAAAATTTCGCAAGTGTAATTTAGAAATTGATAGCAAAGAATTATACCGAGAATTAATTGGATTAGATGAAACTAAGGGCGCGGGTAGCGATGGTATTCCTCCTATATTTATTAAACGCTGTGCTAAGGCCTTAGTATTGCCTCTACAAGTAATCTTCAATAGATCTTTACATGATGGTATCTTTCCAGATACCTGGAAAGAAGCTCTCGTCATACCCATATTCAAATCTGGAGAAAAGCATCTAGTTGCAAATTATAGACCAATCTCATTACTAGTAACATTTGGAAAGATATTCGAAAAACTTGTTAGCAAACATTTGATGTGGTACCTGAAAGAAAGCATTACTGAGCATCAGCATGGTTTCGTTAAATCTAGATCGACCAATACTAACTTACTATGTTTCACATCGGCCTTGTCGAAGTGTCTTGACAATCGTATTCCAGTGGACGCAATCTATACTGATTTTAGTAAGGCATTCGATAAAGTGGATCACTGCCTTCTTATTAATAATGTAAGAGCTCAGAAAAACAAAGGAAAGATTTAACAAAATATTTAATTAAAATACACAATGTAGTAAGTACAACAGAAAGTAGATGTTGATCGGTCGGTGTCCGCGAGGAAAGAGAGTGAATGCCTCGGTGCATGCCAACAAGGCACGCCCGCCGCCCGCGCGTTGCTATCTTCACAGTTGTCAACTTCACGACAGTTCTCGAGCGCCATCTACTGCCTTACAGTCGGCCTTCCTGATACAGCTGCGCGTCCCGAGTAGCTCTCGCTCCATGGTGCTGATGACGGCCCAGCTCGCTCACGAACTCCCGATGCGGCGACTGGCATCTTAATGTCAGCTTCAACTGACATCTGAATGTCAGTGTAATTGGCTTCTTAATGCCAACTTGAACTGACGTCTGAATGTCAGTATAATTGACTTCTTAATGCCAACTTGAACTGAGGTCTGAATGTCAGTGTAATTGACTTCTTAATGCCAACTTGAACTGACGTCTGAATGTCAGTGTAATTGACTTCTTAATGCCAACTTGAACTGACGTCTGAATGTCAGTGTAATTGACTTCTTAATGCCAACTTGAACTGACGTCTGAATGTCAGTGTAATTGACTTCTTAATGCCAACTTGAACTGACGTCTGAATGTCAGTGTAATTGACTTCTTAATGCCAACTTGAACTGACGTCTGAATGTCAGTGTAATTGACTTCTTAATGCCAACTTGAACTGATATGTGTTTATTTGAGGTTATGTTAATGTAATGCCTCTGAAGGCTAGCGCTATTGAAACAAAGATCGATCACAAATTATTTTTAATATCAGTTATGACTAAAAATGGATCCATATAACAATTTTAATGTGCACTTATCAAATGAAATAAATCGTCCTGAACAACATTATCTACTTTATTCAGAATAAGAATTATCAGACTCATCGGAATGATTATATTGGAAAAGTTTTAACTTATCCCTGGCCAGGACATTTTCATAAAGACGACCACGGCTACGTGTACTCTTAATCACGTACCGATCATGAGGCAGGACCTTTATAATTTTATATGGCCCGTCAAAACGCGGCATAAGTTTACCACTGCGTAAACCCTTGCGAATGATCTTTCGTTCGGCAAGAACTAGATCACCTATCTTAAAAGGAGGTTCATAACGCCGTTTTTGATCATACTTGTCCTTTGCCTGCTGAGACAATTTAGCTGATCGTGTGACAGCGATTTCCCTCAATTCGTTTAAATTGGGTGACCTATCGGGCAGAACTATATCGCCTACGAGTCTAGGTCGAAACCCATAAAGAAGTTCCAATGGAGTCTTACCCGTACTATTATTTACGTTAGAGTTTATTCCTAACTGTACCTTAGGCAAGTATTTCTCCCAGTCATTTTGGTCATCGCCAACATATGCTACTAGGGCGTCAAGTATAGTCCTGTTAAAACGTTCTATCTGCCCATTCGCCCTTGGGCTAGCGACCGCCGTCATGACATGCTTTATTTGTCTTTGAGTGCAATACTCTTTAAAATCTTTGCAGCTAAAAGCTTTGCCACGGTCGCTTATTATACGACTTGGAACACCAAAAGTTTTAATTAATTGGTCAAACGTTTGTAACACATATTTACAACTGACGTCTCGAACAGCTTCGATCCATATAAACCTCGTGAAGGCATCTATTATTGCTAGAATGTGCATTTTGCCTGATGGGCTTTTACAGAACGGGCCAAGATGGTCTACATGAACCGTGTGAAAAGGTACAGCCACCTTTTCAATTGGATGTAACAAGCCTACACAACGGCCAGTTGGTTTTTTAGCATATTGACATGATATACAACCACGAGTGTACTTTTGGATAAACCGACGCATGCCGCGAAACCAGTACTTTGACCTTATGGCATTATAAGTTTTATTAAAATTAACGTGACCGTTATTATCGTGGAAACTTTGAACAAGAGACCAACGTGACATTCGTGGAACAACTACATTTCGATTATTCCCGACTTTTCTAAATAGTACACCATTCTCAAACAAGAAATCTTTAACCAAGCCATTAGTTATGCCCTTCGAAACCTCATCCTTCAGCTGGTCCACGATAACACGCAACGAGTCGTCATCCTGCTGCACACATTCAACTAGGTCTTTTTCAATACATCGCATTACTGAATCCACAGGATTACGACTCAGCGCATCCACATGAGCCATGGATTTGCCGGCACGATACTCAACAGCAAAGTCAAAACCTTGAACTTCAAGCCACCACCGGGCGATACGGGGAGATAAATCACGTTTGGTCCATGTCCAGCGTAATGCGCTACAATCGGTAACTAGAACAAATTTTAAACCCGACACGTATACCTTAAACTTTTTCAGGCTCATGACAACAGCCAACGTCTCTAGTTCGAAACTGTGATACTTTTGTTCGGCAGACGTAGTCTGTCTACTCGCATATGCGACTGGTTTCCAGGCACCATCCGGTTGCTTCTGAAGCAATATTCCCCCTAAGCCTATTTTGGACGCGTCTGTATGAATTTGGGTTTCATAATCCGGATTAAACATCGCTAACACAGGCTGTTTTACTAAGATTGATTTAATGCGGTTGAATGCAAGAGAATGTTGGTCACCCCATTCCCACGGTTGGTCCTTTTTGGTGAGTATCGTGATAGGACGAGCGAGGCTGGCAAAATTAGGCACATACTTCCTAAAATAATTTGCCAGACCCATAAACTGACGTACCTGATGTACGTTTCCAGGCACGGCAAAATCACGAACTGCAGTGAGTTTATACTTGGATGGCCTGACTTCGCCATCACACACCTCGTGCCCTAAGTACTCTATACTTGAGACTAAGAAAGAACACTTGTCTAACCTGAGCGTCACATTAGCATCCCGTATTTTCTCCAATACGGCTCTGAGACGGTGCAATGCATCATCATAATTTTCAGCATAAATGAGGATATCATCCAAATATGCTGTCGCACATTGGAAACGTAACGAACCGAGAATATTGTCCATTGCACGCTGAAACACTGACGGTGCATTCGCCAATCCAAAGCTCATACGCGTATACTGGTAGTGCCCATCCGGCGTTATGAATGCTGTATACTGTTTACTATCATCAGCAATTTGAATGCAATGATAGGCTGACATAATATCAAGACAGGTGAAAACGCGTTGCTTGGATAACCGGTCTAACTGATCTTGTATTACGGGTAAAGGATAACGTTCCTTTTTAGTAATTTTATTTAATGCGCGGTAATCTACGCACATACGTACTTCACCCGACCTTTTGGGGACCAATATGACAGGACTGGCATATGAGGAATTTGATTCCTCCACAATTCCTTTACTCAATAAGTCTGATACAATTTCACGAACTTTCTCCCGATCTCCTAATGACATTCGATACGGACGGTAATAAATAGGTTTCGTATCAGTTAATTCAATGTGCATTTGGACTGAACATTTTCCAATTTTATTTTCACTACCCGAAAAACAATCTGAATAATCGTGCAGTAAAGATTCAAGGCCAGTCACGACATTTGGTTCCAGGTAATCACCTATTTTGTATTTATAATTACTATCCGTAATCGTCGCTCGCGCCACGCATCGGTTGCGCGGTAGTTTTATGACCTCATTACTAATATTAATTACGTTTATGACAACTTTGCCATCAATAACCTCGGTGTTACATTCGGGAATAATACACTCCGCCCTCGGCGTATTATATTCAGTAGCACGCAGTGTAACTGAATCAGACACAAAATCAAAACAAGATAATAGTATTTTATTTACACCGGGTTGTAAAATTATTTCATCATCCGAAACCAACTTGACGCGCTCAAGTTCACTACATGCACCAGGTAGTTCGAGGAAATGATTTGCATTAAATATCTTTAAAGATGTCGGCGTTTTAATCACATATACGGTAGAATGCTCTGTAAAAGGCTGCCCTATAATTGTGCCAATATCTTGAGCAGAGTCAGGTACTATGAAAGCCTTACAATCACAAGTAGCCTCGTCAACTTGAATCTTAACAACTACCACACCGATTGGATTGGTTTTTGAGCCACCAAAACCGGACAAAACAATATTTTCGCAAGGAATCGCTTCTAATTTTAAACGACTAGCTACTGACTCTGTTATTGTGACGCAAGCGCTTCCAAAATCAATAAAACCATACACAGAGAACTCATTAATTTTTACGTTCATGTAATATTTCGAACTACCCGACGCATCAGTGATAACGCGCACAGTATGTCATTGTTTGTCATTTTCTTTGTTTGAAATTGCACGGCGATTTTTTAGTTTAAGACATTCTTCTTTTATATGACCTGTTTTGCCACAGAAACTACATTTTTTATTTTTAGTGAAACAATTAGTTTCGTCATGACCGCGCTTGCTACAGAATGCACACACCAAAGTCGTTCTGTCTTGCTTCCGAGGTTTATTATTACACTTATTTGCAGTATGGCCTCGTCGTTTACAAATATTGCACTTTAATTGGTCGTCATAATGACTATTGTACCTCTTATTGCGATCAGCATTTGCGCCTGCGGGGCGCCTAAACGATGACAAGTAATTCAGTAAGCTAATTGGGTCACGACATCCCGCGGAAATAGCGCCTACTTCTATTAATTCATTTCCGATCGTACCTATGATGGCCTCAGTGACAAGGGAGTCTGGTATTCCACATGCGTTACCCAGCGCCAATTTATCGTAGTAAAACTGAATATAATCTCGTTCAGGACGACGTACCTCGTTTACAAGATCACGCATCATAGTTAATTTACTTCGGTTTGACGGAAAAGCTGCCGTAAGACGTTGTTTCCAATCTAACCAATTTAAATTTACGTCGTTAACTTGATCATACCACCGCCGCGCATAGCCTTTTAGCTTAGAGGAACAATTAAATATGGCAGTTTTTTCGTCCCAACCGTACATGTTTGAAATACCCTACTTTTCTAATCCATTGTTCCATTGTAATCAAAGAAATATATGGATCGAATTCCGGTATTGGATCGCTACGACCGACATATCTTAAGGAAGTTGAGCACGACGGATGAATGTTGTGATGGGAATGTGGTGGACTTGCAGTGGTAGCTTCTAACGTCGGGACTATCACCGATGCCGATTGCATGGAAGTTTCAGAATGTAATTCACGAGCAGTATCTACGCAGGGATTCTGTGCTATACTGTCTGCCATTGGGGACCCGTCTCCGGAACGCGCTAATGGATTTTCGTTAGGTACTGGTGGCAATAGGTTCACGAGGTTCACGGGTACCGCGGGTAGTGACGGCGTATAGGAACGATCACCAGATTGGGCATCTGCGCATTGATTTGTCGCATTCGTCGCGGCGCCAGAACTACCCCCAAATGCGGGTGTTACGTTAACCATGCCCTGCGAGACTTGATTTTCCAATAAGACTACGCGTTCTAGTAATCTACGTGTATTAACATCTTTGACTAAACGACGACGCAATGATTTTTCATTGTCACTGTCATCCTTATTTTTACGTTTACTTTTTTTATGGTGTCCCATTATTGTAGAATAATCACACGAAGCAATAAATAGGGTACACGGTCAAGTGAAATGCAAGTGGGCTGCAGTTCTATCCCGCTTCTGAGCTGTAAGAGCTCAGAAAAACAAAGGAAAGATTTAACAAAATATTTAATTAAAATACACAATGTAGTAAGTACAACAGAAAGTAGATGTTGATCGGTCGGTGTCCGCGAGGAAAGAGAGTGAATGCCTCGGTGCATGCCAACAAGGCACGCCCGCCGCCCGCGCGTTGCTATCTTCACAGTTGTCAACTTCACGACAGTTCTCGAGCGCCATCTACTGCCTTACAATAAGTTGGCTAAACTGGGTGTGGGTGGAACGTTGATAGTGTGGTTTAAATCTTACCTAGAAAGGAGAGAATCAAGAGTGGTAGTGAACGGTCATTTTTCTGAAAGCTATGTAGCAACCTCTGGAATTCCGCAAGGATCGCATTTGGGGCCGATTCTTTTCAATGTTTTCATCAATGACATAACGGAGTGCTTCAAACACTCCCGTTTTTATTTGTTTGCAGATGATTTAAAGTTAATGAAGCCAATTCAGAGTAACTTAGACTCCAAAATGCTACAAGACGACATTAACAGACTTGTTGACTGCTGCAAAGTAAATAAAATGCTTTTAAATGTTAGTAAATGTCACTACATCCAGTTCACTCGTAACAAAAAAGTGGTTGAGAACAAATACTACATAGAGGGAGTCGAAGTAAAGAAACTGTACAAAATTCGTGACCTGGGAGTTAAACTCGATCAAGGCCTAAAGTTCGATATCCACATTCTGAATATTGTCTCAAGATCTTTCAAGGTATTGGGATTTGTTTTGCGAAATAGTAAAGAATTTAAAAAGCCCGCAACAAAAATAAAGCTATTCAACACTTTAGTCCGTCCAATCCTTGAATATAGTTCCGTGGTATGGAATCCGCATTACGAGGTTTACTGCAAGCGATTAGAGAGTGTCCAAAAGCGGTTCCTTTACCATCTGTGCTACGGAGATCACTTGGCTAAACAACTCACTAGCTACACTGACAGGTTGAAATATTACCACATGGATACTCTATCCAGTCGTAGAAAGAAACTAGACTGCGTCATCCTTCACAAAATATTAAACGGAACAATAAATTGCATTGAACTTTTGAGTTCATTAAGGATTACAATTCCGACTCGGATTCCCAGGCATAACACATACAATTTATTTTATATCCCTGGCTCAAAAAGTAACCTCGGTCATTACGCCGCTGTGCCGAGACTCTGTAGGCAATATAACATGTTAGCCAAGACTAACAATTTAGACATCTGCGAGTCTCTGTCTAAATATAAGAAATGTCTAATAGATTTAAATTAATTTAAGTATCTCTGATTGTTTTTTTTTTTCTTTGTATGTCTTTTTAATATGTTTTAATTATTTCCAAATTTTACCTATAGTTAATATTTTTACTTTGATTGCTTAGTTGTTAACTCTATTGTGCATGCTGTGGTCTCCTATAAGTGAAGGAGTACACCTACTTAATACCTCATGTTGCCCTTTATTTATGTGTCATGTATTGTGTACATCTTTTGTTGGAGATCCTAAATAAATAAATAAATAAATAAATAAATAAATATATGTATAACGGGATATCAGGAAGGCCGGGCTGTTGCATCTGGGTCCCCTATGTTGTTTCGAACGCCGCTGTTGCGACACACGCTGTTGCGAATTATTTTTCCACTGCCTCACAGGTTCGAAAGCTCAAGGACTCGAATGAAGTAGTCGCGAAAGACGCTGTTTCGAAAAACATTTTCACTGCCTCATACGCTCGAATGTTTGTGATTTCGATCTATTTAGTCATAAAGTGTACAGAAAAATATTTAAGCAGTAATTAAATAAAATCAACAAATTCGGTGTCAACATCATCATTTAATATTATTATTAACAAAGTAACAATCAAAAATATTAGTACCTCAACTGTACATTTTTTTCTATGAGTACTTAACACAAAATCTAAGACTGATCTTTATAAAATATTGTCTAGGTACCTAAGTGGTATTAATTATTAGTGGTATTTTTCAGAAATTAATCAATTGCACATGTGTTAGTATTAGTTAGTATATACGAGTACTTAACGCTAAAGCTCTTATAAATTTAGGCGGCAATAGCATTCTTTGCAACTCTTTGTTTTTTTTTTGAGTGGTGTCTGAGGTAAATTACCCAAAATCTTCTCGATTTTCTGTCTTTCTTGCTCTCTGTATGAATTGCTGCAGAGCATTCTTGTTAGGTATCGAAGATGTGCTACTTGAAGGCAACGAAGATAAGTTTTCACGAATTATTTTACCTGGTGAGTCATTGCTCTGAACGGCTGATTTTTTATATTTTCCCTTAAATTCAATTCATCAACGCGATCTGCAAATTACAAAATAAAAATATAATAATAAAATAAATTCGTTGAGGTTATATACGTTTATATATATACGAAAAAAATAATCTATATCCTGGTTCAGGAGCATAATTCTGACTGGACATTTCCTTGATTATAAAATGTTCATCACTAACTATTCGGCTACTAACAGTACTTCGACAATTTACAGCGGCATTTTATTCACGCCACACCAATAATGTACGTTTTTTACAGTTTTATTGTGAGACATAATATATCCATCTATAATTAGATACTCAAATCTCAAATCTCAAATCTCAAATCTTTATTGCATTCCATAATGTGTACAGGTGGTGGGTATTAACATATGTGGAAACAATTATGGACCCTGTAGGGCACAGCAACATTTTAAATACTAATTAGAATAGAGGAAGAGCGCTTTAATTATTTTCTTATAAATTCTTAATATTGGTCTGTATTTTGAACACTAATATATTAAATTGTATATTATTATTGTTAGTTACGTATTTATTTACATATTTCTTATTGTAATTCGTATATTTAGTTTCTATATTTTAATAAGAATTTTATTTTTATTTTAGTCACGTTTATATTATTTAATTATTATTTATTATTACTATTAATTAAATTATTATTGACATTATTGTGCTATATTATATTATACCTAATTATTATATGTCATGTATGTGTGTATTATTGTTGAATTTATCAGATAGATATTCGTCTATTGTGTAATAGCATTTATTTATTAAGAATTTTTTTAACTTATATTATTCAAGAATATATTTATTTTGTTTTCTTGTTTTATACTTTCTGGTAATCCTTACTATCCTTACTAATATTATAAATGCGAAAGTAACTCTGTCTGTCTGTCTGTCTGTCTGTTACGCTTTCACGCCTACACCGCTGAACCGATCGTCATGAAATTTGGCAGAGATATAGCCTGGGATATGGAGAAGGACATAGGCTACTTTTTTACGCGATAACCGACATCCACGCGGGCGGAGCCGCGGGCAAAAGCTAGTTTATTATATATTTTTACAGACATAGAATATGGACTAGAAGAATGCAATTTAAGGCGGGAAGGAGGCAAATTAAGTCTGTTTTTATGGCGCAGCGAATATTTAGTTTGTGTTTCTTCCCGTGTTTTGTAAGAATCTGGGTGTTTGCGGACTAGTTTACATAATTCCACAATATAAATACTCACTAGGGTTAGAATTTTGTGTTTCTGGAAGTACGGTTTGCAACTATCTGTTTGTTCGATATTAGTTATTATTCGTATAAGCTTTTTTTGTAGAGTAAATAGTGAGGGTGCGTCAGTACTGTTGCCCCATAAAATTATACCATAGCTAAACCAAGCGTGGGCATACGCATAATATGTGGTTAGAGCGGTTTCCTGATTGGTGGTCTTTTTGATTTCACGGAGGGCATATGAGAATTTTGATATTTTTGTTTTAACTTTCTGTATGTGCGCTTTCCAGTTTATATGTGTGTCTATTGTTAATCCAAGAAGAGAGAAATTGTTAACTGTTTCTAATGTGTGCTGTTTAAATGTGAAGTGTATATCTAATTGTTTTTTTTGCCGAGGGTGAAAAGTTATTAATTTTGTTTTATTAAAGTTAATTTCAAGATTATGTTTGCTCATCCAGTTACTTGTCTTATCTAGAATAGTGTCCAGTGTTTCACTCAAATTAACCGGTGTCTGACATGAGGTGAGTAGAGAAATATCGTCTGCAAAAACTACACATGGGCCGTCTATGATTTTGGGGAGGTCGTTTATGTATACAAGGAATAAGAAACAACCTACGACACTTCCTTGGGGAATTGAAGCATATATTGGTCTGACGTCTGATCTTACCAGTTGTGTTTCTTTTGTTAATTGATTGTAATATTCAATCTCAACCAATTGCTCCCTATCTTTTAAATATGATGCAAACCAGTCATAAGCGTTCCCACGAATTCCAATTCCATGTAGCTTATTTAAAAGTATTTTAAATTGGACCTTGTCGTACGCCTTTGTCATATCGAGTAAAATTCCTATTGCATACTGTTTGTTGTTGATTATATTCAGGGCTTCTTGAATGTACTTATACACTGCTAACGTCGTCGATCTATTTTTACGAAATCCATTTTGGCAGTCGTCGAATATCTTATATTTTTCACAGAAGGAATTTACGCGATCGCACATTGCTTTTTCGAATACTTTTGATGCTGTGGGTAGAAGGGCAATTGGTCTATAATTATTTGCATCTGTTTTAGCGTTCTTTTTGTGGATAGGTTTTATTAAAGATGTTTTTAATAGATTGGGGAACATACCTTCTTCAAACGATTGATTAATTAACTACTACTATTACTTTTTCCATAACGAGTAGTCACATGACGAATAAACCTATTAACGCTCATTTTTCAATGTTTTCGCCATCACACTTTACGTTGGAATAAGATATTGCAAAAAAAACCTTAATCGTGGGTACATCTAAAATCGTATTTAGAAAACCATATACTTTGTGATGCTTAAATATTTTTCTGTACACTTAATGACTAAATAGATCGAAATCACAAACATTCGAGCGTATGAGGCAGTGAAAATGTTTTTCGAAACAGCGTCTTTCGCGACTACTTCATTCGAGTCCTTGAGCTTTCGAACCTGTGAGGCAGTGGAAAAATAATTCGCACCAGCGTGTGTCGCAACAGCGGCGTTCGAAACAACATAGGGGACCCGTTGCATCTTGCTGATTCGTGACTTGGTCAGCACGGGAATCCATAGTGGGCGTTAAACTTCAGGAAACGGTGAAATAAATACTCTGTAGCGTTGACTGTTCACTATTTTAATTTTACAGACACTTTAATGACTTAAACAATTAAGGATTGCAGTAATAATTAACGATTTAGAGCCAATGGGTTTGCGAGTGACCACCACGTGCAACGGCTGTCAACAACTTAATGAATTGACACGACGTCGCCCGCCATGACAGACGCAACTCCATTCGGTGTTACCCGCTCTTCATTAAAATTACCATTTAGTTGAATTCAAATCGATTAATCGTTAAAATAACAGAATAAATTACAACTCTCGAAATAACTGATTTTCATTATTTAATAATGCCACGCGCCGTTATGTATATAAAATTAAACATCTGTTTTCACAAATATCCCGTTGATATACATAGGTACATAAGCTTATCAAGCATAAACATGACAACGCACTCATAAACTGATTACATGAATTATTAAACGGGAAATAAATTGAAAAGCACAGGCTATGTACAGATGAATACATACATATGTAATCAGGTACAACGAACAAAAGAGTTTGGTATTCCGGCTTCAAATAAAAAATAATAACATAATCATTAAGCTTGTAGTTCTCGAATGATAAGGCAGAGGTGTGCGTTTGATTTATCAAAATTTCGCCTTATGTCCCATATAATAAGGGGCGAGCCTATTGCCATCAACTGGGTAAAAAACCAGACTTCGGGCTGCTACTGAGAGTTCTAAATAGTAAAACCGAATAACATTTTGCCCGACCTGGGAATCAAACCTACGGTCTTGCCGTATGCTCAGCAGTAGCGCTTGCGACCAGTATACAGTCTAAACAAAAATACAATTAGGAAAAATAATTGTTAAGCAAACAGTCCCTCTGTGTCAGTTTCCCGTGTTATAGCTATTTCACACAGCTGTCAAAAAATGACAGTTTTGATTTGAAAATATCTACGGACAATTTAAGTGGCACTCTTTTTGCTTAATAATCAATTCCCCTGACTTTTCATCTAGGTAGACAGTGTTCATTATTTTTGGGAGCGCCACAATAGCTAGAGCAATTTCAAAGATTTACCTCCTACATAATTAAGGAGTTCTTGTTAGCTGCCTGGACACTTATCTATTTTCCTGACTTTACATGTAACCTATAAATATGTAACCTCCTAATGTTATGCGAAAAAGTTTACATATTAATGGAAATGTCTATTTTTCTGCGAATATCCTTTTTTTTTAAAGGCCGTTGATACTTGTATGTAAGCACACATCTTCGATGAACTACTTCGTTCATGGCACAGACAAAAGACTTGATAATTGAACAGATTGATTCACTACGTCAATTTTCCATGTATACCCAGCCATTTCATCATTTCCAAAAATCTATATCAGGCACTCATCTTTCAAAAGGGTGGCATACAGCTGAGACATTTTTTTTGGACACATTTACTTTAAGTCAGCTTTGTGAAGAGAGAATAAATGATAAATTATTGTAATTATATTTCATATGACTGGCAAGGAATGGCCGCTGTGTCTTGAATTTACCGGACAATACCCGAATTTAAGTAGGTAGTTAATTTATTAATTAGGTAATCAATCACACTGTAATGTACAGATGGTCACTCATCCACAAACCTCCTGACAAAATTAGCTCGATCAAAGACACATCAACCATGAACAACACACACATCACACACACACCACACACACCACCTCATCACACTCCTATCGATGTACATTAAATTATATTATTTTTCTTTAAGTTCGCTGTACCAGTACAGTGTCCTAATAATTGTTTGATGAACGGGGCGACGTCATTACGTCAAAACCGGCTGTCGCTGAAAACCAGCGCTGCGCGCTGGGGCTCTGTCTTGCATAGGGTCGCAGCATAATGCTGAGCGAAAGCCGTTTTGCGTGGATGTGACGCATGTTTCTCTCAACCTTTTCTTATTTTTGTGTGTTCCTGTTCTTTTTTGCGTCATGTTTACCGCAAATAAATTTCTTTCTTTCTAAGATTGCAAGTATTTCATATTTATTTATTGCATTCCACATAGTAAAAAAAGATGTTACAAAGGGCTTAAAGCTAGGTACAGAAATATGGTCCCTGTTAGGGCACAGCAAAACTATAAAATTTACATTAGTAAAAATAAAAAATAATAATAAAACACCTACGTATTTAAATTAATTTAAAAATAAAATAAGAAAATTAATTGCAAACTTTTCCAATTGCAAGACTTAAAAAAAGAGTCTTTACGGGTCGTCAAAAGCCCGAAAGTCTGACAACCAGTCGAACCAAAAGGTATCGTATTACCCAGTAACTGGGTTATAGAGGTCAGATAGGTAGTCGCTCCATGTAAAGTACTGGTGCTTAGCTGCATCCAGTTAAACTGGAAGCAGACCCCAAAATAGTTGGGTAAAGGCTCTGCACAGATGATGACGTGCTTAGCGGATCAAAAGTTCAGTAAATTGCATTCAAACAAAATTAATTTTCCAGCTTAAACAAATCTGCCGTCCTTTAACTAGAAAGGCGTTAGGCCTTAAAAGTTGTTTCCGAGAAAATAGCAAAAGCGCGGATCGTTATTTCTTAAAAACTGTGATACTTACGTTACTGGTTGTAGGACACATCAATTGATGCTAGATAATAATCATTTCAATACTCAATTCTCAATTCTTTATTGCATTTCATATGTTTTACATAGATGGTATAAACAGTGAGATCAATATGGACCCTGTCGGGTACAGCAAAATTAGGAGAGAGGAAGAGGGCTACGTACAAATGCAAGCAATTCAATTCATTATTATAATAAAATTATTAGATGTATAATTATCTATATATATGTAAAATTATGTACCGGCAGTTTAAGCAGTCTACACACCTAAGCCGGCTCTCCGGCACGAACCCGGCGGGCAAGTCCGGCCTGATTTTAACAATCTTGCAACTTCTGACGTCGCTGGCACTAACCCGCCGGGTTCGTGCCGGCGGGCAAGGCTTAGGTGTGTAGACAGCTTAAAGTATTTTAAAGTACATTTAGTTAAGAAGTGTGGGTTAGACGCTTTCAAGTGATGGAATTATCCAAAATTATGTTACTTAACGGCCTAAAAACTGTTCATATCTTGGGAACTCTTTGTATTGTAAAAATGTTTGTTAGACAGAAAGAAAGAGAATTTTGAACTCTCTTAGATTATATTAAAAAGTAAAAATTGAACAAGTGAGAGTTAACGCCTTTCTAGTTAAAGGATGGCAGAAATGCTACAAATTGCCCACCAGTGCATTGTCCTCTAAAACCGTCCTAATTTATTTCTTTATCATTCGTTTCGTTCTGGATTTTGAACTCTAAGCGTGGTACCGAACGTTGAGAATCCAACAGAGCGCAACGCTTGGAAAACCGCACTGTAAGATTTTCAGTTCTATGCGGTAAACCAAGCGTTGACAATTCAGTGTGCGGAATACCAACATCTATTTTTTTTAAAAGGGCCCGTGCGTACGTAGGCGTGAGTTTAATAAAATGGGAAAGAAAAGGACAAAAGATATTTAGGTACGGATTTATTCTTCAAGGGGATTGAGATGAAAGGAATCAGGATTATTTTGTGAGATTGAAGACATTTTACGAAATTTTTGTTTTATTAGAGGGAACTCTGCACACAAATCGTAATAAAATTACGTTTACTTATTAATTGATTTAATCTTAATTGAATTATGAAATTTTATTGCTTTGATAAGAAGTATTTTTTGCTAACTAGGTTTTGCCAGCGCCTTCACCCGCGTGGAGGTCGGAAAGTATTCCACAGGTAAGAACTACCAGGATAAAAAGTATTCTATGTGTTAATCCAGGTTATAAACTATCCGTGTGCCAAATTTCATTCAATTCAGTTCAGCCGATTTTGAGTAACAAACATCTAAACTTTCACATTTATAATATTAGAAGGATAGTGGGAAGTAGGACTAAGTAGCTGGCCAAATAGACGTTGTCCTGTCCAAACTCAATATTTCATACCACATCTCCTAAGAAAAACGGCGTTCATTTTTCCCGAACTATTTCCGGTAAACTTAAAAAAAAATCCCGCAAAAACAACATTTTTTTTAATATGTACATGGTACACCACATACTACCTCACAGTATTGTCTCTCCGTCTCCCCATAAATTCTTCCAAAGGAAAAATTTCCCTCGTTCCACTTTTTTTTAAAAGATCGCTATTAGCGATTCGACCGCCCATTGTGTCACCATAAGTATTTTTTTTACATTTATTTCTGTAATTTTATGGTGTTCGTAACAAAGAGTATTCTCTATTAAATTCTGTTTAAAATTCTCCGTTTATAAAGCCAATTACAGACACAAATCGCAGCGTTCGAAACTTTAAACTTAGGTTTACACTCGAGTACAAATGTGTGTACATTTCTCAGCGTTCGAACTGACATTACCCGATCACATGTTTGTGGAGCGGAAAGTTCGGGACGCTTCAGTATTGATGACATCACATTAATTCGGGACGAGTTTGACTGTTAATACAGTCAAACTGTTGAGCGTGTGGCAACTTCGAATTTTTAATTTTAAGGGCTGATTTTTCTACAGTCAGATTTTTTTATCTGAGGAATAAATATGTCAGTTTGACAGCTTTTGAATAGTAAATATGCCAGCCAAACCGTCAGATTTATTTTTCAGCTAAAAGTTATCTGACTATTGAAAAGTCAGCCCTAAGAGTTTTAATAATTTTAGCCTCGTCAAAGTCTTAAGGACACACATCCGACAGAGCCGGCAGAGCCGTCGCGTCGCGTCGCGTCGAGCGGGACGGCTCTGTGTGGCGTCGTCCGTAATATCTCGTATATTACAACTGCTCAGCGTCACGTCACCGTCCCGTCCCGCCGCGTCGCGCCGCTATGTGCAGCGACCTTAAGTTAGACACACATTTTAACGTTGGTTTTTAATAATATTGACTATAATGTAAAGTCTTTGTCAATGTAAAGTCTTTGTCACTGTAAAGTCAGGGAGCTTGATAGGTAAGCAAATTAATGGCTTATTTGAATGATCTTACAGACATCTTCAAGTCTATCAGTCCATCGTATGAAATGGCTTTTTCCACGACAAATTGCTGAAAGTGTCAAATACGGAGGCGTCTTGGTTACGAAGAATGATCATGATCACCCATCTATAGATGGTTGGTCACCCACCCATGATCAACGATACCTGAACTGAACGATCAACCCGTGATTCTGTTATTGCTTAGCCACGAGCCCTTCTTTTGTATTTTCTGAAATAACTATAAAATACAAGAATAAAAACACACAAACATATTATAATTCTTCTCGTAGGTAAGTACTTATCGAAGCGTAAATACGCATTAACAGCTAAACACTACGATTTGCACCATCTTAACACAATTGCTTGCGTCTTACACACGATTAGAGTAACGCTGTAGCGTTGTTCTACTATAAAAGAGGGGCAGAAGATTAACACTATATTTTTAGTATTCAAGCCGTGTTCCCGAACAATTATGAACCTCCATGCAAACTTTCATCCTCTATTTTACTCCTTTAAACAATGCAAAATCACCCTATAATTTTTCTACTACTGAGACACAGGCCTCCTCCCGGTGAGAGGGAGTGGGCCGTAATCCACCACGCGGGCCCAGTGCGGGTTGGTAGATGTCACATGTCTTCGAATTTTTTGTTTTATGACAAGCTGGTTTCCTCACAATGTTTTCCTTCACCGTTTTGAGAGTTTTGAGACCAGTAGTGATGAGTTAATTTACACAAAGTAAAGCACTTGTTGGGTTCCAATCTACGATCTACCACTAGTTTTTTTTTTTTTTTGGGTCGGAAATCATCAAATAACTTCTCTCGCTCTGGGCGGAGTGGGAGGGCGTGTCAGACTTTTACTGACTAAAACCCACCCGTGTTCCCTCGGTTGCCTGTGTGTCAAGCCGCGGTATCTCTTTCGAACAACCGGCACCCCTGGCAGGCATCGGCCCTTGAGGGCCCCATCAGTTGCTGCTGACATCTCTTTGAGGCGCGCGTGGAACACAATGCGCCGTCGACCCGGGCTTGGTCCTCTACAACTCGATAAGTCGCGGCTGTTACCACGGGACCACCACTGCTCTACTGTATTTTAGATTTTAAATTTTTCAAAATCTTTCCTTATTGACACAGAGGTTATGGCTGTGCGTTATCTGTCAGGGAATTAAAGAATGTGCAGACGCCAGCACATCAAGCTACTCCAATTTGTCAAATTTCTTTGATGGATTTAAACTTTATAACAAAAAAATAAGGTTCATGTTCAATTGGGAAAATTTGACAGTTTGGGGTAGCTTGATATGCTGGTGTCTGTACTGATACGAATACCAATAATATTTAGTGCATAAAAACTCCAGCTACAGGGAAAAATCGCAGAAATCGCAGGCAACAGCTAGTTTGGTTATATTCCTAATAAATTAATGTGCTATATTGGGGTCAGCTTCAAGTCTAACCGAATGCAGCTAAATACCAGTATTTTACATAGATCGACTGTTATACTGTGCACAAGTAATTTATTTATTTAACCATTTATGCACACACATATAAACAGACAAGAAGAAAATAACAGTAAAATACGTACAAAGGTAATGCTTATTTCTACAGAAATCTAGAATACCTGCGATAGGAGAGAAGATAACAGAGATGAAGACAACGTGTGTAAAAAAAAGAGGGGAAAACATAAAATCACAAATTACAGTCTACACCGTGACATTTTAGTCGTCTTACAAAGGCGGTCCACTCAATGTATCCGTCATTATATACCTCTAGGCGCGATTAAAACATTGTTACCATTAATTAAGATAATAGGTACAAAGGAAAATAAATAATGCTTTAGAATTACTAAACACCCTACGTAACAAGCGGTAGAAGATATCTACCTACCTACCATTCCATTCTATCATTAATTTCATCTCCATATCAGTGTGTTTTAAACTACGTCATGCGTCTTAGTGAATTATATTTTAATTTTTTAAATTATGCAAATGTTCAAAAATATCATTTAAAAAAAATAAATGATTAGTAGTCATTGAATAAATGAAGTGGAGTGCCGTTGTAAGACGACTAAAATGTCACGGTGTATTTTTTATTTTTTATTACCCTCTCTTTCTTTTGTATTATTATTGGCCGCATAAAAATCCCTTGCCTTGCCGTGCCGCCAGTAGGCAATTAAAAATTGCTATGAGTTTGCAGTCACAGTTAGAAGTTGTATTTCTGCAATTTTATTTTCTCTGTGTCATTTTGCAGTGCAATGGATTTTGCAGCCGTTCTTCAGAAGGAGGGTCCACTGACCTATGACGATCATGCTTGCGTGGCGTGTATGTTCAGTACACACGCAAGTAAATTCGCTGATGTGGCTTCACTTAAACTAATTTGATTCTAGATCTTTGCCTCGAAACGTAATTGTTTAGACATGATCGTTGCATATTACTGCGATAGATTTTTGTGTTTGTATTTTTTTAATTATTGTAAATAATATATGAGACTTTTAGAGATAATTGCGTGTAGCTGGGCAGACACATGAACTCATGAAATGTTTATTTACGTACATTATTTTTTAGTTATTTTACACGTATTATCTTATTATTATTTTATTTCTGTCAGAATACCAGCGCTGCGACACTTTTTTAAATGTCGCAGCATCATGCTGAGATAGATAGGGTATTTAGGCCTCGTACAGGATGTTGTTTTTCGTTTTACATTTTTAAAATTTATATTTTGTTAAGAATATGGCGTAGTTAAGTTTGTGATATTCCTGTGCGAGTCTAGTAAATTCTGTTTCTTTCTTCTTATTTTTCTTTTAAAAAATCCAGGCTTAGTAGGTATAGTTGTTGAGAGCTTTTAGTAACTAGCTGTGCGCGCGGCTTCGCCCGCGTTGATGTCGGAAATTATTTCACGAGAACGTGCTACCGGGACAAAAAGTTACTCCTTATAACATCAGCTATCTACCTATAAAAGTCTTGTTAAAATCGGTCTAGCTGTTTCAAAGATTACCCGGAATAAACAGAAAGACAGATGAAAAAAAAACTTTATCTAAAAAAAAACACTAGTGTGAAAAATTACTTTAATTTGGGAAGTCGATGACTTTGGATGTGTTGTAATTTTTTTTCACCGCCTTCCGAAATTAAAGTTATTTTACAATTTATAGTGTTTTTCCGGAAGTCGGTTGTTTTTTTATTTCACATACGAATTCGAAATTTCATCATCCTTGGGGTCAAAACAATGCATATTTATGCGATAGCAGCAATCGCGGTTCATTTGATGACATTTTTTAACCGACTTCAAAAAGAAGGCGGTTATCAATTCGACATGTTTATATTGTTTTATATTTTTTTTTATGTATGTTCGGGCATAACTCCGTCATATATGTATGTCTATAGTTCAAAAAATAATTTGTGGTTTACCATCATCATCACCATTTCGCATTTCGCATCCAGCGAATTCCAGTGGCCTTCCTAAGGTCAACGGAACATCTTATGGGGGCCTTCCAACGTACGTCTTCCAACGGTCGCGGTTCAATTTGCATTAAAGAACGAGCATTTGTTGTCCTCAGAATAAGTAAAATTACTGTACAAATTACCATTATTTTAGTTTTTTCTCGTGTTTCTCGCTTTAAGGGGAACCTAGTCGCGGGCTCGAACTCACTGATGGGCCTGGCTAAAAAGCACGCTGTCTCACCAGACATCGTGTCCGACAGAGGTAACATCAGTGATGAGCAGTTAGACGCTAGTCTACACGCACAACACTATTGTGTGAGATGCAGGATCATTTATAGTACAACAGGCGCGTAATAAATTAAGAACAGTCCTTCGGAAGATCGGGTTTTATGAAAAAACCACTGCATAAATCAATGACCAAAAAAGTTTATTGAACTTTTCGATATTTGAGCTTTGTCGGTACCGACTTGATTTTTCAAATTTTATACTTCTTTTATTACTTAAACACGCCCAAAGTTAGGTTAAATTTGCAAGAAAAACGAATCTTTGTTGGCTCCTAACTTTTTAACGGCTTTTTATTTTTGTATTCTGTTTCCGTACAGACAATAGTAATAATAAGACAAAACCATACCATGTTTAATTTTTGATGTACATTGTCCAACAGTGGAGTAATACCCTCCCGAAGTTTGTATGGGAAAAATGTGGACTAGGTTCACCTTAAAGAAGCCCCACGGACGAGAGAAAACGAAAACGTGTTTTTGCGATTTTTATCTTTATTTGTTACGATGTGTCCTGCGTGAGCGATGAATACGACGCGACGCGACACTACGCAATGCGACGCGATGCTACATGCGACAAATGTCCTACGTGATTTTGGTTATTACTTCTCGAATCATGGAGAAGTACAGTACAATTTTGCTTCAAAGTTCATATTTAAAGTACAGAAACTAAAAAATATATCGTAAAACACAGAAAGAAAACAAATAAAATATTTAACAAAGAAACACATTTGGCTAATTTCATCATTTATATCCAAAATTAATAAACGATTCCTAGAATGTACTTATCTTTTTTGTCCCACAACAATCTTTGTTCACGCGCTGCGGCGATCAACGCTTCTGAATCAACCATTTCGTAACTCGTGGTGTCGCGTCTGATCGCCATCAAAACAAGTACGCGTTCGTCGCGTCTTGTCGCAGACTGCCATATAGGCCGCAAGCAGGGTATGCCGTTGAATTGATCGCGCTCGTCGTTCATACAGGACACCGCGTTACTAGAATTGTCGCACTGACAGATGTCAGGAACGCATTCTCTGGGCGTAGTGGTTGTCAAGTTTTCTTTCCGTGAAGCCATTTCTATGAACACTACTAAGGCAGCACTGCCGACGAAGAAGCGACTGGTTATCAAAGATTTTCTCGCTCAAGGAACTTACAAAACATTGTAGGTCTTGTGTAGGTAAAAGATATATATATATAAATAATTAGTAGGAGAAGTACGTGTAAGGACAAAATCGACAATGGGCTTTTTTCGAAAGAGCTAAAATGCTGCAACTGTCTTAACATCACGTGACTTCGGCCATGTTGAAAATGCCTGGCCTGTCAATTTTTCAGCGCCATTGACTTCCGACGAATCTGTTTTGTGCGCTTTTGTTTTGATGGATTGCGTCGTGTTTTTGGTTGGTTTTTTTATGTAAATTCAAACAGTGTAGCATTATTTATGAGTATTCATTTATAGTAGTGGTCGCCCAGTGGTTGGAATTCGGCCCTAATTCATATAATTTTTCATCAACAATAATAAAAAATATTAGCTTTCTGCACGTGTCCATATAAACTTTAACTGAGCCAACTTTCATACTCCGCCGTCCGCGTAATTTTCGTAAAAAGAGGTAAGCACAAAGTTTTTGCTTCTCGTATTAATACCTATTTAATAGATATCTCGTGTTTACAAAAAATATGACTTTTATTACACGCTTTATATTAGCTTCACTTGTATGTTTGTATGTTTGTATGTAACAGACTCCTTTGGACGCTATTTTGACCCACTTTAAATGGTCATTTTTCATTTAAACTTTGTAGACTTATCGAGGACCTATGACAATTCAATAATTAAAAAAAAAATTGAAAAAACACGCTTTTGTAGTTAGCAAAACTAAAATATAGAAAATAAATAATAGTTTAAAAAAGCAGAAAAAAACACGCTTTAAAAACCAAACTAAAAAGTACAAAATAATTTAATTCTATTAAAAAGCGTGGGGTGCTTGTTAATTGATTATAAAAATACCTCAAAAAGCACCCCACGCTTTTTAATAGAATTAAATTATTTTCTACTTTTTAGTTTGGTTTTTAAAGCGTGTTTTTTTAGTTTTTTTAAAACTATTATTTATATAAAGGCTAAAGAACCTCTGAACGCCGATGACTTGCACCACAGGCTACAAAGGCGGAAACCGCACGAGGACGCGGCGCCGGCCGTCCGTCGCATCCGCTCTGACGTCACACCTTCACTGCTAGGTATAGAGACAAAAGAGGGGTATTCGGAGCCACTTATCACATAACCACATAACATAATATTACGCCTAAATTCCGCGAAGGGTCAGGCAGAGGTATACTTATAATACACACCTGTTACGGCAGTTATGTTTAAGTCCCATGTAACGGGCCAAGCCTATTGTCATCAACCGGGCTCACATCAGAATCCGGACTGGTACTAAGAAATACCTAATAGAAATACCAATTACATTTTGCCCTGCCTGGGGATCGAACTAAGAACCTCACGCTCCGTAGTACCGCTTGCGAGACATATAAATATACACCGTGACATTTTAGTCGTCTTACAAAGGTGGTCCACGCAATGTATTCGACATTCAGGCTGATTCCCGGCCACCGTAGGCGCGGACTTGCGGATGGCGAGTAATGGGTAGCTCGCTGTCCTGTAAGGACCAAGCCCGGGTCGACAGCGCGTTGTGTTCCACGTGCGCCTCAAAGAGATGTCAGCACCAACTGGTCGGGTCCACAAGGGCCGATGCCTGCTAGGGGTGCGGGTTGTTCGAAAGAGGTACCGTCGCCCCTGGCACACAGGCAACTGAGGGAACATGGGTGGGTTTTCGTTAGTAAAAGTCTGACAAGTTCTCCTGTTCCACCCAGATCGGGAGAAGTTATTTGATAATTTCCCAAACTAAAAAAAAAGTATCCGACATAAATAACTCTAGACACGATAAAAAAAATTGATACAATTAAATAAGTTATCAGGTGCAAAGAAAAGAAAATAAATAATGATTTAGAATTATGAACCACCCCAAAAAAAAAATGTTTTTACGTGTTAAATGTTGGAAGATACCTACCCAGCGCAAGAGTCGAGCAGATCATTCCATCTTCATTACAATCCATTATTCATTGTATCTCCATAATAGCTACGTCATGCGTCTTAGTGAATTACATTTTAATTTTTCTCTTTTTCCCATAAACACGCTGTCTACATCTCTTTATCTTTTTTCCTATCGCAGGTATGCTGGAAGAGATTTCTTTAGAAATAACACGGAGTAAATACAGAAATAAGCATCACCTCTGTACCTATTTTTCTGTTCTAATCTTCTGTCTGTTTATATGTATATGTTTGCACATAAATGGTTAAATAAATAATAAATACCAGTTACCAGACTTTTGGGCTTCTGACTACCCGTAACGACTGTCAAAGGTCTACGACTGACAGCCGGGACCAACGGCTTAACGTGCTTTCCGAGGCGTCTCGATGTGTAATGGATGGTCACCCATCCACGATCCAACCGCGACAAGTGTAGCTTTACCTTCGGATGACCCGTCCGGCTGTTATCATTTACCTACGACCCCTACAACAAAACGAAAACCCACATATTTATTATTATTTGTCCTTTATTTCAGGCAACTAAGGCCCTTATAACACAATACATATGTAAGTATAAAAACAATAACTATAAACTAATACACTTTTTATAAAACATATTTTAAAACTATTGCACACGAAGTGACGGCGTCATGCTACGTTGCGAGGTGTCACGTAGCTGGCCGCGGAAACGCCGATACAGCACACCTTTCGGCCAAAACTCTTCCTTGAGGAAGGTTCCGGCCCACCAAATGGTGAGTCGGAACGCGCACCACGAACGACTTGGAAGTTGGTGTTATGACGCGCCTCCAATTTCCCCACCCTCAAGGTCCAGTTGGTCTTCACCCGTATGTACTCTACGATGTCCTCAGTCTTCGTAGAGTGATGCAAACGGGACACGTATAGCAGCGTCATCGATATTGCAGGACGTAGAACCTGCCAGCGCCACACAATTAAAATGTATTCGAGAACACTTTTCTCTCTAAAGTTGTTTAGTAAAATGTATAAAACTGGAACCACTGAGGTAATATTTGACACATTCGTTTCACAAATCCTGAAAGCGAATACGCGAGTGTTACCAGTTTTGAGATCGGTCGGGAGCATCCAGTCGATATGAGAGGTGTATAGTGATGAGCGGGGCGATAAGCTGAGCGTTTGTTTGTTATTTAGAACTAGTGATGTGCCGTATCATTAAAACTGTGGATCCGCAGACACGGATAATTCACGTCAAGATCTGCGGATACGGATACGCATCTTTACTTTCTTCCTCAATCGGGGTCGGTGCGGATGCGCCACTTGACGCTTTGTGTGACAGAACATGACGTGTCGACTTGCGCTGCGCGGGTTTTTCTTTTGTTTTGTTTATAGTTTAGTATGACACCGGGCGGCATTTTTTTTTTGGGTGGGATATCATCAAATTACTTCTCCCGCTCTGGGTGGAGCGGGAGGGCGTGTCAGACTTTTACTGACTTAAAACCCACCCGTGTTCCCGGGATCAGTTGCCTGTGTGCCAGAGGCCACGGTATCTCTTTCGAACAACCCGCACCCCTGGCACGCATCGGCCCTTGCGGGCCCCACCAGTTGGTGCTGACATCTCTTTGAGGCGCGCTTGGAACACAACGCGCCATCGACTCGGGCTTGGTCCTTACCGGACAGCGAGCTACCCATTACTCGCCGTCCGCAAGCCCTTCGCCTACGGTGGCCGGGAATCAGCCTGGAATTCCCGACGCCCAGGGCGTCTCCTGCGAAGGCCACGGCCGTGAGGGCGCATGTACTGCATCTCCCTCACGTGCGCCACCTCCCGCTTTGCTTCGCTGAAGGAGGCGACTGCTAGCCACGCACTCTCGCTCCGTACCATAGCCTGGACCAGGGCCGGACGCGAGAGATCGCCTCCATGAGGACACGGCGGTGCCCCGCCCAAGCCGGGCAGACCTCCACCGTGTGCTCCACCGTGTCCTCAGGGCGATCTTCGCAATGGAACCACCCGGGCGTTTCTTCCCGCCTTATGCGAAACAGGAACCTCCCGAAACAGCCGTGTCCGGTGAGTACCTGTGTCAGGTGGAAGGTGAGGACGCCATGCCGCCTCTCAAGCCACTCCTCAAAGAGGGGACTTACCGCCGCAATCGTGGCGAGCCCAGAGTACGGTCAGTTAAGCCACGTGCGAACTTGGGCATATAATGAACTGAATAGCTAATTAGTTAAGTAATACAATACTTACGCATAATAGATAAAGCTGTTTCTTAGCGTACAGTCGGGAAGACATTGACGCGATGCGCTTTTGACAGCGTATTCCTAAAACTATTTACTACAAATACGTATAATTTCAGATACGTATTTGTAGCCGTGCCTCGGAAAATACGTTATGCCGTTGGTCCAGGCTGTCATTTGTGGATCTTCGACCATCGTTACGGGTTGTCAGAAGACCGAAAGTCTGACAACCAGTCTTACGGAGGTCAGATACGCGGTCACTCCATGTAAAATACTGGAATTCAGCTGCAATAGGTTAGACTGGAAGCCGACTCCAACATAATTGGGAAAAAAGCTAGGCAGAAGATGATAATGATGTATTTAAGATAATGGTTGAGATCATGCGTGTATACTTGATGGGTTAGGCAGAGGTGTACTTATAATGCACCCAGATTCCGCCAGTCAAAATACAACAAGTACAAAATATTATGTTATTGTAATTAATCTAACAAAAAAATTGTGCTCAAGTAGTTACATCTAGGAAAAGTAGTTCACGAATAAATGATAAGGTTTAATATTTATTAATAAGAGTGGAAACTATCGTATAAATCGAAAATAAATATGATTTTGTTACACCGTATTTTCAAACAAGAAAGTGACAACTATAAAGAACCCTTTTTACGATTTTTTCACCTTTATTTAACTACCTAAACCTATGGAGTATATGTAATATTGGACGAGCCTATTGCCGTCATCCAGGGTACAAATCCAGACTACGAGCTGCTAACGAGAAATTCTAGATGGGAAAAACCATAGATACTTTTTTGGCTTAAATTTTTTTTGAGTGTGGGAAATCATCAAATAACTTCTTCCGCTCTGGGTGGAGTAGGAGGGCGTGTCAGACGTTTACTGACTTAAAACCCACCCGTGTTCCCTCAGTTGCCTGTGTGCCAGGGGCCACGGTATCTCTTTCGAACAACCCGCATCCCTGGCAGTTGTCGTCACTTTGAGCATCAGCGCAGTATGATATTTTACAAGGAGTTTACTACCTTATCTGTCTTCCACCATCACCACCACCGCTTTCTGACCATCTGGGTGTTTCCCAGTAAATGAGTGGGACATTTTGAACATAGAATAGTTAAAAGCTGTGTATGCGCTGGTCAGAATAAGGTATAACATCATGCTCTGGGGGAATAGTTACAGTTACAACTAGCAGAGAGCGTTCATCTTACAGAAACGAGCCACAAGGACAACCAAATTACGTATCATATCATGTAGATTACTAACTATTTTTTCAGATGTAATTTCTCTAGAAATGCCGATGAAAAGTAGCTTCATCTGCATGCTTTTTTCAAGCTTTTTTCGAGAGCGCAGCCTTAAGTTTTTTTCTAAGTATCTACATGAGTTTGAATCCAAAGAAGAACGTGAGATTAGAGAGAGCACGTGAAGAAAAAATTTTAAACAACAAATACCTAGCACCAAAATTTAATTAGCAGAGCATTGCTCGAAGTACAGACAGTCTACAGCTTGCTGTAGAGATTTTTAATAAAATATCCTGATTTATAACACCTACCTGTTTAAAACAAAATTAAAACCCTTTTTATTAGATTAAAATGTCTGTATAATATATCGGAACGAAATTTACACATAAATGATCTAGTTTTTATTTTGACATATATAAGGTGTTAAAAAATTAACTGCAAGAAAAGTAAGAACTTGTTTAGAATTATAAATAAAAAATATTGGCGAAAAAAAGATTTCAAAATAATAACCCGTTTCCGAGATATGCGATATTTTCACTTCGCACAAAATTATTGAATATGCGCACTGTACACCGCACGCGCGCCGGCGCTGGCGGCCTAGGACACCGCGGCCGCCCCGCCGCACACTGGTCCCAAATTAAAAAAAAGTGGACATTGATAGTAGACCGCTGATATTTTTTTTTATTGTTGATACAATGATAACAGATAAGGCAAAAAAATATTATTGTCCTACTTCAAATACTTTTCTGTAAAAAAAATATTTCTTTTTTTTTTGTATGGGAGCGATTACATTTTACTCAATTTCTCAAAAACTTTAAGCGATGTCGAGATGGCAATCACATATGTTAGAAAACTAATAATTCTGAGTATTTGGCTCGAAGAAACTTATTGCGTACTTTCGAGATAATAGTGACAGAAAATAACATTTTTTTTTAATGTAAATTTTTTGCTTTTTTTTAATCATAGCCTTACTTTAGCACATAATTATAATGTATGCGTAATGTCAAATAAGTAAAAAGAGACTTCTCTGTAAAAGAGGTTATGGGGGCTCACTAATGACTGAAAAGCTATGACCTTTCTGAAGGAGTACTTTCATCAGTTCTAAAAAACAATCAAAATGAAGACATATTAAGCTGCAAACATAAAGTTGAATATGTTCACAAACGATTCTGAAAAAATATTATGGTGAAAGATTAATATTTGGGTCTATATTCTCTTGAAAAATCTCTATTTCCTCGTTTTCCAACGAAAGCAATTCATTGTTCAAGATCAAAGCACTAGCCTCTGGAAACAACTGTTTATGTAAACGAGCAAACTTTGGTTTGATATGGCTGATGTAAGGATCTGAGCTAATTAGAAAGCCGTGGATAATGTCTAAATTAGTCTGAAATCTACCGATTTTTCTTGTATGTGCCATTCTAACATTCCGGAAATCTTTATTCCTCGCTTCGGAAGCTTCTTCGGAAAGCATGCCTATCGGAATAAAGGAGAAATTTTCACAAATATCAGCACCGTGTATCAACAATTTATGGACACTTGAAGGCATGTAATACCATGGATATAAGTTTACATATAGCATTGCTGTTTCTTTACAATATTCCCTAAACAAGTTGGTATTAATAAGTTGACCAGATGAAATTGTTTGTAAAATGACTGCAAATCTCTTGATTAAATCAGGGTGGATACCCGTTATTTCAGCAGATACTTCATAATTTTCAAAAAACCTTCTTGCCGTGTTACCGTCATTGGTTGTACCAAATCCCTGTTTTACTATGTCAATTAACAAACCAGTTCTTTCCCGGAATTCTTCTTGTGTCAAATTCTTTTTAATTTCTTTTAACAATTTATCTTCTTTTCGTGCAGCCCACTTTTTGAAGTCTAAGTTGTACGAAATGTGTAAAATACATTCCATACATCTTATCCACATATGAAGCGAAGACAGACCATATTTATACATATCTTCTCTGATGAGTCTTTTGGATACAAAGTCCAAGTCATTCATTTTGCTAGGTGGGGTATTGCAAATATTACAAACAGCTGCAGAAGAAGTATTGGAAATCACAGTAGAAATTTTCCCATCAATCATAGTCATGTACAAATCATGTTTAATATCAAAATTATCTACAATTGTGGGAACAAGATTACGAATTTCTTCCTCTAAGGATGCACTTTCCTTCTTTATCAATTCATTTGTTTCTTTTGCAAATATAAAGCCAATTGGACGACAATAGTTTGTTGAAGAGGGAGCAGGATTTTGCCACAAGATAGTACCACTCTCTTCTTCCAAACGAAGCGGAACCAAACTAATCATGAAAACTGAAGAATCGTCAATTTTAGTGTCGGAGTGTGACTTTTGTTTATAATTACTTTGAGAAGATGACCCGTCAAAACCCCATTTGCTTATTAGTTTTAGCGATTTTTTGTCGGCAGAGTTGTGCTGAATTGTTTTTAATATCCTATTAGTTGTCAAATCTAGAAGCGATTGAAGTCTTATCTTAGCATCAGATTCAGTTACAGTTATGTCTGACTCTGGAGGATAACAAGTTTTTTTAGCTTCCAGGAGCTTTTGATAGGATGGAAGACCATACATTTTCTCTGAAGCAAGAATAGTTCTTAAATTTCGATATTGCCATTTTGACAAATTTGTTGAGGTGTAAAGCGCTAACGTTTTATCATCTGGTAAACACGGTTTGTCAGTCTTTTTAGCGAATAGTACATCATATACCATCTCACATTTTTCCTTGTTTTGGCTGAGTTCGTTTAATATAGCTGCTAATTTTGTTTTTTTAGACTCTTTTAATTTGGCACATAAAGCATAAACTAATTCCTCCTCTGTGTGATCTAGAAGTGTTAGAGAACGCCTTTTCTTCTGTTTATCAGATATATCAACAAATGGTTTTTTACTTGTACCATAACTTAATTGATGAGTATCCACTTGCGTTTCGAAATTTGGAATTACTTCCTCGGCAACTTTAAAAATGCTGCTTAAATCGATATTTTGACATTTTGGCCAAACTATTTGGGATTGTAACCAGTCTGAATTTTTGTTAAGAAAGGTCTTTTGAGCTCTACTGGAAGCAGACCATCTTTTTGAGATATTACTTGAAAAATTACGACAAAATAATTTAATATTACTCAAATCTTCGGAAGACAATTCAACACCAATACGTTCAATAAGGGCATTAAATAAAAATTCGACATTTTTAAAACCACCTCCTGATTTAAGAACAACGTATAAGTCTAAGTTGGTGACAAATGCGGACATATTATAATTTTAAGGAAAATTGAAAACAAATTAGAATCAAAGATATCAAAGACAAAGTGACTTTGATTTTAACAAAAAAAATTACGAAAACAAATTCGACGAAAGAAAGACAAACAAAAATTATTTGATTTTAAAATCCAAAGATTCAAAATACAACAATAACAAAACAAACAAACAACAAGCATTTCTTCAAGCGCACAGAAAAAATAAGGACACGTCTTATCGCAACCACATTTAGTTGTACACTGAGTGAGGTGTACGCGCGCGATTCGTGACCGTATTACGTTACGTCATGAGAGGCGGCCATCTTGTTATCCCGGCAAACTCGCGTCGAAGCTCCATTTTGCTGGCCACCGGACCTATTGCGATATGAGTAAGGCTATGATTAAAAAAAAGCGAACAATTAACATTAAAAAAAATTGTTATTTTCTGTCACTATTATCTCGAAAGTACGCAGAGATAAGCAATAAGTTTCTTCGAGCCAAATACTCAGAATTATTAGTTTTCTAACATATGTGAATGCCATCTCGACATCGCTTAAGGTTTTTGAGAAATTGAGTAAAATGTAATCACTCCCATACAAAAAAAAAAAGAAATATTTTTATAGAGAAAAGTATTTGAAGTAGGACAATAATATTTTTTGCCTTATCTGTTATCATTATATCAACAATAAAAAAAAATATCAGCGGTCTACTATCAATGTCCACTTTTTTTTAATTTGGGACCAGTGTGCGCCGGCGCCGCACGCGTGAGTCGTTCACCCCTGCGGTACGACACGCGACGGCGCAAATTCGTAAACAGCTGATTCTAATTTCCCCATCACATTTCTCAGACTTTGGACTGACAAATTATCGAACTACTTACAAATAGCATATTTTAATGTACATAAATGACTGTTTAAATTAAGTTAGCTCGATAAGTTGGTATGTTTAAAAAATTTGAATCAACATATTTACAGTAATTTAAAAACTATTTACAAGAAGTCTTAATTTTTACCTTATTTACAAAAGGTGCTGGAAATGTTCACCGTTTTGTCTAATGCATAAGTTAGCACGACGTATTACGTTTCCTTGCACTGCGATTAATGTGTCTCTGTCACTTTTAATTGAATCAAATGCACTAATTATACGAGTTTTTAATTCGTCCACGTTTTCAATGTTGTTGCCACTATGTCCATACACTAAGTCTTTCACTCGACCCCAAAGATAAAAATCTAGAGGCGTTAGGTCGGGCGACCGAGGCGGCCATGCAATAGGCCCAGCGCGGCCTATCCAATGGTTAGGATAGGTAGCATCTAAATACGCACGGGCACCTCGGTGGTAGTGTGCGGGCGCTCCATCATGCTGGAAGTAGTGGTCCCTTGTTTCAGCAAGAGAAACTTCTTCCAGCATCTCTTGCACAGACTCGAGCAGGTGCAGATATGTTTCGCCATTAAGGCGTTCCAGGAAAACGGGTCCGAGTACCGTCTGCCCTATGATTCCAGCCCATACGTTTACTGAGAATCGATGTTGAAAATGGTCAGGGACCACAGCTCGCGGGTTTTCGTACGACCACCAGTGAGCATTATGGATATTAAATAACCCCACTCTACTAAAAGTCGACTCATCTGTCCATAGAATTTTTCGAGGTTCTTCCACCAACCACCTACAGAACCTTAACCTTGGCTCGTAATCTGCGGTAATTAGTTCCTGTACTCTTAAAAAGTGGTATGGATGTTGACCTTCTTCACGCAACACATTCCACGCAGTAACATGACTTATTCCTAGGTCCCGACCTGCGTCACGTGTGCTCGCATGTGGATTGTCGTTGAAGTAGTCCAGCACTCGATCTTCAATGTCACCGGAGAGCCGTGGCCTACCGGCCTACCTACCTATCTGCTTGATGAGGACGAAACTGGCCATAGTCTAATAAGCGCTGGTAGACTCCTAGGATTGTTTGGACAGCAGGCACTCGTCGTTGGTGACCATACAGTTCACGGTAACGGTTACGTGCCGCAGCTAAACTTTCACCAGTCATAATGTAGCACACTACCATATCTAAGTACTCTCGATTGAAATACGTAAACGGCATTATTAAAAGTATTCGCGAAACTGCGCGAACGCACGTATTTGGCGTAATGACACGGAATCACACCCTTAACGCGCGACGGATATCGGACGACTAAACGGGTCGGGAAGGGGTAGCGAGAGCTGTGGGAAGAGAAGCGGGCGGCGGGGGAGCCGCTAGCGAGTCGCTCGCGCGCGGTACAATGGCGGCCCAAGCCGCAAGCGCAGCCCTGCGTACAGCGCACAAAAAATATTTTAATAAATTGTTTTATTTATGTGAAAATATAAAAATGCCCAAAAAAAATTTTTTTTTTAAATTTGTTTTCGGTTTTCGATGTCGAGTAAGTGGACGAAATTCTTGCAGTTAATTTTTTAACACCTTATATAATGTCAAAATAAAAACTAGATCATTAAGAATCTTTGACATTATTGTTGAAACTGTTTATCATTATATTGAAAACTGGTTGATTATATTTTAAACCTTTTTTTCTGTTTCATATTATATTTAAAGTCCTTAGCACTGTACTTGAACTTCATTTGGAGGTTAATTAATATTTCATAGCTGTTCTCTGTATTTGTAAGTAAATTGCATGTGTATTTATGTTCAACACAATGTAAATTGTTTTATGAATAAATAAAATGAATGAATGAGTCAGATAAGGCAATAACGATACCCCTTATAGTAAGCACGCGATACAGCGCGGTTAGTCTATTTTAATTATTATCGTAGCGTTATGTCCTACGGCATTCTGCTGTGGGGCAAAGCCGAAGATATTCAAAATGTTTTTGTTCTTAAAAAACAGTTCGAACAATTTTTCAATTAGGTGCTAGAGTTTCTCTTAGATATTTTTTAAAAGATTTTGGTATATTTACCGTGGCATCGCAATTCATCGTGGCCAACATCTTATATATTAGGCAAAATATACACGTGTACACTAAAAACAGTGATATTCATAATATTAATACTAGAAATAAGGACAAACTACGTGCTCCCTTTCACCGGCTTCATAAGGTTAATAACTCATCTGTTGGCTTTGGTATTGGTATAACCATTTAAAACAAGCTTGCTTCTTCTTTGATAGATTTGAATTTTAATGCGTTTAAAGCTAAAGTGAAATCCAACCTTTGTGCAAAGGCATACTATTCTACCAACGACTACTTAAACGATAAGAATTGTTGGTCGCTGTGATTAACTCAAGACAATGTTTGTGTTCTTTCACCAGAATTTGTTTGGCTACTGACAGGTTATATTTATATTAACATAATTGTTTGTTTTGTTTTGACTGTATAAATTCATTTTTATATTACAATATTTTTTTAAATAATTAGTTGTATTGCAAGATGTAGTTAGGTAGCGACCTCGACATCTGATCATATTATTCTTGCCTGAGCAACCGGCAGCAAGTTTGTCATGCTCCATTAGATGTCACTGCTTGCGGTAGCGTCGGGGGTCGGGTTGCCTCCTTCCCTTAAATATGGCGAGTGGGTTTATGGCTGATCTTTGCGTTATGTTCGTGAACGGATGCTGCTTGTGGTGACTGGTCATCTTGCTGACCATGGTTTTTTTATTGTTAACAGTTTTAACTGTTTATTTATTTTACTCCGAAGGTCCTAGTTTAACATTTGTTACTTCTAGCCACAACCGTGTGAACATAAGCGAGCACGCCCTTTATGCCTGGAGGCTTTAATTTAGGTTTTAAGTTTTTTTTTTATGTGTGGGAAATCATCAAATGACTTCTCCCGTTCTGGTTGGAGCAGGAGGGCGTGTCAGACTTTTACTGACTAAAACCCACCCATGTTCCTTCAGCTGCCCGTATGCCAGGGGCCGCGGTATCTCTTTCGAACAACCCGCACCCCTAGCAGGCATCGGCCCTTGCGGGCCCCACCAGCTGCTGCTGACGTCCTCCTGCGACGGGTCAATACAGTGGCCCCGCCGACAACCACTTTTCGGCCGCAGGGGATAGGGAGAGCGCCCAATGCTATACCGACACTCCTCTTCCCCTGCGGCCCCACCGCGTCCGCCATCAAACGGTGGCGGCCCCGTCCAGGCTACGGAAGGAAAGAGCGCTACTCAGAAGTACCGGCACTCCTCCTCCGCCGTAGCCTGTAACCCTCAGCCGCGATGCCTCCCATTCGACATCGCGGCCCGCCTCAGTTGCGATGCACCTCACCGCAACCTACTTTTTGGCCGCTACGTCGTCGGCTTGGAGGCACAAGCCCTGACGAGCGGCCCCACCTTGGGGTTCGCTTCACCGTGGGAGGGTGACCACGGTTACTGAGCCCCCCCGCAACGACAATGCGGGAACCCCACTGGGGGGCATTTAGGTTTTAAGTTCTGTTTATGTTTTTGTTTCTATTATTTATTTCAGCTTGAGTAAATTTTTTAATTATTTATTTGGTATATTGGCGTGTGCTAGCTGACATATAGCAAATATTTTAATTTTATGTTTCGTAACGTTAATTACGTACCTATTGTATAAAATCAAGTTCTTCTAACATAACAGACAGCTGTGCTGCTGGGGAGTTTATTGCACCACTTCTTCGTCTCAGCTAAAACGCTAGGAAGTGGTGAAGGGCGGTCTTATGTAATTTTGACGTTCAAAAATTGCTGACACCAGCCTAGTTTGAATAAATGACTTTTGATTTTGATTTTAAGACTAGTCACACTTTCAAGCCGTTGTCGTAAAAAACGGGCTACATTAAAAATAAACGGTTTAAGTTAAATGAGCAAGCAGGCTCTAAACACTGTCTTCGAAACGGTGGATAATAAAACCACAAAATAAAAAGTAAACACAAATTTCAACATGTCCGCACCCTTATCACAAACCGGGGTGATTATTCGCAATAACCGACAATTGCAAATGGAAAAAGGAATGGAGCAGCAATCTATTTCAGCGTATTGCTTGTCGGGTTACCGTTTACTTACCGATGCCTTCATGTGGGGCGACGTGTGTGAAGGTGGTTTTTAAAAACCTATTATTTATGTGGTGACGTTTGTTGACTTTGTTGATTTTGGGAACTTCAGGCACTTTTCTTTTTTTACCTAACGTAATAGGTACATTCTTAAAAATTTAATATTAGTGTAACAGTTACTTATAGGTGAATTTATTTAACTTTTTTAATTTTGTATTCTTAACAAATACCCAATTTTATCGTCTTATCGGCTGTGGGGCAGTTCAAGGACCCAATTCAACCCAGGTAAAATTTGTGAACTGGAACTGTGGTTTCTGGGAACTGTCAGGTCAAAAGTAACCTTTATTACAAAGGCTTTCAATTTCAAGGCTAAGAAAAAAAACTTGTCCGTAATTTTCAAACTTCTTAATAACTACTAACTTTTATTTTCTCTCCGGGTGTGAGGCGTCTATGAGAGCAATATTTAAAGGATTTTGACAAACGGACGGACGGAGCCTCACGGCAGGTTGGCTTGGGCATGAATTTGGTAAAGACGTCTTGTACAATTCTCATGTCTTGGAGAGTCCAATCTGCACCAATGAGTAGCTTCTCGAAGTTGTGAAAGAGTATGTCTACCTAAACATAGACGACAAATTCCTACTTTGAAAAATAAGCCGACAAAAGACTAGTTGCGGAAGGTGGAGGCTAGAGCGTTGTGGCGCAGCCTGGTATATGTCTATGTCAACTATATATAGACTGAGTTGATTAACAGACGGAAAAATAAAAACTTTTTCAAAAAAAGTTTTTTTTTAAGTTGTTATTTTTCACTTTTTAATGGTTCACATGTGCTTACCCCTTCACAGCATCCTGGCGTGATGTTATGTTATTAGCTGGTGGAAACAATAGACAGACATGAGATTTCAGCAATTCCAGTCCATTTGCTATCATTTATAGAGGAGTCCCGTTGCCTATCTCCGAAGCTTTTCATCAGATCTTCACCAAATTGAAATGGGACCACTCCGAGAAAGTACTCCAAAAACTATACAAATCGCTTCGAGTGTGCCTATAAAATTTGAAGAGTTCTCTCTATTTCTCCAGGATCCCATCATCAGATCCTGACTTGATGATCATGGGACTACCTGGGAAGTATACCCTTTCTAACAAAAAAAAAATCAAAATCGGTCCAGCCATCTACGAGTAATCGGGGAACATACATAAAAATAAAAATAAAAAAAGGTTCCGACGAATTGAGAATCCCCTCCTTTTTGAAGTCGGTTAAAAACTGACTCTATAAGGGTTCTGTTTTCCTTTGAGGAACGGAATCTCAAAATACTTCATAATAAAGTAAGTTCTCGTAACAACTGTCTCTTGTGGCCTACTGTCGTTACAACCAAGTTTCTTGCAAGTACTTGGGTCCCTACTTCAGAAGGTACGCTTATTCTGTCTCAGGTAAGAACACTGCTGGGGTTGGTACTAGCGTCTATCTCATAAAAAAGTACTCTGTGGTCTATCTGTAGCAATCACTGTGACACTGTGATCAATTTGTGAATTGGGAAGGCAGTGGAGTAGACTTACTATGGTACATACAGAAATAAACTCACGCCTTCTTACAGGCGTAGGCATCGTACGAATCCACAGGACGCCCTGTCGAAAGTCTCCTGCTTCACCGGGAGAAATTATTTGATGAGTGATCCCACCCAAAGAAAAAAAGGACGCCACCTGCCATGATCCTTTACATACTCCTTTACCTCGTCTACGTTTATACTCCTGCAGGCTTAGCTTGGTGCTTTCTATTTCTACAAAGAATAGACAGTGTTTTTTCTTTACAATGTGAGATTTCGTTTCTCCATTTTTGACATCGCACCGTAGACATCCTCTGCGGGGTGCGGGTTGTTCGAAAGAGATACCGCCGCCCCTGGCACACAGGCAACTGAGGGAACACGGGTGGGTTTTAGTCAGTAAAAGTCTGACACGCCCTCCCGCTCCACCCAGAGCGGGAGAAGTTATTTGATGATTTCCCACCCAAAAAAAAAAACCGTAGATATTCTACTACAATCTGTCATTTTGTCTTTCGTTTCTAACGGTCTTTGTCTAGGGTTAAATGTAGACTATTTCAGAAGATTATTTCTTCTCAAACTGTCAAAATCACGCTGACAACAAAAAAATTCTCCTCGACGGCCACAAAGTATCTACAAAATCATGATTCGTTTTGAACGTATAACTGTGATAATTAATAGAAAACATAGCTATCTTCTCCTATTGTACATCATTTAGTTAATAGTCATGTCTATCCTACCATCGACAAAATCGGTGCTCGTGCTAAGCCTGCTGGTCATACAGGAACGCCGGTTGCGAGTACTACGCGCCTGATTTTTCCGAAGAACATCACCAATGAGGAGGTCACTATATGTCTTCCTAGGGCATCCCATTACCACTCCCGGCATTTAGAAAGCTTCAGAAGTGGATTATTGTAAATATTCAAGTTCTTCTAACCTAACAGACAGCTGTAATGTTCGGAAGTTTGTTACGCCACTTCTGCCTCCCAGCACTGTGGAAGTGGCGAAGAGCGTGCGTTTTGGCTATCGATCGTCCAATGTAATTTTGTCGTTAATAAGTACTGATTTTTCCAAATGTGAATAAATTACATTTGATCGCGGAAGGAGACTTAGTGATATGACGTCGCTTGGAATGCTGTTTTCATTTTCTATGACCCCGGTATACCGTGTTGCATACCGCTGCTCTCCACAGCATGCTCCTCATAGTGACGAACTAAATGTAAAAAAATAAGATTCGAAATTATATTCATTTAAAAGCTCTTTTGCCCTTGCCGTGCTGTGCCGCCTGGTAAACGCCTGCGTTAAGTCCAAATAAAGGAAAAACAGTAGGTATCCAGGTATTCTTTTGTGCCACTGGTTCAAACTGCAGGAAGCGAGTAAATCTTCGTTTTGTCGGCCCCTCGACCTGCCATTCGTTTGTCGTGTCGCATGTAACCAGCCCAACTGTATTTTTACTAACATTTGACTCAGCTAGATTTATTGGAACCCACTTAAAGTCACAGTTAAATATGTTAAGAGTTGATTTGTGGAGTTGGTCCTCGTGGATCCTAGTGGAGTTGCTAGCTCAAAATCATTACTAGTACAAATAAAAACTATGCAAAATACATTTTTAAACACATTTGATATTTTCAAATTCATGATGTTCAAACGGAAGCCAAGACAATGGAAACCATTCCATATGTAAACTTCTTTCTTATATTTATGCGCGTGTCGCTTGAGCATAGTTTGTGGCGACGAGGTAATATTCTTGTTTATCTAGTGAACCATTTTAGGCTGTGGAAAACGATAGACGGGAAATAGATCCGACAAGTACGGATAGTACGGACACTGAACTAATAAAGGGCCAAGTAAGTGCTCACTCAGCTACATTTGATTTATAATACGAGTTCTATATATACTCGGCCTTAACTCCTGTCCCACCGAAGGAAGTGACTAGCTATCAACGATTTTCTCGCTCTAGAAACGTACAAAAGATTGTAGGTCTCGTGTAAGTAGAGTAGAGATACGTCATCATTATCTGTCTAGCCTTTTCCCAACTATGTTGGGGTCGGCTTCCAGTCTAACCAGATGTTGCTGGATACCAGTATTTTACATCAAGCGACTGCCTATCTGACCTCCAAACCCTGTTACTGGGTAACACGATATTCCTTGGTAAGATTGGTTGTCAGAATTTCGGGCTTCTGGTACGATCTGTTACTCGTAACGACTGTTGAAGATAGATCTAGTAATGGCATCCAGGACCGTGCTTTCCGAGCCACTATTCTCAAGTTAAAGGGATACATAATTATATTAATAGTTGATCGCTGACTGATTCCATCGCCGGTTTGTAGTCGTCGCAGCGACAAGAACTATCAAAGAGAGAGTACTCTTCCAGAGACGCTCGCTTGGCGGCCAAAACACACATTTTTAGTTACTCGCTTTAAGTTAATCGCTGACGGTGGGACAGTTGCTTGAAGTACCTCCTAATAATGTACGTTGTGTATAGTATTATCGGTTAGTTCTGAGAGTTATTCGGGCGAATATAATTATTGTTCTAAGAAAGTATTAGTAACTTGTTGGTAAAGAAGGTAAGCACATGATTATGTCTTTAATGGGGAAACGCCGAGGTAGCCCGCTAAATACATTTTTTTGTTTGCTGGTCAGCTTCAGGTTTTTTTTTTTGGGTGGGAAATCATCAAATAACTTCTCCCGCTCTGGGTGGAGCGGGAGGGCGTGTCAGACTTTTACTGACTAAAACCCACCCGTGTTCCCCTCATTTGCCTGTGTGCCACGGGCCGCGGTATCTCTTTCGAACAACCCGCACCCCTGGCAGGCATCGGCCCTTGCGGGCCCCATCAATTGCTGCTGACATGTCTTTGAGGCGCGCGTGGAACACAACGCGCCGTCGACCCGGGCTTGGTCCTTACCGGACAGCGAGCTACCCATTACTCGCCGTCTGCAAGCCCGTGCGTTCAGGTTGTGTTGAACAAAACATAATTCGCCACCGTGTTGGTACTATGTTTATAGAATCACAATCATTGAAATCATCTACACCGTCCTCCTATTGCCTCCAAACCCTAGTGATTGATATTTAATTACTTATTAATTAAATAATTTTAATTTTATTAATTTAATAATTTATTTATTTTATTTATCCTCACACTATTTGGCGTTCCAGCCAAATAACAATTACACCAACGGTGGAAAAAATTACTTCATGTGCTGCATTCGTGCGCGGTGGACATTGAACGGGCGACGATGGATCACGCACGCTTACGCAGCGTCAAGACACTTCACCATAGTTCCATAACTCCATTCCATCCATATCACGCACATTTTTTGCGATTTATTGAGATTCAATGACTCTTTGAAAATTTAAACATTAAAATTGAAAAAAAGAAACGGAAAATTTTCATGTGACAGATTGTCAATGTCAATACTATTATTATTTATGTCAATCAATGTCAATATGAATCAATTTGTCAAATAAGACGCTGGCTATGGCCACTTATGCACTTTATTGCATGTACTTGCAGTCACCTTTTTTCATAACTTTGATGCATACAATTCGAGACGTGCCAAATTGCTTGCCCAATACGATGTCGTCGTCGATTCGCCCACAAATAAATTAACTTCGTACGTGTCGCCGATAGAAAATAATATATTATTATGGGTTATAGGTGTCAATTCGTGCAAATCATCTAGAATAAGCCACTTAAGTAAGTTCAGGGCAATATCTTTTATTCTCACGCTTCTATTAATCGTCATCTCAGTAAATACCTTCTTTCTAGCCTTATCATCCTTCACAGAGTCTAGCCGTAGTTTCTATGGTTTCTCTCTACTTTTGACTTTCATTATTACAAAACACATCACCTTCTCTGAGCACATCAAGAAGGCGCGCTCACGCGCCGCCTTCGCTCTAGGAAGCTTGCACTCTGTTCTGAATGCACGCAGCAAGTTGTCACTCAAGTGCAAGTTGCGAATATACACGGCGTGCATAAGGCCAATCATGACCTATGCTAGTGCAGTCTTTGCACACACAAAGCTCCGCTACATCCATAGGATGCAGACCTTACAAAACCGTTTCCTTCGCCAAGCTACAGGCTCGCCATGGTACGTTAGGAACGAGATCCTTCATCTCGACCTCAGAATCCCCACAATAGCTCAGTTTCTAAAACGCAATTCAAAGCGTTTCTTCGAATCCGCCGCGCAACACCGCAATCCACTGATTGCGAAGGCCGCTAGTTATGTCCCCAGTAGAATCAGTAGAATCCGCCGGCCGAGACATGTTCTTTCCGACCCTGATGACTCCATCACTCTCCTTCATGAAAGCAGTAGGACCACCAGCACAGCACACAAAAACAAACAACCGTCCTTCCGACCTCGCCGCCGAGGTCCTCGCGCCCCGCGAAGACCCCGAAAAACACAAATTATTACAAAAACTTAAAAAAAAACAACCGACTTCCAAAAGAAATGACTTTGGATAAGTATGTATCTTAATTTTTTGTCACCGCCTTCCGAAATTAAAGTTATTTTTCACATTTTAGTGTTTTTTTGGAAGTCGGTAGTTTTTTTTTGAAAAAAGTTTTTATTTTTCCCTTTTTAGTGGTTCACATGTGCTTACCCCTTCACAGCGTCCCGGCGTGATGTTATGTTATGAACTGATGTAAATAATAGACAGACATGAGATTTCTGCAATTCCAGTCCATTTGCTATCATTTATTGAGGAGTTCCGTTGCCCATCTCCGAAGTTCTTCATCAGATCTTCACCAAATTGAAATAGGACCACTCCTAGAAAGTATTCTTCGAAAAACTATCCAAATCGCTTCAAGTGTGCCTATGAAATTTGAAGAGTTCTCTATATTTCTCCAGGATCCCATCATCAGATCCTGACTTGATGATCATGGGACCACCTGAAAAGTATACACTTTCAAACAAAAAAAATATAATCCAAATCGGTCCAGCCATCTTCGAGTAATCGGGGAACATACATAAAAAAAATAAAAAAAAAGGTTCCGACGAATTGAGAACCTCCTCCTTTTGGAAGTCGGTTAAAAATAGAAAGTTTGAATTCCAGTTTAGGTATTTCTGGATCCACTCTGGATCAGCATACTAACATAAAACATTATTGTCTAGAAATAGGAGCTTTCCGTTCCACGCTAAAATGTAGGTCAAAATACAGTTTGTGCCTCAATAGCAGTAACAGGACGTCCCTAACGATCTCTAGAAGACATTTCCCGTCCCTTCCAATTTCCTACTTAATTCTGTTTACAATTCCGTATTAATTCAATTACCTATTTATACCAATGTAATTGGGTTAACTAGTTGTGGTGTCCTAATTATAGGCTTATTTTGTATTGACTTCTTTTTTTGTCATAAAATATGTTACACAATGACAATTATATAAATTGTAGCTTCCTTCCTTCTTTATAGAATTTTCGGAATCAGATTAGTAGTTCCGAAGATTAGCCGCTACATACAGTACATACAAACTCAAATACCTCTTTTTGTGACCATATTATTTTATTATAAATGCTTTTTTAGAGAGGATAAAAATATATAGGGTGACTCAACTCAACTCAATTCAAAGCATTTATTTCAATTAAACCATTTACAGGCACTTTTGAACTGTCAAAAAGTGGATCAGTTGAAAAGTTGAAGCTAGTTGCCCATTCCAAAACGTAGATCTCTATGGAGAAGAACGGGCAAGAAACTCCACGGACACTCTTTTATAATCAAGTTGAAAATTACAAAATCTTGGGAACATTATTCTTTTTGCTTCTGTATGTGAGAACAATGTAAAAAAAATAATTATAAATAATTCTAAATAGAAGATAAAAATAAGCCCTGGAAGTTAGGAAATGACCAGTCTCAACCGACAGCGCCCGTTCACGAACTGACGCGTGGATCAGAACCATCCAGCTCACGCGCCTGGTAATTAGTGACCGATATTTAAACACATGATTGTATTCATCAGAACAAACAACTTTCCCAAAGAAATTATTTTTTTATTATTTAACTAGCGCATGTCCCCAATCACCCCAATAGCTATCAGCTGTGAGTCCCTAGACCCTGCGCACGCGCGCGTGCTCCGTACGGTGGTTAAATTGTTGACAAAAGAATAATGCATGGTAAAAGTGGATTATTATTTTTTGGTTATAGTTAACTAAAATAATTTCAGCTGATGGTGTATTATTTATTCTTGTTAGGTACTCAATATTCTATTAGGGTAATAAAATTGGGGTCAATAAGGTAGATAAATAAATAAATAAGTATCTTTGGGAAAGTTGTTTGTTTTGATGAGTACAATCATGTCTTTAAATATCGGTCACTAATTACCAGATTACTATATACACAGCAACCTAACTGGGAAATACACTATTAATCGCATTAAGAAATACTTTTTAGTGATATTGCTTATCCACTGCTTCCTATGTTCGAAAAACTCGTCTGCTCAACAACGGAAATAACGCAATGAATTTTTTGAAGGTCTACAGCGGACCTTAGAGTGTCTTGGACTGGCTTATCTGGTCTTATTATAGGTACACTCACTGGTACAAAGCTACATCCAATGGGTTACTTTTTTAATAAGTGTAAATGAGGCGTTGTGTCCGGTGGGCAACTGCCTGACGATTGATATCGGAACGTTGTATAATATAATGACTAGCATTACTCAACTCTGCTTGCGCGATGCAGGATTTTGCGTGACGTCAGTGTGCTGCGTTCGAAAGTGGTGTAGTTGCTACTACAGATGAGACCAGAGGCCCTAGTGTGAGTTTAATTTAACCATCTCAAACGCGGTCAATGCGTTAGATCGAGACTGTTAAAAGAAAGTCACACTAATACTTTTGTGAAAAATAATCATCTAGGAAGTAGATACATTGCCATTTGTTATAGTTTTCATCTTCCTCGACATTAAAGATTTTTGTATTTTTAGATTTTGATAGACGGTCTGATTCACAGCAGGGCAAAATAGTATGGTAAGGTAACTGAACATATTCCCTCCTGATGGCTAACATAGTGTAATAACAATCACCCTATAATGATCGCATGGAGGTGCTTGTGGCTAATTAATAACAGCCCTGACCGGGTTGATCGAACAGGTTAAAGTACGCTTGCCGTGGTTGGTTCGCGGATGGGTGACCATCTTAACATACCGAGACCCGCCCGTGCCTCGGAAAGCAAGCGCGTGTTCCACCCGGATGTTACCGGTTTGTTGGTCCCGACTGTCATTATTGGAAGCCGACCCCAACATAGTTGGGAAAAGGCTAGGCAGATGATTTTTGCTTGTCCTAATTTGGGTTGCTGCCTGATTGTACTTTCCAAAATTACAAACGAAGGATGCCAAAAATTTGGAAAAAATATGGACATGAGAAGATCTATTTAAAATCAACGTAAACCTTATTTTCATAAAGAATAATTAATGTATGTCCAAGCTCGGAAATAAACATATAAGTTAATTACTGCCTCGATTAAAAACTCTTTTCTTATGAATTCTGACAGTTGAAATAACCATTGTTTTGACAATCTGCGAAAATAAAAAGTTATTTTGAAGTAGGACATTCATTGGTATTTAGTATTTACATATTTTTTGGAATTATTTATTGCTCTATGAGTATTTCAGAGCCCGACAAAGCCACAAAAACTCAAAATGACAGTGCGAATAGTGACGGTATTATACAAGAAAACCCTAGTTATGCCATTGATATGGATTTGGTCGAAAAAGAAACAGTTACACCAGGAGCGATAACTATAGCTAAAAGCAAAGACTGCCTGTACATAGGTATTAATGAAAATAGTACAGAACCTGCAACTGATAGACATGAAGAAACAGAATCAGAAAGTGTAGTAAACGTTACAGAGTTGAGAGTGCATATAATAGGAACTGCGAAGCCTAAGTTTACATTAAAGGGTATTTACGATAATATGGTTCGTTTTGGGAAGCCACCACAGACTTTGCATCAAGAACGCCCTACCCCACAACCGCATCAAATAGTACGGGCCCAGTACAGTCAGTATAATCATAATCGTCATTTATTTGTTACAATTAATCAAATGCTAATATCAAATAATAATATGGTCAGTGGTTTCTATATCTTGCGTTGCTTTAAATTCTCTAACATTGTGTAATGATAACTTGATTTAAAAGTGTACCAAAAATGTTTTACCCTTTCCTCGCCATATAAATCTACTTTCTGACTAAGAGTCAGAAAGTAGATTTATACTGAATCCAAAGTTTTTCTTGAAATTTTCTACCCATGACCCATGGATCATCATCTAAATCGTTACCAGCTTAGATAGACAGTAGTTACTACGTGTACAGTGTTTTCTCGAATTAGCAAATAAAGTTCATATCGAAAATGCGTGAAAATTAGAGGTACCTTCGTGAAGTTCTTTATCGAGAAAATTTCATTAAGTTTTTAAGTTTCGGTTCTACAAAAAGTTGGAAATATCACGTAGGTCTTCATTAACATAATAGTTTTATTTTTTAAGTAAGTCTTGTCAATTTCATGGAATATTAAAATTTATTGTTGGTAATTTTGCTTTATGCGCCATCTCCATGAGCGAGAGACTCACAGCGATAGTCTCGCCGTGCCATCAAATTCAATAGAAACTATATATGGAACAATCTCCACAAGACGATATTATCGCGACAATCATTAGATGGCATCGCATGTCTATCGCCGCGATTATCTCGCCCGTGGAGACGTTGCCTAAGACCACGGGGTAATTGCGTAGATCTTAATCCCAACCAGACTGAGCAGACAGTTGAGCAGACAAATTTTTCGAACATATGTACTAATGTATTATCAATAACCTTCAAACTGATTCAGACTCTGATATGACGATCAATTTACGCAATTAGGGAGTTATTCTGCCTTAGCTTTGACGTGTTGTTTGTGCTGATCAAAATTCGTAGAGAAATACGAAGCGTGTAGCTGGTAAAAATTAAAAATACGGTCAAAATCTATATTTCTCTTAGTATATTGTCTATTTCTTCCCGTGGGTGTCGTAGAAGGCGACTAAGGGACTTACTAGAGAATGGGCAGCAGCGCTCTCTACGCATTTGACTACCATACTGCGATCGCCAACCCGCCTACCAAGCGTGGCGATTATGGCAAATCCCCCTTTTGGGGGAGGCTTATGTCCAGCAGTGGACGTCTTTCTGCTGATATGATGATGATGATGATTGTCTATATCTAAATATTTAATTAGCCGATGGGTTATTTACGTAAGAGTAACCTAATCCTCCTGGAAAACAGGCGTCATGTTATTTGTGTTAATGCAAATAAAGATTTGATTTTTTCTTTTTCAGACTTGACTCAAAGTCGAGGTCCTCTTCAGGCCCAGGGGTATCCTCAAGGCCCTCTTCAGACCCAGGAGTATCCTAAAGGCCCTGTGCAGGCCCAGGGTTATCCTCAAAATCCAGGCTATCCTTCCAGTCCACCATATGCTCAAGGATATCCCCAAGGTCAAGGGTATCCGCAAGCACAAGGGTATCCTCAACAGCAGGGGTACCCTCAAGGTCATAGTTATCCTCAACAAGGATACAGTCCAAGATATCCTCAAGGACGACAAATAATGAGAGGTCCACCGCTAGAATACAATCCTCAATCACGAAACTCCTTTGTCAGGCTAGTAATGTGCATAGTGCTTGCAATGTTATTGGCCACTGCTCTCTTCGTAACTATTGTATATACAAAGTAAGTAGTGCTTCTCTCTCACTCTCTTTCTCTTTGTCTATTCGGCCATGTTGTTTTTGCTTTCGGGTACTCACACTAAGGGCGAATCTCACCAATGCGATCAGCACATCTAAACCGCGTTCAAGAGCTGTCAGTGTCAAAATTGTCCTGGGCGCCGTCAATAGGGACTGGTCATCTCTTAGCTGCCGCGGCTTTCTTTAATTTCTGAATTGTTTTGTTACATTTTTTTATTGCGGTCGCTTTTAGCCCCTTATTTATAAACGTTGCTTAAAGTTAAGTAGTGATTATATCACATGTATAATTTCAAATTTCAACATAGGTACCTACTGTGCTTTGGAATGGGCAAATTGCTTCATCTTTCTGACTGGCCGACCTCTTGACAATTCATAAGTGCCTGTAAAGGATTTCTTTGAAATAAATGCTTTAAGTTTGAATCTGAGTTTGACAGCTCTTGAACGCGGTTTAGAAGTGCTTATCGCGATTAGTTTCTTTGGTGCAATCCGCACTTAGTACTAAAATCGGGACTTTACCATTTCTTAACGATATAAGGACTATATTTCTAAATCTATTTATTTCAGCCCCGATTTGAGGTTGTTTTTCATAACAGCTGGATGGTCGGTTATGATACCTGCAATGTAAGTTCATTTTGAAGTAATACTACTATTATAGCGCAGTTACACTTGGTCACTCTCCCGAATTTGATTGCTTATGGAATTCGGGCACAAGATCAGCGGGTCCAGTACCGAATCGATGAAGCTGGATGTACATCCAGCTTCATCGATTCGGTTACCCCAATACGTATTACCCGACGAGTATTCCTTTTATTTCTATGTTTTATATTGGATGACTGCATTTGAACTACTCGTAGTCGTTAACTCGTATTCCAATGCAATGACATTGTAATTAAAATTCGTCAGAACCCCGAGGAAAAGCAGTGGTGGCCCAGTGGTATTTAATCGATGGCTACGGTTACTAAAAGAACCATGACTGCTATGGCCCTATATTAAAAGCTAGTCATGGGTAGCTCGCTGTCCAGTAAGGACCAAGCCCGGGTCGACGGCGCGTTGTGTTCCACACGCGTCTCAAAGATATGTCAGAACCAACTTGGGGGGCCGCAAGGGCAGATGAAAAAACAACGGCCCTATGTTAATTTACAGGGTACTCTTGATTGGAGCACAGTGCTGCCTGATGGCGTCAGCATGCGCTAGAAAACCTCCGGGCAACTTCATTTGTTTAATTATTGCGGTAAGTTAAATTGGATCACTTCGTTAACCGCAAACACGAAATGATGTGACACGATATGATGATTTATGCGACGAATGCCAGGCAACAATTTCGTTGTTCGTTTTTGAAGCATTGTAAGCTACAGTGCGTTATTAGTTATTACTTAGTCTGGCAGGACAGAGGTTTAGAAATGTTTGTGAAATTAAACTTCTTTGGCGGTGATTCGATAGTGGGGAAGGTCGGGCAAATTTAATTGTAGGTGGCGTGATCTTAGCAAGGTCCTCCCGGCCTACAATAAATTTGACATTTCGGTCATTCATTCCATTTCGGGATCATTCATGAGTTTGGTTTTATGTCACTATTTCGTTATTTTCGGGGATTTCAATATTTTCAAACAAGTAGGTACGTACGTATTTGACAAAAATAACACAAAAAATATCTGAACACACAAATATTCCACTTAAAAAAAACTATTCCGAACCATACATTTATTGTTTTTACCGAGAATCCTTGTACAGGCGCGAAGAAATTCATAGTCAAATAAACACGCCCTTAAAAAGATACTTAACAACTCTGTTTCTTTTCAGGTGTTCGCATTGAGTACAGTAGCTGCAAGAATTACAGCATTCTATAAAACTGAAATTATATTGTATGCACTTATTGCTACAACGGTAATGGTGGCTATTTGCATCGCACTTTCTTTTTCAAAAGTAAGTCGGTCCTTTCTATTGCTTCTACTGAGTCCTGTAGCGCTGATAAACTCAAGGCCGGTTGCAGTGCCCTACCTACGTGTCGTTCGGCAGTTCGGCGATGATATCTGATTTCATGCATATACAACGTGTAACGGAAAGGGTATATACATACCAAGGGCACGGCTTCTTTGGATGATATCAAACGATATTGGAGGGCTTTTTTAATTATATCTCTACATGTCAGATAACGTGGAAAGTTATTGACCTACGTAGTGCGGTGACACGTTTGTTATGATTTGAATTTAAGAAACATATGAATCCGAAAATTTGGTATCAATTCTTATTTTGAGCTGAAACGATGTATAGTGATTCTATACCAACTGTTATCTTTAGTGCTTAAGGATAGCAATAGGATTTCTGTTACATCCTGTATATCTGGTCTCAAGAAGACAGCAAATATATGTGGTTATCTTCGGTAGGCATACCTATACAAGTAGTGGCACAAATATGTGGTATCGCAGGAACACTAAAAGTATCTGACAAGACAAATGACGCCAAAATATAGGACACCGGATTAGCTTCAAAAAGATGACTGGAAGATGAGTACCTGTACAGAGGCCTACTCTTTCTGAGAGAAGGGGTAATGTACCACGCGGGCCCCATGCGCGTTGGTGGATGCCAAATGTCTTTGAATTTTGGCTCTAGGACATGCCCGTGTCCCGCTAGATGGGTACCTGACGAATTTATATTTTGTTTTCAGTTCGACTTCACCAGTTACCTGTTATACATAGTTGGGATAGCTACAGCGTTTAGTGTGATCGTCTTGATTATTGTTGTCGTTTCGATGGTGTCAGGAACTATGATGAAACCTCTGATTATCGGCATCCTGATTGTAGGAACCATTATACAAGTTGTGGTAAGTTTGAACTTTTATTAGTTATATTAATATATTTTCTGACCTCACTAAATGTATCGTGGGTAAGTGTTCAGGCAGACACAGTTTAAGGCCAGAGTTCATATAGTAAGGACATACTATATAAAAATGTTTGAGCGCGCAAAATCGCTGGAACTACCAGTCGGAATTCAAAATATATTTTTGCATTTGATAGTGCAGTTCTTGAAGAAGATTATAGACTATTTTACGTCACGCTACGGACTACAGAACCCGAGCAAAAATAAAAAAAGTCAGAAAGAACGCTAACTGAAAATCAAGTTATTGCAAGAACAAGCGATGCGATACAACGCGGTGGGTCGTGGGAACAAGACGGGGACAATTACAAAATAATTATTAATAATATTTATTATGCGACTACTATTAATAGTATTTACTATGTGACTTTGTTGTTTTATTGATAAATAATGGTTTAAGAATAATGATTTACAGGACAGTCTAAGTACATTTAATCGACTAGTCCCACTAAGCTTGGTACAGGATGTAGGTAGATATTGCGGTAGTAGGTGTACTACAATTGTGTACGAGTCGTTAGTCTATTTATTAAAAGGCAGTATTGTCATTTGTTTCATCCTGCCTTGGTTTTATACTACCTGGGTCATATGTGTTTCTTTTCCATACTTATCGTGTCAGTTATTTAGTAATCTAATATTGCTATATACAGATGGAACTCAGAAATGACAAAAGAGTCGATGTATTTGAAATTGTCAACAACTATTATGCGCATATTGAGCTGACTGACTCAGACTAAGGATGGTGAAAAGGATAACAGTTTATGATTAAAAAATAATGGACACTCTTTGAAAATAATTATGAAACGATGAAATATCGATATACTCGAAATTTGGCAGTTAATAACATTGAATAAATAATCGATATCAAAATTACGGTTTCAATTAAAGAGCATTAAGTACTTGAATTGCTTTTCGTTTTTTTCCTCTCCCAAAAGATGTTGGTTTTCCAATTTAAAAAGACGTATGAGGTAAATTACTAGACAGTTATAATGGACGCTCTAAGTTCAGACATCCAGGAGGAACAGCTTAGATCAGGTAGCCTTTCTACCTGGTGTTTGCTGTTCGCCGATTACATTGTGCTGGTAGTCGAGAGTGGCCTAAAGGTCCAGAGAAGATTTGAAGTGTGGTGGCAAAGACTGGAGTATGGTGGTGTGTGGTTTGAGCAAAACCCAAAAATATTAGTTAATTGTTTTGTGATTTCGGCAGTCCCTCAAATGCCCATATCTCACGAAAAGAAGATGAAAGAAAAGATGAATGGGTGGCGTAAGGGATGATATGAAAGACGGGACAAAGTGACGATTGACGGTTGGATAATGGAAGAAAATAACATGTTACGTTAACACCATAGCGGGCATGGGATAGTGGCAGGAAGTTGATGACTCTAAACTACTATTCAAAGGCCCTAAGACAGGGCCTTATTTGTTAAACAAAATGAACTATTTATAATAATTAAAAAAATAAAACAAAGGCACACCCCATTTTTTTTCACCTCTGGAGGTCTTCAAGCAGTGCTTCCAGCCCGTTATGACATATGGTGCCGAAACATGGACACTGACATTCAGGCTGGTTCACAAATATAATGTCGCTCAGCGCAATATAGAGTGTGGGGTGTGCTCGGAGTTTCTTTGAAGGATAAAATCAAGAATGAAATTATCCGGAAAACTACCGGAGTTACCGACTTCGCTTGCAGAGTAAACAAGCAAGTGGTAGTGGGCTGGCCATGTTTGTCAAAGAACCGATGATCGTTGGAGCAGACGAGTTCTGGAGAGGAGACCGCGTATCGGCAACCCTATGGTTGCCGATATGTGGCACGCCCCCTAGCTAGATGGACCATTAAATTTAGAAAGTGGCTGGGACAGACTGGGAGCGGAGCACTAGAACTGCGATAGGTTGAGTTGATTGATTGATTGAATTGTTAGTTGGTCTACCTTTCGTTAAATTCCTTCGATCATATAAATTTTACCAGCTCTAAATGGTAATCTCGGTGTGATATTTCCCTCTAAAAACAAAAAATACTCCACGATTTGAGTGCCGACTAAAGGCTCATATTTATTTTCAGTTACTCACAATGGAACTTCAAATGGTACTAGGCGGTGGAGCAGTAGAGATAAGCGAATCTGACTACGCCATAGCAGCATTTATGATCTACACATCTATAGTCGATATATTCATTAAAATGGTGCAGTTGATAGGACTAACGTCGGAGTAATAGTTCAGCTGCATATGCAGTAACGGAAAATAAGGCAGTTAACAGATATAGCCACAGCTAGGTTAGTATACTTTGCGTATTTCCGCAGTATGTCTTATGGCGTTTTATTGTGGGGATTGGCAGCTGACGAGGACCATTTTTTATATTACAAAAGGCAGCATTCATGATCTATGAAATTGGTCCTCGTGACTTCCCTTAGAAAAAATTCAAGGAGATATATGGACTCTGCCTTCACTTTAAATCTTGGAAAGCATTTTGTATGTTCGCAAAATTAGAAGCGATTTTCATAATATGAATACACGCAGTAAACATAAAATTGTGATACCTACATTTAGATCAACTAAAACAAGCAAGTCATTTCTTTTTATACAACAAACGCTTATACAACAAGTTGCCAAAGTCAGTAACAGAACATAGCCATGGAGAGTTCAAAAGTCACATAAAAAGTGTCCTTATCAAAAAAGCATATTATTAAATTAAAGACTATGTCCTAGACAAGGATGTTTATCATTAAGAACCTCTGCACATCACTCTCTACACTCACTGTATCTGTATTTTTTTTATTTTACGTACCTACTTCTATGACAAAATCCTGACATTGTATATACTATTCTAGTTACAAGTATTCATTATTGGGTTTTGTTGTCATGTTATCCACTCAGATTTGTTACAGAGATGTACCTAATGAAAATCATGTGATTTGCATTAAATCATTAATAAAATAGTGTTTTGTTATGATTGCTTTATTTTCCTTTGTAAATTATTCTCTTCTATTTTGTGAATGTGAGAGCGTTGTAGGCCTAGTAGACTCATCGATGTTTTGTTTTTTTGGTCATTTCCTATTTTTAACGGACTTCCAAAAAGGAGGAGGTTCTATGTTCGACTGTATGTACTTTTTTTTATGTATGTTCACCGATTTCTCCCTCATTTGGGCACCGATTCTCAAAATTCTTTTTTTATTTGAAAGAGTATACTCCTGAAGTGGTCCCATTTGCACCAAGTCAGGATCTGATGATGGAATCCCAGGGAAATCGAGGGCAACCCTCAAATGTTTTAGGTTTTAACAATGTTTTTCATATATTTTCTAAAGTTATTGAGACATTTGCGTATGATCGTCATCGTCTCATAGGAAGGTACAACCTTATTTTTTTATGTATGTTCGGGCATAACTCCATTATATATAGACGGATTTGTAAAATTCGTTTTTTGTTCGGAAGGGGTTTATTCCGAAATGGTTTCATTTAAATTTCATATAGATCTGATGATGCCTTTCGCAGATAGACAACGGTACTCTTTAAAAAATGTCAGCAAATCAACCGCGATTGCTGCTATCGCATAATATGCATTGTTTTGACCCCAAGAATGATGAAATTTCGAATCGGTGTGGGGTAGGTACTATAAATAAAATAAAAACTAGTTCTAAAAAAAAAACAACCGACTTTAATTTCGGTTGGCAGTGAAAATTTTTTTTAATACGTATCCCAAGTCACCGACTTCAGAAATTAAAGTTATTTTTCACTTTGTAGTGTTTGTCCGGAAGTCGGTTGTGTATTTTTGGATTTTTTTTAACCTACGCTCTCCTCCCATACTTATGATTACCTACTGTAATTTCAAAACAATGTGCAGTAAAATATTATGATTTTGATTTTAACTCACAGCTCTTAATCGAAGCCGGAGTGAGCAGAGTGCTTTTGTCATTCAAAGTGTAAAAATAAACGAACTCTACACGTCCGACATAAAGTTTCTTTTGCTTTACAATTGTACGTTAGTACTTAGAGGAAGAACACTACACACTGTTTGTTGAGGATCCTTCTCGCACAATGTGGAAATGTACATTACATCTACTGAATTATGGTTTGTTCCAAAAGTATCTGATACAAATGTAAACAAAGGGATCAGAAAACGTATCTGTTGATGCGAATTTGTGGTGCCACTTCCGAATTGAGTATTTTAATTTTATTATTATTTGAATACTAAGATGCGAAATTCAAATTTTAAATCACCATAAAGATATTTTTAATTTGACAATTGTGGGTAATTTTTTAACCACAATTGGACGCGATGTTTTTTCAATAACAATTTTAGCGTGTTTTTCAAACCATCATTAAGAGCATTCATTCCACGCGGGCTGGCAAAAACGCATTTATAGTAGTTTTTCGTTATTATTTAATTAAATACAAACAAAAGTAGTATTTTTTTTCAGCCAAGCAGATCGTTGGTATTTATAATTATTTTTAACATTTACTCTATAATAAAAACATTTAATCGTACTAAGTAATGCAAATAGAAAATAATTGACGGTATGTCGGTTTTCATAAGTAAATACCAAAATAACTGTAAAAAAAATAGCATACAAACTTGAAAATACCAACGATCTAGGGCGTGGCTGAAAAAAATGTTTGACTTTTGTTTGCATTTCATGAAATAATCACGAAAAACTACTATAAATGCGTTGTTGCCAGTCCGCGTAGAATGAATGCTCTTAATGCTCTTAAACAATTGTTAAATGAAATGGCGAGTGGCATGCGTTACAATGCACCCTGTGTGTAAACAGAAATTTTTGGATTATTACTAACCTGACCCGAAATCCTAACCCGGTCGCGGGTTTGGTTAAGAACTTGAAAAAAATTATAATATTTGTTCCAAACGTAACCTTCTTCCCTTCTTTCTAGCCTGACCCGACGTATCATTCCTATCATAACCTGAATTGCGATATAGATAGGTATTCACGTCTCCTCTTTTTTACCTAACCCGCGACCGGGTTAGGATTTCGGATCAGGTTAGAAATAAACAACATTTTCACACCAAAAAATAATACCATTTCATAGCAATAATTTTTTTTTTACACAGTTTATAAATACTTTGTCGAATAAAATAATAAAATCTTCTTGATGATTGTATCTTTGCCCTTTTTAATTGTCAGTGACTAACGTAACTTTTTTTGACAATACCTTCAACATTAATGACAGTTCATGTCATTGTTCAGACGTTGAGGTTGACACCCAAATATATAAATTGAGACCGATGTTTTAGAGATATTTATATAAATATAGGCAACTAATCGTAATGCGTATACAAATTGAAGAAATAAAATGATCCCTGATACACTAAATCCAGAAATCCATGTTACCACGATTGAATTACAAAATGAAATTAAAAAGTCTGACAGTAAAAGTTTAACTTCTGTAAACATTCGTGAAATACTTAAACAGGAAAATGCGGAAGAACATAAAAGCAATGTTGAAATAAATAAAGTTTTAAATGTGGATACATCTGTCTCGAATGTGAAGGAACATAGAATTAATGCTGCAGTTGCAAATATATACAGAATGGAGAAAGACGATACATATTTCAGAAAAATGGATCATGTTTATCCTAGAGACAATAAACGAGGAATTTACCCAAAAGATTACTGGGTGCAATTTAATGGTAAGCTTGCTTTTAAATATAAACTCGTAGCGTAAGATCATTTATTTTTCCGGGCGTTTAGTTGCCTTAATGTTCATGTCACATAAAATCATTTACAATTTTGAAAAAGTTTTTTTTTGTTTCATTAGTTTTTGATATCGATACCTAATATGTGGGTAAAGTAAATAGCCAATGGCCGGCTAATGCCAGCTAATTTAATTTGACTCTGCATACACACATGACATGCTACTATGTTACATTGAATTTTAATTATTACAGTCATGTTTTGTCTTAACGGCGTACACAAGTAGCTTGGATTGTTTTCTTTATGAGTGATGAGTCAAAGCCTAGAAAGTTTACTATGGCCCCCTGATATAAAATATATCACGAATCTGTTAGTGATCACTTAATACAAACCAAAAACACATTACGAAATTAGTAGCATAAAATTATAGGCGTCAGGTGACTTTTTCGTACAAGTGTGTGGCGGGAGCGTCAGCCACTTGGTCGTGTGAACCCTGGGACCGTTACCAAAGAAAAAGTCGCCTTGTAATTTTAAATCACATAGGAGATGGCGGGATGAGCTGGATAGGTTCCGTCAAAACTTGAAGGTGGACGCGTGGGCTCGGAAAGATGGAAGAAGTGGAGAGAAAGCTTTACCCAGTGTGGGACAGCAAAATAATAATTCTGGCTTTAACCTTTAGTTTTTAGTTTCAGGCAGTATGCCTGAGGGCTCGTCACCATTGTCCTATGATTCAAGTAGAAACTCTTTCGTTGCAATTGTTTTTTTAATAACGTTCGTCATGCTTCTCTTAACGGCTTTATTTGTTGGATTCGTATACTTTACGTAAGTACAACAAACGATTCACTCAGTCTTGAGAAGCCAGGCGTGTATACGGGATTGTATTACTAGACCCACGCTGTCGTTCCCCTTTATTTGAATACTAGCTGCCCGTACCGGCTTCCCACGGGTGGGATCCCTATTTTTGTTCGTTCGAACGTTTTCATGTTAGTATTAGCATATGACACTAACAAATAACGTGGCTTTCTATTAGTAAAATAATTTTCAAAATCGGTTCAGTAGTAGTATTAATCATAATCTGAATTATTTTGAAACAGATTGCTAATCCATTGCTTCATATGTTCAAAAAATGTGTCTGCTCAGCAACGTAAATAACGCAATGAATATTGTTAAACTGTCAAATATGATTGATCATATGTTACATTAACAGTTAGGGTGCTGGTCAAATCTCTTCAACAATGACGTCACAACTACATCCAACAATTTAGAGCAATGAGAACATGTAGCAACCTGTTGCCAGAGATACGGCCACACAATACCATGCAATATGGAGCAACTTAAAAAAACTAGGCAATACGGACCCCCGCCGCCTCCGCCGCCGGCCGATTCCTCTCAAAAAAACGACACATAGTCATATGTACAAACGAGATAGTAAGAAAATTGATTAAAAATTTCCAAACCGATTGGATATTCGGCAACTCATATTGGCGACTTTGAGAAATGTGTATATATGGAGCAATCAGAAACAATATTCCCGAAACAATTTCCGCATTTTATTGTTGTTGCTCTAGATTGCTCAACTTAATTGATCCAGATTGATCCATTAGTGTTGCCGAGCAATGATTGCTCAGAAAATTGCCCGTGTAAGAGCACATTTAGACTTCGGAAGTACTAATCCGATTCCGAAAATGATTTCACTGATTGAAATCTACGCTGTATCCGAGTGCCATATAATATATTGTTTTATGTTAAAACACGCGGACGCAGTCGCGGGTAGAAGTTAGTTAGTAATTACTGTTTTGAGAACTCATGCTATTTCAAACTTTCTTGTAGCTCATTATCAGCATTGTTAAACTAAAATTTCTTATTTTATGTACATTTCTACATTCATGATTTTATTTACAGAGATGATTTACGGGAATTTTTCATATATGACGGAAAGCATTTTTTTTTTCTTGGAATGTAAGTATAAAAACAAACCAAAAAACACTAGAAAGCAGAAGCTAGTCGAAAAATTTAATTGAGCTAGGAAAAGCCAGGACGCGGAACCAAGAGCCTTGGCTTTATAAATACTCAGAAATCGAAGTGAAACTTCGCCATTTTGTCATTATGAACTATGAAAACACAAGGACTACTTCCAAAAGGGCCGTGGAAGAAGCTCATTCCGATCCAGCCGGTCACTTGCTGGCTTCTTCCAGCGATGCCCTAAGCCAGGGTCGCACAGGGGCTGTCCTTGGCGTGTAGTCGCTTTAGTTTTAAGTTTTGAAGCCCTGGTGGAGGCTTTAATTTAATAAGGCCAAAAGCAAGTCCGGTTAAACAGCCGACAACCTCCTAGGACCTGAGAGATGTAATTCCAAAACCAAGGGTGTGGAAGAGATGCCCAGATTTCGTTTCCCACCAGACAAGATAACTTGGACTCATCATCGTCATCATCATAATCATTTTAGTCGAAAGACGTCCACTGCTGGACATAGGCCTCCCCCAAGCTCCGCCACTTTGACCAGTTCTGTGCTTTCCGCATCCAGCGGATTCTTGCGGCATTCACAAGGTTATCCTTCCAACTCTACATCTTCCGGTAGTAACTTGGACTAGTCGAAAGATTTGCCCTTTGTATAGAGGAGACACCGCCACGTTGCTGTTTTCCGACATCCAAGCGAAACAAGAACTGGGAACAGATAATACTTATTGAAAGATTAAAATGTTTAATCCAACGATCTGCTGGGGAAACTGGACAATTTATGCTGCTACTTCTTCTTTCCAACTTAAGGACTAGGAAGTGGTGCAGGGCGGGTGTTTTGGGAGACTGTCTTATGAAATGTTGACGCCAAAAAAAATGCTGATTGTAAGTCTAGTTTGAATAAATGACTTTCGATTTTATTCGAGTAGTTTCACTGCAAGGATTAAGAATATCCTTTTTTTTTGACGGTGGCAAATCATCAAATAACTTCTTCCGCTCTGGGTGGAGCAAGAGGGCATGTCAGATTTTTACTGACTATAACCCACACAACGCGCCGTCGACGCGAGCTTGGTCCTTACCGGACAGCGAGCTACCCATTACTCACCGTCCGCAAGCCCGCGCCTACGGTGGCCAGAAATCAGCCTGGGATTCCCGACGCTCAGGGCGTCTCCTGCGGCGACTAGGGCCGTGAGGGCGCATAGATTTCCTCGCCCTCACGTCCGCCGCCTCCCATTTCACGATCATTACTGCTTTGCAGAAAGAGGTGACGGCTACCCATGCACTCTCGCTTCGTACCATAGACTGGACCAGAGCCGGACGCGAGAGATCGCCGCCGCCGATCGCCTCCCCGAGGACACGGTGGTGCTCCGCCCAAGCCGGGCAGACCTCCACCGTATACTCCAACGTAATCTAATTAATACCTTTAAACGACCAATTCTTGTATGTTTAATCTGAATCTCGGAAACGGGTCCAGCGATTTTCATGAAATTTAGTACGCAGGGGGTATCGGAGGCTATAAAACGATTTAGCTAGGTTTCATTTTTAGTAAACGTCAAAACAAAAAAAAAACGAGCAAAGCTCGGTCATCCAGATATTATACTTAAAAGCAGCGCAGAGCAGGTCAGTTTGGCGTTGGTTGAGCGAAGCGTTTGTCCAGCAGTAGACGTTTTTCTGCAGAGGTGATGATGATTATCAAGATGAAGGTACAATTTTAACAGAATTTATATTACATAACATTGTTTTTATTTTAGAGGTGGAATGCTAATTCTTAATTATGCCATGATGTGTAGCACATGTACGAGGGTACTACCTTGCAATGTCATCGTTTTAGTGTTATCGGTAAGTTTGATATCGTCAGTTTTATATATTGTATTAGTAATTTGGATTTCGTGTGCCAAGCAGTTGAATGGCGTGCAATCGGAGAGGCCCTGTGTAAAAATAATAATAATAATATTAATAATCATTTAATTATCAGGCAACTAAGGCCCATACATAAAATACACAAAATAATTTTAAACAATAATGACATACTAATACATATTAAAAACCAGCTTAAAACTATAACTAAACACGTAAAGTTGACGGCGTCGTTTTTCGCTGCGAGGTGTCACGTAACCGTCCTCAGAAACGTCGATATACGACACCTTTCTGCCAAAAGTCCTCTTTCAAGCAGTACTGTAGATGGTGGGTTGGAATTCGTACCACGAATGACTTGGAGTTGATGTCGTGGCGCGACTCCAACCTTTCGACCCTCAGTGTCCAGTTGGTCTTCACTTTCATGTACTGCACGACTTCCTCAATCTTCGTGGAATGATGCAGACGCGAAATGACAACCCCCAGCAGCAGGGCAAAATTAAAAGAAAAATCTCAAATTTCGCCGGATATCTAATCATTTCGTGTTGAGACCCCCTTGTCTCGGAAAGCACGAACAGTTGTTGATTGCTCTTTGACTGACTAGTCAAGAAACTTTTTTTTTTTTTTTTTGGGTTTTGGCTTCACACGGTTTGTGCATTTAGCCAGTGTCAAGTAATTTTTCTTTTCAATAAAGTAAATGGCCCGATATCGGGCACGAAGTTACAAAACAATCATAGTCGTCTTTAGTCAGTCAAGTCAAAGTTAAAGTTATTGTAAAGCGGTAGTAACTTTACAACAACCTAATAAGAGTTTTTGGGGGAACACGAAAAGTCCACGTTAGTCACTTAGTTTCACCTTCACTACACTTGTGCACTCACACGTAACTAAATTGAATAATTCACTACCAAAATTATACAATTGAATTCGCTATTTCACTAAATTTCATGAAAATGAAAATTCGTGCGACATGTTCCAACGCGATCGCGCCAAAAACTCAGTCAAGAAACTTGAAAGTCTGACACCCGTCTTAACAAATCGTTAAGGAGGCTACAGATAGGCAGTAGCTCCATTTGAAAATATATGGTATTTAGCTGGATCCGCATAGACTGGAAGTCAATCCCGACAGCAAAAGGCTTAAGCAGATAATCATAAAACCTTTTAATAGTATTCCAAACACCTGGTTGCACTGCGAATTAATAAGGCTCGAGGCTGAGATATAACAGCCACACGGTTCGATCGAGCAAGTTAAGCTACGTTTGCCGCGGCTGGTCCGTGAATGAGTTATCATCTTTACATACCAAGACCTCTCCGTGCCTTGGAAAGCACGTTAACGCGTTGGTTTCTGCTGTGATCTTTAAAGCCGTTACGGGTCGTCAGAAGTTCGGAAGTCTGACAACCAGTCTTACCAAGGGGTGGTGTATTACCCATCATCTGGGTTGTGGAGGTCAGATAGATAGTCGCTCCATGTAAAATACTGGTACCCAGCTGCTTCTCGTTAGACTGGAATCTGACCCCATCATAATTGGAAAAAGACTAGGCAGATGATAATTGTTCATTGATAAATAAATCTTGTCTTGTTTTCAGGTCTTTTTCATGAGCCTGATTGCAGCGTACATTACAGCTCGATATAGAACGGATATTGTCTTTTTTGCGCTGATTGCAACGGGGATCACTGTTTTGGTGTGCTTGTGTTTGGCCATGACAAGCGTAAGTACATTATGAAGAAAGTTCGAGCGGCTCAGACACCACGTGACGCTGCTGATATTACGTCATGGGGTGTACGTACAGCTTTTGGAAAATAATATTCGCCAAATAATGCGCTTAAATTACTCCCAAGTATTGCAACAAAATTGAACCATAAAAACCGGCGAAGTGCGCGTAGGACTCGCAGTTCGCACACGAAGGGTTGCGTACCACAAGGCAAAAACGCCGAAAAACACGTTTGTTGGATGAAGACCTCTTTAATGTTAAGCTTTGTTTGTATTTTATTATTTGTTGTTATAGCAGCAACAGATACACAAGAATATCAACTGTCTAAGTACCTATTACGGATCATGAGTTACAGCCCACCGACAGACAACCCGCACTTCAGTCAGGCTTTTCTGTGACTTAAGTAGTCCATTTTTACACAGAAAAGCGTGACTTACGAGTTTTGCACCTTCGTTACGCTCGGGTGCTAATTTCACGCCGTGCAATACCGGACTACTTAAGTCACACGTATCGTCTACTATTTTATAACACGTGTGACCTAAATTCGCACTCGCACTTAAGTCACGCTTGTTTGGTTAATTAAGTCATCAAGCGTGGCTTAAGTGCTATTACTTTCTTGCGTAATGTACTGTTTTTGTCTTTATGTCCAACAGTTTGATTTCACGGCGTTCTTGTTGTATGCCATTGCAGTCTCCGTAGCATTCTGTGCGCTGGTCCTCGTAGTCGGCATTGTGTCATTAACCACAGGGATCAGGTACAAACCTCTGCACTTGGTTATACTCGTTCTTGGAACAATCCTCAATGTTGTCGTGAGTACTTTTTGGCATTCCTTGTTTGTATACAACCTATGGTTTTTTTTTTGGGTGGGAAATCATTAAATAACTTCTCCCGCTCTGGGTGGAGCAGGAGGGCGTATCAGTCTTTTACTGACTAAAACCCACCCGTGTTCCCTCCGTTGCCTGTGTGCCAGGCGCCGCGGTATCTCTTTCGAACAACTCGCACCCCTAGCAGGCATCGGCCCTTGCAGGCCCCATCAGTTGGTGCTGACATCTCTTTGAGGCACGCGCGGAACACAACGCGCCGTCGACCCGGGCTTGGTCCTTACCGGACAGCGAGCTACACATTACTCGCTGTCCGCAAGCCCGCGCCTACGGTGACCGGGAGTCTATATACAGGGTTATTTGTAAAACACCGGTAACCTCTCAGGACTACGTTACTAACATCATAAACAACAACTTTTGTTCTATGACTTTTAAAAATTCATCATATTTTAATTCATCAGATTTACATACAAAAATAAAAATATTTAAATTCAACGCTCTAAATGTTACGAAGTCTATGCGAAGCAAAAGAAAGCGATAGGTAGTACCGACAATAGCGAGGGGAGCGGGGGAGGGGGCGGCGGGGGCGCTTGAACTTGACCTATTTACGGGCGGCCTTCAGTCATTCGTTTGCTTTGATGCGCTTGCGTCGCGTCATTACGGGTCCTTGTAGTGAAATTCGGCAGTGCAGACGTATACGTAATTATCTTTACATGATGGAGTATCAATATTCCAATGTCGAGTACACGGAAATGGTGCGAATGCTAGCTAGGTGTGATGACAATGTTTCGGAAGCGTGTCGCCAATACGCCATACGATTCCCAAACGTACGTATACAAAATACTTTTATCAAGTGCTATACCGTTGTAACTTTACAGAAAATGTGAGATGTCATTGTTAGTTTGTTTTCATTACGGTGTTTAGTGCATAGGTACCGTGAAATATCAAGATTATTTCCATGTCAAATGTTCGATTGTAGGTATAATTTGGCTTTTGCGTAAAAAGGCGGGAACCGTAGCGTAGCGAGTTACTAACCCAAAAGTATTACTACGCGGACAGTGCGCGGCAATGTATGTAGGTACAGCAAAATACAGAGTTGAAATGTGTTAAATAGGACAACGAAATATTTAAGGTTTGTTTTTGGTAAATGTATTATGTTTTGTAAAAAGTCGTAGAACAAAAGTTGTTGTTTATGATGTTAGTAATATAGTCCTGAGAGGTTACCGGTGTTTTACAAATAACCCTGTATATAGGGTGGAATATAGGGTGACTGGTAATTAGTGACCGATATTTAAACACATGATTGTACTCATCATATCAAAAACTTTCCCACAGAAACTATTTTGTTTTATTTATCTAACATATTGACCCCAATTTTATTACCTCAATAGAATATTGAGTACCTAACAAGAATAATACACCATCAGCTGTAATTTAATTTAGTTACCTACAAAAAAAAAAAAAAAAACACTTACCATGCATTATTCTTTTTTTCATTAATTTAACAACAAACCACGCGCGCGCTATCAGCTGTGAGTCGCTTAAATTAATGACAAAAGAATAATGCATGGTAAAAGTGGATTGTTTTTGTTTGTTTGTAGGTAATTAAATTAAATTCGTTTCTTTGAGAATGTTGTTTGTTATGATGAGTACAATCATGTGTTTAAATATCGGTCACTAATTACCAGTTACCATATTTATTTATTTATTTCAGGCAACTAAGGCCCATAAAACACAATACATATATTTTAAGTATAAAAACAATAACTATAAACTAATACATATTTTTTAAACAAATTTTAAAACGACTGCACACGAAGTGACGGAAAAGGCTGCACAAATAGTAAAAAAACCCTGCCTCCTAAACTGGGGGAACCTTGTGACCTAGAAAGTCAGTGTTCTACTGTAACTACGTGTACAAAAAAAAACCTTTATGTGTGTTAATAAACTCATAAATACAAAAAAAAACACGGTCTAAAAAGGATGAAACAAGAAAATATTAACATCTGAAAGCCATGGTAGTATGCCCGTGGTTATTTGTCACATTATGATAAGTATTTTAGAAGTTATGAGGGAATACACGAACATACATATATACATACCCACATACATACATACCCACACACATATAACATACATACCCACTTACATACATACATATATACTGGTCAAAATTATAACCCTCCATTTAACTTCACCGTTACGTAGCCTGGTAAAAAATTAAAATCAGCCATCCCTTAGGTCGAATACGTTACCTTCTCGAACTAAATGAATGGGATAACTGATTTTTATACGGACAGAGGATCGCTATTATGATGATGGTCCCATGGAGAACGTTGTTCAGTTAGATGGTTTTGTATCAATCCCATAAATATAACCACTCCTTTCTGATAGAAACTGTTTTACCGAAAGAAATAACCGTCGCGACCTCTGCCGTCTGCCGGAGTCTACACATGCACAATAATGGCGTCCATGCCAAAGCAATACGTTTGTATTTTTAGTTGCTAGGTCTACTTACCTTTCGTTAGGTGCCTTACCATATCAAAGTCAGCCTATAATTTTCCCACTACTGGGACATAGAACTACTCTCTTCGAGAGGCAGTGGGCTGCAATCGACCACGCGGACTCAGTAGATAGTACGCACGGCTACACGTCAAGTTATACATTTCCAGTATAAGCTGATCTCGCATTGTATAGGATTTCCGTGCAGTGCGAGATCAGCGTGGCCAGGTAGGTGGCCAGGTAGATGTCCCATACATTTATTCGATTTTTTGGTTCTTAGACAGCCTGTTTCCTCACGGCAAGTTCCTTCACCGTGGTGCCTTAATCTTGTGCGGGACATGCGAACTACGCATCAATGAACTCACGTCACAAAAATCATGCAGCGCGCTATCAGTGTTTACTGCACGACTGGTATATACACAACGTCCCGATATCAACCGTCGGGCCCCATCAACTCTTCCTCGTTGAAGTGCCAGTCCGCGCCGCAGCTGAGCCTGTAGCGTTAAATTCCCCAATTGATAATAATAATGATAATTTGATCCAGCCTGTCCCAAGTTGCTGTCCCTATCAGTGACGCCCTGAGCCGAGGCCCGTACACCACAGGGGCTGCACTCAGCGTGCAGTCGCTTAGTTTAAGTAGTATTACGCCCCTGACTTGAGCCTTTAAGTTATCTTAAGGCAACCACAGAAAAGTCCGGTTAAGTAGTTACGGCCTCTCAAGGTCAACTACGAGATGCCATAAACAAAAAAAAAACAACCGTCGGGCTGTTGTCTACCAGACACAATACCCGTCTGGTCGAACGTTCCTCCCTTTTCTACGGAGGACGAGTGAACTTTACATCCTGTTCCTCATACCTCTAAACTGGTAACCCCGAGAATGGACGTCAGCGCAGCCTTCGTACAACAACATCAGCGCGACGTCATCATCATCACTTCCACAAGCTTTCGAGCGGCGAGTCACACAGCCAGACAGCACCCACGGCTTCAACGGGTATCCTGACCATCTGCATGCAGCGAACCGCATGTATAATCTAATACCTGACAATATTTTCCAGATTCTCATAATGGAACTACAGATGATACTTGGTGGTAGAGCCGTAGAAATAAGTGAGGATGACTGGGCGTTGGCTGCTTTCATGCTCTACACATCCATAGTCGATATATTTCTAAAACTCGTACAATTGTTGGGTGCCATTATGGACGAGTATTGAACTTGCTAAGATGTTTGTTAAGTTTGAGAAAGTCAATCGTCAACAAAGTTTGTTTACATAATTTTTTGTCTTTCATTTTATTTTACAATCAAAGAGATTTATGATACTATATTGATATATCAGAAGGCTGCGTCTAAATAATAGCAGCAGCACGGTTCGATCGATCAGATTGAGTTACGCTTGCCGCGGTTGAACCGTGAAAGCGGGACGGGTGGCCATTTTTACATACCAAGATCCCTCTCTCATTCGTGGATCTTTGACAGTGCCTACGCGTCGTCAGAAACCCGAAATTCTGACAACCAGTCTTACCTAAAGGGTATTACCCAATACCTGGGTTGTGGTCCTTTATCGTTTTGTGATGTTTATTAAGCTGATGATCCTAATGTAGCGTTCGATAATATCATGGAAGTAATCCAGCTGTTTATGATTTATTTTTCCCCTTGATTAACAAAAAAATAATGTTAAAAAGGAATCCGAATTGGTTAACACCCGTTATGAGACGATGTAGCAAAAAGAAAAGACAACTTCTTTGGCAATTACGAGCAAAACGTAATAATTGTAACTTGGCTAAGCTTAAAAACTACTCACGAATACTTAAGAAAATAAAACTAACACAAAAGGCAAAAAATAACCATAAGATAATGACATCAACAAATAAATCAAAAGATACATGGAAGATCATAAATTAAAATTAATTTTGCTTTCCCTATGAACATATAACAGAAATACAGAATAACGGGGTTACAATAACAAACCCCAGTGCCATAGCGAACGCATTTAACTATCCCTTTGTGAATCAAGCAGGATTACTATCGAAGGGCTCAAGATCAGCGAGCTATGAGACCCCAAATACATGTAGTGAAACAATGTTCTTGGCCCCGGCTACACCTAATGAAGTAAATCAAAGAATAAAGGATTAAAAAAATAAAGCTAGCGTAGCGTATGATGATATCTCCACAAGAGTATTAAAATTTATCTCCGATGTGATATCTGGCCCCATCTGCCACATCATTAATGTTAGTATCTGCTCTGAAATTTATCCTGATAAACTAAAACCAGCTATAATTAAGCCCTTATTAAAAAAAATATGACATAACTGATATAAATAACTACAGACCCATTGCCCTGATAAAAGTAGTATCAAAAATATTTGAGAAGGCTATTTATCACCATATAGATTCCTTTTTCATAAAACACAATATCTTGGTAAAGGAACAGAAGAGTTTCAGAAAAAAACAAATCCATGTATATGTTTTTTTATTAATATTATAATGACAGATATTAATGAAATAATTCCTATCAGCGCTATATTTATGGACATGACGAAAGCATTCGATCTGGTTGATCATAAAATACTACTACATAAATTAATGCATATGGAATAAGGGGCTACGCACTTTTTCTTGTAAAATTATTTAGACAATAGAACACAGTGTATGGAAATTAGACGGATTTCTAAAAAGAAAAAAAAAAATCAAATACATTTCAGGAAAACGTAAAATTACTTTTGGCGTTCCACAGGGCAGTGTATTAGGTCCGCCGTTGTTATCAGCCGTTGTTACATTAATGACTTTCCAAAACACGTATCTTTTCCTATATATTGTATATATAGTCCTTTTTGCTGATGACAGCACGATAATTATAAGAAATAATAAAATTGAAACTATGGATATGACATCAAAGACGCATTGCAACAATCAATTAACTGGCTTGGAGATAATAATTTAAAATTAAATTTAAGCAAAATTAAAATTTTACAGTTCCGACAAAGATTGACCACCCCTGACATAAATATAACTTTTGACGATAGCAAAATTGAAGAAGTAGAGCATAAAAAAATTCTGGGCTTGACAATTGACTCTAAACTAATTTGGAAACAACATGCATCAATTCTTATAACAAAATTAAGTAGACTCGCCTTTGCTCTATATAAACTTTAAAAAATAGTTAATCAGGCAGCTGTTGTAGCTGCCTATATGGCTATGTACATTCCATATTTATTACGGAGTAATTTTTTGGCTAAATTCCTGCGAGAAAAATAGCATTTTGAAAGCACAGAAGAGGTGCATTAGATCGATATGTAGTCTTAAACCAACGGAAAGTTGCAAACCGCATTTTAAATCTCTCAAAATACGAACATTATTGTTGGCGACTACAAGAAGAACTGATTAATAATTAAGAGTTTGATTAAACAATAAAAACCATTTTCTTATAGGTAAAATAGATAGGTAATTCGTTGTTACATTCTTAAGCATAGGGATAGTTTTCATCTCCCATAGTTAATAATAAGTTTTATCAATACCTAATGTAGCTATAAACCAATCAATAAGAAACGTAGTTAGCACCCTACACATCCTCAAAAGGTAAATAAATATCTAAACTAATGGTATCACCCATAAAACAGGTTCTAACTCGACAAAAACACACAGGTAAAACATTAACAGGCACCTACACACACATACGCAACAAATGGTATCGCCCTCGAGCAAGCAAAAACTTGTCCGAACAGGTCTAAACCTGTCGAGAATTAGACTCATGCTTGACCAAAATATCCCGGCCTTTCTTATTGTTGATTGGTTTAGAAGCATTAAATATAAATAATTATCAGTGGGCCTACCCGCTACTTGTACCCTAGTAGAAAACTACTTAAGAAAAATTGAAATGTAAAACGAGTTAGTATTCCATAAGTGCGCGGCTTAATAAATGAAAAGTGTAAGTAATAAGGTGTTTCAATAAGAATCCCCTACAAGAATTGGTCCTTCTGCAGCCGGATTGAAGAACTGAAGCCTGAGCCTGAAGATACACGAAGAATACAGAAGCTACTTGAAGATATATCGCTGTATGAAGATAAGCAGCGTTTTACAAGAAGCTTACGTATCTTGGTAAGTTACGTGAAGATTAGTTCTACGAGCCGCGCCCTATTCGAAGCCCTACGTGTGCCGCCGAAGATTATTGCTGGGAATAAACGACTAGGAAGATCGCTTATTCTCGAAGCTAGGCCCTCCACGGAAGACCTGTTGGCGGGCACACGACCTGCCGAGTGAAGATTATAGCTGGGAGGGTCGACTACGAGCCACGCCGCGCCCTCTCGAAGCCCAGTGTCACTCGAAGCCCTGCTTGTTCCAGTGTTTTGTGAATGTGCATAGTGAGTACATAAGTGTTATGTTAACGTGCGTAATGAGTATATGTGTTATGTGAACGGTGTTTAGTGAGTACATAAGCATTACGTGAACGGTGTTTAGTGAGTACATAAGCATTACGTGAACGGTGTTTAGTGAGTACATAAAGGACACGGAACTAAAGCGTTAATGTGTGTATGTACTGTATAAGTCGAAGTGTGTGTGTACGCCTTCGCTTCAACGCGTCCTCTGCTAAAGGACTAACATATAAACACCGGTAAGTTACTGAACAATATTGACAATAAGTGCTGTGAAAGTGAATAAATAATGATGACGCGAAGCCGTAAAGGAGATAGCACGCGCTCGACCACGGAAGAAGAAACTACGGAAACGTCAGCTACCACCTCCGAAGAGGTGACAGACGGCAGCGCGCTTACCGAAGACACAACCGTGGTCAAGGAAGCCGATGCTACCTTGGTAGAAAATAAAAAGAAGGCAAAGCCGACTTCAAACAAAGCAAGCAATAAGAAGAAAGAAATAGAAGCCAGATTAGAATTAGAGAAATTACAATTGGAAGAAATCAAGATGAAAGCTAAGCTGGCGAACACCAAGTTGGAATTAACGCGTGTCTGCGAAGACGATACGGACTTGAGTGATAATGAAGAAGATACCGCGACCAAAGCCGCTGCTGAAAAGGCTACTGAAGCATGGGTGTCAAAGGCAAAGGAAGCGCCGCACACAGCAGAAACGACGCCACCCACGACGACCCCTGCCAGTCAGCTGGCCGAAGCAATATTGGAAGCAGTCAAATCAGCAACAGACAGCAAGGCAACAGCGGTTATGCAACGCGCGCCGAAGTATGTCAGCGAGCTACACCAATTTGACGGCGACGCAAGAGATTGGATGGCCTTTAAAGCAACATACAAGGACTCGCAGGCTCTCTTCAGTGGAATCGAGAACATGGGAAGATTAAGAAGAGCAATAAAAGGGAAAGCCAAAGAAGCAGTGAAGTCCCTTCTCTATACACAAGTGGATCCAGAAGAGGTAATAACTGCATTAGAACGCCGATTCGGAAGACCCACTTATCTGATAAGAAGCGAGATAGAAAACATAGAGAAGCTGACCCCCATGTCTGAAGACGCAAGAGAGTTGGTGAGATACGCTGGAGCAGTGGCCAATACAGTCAGCGTTGTGAAACAAATGAAGAAGCAAAGTTATCTGCACTCAAGTGATATAGCGAATCGTATAATTGAGAAGATGTGCATCCTGGTGCGATTCAGGTGGTACGATTACAGAGCATCCAAAGAAGAAGATGATGAACCAATCCTCATCAGCCTTATGAACTTCTTCAACCAAATGGTGGATCAGTTCGAAATGCACGAGTTCATGAGTACCAAGGTGAAGAAGGAAGGATTAAGAAACCGCATGCGACCTCCCGGTTCCCGCGGCGTGAACGCCACTCGAGTCGCACGGCACAATGAAGAAGAACATTCATCGAACGAGGAAGATTCGGATGAAGAAGAAGAAGATGAACCACAAACAGCGACAGTCTGTTCATGCAAGGACGACACCAAGAAACCAGAAAAGATCGCCTGTCCTGAATGTGCTGGGGAACACGCACTGTTGAAATGCAATAAGTTCGTCAACGCTTCCATAGAAGAAAGATGGGAACAAGCCAAGCGAGCTTTCATATGTTTCAAATGCCTATTGGGACGACATAGAAGATTCAGCTGCAAAGCAAAGCCGTGTGGAAAATGCAAGAGAAGTCACCATGTGATGTTACATTCAGAAGAAAGGACGAAGCCAGCCACGCAAGATACCCAAGCTGTAGCATCGACAGTGAATGCAACGCGGACGATATCAAGAGCCTACTTGAAAATCGTGCCAGTAGAACTATGGGGACCAGATGCCAAAGCCGAAGTCTACGCCCTCATGGACGAAGGATCAACAGTGACCCTGATAGAAGAAGACATCGTGAACATGATCGGAGCCCAGGGCCCTGAAGAAGAATTAAGAATCGAGGGCGTGGGAGGTCATCGAATGAGCCAGAAGTCAAAGAAGGTCGATATCAAGATCAGAGGAAGATTCGAGCGCAGCATGGAGAAAATGTCAGGATACACCGTTAAGGCCTTGCACTTGTCCCCCCAAGAAGTCAGCGATAAGGATCTGGAAGACTGCCCACATCTGGAAAAGATAGCAGAGCAACTGAAATATCCAAACGCTCGTCCTACTGTACTCATCGGACAGGACAATTGGCATCTGATCGTGTCTCAAGAAGTAAAAGTTGGCGACCGAAGCAAGCCAGTAGCCTCCAGAACCCAGTTGGGTTGGGTCTTGCACGGAACCAAGTCAAGAAATAATACTGCAGTACGAATAGTGAATCATCTTGTGACATTGCCTGAAGGAAAAGATGATTGCCTCGAGAAGATGATTAGAAACCACTTCGACATCGAAGCCCTAGGAATCGCTGCGAGGAGACCCTCCAGCGACATCGACCAACGGGCTCTTGACCTGCTGCATTCTACGACGAAAAGATTACCTGATGGAAGATTCAGTGCAGGTTTGATCTGGAAGACGGACGAAGAAAGCCTGCCGGAAAGCAAAACAGCTGCAGCGCGACGACTAAGGGGAATGGAGAAAAAGTTCTTAAAGGACAAAGAATTTGAACGAAAATATGAAGAGCAGGTCGAAAACCTGATCAACAGTAAATACGCCGAGGAAGTAACAGGTGAACCCGCCTCCTCAAGATCATGGTACCTGCCGCATTTCGCCGTTGTCCACCCCCAGAAGAAGAAGATGAGACTGGTCTTCGACGCCGCCGCTAAATCAAATGGAAAATCGCTGAACGACGCATTGTTAGCAGGACCCGACTTGCTACAATCACTGTTCGGTGTCCTGCTCCGGTTCCGGCAAGAAGCAGTAGCCGTCGTCGCAGACATCAAAGAGATGTTCCTGAGAATAAAAATCAATGAAGAAGATAGAGACAGCCTTCGATTTCTTTGGAAAAATAAGGAATACAGAATGACATCGTTAATATTCGGAGCCGCCTGCTCGCCGTGTACCGCTATATATGTAAAGAACAGAAATGCAGAAGATTTCACCAATTGCTGTCCAGAAGCCGTCAGAGCGATAAACCGAAACCATTACATGGACGATTACATCGCAAGCTTTCCCGACGCAGCGACAGCTACCAAAGTGTCAAGAGATGTGAATGAGATCCACAAGAAAGGGGGATTCCTCTTGAGAAGCTGGGCGAGCGACGACCCTTCGACGGTTGAAGAGTTCACCGACGCAGACACCAAGACAAACTCCATCGTGCTAGGAGAACCTAAGGATCAAGTCGAGAAAACCTTGGGACTCAATTGGAACGTCCAAGAAGACAGTCTTCATTTCACTCTGAGTCTACGGAACACCCCCGACGAAGCCAAGGAAGGAAAACGCGCACCGACGAAGAGAGAAGCGACAAGCGCAGTGATGTCGGTCTTCGACCCATTAGGATTGGCGTCACCCATAACCGTACAGGGAAAGGTGATGCTTCAAAACTTGTGGAGGTCCGGCCTAGAATGGGACGAGATATTACCTCCACCAAGAGAACAGGAATGGAGAAAGTGGCTTGAAGATTTAAAGAAACTTGAAGACCTTCGAATTCCTCGCTGTTTCACATACGACGCGACCGAGGGGGAGCTGCACACATTCTGCGATGCCAGTGAGAAGGCATACGCTTGCGCGGTGTACTGGCGCTCTCAACATCCGGACAATCGCGTGGAAGTAAAGCTGCTAACGGCGAAAGCTAGAGTGTCACCTCTCAAGCCAACTTCAATACCTCGACTCGAACTACAAGCGTGTCTACTGGGAAGCCGCTTGGCCAATAGTACAAGCCAAGAAATGGATTTAACGACGACCCGAAGATACTTCTGGACCGACTCCAGAACAGCGCTGACATGGATCAAATCAGACCCTAGGCGTTTCAAGCCCTTCGTCGCGCACCGTCTCGCCGAGATAGAAGAGCTGACGAAGCATAAAGAATGGCGCTGGGTTCCGACGAAACACAACGTAGCCGACGACGCTACCAGAGAAACCCCGTCTAAATTCGATGTAACACATCGATGGTTTAATGGCCCAGCCTTCTTGCGTGAAGATCCCAGAAATTGGCCTACAGAAGAGAAAAAAGTCTCTATCACCGATACGGGCGAGGAAAAGCCTAACGCCATCACGTTAAGCGTCAGGAAAGTCATACCTGTCATCGTGCCCGATCCAGAGAGATTTTCCAGTTGGATACGCCTACTTCACGCAACAGCAAGGTACCTACAAGCCATAGACGTTTTCAAGCGAAAAATAAAGAAAAAGGTGAACATCACAAAACTCATCACCAGAAGAACCCAAGACCCAGCCTGGAAAAAGATACAAAAACAGAAGATCCAACCGTCGGAAAAGAGACCAAGCAGAAAAGAAGCGGCCTTTCTACCAAAATCTGCACTCTACATAGAAAAGGCGGAACAACTGCTGATAAAAAGAGTGCAAGAAGACAGCTTCCCAGACGAACTAGCTGCCCTGCGTAAGAAAGAAGACCTTAATTCGACATCCAACCTGAAGAACTTCACGATCAAATTAGAAGACGGGCTCATCAGACTATCCACCCGCATCGGAGCCGCCAAGTACTTGATAGCTTCATACAAGAATCCGATCCTGATGGACAAACGTCACCGAATAACCCAGCTGCTAGTGAAATACCTCCATGAAGCTTTCAATCACGGGAACCACAACACCGTGATGAATGAGGTCCGGCAGAAATATTGGATACCATCGCTTCGAAACATGGTAAAAAAGGTAGCACGAGACTGCGGATGGTGTAGAATTCGGAAGAAGACTCCACAGATCACACCTCAAGGAGATCTGCCACCTGAACGTCTAACAAAGGCCAGCCCTCCCTTCACCTGCCTAGGAGTAGACTATTTCGGACCTATGTTTGTTACCATTGGAAGACGTACAGAGAAACGTTGGGGAGCTTTGTTCACGTGCCTCACCACAAGAGCGATTCATCTAGAATTGGCTAACTCCCTATCAACCGACTCCATGATCCTCGCGCTACGAAGAATGATCGCCAGAAGAGGAACACCGAAAATTATCCTGAGCGACAACGGAACCAACTTCATCGGTGCCAACAGAGAAATCACTGCAGCCATCGAGACTCTGGGAAAAGAAGTAAACAAAATGGGCATCGTTTGGAAGTTCATCCCTCCTGGAGCCCCCCACATGGGCGGAGCCTGGGAAAGAATGGTGCGATCCGTAAAAGTCGCTCTCTCAGCAACACTACACGAGCGGCAACCTAAAGAAGAAATACTCCACACATTGCTTCTGGAGGCCGAGCACATCGTGAACTCGAGACCCCTCTTCTCCGTCAGCACCGACCCAGAAGAAGAAGAAGCCTTGACCCCGAACCATTTCCTCATCGGGCGCTCATGCGGAGCTACCCTCTTTGGCTCCTTCGACGACACAGAACTCATCGGTTCTCCCAACTGGAAGACATCCCAACGCTTGACCGATCATTTCTGGTCAAGGTGGTTGAGAGAGTACCTACCAACTCTCTCGCCACGCTACAACCAAGGTCCTCACTATCAGGACCCTACATTGGGCGACATAGTCCTGATCGTCGACCACACCCTGCCACGGTACTCGTGGCCACGCGGCGAGATAGTCGCCACTCATCCCGGACCAGACGGAAGAACCAGGATCGTAGACGTGCGAACTGCAGCGGGTGTCCTGCGGCGGCCAGCATCGCGCCTAGTCCTGATCGTACCAGCAACGTCGCCCCAACGAGATGGAGTGCAACGCACTGAGGGGGAGACTGTTGGCGACTACAAGAAGAACTGATTAATAATTAAGAATTTGATTAAACAATAAAAACCATTTTCTTATAGGTAAAATAGATAGGTAATTCGTTGTTACATTCTTAAGCATACGGATAGTTTTCATCTCCCATAGTTAATAATAAGTTTTATCAATACCTAATGTAGCTATAAACCAATCAATAAGAAACGTAGTTAGCACCCTACACATCCTCAAAAGGTAAATAAATATCTAAACTAATGGTATCACCCATAAAACAGGTTCTAACTCGACAAAAACACACAGGTAAAACATTAACAGGCACCTACACACACATACGCAACAAATGGTATCTCCCTCGAGCAAGCAAAAACTTGTCCGAACAGGTCTAAACCTGTCGAGAATTAGACTCATGCTTGACCAAAATATCCCGGCCTTTCTTATTGTTGATTGGTTTAGAAGCATTAAATATAAATAATTATCAGTGGGCCTACCCGCTACTTGTACCCTAGTAGAAAACTACTTAAGAAAAATTGAAATGTAAAACGAGTTAGTATTCCATAAGTGCGCGGCTTAATAAATGAAAAGTGTAAGTAATAAGGTGTTTCAATAAGAATCCCCTACAATTATCTTGTCTTTATATATATGTCGCAATCGGGTCGTATTCAGTGCGCCAGCGTCATCTGGTGGCGCTCGATGGAGTTGGTAGGGCACGCGTTATCGATTCTGGATGTAGGAGGCACTTCTCGTTTGGCGGGCGGCGCGTGCACCATTAAACCATCTCGCGTTCTGTGATACGTACCTAGTACCTACTTTTACTATACGTGCCTATTTGTCTACTGTGTTGTCTTATTGTATTGGAATTACAATAATCTGATTGTGTATACGAGTCTGTTTTGTTCGTCCAACACTACCCACCGACGCCCACAGTTAATAAGAGGACTAAAGATGAGTGTTAATGATGCCGGAGAAGGTCATCCTCCGTCATATATAAAACAGCATTGTTCGCCAAAAAAATAGTGAGCTGTTCAAAAAAGCTTCATAGCAACGCTATAGATCGACAACACAAGAATATCATCACGAATTGTCGTCCTCCAGCCTCAAAGACCGCCCTAATGCACAAAAGCGTCCTATGCATGGCTCCGAAAATATTCAATAGAATACCAACTGACGTTATAGATGTTTACACAATTTAAACGGGAACTAATTTTTTTTTTTTTAATGCTAATATACCATTGACAAAGTGTACCTAATAAATGAAATGATAATTATATATAAGACGGCGGGAAACCCAATGCACGCCGTCTCTGATGTTTCTGGTGTAATTCTTCGTAGGTAAATAGGTAGTTGGTTTTCAATCACACACAACACTTAACTCAAACCATTTATTTTCACTTAAATCTTTTACAGGCACTTTGCATTTTTCATTTAACAGTGAATCAGATAGTTTGAGTTACGAAAGGAATCTAGGCGCCCATTCCAAAACTAAGGTAGGTCTCATATGGAGAAGAACGGGCAAGAAACTCCACGGACACTCTTTTAAATCAAAACATTATGTTACAGAGATTTCATAATCCACAATTTACAATTCTTGTCCTTGTACACACTTTCATAGCGATACTGTCCGACCGCCATTCTTTTTCATCTCCCCAAGTGGGCGGAAGTACTGCGTATCGCACAGAAAGCAGTACTGAATCTTATTTCTTAGTAACTGTTATAAAATTTACTAACAATGGTCAAATGCTATCAGTTAATACTTTAATAATTAAACAATGCTAGCTTTCACAAATCCAATGGCGTTTTAAGGTGAAAGTTTAATTAGTAGTCATTACATTTTATATCACAAATATCACTACCTTACAACATTTCCGGATTTTCAAGGAATTTAATCAAACAATAGGAATTCACAAATAAATGTGTGTGTAAATTAATCTTGTTACTTTATCAGTTGTAAATTTTGACTGCAACTGATTTCGTTCTCGTATTAAAATATAACAGTCAGTTATTGATCATAAAACTCGCAATCCGCGCCATTTTTGGCACAGTAGGTAGCAATGTATCATAAACAAATGTACTGTGTCAAATGACCAAAAGGTTTAATGACTAAAAGCCCAAAGACAATAAAACAATTATTCCCTTTTAATTGTGGCTGTTTTAACTAAGACATCATAATTAGTTTCATAGTTATTTATCTAGTTTAACAAACCAGCAGTACTCTACGAGTTTTGTATTACAACCTGGCCAATAGATGGCGTTGCTCTCAAGGAAACCAATAGACACTTCACTGATGCATGCAAATGCTTATAATAGTATTCCAGAGAACAGGAGCACCGGCTTGATGGTGTTATCGCAATTAAATTAAATAGTTACGCATAAGATTACGTTATAATCTTGACAGATCCGCTTTCGCGGCGACACGGCCTTTCTGATCGGCGGTGCGCGCTCTGCACCTGCCGTTGCCCTCATTGTAGAGTTGAGTTGGTAGTTATCTGAAATATTGGAGATAAATTTTGTCGGCAGATTATTGTCGCTTTTATTGTCCTACAACATGCATTGTATTGTAGGACTCGGTAGTTAACAGTTTGAGCTTACATTGACAGCTTGTTGTAGATCTACCATCTACTTAATTTGTCTTTATTTGAAGCCTTAAATGCAATGGCATTTACATAAGCACACTTATCAAGTTTAGTGTGTAGTAGTAGCAGGCATTGTATGATCAGTTGTTAGCTGAATAGTTTCATCTTCATTAGCAGGTAATGCTCTGTGATAGACAGTCTTGTATTTGAATAAATTGATATGACACATTACAGCACACTTAACAAGTTTAGTGTGTGATAGTAGGCATTGCATGGTCAGCTGAGAGCTGAATGGTTTCATCCTCATTAAAGGGTAAAGCTCTATGATAGACAGTCTTGTATTTGAATAAATTGATATGACACGTTACATAACCACACTTGTTAAGTTAAGTGTGTAGTAGTAGGTATTGTATGATAAGCTGATAGCTGAATAGTTTCATCCTCATTAGAAGGTAATGCTCTGTGACACAGAGTCTTGTATTTGAATGCATTAATATTGCACTTTTCATAAGCACACTTGTTTAGTATAGTGTGTAGTATCATCAGCTGGCAGCTGGATAGTTTCATTCTCATGGGAAGGTAATGCTCTGTGGTAGTCTCACAAAGTCTTGGATTTGACAGGATATTAGGATGGGATCAGGAACACCGCTCTGTGCTGGCACAAAGTCTTTGATTTGATAGGATTAAAGGGTAAGGAGTTTAGGACCATTGCTCCGTGGCAGGCACGAAGTCTTGTATTTGCCAGGATATTAGGAACCAGGCTCTGGGCGGTCTTGTGCGCCGTGAACCCAGCGGGATAACATGAGAGAATTGCCGGTCAAGTTCTCCGGTCTTATTTATAGTTTATTTCATTATTAGTTACCTCAAGGGCTTACTAATAGTTTTTTTTTGTTTTTTTTTTATTCTTTTTTTTTTTTCATGGTTAGTTACCTCAAGGGCTTACTAATAGATAATTATCTATTGTGATCATTCTTAGTGAACATCGATGAAGACTAATACTTTGTTGTGGGTATTACTTTTTGAGTTATTTATCAGTTGCCCCACAGATACTAATAGTACAATAATAATTAATTCTAGCCTATTGTAAAATAGGCAAGGATTAACTGTTACAGGCAGAATTGCAAAAATATAAAGATGGTAAATATAATTCAAAAAGTAGGTACTTTGGTGCATAACATGTGAGCATCATGTAGGCAGGTACTACTAACTTGGCTATTGTATTGAGCTTTTGTCACAGCAAAGTAGCAGTGTTAGCAAAGTGAGTGGAAAGTATTTTGAAAACTTCTCACCTTTTATTTTAGCTATGTTGTGTTGAATAGCAAGCTGGTCTGCAGTTGGTTGCGCCTGAACCGGCGACACGGTCATTTGTTCAACAGGCTGCAGCGGAGTTGCCTTTTAATGCAACCTTGATCAACAATCTGCTTGATGGGGTAGGGTAGCAGTCATTGTTAAATGCCCTTGACAGATTCTTAGAGGAGTTTGGGTACCACCCGGTACACAATTCATGTTGAATATCTGAAAAATGCTTCAAAGCTAGTCTAAGGGTGCCAAATGTATAAATGCACCCTTTTAATGTTGATGCTTTATATTCATGTTGAATGTCAATGAACCAATCCATCCCATGCCGATTTTGGCTACGGTGACTGTTTTTGTTTTCAACAACTGTAGGTAACAAGCATGTGCTCTTATGTGGCTAATGTAACCTATCTTGACTGTAGAGGTACGTGCACAGTGCAGACACGTTAGAATGCTATTGTGGTAATGATATTGTAAGTTGGAGGATGGTTTATTCTTGAAGTGTTCTCGCTTGCTGTCAAGATCTCTCGTCTGCTGGTCTTCAAAGTCATAAATATTTTGTTGTACCAAATGGCTCCAAACAAGCGCATTCTGTGCCAACTCCTCCCAACGAGAGGGATCTATGTTGCAACTCTTCATATGTCTTTTCTCAATATCTTTGTATCTGTGGAACTGGCCGCCTTGTTTCTGCAAGTTGAATATATTAGTCAGCTAAAACCCTGTATATAAGTCTGGGTCAGCCAGCTTTTTCTTGAGGAAGGCAGTCTTGTTGATGATGATCATGACTTCCAACTTGATTTCATCTCATTCCTGAAGTAGTTGGGTGTAGCATGTAACTTTAGAAGACTCAAATTTCTCTATGGATGCCCATAGTAATTTTGTTATGATATCCTTATAGATTGGTTGGTTGTCATTTTCTCTTTGTTACAACAATCACCTGCAATGTGAAAAGCAAGGCAGATAAATAATAGTGCAGGAAAATATGTTCCTACTATTTTAGTAGAAGCTAGTAGTTATAAATTAATTAAATCTATTGTTTTATAACAGCATTACAGGTAGATGAAGTTAATTGGAATTACAAGAGAAAGTTAAACAGAAAGAAATTGTTATAAAAAAACAGTGCTGTTTGTTTTTGCTGTGTATGCATAAAAGCATGTTGTAAACTATGCTTTCCTCCAATGTATCAAACTGTGTTTACATTGTTAATTTTTGTTTTATGTTTCATAGTTATCTCTTGATATATTTTTACAAACCGATTTCATAACTAAATGTTTCTGTATGAATCTTGCAATCCATCCACTATATGTTTCAAGTTTAACAGAGTTATTTGGAAAATCTAATCATCAGTTGAAGTTCTCATGAATATGAATTTTATGAAATTACGATCAATCAATTGATTTTACTCAAGTGGCACTAAAATAGAAATCGCATACGATTATATTCCAGACAATTTAGCAAAACGCAATAACACACTACTCCAATAATATTTGAATAGTGACATTGATGTGATATTGAACAATTGTAAAATAAGATTTGTTATGTCATTCACTATTCAGTAAGCTTACTCGAAGCGTTCTATTCTATTTTTTGGAGGGTTAGGCACAGCCAATGTCGATCATTCTGCCAATGATTAAAGTGAATTGGAAAAACAAGTTAGCTTTGTTATAGGAAAGTAACTAATCAATGCATAACCTGGAAATGGTGTATAAGGTCCTGAACTTTGCACTAAAAACAAGCTATAGTCAATTTGCACGACAATGGTGCAAATTTAAGTTATGACAAGTCTGTAATCAATCATGTCTACTGAATGTTTTTCTAGTAAGTGCGAATGCAGGCAACAAAAAAATCTTGAAATTGTCAAAAAGCACTTAAGTAGTTAAATGTTGCAGGTACAAATTCAACAAAACAAGTTTGAAATCCATTTCTTAAAAGCTTATCTTATATTCATTTAACTTTACTCCCACAAGTGTCAAGCAAATGGTGACAGTAGCTTTTAACCTTGCCACAGGACTGTTATCAAATATATTGTACAACAACAAAAACTAAAATAATAAAACAAAATACTTCCCGGGAATGATGATGCAATGCATCAATGGTCTGTTTATTATGTTTGCTTTTCTGGTGGCAAACCTTTGTTTATTCTGCTGCTTCGGTCATTCTGTGCTGAGCATGCTGTTCTGTTTGAATGCACCATGAGGCTCAACCAAAATTTCTTAATTTGTTTCTTTGTCATTGACTGTTTCTCTTCTAAGAATGCTGCTGATTTAACAGGTTTTGCCATGTTATGTTCTTAGCGTCAGTTGTGATCATATTGCAGTAGGCCACAGCATGTTGCCGTCTACCAGCCAAGTAGATGAAAATGCACACAACTTTATAGGCTACTGGCTTATTACTTATGCATCAGACCTTAAGTTCATTATGTGCGTCTGCGCGCAAAATCGTTCTTTCTTAAGTCTTCCATAACATGTTTCCATTGCCACTGCCAACACCCGTGGCAATCATTATTATTATGAGCAGATATCATGTTTCCATCAGGCTTGTACTTTGAAAGTCAGAAATATCTGTGGTCTTGGCTGTGGCTGGGCGATTTGGATGTCCGGCATAAGCATGAGCGGAAGGGGATCGCTTGGGCGATCCCACTTCTGATAAGACGGCGGGAAACCCAATGCACGCCGTCTCTGATGTTTCTGGTGTAATTCTTCGTAGGTAAATAGGTAGTTGGTTTTCAATCACACACAACACTTAACTCAAACCATTTATTTTCACTTAAATCTTTTACAGGCACTTTGCATTTTTCATTTAACAGTGAATCAGATAGTTTGAGTTACGAAAGGAATCTAGGCGCCCATTCCAAAACTAAGGTAGGTCTCATATGGAGAAGAACGGGCAAGAAACTCCACGGACACTCTTTTAAATCAAAACATTATGTTACAGAGATTTCATAATCCACAATTTACAATTCTTGTCCTTGTACACACTTTCATAGCGATACTGTCCGACCGCCATTCTTTTTCATCTCCCCAAGTGGGCGGAAGTACTGCGTATCGCACAGAAAGCAGTACTGAATCTTATTTCTTAGTAACTGTTATAAAATTTACTAACAATGGTCAAATGCTATCAGTTAATACTTTAATAATTAAACAATGCTAGCTTTCACAAATCCAATGGCGTTTTAAGGTGAAAGTTTAATTAGTAGTCATTACATTTTATATCACAAATATCACTACCTTACAACATTTCCGGATTTTCAAGGAATTTAATCAAACAATAGGAATTCACAAATAAATGTGTGTGTAAATTAATCTTGTTACTTTATCAGTTGTAAATTTTGACTGCAACTGATTTCGTTCTCGTATTAAAATATAACAGTCAGTTATTGATCATAAAACTCGCAATCCGCGCCATTTTTGGCACAGTAGGTAGCAATGTATCATAAACAAATGTACTGTGTCAAATGACCAAAAGGTTTAATGACTAAAAGCCCAAAGACAATAAAACAATTATTCCCTTTTAATTGTGGCTGTTTTAACTAAGACATCATAATTAGTTTCATAGTTATTTATCTAGTTTAACAAACCAGCAGTACTCTACGAGTTTTGTATTACAACCTGGCCAATAGATGGCGTTGCTCTCAAGGAAACCAATAGACACTTCACTGATGCATGCAAATGCTTATAATAGTATTCCAGAGAACAGGAGCACCGGCTTGATGGTGTTATCGCAATTAAATTAAATAGTTACGCATAAGATTACGTTATAATCTTGACAGATCCGCTTTCGCGGCGACACGGCCTTTCTGATCGGCGGTGCGCGCTCTGCACCTGCCGTTGCCCTCATTGTAGAGTTGAGTTGGTAGTTATCTGAAATATTGGAGATAAATTTTGTCGGCAGATTATTGTCGCTTTTATTGTCCTACAACATGCATTGTATTGTAGGACTCGGTAGTTAACAGTTTGAGCTTACATTGACAGCTTGTTGTAGATCTACCATCTACTTAATTTGTCTTTATTTGAAGCCTTAAATGCAATGGCATTTACATAAGCACACTTATCAAGTTTAGTGTGTAGTAGTAGCAGGCATTGTATGATCAGTTGTTAGCTGAATAGTTTCATCTTCATTAGCAGGTAATGCTCTGTGATAGACAGTCTTGTATTTGAATAAATTGATATGACACATTACAGCACACTTAACAAGTTTAGTGTGTGATAGTAGGCATTGCATGGTCAGCTGAGAGCTGAATGGTTTCATCCTCATTAAAGGGTAAAGCTCTATGATAGACAGTCTTGTATTTGAATAAATTGATATGACACGTTACATAACCACACTTGTTAAGTTAAGTGTGTAGTAGTAGGTATTGTATGATAAGCTGATAGCTGAATAGTTTCATCCTCATTAGAAGGTAATGCTCTGTGACACAGAGTCTTGTATTTGAATGCATTAATATTGCACTTTTCATAAGCACACTTGTTTAGTATAGTGTGTAGTATCATCAGCTGGCAGCTGGATAGTTTCATTCTCATGGGAAGGTAATGCTCTGTGGTAGTCTCACAAAGTCTTGGATTTGACAGGATATTAGGATGGGATCAGGAACACCGCTCTGTGCTGGCACAAAGTCTTTGATTTGATAGGATTAAAGGGTAAGGAGTTTAGGACCATTGCTCCGTGGCAGGCACGAAGTCTTGTATTTGCCAGGATATTAGGAACCAGGCTCTGGGCGGTCTTGTGCGCCGTGAACCCAGCGGGATAACATGAGAGAATTGCCGGTCAAGTTCTCCGGTCTTATTTATAGTTTATTTCATTATTAGTTACCTCAAGGGCTTACTAATAGTTTTTTTTTGTTTTTTTTTTATTCTTTTTTTTTTTTCATGGTTAGTTACCTCAAGGGCTTACTAATAGATAATTATCTATTGTGATCATTCTTAGTGAACATCGATGAAGACTAATACTTTGTTGTGGGTATTACTTTTTGAGTTATTTATCAGTTGCCCCACAGATACTAATAGTACAATAATAATTAATTCTAGCCTATTGTAAAATAGGCAAGGATTAACTGTTACAGGCAGAATTGCAAAAATATAAAGATGGTAAATATAATTCAAAAAGTAGGTACTTTGGTGCATAACATGTGAGCATCATGTAGGCAGGTACTACTAACTTGGCTATTGTATTGAGCTTTTGTCACAGCAAAGTAGCAGTGTTAGCAAAGTGAGTGGAAAGTATTTTGAAAACTTCTCACCTTTTATTTTAGCTATGTTGTGTTGAATAGCAAGCTGGTCTGCAGTTGGTTGCGCCTGAACCGGCGACACGGTCATTTGTTCAACAGGCTGCAGCGGAGTTGCCTTTTAATGCAACCTTGATCAACAATCTGCTTGATGGGGTAGGGTAGCAGTCATTGTTAAATGCCCTTGACAGATTCTTAGAGGAGTTTGGGTACCACCCGGTACACAATTCATGTTGAATATCTGAAAAATGCTTCAAAGCTAGTCTAAGGGTGCCAAATGTATAAATGCACCCTTTTAATGTTGATGCTTTATATTCATGTTGAATGTCAATGAACCAATCCATCCCATGCCGATTTTGGCTACGGTGACTGTTTTTGTTTTCAACAACTGTAGGTAACAAGCATGTGCTCTTATGTGGCTAATGTAACCTATCTTGACTGTAGAGGTACGTGCACAGTGCAGACACGTTAGAATGCTATTGTGGTAATGATATTGTAAGTTGGAGGATGGTTTATTCTTGAAGTGTTCTCGCTTGCTGTCAAGATCTCTCGTCTGCTGGTCTTCAAAGTCATAAATATTTTGTTGTACCAAATGGCTCCAAACAAGCGCATTCTGTGCCAACTCCTCCCAACGAGAGGGATCTATGTTGCAACTCTTCATATGTCTTTTCTCAATATCTTTGTATCTGTGGAACTGGCCGCCTTGTTTCTGCAAGTTGAATATATTAGTCAGCTAAAACCCTGTATATAAGTCTGGGTCAGCCAGCTTTTTCTTGAGGAAGGCAGTCTTGTTGATGATGATCATGACTTCCAACTTGATTTCATCTCATTCCTGAAGTAGTTGGGTGTAGCATGTAACTTTAGAAGACTCAAATTTCTCTATGGATGCCCATAGTAATTTTGTTATGATATCCTTATAGATTGGTTGGTTGTCATTTTCTCTTTGTTACAACAATCACCTGCAATGTGAAAAGCAAGGCAGATAAATAATAGTGCAGGAAAATATGTTCCTACTATTTTAGTAGAAGCTAGTAGTTATAAATTAATTAAATCTATTGTTTTATAACAGCATTACAGGTAGATGAAGTTAATTGGAATTACAAGAGAAAGTTAAACAGAAAGAAATTGTTATAAAAAAACAGTGCTGTTTGTTTTTGCTGTGTATGCATAAAAGCATGTTGTAAACTATGCTTTCCTCCAATGTATCAAACTGTGTTTACATTGTTAATTTTTGTTTTATGTTTCATAGTTATCTCTTGATATATTTTTACAAACCGATTTCATAACTAAATGTTTCTGTATGAATCTTGCAATCCATCCACTATATGTTTCAAGTTTAACAGAGTTATTTGGAAAATCTAATCATCAGTTGAAGTTCTCATGAATATGAATTTTATGAAATTACGATCAATCAATTGATTTTACTCAAGTGGCACTAAAATAGAAATCGCATACGATTATATTCCAGACAATTTAGCAAAACGCAATAACACACTACTCCAATAATATTTGAATAGTGACATTGATGTGATATTGAACAATTGTAAAATAAGATTTGTTATGTCATTCACTATTCAGTAAGCTTACTCGAAGCGTTCTATTCTATTTTTTGGAGGGTTAGGCACAGCCAATGTCGATCATTCTGCCAATGATTAAAGTGAATTGGAAAAACAAGTTAGCTTTGTTATAGGAAAGTAACTAATCAATGCATAACCTGGAAATGGTGTATAAGGTCCTGAACTTTGCACTAAAAACAAGCTATAGTCAATTTGCACGACAATGGTGCAAATTTAAGTTATGACAAGTCTGTAATCAATCATGTCTACTGAATGTTTTTCTAGTAAGTGCGAATGCAGGCAACAAAAAAATCTTGAAATTGTCAAAAAGCACTTAAGTAGTTAAATGTTGCAGGTACAAATTCAACAAAACAAGTTTGAAATCCATTTCTTAAAAGCTTATCTTATATTCATTTAACTTTACTCCCACAAGTGTCAAGCAAATGGTGACAGTAGCTTTTAACCTTGCCACAGGACTGTTATCAAATATATTGTACAACAACAAAAACTAAAATAATAAAACAAAATACTTCCCGGGAATGATGATGCAATGCATCAATGGTCTGTTTATTATGTTTGCTTTTCTGGTGGCAAACCTTTGTTTATTCTGCTGCTTCGGTCATTCTGTGCTGAGCATGCTGTTCTGTTTGAATGCACCATGAGGCTCAACCAAAATTTCTTAATTTGTTTCTTTGTCATTGACTGTTTCTCTTCTAAGAATGCTGCTGATTTAACAGGTTTTGCCATGTTATGTTCTTAGCGTCAGTTGTGATCATATTGCAGTAGGCCACAGCATGTTGCCGTCTACCAGCCAAGTAGATGAAAATGCACACAACTTTATAGGCTACTGGCTTATTACTTATGCATCAGACCTTAAGTTCATTATGTGCGTCTGCGCGCAAAATCGTTCTTTCTTAAGTCTTCCATAACATGTTTCCATTGCCACTGCCAACACCCGTGGCAATCATTATTATTATGAGCAGATATCATGTTTCCATCAGGCTTGTACTTTGAAAGTCAGAAATATCTGTGGTCTTGGCTGTGGCTGGGCGATTTGGATGTCCGGCATAAGCATGAGCGGAAGGGGATCGCTTGGGCGATCCCACTTCTGATAAGACGGCGGGAAACCCAATGCACGCCGTCTCTGATGTTTCTGGTGTAATTCTTCGTAGGTAAATAGGTAGTTGGTTTTCAATCACACACAACACTTAACTCAAACCATTTATTTTCACTTAAATCTTTTACAGGCACTTTGCATTTTTCATTTAACAGTGAATCAGATAGTTTGAGTTACGAAAGGAATCTAGGCGCCCATTCCAAAACTAAGGTAGGTCTCATATGGAGAAGAACGGGCAAGAAACTCCACGGACACTCTTTTAAATCAAAACATTATGTTACAGAGATTTCATAATCCACAATTTACAATTCTTGTCCTTGTACACACTTTCATAGCGATACTGTCCGACCGCCATTCTTTTTCATCTCCCCAAGTGGGCGGAAGTACTGCGTATCGCACAGAAAGCAGTACTGAATCTTATTTCTTAGTAACTGTTATAAAATTTACTAACAATGGTCAAATGCTATCAGTTAATACTTTAATAATTAAACAATGCTAGCTTTCACAAATCCAATGGCGTTTTAAGGTGAAAGTTTAATTAGTAGTCATTACATTTTATATCACAAATATCACTACCTTACAACATTTCCGGATTTTCAAGGAATTTAATCAAACAATAGGAATTCACAAATAAATGTGTGTGTAAATTAATCTTGTTACTTTATCAGTTGTAAATTTTGACTGCAACTGATTTCGTTCTCGTATTAAAATATAACAGTCAGTTATTGATCATAAAACTCGCAATCCGCGCCATTTTTGGCACAGTAGGTAGCAATGTATCATAAACAAATGTACTGTGTCAAATGACCAAAAGGTTTAATGACTAAAAGCCCAAAGACAATAAAACAATTATTCCCTTTTAATTGTGGCTGTTTTAACTAAGACATCATAATTAGTTTCATAGTTATTTATCTAGTTTAACAAACCAGCAGTACTCTACGAGTTTTGTATTACAACCTGGCCAATAGATGGCGTTGCTCTCAAGGAAACCAATAGACACTTCACTGATGCATGCAAATGCTTATAATAGTATTCCAGAGAACAGGAGCACCGGCTTGATGGTGTTATCGCAATTAAATTAAATAGTTACGCATAAGATTACGTTATAATCTTGACAGATCCGCTTTCGCGGCGACACGGCCTTTCTGATCGGCGGTGCGCGCTCTGCACCTGCCGTTGCCCTCATTGTAGAGTTGAGTTGGTAGTTATCTGAAATATTGGAGATAAATTTTGTCGGCAGATTATTGTCGCTTTTATTGTCCTACAACATGCATTGTATTGTAGGACTCGGTAGTTAACAGTTTGAGCTTACATTGACAGCTTGTTGTAGATCTACCATCTACTTAATTTGTCTTTATTTGAAGCCTTAAATGCAATGGCATTTACATAAGCACACTTATCAAGTTTAGTGTGTAGTAGTAGCAGGCATTGTATGATCAGTTGTTAGCTGAATAGTTTCATCTTCATTAGCAGGTAATGCTCTGTGATAGACAGTCTTGTATTTGAATAAATTGATATGACACATTACAGCACACTTAACAAGTTTAGTGTGTGATAGTAGGCATTGCATGGTCAGCTGAGAGCTGAATGGTTTCATCCTCATTAAAGGGTAAAGCTCTATGATAGACAGTCTTGTATTTGAATAAATTGATATGACACGTTACATAACCACACTTGTTAAGTTAAGTGTGTAGTAGTAGGTATTGTATGATAAGCTGATAGCTGAATAGTTTCATCCTCATTAGAAGGTAATGCTCTGTGACACAGAGTCTTGTATTTGAATGCATTAATATTGCACTTTTCATAAGCACACTTGTTTAGTATAGTGTGTAGTATCATCAGCTGGCAGCTGGATAGTTTCATTCTCATGGGAAGGTAATGCTCTGTGGTAGTCTCACAAAGTCTTGGATTTGACAGGATATTAGGATGGGATCAGGAACACCGCTCTGTGCTGGCACAAAGTCTTTGATTTGATAGGATTAAAGGGTAAGGAGTTTAGGACCATTGCTCCGTGGCAGGCACGAAGTCTTGTATTTGCCAGGATATTAGGAACCAGGCTCTGGGCGGTCTTGTGCGCCGTGAACCCAGCGGGATAACATGAGAGAATTGCCGGTCAAGTTCTCCGGTCTTATTTATAGTTTATTTCATTATTAGTTACCTCAAGGGCTTACTAATAGTTTTTTTTTGTTTTTTTTTTATTCTTTTTTTTTTTTCATGGTTAGTTACCTCAAGGGCTTACTAATAGATAATTATCTATTGTGATCATTCTTAGTGAACATCGATGAAGACTAATACTTTGTTGTGGGTATTACTTTTTGAGTTATTTATCAGTTGCCCCACAGATACTAATAGTACAATAATAATTAATTCTAGCCTATTGTAAAATAGGCAAGGATTAACTGTTACAGGCAGAATTGCAAAAATATAAAGATGGTAAATATAATTCAAAAAGTAGGTACTTTGGTGCATAACATGTGAGCATCATGTAGGCAGGTACTACTAACTTGGCTATTGTATTGAGCTTTTGTCACAGCAAAGTAGCAGTGTTAGCAAAGTGAGTGGAAAGTATTTTGAAAACTTCTCACCTTTTATTTTAGCTATGTTGTGTTGAATAGCAAGCTGGTCTGCAGTTGGTTGCGCCTGAACCGGCGACACGGTCATTTGTTCAACAGGCTGCAGCGGAGTTGCCTTTTAATGCAACCTTGATCAACAATCTGCTTGATGGGGTAGGGTAGCAGTCATTGTTAAATGCCCTTGACAGATTCTTAGAGGAGTTTGGGTACCACCCGGTACACAATTCATGTTGAATATCTGAAAAATGCTTCAAAGCTAGTCTAAGGGTGCCAAATGTATAAATGCACCCTTTTAATGTTGATGCTTTATATTCATGTTGAATGTCAATGAACCAATCCATCCCATGCCGATTTTGGCTACGGTGACTGTTTTTGTTTTCAACAACTGTAGGTAACAAGCATGTGCTCTTATGTGGCTAATGTAACCTATCTTGACTGTAGAGGTACGTGCACAGTGCAGACACGTTAGAATGCTATTGTGGTAATGATATTGTAAGTTGGAGGATGGTTTATTCTTGAAGTGTTCTCGCTTGCTGTCAAGATCTCTCGTCTGCTGGTCTTCAAAGTCATAAATATTTTGTTGTACCAAATGGCTCCAAACAAGCGCATTCTGTGCCAACTCCTCCCAACGAGAGGGATCTATGTTGCAACTCTTCATATGTCTTTTCTCAATATCTTTGTATCTGTGGAACTGGCCGCCTTGTTTCTGCAAGTTGAATATATTAGTCAGCTAAAACCCTGTATATAAGTCTGGGTCAGCCAGCTTTTTCTTGAGGAAGGCAGTCTTGTTGATGATGATCATGACTTCCAACTTGATTTCATCTCATTCCTGAAGTAGTTGGGTGTAGCATGTAACTTTAGAAGACTCAAATTTCTCTATGGATGCCCATAGTAATTTTGTTATGATATCCTTATAGATTGGTTGGTTGTCATTTTCTCTTTGTTACAACAATCACCTGCAATGTGAAAAGCAAGGCAGATAAATAATAGTGCAGGAAAATATGTTCCTACTATTTTAGTAGAAGCTAGTAGTTATAAATTAATTAAATCTATTGTTTTATAACAGCATTACAGGTAGATGAAGTTAATTGGAATTACAAGAGAAAGTTAAACAGAAAGAAATTGTTATAAAAAAACAGTGCTGTTTGTTTTTGCTGTGTATGCATAAAAGCATGTTGTAAACTATGCTTTCCTCCAATGTATCAAACTGTGTTTACATTGTTAATTTTTGTTTTATGTTTCATAGTTATCTCTTGATATATTTTTACAAACCGATTTCATAACTAAATGTTTCTGTATGAATCTTGCAATCCATCCACTATATGTTTCAAGTTTAACAGAGTTATTTGGAAAATCTAATCATCAGTTGAAGTTCTCATGAATATGAATTTTATGAAATTACGATCAATCAATTGATTTTACTCAAGTGGCACTAAAATAGAAATCGCATACGATTATATTCCAGACAATTTAGCAAAACGCAATAACACACTACTCCAATAATATTTGAATAGTGACATTGATGTGATATTGAACAATTGTAAAATAAGATTTGTTATGTCATTCACTATTCAGTAAGCTTACTCGAAGCGTTCTATTCTATTTTTTGGAGGGTTAGGCACAGCCAATGTCGATCATTCTGCCAATGATTAAAGTGAATTGGAAAAACAAGTTAGCTTTGTTATAGGAAAGTAACTAATCAATGCATAACCTGGAAATGGTGTATAAGGTCCTGAACTTTGCACTAAAAACAAGCTATAGTCAATTTGCACGACAATGGTGCAAATTTAAGTTATGACAAGTCTGTAATCAATCATGTCTACTGAATGTTTTTCTAGTAAGTGCGAATGCAGGCAACAAAAAAATCTTGAAATTGTCAAAAAGCACTTAAGTAGTTAAATGTTGCAGGTACAAATTCAACAAAACAAGTTTGAAATCCATTTCTTAAAAGCTTATCTTATATTCATTTAACTTTACTCCCACAAGTGTCAAGCAAATGGTGACAGTAGCTTTTAACCTTGCCACAGGACTGTTATCAAATATATTGTACAACAACAAAAACTAAAATAATAAAACAAAATACTTCCCGGGAATGATGATGCAATGCATCAATGGTCTGTTTATTATGTTTGCTTTTCTGGTGGCAAACCTTTGTTTATTCTGCTGCTTCGGTCATTCTGTGCTGAGCATGCTGTTCTGTTTGAATGCACCATGAGGCTCAACCAAAATTTCTTAATTTGTTTCTTTGTCATTGACTGTTTCTCTTCTAAGAATGCTGCTGATTTAACAGGTTTTGCCATGTTATGTTCTTAGCGTCAGTTGTGATCATATTGCAGTAGGCCACAGCATGTTGCCGTCTACCAGCCAAGTAGATGAAAATGCACACAACTTTATAGGCTACTGGCTTATTACTTATGCATCAGACCTTAAGTTCATTATGTGCGTCTGCGCGCAAAATCGTTCTTTCTTAAGTCTTCCATAACATGTTTCCATTGCCACTGCCAACACCCGTGGCAATCATTATTATTATGAGCAGATATCATGTTTCCATCAGGCTTGTACTTTGAAAGTCAGAAATATCTGTGGTCTTGGCTGTGGCTGGGCGATTTGGATGTCCGGCATAAGCATGAGCGGAAGGGGATCGCTTGGGCGATCCCACTTCTGATAAGACGGCGGGAAACCCAATGCACGCCGTCTCTGATGTTTCTGGTGTAATTCTTCGTAGGTAAATAGGTAGTTGGTTTTCAATCACACACAACACTTAACTCAAACCATTTATTTTCACTTAAATCTTTTACAGGCACTTTGCATTTTTCATTTAACAGTGAATCAGATAGTTTGAGTTACGAAAGGAATCTAGGCGCCCATTCCAAAACTAAGGTAGGTCTCATATGGAGAAGAACGGGCAAGAAACTCCACGGACACTCTTTTAAATCAAAACATTATGTTACAGAGATTTCATAATCCACAATTTACAATTCTTGTCCTTGTACACACTTTCATAGCGATACTGTCCGACCGCCATTCTTTTTCATCTCCCCAAGTGGGCGGAAGTACTGCGTATCGCACAGAAAGCAGTACTGAATCTTATTTCTTAGTAACTGTTATAAAATTTACTAACAATGGTCAAATGCTATCAGTTAATACTTTAATAATTAAACAATGCTAGCTTTCACAAATCCAATGGCGTTTTAAGGTGAAAGTTTAATTAGTAGTCATTACATTAATTTTTATATCACAAATATCACTACCTTACAACATTTCCGGATTTTCAAGGAATTTAATCAAACAATAGGAATTCACAAATAAATGTGTGTGTAAATTAATCTTGTTACTTTATCAGTTGTAAATTTTGACTGCAACTGATTTCGTTCTCGTATTAAAATATAACAGTCAGTTATTGATCATAAAACTCGCAATCCGCGCCATTTTTGGCACAGTAGGTAGCAATGTATCATAAACAAATGTACTGTGTCAAATGACCAAAAGGTTTAATGACTAAAAGCCCAAAGACAATAAAACAATTATTCCCTTTTAATTGTGGCTGTTTTAACTAAGACATCATAATTAGTTTCATAGTTATTTATCTAGTTTAACAAACCAGCAGTACTCTACGAGTTTTGTATTACAACCTGGCCAATAGATGGCGTTGCTCTCAAGGAAACCAATAGACACTTCACTGATGCATGCAAATGCTTATAATAGTATTCCAGAGAACAGGAGCACCGGCTTGATGGTGTTATCGCAATTAAATTAAATAGTTACGCATAAGATTACGTTATAATCTTGACAGATCCGCTTTCGCGGCGACATATATTTATGCTTGCAAATTAAAAAACGTGACTTATTTTTTTTTTTGTGTTCTGAATATTTCTTTTTTAAGTAATTGTCTGCTAAATGTTTGTTATAAAAATTTGTTGTAAAATATTTAAATTTCTGTTGTATGTAATATTGATTTTAAATTCTTATAATGTTAAATAGTGTATGCCCTAATGGGTAGTTTTTGAGTTACCATAACCTAACTATATTACTTAATGTATCACCAAAAATCACACTAATAAATACTTTGACTTTGACATTGACTTTAGGGTAAGATAGGCAGTCGCTCCATATGAAATACTGGTATTCAGCTGCATTCGATTATGCTGGAAGCCGATCCCAACATAGTTGGGAAACGCTAGTCAGATCATGACGAGATAGTTAAACACATTTCTAAGAAAATTATTCCATTGGAAATAAAATAAGGCAGCAATTGAAATACGGAAGCAGCTGCTGGACGAGGCATCCGGTTGATCACCTCTGATTTTGCATCACTATCAAATATAACAATATAACTGAAAGGAGCACTTTTCAAACAGTCTGATGGCATCAAATCTGAGAATAGCATAATCAGCCTATATGATTCCCACTGCTGGGACACAGGCCTCTTGATGACAGGGAATGGGCTCTAATCCACTATGCAGGCCCAGTGCGGGTTGGTAGAGATATCACATATCTTCGAATTTTTGGTTCTAGAATAAATAGATTTTCTCACGATGTTTTTCTTTTCATCGTTTTCAAGTCTAGAGTTTGTCTGGGTTTGAACCGTAAGTCGGAGCCGCTACCACTTGGCCACCACTGTTCTAACTCTGAAAATAAACGAACTAAAATAACTGCATCAATTGCTTGCAAAGTTAGCTTACTTTAAACTTTTGCAGTCAGGGTTTTAAATTTTTTACTAAGTATGTGTAACGAAACAAAATCATTACCTAAGAGAATTGTATTACAAGCCCACCGCATTTCGAACGGACAAATTTCCCAGGCCACAATTAAGTAGAACGGTCCGGAAAACATCAGTCAACCGGCCTCGTAGCGGACACGGCCCGGATAACCGGGGAGTCCGCCGGATAACACGGCGAGAACGAATAATTTACCGCCCCGGTTGTTACTTGTACCTGGAGTTGTCTTTTGAGGTACAACCTCACCTTTTAATTGTGTTCTCTTGTTATGTGTTAGCTTTTATTATAAAAAAATGTCTTGTGAATCTATTTCCACAAGTTAAAAAAAAAATGGTAAAGTCCTTTTAATGATAAACGATTTTATTTCTGTAATTAGTTTTGTACAAACACTTACACGTCAATCATATTTTGAAACTAGATAAGGTCCGGCGTTTCCTGTCTGGCTACTCTGAAAAGAAAAGCTGAAACAAACTCAGAGGCCACAAGACACAAAACCCAAACAAACACACTGAGAAGATCATATAGACTGGTGTCTAAAATGGTCTTTAGAAGAAAGACCCTCACAGTTTAAGTGGACCTGTCCAGTCTCAACTCGGAACTTGAGGAGCTCAACATGGAGCAGTAGCTCTTCCAAGCGTTTTTCGTTCTTCTTGTAATTTCTTTATCTTGCCTCACCTGGAAAGAGACTACTTGGCCCATGTAAAGGTATTCCTGGAAATGTTGTATTGTCTCCCCATTTACTTTTATGCTTTCAGGTGTTTCGTTACACACAACTTTGGTTTCCGACATATTCACAGAAAAGTTTACATAATTAAAATTAATCATACATACAAGAAATCTAGATGTTTAGACAGCTCTTAAAACCGTGTGAAGCAAGGACTCTGGTCTTCTATAATCTACTTAAACTAATGTGGCGGACATCTACAATGCCCCACATACGAAACTTAAAATCAACAAATGTGGAAAATCACAAAAAGTGAAGTGGCGCCATCTACAATGCTATATGCGAACTAGTCAAGACTTGACGTCACACCGCAACTACATCAGCTACATCGCGCAAGCAGAGTTTACCGTGCGATCTACATATATACAAGATCCCGACATCAATCGTCGGGCAGTTGTCCACCAGACACAGCACCCGTCTGGTCGGAGGATCCTCCTTTACCATAGAGTATGAGTGAACTTCACACCCTGTTCCTCATACCTCTATACTAGTATACAATAAAATTACTAGGCGTGTTCGTCTGTGTTACAGTCTTCTTCGAAACTACATAGATAATATTGATGCGGGTTTCATCATCAGTTTACACACACGCACACGCAAAAGTTGTTCTGTGAACTTAGAGGGTTTCACTGATGATTACGTATAATTTTAGCTGCCAACTTTGCTGTCCGTTTTTTATTGCTGAATGGGCCTGCTCTTGACCTCGATTAATCCAAATAACTTTTCAACTGTATCTGAAAATAGAAAAGGAATCTTTTTATTACATTGCTACAGCTGAAGTGTAGGAGGATGCGTAGGTTTCCTTTGAGCAAATGATTACCTAAGGCTTAAAAGTAGGTACATAGCGTGGGATGGTCCTTAGTGTACTTTGAATTAAATCTTTACTTAAAGTCAAGGTCAAAGAATTTATTTTTGAGCACATAAAAGCCACTTTTGAAAGTCAACATTTACTCACGTTAATGTACAATTGGTTTTAATCGCCCATTCCAAAAACTGTTTTCGTATGACGAAGAATGGGGAAGAAACTCCACCGTTACCCTTTTGAAATTAATTTATAATTTATTAATTATTAATTATTTTGTAAATGTAAATTATAATAATATAATTATATGTCGAAACGAAGACATCTTGAAGAAGATTACTATAGCACAAAAGGTAAAACGACGGTTTGTGTTTTATGCATAACAAGCGCATGTCTATCTTTCTATCTTTTTACAAGCTTTTATATAGGTTTTTTTATTAATAAAAACTAAAATTACTAAGTCAATTAATTTTGTGACATATACCTACATGTGCTCAGCTTACATCATTGTAAATTATGGGATTTTCCTACGTGAACGTTTCCTACCTACGTGAGATACCTAAAGTAATCACAGAATGTAAATGAATGTTTAAAAAAATGGTAAATTATACAATTACATTACACACACATGCAACCAGTTTGATTTTGTCGAGACTCTAGATTGTCCTTTGGGCCAGGATCAGCACGTTTCCAAGCATTCTTACCTTGAATATAATCCTCTAATTAATTTTTTTATTTACCTATCTTGGATTCAGGTAACGTTTTGTGACTGCGGTGAAAACAGATAATAATATAATAATAATCGATTGTTTATGAAAAGGAGCACATTTAAAAAGTGAAGATGAAAGTACCTAGTTTATACCATGCTATGATTCATCGAGACTAGACGGCTTTTTAGTCGATTCCCACCAATATACCTACCCGAATTGACTGAATCGCTAGTTTTAAATAATCGGTCAAATAATTGCATCGTTTTATTCTAGCCGGTCTATTATTCTATAAAAATGTCACCGTTAAAACTTAGGTGTGGTGACAAGTAAGCTTTCATTCTACTTCGCTTGATGCTATGGATTAACACGGATTGATAGCTCACTTCTTCAAAGTTTTCTGGGTGACAGTATCACAGAATAGATCGGCAGTAACAGTTGACTACATCACCAAACGGTCGACTACTTTATGAAATGGTCAATTCTACGATGTAGCTACGACACGAAATTTTAACACTCACATAATAAAACAACTAACTCAGGTACAATTTATTTTAAACCGAATAAAGCAAAAACTTTCTCAAAGAAAACATTAAAGTTTTTAGACAGACAAGTCCTTTGTTTTATAATACTCGCAGCTTATTTTATGCGGGACAATAAAATAAACTTTTCTGTGTACCAACGAGCAAAGAGACCAACTTTTCTACCTTAGTTCCGTACCTTTGGTATCCTCTTCATAATATAAGCATTTGCATATGAAAGATGAGGTGTATTTAGAGGTGAAAATGTTCTTATTCCTAACATCGTGCGATTAATATTGTTTTTACTGCTATAAATGGTGTTAAGAGTGCATACTTCTAGGTCTAGAACTGAAAAGACTAGAGAAAAAGGTGAGAAACGAAAGGAATAGTATGCACTCATTGTTGAGTCAATAGTTCTGTGAACACACTTATTGTTGAGTCAATCGTTCTGTGCAGGCACTCATTGTTGAGTCAATAGTTCTGCCAAGACACTCATTGTTGAGCCAATAGTTCTCCGAAGACAGTCATTGTTGATTCAATAGTTCTGCGAAGACAGTCATTGTTGAGTCAATAGTTCTGCAAAAACACTCATTTTTGAGTCAATAGTTCTGCGATATAGATTGCCCATATAAAAAATTTAACAGTTTCGTAAACTTAACGAACGTTACCAGAATAGTGGTCTTTATAATATTCCATTTTAGTTTGCCAAGAGTGTTTTGTATAATAGTATAATAATTCATTAAAATTATCAACAAAATATAGGTTGTTGGATGCTGTATTGTGGACTAAATAATAGAAGATAAGTTTTGTTTACATTTAACATCTGTTGACCTTTAAAATTCTAAGTTTATTGTATTGAATAGCCTTTTGCAAGGAAAGTTTATAGAAATTAGGGATGGGCACCATTTTTTACATTTACACGGGACATTTACTGTCCTTATTGATGATACAGTTAAAAGAGAGGCTGGTGTCTAAATTACTACACCGCTCAGGCCGATCGAAGACGCAGCGGTCTGTTCGTGGATGGGTGACCAGTTTTATTTAGAGTCCCTTCCATGCCCCTTAAAGCAGGCTAAGTCCTTGGTCCCAGCTGTCTTTTAAATCTATGACAGTCATGATTAGCAGTCGCTCTGAGGTATTCAACTGCATCGGTTAGAATGGAAGCCGATCCCAACATAGTTGGGAAACGGTGAGGAAGATTAATTGTTGATATATACAGAAAATGGTTGGAAATGGTTGGGAAAAGGCTAGGCAGATGATGATATACAGAAAAAGCTTTTTTGTATACTATTTAAATACGGTTAACAAACTTGAATGATAAGTAATCATCAAGATTCTATCTATCTATGGCATTACTTGTGATACCGTATTGTTACCGCTATAACAAAGCTACTGTATGTCGACGCTTTTAAAACATCGCTTCTGACACCTGTCCCGAGTTTCTTTCCGAAGAACATTTTTTCGCTCAACAAAAGATTGTCGGTCCCGTGTAAATAAAAGAAATGCATACATACATATATAAATAGTTGATCGCTGACTGTTCACACCGCTGGGAATTGCTCGTTTGTCACAGCGACATGATGGCATATGGGGCAAAAATCTTACCAGCCCACACGCAAAAATCCTGGACCGGGCGATTGAGTACCAGCCGCTCATCGCTGCCCCGTGTGATAGAACACCAAACCAACCTATATGTAACAAAACCTATATCATACAAACAGTAGAGGAAGAAAGGGATCAATCAGGAGCCAATGAAGTGCGCATCTACACTGACGGCTCAAAAACACAAAACGGTTCAGGTGCTGGTATACACTCCCTTGACCTCAACCTTAACTTTCACTTACCGCTAGGCACACACAGTTCAATCTTTCAATGTGAATGTGTTGCTTTAACACAAGCCGCAACAGCAGTAAAGCGCTTGGGCATCCGGAACTATGGCATTAAATTCCTATCCGACAGCCTATCTGTGCTCAAAGCTTTGGAGAACAAGCAAACCAACAACAAACTAATTTTTGAGTGCCATCTAGCCCTGGAGAGTTTATCGACGTCCAATCGTATTACCCTCCAGTGGATCAAAGGGCATAGTGGATCCTTAGGCAATGATGCCGCAGATGAACTTGCGAAGAGAGGCTCTGATATGAAAGTGCTAGGCCCGTACCCGCTTCTCCCACTGCCTTTCTCACAATTTCGTGCGTGGATTCGCCAAAGGTCGACCGAACTCCATAACAACAGATGGTCACGGGCAACAGACTGTAGACAGTCAAAATTGGCTTTACCAATTGTACACCCGCGATTAACCAAAAAACTTCTCAGCCTGAGTAGAAATAACCTTAGAATAATAATAGGAACAATTACGGGCCATAACCCCCTTAACAAACATCTTTTTAACATAGGCGCCACGGATAGCCCACTTTGCAGGGGCTGCCTTGACGCCGAGGAATCAGCCGCCCACGTCATCCTGGAATGCGAGGCCGTGGCTTCTCAACGTGAAGAAATCCTCGGAACAGTGAGGTCGCTCCGCGAAGCCTGCGAATCTCCCAGGAAGCTTCTGTGCTTCTGGGCGGAGCTAGGCTGGCTCTGTTAGCCAGAATCCCCACGCACAACGGACCGAATGGGAGTCTAAGTGCGGAAAAGGGAGTCCCATCATCATCATCATCATCATCACAGCGACATGAGTTATCAAAGAGAGAACTTGCTTAGCAACGCTAGCTTGGCGGGCATAACACTCGTTGCTCGCTTCTCGACATCTTGTTCTTAGTTACGAGCAGCTCCTCGCTTTCCGTAATCGCCAGGGGTGGGACAGGTGATTAAGGGTAGTTGACAAGACGCAACTGTCAGTTATTAGACATGGAACGTGAAGTGCGCATACCTGTATTTTGGAAATTTTATTTGCTGGGTTCTTGTTTGGTAGTGGTTGAAAGAGTTATGAACAAATAAAAGTATGTAGGTACGTACACGAGTACTATGCACCTAACATTTCTGAAGAACATCACCAATGAGGTCACTATGATGTCTTGCTAGGACAGTCCCTTACCGTATCCACTCACATCTGCCTTGTAAGTACTTTTTGTTAGTCGCTTTTCATTAAATGATAAATGAATTCCTATCTGACTACTCTGAGAAGAAAGGCCGAAACAAACTCAGAGGTTACAGACTCTTTTAAAGTCCAGACATAATCTTGGTCAAATCATGTGAAGACCATGTGGATCGGTGTCTGAAATGGTCTTTTGAGGAAAGAACCAAACAGATTGAGTGGACCTGTCCATTTAGTGCACGCATTTATCAGTAATCATGCAGCTCAACTCAGAACATGAGGAGCTCAACGATTTGACGAACAATACCAAAGACGGGACATTTGGGTAGGCCGCATAAAGTACTTAAACTGCCAGATTAATATTAAAACTAACTGAGAAAGAGATGAAACAAAAACACAAAAAATTACGCCCACATAGTCCTCACATTCACAATAATTAAAACAACAATAATATTATACTTCTCAAAGTAAATATTCAAGTCAATGTGTATATAGGTAATAATTATCAAATGTCAAAGAGTATAAGTTTGCAAAAAAAAAAAACAACATTTAGTATGCAATAATTGGAGCAGGTCAATTCCAAGCTTTTTTGTCCTCAATATAATCTTTAACGGTATAAAAGGCTTTCAGTTCATTAATCTTATCAACATGACCACACTATCTAAACATAGAAACTCTTTTCAAAAAGCGAAACGTTGTATTATCACATCATTCCTCAATCTGTGGGACATCGGGTACGACTGGATGCTGCGCCGACCTCCTTAGCGGCGTCAGCGTAGTTTGTTACGCTGACGACACGCTGGTCCTGGCGCAGGGGAGGTCGTACCAGGCGGCGGCCGATTTAGCGGCACACGGGGTTGCGAAAATCGTGGATAAGATCTGGCAACTGGGAGTCGAGGTGGCCTTGCACAAGTTTGAGGTCATGTGGTTTCATGATCCTTGGAATGCGCCACCGACGGGTTCCCGGATAACGGTGGGAGGGGTTCACATCGGCGTCGAGTCGACGATGAAGTACCTAGGACTCGTCCTCGACAGCCGGTGGAATTTCGCGGAGCCGCCATAGGATCTGGAGGCAAAAGTTCTCGCGCACACTTGGGAGTGGCGCGAGGAGGCCAAACGCCGGGGCGTAACTCCGCTGCCGCGGGAAATCGCGGCACGGCGGGGAGAGCTCCGGCAGGATCTCATGGCAACGTGGAAAGTGCGATTGTCGCAACCCAGTGCTGGGCACGCCACAATTGCGGAGGTAACTAAAGGTAAATTGGCATCCTCACCTTCCGCCTGACACAAGTCCTCACCGGACATGGCTGTTTCGGGAGGTTCTTGTTTCGGATAGGGCGGGAGGAAACGCCCGGGTGTTTCCATTGCGAAGATGGCCATGCCATCTACACGGTGGAGCCTACGGTGGTGGTCTGCCCGGCTTTGGCGGAGCACCGCCGTGTCCTCGTGGAGGTGATTGGCGGCGGCGATCTCTCGTGTCCAACCCTGGTCCAGGTCATGGTACGGAGCGAGAGTGCATGGCTAGCAGTCGCCTCCTTCAGCGAAGCAGTTATGCTCGCAAAGAGGGAGGCGGCGCACGTGAGGGAGATGCAGTGCATGCGCCCTCACAGCCGTGACCTTCGCAGGAGATGCCCTGGGCGTCGGGAATCCCAGGCTGACTCCCGGCCACCGTAGGCACGGGCTTGCGGACGGTGAGTGATGGGTAGCTCACTGTCCGGTAAGGACCAAGCCCGGGTCGACGGCGCTTTGTGTTCCACGCGCGCCTCAAAGAGATGTCAGCAGCAACTGATGGGGCCCGCAAGGGCCGATGCCTGCCAGGGGTGCGGGTTGTTCGAAAGAGATACCGCGGCCCCTGGCACACAGGCAACTGAGGGAACACGGGTTGGTTTTAGTAAGTAAAATCTGACACGCCCTCCCACTCCACCCAGAGCGGAAGAAGTTATTTGATGATTTCCCACTCAAAAAAAAAGAAAAAAAGAATCGTACCTCAGCTTATCATTACACGCTTCGCAAGGAACGGTTTTATACTTTCATGCCTCTTTTGCCACACCCAACATTTACTCCTATACATAAGCAAGTGTCAATCAAAATCAAAATATTTTATTTCACATAAACCTGCAAGGGCACTTATGAAACGTCAGAAGCTAGGTGCACGGTTCCAATTTGTCGCTTCCTATGGAGAAGAGCCGGCAAGAAACTCCACGGTTACTCTTTTAAAAATAATTGGCTTTTATAATGTTTTCAAATTACAGTGATATTAGGTATGGGAGGACAGTGCAGGCCTGTCAATAAGTACCAGGTACTTAGAGGAATGAAAATAAAGAATAGAAACTGTAGGCCTACAACGTTCTCTCATTCACAATATGTAAAAGAATCTACATAAGTAAAATTAACCTATTTAAACCAAGTGATATGATTTCCATGAGAATCACTAATAAATACTCGATATTACAAGTGTTGTATAATGTCAAATAATGACGAGAATATGTCAGAAAGTGTAAAAAATAAAATTAATAAAATTATCATTGTAATTTGGAAGCAGTTAATAGACGCTCACATAGTTATGGTGCTAATGAGTTACCAGGGAAGTGTAGGCCAGCACACCATTGTGAACAGGCAGTTTCAAATATAAGCCACCATGAAAGCTTAAATCATGCTCCAATATTTATCAAGCAAGTATTACCGATTTGCTACAAATTCTAGCGTAAAATACTTATGGTGAAAGGAATTGTTTCTTAGCGAATGTTAATAAATTTCCTTCCCGATCGTAACATTTGAGTCGCCGAAACCGTGTAATGAGTTTTCAAACTCGTTCGTTGCTGAGATTTATTGCACGAAATTACTTCGAACCTCAAAATATATCTGTACAAACTCTTCGATAACGGAAAGTCTGGGACAGTCTGGGAAACGTAAACTTTTCAGTTCAAATAATCATTTCTGGAGGCTTAAGATGTACAATTGAACTTAAGGAATTTACAGATGGTTTGCTAGAATTATTTAAGCTACGGTTTCCTGGCAGCGGTGGCCCAGTAGTAATGGTGGCGACTTACGAGCTGTAGGTTATAGGTTCGAACCCGGCAGGCGCTTTACTTTGTGTAAATTATTTCATCACCACTGCTCTGAAAGCGGTAAAAGAAAACATCGTGCGGAAACCGGCACGTCACTGAACCAAAAATTTTAAGACGTGCCGTCTAACAACCCGCACTGGGCTCGCGTGGTGGATAACGGTTCTCTCCCTCACACCAAGAAGAGGCCTGTCTCCTGGCAGTGGGAATAGTCTGATTATGCTATGGTTACAATGACTATGTGGATTTTAATGTTATTGTACAATAGTATCTGGTTCTGACACGTTTATTGAGAATTTTAGATAAAATGTTTTTATTCTGGACGGGAATGTTGCGGAGTTAAACTGTTCTTAAATATATGCCTGGATAGTGGACATTGTAAATTCATTTCATAATTTTTATTATTATTATCGGAAATTAAATTAAATTATTAGGTAGGTATTAGTGACACGTATTTACTTTTTTTTTTCTCGTTGACATTTTTTAAAATTTTTAACTTTTGTGAATGTAAATATTATTAGTGTAGGTAGGAATTGAGATTGTGTTGAACAAATTTAATTGTGTTTAACTTGTTATTATTTTGATTATTTGCGTATTATTATTATCTTTGTAAAACATTAAAAAACAATGTAAATTGTTATTGAATTAAATAAATGTAAAAAAATGAAAAATTAAAAATACAGGGTGTAATTTTAATCATCGTTAACCTCATAAGGGGTCATTGTACTCAGATTATGAACAACTTTTACTATGGACCCAAACCTTATTTATGTGAAATTATTATTAATAAATTTAAAATTAAATTATTATAAATGTGAAAGTTTCTAAGTTTGGATGTTTGCTACTCAGTCACGCATAAACGGATTTGGCACTGAGATATGATTCTTCTAGAACCAATTCTGAAGTCCACACAGATGAAGTCGCGGGATTAAGCTAGTATCACATGAAAAATAAATAGCTCGAATAAATAAAATAATCAAAACATGATCGATCTTCAAGCAGTTTGCAGCGGGAGCCAGTTATATTAATTCAATCTCAGATATGAAGCGACACAGCATACTATTTCTTTTTTGAACTATTTTGTTGCGGGATTTTGATTTCGTTATGAGTTGATTTCCAACCATTTAGTGGGTCTTCTATATTCTATAGTTTGTCGATGGCAATCTATATACAGTCAGCCAAGAATTTGGCTGTGAGCTTGGCACTTCCAATAACGTCCATCAACTTCTGTAGCGTGTAGCCACAGGGCGCGATATTAGGTGCCCCATTGTTTGTGGGTTAGTTTTTTAGAATAGTCTCCTAAATCCCTTTATTTTGATACTCCACATAGTCACGGTACTAAGTCATAACTTATAGACGTCTGATATCTGCCATTTTGTTTTTATTAAACGATAAATGTAAATGCATCCAGCCGTTAGGTAGGATGCTTTAACGGTATAAAGAATCCCACATGTAAAGATACATAAATACCTACGCGTGAAAAACATAACCCTGTCTTAGCTGTCGCGCAGTCGAGTAAAAAAACCCGCTACGCTAAGATATAGCTACGGATTCAGCACTAAATGTCGGATGATTTCCGAACGCCCCGGCCTGGGGTCGGCCAATAAATCTCTGTCGGACTAACAATGCTTACCGGAACTCTGTGACACTGAAGCCGTCACTCTGTAATGTGTATTTGCTTGAAATGTTACTCTATGAATACGGCCGTTTATCAAACCTTTTCGTATGAATTATGATGAAGCTTCTAAGACTTATTAACTACCATTTGTTACTATTTATAAAAAATCTTCCCGTATCCCAGTGCGGGGCGAACGCATTCCTTACCCTTTTCCACCCAACTCGCGTCCGTGCCAACATGGAACAATCCGGCCTATCAGCGGCGAGGTGTATTTTTTCTAAGAGAGAAGCCGAAGCGAACACGGCTTTAACTGACTGACTTATCAATAAAGAATACTTACTTTAATTCTAAAATGAATATAGGAATGTAAAGAATTAAATAAGAGAATTGAACAACTGAAAACCAAATAAAATGTGCAATATTCCTCCATTTCGTTCTAGTTGATGCAATTTTCTATTTATTTTTATTTTTTATTTATTTATTTATTTCAGGCAACTAAGGCCCATAAAACACAATACATATATAACAAGTATAAAAACAGTAACTATAAACTAATACATATTTTTTAAAGAAATTTTAAAACTACTGCACACGAGGTGACGGCGTCGTGTTACGCTGCGAGGTGTCGCGTAGCTGGCCGCGGAAACGCCGATACAGCACACCTTTCGGCCAAAACTCTTCCTTGAGGAAGGTCATCAAATGCTGAGTCGGAACTCGCACCACAAACGACTTGAAGTTGGTGTTATGACGCGCTTTCAACTTCTCCACCCTCAAGGTCCAATTGGTCTTCACCCGTATGTACTCTACGATGTCCTCAGTCTTCGTAGAGTGGTGCAATCGGGACACGTATAGCAGCGTCGTCGGTACTGCAGGACGTAGCAGCATGTTAGTACCTGCCAGCGCTGTCCCACATTGGTTACGATAACTAGGCTTCCTCTTCTTTCTCTCCACCTTGATGAAGCCATCCTCATCGCATGAGTTCTTCGGTGGAACCTGCTGTTCGTGGTCCATCACAACAGTTTTCGTCGCGTTCGAAGCTGAACGACTCTGCTTTCCCCCGTTTAGTTTTTCTGCTTGTCGTTTAGCTTGCGACACAGCAGGTTTCGTTTTGGCGACAGTTGCAGAATAGGCACGCATATCTATCTCTGTCATAACCCGTTGAACAACGGCTTGTTCTCGTCCATATCAAGCGGCGTCACGTGACCTAAAGTAACATCATTACGGGATTGCTGTTGTATGAATGTTTAGTTCCCTATTATAACGTTTTGGAGCCGGGTTATCTTAGATATTTTTTTTTGTTGTAATACAAAGCATTCAAACAACAACAACGGTTATTTATAAATAACCGTTGTTGTTGTTTGAATGATTTGTATTACGGTGGAAGGATATGGTGAATTAAATACTCGTAGTGTAACTATATTTTTTAACAATAGTAGCCACTGTTGACGTGCTATTTTTAATAGCTATAGAGCTGCCGATGCAAATTCCCGAAGGGAAGTCTGTAGGAATCGTGTTATATGGTGCTTTCACCACTGCGGCTTATAGGCGTCAAGCTTGTCCCGCCATCTACACGCCTCGGTCTGCCGCGACGCCAAGGTAGTCCACGATTCGGGCCACGGTATCTCTTTCGAACAACCCGCACCCCTGGCAGATCTATCGATCCACACGTTGAAAAAAAAAAAATAATGAGAGGTGTCAAGGGACACCCGGATGGAACGAAGTTCCTTTCGATTAATTAGTGAAGGAATTGTAAGAAAATTTAAAAAATTGTACATATACATACACACATGCACATATATTATATATATGCAATATATATATAAATATATTTATATAGACAGAGTTATTAATTATACACACACACATATATACATAATATAATTATATATATAAGAATAAGAATAAATAAGAATATATATATCTGTGTCTCTGTCTGCAAAGAAACACGTACACGCCGCACGGCTTACAACAATGTAGCAAAAAGGAACTTCGTTCCAAAACTTCGTTCCAAAACTTCGTTCCAAAAACTGAACTACTTAATGCAATGTCCAACCAACCAACCAACCAACCAACCAACCAACCAACCAACCAACCAACCTGCAACCAATATGCACTTTGTCTATGTCTCTGTCTGCAGAGAAGATGGCGAATGGTCTATTAACGCTAGATGGGTTGATGTGATAGTGGAAATGGCAGGTCAAAGCTGGCTAAACACAGCCAGTCATAACTACATGATATATTTTAACTTTGTATTTTTCTTATTTTCAAACCATTAGATTATAATTTTCACGGAAATAAATAAAGCTTTAAGTATTATGTTTCGTTTATTCATGTAACTACTTATTATAATACATTTTAAATATTTTTATAATATAACCTTACAAAAACATTTTAAAATATAAAAGTAGTGGTCCGACGGTATCGGCACCAGGGTCCAAGCTACCGGTGGTTAGGGCTCCAGAGACAGGAACCTCCTCACGATGCGAGCCATATCGTGTAGTATTGCCTTCTGAATCAGGCCTTTGATCCAACCGCCTAATGAGAGCCTCGAGAGATGTTGATCGAGACTCTCGGCCATCAGTCCATTGGCTGATACGACAATCGGCACAATTACAGCCGATTTCACATTCCACATGTCAACAACCTCATGTGCTAAGTCGAGATATTTAATCTGTTTCTCTTTTTCAGCTTTCACGAGGTTCCCGTCATGTGGAATGGTAACATCGATTATCATTGTGCAGCGCGCTAACCGGTCTATCACCACTATATTAGAGTTATTGGAATGATGTGATCAGTGATGATAGACCGATGTACTGGGTACAACGTGACATGGTCATTTTCGAGAACTGGGTCGGGCACATACTTGTAATACGGTATCTCAGAATCGACAAATTTATATTGCAAAGCAAGTTGCTGGTGAATAATCCTGGCTACTTGATTATGCCTGTGCAAGTACTCGCCGTTAGCTAGACGAGAGCAATCAGAGATAATATGCCTGATGGACTCACCCGGACGATGACATGCCCGACACACGTCAACCGTCCCGTCCTTCATAATAGCTCCTTAATATTATTCGTCAAGATAACTTCGTCCATAATTATGGACGAAGTTATCTTGACGAATAACTACCGGTTTGGGGAAACTGAAACGTAGCCAGGTTACGGACGCTAAGAAATCTACACCGGGTTCATGAAGAGCACAATAAAAGGGGCGTTTTTTCTTCTTTTTCGATAAAAGCGCCCGTGAAGCTCCTTGTTTCGCCATACTTCCTTGCGATCATTTATGGTGAGTATTACAGGTTTGCGCCAGTTCTCTTTAACCATGGACAACGGAGTGAGCCCCTTGTCCACTGCGACCACATCACGATTCCTGAGCTGTGAGTCCAAGGCACACACCAGCGACCTATTTTTCCGGTGCATGGGTAACCGTGGTAATCGGGGTCTTAGTTCGGTACGAGTGGACCGATACTTGCGAAATGCATCCTCCAGTGCACTCCTCAATCGGGCGTTGTACTGGCTACTTACTGTGGCAACCCTATCATCTTCTTCTTCAAAATGATTGGACCGTGGCGAGATTGCATCAATAGTTGATGCATGTGCCGCGGTTTGTGTCGAAGTCGAGACGATATGGTTGCTCATTACTTCTGAGCGCAGCCTATCAAGTGCGGTATCGTCCTACCTGTGATTGTGTTGGATGACCTACACCTGATCCAACAGTCGTTGGGCCGAGACGTTGACGGTTGGTTCTAGTACCTGGAACAGCAACAGCATCCTTTCGCGGTACGCAGTGAGGTTAGTTCCCTCCTCTGTAGACTCGTAATAATTATGCGCGCATGACGTTCTCGTTCATAGTCTGAGTCCATCTCATGCGCTGCACACAACCGCCGGCAGTGAGACCCGGCTCGGGGCCGGATGGCCCCTAAGTCCCAAGCTTCTCGGTGGCCGGCCTCTCCCCTGCCGACGTACAGGTGTTGGCGATGTTGGCGGGGAAAAATATTAATCGCTCGAGCTCGACGCAACTGCCACGGCCGGTGTCACAGCACTCTCAATGGGGCTGGGTTCCGGTGGCGGCGCGGGGCGGAGCTGAGCGACGAGTCCGGGGAGTCCGGGTGCACGGCTAGCTGCTGATCTCGTCAACATAGCATGTTTTTTATATTCCAAAAGCTTTTCATCATAGAAGGCCGAATTTGACGTCATTCTTGGTTATTGTGTATTTTCTTTTCGTTTTTTCATTTTATCGATGTTTTTATTGTAGATTTATATAATGGATTAATTCTCAAGGTTTTGTTAATTGAGGTAATATGTACTAAGTACATAATATATTACCTCAATGGTTTTGTTTTGATTTTTCTATGTGGCTCACGGGAATTAATAAAAACGCAAAATAGGAAATATGAAAAAAAAAATGACGCGGTTGACGTATCAGTGTTGCCAATCTTATTATCACAGAGGACATTTTATTTTAATATTATTAATTCCTCCCATTATTATTATTATTGGTTCCGTGTGGTGCAGGACGTAAAATAATAGCACCATCCCATTTCTTCCCGTGGGTGCCGTAGAAGGCGACTAAGAGGCTTACTAGAGAATGGGCAGCAGCGTTCTCTAATGCATTTTACCACCATACTGTGATCGCCAAACCGTCTGCTAAGCGTGATTATGGCAATTCCCTCCCTGTTTGGGGGAGGCCTATGACCAGCAGTGGACTTCTTTCGGCTGAAATGATGATGACGATGATGATGATCTCTTTGATTATTCCATGTGATGACACTTACTTGTACCCCTTTTAAACTCTAAAATAATCTATGGTCAAATACCCTAATAATCCTGTCATCAACTGTCATAAAATGTCAAAACAACAAAATACAAAGTTCTAGTCTCAAAGAAATTGCAATTTTATTAATAAATCTATAAAAAAAGACCTTAGTGATTTTTGATGGTACAAAAATAAAATTTTAACATTTTCTATTAATATTTACGTGTTAGCATGTATGTCGATGAAGATATTGTAAATATAGTTGGTGCATGGTTTGCTCAATTTCCTGGATTAATTAATCCATATATTCCTAATTCAACACTCTCATATGTGCTTGCTACAATTGGTCTTTTCACGCTGGTAGTCTTACTGTTATTTATAATCAAAGACAATTATTTCTGTTTATTGAATTGTAAAACGCACAAAACTCAAATTTCTTAAAGTAGGTATTTAGAGTGACGATTTCAAAAAAATTAAAAGGACAACGGCCGTTGCAGTAATGTCCTGAAAAAAGATTTGTGTTTTTGGTATTGTAATAAAATTAAAAAAATACTTTTTGATTGTTTTACTAATCATCATCGTATATTTGGGTGCAGCTAGCCAAAATCCCTGATTGAATGGAGCCATAGGCACCTGTCCCACCGCCGATAAGGAAGTGACTAGCTTTCTCGCTCAAGAAATGTACAAAAGATGTGTAATACACGGCTACACATCAAACTATATATTTCCAGTATAAGCTGATCTCGCATTGTATAGGATTTCCGTACAGTATGAGATCAGCGTAAACAGGTGCCGTGTAAGTAAAACAGGTACTTATCATATCCAGCTCCGGCGAGTACTCATTTCTTGCAGCGACAAGAGAGTACGCTCGCTTGGCGGGCAGAACACTCGCTGAGAGACTTACGCTAGAGTACAGTCCAACTAATCCTACTCCTACTAATCCTACTATCCTACTAATCCTACTATCCTACTAATATTATAAATGTGAAAGTTTGTGAGGATGTTTGTTACTCAATCACGCAAAAACGGCTGAACGAATTTGTATAAAATTTGACACATAGATACCATTATAACTGGGATTAACACATAGGATACTTTTTATCCCGATAGTAAATTCCCGTGGGATAATTTTCGACCTCCACGCAGGCGAAGCCGCTGGCGAAAGCTATTATAAGATAATAATAATAAGGTGGCGGCGATCTCTCGCGTCCGGCCCGTCCAGGCCATGGTACGGAGCGAGAGTGCATGGGAAACCGTCACCTCCTTCTGCGAAGCAGTAATGTTCGTGAAGGAGGAGGCGGAAATCGTGAGGGACAGGCAATCCTTGCGTCCTCGCGCGCCTAGTTGCCGCAGGAGACGCTCTGGGCGTCGGGATTCTGGACTCCTGGCCACAGTAGGCGCGGGCTTGCGGACGGCGAGCATTGGGTTGCATGCCGTCCGGTAAGGACCATGCCCGGGTCGAGGGCGCGTTGTGTTCCAAGCGCGCTTCAAATAGATGTCAGCAACAATTGAAGGGGTCCGCTAAGGCCGATGCCTGCCAGGGTCGCGGATTTGTTCGAAAGAGTTACCGTGGCCCTGGCACAGGCAGCTGAATGAATACGGGTGGGTTTTAGTCAGTAAAAGTCTGACATCCTCCCGCTCCGCCCAGAGCAGAGAGAGGAGAAGTCATTTGATGATATCCCAACAAAAAAAAAAGATAATAATAATATATTAGATATACCTACTTAGTATACAAATATAGATTCCATTGCCTTATCCACGTTACTCTACCGTATCTGTATGCCCTGCGTTGTTCGCGCACTCAACTGAATTGCTTTTAAATGGATCCGATTTTTAAATGTAAATTGGGTTTCATTTGATTAGGAATATTGATAAAGCTCGAATTACGGAAGGTTACTTAAAAATACATTAGCAACCTTATTTCCATTCGTTCAAGTGAATGTATTAAGTCCTTAATTTATTGTAGGTACGTAGGTTTCCTTTTAAAATAACAAGAAACATAATGAGAATTTTCTTTTGAAATTATTTTCTAAACTTCTAGTCGAGAGGAGGAGTTCTTTTTAACCGGCTTCAAAAAGGCGGAGGTAACACATTCGTCAAGTTTTATTGTTCACTGATTCCCGAAATAATTTATTACATAATAGGTAAAAAAACGCGAAGATTTTTCCATAAAATAATTTTATTAATTTTAAAGAATATGAAAAACATTTTGGGTTTAGATTGTTTTTTCATAGTTCAGAAGTCCTTTTGCTGAAGAAGTAACAGAGAGAGTAATTTATTTTAGCACTAGCTTTTGCCACGGGCTTCGCCCGCGTTTAGGTCGGAAATTGTACCACGGGAACGTAGTAGACCGGGATGAAAATTGTATTATGTGTTATTCCCGTTTATAAACTATCCGTACTGTGTGTATGGACAAAATTGTAATATTTTTTTTACCTGAATACGGGGCTTTTGGCTATTTAGTATGTGTGAATTTTATGTATCTTTTTTTTGTATTATGCGTTTTATTTGTGCAGAATAAACAGTTCATCCAAATCCATTTAGTCGTTTAGGCGTGATGGAGTAACAAACATCAAAACTTTCACATTTCTAATATTAGCAGGACCTAAATATACAATCAAGAGTGAGTAAACTCGTACTAATCATTCTGAAACTGACCGTTTCCTATTTGAGTATGAAATTCACGTTGAAGTGGTAAGTCCTAGAGTAAGTTAGTTTAGTAGTTTGATGCTATGAGTTAGAAATTGTAGTTGAGTATGTGGAACTGTGAAGATGTAGTTGAGTATTTGGAACTGTGAAAATGTGGAGAGCACTGGTGGCCCGCTGGTAACGGCGTAGGTTCGAACCCAGACAGGCTTTACTTTGTGTAAATTATTTCGTCACCACTGCTTACAAAACGGTGAAGAAAAACATCGTGAGGAAACCGGTATGTTCTAAAACCAAAAATTCGAAGACACGTGAGTTCCACCAACCCGCATTGGGGCCGCGTGGTGAATTACGGCCAACTCCCTGTCACAGAGAGGAGGCCTCTGTTCCAGCAGTGGGAACATTTTAGGCTGATTGTGCAATGTTGAATTGACAGTGTGTTTATTTATGTACTGCAGAACTGATACCACGCCACCGAACTTACCACGCCAATCAATCAGCCTAGTATTTTCCCAACTATGGTGGAGTCGACTTCCAGTCTAACATACGGTGGAGGTCTGCCCGGCTTGGGCGGAGCACAGCCGTAGCCTTGTGGAGGCGATCGGCGGCGGCGATCTCTCGCGTCCAGCCATGGTCCAGGCCATGGTATGGAGCGAGAGTGCATGGGTACCCGTCACCACCTTCTGCGAAGAAGTAATGCTCGCGAAGAGGGAGGCGGCGCACGTGGAGCACGCCCCAGGAGATGCCCTGGGCGTCGGGAATCCCAGGCTGATTCCCGGCCATCGAAGGCGGGGGCTTGCAGATGGCGAGTAATGGGTAGCTCGCTGTCTGGTAAGGACAAAGCCCGAGTCGACTGCGTATTGTGTTCCATGTGCGGCTCAAAGACATGTCAGCATCAGTTGGCACACAGGCAACTGAAGGAACACGGGTAGGTTTTAGTCAGTAAAAGTCTGACACGCCCTCCCGTTCCACCCAGAGCGGGAGAAGTTATTTGATGATTTCTCACAAAAAGAAGTCTAACCGGTTGGAGCTGAATACCAGTATTTTACATGGAGCGACTAGCTACCTGGCTCCCACAATCCAGATACGTAATCAATGTACCTACGGTCCATATGGTAGTGGTTTAACGTTTTTAGAGTGGATTTTGGTTTTAAAACCGTTTATTTACAACTACAGTCGATTACCAATTTCTCACACTCAAATATGCGGCGGGTGTAAATGTGACTTCATAATCAGCCTATTATATTCCCACTGTTGGGACAAAGGCCTCCTCTTCATAAAAGAGAATAGGCAGTAATCCAACACGCGGGCCCAGTGCGAGTTGGTGGTGAAGGTGGTGTAATGTCATTATTTTCTTTACACAAGAATCTTGCGCCATAAATTAAACATGTATTGTAACATCTGTGTACCATTCTTAAACAGAAATAAAGATAATTACATATTAAAAACATGCATCGTGCCGGCGATCGCCCTTTGAAGTGGATAGTGTCATGAATTATTCATGTTCTCTCTCAAGGAATCTCTTTGCGATTTATCTAAGTACACACGGTCTGGGCGAATGAACGCTAAATGGATGAAACACTAATGTAGGATTTTTTGTTTTAATTAGCGAGGACATGGCTTGGTCGTACCTTTGTCTATGAAAGATAGCCATTTTCTTTAAAATGTCGTATCCCCTGATACGACATTTTTAAAATTTCGCTTATTTACGTGATTATATAGACGCGATTATACAGTTAAAATACTGTATCTCCATAAGTCATATGAAAAATCAGTTCAATTATGATCAAATAAATGAGCTACTTTTTTATTATTTGATTTTGATTAATCGACCTCAAACGACCGACTGTTTTGAGAATTTTGCTGTAAGAGGTTAAGAATAACATATATGTACGAATCGTTTTAACGTCTACACGGTATAATTACGATTGGAGTGAAAGTCATCTATACCATGGATAATCACTGGATTAGCATAGTGATACAGAAGTAAGCAGAAGTTACAAACACTGTGTCACAGCCGTTAGACATGCTAATGTGATTACCCATTAATGACGCACCCGTACTTACTAGTTATCTGAAACGAACGAACCTCCTGGATACCTGATGGTCTACTAACATATCATCGTAGAAACACATTCACTCAACACGTATACACTCACCACTCACACACACGCACACACTCACCATTATTCAACCCGCCAACTGCGCCACTGCTAGAGATAGGCTATCCTCAAGTAGCCACAATACCACAATCAGTCCTATGCTTCCTGCATCAAGCGGATTTCCAGGACCTTCATCATCACCAGCGTCCTAATTGTGCAACACACTATCAATCGGAATCTGAATCAGTTTTGAAGGAAAGGTAATGCTCATGTGGGGAGACAGTTAGAACCAGTCATCAATTTCCATAGACAACAGCGATATCTGGAGTTTGGTGGGTAAACAAAACTTGGCAGCCATCTTATCTTGTTTGTCAAATTATCAAACAAATGTCACTGTCAACATTCGGCCATTGTCAACTTCGGCTTTCCCGACCTTGATGCGCTTTCCGAGTGTAATTCACCTAATTCTGTTAAAATTGTTACTTTATTTGTTTTGTTTTATTTCTTAATATTATTATTACATATATAATACAATACTGTTATTTGTTTTGTTTTTATTTCTTAATATTGTTAGTGACATTTGTTTTACAATTTGACTAACAAGTTAAGATGGCTGCCAAGTTTTGTTTGCCCACCAAACTCCAGATGTCATGATTTTTATTTGTCCGATAAATTGACATTAGCGGTCGTCAAAAAAGTCTGGAAGGGGGCTCTCTATACCCGATATATTTACTCTCCTCTATGGTAATGCTAATCCCTTGCTTCATATAGGTACTCGAATTGTCTGCTCGACAACGGAAATAATGCAATGAATGTTGTTATACTGTCAAAATGAAAGCCATTCCAGTGTTAGTGTGAAACGCAATTACCTGTCGGGTCATTGGCCCATCTTGTAGGGCCTATTCACGCTCCGAGGTGTGTTAAAAGTTTAAACGTGTGTCTGTCTGTGGTATCATAGCTGCCAAACGGCTGAACCAATTTAATTTTTTATTGTTTTGCCTGAAAGGTGATTGAATCGAAAGTTTTGCTTTCCTACGATTTAAGAAAATCTGTTCAGCTGTTTGAAGATTATCAGCTTTTTTCTAGTTGATAAAGGGGTTTAGCATTTTCTACAGGTCTGATCGAGTCGAAATGTAGTGTTCTGTTACTTCAATCATATAAGAAGAACAAAGCAAGCTTGAACTTATGCTGCAAAATCACCTGGAATTTTTAGGATACCCTCACCTGCAAACAGCAGAATCAGTGTTTTGGTTCATTGGAAAGGTCTCAATGAATAAGTCATAAGTAGATAGATGGTGATCAAGGTTTGTTGATGGACTAGCAGAGAGGCATGAGAATAAATGAGCTACTAGCTTCACTGTGGGAGACATGCGTAAAGCTGCGCAGGTTTAAGCGAGGCATGTGACGATCATAGTGTGACCACTGTAACTATTTTAAGTTTAAAAAGCAGGAAATAACAGTTGAATAAAATAAAAAAACCTCCAACACAAAAAAAATACCTCTAAAAGTAGAAAAATTATTTGTATTTGTGTATTTGTATGTTTAATAACTTAATAACGTACTAGAGAATGGGCAGCAGCGTTCTCTATGCCACCATACTGCGATCACCAACCCGCCTGCCAAGCGTGGCAATTTCCCCACTTTTGGGGGTGGCTTATGTCCAGCAGTGGACGTCTTTCAGCTGATATGATGATGATGATGTCTAATAAGAAGTTGTAGGTAATATTTTGATAAAAGCATCGTTGCTTCGAGAACGGTCAATGAAAACACAAAACAGACGACGCCCAGCAATAACGAATGTATGCTATTGTATAAAGGATGGACAATTTCATATAAATTATTATATGATAATTGATGCTAGTGGGAAAAAACATCAAATATCAACTAAGCAACATAATAATAAAACATCATTGATGTAAAAAAATCTTCACATCTTAAAAATCTGGCCTCACTGAATACAAAATGCTCCAAAATAGGAACAAAATTCTTCTCAAGTTAGCTCAAAGGTCACGTAAAGATTTTAAGCAAAGAAAACGCCTGATCAATATCATAAATCTTTCTTAAACTTCTTCGAGCGAGGCTGTGTTATTGCATTTAAAATGAGGCCTATATATTGTTTACACAGGGGTCTTGTTCGCTTAAATTAGTATTGGTGTTTCGGCTAAAAAGTCGGAGTTTGGAAATAACTTGTCGTTTATGAGGTGCTGTTAGGCACCCGAAGTTTGGTTATTGAAAAATATTTGGTTGGGTACCTGGTAGTGCTGAATTTGTAATTCTTTTAAGAAGAAATAAATATGTCTAAGTTATACCGTCTGTGTTTTGGCGTTATTGCAGGCACTTACTATTATCGTACTACACTCACCCTCATTCACACACTCACACACTTACACTCGCTCACACTAACACAACCACTCACCACACGATCACTCCTCTAAGTCAAATGTAAATTTATTATTGTCTAGTTTTAGTTTACGGGAAACCATAATTTGTTTACTTGGGGCGGAGACCTGGTGGCCTGATATACATGCTTCGGCTTAGCTTAGGCACCAGTCTCCCACAATATTATTCTATGAGCCCATAACTGGACAATATTGTTCTATGTAACTCTTGTATATGGATATTGTGGTGAGAAATAAATACAATAACAATAACAATAGCCTTCATTAACAATCTTGCAATCTAGTTACATAATTATAATAAAGTAATTAAAAGAAAAAATATAAAAGAGAATATATTCCTCTCTCTTTTCTCGTCTACTCTCTATTGTTTTGCATTAGCATAGGCGTCCCCCATATTCTTCAATAGTTCCCCGTCTTGGGTTTCCCTCTTACACATTGGCCCAGCTGTCGCCTTAAGGTCGTCATCCCACCTACGTATCGGGCGTCCTCTTTTCCTTTTGCCTTCTCTTGGGTACCCTTCGGCAACTAATTTATCCCATTTCTCCTTTTTGTCTCTGATTAGGTCTCCCGCCCATTTACATTTCAGCTTTTTTATCTTGCATTATACAAGAGAAATAAATAATATTATATTATTATATTATACCCTAAGCGGTCTCACAGATACACGAAAACTGACTTCATTCTACGCTACGTCATCATCAACATCATCTGCCTAGCGTTTTCCAAGTTTGTATCAGTTTAACCGGATGCAGCCGAGTACGCGACTGCCTATCTGACCTATACAATCGTACGACTGGTTGTAAGACTTCCGGGCTTCTGATTGCCCATAACGACTGCCTATGAACTACGAATGACAGCCGGGACCAACAGCTTAGCGTGCTTTTCGAGGTACGGAGGGGTCTTGGTATGTGAAGATGGTAACCCATTGTAGTAAAAGAATATACCCGTATTTTAGGTTTTATTTAACAAAATTCAACATAATGTTATAATGGCACATTAATCCTGACAATTCAGTTTCTTCTTTATTTAAGACGTTCAATGTTGATCAAGGAGTTTATAATATATTACTATATTCTCCTAGGCTTATTTATTGTGCCACGTAGTCAGCTAGATGAGCAGGCGGACGTCGTACTCTTTCAGAACGACACAGAGTCTCTGGCGTGATGTTCTGTGGCTGGACCAATTCGTTCTGGGAATCTCGCTGGCCATCTGTGTTATGATCATCGCCATTGACTGCATCGATGAATTCATCGTCATCATTGGAATCAGCTTCATCCGTTTCTAAAGATACTCCAGCAGGAGCTAGGTGTCGATTAGATACGACAACTTCTCTACCACTGCTCAAACGCACACGAGAATGTTGAGGGTTACTTTCCAGAGTCTCTACTTCTTCAACCAGTGGATCATATTTGCTGGTTCGATTATGGTTTCGCATTAATACTTTTCCTGGGACGTTTAGCCATGTAGGCATCGACTGACCACTTGAGGATCTCCTGGCGTGAGAGAACATCCGCTCATGGGGCGTGCTGTTTGTAGCCGTGCAAAGAAGTGACCTTACAGAATGCAGAGCCTGAGTTAAAACTGACTCCCATTTAGTTATAGGCAGATCTCGGCTTTTCAGAGCCAACTGTACTGTTCGCCAAATAATTCCGTTGTATCTCTCCGTTTGTCCATTACCCTGAGGATTGTAAGGTGTAGTGTAGCTCGTAGCAATGCCCTTCTGGTGAAGAAAGTCTTTCATCTCTTTTGAAAGAAAAGATGTACCACGATCTGAGTGTACGTAAGTTGGCATTCCAAATATAGAAAATAAATCAGTCAGTTTATTAATAACCGTGTTAGTACTCAAGTCTGGGCAGGGATATGCAAATGGGAATCGAGAATATTCGTCCACAATCGTAAGGATATATCGATTGTTCCCAGTGCCATCTGAGGGAAGTGGACCTTTAAAATCTATCGATATTCTTTCGAATGGGGCCATCGCTTTTATTAGTTTTCCCATGTTTCGTTGAAATCGAGGCTTTACTTCAGCACATATAGAACAATTCGCAGTAATACGTTTTATCTCTTCAGTGGAGTAAGCTAAATTTTTGCTTCGAACCCAATGAAGCATTCTTGTCACTCCAGGATGACACAAGGTTTTATGCAGTTCTTTGAGTGCATTTTCTGAACTGTAAACAGAGGCTACTAATGGTGCATTGGCTCTTGATAAAGCATCAGCCGCTATATTTTCCTTTCCAGGGCGATAAACTATATCAAAATGGTATTCTGAAAGTTCTAATCGCCAACGTTGTATTTTGTCATTTTTAATTCTAGACAAATGCTGCTGATTGAACATAAATGCGACCGATTTTTGGTCAGTTATCAGTTTAAACTCTCGTCCGATGAGGAATTGTCTCCATTTCCGAAGACATTCGACTATAGCCGCGGCCTCCTTCTCGATGGCTGGGTGATTCCGCTCACTACTGTGAAAGCTTCTCGAGAAAAACGCAACTGGTCTGCCTTCTTGTGACAGAGTTCCCGCGATAGCATAGTCTGAAGCGTCTGTTTCAACAATAAATTGTATGTTATCATCAATTGCGTTTACTGCTGATCTGGCTATCTCTTGCTTTAGAGCATTAAAAGCATTTACTGCCTCAGAATCGAGAGGGAATGTACCTTGCGAAACGAGGGACTGAATTTTATGAGAGAATCTTGGCACATATTTAGAATAGTGAGCAAATAATCCCAATGCTCGCCAGAGCGATGCCGAATCTGAAGGCAGAGGCAGCTCTAATAGTGGACGTAGACGATCCGGGTCGGGTTTAATAACTCCATTGTTTATAGTATATCCTAGAATACTTATCTCTTTCAATGAAAATTCGCTCTTGTCAAGATTCAGTGTAAGGTTATACCGTTTGGCAATATCAAGAAATCGCTGCAGTTTTTGATCGTGGTCAGCTTGAGTTGTTCCACAGACTGTTATGTCATCCAAATATGCGTATACTCCTTTAAGTTTCTCTTTCGCAATTATATTATTGACAGTTCTTTGAAAAACCGCTGCTCCGTTGGTAACCCCGAAAGGTATTCTACGAAATTGGTATAAATTACCTTCTGCTTGAAATACTGTATAAGGTTTTTCTGTTTCGAGAATCGGAATCTGATGGTACGCACTTTTTAAGTCAATTTTGCTGTAGATTCTATGTTTGGCTACCTTAGAAAGTATTTCTTCAATACTTGGTAAAGGATAAGCGTCTAGTTGCGTGTATCTATTTATTGTCTGAGAGTAGTCTATACACATCCTTTTTTTATGACTTTCATTTGTAGTTACAAGCACTTGTGCTCTCCATGGTGACGAACTAGGTTCTATAATTCCTTCAGCTAGTAATTTTCTTATTTCAGTACGAATAAACTGCATATCACCATCTGAGTATCTTCGTGACTTAACAGCTATTGGTTTGCAGTCTGGTAAGAGATTCGGGAATAAGCAGATTAGATCGATATTGGCTTGAGTTAGTGCACATAATTTCAATGGAGCTCCAGATCCGCCGAAATGCATTTCTAATGTATTATATCTCTTAAGAATATCATGACCAATTATGATATCCGTACATAAGTTCTCCATTATTAATAAGCTGATTCTAAATTACACCCATGTATGTAATTGAATAATTCAATAAAAATCTCACCGTGAAAATTTTATTGAAGTGAGCATGAAGTAAGTCATCATTTCACCGTTTTTATCTTCTATTTCAATCAACGTATTTTGATGCGGTTTTGCACTAAAACTTTATTGTGTGTCTACATTAATATTGCGCTTGTATATAGCAAAGAAATCTATGTTTTGGTATGTCGCAATGGCGGACGTGTGAAACAGGGTGGCGCGCTAGTTTTCACTAAAACACTGTGTTCTTTGTCAATTTAATATACTTACTTACTATAATGTTCTGGCTCTGATGGGACACAGACATCCTCTCCTTGTGAGAGGGAGTAGGCCAATTTTAACTATGCGCTGCCAAAGCGGGTTGGTGGATAATACATTTCTACGAATTTCTCGTTCTAAGACTAGTCGGTATTCTCCGGCCCCTGGCACACAGGCAACTGTGGGAACACGGGTGGGTTTTAGTCAGTAAAAGTCTGACACGCCCTCCTGCTCCACCCAGAGCGGTGGAAGTTATTTTATGATTTCCCAACCTCAAAAAATAAAAAACAAAAACCTATGTTTTCCTTCGCCGTTTTGAGAGCAGTGGTGATGAAATAATTTACACGAACTGAAGTACCTGCTTGCTTCGAACTCACGACCAGCCCACTCGTTGGTTGCGGACGTTACCACTGGCCCACCAACGCTGTAAAAAAACACACAACGAATTACTCGACCACGGATCACGTGACCATAATGAGATGACGGCAAAAATGGACGCTCACTAATGCGTATAGTCATTAGTATGGGGGGTAAGCACGTGCTGAGAATCTTAAAGTGTTGGGGCTGCTGTTTAGACATAAATGATAGCGGGCAACGAGGCCTGAAAATATTAAGGTAGTTTCACTCGTTTGTTATAAACGATAAAACGATAAAGCCGCCCATTGTACATTTTGTAATGTTTATTGATTTTTTTGTTACGTATTTTTATGTTTGTAACGAATAAACTCAAAAAAGACTGGACCGATTTAAAAAAAATCATTCACCATTAGAATGCTACATTATTCCTGAGTAACAAAGGCTATATTTATTACTGGAAAAATATTGGGATCGCACCCGTGCGATAGCCGGGACGGGTCGCTAGTTAAATGGTAAAGCAATAAGGCCGCTTATTGCATATTTTGTATTGTTCATTGATATTTATGTTGTAAAATAAATAAATAAACTTGATTAAAACTATGATAACACTGATTATATCTAAAAGTAATATAAGGTACAATTTCACGTAAAGTCAACACTAAAAATAATTTAACGTCTTCTTCAAAAGCGTTTAATTAGGAAGAAACAGTTACTATTATTTTTTTTGTTACCTAAAGACAAATACTGTTACCTACCATATAAACATCTTAAATCCCTTCGGTTATTCAATAAGAGAAAACCTACATCCTAAACCACTTGGTCTAGAAGCGTTTCACATCGGGCACACGGCTTCTGCAAAAATACTTAAATCAGATACTGTGCCTACAAGTAATTGTTAAATACTGTATCAAAGGACAATTTAATACAGAAACCTAGATCTGCGTTCAGCCGTTATAGTAAGTAAGTGATCATAGCAATGTGGTGCAGTCAGCCCAGATCTGCGTCAGCCTTTGTAGCAGGTGATCACATAAAACAATTTCAACTTTTACTAGTTTAAAACAAAAAGATGGACATCACTTATGCGTGCCACCTTTAGTACGAGTTAGGTTCGTGACAGGAATCCTAAAATGTCGAGGTTATGGCCTAGACAGACTGACAGCAGGACTGAGGCCTAGAAACCATTTCAATTTTGTTGTCTTGTGACTTACCTCCTTCTCTGTAAGTTTTTAGGGGAGTTGTAAGGTGCGAATTACACAGAAACGGTGAAGACGCGGCGCAGGCGTTGCGTACGCTGACATTTTGTATAAAACGTTTAACGTTTTTCACGTTTACCGTTTTCACGTTTAAACGTTTAACGTTTTCACGTTTTTTTTTAGCTGAGGGGGTAATAATTACGTTGCACATTTACAGTAGGAATAGCTCTCATTTTGACAGTTCAACAATACTCATTGTTTTATTTACGTTATTGAACAGAAAGATGTTTCGAACATATGTAGCAATGGATTAGCATTATCCTTGAATGTTAATTCAGATTCTGATTTATCGTGTGTTACGAAAGTGCAGATTTTATTGTTTAGGAATTATGTTACGTGTTGTAATTGCATGCAACGTGACGCGACGCAGCCGTACCTAGGCTTTTATCAACTATGTTGGGGTCGGCTTCCAGTGTAATCAGAAGCAGCTAAATACCTGGATCGACTACTTATCTGACCTCGGCAACCTAGTTGTCAGACTTTCGGGCTTCTGACTATCCGATACGACTGTCATAGATCTACGACTCAGAATCAACGGCTTGACCTCTGTTCCGAGGCTTGGTGGGGTCTCGTTACATAATGAACGATCACCCATCAAAGGACTAACCTCGGCAAGCATAGCACGCTTGTAGTTACTATAATAAATTATTTTAATTCTGTGTAGGTTGACACAAACACTTTTACACGTCAATCATATTTTAAAAACTAAATGAGGTCGGCGTTTACTATCTGACTGCTCTGAGAAGAAAAGCCGAAAAAAACTCAGAGGTCACAGTCTCTTTTAAATTCCAGTCATAATCTTGATCAAATCATGTGAATACCATGTGGATTGGTGTCTGAAATGGTTTTTTGAGGAAAGAAATTCAAAATAATTTATTTGCAAATATGGGTAAACAATATGCAGATGTTTTACATTCATGTACCTAGGTAGTTGTATATCAAATTATTAGTATAATTATATTTTACCTTTCAGCATGCAAACTAGGTAGGTACATAGAATGAAAACACAAAACAATGAAAACTGAACAAAATAATAAGAATGAGATCAATAACAAATCTTTAAAAAGAAATCTTATACTTTATCCTGCAAATATTCAGATACACTGTAATATGCTTTATGTATCAAAAAGCTTTTTAGTTTTTCTTGAACGTGTTAGGCGATGACGCTTCCATTAAATATTTAGGTAGATGATTGTATACACGGGGAGCCATGCAAAATATACTATTATTTAAAAGAGCTGTTTTATTGTTAGGACAACAAATTTTACTGTTGTGTCGTTTACTTTTATACTTTTCAAAGAAATTATCATTAGATCTTACAAAATTAATAATCTTATAAATGTATATGAATGAACCAATCCAGATTGAGTAGACCTGTCCAGTCAGTGCAAGCATTTCTTAGTAATCAAGCAGCTCAACTCAGACCTTATGGAGCTCAACGGGTCGAACAATACCAAAGAAAATACATTATAAGTTCCTAACTTGCACCAACACATACTGAGCCAGTTGTATTAGTATTTGTAAGGGATACAGACTTATGAAGTTATCATTCAAGCTTAAGTAGAAATTTTTTCTAGTCTGAGGATTTATTTGAGGCAACCTTTTGTGCCCTTACTTTTGTTTGTCTAACCCTGGCTTATGTTAGGTGAGGATCAGTTAGATAAGGTTTTAATGAGTTGCGACTGAACTAGAGATAAACAAGAATGCCTGAGAGTCTTAATTTAGGTTTTTGTACAGCCTATCTTGCGAGGTTTTAGTAAATAGGGCTGTTTGGAGATACAACTGTGTCACAAAACTACGTGTCTGGGAATTAAGTTGCTTCATTTTTTTTAAAGGATTATGTAATAAAATATAAATAATAAATAAAATATAATGTTCTCTTTTGTGTACTGTTAGTGCGTTTACCGACCCTAGCACTGAGAGACTAACAATTATGAGTAATAATTAATTATATCTTCTGATTTGATCAGTATATTTTGGTGCATTTACAGACTCAAGTACAAAGAGACTTAGAATTATAAGTAATAGAGCTGTTTTGCATTAAAACAAAACAGTTATTATGTGATGAAGAACCACATAGCATTGGTTGAAGAAGCACCTAAGATTTTGCCGTATTTAAGTTCAATACTCAAAGAAAAACATACCTTCCTTGCTCGATTACCTGACTTCACGCCATACTCAGCGCTAGCGGTGATCTATGGCACAGCAAGCTGTCACCTGTCAACTGTCAGGTCATAGAAGTCTTCAAAACTCATCAGCAAGCACCTTGCTCCAATGCTATGTGGTTCTTCATCACATAATAACTGTTTTGTTTTAATGCAAAACAGCTCTATTATGTTCTTACTAACCACATAGCATTGGTTGAAGACCTGTTTGTTATCTGCTGGTGAAGACTACCCGAAGGATGTAGACGCTATGTGAATTATTCATATTCGGAATTGACGAATATTTTCGTCTGAATTCATTAACTGTTAAAACCAAAAATTAAGAGTTTTCAATCTATTCATACAAGAAAATGCAGAAATGAAAACATCTTTCATAAATTGTTATAGATAAATGGCAAATCTATTTGCCATATAGAACATGAACATGAAATTTTAATATAATGATATAAAGGTAATTTAAAATCAATGAGATCTAAACTGAATTAAAAATAATCATCTCATTACTAAAGGATAATTGGATCACTCATTCATATCCATAATTAATACAAGTTAGGTAATATACCTACTTGAAACTTGAGATCAACGGTAAAAATATTTCTCAATCAAAGGTACAGAAACTCATAAATACTTATATAATGACGTAGGAAAATATACTTGTCATACATGACAAAGTTAAAATTCCTTTGTAACTGAAATTTATTTAGGACCTTTTTATTATCATGATCAATACATTAAATCTTTGCATATGAATGATCAAAGGGGTATTCTAGTATAAGTCCCTTCATTAGTCAATGGACTTACAAAAATGTACCCAAACATTTTCAAATATTTTCATAGGGAATTAAAAATTCTCATATAATAAATCCTCCTTCCCTTGCATAAAGAGCAGTCTTTCGTCCCACCAGTGGGAACATTATAGGCTTGAGACAACTGCTCTTGAGGTAGTCTAGTGGCTCTTCCATTTTGATTTCATCTGATGTGCTACTCAGTAGTCAGCCTCCCGAAGGCTACCACAGATGTTATACTTCTTGGAGGCACCTCTATCGTGTTTTGTTTAAAAATCTTTTGAGCTAGCTTAGCCATGCCTGTCATTGTAAACCAAAGCCAACAATAACTATGGTAGATTTTAAGTAAAAAACTTGATTGTTAATTTCTGTGAGCCATAATGGCCGCACTGTTATTCAACCTTTAAAAGTTGTAAGATATCCTATTATATTAGGATGCATAAATCCTCCAATCAAGGCGGAAAAACTATCTATCCCACCTGGGTTACTTTCTTGGTAGTGGTTTAGCTAAAGCTAATGCTTTTGTAACTTACTCAGTGGACAAGAAAATGTCTAGATCTAACATCAGATCTGTTGGTACAGTATTTGCTTCACGCAAATAAATAAGTAAATTGGGATCAGGTTATTTAGGACTAATGCCATGCAATTTACACCATGACATTCACCTCTGAATAGGAGCTTTATTAGTAATAAGTGTGGATTATCTCCAACCATATTTCAGCAAATCCATTGTTCTTGTACTAACCACTGCCTCTTACAAGCTGACTGCCTTCCCCCCCCAAATTTCCAGGGTAGGTTAGGTTAGTTGCAGCTTGTTAGGTTTAAGAGGTACTTACATAGGTCTTGTATAGGTATTGGCTCTCCGAGACATCTCGTCTCCAAGCACGGGAGCCAGGTACACTGGGTCCAGTATGGGCCATTTATACATAATAAGCACCCGACCCACCTCCGAGTTCAGCAGATGACTGAGCGCTCGGTTTTAAATTGGGCGAAAAGAGCACCCATACTAATCATTGCTGTCACCTCTAACTGAAAGCATCGCAGAAGCTTGCCAAGCCTTCATTTGAGTCCCATATGACGTACTGTCGCACAACGGCCGACTTATCTGACGCGAAAAGGTCGACGTCGGGGACGCCCCACTTGGAAAACATGGCCTCCGAGGCCTGGGACCTGGAGCAACAGGAGCCCATCTGGCTGGCCTGTTCAAGGATAAGCGGTCGGCTAAGCCGTTATAACACTTTTAAACTCCCCGGGAGGTAAACCGCTGACAGAGTAATATCCAGCTAACCTTCTAACTTCGTAATTTTGCAAGTTAGGTTCAAGGACACTAGGGAAACGAATCCCTCGCTCATCCCAGATGTGCGACAAATGTTGTTGTCGGATTGAACTAGAATATGTACTCTCAAGACTGGCTTTTTGGCTGCTTATTACTTACTGCGTTTATGGCAAAGGTCTCTCCAAGTTCGAGTGCCATTTTTTCTGGTTTGGTCAAGTTCCTGACAAGAGTAGGATAGAATACATGATTATTTATAATGTCCACCTTATGAATTACTAATATGAAGTGATATTTTACAAAGGGTGGCACAATGAGTGATCTCGTCACTAAAAGTGATCTTTTAAAGACATCCTTTGAATGTATAGGGTAGCCCGTTCATGTGGACTCCTTACCCTTCATCCACTGCATGTGTGGACAAGAAGTGGGTTTCCTTACTCATGTGTAGAGGAACTGAACTGTGGTTTATCAATAGCCTCTAGCTACCACATTAATTATGGCCAACCAGTAGAGCAACCTTTTTCTATTTGTCTTGGTCTGCCCTTCTCAAAAACTTTTGAGACTACAAGCATTCCCTTGCAATGATTGCAACAATTATATATGGAACACCTAAATTTAATATGCTTTTAACTTTATTCAGGGAACAAAGTATCGAAAGCTTACATGTTCTTACTCCTGATGGAGATTCAGAATAGACTTAGGCAATTAATTTGTCACCTAAGCTTTGTTATGACTTACCATCTCCGAGACAGAAATCATAAACTGAGTTTTAATAGTGGGCCAGCTCATATCAACTTGAACTACATTAACAAGAATGCGGATACCATAGGCTCGCAAATTCTCTGCCACTCAGTTGGCTGATCGTCCAGAGAACCCAAGAAAAGCCAAAAGGGTGTGCTGTCAATTACCATATTTTTCTTGGTTCTAAAAGCTCTTCGGAGTTGTTGGTATGTGACTATTTCATGAAAAGCTACCCATAATTAACATATCAATACTACTTTTTAGTAATATTGGTGTATAAAGTAGGTATTAAAACCAAAAAATATCCACATTTTTTATAATGTGGTTTTAATAGAAATTTGCTAACTAAAGACTTATTACTTATTGCTTATTCAAAATTGAATTGTTGTGAATATAAACATATTCAGTGTTGGACTTCCTGTTATTATCTCAGTATAAAAACAGTAAGGGAATAAGCGTTTCATTCTGAAGTTTTACATGGTTCTTTAGGCAGTCTGATTTTTGTCAAAAGTATCTTTGCAATGATCCTCTTTTATCAAACTCCTTTTTTTTAAATAGTAAAACAAGTACTACTTGCAATAACAGCTTTAATTATAATATTGTCAGTTTTAAATTGTGTGGTGGATGTATTTATTCCCTTTCATATTTTGATAGATCAATGATCCTGATCATAACTATAAGATTTCCTTAATAATTACAAAATACAGAAGTATAGCATAGTTAATTAAATGTTCAAATATTTAGCATTTCTTATTACTTAGTTATGAAACTTTAAGCAATTTTAATGTTCTAAATGCTATTTATATCTGCTAGATTTCAGATTTCAAAAGAGATCAGCTCTTCGCTGATCCACTATAATTTAACAGCAGCTTGCCACTAGACAGCAATAAATAATTTAAATTAAAATACACTTCCTGAAAAACGTTCTAACTACTTCCAAAGGTGACAGTAGGGTACAAGCCTATTGGGTAGGTTGCTGCTTAATTAACAAGTCCTTGTAGACTCGCTTTAGCAACTAGCTCCTTCAGCTACCCACACCAACCCACATTAAGCATCCAACCAAAACTCCCTCCGCGGGAACTAAATAATCTTTAGTTTGGTTTATAAGCTTAAGTCTATACTCTTTGACTTCTAATGCAGTGTGTGAAACACATGGGGTAGATAACCATAAATTTGAGCTTTTCTTTAATTGGTATTTGGTTTATTTTGATATTCATTGAAACAGGAATATCGGTCAGTGGATTGTCTTAAAAGCAGAGTTTTTTACCTAATTATCATATTTTACACTGAAATCCTTCAGTTGTAATACTTGTCTCTTAAAACAAAACCGGATTGTGTATTATACCACAATGCACTTCCGAAGTGGATACTAACCAGAACCAGGTTAGAAGTTTGACGAGTGTTTTTGTAAAGTTAGTGATATGATGTGGAAATTGTGTCATGTTCATAGAAATTGAACACTTACTTGGCTACTTATTCCATTATAAATGCGTAGGTCCACTTACAGTAAACCGTGCCAATCTGTTCGGTCTGTTGGTCAGCAGTGCGAAGAAGCTACTTTCTTCCTCCGAGGATGAAGAGCGTTTTTCGCCACTTACGCACGTAGGACAATTCGTCGCTCAAGTTCGCTACAAACGGTTGCTTTACAACGGCACCGGCGAACACGTGTTTATTATGTGAGCTTTCAATCTCGGATTTCGGCATTTCGCTGACTAACGATCAGCGTAACACTATTTATCACTTACCAAAAGCACTATTATTCATTTTCTATATAGTTTTACCAGAAACTATTAACTTTCTAAGAAAATTAACGAGAGAAAAAATTTTACGTCCATGGCGGCAAAATTTTTAGACGCTATGACCTGACAGTTGACAGGTGACAGCTTGCTGTGCCATAGATCACCGCTAGCGCTGAGTATGGCGTGAAGTCAGGTAATCGAGCAAGGAAGGCAAAGAGTATAATAATATTAATGGGAGAAGAGAGCCCTCTTGTGTCATTTCGAAGCATTTAAATTCAAAACGCCATCTACATCTCTTAACGGGAACTAAGGCTCTATAGGTTACGTAGATAGGAATGTTACGCGTATACGTAAAACGGGATGAATAGGGATGCAGGGGACCAGGGGTGAATCGAGACGAAACTTTAAAGTGGATTTTACCGTTGAAATTATGATCGTTTTCTGCCAACAAAGGAAAACAGTAAACATACTAGAGTCCTTTTTGAGACTCTAGTATGTTTACTGTTTGCCTAATAATTAAAAAAAAAAAAATTAATAATAATAAAAAACATAAGAACATTTTAATTTGGTGGGCTACATTGAAGAAATTACCTTATTACATTTGAATAGAATTGGCAGTTTCACAGTAAGGAACGGACATTTTACATCAAGTTCATGAAAACAAAATAACACAACTGGGAAACATTATCTAGGTACCTTTATGTTGCTCAGAAAACTATAAAAAAAAATGTAACTGTTCCATATTACAATCAATCAATCTGCCTAGGCTGTAGCCAACTATGTTGGGGTCGGCTTTCAGAGTGAGCTATTTTAATTTAGTAATTTATTGTTCCAAATTACAATAAACTACTAAAAAAATAGCTAAATATAAATATAAACTACTAAAAAGATAACTTTATGAAATTAAACAGAAAAAATATTTTTTATATTTTATTGTCATTCAAAATCAAAAGACATTTATTCAAACTAGGCTGAGAGTCAGCTCGTTTTGTACGTCAAAATTACATTCCCCCTAAACGCCCGCCCTTCACCATTTCCTAGTGCTTTAGTTGGGAAGATGAAGTGGCGCAACAAAATTCCCAGCAGCACAGCTGTCTGTTAAAGTGAGAAGAACTTAATTCTATATATTAGTAGGTAATTAACATTACGAAACACAAAAAACATTAAATTTGCCATATTATGTCGTAGTAATAGGTATGTTGGCAAAAAACTATTAAATGCCTAAGCTACGTCAGCAACTTTCTCATAAAATACAATACATATTGTTACAATTTTATAAATCATGCATTTAACGCACACTATGTAGACAAGCATATTATAAGTTAGATGATTATCTACACTACTATTATAGAGGTAAGATTTGTATTTTTTATGTAACAAATAAACATAAAAACTATTGGACCGATTTCTTTTGCTGTTAAAAAGCCACATTATCATTGAGTATCATAGGCTATATTTATTACTAGAATAAATTAGAGATCCTTAGAAATCCCTACTAAAACCCACCCAAGGTGTAAAAAAATTAGACATAGAATGTCTGTCATCGCATGCGTTGCGGAAAGTATTGATGATAGAACAAAAAATCTCTAGTCTACTATATTATAGAACATATTAATATCTGTAAAAAACTTCGCGAGATCATTTGTCCAACTATTGTAGTTATGTCACTATAACTACTTTTTACATTTTAAAAGTTGATAGAAATGCTGTTCAAAATCAGACATGTTATCCATACCTTTGTATAAATTCTTATCCAAATAAATTATTTCGTATTCAAGAATGTTTCAGTACCTGTTGATTACTTTTTGAATTATTGAAATCGGACATTCCATTCAAAAGATATTACGAAATTACTGACTAAAATCCACCCGTGTTCCCTCAGTTGCCTGTGTGCCAGGGGCCACGGTATCTCTTTCGAACAACCCGCACCCCCAGCAGGCTCTCGCTCCGTACCATGGCCTGGACTAGGGCTGGACGCGAGCGGTTGCCGCCGCCGATCGTCTTCACGAAGACACGGCGGTGCTCCGCCCAAGCCGGGCAGACCTCCACCGTATGCTCCACCAACCGGCGATCTTCGCAGTGAAAACACCCGGGCGTTTCCTCCCGCCTTATACGAAACAGGAACCTACCGAAACAGCCGTGTCCGGTGAGGATCTACGTCAGACGGAAGGTGAGGACGTCGTGGCGCCTGTCAAGCCACCGTGGCATGCCCAGAACTGGGTTGCGACAATCACACTCTTGGGACTCTTTTTGAATAGTGACAAGGACATCACTTTTTCTTCAATTGAAAACCGTCTCTCTTTGGATTTCTTTTTAGACTGAAGTTGCATGTGAACAAACAGTTTTGCTGGTTTTGTCATATTTTTTGTCACTTGTTGAAATGCAACTTTATTGGAAAATTTTTCTGCATTAGCCAATCGTGCTCTGAATGTCTGTCCTTTTTTGCGCAAACGACCTATTTAATTTTGAAGATACTTAATTTTTGTCTGGAGTGGCCTCTTTTGTATGTAATTGAACTGCACCCCAATACTTTCACGAGCACCTGAAAACATCATAATTTATTTATATTTTGATTCAATTGCTCGAATTTGGAACTATTATATACTAAACAAATAAATTATTTAGTTAAAAACTAGCTGTATTTCCAACATTACTCATGTGGAATTTCAATATTCGTACAGGCCAATGCTCAACAGTGACACAGCAATAGGCTTTAATTATAACTAGCTGTTGCCCGCGACTTCGTCTGCGGACCTTCTATGACCTTCTCCAAGTTATGGTCTACCCATGTACAAAATTTCATCCAAATCAATTCACCCATTTTGCGTGAAAGCGTAACAAACAAACTCACTTTCGCATTTATAATATTAGTTGTGATGCTGAAGATAAATTACCTTTGACTAATCATTTTTGTTTAGGTCTGCATAACGCGCTATAATTGTGCTCTAATTGCACAGAATTTGAAGCAGCAGTGCTGTGACTGTGAGTTTTACCTGAAAATATATACAATACATGAATAATGTAATATGCAAGAGAATGCACCATGTTGCACCATGTTGTTGTTGTTGTTGTTGAATATAGACTAATAATTATAATACCTGAAGTTGAAGTAGCAAAAAGAGAGGCATTAGTGGATGGATGACTAATACTGATAGCCTCAAACTGCAGAGTCGTAGCAGCGATGCCATAAATTTCATCTGAAATAATTACAATGAAAACATACATGTCAATATTAATACACATACTAACACAACACAAATGTAACTATGTAGATCATCATGTAGGCACTGAAAAAATAAATTGTCAAATTAAACACTGAGTTTATTGATAAATTACAAAATCATAAACATGTTTAGAATAGAGGAGCCACATTTTTTTTTAAATTATTTGTTGTCTGGTAATTACCTTTTAGTGTTAGTAAAATCTGACTTAAGCAGATCTTCTTACATTGTATTTTGTATTAAGTAATCTAGTATTCAATTCACCAGGTAAATAAAGAGTTAGCATTGCCAATGCATTTAGACGCTTAAGCGATTACGGTGTTCATCAGTGAAGTGAATATCACATATTCTCTTCTTCTTGTAAATGTCACTGTCTGCTAATGTTTCCAGATTGTATCCAACAAGATTAACTCAAGCTTTGAAATGTTCAGCAAATTTGCCAGGATTCGGAAATGAATGCATCACATTGCCTGAAACCAAAAGAAATAATATTGTATTTCTTGTTTTTTAAGCGCGATTTTGTCCATCCTAAGGTTGCTTGTATGAGATTGCAGAATGTGTTAAGGCTGTTCACGGTACTATACAGTATGTATATTGTAATTAAATGTAACTGATGTATGACATCTAAAATAATTTACATTAGCAGGCCTATAAGCAAAATAATATTCATTCAAATCTCAAAGACGACCCACTGACCCAGTTGGAAAAAGGCAGACAATTGAATAATAACAATTAAAAACAATTGTGTCTGCAATTTGTCAGGTAAAAGAAAAAAAAATACTACGAAATCGGGACTTTTGATATTATGAGAAAAGCCCATTTTTAGAATATCATATTTTGAAAATGATTGTTTTAAGCCGTGTGGATCGGCGGAGCCCCATGTGCACCAGCGGGGCTCAACGGTCGGGCGGCGAAGTGGCTCACATGTGGCTACGCGAGGTTTTATCGGAGAATGAAGTCCGAACGAAGTCGAACTCCGCCCCTAAGACGACCCACTGACCATGGATTTTCTAACATGGTGAACAGAAGTTCTGTTTGAGCCATTGAAGTAATTATGTACTACATGCTACATTTTATTACCTCAATGGTTTGAGCGGGCCAAACAAAAAAAATACTTACCAGTGTCCTTACATCCAAAAGCGCAACGGTGAGGCATTGTATATATTTTGATAGACACAAACAGCACAAAATAGCGTCTTTTCGCCAGTATACAAATAAATTTATGTAACAACAGTTTTTCAATTTTTTTGTGAAATTGCTAGTCACAACATAGTCACTGAAAAATATTAGTTTCCGGGTAATAATCCACTGAAAGGACGGAGGAGAAACTCAACTCGACGTCTGATGTAGACAAAACACTCAGAACCCAATATTAAATTAAATCACAAAATGGACAAACGAAATTACGAAACAAACAAGCGCGGGCACAAGTTGAGCGACCATTAGTGTGATGTTGCCAGAATAGAATATATCACACAAGAAATCGTGACATGGCTGCCATAAAGGTTAAAGCTGGACAGTTAAGAAATAAAATAATGTGATAATTTTGATGAAAAATATCGTAATTAATCTCTAGAAAAATACTATAAATTAAATTAGAGAACTGAGTTTCATTTGCGTTAAAATTGTGATTACAGAGACATCTGTCGATAATTATGAAACTATTAGGTACTCTGTTAAGTAATGTAGATGGCGACTCTTTCTTTACTGAAGTTGTGCTTCGTTCTAACTGTCCCCCCCCTGAAGGAAGGTATGTTTTTCTTTGAGTATTGAACTTAAATACGGCAAAATCTTAGGTGCTTCTTCAACCAATGCTATGTGGTTAGTAAGAACATAATAATTCATTATATCGCCTAACTAGCTTTTGCGAGCGGCTTCGCCCGCGTGGAGCTCGGAAACCATTTCACAGAAACGTATTACCGGGATAAAAAGTATCCTATGTGTCTATCCAAATCATGATCTATCTGTGACCCAAATTTCATCCAAATCCCTTCAGCCGTTCCGTCCAAACTTTCACATTTATAATGTTAGTACGATTTGATCAGTGTATTGTTGGTACGTTTAGACCCAAGCACTGAGCGACTAAGAATTACGAGTAATTATTCACTATCTCTTTTGTTTTTTTCAGTGTATTTATTGTTGCTGTTGACCCAAGTATTCAGTACTTGGGACAACACACCACTTAGATATAAAGTCTCTGTCTTTGTGCGTCTGTTGCACAAATCCGATGGACATATTGGGATCAACAATTGGTTCGTGCGAAAATCCAGCCCTTGACACGTAGCATAGCTAGTTGTCACATTTTGACCTTTTGGACGATTCTATGAAACAGCGGTTTTTTTTAATTATTAAGTTCATTTATTTTAAATTTAGTACTTCATTAAAATAGTTAGTAACTATATCTGTAGCTGACAAAAATATCTCTGCGCTATTGGTCTAGAACTGTGGGGGCGCTGAATTCATCGTTTCAGTTTGTGTGTTGGTGTCCTGTAAACCTGGTTACATTAAGAGCGTTTATTCTGAAAGTTGGCAACGTCGCAAATAGCTGTTAAATATTTACTTGTTTTATTAATTTGTTAATATTACTGTATGAAAATATGTAATATCGCTAACTAGTGACCAAACATATAAATAATGATTTGCAATTATAACACTGAATTTGATGTTGTAACCGTTTTAGGTGTAAAAAGGGCATTTGGAAAGTTTCCAAGTTATTTTTTTACATCTAAAACTAAATATTCGGTGTTAATATATGTTAACACCGAATATTTAGTTTAAATAATAATAACCTATTAATAATCTAATCTATCTATTATCTTATTTTTAATCTTTATATTTCAGGTTTAATTGAAAAATAATTAGAAGATCATCCTGCAACCATAACTGTATAAACCCCTAAACTTGTACAACATAAAAAAATAAAATTCCTAAATTAAATCTAATTAAATTAAAATAATAAGGAATTAATATTAATGATTGGATTTCATGATGAATATTTTAGGTCACTAGTTAGCGATTTATTTTTATACAGTAATTTTGCCAAATTAATCAAAACTGTGAAATATTGGACAGCTATTTGCGACGTTGCCCATTTTCAGAATAAACGCTCTTAATTCCAGCGTTGTAAGAGTAAGATAACATATATAAAAGGTTTCCGCCGAGAATTTATCGAGTATTTTCGTACTCTAATTCGATTTAGGCAATAGTCGTCTTATGGGTTGCTAAATGCTGATGCGGCTTAACGATCTAACGACGTCCGGGATTGGCATTTTTTAGATGTATCAACAGTTTGGATTTCAGTTCTTTAATTTATTAAATTATACTAGACTAGCTTTCGCCAGCGGCTTCGCCCGTCGAAAATTATCCCACGGGAACGTATTACCGGGATAAAAGTATTCTATGTGTTAATCCAGGTTATAATCTATCTGTGTGCCAAATTTAATCCAAATCTGTACCACGGATGTTGCGTGACTGAGTAACAAACATCCAAACATCTTAACATCCAATCATACAAACTTTCACATTAATATTGAAATGAAATGAATAGTTTATTCATGTAAGTAGATCTTATAAGAGACTTTTACACGTCATATTTTGTTGGTCAATATTTAAAAAACTAGATGGCGCCGGCATTTCCTAGCTGACTGTTCCCTGAGCAGAAAAGCCGAAACAAACTCAGAGGTGGAGAATGGAGAGGGCTATGCTCGGAGTTTCCCTACTTGATCGAATCAGGAATGAAGAAAAGCCAAAACAAACTCCCTCTGAGTTTGTTTTGGTTTTTCTTCTCAGGGAACAGTCTCTTTCGAAGTCCAAACATTATATTATTTGAATTTTATGTGAGTCTAACAATGCAGGGCAATGTCTAGAAGGACTTTTTGAAGAAAGAGCCATTGCAACTTCGAGCTGACCTGTCACAACAGACGGCATGTATATATCAGTCACCGTGTAGCTCAACCCTATTTTAGGGAGCTCAACGAGCCGTCACAAGACGCTACCAGATCTGCAGGACATTTTCGTAGGCTATTTACAAAATACTCAAAACCACCAGACGAGTCATAAAGTCATGTGTTCAATCTAGCGTGCATAATACTCACACGTACTCACGTTAGTAGGACTTTATATAATACGATTGTTATATACAAGCAACACTCGTCGAAAGGTAATAATGTCTTAATTAACACGAAGTAAGACCAACTTATTTAACGGGAGCCATATTACATGAACCCGCACATTTTAATTAACTTAATAACCCTGTTGTTAGTTTATTGTATTCACGGACTGGTGCTGTAATGGACATAGATTAAATAAATATAGAAACTCAATATAGAGCCTGTTTAGCTGTTTTTGTCGTGGTCACTCTTAATGAGGCTTATCAGGAGGCTAAAAGTCACCCAATGGGCAATGAAATTAAATGAAAGGTTTATTTAAACAAGTAGATCTTATAAGAAACTTTTACACGTCATATTTTGTTGGTCAATATTCTAAAACCTAGATGGCGCCGGCATTTCTTAGCTGACTGTGCCCTGAGCAGAAAAGTCGAAACAAACTCAGAGGTGGAGAATGGAGAGGGCAATGCTCGGAGTTTCCCTACTTGATCGAATCAGGAATGAAGAGATCCGCAGGAGAACCAAGGCAACCGACATAGTCCGAAGAATTGCCAAACTTTAGTGGCAGTGGGCATGGCACATTGCTCGCAGAACAGATGGCCGATGGGGCTGAAAGGTTCTGAAGTGGCGACCGCGTACCAGGAAGACGTAGAGTTGGAAGGCCGGATTGATGACATTGTGAAGGCCCTAGAAAACCGTTGGATCCGGGAAGCACAGAACCGGTCAAAGTGGCGGAGCTTGAGGGAGGCCTATGTCCAGCAGTGGACGGCTTTCGGCTAAAATGATGGAGCCTGTTCAAACTATCTGATCAAAATATAAACAAACCCTCAAGATAAGTCTATAATGCTCACATTGCTAGGATACAGGTCTTCTTTCTGTGAAGTGGCCCGGAATCCACCACGCAGGCCCAGTGCGAGTTGGTGGGTGGTGTATGTTTTCGGATTCATGGTTCTAAGACATGCCCGTTTCCTCACGATGTTTTCCTTCACTGTTTTGAGAGGAGCAGTGGTGATGAGAGGAAATACACAGAGTACCTGCCTGGGTTCGTTCTCACGATCTATAACTCGTAAGTCAGGGCTAAAACCAACCCCTAGGCCACCACTCCCAAACCTGTTAAACAAACCCTGTTATTGTTAAATTCATACGTAATTACTACCCGTGGGACACGTGGGATAAGTTGGGACCGCGGTGGCGCGTCACCGCGCTCAGGTCCCAACTTATCGCGCACGGGTTGTACTTGCTGAAGGGAAATGGTAGCACAGTCATCTGTATTTAAAAGGCTCCAATTTTATATCTTTATATATGTACTACTCATTACTATTTTATTTATTTTCTCTGACACAAAGGAGACGGGGATTTCTGGGCCTGATTGTAATAAGTTGACGTATGGTTAAAAAAAAAGGTTATATTTTTCTATTACAAAATGTGAAATATCAGCCCATTTTACAATCTGGAAATTGAGAAATCCAAAAATTAAGTTGTGGCTACGAACAAAATGGAATATCGATTAAATTATAATCGACTATCGTGACAGAGTTCATACTATTTAAAAGATGCTTTTACCAGATGATTAATTCAAATACATTAATTATTAGAATTAACGTATTAAACAGTTTAAACATATTAAATATCTATAAAGATAAATGTTAAAATCGATTCACGTTTGCTAATCGATTATTGTATTTTTAGTCTATGGTGACATGTCAGTCAGTCACTCTATCCCTATCGGATTAAGTGCCAGGGTCCGTTTAGGCACAAGAGAATGTAATGTTTTCGGAATTTGGTGTTTTACAGCGAACTAACCGCTAGCGGCACTGTATACACCTTCTATAATTGTAACAGCATCCTATCTTTAAAAAAAACAACTACCTATCGCACAATGAGGTTATACATAGCACTTCAAAAATCAGCTGTTTTGTTACGTAACCTCACTTTAACAAAATCTCTTTTAACTCGGCTCTCAGATTGCTAAAATCCGCAAAATTTTCAGTGATGGTTTGATAATATAGTAGCTATTAATTGACACCAATTTCATCTCTTTACATCCAGGGCCAAGATTATATGAAAGCGTATCCGTCTCCTTTATTTTATTTCAGTATGCATACATACGTCACGTGCAATATTGTTATAAAGCTGATTTACATCCGTCACCTCAAACGTTAGGTCCAGTTGAAAACCAGAGTCAGACGTTAACTGCCTGGCATTTATGCTGAACTGAGCCTTTTTAGCGCAGCCGCAGCGCACTTTACACTTTTTGTTAGTTTTGGTTGGTGTATCTTTATTCTTTTGCTGTACTGTATATTGTGTGCCTTTTTAGTCTGTGCTAAATAAATGTATTTTCTCTCTTTCATATCAGACCACTTTGTCAACAATTACTGTTTGAGCAACATTAAAATTGTAATCTAAAACTGATCATCATCATCTGCCTAGCCTTTTCCAAATCATATTGAGGTTGGCTTCCAGTCTAACCGGACACAGCTAAATCATCATTTCAGCCGAAAGACGTCCACTGCTGGACAAAAGCCTCCCCCAGGCTCCTCCACTTCGACCGGTCTTGTGCTTCCCACGGAATATTGAATATAGCTGAATATCAGTAGGTATTTTACATGGAGCCATTGCCTATCTGAACTCCACAACCCAAGAAGACTTAGGTAATACGAGCTGTTGTCGGCAACTCCACTTCAAAGCTCGTATTTTGCGTATCCCAAGAAGACTTTCAGAACTGTCAAAAATCTATGAATGACAGCCGCGACTAACGGCTTAGCGTGGTCTCCGAGGCACGAAAGAGTCTGGTATGTAAAGATGGTCACCCATCCACACACCAACCGCAGCAAGCGTAGCTTAACCTAATGAATCGACCCGTGCGGCTGTTATTACTCAGCCATGCTTGAATGAATTCGAAAAGGAGTTTTGCATTTTTTCATCTTTGCCACAGACTAGAAAGCAACGGTGGCTATGAAATAATGGAATTGTGAGGCCACAGTAATGGCACGTTTCACAAAGTATTCATTCAATTCGATGTTTATTTGTTTTTTATTCTGTTTATTTTCTTTTCTGAGCCCCGGGCTGGACGTTGCGAAATCATTTGTGTTTGTTTGTTTATTTTACTTTTGAGGTACCTATTATGTTAAAATAATGTATGCATTGTTGTTCTGTGAGGTTGTTTGCTAGAAGCTTTGCCGCGAGAGAGCGTTGTGTGTTCTTCAGTTGTCAAAGTCATCTTGAATGAAAGCGATCAATCAGGGAAAGGACGAAACACGACCGCCACGTCACAGCAGATTTTTTTACAAAGAACTCCATTGGATGCTTAATTAAAGGAACAAACACATATAACACTATCTACGCGGAAATAAATTTTCAATATTTTCCCAATTGGCGGATTCCCCTAGGGCTTGATCATAGGTTTTTTTGAACGGTCGTAAAAATCTTCAACGCACTGCTTATGCGCACAGTTTAAAATCGTGTATTTTTCAGACTCAATCGCGCTGCATTCTCTTGGATTCACAATGCTCGGCTGAACACAGAGAGTTGAAATTCCAGTGCGCGAAAAATTCCCGCCGCGATTTTATAAAGTCCGTGTGAATGTCGATTTAAGAACAAATGCGTGCACTGACTGGACAGGTCGACTTAAATCTGTGTCATTCTTACCTCAAAATACCATTTTAGACCCCAATCTACCTGCCTGGTACTCACATGATCTCACCAAGACTGACTGGGCTACAACTAAACTTGTTACCTTTAAGTTTGTTTCGTCCTTTCTTCTCAGAGTAGTTGGATACGAAACGCCGACCTCATCTAGTTTTAACACGCTTTATATTAGCTTCACTTGTATGTTTGTATGTATGTTTGTAACCGACTCCTTAGGGTGCGATTTTGACCCACTTCAAACAGTCAGATTTCATTTAAACTTTGTAGATTTATCGAGGACCGATGACAATTCAAAAATTTAAAAAAAATAGAAAAAAAACAAAAAAAAAACTTAATAATCACGCTTTTGTAGTTATAAAGCGTGGGGTGCTTGATATTAATTGATTATAAAAATACCTCAAAAAGCACCCCACGCTTTTTAAAAGAATTAAATTATTTTCTACTGTTTTAGTTTGGTTTTCAAAACGTGTTTTTTTAGTGTTTTTAACTATCATTTATTTTAAATGAAACTGACGTGTAAAAGTATTTGTACAAATATCGTTACAGAAATAAAATCATGTATTAATTAACCGTATTTAGGCTATAGGGAATTGGAATTGGACTGGTCACATCTGCCGTCTGTCAGACGATCAATAGGCCAAACGTTTGTAAGACCCAGTGGGTACCACTTAATGGCAAACGACACTGCGGCAGGCCTAGACGGAGATGGCGGGATGAGCTGGACTCCTTTAATTAAAATTGGTCCTTGACAGGTCCAGGAGAGGTGGAAAGAGAGTAGAGAGGCCTTTGCCTTGCAGTGGGGCGTTAATTTATGTGAAAAATAAAAAAGGCTATAGGGGCTAGCAGCACGGATCGATCAATCAGGTTAAGGAAGGTACGCTAGCAGCAGTTTGTCCTTGGATAGGTGACCTTATATAAGACCCCTTCGTGTCTGGGAAGCACGTTATGCCTATGGTCCCAGGTGTCTTTAGAAGATCTTTGACAGTCGTTACAGAGCGTCAGAAGCCTGAAAGTTTGACAACCAATCTGACCAAGGGGTATCGCATTATCCAGTAACTGGGTTGTGTAGGGAAGATAGGCAGTCGCTCCATGTAAAATTCACCTACATCCGGTTAGACTGTATGACGTCTGACGTCAAACGTTTTAAATTGATGCAAAATAATCAATTTAAGGCGAAAGGTTATTGGTATACGTTTGCATTTAGGTTGTATTTTACCTACGTTCTGGCTTTGGAAGCGTTCCCTTTACAACCTGTATAAAGAGATTTTTACGGTCGCGAATCATATTTTTAAACAAATACCTGCAAATTTCAAAAAGCGTAAATAAATTTAAATTTCGCGAGCTACTTTAGCGCCCCCTTTGAAATAGCGAGGACGCAAAATAGACTATACGGCGTAGCTGAAGGCGCGGCATAGCCGACGGCGTAGGCATTGGAGTAGCAAGAGGTGCTACAGACACATGACACCCACACCCAATGCAGACCTAACATGGCTAGGAAAAGGCTAGGCACATGATTAATTTAACCGTCTTTAACTAGGTTTACTTACGAAATCATATTTACCAGTTTCTAAATAAATCAATGACTTTATAACAGATTTTAGATTCAAAACGGTTTAAGCAAAAATCTTCATTTAAATCGGTCCTTGTTAAAATAAAGTGCCCACTTGGCAGGAAATATAGGTATCGTCTGGATAGGCAATTTATAAAGGTAACCGAATTATTTCTGCGTTCGTAACATTGTTAACGTAACCAATTTACGTTTTAATTTGGATTTGAAAGTAAAGGATGCTACAATTAATGTTTTTTTTTTGTAAACTACGTGACAAATGAATTAATTATCAACATCTATAATTTACTCTATGTATATAGCTTTTGCCTGCGGCTCCGTCTGTGTGTATGTCGGTTATCGCGTAAAAAGTAGCCTGTGTCTTCCATATCCCATGCTATATTTCTGCCAAATTTAATGACGATCGCTTTAGTGGTTTAGACGTGAAAGCATAACAGACAGGCAGAGTTACTTTCGCATTTTATAATATTACTAGCAGCGCTCCGCAGTTTCGCCCGCGTAGTTCTCGTTTCCATAGGAATACGGGGATAAAATATAGCCTATGTTACTCAATGATAAAGTAGCTTTCTAACAGCAAAAGATTTTTTGAAATCGATTCAGTAGTTTTTAAGTTTACTTGTTACATACGAAAATACAAATATTTCCTCTTTAAAATATTATTATTATGTAATAGAATTATAATATTATAATAATATTAAAATTTATATATTTAGATTATATATTATAATATTATATTACTAGCAGCCCTCCGCAGTTCCACCCGTGTTGTACCCGTTCCCGTACGAATACGGGGATAAAATATAGCCTATATTACTAAGTAGCTTCTATAACAAGTTGCCAAAATCGGTTACAGAACTTAGCGATGGAAAGTTTAAAACTCACATCAAACGTGTCCTTATCAAAAAAGCATATTATAAGATAAAAGACTACGTTAAAGACAAGGAAGTTTGGCATTAATTCCTTCTGCACATGTGGCTTCCCTGGTAACTCATTAGCACCATAACTATGTGAGCGTCTATTAACTGCTTCCAAATTACAATGTTAAGTTTTATTATTTTTATTTTTTACACTTTCTGACATATTCTCGTCATTTTTGACATTATACAACACTTGTATTATTGAGTATTTATTAGTGATTCTCATGGAAATCATATCACTTGGTTTAAATAGGTTGATTTTACTCATGTAGATTCTTTTACATATTGTGAATGAGAGAACGTTGTAGGCCTACAGTTTCTATTCTTTATTTTCATTCCTCTAAGTACATGGTACTTATTGACAGGCCTGCACTGTCCTCCCGTACCTAATATCACTGTAATTTGAAAACATTATAAAATCCAATTATTTTTAAAAGAGTAACCATGGAGTTTGGGTTTTTTTCCGGTTCCGGCGACCCTAGAGTGAACACATACGTAGACGTTCTCCGCAAATAATTATTCATACCAGTGCAAACAGTGCTTCTCAGAAGTCTCTCGTCACATAATTCTCAAGATTGATCAGTGTAAAACACAATTAAAAAGTGACCTCAGTGCAAACACAACTACTTTGTTGTTAAAACATAGAAAACTCCATCCAACGACATAACCTAAAAGTGTAACACAAGTCAAACAGCAGTGCACCAACCTAACCAACAAAGTGTCAAGTGAGGTGTCAGAAGACAAATAACGTCAAAATTTTGACAGCCATAAACGACACTAGTGTTGTCAACAACAAATCAGTGTTGCCATAATTAAACCAGTTTTGTCAAAACAAAAAATGGAAAAAAGTATGGAGCTATTGTTGTCCAAACTGGATGAGAAATTAAGCGAACAAACCAGAATAATTACTGCATCAGTGACAAAATGCGTTATGGAAGCGTTAGACGAAAGACTAAAAACAATAACGGAAGAAAATTCTCAACTAAAGGCCAAAATATCCACACTGGAGCAGAAAATCAGTGTACTGGATAAGGAGAAACGGAAATATAATCTTGTGTTCTTTGGAATTGAAGAAACAGGGAAAACAGAAGCAGAGTTGGTAGACCACGTCAAGGAGACAATAATAGAAACAGGAACACACCTCGATAGCCAAGAAATCAGTAACATATATAGAATTGGCAAGAAAAATACCAACAAAAACCGGCCTGTTGTTGTGTCCATCACAGCGATGTGGAAAAAACACATCATACTGAAAAATAAGGAAAGACTCCCGCCAGGAATATATGTGAAGGAAGATTTCCCTAAAGAAATTCTTGAAAAGAGGAAGCAGCTACAGGCCCAGGTGGTAGAAGAAAAGAGGAAGGGAAATGTAGCCTTTCTAAAATACGATAAAATAATAGTGAAAAAGCCAACAGACAAATCCAGAGACAAAAGGAAGAGGGAGGAGTCAGGTTCACCGAACTCATCAACCCAGAAAAAAGTAAACTCAAATGATATCCCATCACCCCAAACCACAAAGGGAACTACAAAAGGAATCATACAACCCAATATCCTCAGCTATGTTGAACGAGGTGGATCAGCTTGTCTGTCTTCACTATCCGATATCCCAAAAAACCTGTGATGACCACCGGCACCCGAAACCAAAATAAAATGCATATCACAACATTACCCAAACAAACTTTGGAAAAATACACCCCAAGCCGGCTGGTCACCGTGGGGGAAGATGACCGTAACCCTCCAACACATCTGACAAAGGAAACAAGACAAGTTAAGATAAAACGAAAGGATTGCTGTCTTTATTTATGTACATTGAACACACGAACCCTGAGAACACCAGAAAGTTTGCACGAGCTAGAACTAGCTATCGAAAACATCAAATGGGACATCTTGGGCATTAGCGAGATGCGAAGAATAGGTGAAGGAATTGAAGAAAGGAATCACTATGTTTTGTACTACAAAGGTGAAGTTGCTGGACAAAGAGGAGTAGGCTTTCTGATAAAATCAAAACTCAAAAACCAGATCATTGGATTTGAAGGCATATCGGATCGCATAGCAGCAATTCATATCAACTTGTCAGAGTATACAAAACATTGGACCATCGTACAAGTTTATTCACCGACTGAACAGGCTATTAAAACAGACATAGACAAATTTTACAAAGACCTTAGCGAAGTTACTGAAAAATACTCAACAAACAATGTAGTAGTCATGGGAGATTTTAATGCTCAGGTGGGTGCTCGAATGGCTGGAGAAGAACTTGTATTAGGAAAATTTGGAAGCGGCAAAAGAAGCAAAAATGGTGAAAAACTGGTAGAGTTTTTGCTCGAAAACAACTTCACGCAGCTCAACTCTATATTCCGCAAAAAACAAAAAAATAAATGGACTTGGATATCTCCAGATGGAAAGGTCAGGAATGAGATAGACTATATCCTGACTAACAAGGCACGGCTGTTCAGCGACACGAGCATAATAAAAAACTTAAACTTTAATACTAACCATCGTCTGGTACGTTGCTGTCTATCAGAACGGGGTCCAAAAAAACCTAGGCCCAAAGCAATTCAAACGAACTGCATACAAATGCTTGGCAACAAGAGGGACCCAAACGATTCCACAGACGACCTGATGGAAGTTGTTACATCAAATAAGAATCTAAACGAAAAATATGCTATAGTTGAAAGCAAGCTTATGAAACAGAAAAGAACACTAACATTCAAGAGCAAAGAACCCTATCTAAGTCAAGAAACTCATAAACTTATTGAAGATAGAATGAATTTAATAGCAAGAAAGGATAGGAACGAAAATCTTAGAGATATCTCGAGCCTTAGCAAACGAATTCGGGAAAATATGAGGAACGACAGAAAAAAAAGGAGAATCCAAACCCTTGAAAACCATATCACCAAAACGGGAGGTACACGAAAAGCCCTCAATGAACTCCGTGAAAAGGGCAAGGAATGGATACCAAAGTTAAAAGATAAAAATCGGCTAACTACTACACGCAGCACAATCCTGAACATAGCAACAGACTACTATCGCTCCTTATATTCGAAACAGCAAAGCATAGCGTCGCCAGATAGTGGACTCAAATTGGAAAATATCACAGCAGATCTCGGAGTTGTACCGGAAATAATACAATCGGAAGTAGAAAAAGCTATTAACAGTCAGAAGATGGAAAAATCTCCTGGCCCAGACAGAATTACAAATGAGCTTATGCGAGGAACAGTTGAGGAACTAAGTCCGATATTGGCAAAGGTCTTCAATGAGATACTAATTACCGGCAACATCCCAAGGCCATGGGCAGAGTCACACATTATACTTCTGTACAAGAAAGGCTCAAAAGATGATATTGGAAATTACAGACCCATTTCTCTCATCTCCAATGTGTATAAGGTTTTTGCGAAAGTCATTCTAAATAGAATAGTAAACAGGCTCGACGAAAATCAACCAGTAGAACAGGCAGGGTTTAGAAAGAACTTCAGCACAATCGACCACATACACACCATCAAGCAGCTCATACAAAAATACAATGAATATAACAAACCTATTTACCTAGGCTTCATAGACTACTCAAAAGCCTTCGACAGCCTCAAACATGAATTCGTGTGGCAAAGTCTTATGGAGCAGGGTGTCCAAAATGCTTATGTAAACATCATCAGAAATATTTATTGTGTGAGTAAAGCTAGCATCAAGCTGGAATCTCTGGGGGAGACTTTTCCAATCGACAGGGGAGTCAGGCAAGGCGACCCACTCTCACCAAAGCTATTCTCGGCAGTACTAGAGCAAATGTTCAGGAAATTAGAATGGGATCACTTAGGACTAAACATAAACGGATCGCGCCTGAACCATCTAAGATTCGCTGATGACCTGGTCATATTGGAAGAAAACCCAAGAGTATTGGAATCCATGATACAGTCCCTAGCGGACAGAAGCCGAGAAGTAGGTCTGGAAATGAACTCGTGTAAGACCAAAATGATGACAAACTCAGTAGCAGCAGACATAATCATCAATGGACAAAAACTCGAGTATGTAGAGGAATATGTGTATCTGGGTCAGATTATTTCACCAAGTGATCAAATGTCCAAAGAAATTGATAAAAGAATTGCTAGTGGGTGGAAAAAATTTTGGGCTTTGAAAGAAATAATGAAAAGCAAGGAACTCGGTATCAAGATAAAGAAAAAGACTTTCGATACCTGTATTCTCCCCTGCATCACATATGGCTGTGAAACCTGGGCCTTGACGAAACACCACAGGGACAAACTCGCAAAATGTCAGAGAGCCATGGAAAGGAGCATACTAGGGCTAAAGCTAAGGGACAAAGTCAGGAATATAGACATCAGGTGCAAAACTAAACTAACAGACATCCTATCACGTATCGACCAACTAAAATGGAGATGGACTGGGCACCTGCTTCGTTGTAAGCAACAAAAATGGAGTAAACAGGTGACAGTCTGGTACCCAAGAGATGGATTTAGAAGCCGAGGTCGCAAAGTGAGGAGATGGGAGGACGAACTGAAAATGACTTTGGGTCCCCTTTGGCTAAGAGTGGCGGCAGATAGGAATCAGTGGAAGGCGTTGGAGGAGGCCTATGCCGTAAGGCACACCGAACGAAGAGACATTTTGTGAATGTAACTTATAGTATTTAAGTAACTGTGTAAAAGTTCGGAATAAATGGCTTTATTATTATTATTATTAACCATGGAGTTTCTTGCCGGCTCTTCTCCATAGGAAGCGACAAATTGGAACCGTGCACCTAGCTTCTGACGTTTCATTAGTGCCCTTGCAGGTTTATGTGAAATAAAATATTTTGATTTGATTTGATTTGATTTGAAGAAAAAAAAATAATATTATTTATTATAATTATTTTGCAAAATATTTTTATAAATCAGTCCAGTAGTTTTGAAGTTTATTCGTTACATACAAAAATACAAATCTTTCCTCTTTATAGTATTATTATAATAATATATTATTAGTGTAGAATAGTGATTATAAAGAAGTTATTTTCGTAAGTTTGTAAGCAAGTAAAACAGAAACTTCTGGAATTTCCAGTTTAACTTGAAGAATTCTGTATTGCTCGTGATAGCCCAATTTTTAAAGGAAGGTTATTATAGGCTGTTAAACATCACGCTAGGTCATAGTGTAGCCAGTGGCGTACCTAGAGTGAGGCAGGTAGGACAAGAGCCCTGGGCGCCCATCAAAGGGGGACCCAAAAAGTCGCCAATTATTAAATTTAAAAGAAAGAAAACATCAATAAACCATTTCATACTGTTACCTATATCTAAAGGGCTACTTGAATATATTGTGCAGTACGGGGATAAAAGCGTATTTCCAAATCTGCCTATTTTCTATTCAAATCCTCTTCAAATTGCAAGCACTGCAAGCGATTTTCTAGCAAGTTGAAATTAGTACCTTCGTTATTGAAGACTTATATTTGGTCAAGAAAGTTTATGCGATCTAGCTTTGCTCAGTGTAGATCGAGAAGATAATGTACGAAGGGGCCAAACGTGATGCGTGCCGTAAGCGCCATTTTCTATTGGTACGCCCCTGAGCGTAGCATAGCTAAGGTGTCGACCACAGTATACACATAAGATGTTCCGTAAATATTGAATCGTTGGTCTAGTGATCAGGTCTAATGCTGAGCATGACATCCCAGGTTCGACGCGTAGGTCGGGCTAAGTGTCATTGAGTTTTTTTATCTGAAATTTCTCAGTAGCAGCTCGGAGTATGGATTTGTGACCCGTTGATGGCAATCGGCTCGCCCCCCATTATATAGCGAAATGTTCGTGTAAATATAGGTGCCTACGCCACTGCCCAGCCCTTCGGGGAATCCAGTCGTGATGTTCATAATTTCAGCCGATAGACATCCACTGCTGGACATAAGCCTCCCCCAAAAAATAATGGGGGCAGGGGCATAATCGCCACGCTTGGCAGGCGAGCTGGCGATCGCAGTATGGTGGTAAAATGCATAGAGAACGCTGCTGCCCATTCTCTGGTAAGTCCCTTAGTCGCCTTCTACGACACTCACGGGAAGAAATGGGATGGTACTATTCTTTACGTCCGGCACCACACGGAACGGTCGTGATGTTATATAGGGTAAAACCAGGATAGTTGCCCTAGGGGTATAGTTGCCCCGATTGTAATTACTCTAGTTTCGCGGATGAATCCCATGCTATTTTATTCATCTATTGAAAGACTCTCCAACTACCACTAAGATGATCGAGTCGCATGTCTCTGTGCGATTGCATGGGAAGGCAAAGTGCCATCAACGGTTTTGCGGGATAAATATCCTGTTGCTCGGCGGGGCATCTATCCTAAACGTAATTTATATAGATTAGGCAACTATTCCCTATGTGGGATAGATGTTCCAATACATAGAGGTCCGCAAAAATCGCTAATACTCTGGAAATATTAAAGATAACTGTTTTTACTTTTCATTAATTTGAAGAAAAAAACCCAAAGCATCGGTCAGTTTTACAAAAATAACGTATTTTGATTTTTGTACGGAGAGATAAAGAGTGATGTTAAAAAGTGTGGCAACTATCCGGCTTTTACCCTAGGTAAAAAACAAAGTGATATGACGAAGCTCTTACAAAAGATTTTTGAATTTCTACCTTACCGTTTTCACAACTTACGTGCAAGGTAACATTCTGAAGTACGTGTCTAGCTACACAGTCGAGTATGTTGAAAATTACGGAACTTGCTATAAACGCGTCGGGCATAAAAGGTATTTCAAGACTACGGTGCTTCTCTTTCATCTAAATCTGAATTAAACTTCAGCCTTCTGTCTTTTCAGGTTGTCAAATTTAATTCTTTGAGATATTGTTTTTTAATTTTAAATTCGTGGTGCGAACAGGTGACATACATAAATATATAACACGACGCCTGTAATAACCGAAGGGTTGAACAGGGGAGTCCTTAGTAGACCCACATTTCGCTAGTTACGTTTAAGTCCCATATAGTAGGGGTTGTAGCGTAAATCCGCTACGGTAAAAACCTTTTCTAGTCCAACCTTTTCAATAAAAAATATTTTTTCTTTATAGCTTTTGATCAAATTTATAATTCGAATCAAAAAAAATTGTCGAATGTTTTTCTCTTGACAAAACCCTCACTACAGATTTGGGAGCCATTGACGGCGGCATGAATTCCGTTTAAGAAAATTTTCATTTTAATGTGACAAGTTTTAAAAAGCATCGTTATTGTGTTGTGTGGTTAAACCAACCAGTTTAAGCTGTGCTAATAAGTGTTTCCTTCTACATTTATTGGGTATGTATCCCGTCACCTTTCCTCTTTTCTGATATATTTTTGTTGATTCCCCCCTTTCATCAAGGATTCTTGTGCCTGTGGTCTGAAGGCTCTTTTTCTTTGTCTTTAGACAAGCTACAGGCCGAGATTCGGTCTTCCCCACGGGCCTAATATCGGCGTAGTTACCCTTTGACCTACGTTGGCGCGCACCAGCCCTGAAAACCTGAGGCAGCTCGGCACGTGACGCGCTTCAAGAGTTGAAGCGTCGCTCCACTGCAGCCATGTAACCCCCGAAAGACCTTCCTATCTACCCGTCCGCGCGCTCCACCACCGGTCTGGATTCTCGGACTTCAAAAGCGTATCGAAAATCATCACTTCAATTTTTTATGCTACAAAATGGCGCCCGAATAAAAGTAAGTTCTCATTATTTTATTACTGAAATATCTTTTTTTGTTATCTCGTGTGTGGTTGCTCCTTAAGAGCAAACTTTAATGTTCATCTTCTAATTTGTGAGTTCCAGGTTTTAGAATTGGACAGATACCGGTGTGGAAGTTTAAAAGGATTACGTGTCTTTGTTTCACTGGTTCATGCGACTGGACTACGAATCTGCTTACTGAATTTGTTCTTTGCTATATTATGTTTGTGAAATACAATTTTAAAGAATAACTTTGTAACTGTACCCAATATTTAACTCTTTTATTTTCTCCCAAGGAAATACATATTTAATCCCGAGTTTTATTTCATTCCTGTAGGTAGCTGTAGTTAGTTTCCCGTAGTGTGTGTTTGATGTGTGCATGGTTAGGCTTCGTGACTAAGGTAAGCTTTTTGAACGGTTGTTTGCTATGTGTCTACCTTTTTTATTCCTAGCCCAACTGTTTGCTTTCCGGTTGTTTGCTAGTATCTATTATTTTTTGATTATTAGCCCAATCGGTTCCTTTGCCATTGTAATGCCGCACCATTCCTCTACCAGCCGCATTACTCAATATGGTCACTTTCCAACTACATACTAGCAGACAGCAGTCTTGGGTATTGTTTAGGATTGTCTTATTTTCTAACATAGCAGATGAACCCACCACGGACCGCTGTCTTGCGACTGATGTGCCAATAAATGGTACGCCTATACTGAACTTCTATCATGGAGACGAACCTCTGTGATTTACGTATCCATTTACACATAAAATATAATGTAGAACACAATTAATAAAATGCAGTTTATAATTTACACACACGTTGTCCGATTTTTGCTTGGTTCCATCTGGAATGTTAGTTTTAGATCGTTTTATTCCCTGTAATTAACCGAAAATATTTTATCTAACTTAAAGGTCTTTACAATAATTATTCGCAATTTTTACTTTAGGCGGAACCAAAATAGCGTCATCTAGTTGTTACGAAAGAAATTATTTATATGCCGACAATTTTTTGGTTACCGTCTGTTTTTTTAGCTTTCGCCCACAGATGGCGTTACTGGTACCTAAAGTATTGTGTTGGGACATTGTCGATAGACTCTTATATCGATAATGGAAATTTATACGACTATATAGTTACCAGATTTCTTTGTTTTGTCATCAACATTGAACGGCTCTCCCTCGTCTATGGTTGTAGTTTCTACTTTTGTCTGAAGAAGCGTTCTTCAATTTTTCAAGTATTGTAAATAATCTGAGTTTCAAATATGAAGACAGAATTCATATTTTAGTTTAGCTACTAGTTTAACAACTGACCTCCTTAAGTTTGATAGGGAAGACCTTATGGGTTCTATTCGGGTGCTATGGTCAGACTCTAAGCATTTATTAGGCTGAAAGTCGCACTTAACTCGTGTCGAATTTGTCCTCCTTGTCATAAGAACCCTCATTGATTCAACCCGTGTTTTGAAAGATCAGACTCTAAGCACCTATTTAGCTGAAAGTCGGATCTAACCACGTGTCGAATCTTTCCGGAGTTGGTTGGAACATAGACAGACATAAACTGCTCTCATTATATTCTGTCGTCTGCAGTTCCTCTTTTGACTGCAAATCCTCTGACTGCAGGTCCTCCCTTTTTGACTGCAGGTCCTCCCTTTGACTGCAAGTCCCCTCTTTTGGCTGAAGCCCTCTTTTGGCTGAAGCCCTCTTTTGGCTGAAGCCCTCTTTTGGCTGAAGCCCTCTTTTGGCTGAAGCCCTCTTTTGGCCAAAGTCCTCTTTTGGCTGAAGCCCTCTTTTGGCTGAAACCCTCTTTTGGCTGAAGCCCTCTTTTGACGAAAGCCCTCTTTTGATGAAAGCCCTCTTTTGGATAAAGCCCTCTTTTGGCTAAAGCCCTCTTTTGGCTAAAGCCCTCTTTTGGATAAAGCCCTCTTTTGGCTAAAGCCCTCTTTTGCCTAAGGCCCTCTTTTGGCTAAAGCCCTCTTTTGCCTAAGGCCCTCTTTTGGCTAAAGCCCTCTTTTGACTTAGGTCCTATCTTTAACATTGACTTTCGAGTCGGTATCTTTGACATTGACTTTCGAGTCGGTATCTTTGACTTTGACTTTCGAGTCGGTATCTGACTTTGACTTTCGAGTCGGTATCTTTGACTTTGACTTTGTGTCGTATCTTTGCTTTATAGATTCAAGTCGTTTCTTTGACTGTTGTTTTTTATTTTTCGTCCTTGTGTACATTTAGGGATTCCTAGATTTCATGTCGTTTGTTCTTAGATAATTCGTAGGTTTAGGAGACGCATCTATAGCTCGCACTGATAACGTCTAAGTGAAGGTCGACATTCAATTTTATTCAGTATCAGCTGCACTTCGATGTTGTTGATTAGATTTATTAAGTTAGGTTAATTAAGCTAGTTTATTTAATTTCTATGAGGTTATCCCTCTTTTAGTGTTGATACTATCTGTATAGTGTTGTCACTGTTATAGTGCTGTCATATTCTCACAGGGTTGACAGTCACTTGAGGTGGTCACTCACTTTTCTTTTAGGGTTGCCACTCTCAATTTTTTTTTTTTTGTTGGAAATGGGGTACTGTAGCGTAAATCCGCTACGGTAAAAACCTTTTCTAGTTCAACCTTTTCAATAAAAAATATTTTTTCTTCATAGCTTTTGATCAAATTTATAATTCGAATCAAAAAAAATTGTCGAATGTTTTTCTCTTGACAAAACCCTCACTACAGATTTGGGAGCCATTGACGGCGGCATGAATTCCGTTTAAGAAAATTTTCATTTTAATGTGACAAGTTTTAAAAAGCATCGTTATTGTGTTGTGTGGTTAAACCAACCAGTTTAAGCTGTGCTAATAAGTGTTTCCTTCTACATTTATTGGGTATGTATCCCGTCACCTTTCCTTTTTTCTGATATATTTTTGTTGATTCCCCCCTTTCATCAAGGATTCTTGTGCCTGTGGTCTGAAGGCTCTTTTTCTTTGTCTTTAGACAAGCTACAGGCCGAGATTCGGTCTTCCCCACGGGCCTAATATCGGCGTGGTTACCCTTTGACCTACGTTGGCGCGCACCAGCCCTGAAAACCTGAGGCAGCTCGGCACGTGACGCGCTTCAAGAGTTGAAGCGTCGCTCCACTGCAGCCATGTAACCCCCGAAAGACCTTCCTATCTACCCGTCCGCGCGCTCCACCACCGGTCTGGTTTCTCGGACTTCAAAAGCGTATCGAAAATCATTACTTCATTTTTTTTTTTTGTATTAGATTACTGTTTGTTTTTTTAAAAAGTATTAACATAGTCAATATTTCAGGTAATCCTATAAAGACGCCCGGTTTCCCTTAATGTCATAACGTATAACAAACTTACTTTTGCGTACATAGGCCTTGCCATAACCGATTGCAATCGCTTGATAGGTCGTGTACCAAATAATTTACGTTTCCTTTTTTTCCTCTCTTTTAAATTCTGTTTTACAAGTCTCTCCGCATCAACCTCCCAAATCTAATTTTATTCTACAATTTTCACCCTTTTTTTATATTTTTGTCTGTTGTTTTTGTACATTTTATATTTTTTATTTTTCTCACCAAATTAAACGTGTTAGTAGCAGTGTGTGTTTTTCACTTCAATTTCTTATGTTACAGGGTGTACTATGCCAAATAGAATGCCAAATAATCGAATGTCAATTGATCGACCACTATAAATCGAACGTCTAAATACTCGAACGTTCATAATATCGAATGGTTAATAAATCGAACATTCAATATATCGTACACTCAATACATCGAGTGTTCAAAATATTTAATGTGTTTGATCGAGCGTTCAACGCATCGCATATTCATTCTATCGAAATATCTCTCTCTGTTCAGAGGTTCCAGCGACTCCTCACAGGCTAGTAATCTGGCCCGCAGGATCTCCGCTCGGAGGGCGATCTTCGCCGCTCTGTACCCCATGTACAGCTCTGCCTGACTGGCTTCCGTATCCGGAGGGCGGATACGAAGCCTGCGGTGCCTGGTATACCGGTGCCGCGCAGCAACGCATGCCTCGCGCAGAGCTGTGAGCTTCGGCGACCACCAGTACACTTGGCGTGAAGCGCGTCCTGGCTGGACCCAGGGCGTTGCCACGTCGCATACCTCGGACATGGCTTCCCGGAACCACTCCGCCTCGTCGTTGATGTCGGCAGGCCTGTCCGGTGGTGACACCCAGGACTGGACGATCGAGGCTTCCAGGAGGAGCTCCCGGTCCAGCCACTTCAGCGCTCACCGCGGACCACACGGGGCCTGTTCGACCGGCGCGCTCGAAGTGCGGGTTGGTTAAGGTACACCTTTGCTTAGCCCTTTGCGGATTACAGGCGCTTTTTTTTCTGTTTAGGAAATCGTCAAATAACTTCTCCCGCTCTCGGTGGAGCAGGAGGGCGTGTCAGGCTTTTACTGACTAAAACCCACCCGTGTTCCTTTAGTTGCCTGTGTGCCAGGTACCTCTGGTATCTCTTTCGAACAAACAACCCGCACCCCTGGCAGGCATCGACCCTTGCGGACCCCACCATTTGGTGCTGACATCGCTTTGAGGCGCGCGTGGAACACAACGCGTGATGCAATAAATAAATAAATAAAATGCATTAATCTCCGGTCCTTGGCCTATATTATATACAAAAACAAATGATATGTTTTGTTATATCCTGGACTGGACCTAGCTTTAGTCTGTCCCAAAAGTAGATACTTGTTTTGACGAGAATGTAGACAATACGGTCAGAAAAAGTACCTGTGTTTGCGTACTGCCAAACAAATGTAGTGCTTTGTTTTGATTATTATTTCAAAAAAAAAATCATTGATGAATTTTCGTCATTTTTAAGGTGACTTAAAATGAGGAAATCGGCAATATTTTGAGCAATAATTGCTCAAAATATTGCCCGTGTAAGAGCACCTTAAGGATAAGCAACGCTTGCCGCGGTCGATCGGTGATTCGGTGACGACCTTTACATACCGAAATCCTTTCGTGCCTCGAAGAGCACGCTAAGCCGTTGGCTCCGGATAACATCCGTGGGTCCTTGACAGTCGTATCGGGTCGTCTGAAGTCCTAAAGTCTGACAACCGGTCTTACCGAAGGGTATCAAATAGCGACTGCCTATCTGACATTCACAACCTAATAAACGGGTTTTTGTTCCGTGTGGTGCCGGACGTAAAAGAATAGGACCATCCCATTTATTCCTATGGGTGTCGTAGAAGGCGACTAAGGGACTTACTAGAGAATGGGCAGCAGCGTTCTCTATGCATTTGACCACCATACTGAGATCGTCAACCCGCTTGCCAAGCGTGGCGATTATGGCAAATCCCCCCTTTTGGGGGAGGCTTATGTCCAGCAGTGGACGTCTTTCGGCTGATATGATGAACTGGGTTTTGGGGGTCAGATAGGCAGTCGCTCCATTTAAAATACTGGTTCAGCTGCATCTCGTTAGTCTGGAAGCCAACCCTAATAAAGTTAGGAAAAGGCTACGCAATTCATGTTTTTAAATTAATTTATGTTCATACATATGCCACCATTACACTGCAGATGGCTTTTGTGTTATTCTACTTTTATATCAGTAATTCATATGTTGCACGCCACTTGAATTACAGATATGAAAGTTGAATTATTATCATAGAAGAATTCTCTTTTACAAAAATTGCATTTCTAATATTCATCAGATTTACAAAAGCAGGTTGAAACGGTGGAAGTATGGAGTGGGACCCACTAGAACCGTCTCGAGAGCGCGTCGGGCACGCCCCGTTCCTGGAAGCATTTTGTGAGCAGCGCACACACGGACAAAAATAATTATGTGATTTTGCGCTGAAATGCTACTGCGCTACTTATTAAGCTTGGGTTCTATTCCCAGGTAGAACAAACTGTTATTACAACTACAAATTCATTTATTTACCTTATACCAAATTTATTAAATAGGAATAAATGAGTGGTAAGACAAAAATAAATATTCTTAGTAATAATTATACATAATTATAATGGTATGAAATTCTCACTAACAGAAAATAGACAAATTAAGCAGCGGGTCCCAAACTAGGCTGTTTCTTGGTGAAGAAAATAAATAACAGATTATACATACGAGACAGTTAAGTTAAGCAAGTGTGAGGTTTAAGTGTGACTGAGGGGGGTATGTTTTCTATCCGGGCGTGTAATAACATGACGTGCTTCAAAGTCACACGAAGCTGAAAGACGTTCACAGCTGGACATAAGCCTCCTCTAAAAGGAGGAGTTTTGCCATAATCGCCACGCTTGGCAGGCGGGTTGGCGATCGTAGTGTGGTGGTAAAATGCATAGAGAACGCTGCTGCCCATTCTCTAGTAAGACCCTTAGTCACCTTCTACGACACCCACAGGGAGAAATGGGATGGTGCTATTCTTTTACGTCCGGCACCACACGGAACCAAAGCTGCTGCAAAGTATAAAACAATATTGAGTCAATATCTTAGTTTCATCATCTCCATAATTAGCTTAAAATTTTCCCACTGCTGAGACATAGGCCTCCTCTCGGTGAGAACATGAGGTGAGATTTTATCAACTGCCTAGCCATTTTACAAGCTTTTAATTAATTTTCTTTGTTAGTATGTAATGGTCAAATTTTTAAAGCTGAATTAAAACCACTCCGTCTTATCCTACGGAGTTGACATTTTATTTAAAATATGTTGTGTTCGGCTTCCAGTCTAACCGGATGCAGCTGAATACCAGCATTTAACTTAAAGCGACTGCCTATCTGACCTCCATAACCCAGTTACTGGGTAATACGATAGTCCTTGACAAAACTGCTTGGTAGACTTTTGGACTTCTGATTACGCGAAAACGACTGTCAAAGATCTACAAATGATTGATAAGCAATGAGCTTCATTTAACATGTTAAATGAAGCTCATTGCTTATCAGACTGTTATTCAACCCTTTGTAATATTAATACCCAGTGGCAAGACTGTCAGATTTTCGGGATGACTGTGACAATTTATTTTATGCTGCAATTTATAAACTGCGTCAGAACGGCCCAATCAATGAAAACCTTTCGATTATAAGCAGAATTCTCGTAAACGAAATCAAAAGTTAATTCAACGTACAATTAACAAAAACCGTTTGGGCTAAAACAAACCAACGTTTTGACTAATCACTGTTTACCTGCTAACGATGTTCGGGCCATGATTGTAGAGTTTAGACGAAGTTAATCGCCGGTTAACTTTAAATCATAATTAAAAGGCAATTAGGGCAGCGTACCGCGGGAAATTATTTATCCTAACCTTTGCACCCTTTGTCTAATCGAGCACAGATCGCTTAGATTACTGGGCAGTCGTTTTAAAGTTATTTTTCCGTTATTTTATTTTTTGTGGGGTATTTTATTTTGTTTTTCTTGTTAGTATTTTTACCTATTTAAAATAGAAGAAAGAAAAAGATGCGTTTACTGGTATTACTGTAATAAAAAACCATATACTACTTGAAAATAAAAAAAACAATGTTAAGAGTGCGAAAAGGGCCTCAGCTCAGCTGAAACGGTTAACGCTGATTTTTCAGTTGCAACCGACGAGCCCCGTAATTATGATATGCTAGAATAATAAATACATAGGAGCAAAAAAAATCTAACAAAATGTTGTGGCCTACATGTTTGTGAGTGTACGTGTTGTGGTTGACGAAAAACCACAATAAATACGAATATCTGCGTATTATAGTTAATTATTTAAATAATGTTACAGAAAAGCTTTTGGATATGGAGTAGGTATCTGGGCAAACTTTTACATTTTCTTCTTGACACGATTTTTCCCCAAAAAAGAAGTACATGCCATGAGAATTTTTTAGAGCGTGTCAGACTTTTACTGACTAAAACTCACCCGTGTACCCTCAGTTGCCTGTGTGCCAGGGGCTGCGGTGTCTCTTTCGAACAATCCGCACCCCTGGCAGGCATCGGCCCTTGCGGGCCCCATCTGTTGGTTCTGACATCTCTTTGAGGCGCGCGTGGAACACAACGCACCATCGACCCGGGCTTGGTCCTTACCGGACAGCGAGCTACCCATTACTCGCCGTCCGCAAGCTCGCGTCTACAGTGGCCGGGAATCAGCCCGAAATTCCCAACGCCCAGGGCGTCTCCTATGGCGACTAAGGCCGTGAGGGCGCATATACTGCCTCTCCCTCACGTGCGCCGCCTCCCTCTTCGCGAGCATTATTACTTCGCAGAAGGTGGTGACGGCTACCCATGCACTCTCGCTCCGTACCACGTGCCTGTATTTTTGTATTTTACCCTTCTTTAAGTGCAACATAACATCATACCCACACACATAATTAGTCCATTATGTTCCCACTGCTGGGACACATGCCTCCTCTAGGGAGTAGGTCCTAAATCCCGTGCGCGTTCATAGATGTGAACTAGTTTTTTTGTTCGATTCTTTTCTTCGATTTTTTTGTTCTAGGCTGTACCGGTTTCCACACAATAAGTTCCTTCACCTCTTTGACAGCAGTGGTGATGACATAATTTACATAAAGTAAAGCGCCTGACTGCGGTTGTCACCACTGGGCCACCACTGCTTTCACGTTACTCGATTTGGTAGTCGATTATTTATACAATTCGTTGAAAGATTTTAGGTATAAGTTATCCTGTTAACTTTTTCAACTAAGTTAGTAAGGGCAAATTTCACTAATGAAACAGAACGTGACTAGCACATCTTAGCCGAGTTCAGAAGCTGTAAGTGTCATCATTGTTGTGAAATACTGACACTGACAACTCTTGATCGCGGTGTCAATGTGCGCTTTTATAATGTCGTATCTGCTGAGGAGTTTGTTGCGCCACTTTTTCTTCCCAGCTAAAGCACTAGGAAGTGGTGAAGGGCGGGCGTTTTGGAGGACTGTCTTATGTAATTTTGACGTTCAAAAAGTGCTGACATCAAGGCTGATGTCAGCACTTTTTTGAATGAATATTAAAACTAGGCAGTTTTAATATTCATTCAAACTGGGCTGATGTCAGCACTTTTTACTTCCCTGTGTCGTTCGACACAGGGAAGTAAAATGTATGGAAATTTTGAAAACGCTTTTAAATTTCCGTCTAAATGATAAGACGTTATAACGTTAGGCTCAAATTTGATTGGGCGAGTCACATCAGCCGCATGCAGGATGATCGCTGGGCAAAAGTCTCTACAAAATGTGTGCCTGAAGATGGACGGCGCCGCCGCGGTCGGCCCAGAAGACGGTGGCGAGACGACCTGGACGCATACCGCGGGGGCTGGTTCGAGGTGGCGCGGGAAAAGAGTTCCTGGAATGACTTGGGGGAGGCATTTGTCCAGCCATGGGACACTAAAGGCTAAACAAAAAAAAAAGCAATGACGTGCACGCATTCCCATACATTTACGGCCATTACTTTAGAAATTATAAAAGCTCAAATTCACTGGTGTAAATGTTAGAAATAATAAGAGCCCAATTTTACTGGTGTAAATGTGTTGATCGCAATTTCACACATGGAAGTGTCATTGGTGAAATTTGACAATAGTCGTCCATGTCGTCAGTCGTCAGTGACCGTTGTAATAAAAACACCGCAACGAACAACATTAAATGAGGCAAAATGAGTAGGTATTTATTTATTTAACCATTTATGCACACATATAAACAGACAAGAAGAAAGGATCAGGAAAATGCGTACAAAGGTGATGCTTATTTCTACAGAAATCTCTTCCAGCACACCTGCGAAAGGAGAAAAGATAAAAAGAGATACAGACAACGTGTGTAGTAGTAGAAGGCGAAAAAATTACATGTGAGGATCGTAGCAGGTTGCCTTCTGCTGTTTCTGCCTACCGTCATAGGAAAAAAGCGTGACTATATGTATGCACATTAAAAACTTATTTTCCCAATAATTTGTCCATTTTCGTCATCATCCACAATTCAGCCGAAAGACGTCCGCTGTTGGACATAGGCCTCCCCCAATCCCATTCTATGTCCATTTTATTAACTTACAGATAGATAGTTCACGAAACAAAGTTGTTGCTATCCCAAGGCATATTAGAAAAGTCGCCAAGTTTTCCTTTGGTAGAAATCTGTGGAAAATTGGCCGCGTCGAAGTTCAACCCGACGAGTGTGGCATACGAATTGAGTTCTAAATGTAATACTGGCCATGTGGGTCACGCCAAGTTCTTAATTAGAAAAATATCATAAATGTTTTTGTTCGTTTTTTATATCAAATTGTAAGTTTTTTATTTATTTGTCGATGGTTATCGGTTCGTATGCACATAAGCTTTATGGTATTAAAGTTGTACTCATTCCTTTTTGGAACGTCATCCGTGCGTTTTATTATAGGGTGCGGGCTGAGTAAAGACCCCTAAAATTAAAGTGTATTTTTTGTATTTTCATGTTAAGTCCTAAAATATGAGTATAAATTTTTTGACGAACGTTCCATAGCTTTAGAACATTCGTCGAGAGACGTGAGAATTACGATGATTGGGGCTTTCGCGGTTCTGAGTTCCAACGGTTCCAAGGTGAAAGAAGAGCTTCTGTTTTTAATATTAGGGGTTAAACCAGGAAGTAAATTTGACAGAACGAGATTGAGAAATAGACGAGCACGTGCGTATGAATGACAGACACGGAAAAAAAAACAGACGACACTCATACGGCGTATGAGTGTCGTCTGTTTGTTTTTTTTTTGGTTCATTCATTTTCGATATCGATACCCAACACGTGGGTGAAGTATTGTTGGCTTATTTAATTTGACCTTGACCTTTAATTCAGACACTTCAAATATGAACTTAGTCATTTTCCTTTATACTATTTTTTTTTTAAGTCCTAATAAAGCATTTATGTAGTGAGAGAGTACTACGAGGAACCGTCTCGAAAAAAAAAAACTTTAAAATACCGTGACCTAGATATAAATACCCCAGCTGCAATTCATTGAACTTAAAACTTTTCTTGTATTCGGTTGGAACTCGCGCTGTTTTTATTAAGCGGGCGCGAACTTGGCGAGGCCCTCTACAAGCACCCCGTTAATAACTTCGATTTTATCAGATGCCAGTGGAAGCTGGTCAAAGTCTGAAAAGTAGAACGGTGTTAACTGGTTAAATTGGCCCGATTCTAGGCTTAGGCTTTAGAAATAATGTTGATAAAAACTTGGAGAACCATTGTACAATCCATTTCAGATTTAAAATGATAAAAACGGACAGAAGTGAAAAAAAGAAAGAAATAGGAAGAATATAACATAATGGTGGAATTCGAACAAAAATATGACAAAATATAGAAAACAATAAAAGAGTAAGTCCTGTGCGAGGCCAAAAAGGCTCTTTATCTCATATAATGCTGCTATTTGGAAAAAAACAATACGTCACGTACGCGGTCACGTTAGCATGTCAGTGACGCGGTAAAAAAATCAAATCTCAAATCGTTTATTGCAATCCATAATGTACACTTGAAGTTGGTAAATAAAATAATAGAAACAATTATGGACCCTATCGGGCACAGCTAATTTTTAAATACCTAACGAGAGGAAGAGCGCTTTATTCATTTTCCTTGTTTAGTTTGAATTATTTTGTATCTTATTTAAGTATTTTATGTTTCTATTCATTTACTTTTTCTATTAATATTATATGTGTAAGTCTATCTAATCACTTATTTTATATTTTTTATATTTAACGCTTATGTGTTTACTCGCTTAAAATTTCATAATTATTATTAGTGTACTTTAATTGTTTTTGTTATTTTACTTATTAAATATCTGTTATTCATAATTATGTATTATTATTGAATTTATCCATTAGATATTCTGGTACCGTGTATAGCTTTTTAAATTAAATATTGCTTTAATTTATTTAAAAATATACTGGTTTTGTTTTGTTGCTTTATGTCTTCTGGTAATTTTTATATACTTTCATTGAGATTGAATAAGGACTAGATGAGTATAACGGTGATGCTGTCCGATTATCATGTTTTACTTCTACCAAAAATCGCTTAAGGCTGGTAAAGATGTTGTCACTTCAAAGAGAGGTCTTCAAAATTGTTTGGACAGTCAAATGATTATTCTTATGGAATGAGATTTTAACGCTTTTCAGTCGGTAGATCAACCCCCTTATGTATAAACGTTGCCTAAAGTTAAGTAAGGATTAGCGACTGTTAAACCATCCATTTTTGACGTTTACACATCTCTTAACTTTAAACAGCCTTTATAAATAAGAGGGTTATTCGCCTACATCAATAATAAGAAAGTCGTCTTGAAAGGCAAAAAAATAACTAATTATAGTTACCTACAGGATGGCAGGGACATCGACACGCAAAGTGAAGCCATGCATTCAGCACAGGGTGGGGGGGTACCCTGTTCTTTGAAATCTGTTGTTTCTAATAGTGCAATAACCTACGCGGTCAAAATGTATGAAATGGCTTCTTTTTTCAATAACTGTGGAAAAATTTCAAAGCCTTCTGCGTTAAAATTTTCGGTGCTCGGTTTCATTAAATCCTCCTTAATTAAACGTTTTCATGAAAAGTCACTCAATGAGATTATATGAGCTTAGAAGGTTGTAGAAAGAAAGAAAGAAAGAAATAAAGAAAGAGTATTTATTAGACTCGCACAGTAATATCAAAAACTTAACTATAACACAATACTACTAGGTAGTAATTGATGATTTTTATTATCATAATTCTGAAATTGAAAATTCTTTAATTAATTAACTCTTATGTAATTTAGACGTGTTGCGGTCGCAAATCATATTTTGTTCAACATACAGTAAGAAACTGAAATGCAAATTGCAAAATAACGTAAGATTTCAATTACACGAGCTGACATCTTTTCGCACCGGTTCGAGCTGGTTAAGAGGAAAAAAAAATCTGCTGAAATCCATAACCTCCTCCTTTTTTGCAGTCGGATAATAATGAAAAGCGCAGTACTTTTTATTTCGACGTCAAGTCGCCCGCGGAATGACATCGTTACAATTACTACATTCGCGTACTAAAAGTTGGTACGGAAGCCGTCGGTGGTTATTCGATTTTCATGCAAAGAAACTTTACAGAAAAAGCGTAAGTACCGAAATTCGAATTTGTTCTGTGTGTGTGTTTTATTTCTATATATATTATTTGTAGTGAACGTAACTGTATACGTTTTTGTATTAAAGATTGCCTTTACTGGTCGGTACTGTTGATTTTGTATATTATTTTTGTTGGTGTGGTTTGCTATTCTTGTTTTACATTTATAAGTTTCTGAAATCATTTTCATATTTAATGAATGTGGGTGGGGTTTTTTTTGAACTACCTACGTGCTTTTGGGTCGGTATTCAAACCAACCGGATGCACCAGAATATCAATATTTTAAATGGAAGAATTCTACAAACCTAGGTAAGACTTTTTTTTTTGTCGGATTTTTGGGCTTCTGACGACCCGTAACGACTATCAAAGATATCACAAAAAAACAAAGATATACAAATGACAGCCGGGACCAACGGAAAGGACGTTACTTTCCGAGGCATGGACGGGTTTCTAATTTAGGTGCATGATTGAGATTCGCTGGATGTGGGAAGCACAAGACTGGTCGAAGTACAGGAGTCTGGGGGAGGATTATGTTCAGCAGTTTACGTCTTTCCGCTGAAATGATTATTGAGATTCTGTGAGTGTCACGGGCGAAAGCTGAGTTTTTTTTTTTGTGCCAATATTATTTGATTTTAGTTTATTCGTTTTACTTGTTTTTAACCGACTTAAAAAAGGAGGAGGAGGTGAAAGCTGGTGCTTTCCGTGTGGTCCCATTTCAATTTCATATAGATCTGATGATGCGTTTCGGAGACAGACAACGGAACTCTTCAAAAAATAACAGTAAATGAACCGCGATTGCTGCTATCGCATAAGTATGCATTGTTTTGACCCCAAGGATGATAAGATTTCGAATAGGTGGGGTAGATACTATAACTACAAAGTGAAAAATAAAAACTTTTTCCCAAAAAAAAAAAAAAACAACCAACTTTCGAAAAAAACACTACAAAGTGAAAAATAATTTTAATTTCGGAAGGCGGAAGCAAGTAATTAAGTTCTGCTGTACAAGTTTTTCACAAATAAATGAATCCGTCTAAGCAAGCTTAACCTCATAGTCACTGATAAATTAACAACCTTTGGACAATTTAACCTAATTGATGTCATTTACTTAAAGTGACATATGGGACTAACAGGACACAACGTCGCCGGTCACCTTTCTTTGCGTTTTTTTGTGTAAAAATAATGTAATTTGCCGAGTCATATTCTAGACATTAGAGGTCACAATTTAACCTTCACTTTACCGTCTAATAGTGTTGAAAGTCATTTAGGGCTATAATAACAATGGTGAAAGACAGAGTAAATTGTTGGTAATTTATTAATATGTGGCATCTAATAGCTTACGGTTCTAGCAAAGTTGCAAGGTAGTTATTTGAACTAGGTACTTCATGATTATTTAGTGAAAAGTTGCTTAGGTATTTTTAAATTCTAATTGATTTCACAAAATAAAAACTAAGGGGTTTTTTAATAAATAATGCTCCACCTTCGACCTTTTTCCGCGGTTTATGGTGACAGTTGACAGTAGTGACAGCTACTAAACTAATCTTGTGTGTGTGAGAAAGTGTTTAGGTACGTATTTATTCAATATAGGTAAGTACCATTAAAGTTAACTGCAAAAGATGACCTTATGTAGAACAAGCTGACTATAAAATAACTTTAGTTAAATTCTAAAATTCGAGCGTGTTTAGAACAAGCTTTTAAATGATTTTTTTTTTGTTTACAAAAGACAGAGTAGGTAGGTACTTTGGCAGGCACATAACTGTAAACACGAAAGCGTGAAATGAACAAAATAATTTGAATGTGATCGGTGTGTTAATTCTACTACGTCCCACGTACACATTACACACAATAATTCATACAGGCAGCCACTATAGCCTTTTCTTATTTTATTTTAAGAAATTTACTTTTAATTTAATAAAAATATATAATATTTTATTTTATTGGCATTTGTAATTTTTTATAAATGATTCTTACACCCAGTCTATCAATCTATACTGCAGAAAATATTTATTTAAGGATCCTGTGTATGAGATATTGGAAAATAGCTTTTTATGCCTCTTTCGTCTAGACTCATTCAGAGAATTGTTTTTTTAGCTTTTATAGCCCGTTATCTGTTATGATCCTTATAAAATTTTGGTTTATATTGTACTCTTCTTTAACGATACGAACGAGGGGATAAATCTGAAACCCTACTATGTATTTTTGATGATGACATTCACAATATCAGATTTTATGTAGATATCAATCGACGCGGTAAATGCACACACTAACAGTAGGAATGGCTTTTATTTTGGCAGTTCAATAACATTCTTTGCTTTATTTACATTGTTAAGCAGAATTTTTTTCGATCTTAATAAGCAATGGATTAGCAATAACCTTCAAAATTATTCAGATTCTGGTTAATAGTGTGTAACTCAATTAGGGTGCTGCTAAACATGGGTCTTACGACTTGACAAAACTTCGAGATTTATTTATTACAACAGTCTGTTCGCTGAGAGTTGATAAATATTATGATACGTCTCCGAATAGCGACTGTCGCCCAATTATCGCAAGCTGTATGGCGGCTGTCGCTTATCTCCCGCTTTCGCCGTTTTCGTGGTACGAGGCACGCAGGTGTTGTGAACTGCGCCCTGAACGACGAGTGGACGCGGCGGCCATATTGCCTATAAATAATTAGCGGGCCGCAATTTGTAATGAGTTAAGAAACCCTGACTTTATCAAACCCCGGCGAACTGACTATAGCCCCTCTATATTCTCTTGATTATTACTTAATAATAAAAAATAAATAAATCATTTATTTTATAAACCTGCCAAACTGCGTGACAGTTTGTCGGCAGGATTAGCCCTCGTTTTAAACATGCGGTATCAACAATTTAATTAAACATCTAAGTATGTAGATACAGTCTTATAGCTAATTTTAAAGGATGCGCGCTAAGAATACCATGCTTACAGCGTGGGCCTCTGCGCCATCGCCGCCAGCATACACGCCGACGACGGCTAACACCGCTCATGCTTTTAATTGTTATTGTCGCGGCGGTCGCGCCAATGCATTATGTAGTTCAGTTTTTTATTTACTTTTTAGGGTTCGCTTGCTAATTATACCATCATCTGTCCTTAGCCAGGCGATATTATTGAACAGCGTAGGGGTCAAATACTTATTGGTTCTTTTGCCATAGTAATTTTTTACTGGTGCTCGTACATTATTTACGTTCTCTAACGCTACTAGTATTGTATGTGTTTTGCACATGTACTTTGAACTGGTCGTACGGGTCGTGTATTGGTCTGGTGGTATTGTTACTGTCTTTCGTTCGTGATCTAGTGGTCTCACGTTCTAGTGCTGGGCATAAGGTCTTGGGTCGACCAGAGTGTTTCTGGATTATTCCATAAGGAATTTCTCACAAGCAACCCGGAGTCTGGATTTGTGCGCGTGTGCTAGCTGATATAATTATGGCGATTAATTTAATTTTATGTTCTGTGTTTAGTAATGTTCTTCTTCTTCTTCTTCTTCTAAACGTGTCGATGGCAAAAAATAAATAAATATTAAAATAAATAAATATTAATAAATATTAAAATGAAAAAAATGTACATCATAAGTAGGTACAGTTATTTATTTGGCCCAAAATTCAGCAACGTGAATATCGTCTGCTGATGCAACCATTAGGTCCTCACGTGTGCAGGTAATAGTGCATGTGGTGCAAGATGGGAGGTGAGCCATTAATTGTCTGTGGAGAGACGCCGCATACACACCGATATCTGAGCTGTCCATGAATCCCCACTTGTAGAGGTTGTCCTTGATGCGACCTACTTGGCTTCGAAGTCTATTTAAGGTTTTCCAAGTAGGCCACGGTAACTTGTGGCTTTCAGTAATGTTAATTATTGTATACCTATTATTGTATAGAATCAAGTTCTTGTAACTTAACAGACAGCTATGCTGGAGAGTTTGTTGCGCCACTTCTTCTTAGATAAAGCACTAGGAAGGAAGTGGTGAAGTGCGGGCGATTTGGGAGATTGTCTTATGTAATTTTGTCGTTCAAAAAGTGCTAACTCTCCGTCTAGTTTGAATAGATTACTTTTGATTTTGATTCTGAAAAGGTTCGCCTTCTATTACGTGGGGCGTGAACATAACTGGCAAAATGTAGCTAGGTGTATTACTAGATATCAGTACACGTATGCCTAACCCTTCGGCGATTAGAGGCGTGTTACGCTACGGTGTAACATAATTTAACTGTAACTATTATTCCTAAGATAATTTTAAAATAAAATCAGCTTTCGTCATAAAAAAAATTAAGTTATGATAAAATTAAATTTCGATTTAAAAAGAATTGCTTTTGTCATTGGTAAAAAAAATAAGTTGTGTTATGTGAACTTATGTGTTATTAAGTTATTATTATTACTGTAGACTCTTCGTCTTCATCAGAGAGATGTCCACTGATGGACATAGGCCTCTCACCAAGCTACGCCAGATTGACCAGCTCTGCGCTTCCTGTATCCAGCGGCTTCCTGCAGCCTTCACAACGTCATTAGTCCCCTTGTGGGAGGCCTTCCAACGCTACGTCTTCGGTACGTGATCACCACTCCAAGAACTTTCGGCCCCACCGGCCATATGTTCTGCGAGCAATGTGCCCTGTCCACTTCCACTTAGGTTTGGCAATTCTTCGGGCTATGTCGGTTACCTTGCTTCTCCTGCGGATCTCTTTATTTCTGACTCGAACACGTAGGGAAATCCAAGCATAGCCCTCTCCATTGTCTTTTGGGAGACTTTTAGCATTATAATAAGGCCCGTGTAGACTCTTTTAGACGAGTAAGGTAGGTAATTGATAAAAAAACGCCCGATCTGGATTCAAATATATAATAGGGTGTAAAATATGATCCACATTTTATACATTTTCAAGTGCAATGTTTAGGGTAAAAGTTATTTGTATATATCGCAAATCTCTTCCTTCTTTGACCCAAAACGCATGGCCCGAATCTGTAATAAAACATGTATGTATTTAATCAAACCTGTATTAAAAATATGATTGGATACTCTAATAGAATGATTGCGCCTCTTTATTTCAACCAAAAAATTTCTATTTGGGATTCATAAAACACTCCATAGCCAAGTCACTGCGACAAACTTGGATGAAGCTGTTGGGAACGGTTCTAACTTTTTTTTGTCGTGTTGGTAATCCTTATGGATTTTTTCCGCCCTGGTGCGGGCAGAAGGGTCTGTCAGATTCTTACGGACTAACACCACACGGTCTTCCCTCGTACACCTGCGTCGGGGGCTGCGGGTGCCAATGTGACTTCCGCTGCCCCGGACTGGTGCTGGCCTTCGCTGTGCGGGCCACGTCCCTATAGGGAGTGAGGTGTTGAGATCCCGTCCTACCAGGGTCACGAATTTTTTCGAAAGAGTTACCATGGTCCTGGCACAGGCAACTGCAGGAACACGGGTGGATTTTAGTCAGTAAAAGACTGACACGCCCTCCCGCTCCGCCCAGAGCGGAAGAAATCATTTGATGATTTCCTACACTTAAAAATAAAAATATGGCCACCACTCTGCGTCGCGCTGTCGCGTCGTGATGGCCTACGGGATTCTTAACCTTTTGACCGCCACGTCAAAAAAGCAAAACGTGCATACGCCAAGCGGCTTTATTTACGTATAAAACTGTCGTGTCGTGAACGTGGCGTGCGAGGCACATTTTAGTTTATCATTTATACATGACTGTGGCGGTCATAAGGTTAAGCCTTATTGGTCTGGGTGTGGGTGGGCTCATCTATTTGTACACTGTATGTTGTAACCAGATTGCGGTGGAGCCCAAAAGAAGTGTAATATTTTTATTTGTTGATATTTATATACGACAACGCTACAAGGTAATTTAGATGGGTTTGGTTAAAACCATCACATTCTTTGCCTCCCATTCCACAGGACCCGAGATGGTGGCGCGTAATGTTCCATGCGCGCCTCAATAAGACGTAACGGGGGGAGTTCAATACCCTTTTTTTCTTGGGTGGGAAATCATCAATGATCTCTCCCGCTCTGGGCGGAGCGGGAGGGCGTCTCAGTTTTTTCTGACTAAAACCCACCCGCACAGGTGTGCGGGTGGGTTTTAGTCAGAAAAAACTGTGTGTATTTAAAGGCACACTTCCTGTGCTGAACCCTAAAAATACCTGACAATTTTTGCTCGCTCTGCAGGCTTCTTTTTTGACTGGAGGCATCTAAATCGACACTCATTCGTATAAGTTCTATTATCGCTGGCACATAAGGGGAAGTAAATTCTGAAACATTCGCCGCATTTCTGGTCCTTTTGTAGAGGAGGATAGTAATCAATCGTCTTCGGCGAAGCGTAGTGATAAAATACGAAAATTACTGTTACTGCGAATTATAAAGAACTTTATTGTTATTCACGCTTGTAATTCCCGGAGGGTTAGGCAGAAGTGGAAGTATCCATGTACAACTAATTTTTTTTTCACGCAAACATTACTGTTTAAGTGCCGGGGGCGAGCTAATTACCATCAACCAAGCATGAATCTTTAAACTACTGGCTGCTACTGAGAAATTTCTGAAGAAATAACCTAATCTCAATTATTATTCGTTTATTCATTTTAGATCTTATTATATTACATTTTTAAATATTTTTATAAAAAATATATAAAATAGTGTTCCACCGATATCGGGAGCAGGGCCCAAGCTACCGGTGGTTAGGGCTCTAGAGACAGGAACCTCCTCACGATGCGAGCCGTATCGAGGAGTATCGCCTTCTGAATCAGGCGTGGATCAAACGCCTAACGAGAGCCTCGAGAGATGTTGATCGAGGCTTTCGGCCATCAGTCCATTGGCTGATACGACAATCGGCACAATGACGGCCGAGTTCATATTCCACATGTCAACAACCTCGTGTGTTAAGTCGAGATTGTATTTAAAGTAGGAAGATACTTTTTCAGAGCAAAACTGCAGCTGAAATACCACTTCTATGTGTAAAAATCGTCTGCCTACATTAGGAATCACCTAATTGCGAACTGATTGCTCAAATAGGTAATTAATTTATTTATTTTGGGTAACTTACATTTATTGCCAAACGAAAAATCAAATAAAAATAAATAAAATCAAATCAAATAAAAATAAACAACCACTATTTTTGGGTGTCTCCATCAGGAATTTCGGAGTAGCAACCCGGAGTCTGGGTTACTGGGTCCGGTTGATGGCACTAGAGTCGCCCCCCCCCATTACATGAGATTTTAACTTATCCGTGGTAATGTGGATACACTTCTGTCTAACTCTTGAGGGATTATTATTATAATCATTTGTTTTCGTTTTTTATTGTAGATTTCAGATGTTTCTGCTGAATTGCCAATTCACGCTTTTTGCTTCTTTCTTATTGATAAGTTAGAGTGTTAAATAAAACAAATACATAAACTAATAAATACTTACAAATTATGAACATCATTTTGACGTGTATTCTGAAATGAAAATGAGAAAATGTTACACGACGTACATTTTATGAATGATTGGTTAATTGAGTTTTATGGGCAATTTAAAAGAAATTAATTACTATTTAACTTCTTATTGTGCAACTAGCGACCGGCCCTGCTTTGTATGGTCTTTACGACTTTCTAAAACATCAATGTTTCTTTATTATCTATATGTAAGTTTATAATAGGTAATATAATATTACTGTTTTTAACTGTCCTACTGAGCGTGGTTTCCTGCGTTCGATTCCCAGGTCGGGCAAAGTGTTATTGGGACATTTTATTAGGAATTTCTCAGTAGCCTGGAGTTTGGAAGTTGGCGGTGTGATACCGCCGTGCCTTGAAAAGCACGTTAAACGGTTGGTCCTGACCTCTGATCTCTCTCCGGTCGTGTCGGGTTGCCGTCCCATCGTCGAGTGATTAATGAGAGTGACGGAAGAGCGAGTGTACCCTGTGTATGCGCACACACTTGTTCACTATTATATTTCCCACACCAAAGGCTAGTCTCTGTCAAGATTACCGCCATGGCCGTAATACGGCCTGGAGGACTATTACTTTTACACATAAACCTACCTTAATAAATTCTCTTAATGATGGTGAAAACCGCATAAATATCTGTTGCGAAGTTTAGAAAAACAACGCGGTAACACAGGCAGACATAGAAAGTGACTTAAAATTGTAGTATGTATGTAATTGTATTATTTGTGTTTTTGGCAGACAGCAAACGATAGTGGCATTATATAATCAGTGTATAATCTTCCCACTGTTTCGACATAGGCGTCCTCTCTATGATAGGGAGCAAACCGGAATCCACTACGCAGGCCCAGTGCGGGTTGCTAGATGTCACATATTGCTAATCTTTGCGGGGTAATGGCTGATCTTTGCGTTATGCTCATGAACGGGTATTGCTTGTGGTGACTGGTCGTCTTGCTGACCATGGTTTTGTTATTGTTAATTGTATAAACTTTTTATTAATTTTATTCCAAAGGTCCTAGTTAGCTATAACTTGAAGTAACAACAGTTATGTTGTTATTTCAAGTTATAGCTGTATAGTGCAGAATTGCTTATGTAAGCGGGCACGCCCTTTGTGCCTGGAGGCTTTTATTTGAATTGTAAGTTCTGTTTACGTTTATTTTTAATTTTTGTTAATTATTATTTATTTCTACTTGAGTACCTATAGTTTTAAATTTTATGTTGGCATATTGGCGTAGGCTAGCTGACATATGGCAAATTTAATGGTTTTTATGTTTCGTAATGTTAATTACCTACTACACGTATTGCATAGAATCAAGTTCTCCTAACTTAAGAGACAGCTGTGCTGCTGGGGATTTTGTGCGCCACTTCTTTCAAGCTGGAAGTGGTGAAGGGCAGGCGTTTTGGGGAGACTGTCTTATGTAATTTTGACGTTCAAAAAGAGCTGACTCTCAGCCTAGTTTGAATAAAGACTTTTGGTTTTGATATCTTCGATTTTTTTTTGACATGCCGGTTTCCTCATTGTTTTCTGTCACCGTTTTGAGAGCAGTGGTGATGAAATTATTAAAGGTGCTCTAAAGGTGCTCTTACACGGGCAATTTTCTGAGCAATTATTGCTCGGCAAAACGAATGGATCAATTAAGTGGAGCAATCTGGAGCAATAACAATAAAATGCGGAAATTATTTCGGGAATATTGCTTCTTTCTGATTGCTCCATATATTTAACATTACTCAATATCGCCAATATGAGTTGCCGAATATCCAATTGGTTTGGATTTTTTTGTCTGTTTTTGTCCTATCTCATTTGCACGTATAACTAAGTCTTGTTTTGGATGTGGAGGCGGCGGGAGGTGAGCGTATTGCTTAGTTTTTTAAGTTGCTTCATATTGCACAGTATTGTGTGGCCGTATCTCTGGCAACAGGTTGCTACATGTTGCCATTGCTCTAAATTGCTGGATGTAGTCGTGACGTCATAGTTGACGGGAATTGGCCACGATGGAGCAATTTTAATTGCTCGTGTAAGCGCACTTTAACACAAAGTAAAACGCCTTTTTACGGCCCATTCCTTCTCACCGAGAGGAGGCCTGTGTCCCAAAAGTGGGAACATTTTACGCTGATTATGATGGCACTGCTGCTGCCGTATCCGGTTAGCCGCGTTTAGAGTTTTAACGACTCTGACCGGCGGCCATCTATAATGCCACACGCGAATTACAAAAATCAAATACATGAAAAACACAAAAAATGATGTGACGCCGTCTACAATGCCACATGCGAACTACACAAGACTTCACGTCACACAAACCCTGCATCGCGCAATCAGAGTTTACCGCGAGACTCGCATAGATACAAGTATACAACATCCCGACATCAATGGCCCGACCATTAGCCCACCAGACACAACACCGGTCTGGTCGGAGGATCCCGTGTGAACTTTACACCCTGTTCCTCATACCTCTATAGACCTAACCATGAACCTGCAAATTGCAAAAGCGTAAAAAGTTTTGATTACGCTGGCTACTTTAGCATTCCCCATAAAGGCTGAACGGATTTCGAGTTTTGGCACACGGTTAGATCATGATCTGTTCCCTAACCCAGGTCAAACATTGACATCCAGGATAAAAATTATCTTATGTCCTAACTTAAGATACTTTTTATCCCAGTAATACGTTCTCGTGGGATCGTTTCCGATTTCAACGTGGGCGACGCTGTGGACAAAAGCTAGTTTCGAATATGATGCTCCTGATCGAATTCCCGCACTTCGATGAAGCTGAGAACGTAACATAATTCTATTGCTACATTACGGGACGTGCTTTAATGGGAACCTGGTACTACCAGCAGGCGATGCTTCTTGATGTTTGGTGTAAGCCATAGACGACATCTTATGTTGGGTTCATTACTGAGAGCTAGCGAATTGTCTCAAACTTATAATGTGACTTTTACACTAGTATGTGAAGACATCATCTGCCTAGCCTTTTCACAAGTATGTTGAGGTCGGCCTCCAGTCTAACCAGATGCAGCTGAGTATTTTACATTGAGTGACTGCCAATCTGACTTCCAAAACCCATTTACGGGGTTAAGACTGGTTGTCAGACTTTCGGGTTTAAACCATAACGACTGTCAAAAGTCCACGAGTGACAGCCGAGACCAAAGGCTTGACGGCTTAAGTAAAGTGTAATCAATCAATCAATATTTATTGGTGAACACGGGTATTACAATATAGGTCTTATGTCTAATACATTTTGGTCGAGCTCTGTGTCCTGCCAATGAAATTGGTGTACAAATATATTAGTTTTTTAGTAATAACTCTGAATTTATACAATACAAAGTCATGTTAATTAAATGTATTAATAATCAATTATAATTATTATTTATTTTTAATCATTATAATTGATTATTAAAAAAATTATACTAACGGGCTAGTTATGTCAAATTTCATCATATTGTCGGTAATGTCAATTAAATGTATTATTAATAAATAATTAATCAATTGTAATTTGCAGTGCTTCCCACATCCGCGGGAATCCGCTGGATGTGGAAAGCACAAGACCGGTCGAAGTGGAGGAGCATGGGGGAGGCCTATGTCCAGCAGTGGACGTCTTTCGGCTGAAATGATGATGATGATGATGATGAATTTGTAGTGCTTGTCTGGGGTTGAACCCACGACTTACAAAGTAGTAAGTCGGGGCCGTTATTACTGGCCCACCACGAGCAACAGCGACTGCGGCGAAATGTAAGAAAATATTTAGAGCATGCCACGAGTCACCACGACGCGACGCCGACGTTACTTGCGGAGCGACGACGGACGGAAACAAGTGACTTGCGTCTTGCTTGACGCAAGTCGCATCGCATCGCTCGGTGCCGTGAAAGGGTCCGTCAAGTTCTTATGACTTATAGTTAAATAAAGTGTTCGCGTGCGATACACGATTGCTGCTATCAGCGAGCGTATAATATATTATACGCCACGGAAGTACGTAATGAAATTATATGGTACTAAATAGCTTTATGATACACAGGGCTAAATGTAAATGACCTATTTATTCAGAGTTTGGGAAGTTTGGTGCTATATTGTTTGGTTATATATTTTTCAATCTTTTCGGCTTTGAAAAAGTGTCCTATGCCGAGGTCCTGGCGAGATTCATGAACAGCGATGGAGCCATCAAACGCCTCAAGAGAAGGCATACTCAAATCACCAATAAGTAGCCAGCAAGTCACAGCACTAGTGTTGAAATGGCGATTTTGTACACATCGCGACTTACTGGCGCTTTATTAAATGGTTTGTGATTGGTTCGTGTACGACAGGCCTTAAGTACCTAATGCGCTAAACATTGAATCACAAAACCAAATAACATGGTCTTCTCAACTCTTACAACCATTTAATACTAAGCATATGTTCATACTGGAACTCGAGAGAAATTTTGAATTGCGGATATATGTGGGATGAGTCATAATGGAGAATTACCTAATCATGTGTGCAAGATCAACCATCGGATTACGTTTGTAATAACCGATCGCAGATTTAAAGACAGAAGAAAAATAATAGTTTAAAAACTCTAAAAAACACGCTTTAAAAACGCAACTAAAAAGCAGAAAATAATTTTTAAAAAGCGTGGGGTTCTTTTTGAGGTATTTTTATAATCAATTAATATCAAGCACCCCACGCTTTTTTTGAAATTATTTTCTGCTTTTTTAGTTGCGTTTTTAAAGGCTTTGTTTAGATTTTTGAATCTATTATTTATTTTCTATTTTTTTTAGTTCTGCTAACTACAAAAGCCTGATTTTTCAGTTTTTTTTTTTAAATTATTGAATTGTCATCGGTCCTCGATAAGTCCACAAAGTTTAAATGAAATCTGACCATTTGAAGTGGGTCAAAATAAAGTCTAAAGGAATCGGTTGCAAACAAACATACAAACATACAGGTGAAGCTAATAAATAGCGTGTAATTTTTTTTCTCTTATCTACGACTGAACTTAGCATTCAATTTGTTTTGTTATTAGTTAGCTGTTCCCAACAGTTAGTTAGCTCCTCTTCCGCTGTTACAAAAATAGACCCATATACACAGAAAACAAAAACAAGATAGTATTGAGCTGAGAATACACTGCCCCTCAGTACTCCTACACGACAAAACGAACTAAGTACCAAATGAATGAATTTAAAAACCAGACACGTTTGTGAGACTCTACAGACTGCCCGTGGCACGTTTTAATGAGATTATTTAACTAGTTTACATAAGCTTAGACTATGTAGCCTCAGTCTTACAATTACTCGGCCACAGAGTAAGTGAAAACAGAGGTTCTACGTATAATTTTTGGTGGGGGACGTACGGCATAATACAGAGATTGCAAAACATAGGTTTACCAAAAGATATACTAAAAAAAGGTACTAACTACCTTCTTAGGTGAAATGAGCTTAATGTGAGCTAAGATCAATAGTGTCAATCACCTAGCATCAGGTGAAATAACAGCTCAATTCAAGCTCACACCTTCAATTTGATGTTTTACAGAAAAGATCCGTTGATTTATGATCACCTAAGAATGAAAATGAAATGAATATCGTTTTATTTGTGCAGAAGGGTTTCCCGCTTTCTCAGAAACGTTTGCATTCTCTGTCTCAATATGGTAAAACACTGTCACAACATTGGTGTTATTTATCAACAATATTGTAGCTACGATTTGTCAACAACATTGTCGACTTTTAGACATGGACTATCGCTGTAAATTGGTCTTTAGTTATCATTTTATGACCGTGCCTGGCGGCACCTCTGCATTTATTTAGTCTGTGATCGGATGCGACCCACTTTCAGTTCAGTGGGCCGTTGAAGACGTTACGATGTTACCTAATTTCGGCTCATTATTGAAACAATGTAATATTATAGCTGCTCGATTAGCTGCAAGGTAATGAAGTGAATTTTCTCTTAATTAAAATTAAGTAACGGGACGTGGAAAGGCGTGTCATTTTGAGGAAATTCTATTTTTTTACGACATTTGTCTCAAACGGAAAGAAAATTTACTATCGCCTGCGGATACATTCCTATGGGTCCTAGGGATTCTACAATATAAAATGTAAAGTCAGGGTAATTTATTGTTAAGTAAACTATAGCATCATCTGCCTAGCCTTTGCCCAACTATGTTGGGGTTGGCTTCCAGTCTAACTGGATTCATCTGAATACCAGTATTTTACATGGAGCGTCTGCCTATCTGATCTCCACAACCCATTTACTGGGTAATACGATACCCCTTGGTAAGACTGGTTGTCAAACTTTCAGGCTTCTGATGTCCCGTAACGACTGTCAAAGATCCACGAATGACAGACGGGACCAACGGCTTAACGTGCTTTCCGAGGCATGGAGGGGTCTTGGTATGTAAAGATGGTCACCCATCCACGGACCTACCACGGCAAGCGTAACTTCACGTGATCGATCGACCCGTGTTCCTATTATTACTTAGTTGACTACCACCGTTTATTGAAATCACAGCTGTCTTTCGTTAACAGTGTATGTTGTACGATTTAGGGTAGGTTGTGTAAATTTTGTTTACAATGATTTACCCTGACTTTACCTTTCCATAGAAAAAGTATGCCAAAACAGTCATTTATAACTGTAACCCTGTCAATTGCGTAGTACGTATTTCGGAAATTGTCGATTCACCCACAAATAAATTAACACCGTGCGCGAGTGGGTGCCTATAGAAAATATTATATTACTAGCTGGTGCTGGTACGACTTCGTCTGCGCAGGATTAGTACTTCGAGTAGCTTATTTTTATTGTTTTTATGGTTCACTATTATGGCGATAATGGCTTACACATAAAAGATAGATATATGCTGTCGCGGGGTTTTTGTAGGACTATTTAAGATAAACATTTCTATTTTAAATTTAAACGTTTAACTCTAACGGCTTTTGCAGTGCACGCCAGAATAGCTCGCAGATGGCAGAATTTTTTCCTACTTACTTGACACTTATGGTTATATTTTGGACAATTCACACAATATCTTTATAAATTATAGCCTGTGTTACTCTGATGTATAAGCTATATTATTGTAAAGTTTCATTAAATTCCATTCAGTAGTTTTTGCGTGAAAGCGTCACATACATCCATACATACAAATTTTCGCGTTTATAATATTAGGAGGGATTTAAAAGTGACTGTTCGTGCGAGTTAATTCGGCGAGTCGACTAATAAGCCCCGCTGTACTATTTAATATGATAACCTAATCGCCATCTTGTACAGTCCTTAAAATACGGAAATTGCCCTTCAGTGAGAAATTGACAGCACCTTTATGTCGTAGCAGTAAGGGCGATTTTCGTAGCGCAGGTTTTACAATGAGGTGCGGTTGGTTGACTGTACAAAAAGTAAACGGTAAAATTTTCAACTTGCAAAGACTACAATTAGAAATTTAATTAAAACGTTCGTTTCCGCGAAATAGCACAATGATAGACTTTTTTTTCAATAAGGAAGTTTTCCTTCAAGTAACTTGTTGCTATTGACTTTTAATATTGCTGGCATTAAATGTACCTACATACCTATTTCAAAGTTCCGTTGGAAATCAATTTTCACTATACTATAAGGTGTAACAGAATAAATGCAAGACCTGAAAGAAGTTTGTTCAGAATTGACTTATAAATCAATCAATTTAAATATTCAGTTTAAATATTCTATTGGGGAAACAAAATTGGGGTGAATAAGGTAGAAAAAAAAATCGTTTCTTTGGGAAAGTGGTTTGTTATGATGAGTACAATCATGTGTCTAAATATCGGGCACTAATTACCAGTCACCCTATACACCGTGACGTTTTAGTCGTCTTACAAAGGTGGTCCACTCAATGTATCCATCATAAAATACCTCTAGGCGCGATTAAAACATTGTTACCATTAATTAAGATAATAGGTACAAAGAAAAATAAATAATGCTTTAGAATTATGAAACACCCTCCCTGTTAGTAACGTTTACGTATCAAACGGTAGAAGATATCTACCTACCTACCATTACATTCTATCATTAATACCACCTCCATAAAAAGGTATTTCAAACTACGTCATGCGTCTTAGTGAATGATATTTGAATTTCTTGAATTATGCAAATGTTCAAAAATATCATTTTTTTAAAATAAATGATTAGTAGTCATTGGATACATGAAGTGTGCTGCCGTTGTAAGACGACTAAAATGTCACGGTGTATAATGTGGAGCTAAGAAGCCAACCCTAACATTGCTGGAAAAAGGCAGATTAAGCTTAGCAGATGAAAATGATGAATGAAGGGTTGAAAGATGTCACATGTCTTCCAATTTTTGGTTCTAGGACATGCTGGTTTCCTCACAAACTTTTCCCTTGACGTTTTGAGAGCATGGATGATGAAAATACAATAAAAAGAGTAGGTACTTACTAGGCTTTGAACTCACGACCTCTTAAGTCGGGTACGATACCACTGGGCCACTAAAGGTGTGTCCAGACCTGGCGCATTCGCGGAAGAGAATTTAGTAGCCGATCGAATTATAGACAGAACGAGATTGTTTTACCGCCACGTCTAACAATTTTTTTCAGAAACAAACATTTCGTAGTCTACAAACATGAAATGCACACCCGCAGTTCGCAAGCGGCTCGCGAGCGGCGCAGGTCTGGACACACCCTAATACTGCTCCTATAATTTTCACATAAAATATACATTTATTTACTTTAGTTTCTGAAAAAGTTTTGTTATATGTGCCAGTAAAACAAACTTTTTCTGGCTATAATTCGATCGGCTACTAAATTCTCTTCTAAAATAATCAGAATGACACAAAAATGTTCATAAAACATTTCTTAACCAGAAATGCGTACCATATTCCACATGTTCCGACCTATTAAACGTGAGCTTTCTTTCATGTACCTTAAGCTGCGTCTACACGCGAGCAATTAAAATTGCTAAATTTCGGGCAATACGCTATAATGCCCGGATCTGAGCAATTTCACAACACTTCAGCGGCGAGGTGTCAATTTTTGTAAGGGGGAAGCCAAAGCGAAGCCGGTTTTAACTTACTGTCATATCATAAAATAAAAAATGCTATCCATCTAAAACTAATAAAGGATAACAAAGAAATGAATACAATAAAGTTAAACAGCTGATAACCAAATAAAGTGTGCAATATTCCTCCATCTCGTTCTCGCTAACGCATTTTTTCTAAATGCATTTCATCGTAACCCGTTGTACAGCGGCTTACTCTCGTCCACATCAAGCTGTGCCACCTGACCTAAAGTGACATCATTACGGGATCGCTATTGTATGAATTTTTCATTCTCGATTATGACGTTTTGGCGCCGGGTTTAATTCAGAACATTTTTGTTGTGATTGTAATACAAAGCTATAAATAAGCGTTTTGTTGTTTGGATGTTGTGGTGAAATAAATACTCGTAGTGTAAATATATTTTTAGCAATATTAGACACTATTGACGCGCCATTTTTCAAAAGCGGTAGAGATGCGAATCACCGAAGGGAAGCCGGTAGGAATCGTATTATATGGTGCTTTCGCCACTGCAGCACTTACTACAACAACAAACAATCAACTGCGATGCCAACATGACATAAACAATTATTGCTAGATATTCAGACAATATTTATAAATATCAGTACCTACATGTCATAAAACGAAATTCCCCGCCGCGCCTGTCTGTCTGTCTTTTTGCGATAAACTCAAAAACGAATGAACGGATTTTCATGCGGTTTTCACCAATAGACAGAGTGATTTGTAAGGAAGGCTTAGGTGTGTAAGTTGTTAAGGTTTTGTGTAAATTGGTTAACGCGGGCGAAGCCACTGGAAAAAGCTAGTATAGAATAAATAAGGAGTGTAGTACTCATAAAAATGGAGAACATTTTTTGGGACCAACTCTGAGTTTTCAGAGTTGGTCCCAAAAAATATTTATAGCTACTCTATTCAGTTTGCTCGTTTTAGTATTGCACTTTTGTAAGGAACAACTGAGTTCGATTCAGTGTTATTGGGTTTACATCTGGAATGTCTCAGTAACAGCCCGGAGTTTAGCGCCAGGTTGATGGCACAACATGACATAACTGGTGAAATGTGAGTATACAATACGTGCACCTCTGTAAGACCTTGCCAGTAATACAGGCGTGATGTTATGTTGTAAGAGTTGTTCATTTTATTCAGTACTTCACTCCTTGTGGCGGCACCGGCGTCTCACACACACATGCAAATAACACAATCACACTGACGTCACGAAAATCCTGCATCGCTCAAGCGACGTATGCCGCCCAACTAGCTTATACTGGATAAAATGTTAACCAGTGCGCAAACTGTAACCATGCATTCAGCATTTAATTCTAGAGCCCCTAGCATAGATATTTGTCGTTGGTTATCGGAAGAAAAATCAGGTAGGTATTCATTTTGACCGCGTAGTTTCACGCACTTTCTCTATGAAACAGCTGTTTTTTTAGATAACTGACGAAACATTTCTTCGGGGGTCTAGAATCTTAATTAGGTATGCTGAATTAATGGTTATAGTTTGTGCACTGGTTAAAATATTATCCTGTATACAACGTCCTGAAATCAATCGTCAGGCAGTTGCCCACCAGACACCACACCCGTTTGGTCGGAAGATCTTTCCTTTTCTATAGAAGCCAGTGAACTTTATACCTTGTTCCTTATACCACCTCTAAACCCTTAAAGTAAGTCCCATCTTTTACCCGCCATACGGTATTGCCAAGAATTGCGCCCTATTAGTTGCCTGTGTATACACAGCCTTACACACAAACTTGGGCAATTTTGAGCAATACGCCGTGTATGTAGTCTTTATGTCTGTAACTTTGTAACAATACGCGTGTAAAAGTTTTTATTACTTCTTGCTGAAGATGTCTTGTGTAATCGTTTTGGGGAACGTTAATTGAGGTTTTAAATGATTTTAATACCATAACATCGTATATGTATTGCAAAAGGGTTTTTGCAAACGTGCCAATTGTCTATCACGTATTTCTGGGTTTGATGATTCACCCACAGATAAATTTACTTTGTGCGATTATCGTCCACAGAAAATAATAACATAAAAGTGTCGATTCACCTGTTTCGGGCGAGTAAATTTATGCGAATCGACTAATAAGGCAACAATGGAGATCAGCCCATTATTTCTCTGTCCGGCTTTTGGTTTTGAGCCCAACTTTGTATGAAACGTGACTACATTACCTGATACTTGGTCAATCCCTAGCATCAGTGGGATGACACTGACAAGTCACTCCACGCTGACTTCACGTTGTGAGATGGTTACAGAATCGACATGCAGCAGTGCTATTCTGTTAAGGGGAACCTAGTCGCGGGCTCGAACTCACTGATGGGCCTGGCTAAAATGCACGCTCTCTCACCAGGCATCGTGTTCGATAGAGGTAGTATCAGTTATGAGCAGTTAGAAGCTAGTCTACACGCACAACATTATTGAGTGAGATGCAGAATCATTTATAGTACAACAGGCGCGTAAAAAATTAAGAACAGTCCTTCGGAAGATCGGGTTTTATGAAGAAACCACGACATAAATTAATGACCAATAAAGTTTATTGAACTTTTCGATACTTGAGGTTTGTCGGAACCGACTTGGTTTTTCAGATTTTACACTTCTATTATTACTTAAACACGCCCAAAGTTAGGTTAAATTAGCAAGAAAAACGAATATTTGTTGGCTCCTAACTTTTTAATGGCTTTTTATTTTCGTATTCTGTTTCCGTACAGACAATATTAATAATGAGACAAAACCATACCATGTTTAATTTTTGATGTACATTGTCGAACAGTGGAGTAATACACTCCCGAAGTTTGTATGGGAAAAATGTGGACTAGGTTCACCTTAAAATCTCACCGTGATAAATTGGGTGAAGTGAGCTGTCATTAGCATCCAAAGTCATAGTCACATAGTCACATCCTAGTGTCCGATGGAATGACAGCTCACGTCACCTAACTTTTCACGGTGAGATTTTAACAGAATGAGATGGGCTGGTCTCCTTTTACCTTTTTTGAACGACTTCAAAAAGGAAGAGGTTCTCAATTCGTCAGAACCTTTTTTTATGTTCCCGATTACTCGAAGATAGCTGGACTGATTTGGATTATTATTTTTTTGTTTGAAAGGGTATACTTTCCAGGTGGTTCCATGATCATCAAGTCAGGATCTGATGATGGGATCCTGGAGAAATAGAGAGGAACTTTTCAAATTTTATAGGCACACTTCAAGCGATTTGGGTAGTTTTTGGCAGAGTACTTTCTCGGAGTCTCATTTCAATTTGGTGAAGATCTGATGAAGAACTTCGGAGATAGGCAACGGAACTCCTCAATAAATGATAGCAAATGAACTGGAATTGCTGAAATCTCATGTCTGTCTATTGTTTACACCAGTTCATAACATAACATCGTGCCGGTACGCTGTGAAGGGGTAAGCACATGTGAACCATTAAAAAGTGAAAAATAAAAACGTAAAAAAACTGTAATTTCGGAAGTCGGTGACTTTGGATATGTATTTGAATTTTTTGTCACCACCTTCCGAAATTAAAATTATTTTTAACTTTGTAGTGTTTTTTGGAAGTCGGTTGGTTTTTTTTTAAGTTTTCTAATATTAGTAAAAACAAATGCCTTACAATCAACCCGACGTCAATATCAGTCAAATACTAAATATTATTCCGTCACAATATTCACACTAACACTGGCAGGTTACAGTATAATTGTGCATCTGGTACTACTCGCGTTCCATTGTTCGTTCGGCAATAACGGGCCGCGATATATCTCTTGCACCTCGCCTCACTCTGACGTCACTGGCGTTTAGGTTGTTTCAATTGATATCGTTTTTTATCTGCCGTCTGTAAAGTGTATAAAGAATAAAAGAACAATCCCTGCATCTCAAATAACAAAAAATAATTTAAATAAATGATTTAGGATAAATTAATAGTTTTGAAATGAACAATATTATTATATTCCCACAGAAGTAATAAATAAATTTGTGTGCGCGTAACACTGTTAAAAAACTCACGGATTGGTCAAAATGGAAGTAACGACGTCACTGGATTCTTCATCATGGTATCGACAATTACTTTTATGATAAGCTTTAACCAGCCTTTCAGCAGTTCATTTTGACAGCCTAGGGCTGGCCTCGCAAAGGTTTCTTGAAGTGCAGCCATGACGGTATCTATGCGTTTCCACAAATTAAATAAATTTGCGTTATAAAATAGTTTTAATATTAGTATGGAGTATAAACGTTAATAACGAAATGAATATTGCTGAATCGTCAAAATGGAAGCATTGCCATTATTAGTGTATAAAGGTGCTCTTACATGGGAAATTTTTTGAGCAATTATTGCTTGGCAACACTAATGGATCAACCTGGAGCAACAACAATAAATTGCCAATGTGTTTCGGCAATATTGTTTCTGATTGCTCCATATATTTCATGAGTTGCCGAATATCCAATCGGTTTGGAAATTACTACGCAATTTTCTTTCTATCTCGTTTGTACGTATAACTACGTCTCGTTTTTGCGAGAGGAACTGGCCGGTGGCGGAAGCGACGGAGGAGGCGCATTGTCTAGTTTTTAAGTTGCTCCATATTGCTCTAAATTGTGTGGCCGTATCTCTGGCAATAGGTGGCTACGTATTGCCATTGCCCTAAATTGCTGGCTGTAGTCGTGACGTCATAGTAAATGAGAATTGCCCAAGATGGAGCAATTTTAGTTGCTCGGCTCACCTTTACGCATTTAACATACGAACAAATGGAAGACCTCAGTGGTGAAGGCTTCATAAAACTCGATTTCTACTAGCTTCCCTTCCGAAAAATCCACTCTACTAAAGTTTACTATTGCCAAATAATAAAGTCGTATTTCGGCTACATTACAGGTATTCCATACACCATAAGCCGAATCATACCGAACATGTGAGTAGAACCCCTTCATCATCATCATCATATCAGCCGAAAGACGTCCGCTGCTGGACATAAGCCTCCCCAAAAGAGGGGGATTTTCCATAATCGCCACGCTTGGCAGGCGGGTTGGCGATCGCAGTATGGTGGTCAAATGCATAGAGAACGCTGCTGCCCATTCTCTAGTAAGTCCCTTAGTCGCCTTCTACGACACCCACGGAAAGAAACGGGATGGCGCTATTCTTTTACGTCCGGCACCACACGGAACAGAACCCCTTACTGGACAATAATTATGATACACCTTGGTAAAACTGGTAGTCAGACTTTCGAGTCTCTGACTACCCGTAATGATTGTCAAAGATCTACGATTGACAGCCGGGAGCAAGAGCTTCACCTGATTTATGGCTGATTGCCGTTTTACATTTATCTTGCCGTTTTATTTTTACCTTGTATTTAGAATTGTTTGTAATTTTTTTTTTACATTGTTCTCACATACAGAAGCAACAAGAATAATGTTCCCAAGATTTTGAAATATTCAACTTGATTTTAAAAGAGTGTCCGTGGAGTTTCTTGCCCGTTCTTCTCCATAGAGATCTACGTTTTGGAATGGGCGTCTAGCTTCAACTTTCGAACAGAACTTTTTGACAATTCAAAAGTGCCTGTAAATGGTTTAATTGAAATAAATGCTTTGAGTTTGAGTTTTGACATTAGTAACAACAAAAAGTTAATTATTAAATATTTCTAAATTCACCAACACGGGAAGTGTTGGTGAATTTAGAAATATTTAAATCAACTAGCTGACCCGACAGATGCTGTTCTGTCTTGACTATGAATCTTGAATTCGCATTATATATATAACGGGAAATCGGGAGGCCGGGCTGTTGCATCTGATTGCTGATTCGTGACCTCGTCAGCACGGGAATCCATAATGGGCGTTAAACTTCAGGAAACGTTGAAATAAAAACGCTGTAGCGTTGACTGTTCACTATTTTAATTATACATACACTTAGATTACTTAAACAATTAAGGATTGCAGTAATAATTAACGATTTATAGCCAATGGGTTTGCAAATGACTACCACGTGCAACGGCTGTCATCAGTTGAATGAATTGACACGACCGACGTCGCCCGCCATGACAAACGCAGCTCCATTCGGTGTTACCCGCTCTTAATTAAAATTACCATTTAGTTGATTTCAAATCGATTATTGTTAAAAATAACAGATAATTGGCCAATGATTAAAAAATAACAAAATAAATTACAACTCTCGAAATTAACTGATTTTCATTATTTGATCATGTCACGCGCCGTTATATATACAGCGTGTAACAGAAACCCTATTGCAATCCTTAAGCACTAAAGATAACAGCTGGTATAGAATCACTATTTATAGTTTCAGCTCAAAATAAAATACTCTAAGAATTGATAACAAATTTTCGGTTTCATATGTTTATTTCAATTTGAAAAGTTCGGTTTCTGGTATCAATGAATTAAAAATTTTCATAACTTCCGAACATGTAGAGATAGGATTAAAAACCCTTCCAATATTGTTTGATATCATCCAAAGAAGCCGTGCCCTTGGTATGTGTATACCCTTTCCGTTACACGTTGTATATTATGTTACGCGCAACTTTATAAATTTTTTCTTTCACAAAAACCTTCTCCTGACAGTAACAAACACAACAAAAAATACATTAGTAAAATTAGTCCAGCAGTTCAGGTGTGACCAAGGGAAATAGGGACTTATTTTTATGTATACAGATATAAGATAATAATATAGCTGATAAGATGTATTTCTAAACCCAGATAGTAATTTGACAGGTGTAATGTCAAACTCCTATACCAAAAAGCAAACACAAAAACACTTGAAATTTCAGATTACTATCTGGGATACAAAAAAAACAACTTTACGTACGTACCACAAAAAACACTCTAATACATCAAACCAACCGAGACTCCTTGATTAAACTTCCAGCATCCACAACTGTAATCCCAGAGCATTGAATGCAGCATTCAGAACCGGAGTAACTCCCAATGCGGTTGCCCTGCTCGCAATATTTCCACTGATTCACACAGATTGCATTTCGCGACATTTCATATATCATTTTCGTTTGAGTGACAACGTTGGTATTTCGTAATTTGTTACTGAAGAATTGTGGGGAAGCGAAGAGGTTAGGAAGACGTCAGATGTTTTAATACTTTTTGAGGCTTCAGAAGAATGAGAATATCATTTTCATCTTGCTTTTGTCCGCGGCTTTGCCCGCGTTGAGGTCGGAAATTATCCTACGAGAACAAGCCACTGAAATATAAGTATAGTCTTTGATATACAAGAAACCCGAGATGTTCAGTTTCAAACAAAAAAAAGTAACACTCAAAACTGTCCCCCATTATACGCCAGTGGTTATAGATATGATAAAACACGTTTTTTCGCAAATTCAACCTTACACGTATGACTTAAAGATGACTGACGATACTATTGGACTCCTGCGCACATTGCGCCCTATGTAAGCGGACGTTAATGAGACGCAGATTGTGTATTTTGGGTTTCTTGTATGTCAATGAGTATAGTTTTTTTTTTTGGGAAATCATCAAATAACTGGTCCCACTCAGGGTGGAGCTAGGCCCTCTCAGACTTTCACTGACTAAAACCCACCCGTGTTTCCTCAGTTGCCTGTGTGCCAGGGGCCACGGTATCTCTTTCGAACAACCCGCACCCTTGGTAGAACTATACTGGGGTTGGCTTCCACTCAAACCGAATGCAGCTGAATACCAGTAGGCGTTACGTATTACCCTTTTGGTAATACACTACACCTTGGTAAGACTGGTTGTCAGACTTTCGGGATTCTGGCGACCCGTAACGACTGTCACAACGTCACCACGAATGACAGCCGAGACCAACGGCTTAACGTGCTTTCTGAGACACAGAGGGGTGTTGGTATGTAAAGATGGTCACTCATCCACGGACCAACCGTGGTAAGCGTAGCTTAACCTGATCGATCGACCCGTGCAGCTATTGTTACTTAGCCACAAGCAGTTATTAATAATGTCTAACCCAGTTAGGCAGACTCATTGAGTCTGATAACAATAGCAAAGTAATTGTGTTAATTACTTGACAGTATATAAAAAAAAATGGAATTACCCTTGACCAACTATTTCACGGCATCAACCATAATAATGGAATCAGCCTATAACGTTCCCACTTCTGGTATATAGGCTTCCTCTCTGTGAGAGGTCAGTGCGGGTTGGTGGATATATGTCACATGTCTTCGATTTTATTGTTCTAGGACATGCTGGTGTCCTCATGATGTTTTCGTTGACTTGTTTGAGAGCAGTGGTGATAAAATACTTTACACAAAGTAAAACACGTTCCGTGTGGTGCCGGACATAAAAGAATAGCACCATCCCATTTCTTCCCGCGGGTGTCAAAGGAGGCGACTAAAGGACTTACTAGAGAACGGACAGCAGCGTTCTCTATCTACAATTCATATTCGCTAACATCTCATATATTGGGCAAAACATACACTTGTACACTAAAAACAGTGATATTCACACCGTTAACACAAGAAATAAGGACAAACTACGTGCAGGGAGCACGTAGTTTTCACCGGCTTCATAAGGTTCATAACTCATTTGTTGGGCTTGGTATGTTTTCATAACAAGCTCTCCTCTTCTTTGTTAGATTTGCCTTTTAATGCGCATAAAGCTCAAGTAAAATCCATCTTTTGTTTAAAGGCTTACTATTCCATCAACGGCTATTTAAATGACAAGAATAGTTGGTCGCTGTGTTAACTCAAGACAATGTTTATGTTCTTTCTCCAGAGTTGACGTATCTAGTGACAGGTTATATGGGTTCATATAATTATTATATTATTTTTTATTGCCTGTCTAAGTATTTTTTATTATTATCTATTATGTCATTAGTTATTGACATGATCTACTCATAACAATATTTTGTATGATGAGTTGTTTTGTGCTTTATTTGGCCTCGACAGTTTTCATTTTATTTGTCGGTATATTGGTATGGCTAGCTGACATTTTGACTAATTATTTAAGTAACGTTCTGTGTCTCGTAATGTTTATTACTTTACCTATGTATGTATAGAATCAAGTCTTTCCAACTAGACAGACAGCTGTGCTGCTGGGGAGTTTGTTGCGGCACTTCTTATTCCCAGCTAAAGCACTAAGAAGTGGTGAAGGGTCGGCGTTTTGGGGGACTGTCTTATGTATTTTGACGTTCGAAAAGTGCTGATTCGCAGCCTAATTTGAATAAATGACTTTTGATTTTGATTTTGATATGCATTTTACCACTATAGGTACTGCGATCGCCAATCCGCTTGCCAAGCGTCTCCCAAAAAATGACAAGCCCTAGGACCTGCTGGATGCGGGAAGCACAGAACCGGCTGGAGTGGCAGAGCTTTGAGGAGGCCCAGCAGTGGAAGTCTTTCGGCTGAAATGATGAAAACACCTATCTGGGTTTGAACCTACCCTACGACCTACAAACTTGTAAGTCGCGGACATCACAACTGGGCTACTACTGCTCTGTAACTGCTCACGGCATCAAACAAAAATTAAATCTAGACGTATATTAAACACGTTTCAGACAAATATCACAGTAATATTATAACGCCAAATAACTCCATTGCATATGCATTGAATATCATGAGAGTATGTGCAAACGTCGAACGGCATCACACGTAACGTGTTGATGACATATTCGATCTGACAACTTTATGTATTATATTTGCAAATCAGAGCGAATATGTTTGGAGAACGTGTTTTTGGGGAGTCTCGACTGACTTTCGATCCAGGACCTAGTATGAAATCCACCTTTTGCAGGTCACTGTGATGGGTTTAATGAAATGAAATGATATGTTTATTTATGTAAGTAGATCTTAAAAGACACTTTTACACGTCAATATTTTGTTGGTCAATATTTTAAAAACTAGATGTCGCCGGAATTTCCTAGCTGACTGTTCCCTAAGAAGAAAAGCCGAAACAAACTCAGAGGTCATGGTCTCTTTTAAAGTCCAAACATTATATAATTTGTATTTAATGTGAGTCTAACAATGCAGGGCAATGTCTGGAAGGGCCTTTTGAAGAAGGAGCCTTTGCAGCTTTGAGCTGACCTGTCCCAATAGACGGCATGTATGTATCAGTCACCGTGTAGCTCAACCCTATTTTAGGGAGCTCAACGACCCGTTACAAGACGCTACCAGATTTGCAGGACATTTGCGTAGGCCATTTACAAAATACTCAAAACCACCAGACGAGTTATAAAGTCATGTGTTTAATCTAGCCTGCATGTACTCCAATGATGTGGAATAACCCGCAGTTATTCAAAACATTCACATATCTAAAAAAACACCAACTTCGAAACAAACACCACCAAGGGAAAAATAGCTATAATTATTTTTTATTTTTCACTTTGTAGTGTTATTATTGGCCGTCGGTATTTTTTTAGTAATAAAGTTTTTTTTATTTTTCAATGATACCTACCGTACACGAATTCTTATATCACTACTTGCTATGTAAAAGACTGTGTGAGGATGTCCGTATGACATCATTCATTAACAGTTAGTGGAATAAATACGTATTGAAACAACCTCAAAAACTACCCAAGCAAAGTTAATATTTAAATAGGACCATCCTTGAGGTATATACCCTATCCATAAAAAAAACATTTTCAAAATCACAATTGCCGGAGATATAGCGTAACATTTACATAAAACAAAAAAAAAATGCAGTCGAATTGAGAACCGTTTCCTTTTTGAAGTCGATTAGAAATGATCTTTTTCCAGTTCCTACGTCTTGCGGGCAGCTGCATTGCAGTGAGCAACGTATACTTTTTTAAATAATTGATGCGACTTAGAAAGTGTCCAACTACGGGTTGCACGGAAATGTCGTCTACATTGATAATAAAACTGCCGCATATACTGCAGATGCTTAAAGAAATAATGTTTCAGGAGCTTGTGGACACGTAATAATAGCCGTACGGGTCGATCGATCAGGTTAAGCAACGCTTGCCGCGGTTGGTCCGTGGATGGGTGACCATCTTTACATACTTCCCCCATACTTACCCCTTCGTACCTCGGAAAGCACGATAGCAGTTAGTCGCGGCTGTCATTTGTGGATATTTGACAGTCCTTACGGGTCAGAATCCGGAAAGTCTGACAACCAGTCTTACCAATGGGTATCGTGTTACCCTGTTACTGGGTTGTGGAGGTCAGATCATCATCATCATTATATTAGCCGAAAGACGTCCACTGCTGGACATAAGCCTACCCCAAAAGGGGGGATTTGCCATAATCGCCACGCTTGGCAGGCGGGTTGGCGATCGCAGTATGGTGGTCAAATGCATAGAGAACAATGCTGCCTATTAAAAGATAAAAAGATAAAAGAGAATTTATTTGTCAAACATGCGTTTACATACGAATCGAGCATGTAAGATCTTAAATATAGGTAAAACTCCGTACATGTTTTGCCTGAGGAGGCCTACAATATTTTTTCATATAACATACAAATAATTTAATAGAATAAATACTGGTTCACTAGAATTCATTATTACATTTTTATGAGAATAATAATCATATAGAAACAGTAATATAAAGTTCAAGCATGATAAAAGGTATCTGTCAAAAAGTTATTTATATTGTAATAGCATTTGTCTGTTAAAATATTGTGAATCTTGTTTTTAAACTCATTTGCTGTCATAGCTCTATATGACTGGTATTTTGTTGTTTATTTTCGGGGCAATATAAAAAAAGCTTTTCTCCATGAGGGCAGTTTTTGCCGAGTGCAAGCAAATTTGGCTATTGTCAAGTCTGTTGCACGGAAAAGTGTCAGAAAGTCCTGGAAAGAGATGGGGGTTGGTCTTTACAAACGATGCAGCTTCAAAAATATATAAAGAGGGTAAAGTTAGTAAGTTGTATTTTTTAAACAATGCTTTCTGTCGAATGTAACTTAAACATAGCCCGAATACACCTCTTTTGGGCTTTAAAAGCTATTTCCTTGTCCGTAGAGTTACCACAAAACATGATACCATAGCGCAGAATTGATGCCACCAATCCATGATAGGCCGTCACCAAAGCAGCTGAGTTAAGTTCTGAGGACAGTTTGTACAAGATATACGCGGATGTGCTCAGGTTTTTGCTTATATATTCAATGTGCGTTTTCCAATTCAATTTTGCGTCTATCATTACACCAAGAAATTTCGTATCGTCTACTTTATTTAATACTGTGCCATTGTAGAGGGCTTCAATGCCACACCAGCATGTATCCGTTGACTGAATTGCATTATCGTCGTCTTATCTAAATTAGGGTCATGTGATAGTTATATATTCTCTAATAAGTCCCTTAGTCCTCTACGACACCCACGGGAAGAAATGGTCTGGTGCTATTCTTTTACGTCCGGCACCACACGGAACTCAGAGGAGGTCAGATAGCTATAGTTAATCAGTTCAGGTAAAATACTGGTATTCAGCTGCATCCGGTTAGACTGGAAGCGAACCCCAACATTGATGGGAAATGGCTAGGAATATGGTGACTGAAAGAAATAATGTTTCAAATGCGGCTAAAAAAGGAAAAACATGATGAGTCTGGCGTGATTTTATTATTTCATATAAGACCATTTTTTTTTTTTGGGTGGGAAATCATCAAATAACTTCTCCCGCTCTGGGTGGAGCGGGAGGGCGTGTCAGACTTTTACTGACTAAAACCCACCCGTGTTCCCTCAGTTACCTATATGCCAGGGGCCGCGGTATCTCTTTCGAACAACCCGCACCCCTAGCAGGCATCGGCCCTTGTGGGCCCCATCTGTTGCTGCTGACATCTCTTTGAGGCGCGCGTGGAACACAACGCGCCGTCGACCCGGACTTCATCTTCGGGCTTCTGACCAGTCGTAAACCGTAACGATTGCCAAAGATCCACAAATGACAGCCTGATCAACTGGTTAGCGTGCGTTCCAAAACACGGCAAGGTCTTGGTATTTAGAGATGTACTATCGAGGAAACTTACATCTGACCTATTTGAAAACAAAATCCCGTGCACACAATGATCACATTTGTCAGCAAGTGTTACTATAGCGGCTGAGCGCTGCAAGTAATAATAGTTCTTACGTTGTATAGATGTTAGTTTCCTCGATGGTACATCTAGGCAAACGTAGCCTACCCTGATCTTTCTACCCATGATTCCTTAGCCACAAGCCCCTATACAGATCTGGCAGGGGTGCGGATTGCTCGAAAGAGATACCGTGGCTCCTGGCACAGAGGCATCTGAAGGAACACGGGTGGGTTTTATTTTATTTTATTTATTATGGGACAATAAACAGCTACAATATAAAATGTTTACATATAACAATAATACTTATAGTTTTAACAATATTGCAGCCCACTACATTATCCGCATGTAAACAACATTAGGATTAGGTAAAAAGTGCCACTAGAGTATAATTACTCAGATATATTAAATAAAAATAAGAAAAATGAAATTATTAAAATACAGTACAATTAATTCATTAAGTATCTGAAAAGGGAAAAAAATATATAAATATCAATTTTTGGACAAAATTATACATTTGGGATTGTTCCTTAAATAATACATTACAATTCATTAATAAAAATAGTTAAAACGGTTGAAATGAACAAAATTTAGAATAAAGGACTCACACTATTTCTTATTAACATTAGATAAGATTTTAAAAACATTGGATTTAAATTTAGATTTGGAACATACAAAAATATCAATGTTAATGAAGTTGCGATTATACGATTCCACTATACGACGAACAGGGCAACGCAATCCTGAGTTAGTCCGACAGGTATTTACAGCGAACAATGTACCTGCGCGGACACTACGCTTGTTTACAGTGCGGGGGACCACATAACATAATTTACTCGTGAGATCAATGGAATCGAAGTGATTATGAACAATACCGTGTAGTATGTTAGCTTCTAGAAACTTACGTCTGGATTCTAATGTTAACATATTATATTTGCTTAGTAATTGTGAATACGACAAACACCTTTTATAGCACCTATAGTACATGGCGCGAAGAAACTTACGCTGGACTTTCTCGACCATATCTATATATTTCTTATAAAACGGGTTCCAGATTGGGACTGCATATTCGAGCTGCGAGCGTACAAGCGTCTTGTATAAGTAGAGATAGGTGGAGGGCCGTTTGAACTCAGTAGATGATCTCATGACAAAGCCATACATCTTAAATGCATTATTAACAATTTTTTCTACGTGTTGACTAAGTGATAACTTATTGTCCAGTAGAACACCAAGATCTCTTACAATAGGGGTGTCACTTAGCAAGGCATTATTTAGCTTATACTTAAAATTTTTGATACATTTGTTTTTTGTGAAATTTATATAATGACATTTGGAGATGCTTAAGTGTAGTTTGTTGTCAAGACAGTATGCTGAGAGTCTATCTAAGTCTTCTTGAAACTTCAAACAGTCTTCTATAGTAGTAATAGTTTTAAAGGCTTTCAAATCATCAGCATACATAAGAAATTTAGTACTTAAGAAGCATTTCCAAATGTCATTTATATATATATTAAATAAGAGTGGTCCCAGGATTGAGCCCTGTGGAACACCAGAAGTTATAGACACAGTATCAGACTGATGGCCACTCACAACAACCTTCTGTGATCTATTTTTTATGTAGGATGAAAACCCCCGTAGCAGGTTTCCCCGTATGCCATTATATGCAATTTTATTAAGTAAAATTTCGTGATCGACCTTGTCAAAGGCCTTTTTGAAATCTGTGTAAACTGCGTCCACTTGCAGACGTCTATCCATGTTTTCGAAAAGATAGTTGGTGAAAATTAATAAATTGGAAACAGTAGATCGGTATTTAACAAAACCATGTTGTTCAGGAATCAATACGTTGTGTAGGATTGGGTAGATTTCGTTATGTACGAGTCTTTCAAATAGCTTTGACAAGGTCGATAGAATTGAAATGGGTCGATATTGCTCAATATCATGTTTCGAGCCACCCTTGTGTACGGGCGTTATATTGGCCCGTTTCCATATTTCAGGAAACACCCCTTCACACAGGCATTTATTGTAAATTATATGAAGCGGTCTATAGATGCTATCAGCAGTAGCCCTAAAAAACAGAGCTGGGTATCCATCAGGACCAGCCCCTTTGGACGGGTCGAGGTTTTTCAACTCTCGAAGTAATTTAGATTCCTCGATACATAGGTTGTCGATTAAGATGTTAACGTCACAGTGAGTGGGCGGGGTCCAACTCGATAACGTGGGCGATGCGGGTTCGAATACTGAAAGAAAGTAATCGGAAAACATATTGCAAACCAAGTCTGGAGCACTTGACTTAAGGTTTTGGTATTGCATCGTAGATGGGATGCCTGATTTATCTTTGGGATTTGATATATAAGTCCAAAAGCATTTGACATAGGTAAGATTATCCTCAACGGATTTAATATAGGTGGAATATCAATTATTACAGGCTTCTCTAAAAGTTGTTCTGTATTCGGAAAACATATTGTAGTTTTAGTCAGTAAAAGCCTGCTACGCCCTCCCACTCCGCCTAGAGCAGGAGAAGTTATTTGATGATTTGCCATCCTCAAAAAAAAGGCCCTATATACATTATGAAAGTAAAATATATGGTACGATGTAAAATATGAAGTAACTAGTTATTTCAGGATTTTAAAATAAAATTGTCCTCGACCCAGATTCTCGAGATTATTCTATGATGCTTCCAATTAAATCATACCGCTAAATAGTACGACAGTCGCATAAACTCGGCGACTCAATTTGATGAACAAAACCCAAGGTAACAAAATCAAAAACTGGTCGACAGATACAATATGAGTTGCAATTTAAATTCAATTAAGATTCAATATACCAGCGTCGCTCCAATTTGTGTCATGGTGTTAACACACGGCGGGTAGATTCGATATAGGATGATTTCCACCAAACGGCTCGCATTGCACCGGATCGGAAAGGATACGAACGGATGCAGCGACAGCCGATCTCGTCCGGCAGGATGTCGACGCATACGATCGATCGGCTACGTACCGTCGCTTGCGAATGAACATATCTGTTTCTGCACCTATTCAAATAGTTTCATTCCTACAGTGTTGACGTGTTCTAATTTTTGAAAATGACAGACGAACGAATGATGGCAGCCGAAAGGATCCGATCGGACACGACGACTGGCAAACGGAACCGATCGCACGTCGCAGCATACTTTCGGCTACGGTCGCGTCTCACGGAAGACGTCCTCGTCAAGCTGCTATGCGCGGCTTGGTAATATTAAAAAAAAAACCTTCAGTTGTACAAAAAACACTTATGTAAACACTATAGATTTTTAAAACTTTGTATTCGATTTAATATTTTTTAAACACTGTATAATCCGTTCCAATCCGATGCAATGTGAGCCGTTTGGTGGAAATCATCCTTCTATCTGGAATTTCCCAGTATTCCTGAATTCCGGTTTCCTCAGCAAGTTCTACTTACATTTTTTTGTATAAAACGCACGGAAACGAGTTGATAAATGTACGCGCCCGCAATCCCGGTCGGCGGACATTTTTTCTGACGTCCGCCCGTCGCGCGTCGGAAATATAACGCGGAGAAATTACACCGACACTGCTCAGCCCAAGTAATTTATTGTAGAGAGTAGAGATGCTTCTAGAATTTATTTATTCAAGAATAAAAATATTCATGGTGTGTTTTAAAGCAAGTTTTGGTGTTTTGCGGGTCTCGTTCCTAATAGAAAACTGTCGCATGGGTCGTTCGATGGTTATACTACGCTTGCCGCGGCTGGCACGTAGATTGGTGAATATTCTTTACATATTGAGATTCCTCCGTGCCTCGGAAAGCACGTAATGCCGTTGCTCCGGCTGTCACTGCCTCAAGTTTATAAAATTTATAATATAGGTATGTTTATTACATTTTGAAGAGAGACAAATCGTATAGCCGTTAACTACGCTTTCCGCACATCAAACTAAACATTGCACAAAAATAATATCTGGGAAATGACTTTTATTTTTTGTGTCAAAATTTGTTCTTTGTGATAGTGCGCAATATATCGCACTCAATACATTGTGCCTATGGGTGCATGTAACGGCACACGGGTCAAAGGGATATTTTAGGTTGTGTTTTATCATTAAAAACTTGTTTTTGTAAAAAGATATCAGTATAAGTTGGACTTTTGACCTTAAATATCTCCGTAACCAGAAGCTCCCCGGGTCCATACCCGGTACAAAAAAATATTAAGTATATTGACATATACAAGATGAACATAATATAGAGAATATATGACAGGTTCTGGTAACTCTCGGCTTCGGTAAGTGTCTTTTCACACCCGATGACAAGGATTATGCCTGTACTTTAAAAGGGAATCACCTCTGAGGTTGATTAGGTTTTCCTCCTCAGAGTAGTCGGTTAGAAAAAGCCGAAGCCATCTAGTTTTAAAATACAATAAAATTTTACGAAGTCAGTTGTTTATTCAATTATTTGATTAACTTTTAAATAATGACAATTTGGTAGATATCATTTTTCTAGGGCCATTTTTAACCAATTTACAGAAATAAATTAGATTTATTTCCAAATCATTTTCATAAACAAACTAGTCATTTAAATTTCAAATTCACCAATTAGAAATTAGTTACTTCGTTGCAAAACTTTGTGTTTCTAATAAAATAACCAAAATAATCTATCTGAAACTCTCTCACAGTTAATTCAAATTAGTGATGAGCCGAGTTGAAATTTTACCAAGTAACCGAAAACCGAGTATTGCTCGGTATTATGTTTATCGAACCGAGGACTCTGCCAGGTAAGTCTTTAACTTTGACTTGATTCATTCGCACGGTCGTAAAAAGATTGCGGCAAGATTTTATTCGCACTGATCTGTAATGCACTGCTTAGCGCGAGAGTTGCGCCAATACCTAAGCAAAAATTGATTACCACGAGAGACTGATTAATTAATGTAATATGCTCGATTATTTTGACGTGACATTTCTGACGATGACTCAATCATCCTGCCTAGCCTTTTCCCAACTGTGTTGGGGCCGGCTTCCAGTCTAACCGGATGCAGCTGAGTATCAGTATTTTACATAGAGCGACTGCCTATCTGATCTCCACAACCCCTTGGCGTTCTGACGACCCGTAACGACTGTCAACGATCCACGAATGACAGCTGGGATCAACGTAGGGACTAACATGCTTTCCGTGGCACGAAATCTAGAGTATTATTAAGGTTCGAAGTTTAAGTTCTTTTCAAGAACGTCGGCAGTCCAACCGGGGTTATTCGGCCCATAACGAGTACTCATAAAATGGCCGAGTACCGAGAAATAAACGAGTACTCGGCACATCTCTAATTTAAATGTTTTACAACCTTTTACTAATAAGTAAAGTTAGTAACTCAGATTGCTAATGTTCGAGTGTTTTCATTAAAATGTTTATTTCTTGTGTGTGTCGTGAAATGTGTGATTATTTGTATAATTACATGATTAATTATGTATATTTCTCCGTGTGTGTCGTTTAATTTGTATAAATAGGTACTTCATTAATTCTCGAGTTGTTAGTAATTTGCTTTTGATTTAGTCTTGTTTAGACATGTAGTCAATTACTAACTAACCTACACACTATGTAGTTAAACCGTCTTTTCCATTTGTATAAGAGTTTGAGCAAACTGTTTATGGGTTTATCAACAGGAATTCCTCAGTGGCAGCCCACATTAATGGAAATAGGCTGACCTCTGAACAAGTATGCAACGCAACTTAGCTAGAAACGTGCATTTATTAATGAATATAGGTAGAAGGATTAATAAATGCACATTTCCAGCTAAGTTAAATAAATAAAAAAAATCTAATTTTAATAACATAAATTAAATTATGGTAGGGCACGTACCCTTTCATAATTTAATTTTTAATTTAATCGAATAATTGTACTTGCTTGTGTAAAAACATAAAGTGAAAAAAAAAATTAGAAAGAGAGGAGGCGTGAGGGGTGGATGGGGAGGGGGGGGTGAGAATGTGATTTAATACAAAATGTACATAACTCATTGTTAGCTTCATTTATTTCTAGCAAACAGTAATAAAGCAACCACAAATCGATATTAAAACTCGCCAATCACATCATATACTATCAAAAGCATACCGAAAAACATTTCAACTTGGCTTCTATTTTGAACATTAACATGAACTGCAAGATAGCAAGCATAAGCACTAAGCACAAAAATGACGTAGTTCTACTTATGTTCTGTTCAAAATGTTTCTGATAAAAATGTTAACAAATGCATCAGGAAACGTACCTGTGGATGGCAATTTGTGGTGCCCCGTACAAATTGAGTGCTTTGATGTAATTATTTGAATACATATTAAACCCAAAATTATCATTTTGAAATACCTAGAAGATGTTTTTTTTCACTTGGCAATAATTCAGGTTTGTTTAATAACCTCAATTTTCATTGTTTCATTTCATTTTTCAATTACAATTTAGTACCTAATGCTTGTGGCTAAATCAGTCGCACGGGTCGTTCGATTAGGTTAAATCTGTAAAACCTTACATACCAAGTAGCACCCCGCCCACTGCCACGCAAGTTTGGTAATTCTTTGGGCTATGTCGGTTACATAAACAAATTTACTACACTACGTTTACACAAGTAGAGTGTAATAAAGATTATAAAGAAATGAATAAAGAATTAACCTGGATAGAGTTTGTTTACCTTTTCTTCGGAAATTTTTTGAACAGAAAGAAGAAAGAAAGAAAATACATTTATTTAGCACAGACTAAAAAGGTACACAATATACAGCAAAAAAAAATCTTAAATAAAAAAAAAAAAATTAACAAAAAGTATAAAGTGTGATGTCAGAAACTAGCATTAAAGTGTGCCTCATGGCTGCGCTAAAAAGGCTCACACCAACAAAGCATAGTCCTCACCTTTTATACTCCAAACCAAACAAATATAATAAACGTCTAGGTACATGTCGTATGTAGACATTGCAAATATGTCCTAGCAAATAATGTCTCAGTTGAGCTATTATTTTATCATTTTATTTTCCTTTTCTGAGATAGAATAGAAAAGTATCCCAGGAGAGCATAGTACTGGCGTTCTTATTTTAAGGTAACCTGACTTAGCCTTTGAGTAATGGAATAGTTTATATGAAAGAAAATAAATTAAAGGGACACTATATTTAATTGTATACCTACCAAGTAAACAATAAAAAAAAAACAACCCCCTTCCCAAAAAAAGAAAAGTACAAAGTGAAAAATAATTTCATTTCTGAAGTCAGTGACAAAAACCTAAAATGCAGATTCTAAGACACCGACCTCCGAAATATAAGAAAGTTTTCACTTTCTAGTGTTTTTTTGGAAGTTGGTTGTTACTTTTTTTTCAAGTTTTTTTTTTGACTTTATATTATTAGGTATCTCCTTTATTTCATAAAATACTGGTATTCAGCTGCATCCGGTTAGACTAGAAGCCAACCCCAACATTTACTCATTACTCTGTCTGTCTGTATGTTACGCTTCCTCACCTAAACCGCTGAACCGATTGTCATGAAATTTGGCAGAGGTATAGCTTGGGACATGGAGGGCAAAGGCTACGTTTTTACGCGATAACCGAATTCCACGCGGGCGGAGCCGCGGGCAAAAGCTAGTAATAATATTACAAACGCGAAAGTTTGTATGTATGAATGTATGGATGTTTGTTACTCTTTCACGCAAAAACTACTGAATGCATTTGGATGAAATTTGGTACACAGATAGATTACAACCTAGATTAACACATAGAACACTTATATCCCGGTAGTACGTTCTCGCGGGATAATTTCCGACTACCACGCGGGCGAAGCCGCGAGCCTAAACTAGTAAATTATATTTTTTTATATTAGAAGATAAAATCATTTTATCAATATTTTTATATTATTTAAAAGTGTCAATTCACCTGTTTCGGGCGAGTTAATTGGTGCAAATTCGTACCATTTTTTTTTGGAAGCCGGGTGATTTTTCGAATCGGATATCGTTAAAATTTACGTTATGTTCGTGCTAGGGCATCTGTTTCTAGATCTCAAAACGTCATCATAAAGAGCCACGTACTGCACTTACCCACATAATTTGGGTGAGATGTAATGTGACGTCATACACATGCAGCTATGCACATTGTGTTAATGTCAAACGAAGTGAGTTCCCTTGTATTAGACGCGTGCGGTCTGTTAGTAGGTCACGTAATGACGACGTTAGTGACACTGTGGGTGATCAGTGTGATCACACAGGCTTAACTGTTATGGAGAATTACATAATTTGGTACCATTTTTTTTCTTGTTGGGCTGGAAATCATCAAATAACTTCTCCCGCTCTGGGTGGAGCGGGAGGGCGTGTCAGACTTTTACTGACTAAAACCCACCCATGTTCCCTCAGTTGCCTGTGTGCCAGGGGCCGAGCCCTTGCGGGCCACACCAGTTGGTGCTGACATATCTTTGAGGCGCGCGTGGAACACAACGCGCCGTCGACCCGGGCTTGCTCCTTACCGGACAGCAAGCTACCCATTACTCGCCGTCCGCAAGCCCGCGCCTACGGTGGCCGGGAATCAGCCTGGGATTCCCGACGCCCAGGGCGTCTCCTACGATAATTTGGTACCATGGACCACATGTTCATGAAGATAGGAAAAAGAATCGGAGATATGGTACTTGAATATCTAATGATCTGCCTTGATTTTTTCCAACCATGTTAGGGTCGGCTTCCAGTCTAACCGGATGTAGCTGAATACCAGTATTTTATATGGAGCCTATCTGAACTCCACAACCTAGTCACTGGGTAATACGGTACCTTTTGAGTAAGACTGGTTGACTGACTTTGTCAAAGATCCACGACTAACAGACGGGACCGGTGGCTTATCGTGATTTACGAGGCATGGAGGGGTCTTGGTATGTAAATATGGTCACCCATCCGCAGACCATCCGCGGCAAGCGCATGTTAACCTGATAGATTATTGATGAGAATGTCAAGATTTACTCAATACCTCAGTCACAAGCTGAAACTTACTACCACGCTTTGGAATGGGCAACTAGTTTCATCTTTCTAACTCACCGGCCTTGACAATTAAAAAGTGCCTGTAAGTGCTTCATTTGAAATAAATACTTTGAGTTTTGAGTTTGTGCTTCAAACATTGTACGGTAAAAGTAACCTACAAAACACAATGCTAGAATAGCAATTTCAAAGAAAAAAAACTTCATTTACCCTCTTTCTAAACAGCTCATTATCTGATAAGCCTCGTAATATAAATAACATTGATTGCCCCTCATTGCAGTAAGAATATACGCAATAGCCCTTAAATCGGTTCACGCCTTGATTGGCCAATAAACACTCTTCAGGGCTCATCAATAAGTTTTAAGTGTGCTCTTAACCTTATCTCGTAATCCATATAATTTCGTATTTGGGATTAAATCGTAAAGCCAATGATACACTGTCTTAGAGAGTGGATAGCGATCAACGTAAAAACAATATATTGGAAGTACGTAACTCAAATGTATTAAAGTCGGCGTTAATCATAATACTTACCTACTACTGGTGTTAATTTTGATTTTAATTTTAATGATGATTTTGATTATGACTCTGATTTCAATTTGATTTTTAATTTTGATTTCAATTGTATTTTGATTTTTATTTTATTTGGCTTTTTATTTTAATTTTGTTTCTGAATTGATTTCATACGATCTAAATGTTGGCTTAATTTCGATTTAAATTTAGAATTTGGTCGAAAACATAATTAATATGTTCGGTGAGTATAAAAACTCATCAAATTTTAAGCAGGAGCCCGATATTAATCGTCAAATAAGTAATGCATGTTGTGCTTACCGGTAAGAAATTGGTACTCTGATCTATAAGTATATTGCATGTATCTCATAGGTATCGTTTTCTCAGTAAATTCAATTGTTGGTGAGCCAAATAAATTAAATAGAATACTCAAGACAAAGTTATGAATTCATTAGGTACGCCTGTGTTCTCCGAAGGGTAATGGAATATCAGGGCGTAGGTACATCAATGCCTTACATTACCTGACCCCCCTTACAAAGAAGAAGAGGCGAAAAGGGGTTAGCTAACGCAAGCAACTAACAATTCGTCAGTTATGTAAAATGTCCTGGGCGTTTCCACGTTATCTGATAACAACACCAACCCGGTACCAAAATGCCGATATAATTATTATCGGCCCGATGGTATTGGTGCATATCGATGACTATCGCGACGTACCAAACATTGTGTTTTGAACCGTTAATTTCCCTAAAACAAGGATGCATCTATAACTTATTTTTTTTTTCGGGATCTCTTAAACACCTCAGAGGAATGAGGTGATCCAACAGAGAACGAAATTTGTCGACATAGCTCACAGAATTAGCGAGCTGAATTGGCAATGGGCCAGCCACATTAGACGTAGAACCGATGACCGTTGGGGTAGACGTGTTCTTGAGTGACGACCGTGAATCGGCAAACTTAAGGTGGGGCGCCCTCAGGCTAGGTGGAGCGACGATCTTCACCGGGTGGCTGGTAGCAGCTAGATGAGAGTTGCCGAGAATCGAGCTGAATGGCGTGCAATTGGAGAGGCCTATGTCCAGCAGTGGTCTGCTGTAGGCTAATGATGATAGATACACTAAATTGACCTTTTACATAAAATTGATTAAAAATTATCAAAAACAGCCAAATACGAAGAACCCCCGTTAAATCATTACTCGTCAAACTCCAAACCAGTGTGTCTGAGATGACAAGCACATCACATTAACCCCCACACAATACATTGTGCAGCAGCAAATTGATTGATCAATCGAATTCATTCCGGGAACCGACGGCAGCAGATCAATTCAACGATTCTTTAATCGTTCGATAATTATGGACGTAAATTTATCGGTATTGTTGATGAATTCAAAGAATAAAATAATGATAAATGATTTTATTTCTGCAAATAGGTTTATGGAAAAAAAATTAAACGTCCATCATTATAAAAACTAGATGAGGTGGCGTTTCGTATCTCACCACTCTGTGAAGAAAGTGTCTTTTAAAGTCAGACATAATCTTTGTCATATTATGTGAAAACCATGTAGATTGGAGTGACAATAGGAAAGGATTTTTTTGAAATCTCATCTTAAAGAGGGGATGAAAGTTTATTTGATGAATCGAAATTTTTGCTGATGGGAACTCTCCTCGTTTGTTGTTCTATAATCCAGATTATTTATAAGGGTATTTTACTCTATAAGAGAAAAAATCTAAAAATATATTATGGAGATAGCTTAGGCAAAACGCAGTCGGAAAATGTTAGTTTTAGTTCATGAAATAACAAAATAATAATAAAAAAATCAATTCAAAGATTTCAGTTTTTTTTAAATCTGTTTTTGAACACCATAAAATAGTAGCCGCCATGTTATTACGTCGGTTACCTATCATAAGTTCGAAAAATATTTGACCGAATTTCATTTCACCTAAATCTTTTCAACTTTTATCACTTCGTTTTTTTTACTTCATCGAAGTCACGTCTGCCAAAGTATCAGTTGACCTATTAGCCGAAATAACATTTGTTCGAAGTATTATGTTTCCGAACATTCATTATACCACTTTTTTGTTTAATTAATTCTTTAAGTGTAATGGCACTTAATAAAACATTTGATTATGAACAAAACTGGTTTTAAGTGGTTCCAGTAAGAAGCACGCAAACAAGGATGTTTGCTTCAAGCTTGCAGCATGCAAGCAAGCATGCATTATTCAAGCAGGTATGCAGTGTGCAAGCAGGCATGCAGCGTGCAAGCAGGCATACAACATGCAGCAAGCATTGTTTCTGTCACGGCTCCGGCGCTGCGGGGTTTGGGCGGCCCCATGCGAGCTTTTCGTCGCAGATGGTTTTAACGCTCACCACCGCAGCTTCGGCTTGCTGGCCGGCAAGCCGGCCAGCCTCAGCCGCGGCGGCGGGCTTTCAAATCACCTGCTCCTCAGCTCACGGGCCGCCCCACCCCTCCGCGCCTACGTGGTCTTAAATTACACTCTAGGGGTAGGGCAGACAAGACTGCGTGAAGTCGGTTTTGCAGCGATTCGTTTCTCACTAAATTTTGTAGCACAACATATTGACTTTTTAAGACACTATTTTAATTTAATATTGAAAATGCTACCAAGTAACCGGCTATATATTTGTGACCAAATAATAACCCGTAAAATGTTTTTTCGGTGGTGAAAATATGGCAAATAAATCATTTGGCAAATGAAAAAAGTTCAAAAGAGGCTCTGCCAATAGCAAAAAGTTATTTTGTAAATCGGCGAAATATATTTCGGTAAAATAATACCAATGGCACATGATACTTCGATAATCGAAAAAATATGGCAAATAATGCATACAGCAAAAAAGACGTCGGTCAATAGTTTTCGGTGAAATAAAATTTTAACAAAAAAAAATCGGAAAAGTGATCGGTTCCCTATTATGTCATACCGCTGAATAAACTAATCAACTGAACAACTTTGTACTTTTATTATTTTCGTAATCAAGGTAATTTTAATAAGTAGAATTATAACTATTTTTTTAAATCATAAACAATTATTATACAAAATATCAGCGCATTTGTTTACGCAGCAAACTGACGTCATACCCACAGACCAATATGGCGTCCACTGCGTCCAGTGTTTTCGTCAAATTACGCGCGAATTATGAAAATGTAAAATTTAAAGGCATTTTTATGCCACTAATCGTTTAAATAAAATCGTTGTTTTTTTAGTGGTGTATCAGCATTTTAGAATCTAATTAAGACACTATTCAAAAATGGGTGTAATACCTTATTATAGAACAAAAAGCGTAGGGATTTCGCATCGACCAAAATTACAGATTTTTTATACAAACTATCACAATATTCTATCTAGAAAATGATCTAAATAACTATTAAATAATATACCTTTAATCCAAGAGATTTTCTCCTATATCAGTTCAGTTTTTAATAAAAGAACTTCAACAATAATGCAAGTATTTAAGCTCAGAAAATCCTTTAAGATGCCAAAGAGGTGCTTATGATTAAAGTGCACTAGAAGAAGTTTTCTTTGAGAGTTTTTCAGTTAACACGCTCAAAGTCGATAAATATTTATGGAGACGATTCAATTTTATTTGCTAAGAGAATTATTTACCGGATTTATTTATTTATTGAATTAGATAGGTATCTATAGTCTGTAAAAAGTATAGTAAGAAATTAGTACATAATATAAGAAATGAGTAGGTACCTACATAAGAGTCTGAAGATGGAACCGAAAAACGAAAGGTTGTGTGGAAATCGGTTCATGATATGGACATGTGATACGGAGGAATGAGGAAAATGTTGTGAGGAAAGTTTTGAGTATGAATGTCGATAGCTATAAGAGTAGTGGGAGACCAAAGAAACGATGGATGGACTGTGTGAATGATGATAATTATGGTTAGAAAGGGTATGACTACAGAGATTATGATTAATAGAGAAGTCTGGAAGAAAAAGACATGATGCGCCTACTCCAAATAAATTAAATAAGGGGAAGAGTGTACTAAAAGAAAGAGTAATTAAGAGTAAAGAAGAAGAAGTAATTGATGAAAGGGTAAATAAACCCGTTCTTGTGCAAACACAAACTAAAGGGAATTAGTACCTAAGTTATTCATTTGAATTTATTGCCATCAACCGGTAATAATCTAGACTCCAGGTTGTAAGTAAAAATTTCCCTCATCGAACAACCATCGTGTTATTGCTTGACCTTTGGATAAGAGAAAAAAGTGAATGGTTAATTATTTAGGTTGCAAGAATCAACTTTAAAGAAAACTTAACGATAAAAATTGTTGATCGCTGTGATTAACTCAAGACAACGTTTGTGTTCTTTCACCAGAATTAGCTTAACTACTGACAGGTCATATGAATTACTTCATATCATTGTTTATTTAACTTGACTGCATAAACCATTTTTTAAAATTTTTATCAATTAAATTTTCATTTATTGTTGAATGTTAATTATATGCTATTAATTTTATAGAATCAAGTTCTTCCAACATAACAGACAGCTGTGCTGCTGGGGAGTTTGTTGCGCCACTTCTTCTTACCAGCTAAAGCACTAGGAAGTGGTGAAGGGCGGGCGTTTTGGGGGACTGTCGTATGCAATTTTGACGTTCAAAAAGTGCTGACTCTCAGCCTAGTTTGAATAAATGACTTTTGATTTTGATTTTGTTTTCGAAAGATGATTGCTTCATTCAACCACAATGTAGGCAACTATCTCACAGAACTCAGGAAATATGTTTTTTTACGTTAATACTAACACTAGGCGATGCCTACCCTGCTCAATTTTCAACTTTTGAAGCTAAATCGAGACTTGAAATTCCAACGGTGCAATAATGTGTCATCTACTAATAGTGAAAGCGGGCATTATCGCGGGGTCTATTCTCTCTCAATTACTTTAGCTGTCTCTGCCTATCAACTCCGAAATCTAAAACTAAATACTAATTGTCATCATCAGAAATACATGTTCATGTAAGCGCATACAATACGCGGCCGTGTCGGAGTATTGCTCGTGAATTGAATTCTCTTGTTTCAGTATCTATGCGGCCTGTTTCTCGGGCAGCGCTTGTAATGCCGTCTGAGTATACCATGGCAGATATTATGTTAGTATTAACATATATACAGCATTTCAACTGAGAATGAGGGCTTGCGGTTAAGTAATAACAGCTGCACGGGTCGATCGATCTGGTTAAGCTTTGCTCGCCATAGATGGTTGACCATTTTTATAAATCAAAACCCCTCCGTGCCTTGGAAAGTACGTAAAGCTGTAGATCCTGGTTGCCATCGTGGATCAGTCATTCGTGGATCTTTGACAGTCGTTACGGGTCCTCAGATGTCTGACTACCAGTCTTACCAAGAGGTATCGTATTACGCAGTCACTGGGTTCTGGAGGTCAGAAAGGCAGTCGCTCCATGTAAAATACTGATATTTAGCTGCATCAAGTTAGACTGGAATTCGACTCAAACCAGTTGGGAAAAGGCTAGGAAGATTATGATATAGTATTTCAACTTGGTTATGATATGACATACGATGCCGAAACGAGAGAAGTGGTGAGCCAGTGCTAACTGCCGCGACTTACGAGATGTAGGTCGTAGGTTGAAACCCAGACAGGCGCAGCAGACACTGCTCTCAAAACGGTGAAGGAAAACATCGTGAGGAAACCGGCATGTCTTAGACCCAAAAATTCGAAGATATGTGACATCTATCAACTTGCACTGGGCCCGCGGGGTGGATTATTGGCCTGTGTCCCAGCAGTGGGAACTTTATACGCTGATTATGATGATGATGCCAAAACGTGACCACTGACAGTCTGGCTGGTCCACAAATCACCCAGGTCACTTAGTGCATTTTAGAGCGGGCTATGTTCAGTTTCTTTGAAAGATGAAATCACAAATGAAACTATCCGAGAAAAGAACCGGAGTTACTGACATAGCTTGAAGAGTAAGCAAGCTGAAGTGGCAGTGGGCTGGCCATGTTTGTAGAAGGACCGATGGACGGTGGAGCAGTAGAGTTCTAAAGTGGAGACCGCGTATTTTTAAGCGTAGTCTGGAGCGCCCTCCAGCTGGACGGACGACCTCAAAAACGTCTCTGGGACTGACTGGATGCAGAAGGTGGAGGACAGGATGTTGTGGTGCAGCCTGGAAGAGGCCTGTGTCCAGTAGTGGACTGCGGTAGGCTGAGTTGATTAATTTCGAATAGAAACAATAATAGTCGAATGCCAAAATGTCTAAGCATGCTTTTTTTTTGAGGGTGGTAAATCATCAAATAACTTCTCCCGCTCTGGATGGAGAAGGAGAGCGTGTCAGACTTTTACTGACTAAAACCTACCCAGTTGCCTGTGTGCCAAGAGCCACGGTATCTCTTTCGATCAACCCGCACCCCTGGCAGGCATCGGCCCTTGCGGACCCCACCAGTTGGTGCTGAAATCTCTTTGAGGCGAGCGTGGAACACAACGTGCCGTCGATCCGGGCTTGGTCCTTACCGGATAGTAAGCTACCCATTACTCGCCTTCCTCAAGCCCGCGCCTAACGGTGGCCGGGAATCAGCCTCAGGTAACCAATGGGTCGGGGCTGTCGTTTGGAGACAAGTGGTAACGTCTTTTACGTGTAATGCATTAAAACTAACAACTTTGATTAACAAGTCTAAGAACCGTAGGAGCTTAGCTATTGTTTTCTCAAAAATGTTTATTGAAAAAACTGGTTGACTTCCTAAAAAAACATACAAAGTGAAAAATAACTTTAATTTCGGAAGTCGGTATCTTTGGTTTTGTATTTTCGTTTTTTTGCCACTTACTACTTATTATTATTTTAATCACATAGTATGTAAAAGTTTTAACGTGTTCACAACAATAAAATAAACGAAAACTTAGCATTTAAATATTTTGAAATCATTATATCTTAAATTTAAATATATAGTTTGAATTTAAGTTCTAGAAGGTATTCTCATTACTCAACTCAAAAAATAAAACTCAAACCATTTATTTCAATTAAACCACTAATTTAACCACTTTTGAATTGTCAAAAAGTCGATCAGTTGGAAAGTTGTAGCTAGTTGCCCATTCCAAAACGTATATCTCTATGGAGAAGAACGGGCAAGAAACTCCACGGACACTCTCTTAAATCAAGTTGGATTTTATAAAATCTTGGGAACATTATTCTTGTTGCTTCTGTATGTGACAACAATGTAAAAAAAAAATACAATTCTAAATACAAGATTAAAAATAAGCCCTGGAAGTTAGGAGATGACCAGTCTCAACCAACAGCGCCCGTTCACGAACTAGACGCGTGGATCAGCACCATCCAGCTCAACCATTTTGTAGGGAACCGCATGATCCAACACACGCGCCACCATCAGTGAGATATTTAAGTGAGCATGACATACTCTCAACTGCCATGCTTTTTCAAGTCAACGTATATCAAAACTACACAATAAACGAATGCATGGTACACGCATTTACTAGAGTATACTCTAGAAGCATTTTTATTAAATTTTGTCTTTGATTTGAGATATTAATAAAATTTGATTTCCTAATCTTTTAGGAAATCAAAATTTTATATTTAAATATATTGAAGTGCTTATTCAATAACTAACACATGGTTCAGTAAAAATAAAACATATTCGTAATAGGAACAAAAATGTTCGTAATGTCAGAAAAAATAAAAAAGCGGAAGTATCTCTTCCAAATATTAAAATTTTAACTAGTATGCCCAGGTGGCGGTGAAGCAGGACCAGTATTAGGCCAAGAATTTTTATCTACGATATAATCATCTAACTTATAATATGCTTGTTTACATAGTGTGCGTTTAAGGACGCGTTTGCAAATCTGACAAAAAAAAGCAGTTTTTCGGTGCTTTTTGCGGCAAATTTATACTAAACCAAATGTAACTAATAATTGCTAAGATAGATTACTCCTTCATCTTCAAATGGTTGCAATTTAATACTTGAAAATTTTGGTTTTTACCATTGTAAAAATTATTTCCGTTACCTCTTCACACAACATTGACGATAAAGCGTTGAGTTTAGGAAGATATTTCTTCTATTTATTAACATAATCAAATATCAAAAATGAAAAAAAAAAACAGTTGTTAACGTTATTATTTTGTATTTGACATTCAGTATATAAAGCCAAAATTAATTCTGAACACCAAATCGGTCAACAAGGAGGATGCCAAGAAAATATTTCATCCAAATGGATGGGCCAGCGGCAAAGACCAGCAAATGCAGATGGTTCCATTAAACTGTCACTAAATAGTAAAAAATATGAAAAAATGCGACATGACATGTTTTGGCAAAACAACCATTTATTAACGAAACGGATTTTTGATAAATTTAATTTTTTTGTGACTACTTCGGTTGTTTACTAGAAACTATATATTTTTGAGCTGAGCATGACGCCATTTCGGGAAAACTGTGGTTTTGATATTAGTTATTAATGTTTTTAGGGTTCCGTACCTCAAAAGGAAAAAAACGGAACCCTTATAGGATCACTCGTGTGTCTGTCTGTCCGTCCGTTACAGTCAATCATCTCCGAATCTACCAAACCGATTTAGTTGAAATTTGATATACATCAATTTCTGTGACCCAAACGCATAGGTGCGACGTGAATAGACGAATCTGTATATGGGGGTCACTTTTGGAGGGCAAGATGGAAAATAAAAAAAAGAAATTGCAATTAGATCGTGTGACATATCAAATGAAAGGGCTTGTTGTGGGGATCTCAAATATTTTTGTAATTTTAAAATAAATAGTTTCCAAGCTATTCAAGAAAATAGACGAAAATTGACCATTCCCCCCTTACATCCGAAACTACTGAACTTAAAATTTTGAAAAAAATACAGAGATTTGTTTTCTACTTATAGATTATGGGAAAATCTATAAGAAGACCATGATATTAAAATAACATTTTAAATCACTCAATATTGTGCGTACCAACTTACATTTGCAGTTGGAATGTGTGGGAGAACATATTTTTAAACTTACTACCCCTTTCGTCATTAACGCGTAGAGGTATGAAATTGAATTTCATAACTTTTACTTATATACCTACAGGTTTGTACGGAACCCTCGGTGCGTCAGTCCGACTCGCACTTGGCCGGTTTTTTTATTTTATCCTGTGATGAAACGCCCATCGCGTCCGCGGATAGCTACACAACTTAAAATAACCCTGTATGTAGCGCTAATTGCATTTAATTATTATTTGTAGGTACAAGCAGGCATTATTGTGCAAACACAAATTAAAAATTCTTTAAAACACACTAAAATTAATATCACATCTGCAAATAAATCTTGCTCTATGCGAACGAAATTCACTAAGCGTCGACCTTGGGGAAGTCACTCACATCCCGTTTCCTTGCACAGGAAATGAGCAGAGCTTTGACGGCCAGACGCCGACCGAAGTATGGAGGCACACCACAGCTGCATATACAGTATATTGGCTGTGATATGTAGTGGGCTAGGAACGAAATGTTTGGATTTCGAGCTAAAAATGCATACTTATAGGTAAACTATCATTTTCAAAATATATTTTCTGACATGAAAATATATTACATTTTAAAATAATGCCAAATGGAGTGTCACAAAAATAGATATAAAAATCCTGAGGCATGAGGTTTCGCCTTTGTACAGTTCTGTTTTATTTGTGCATAATGTTTAAAAAAATAATTGAAATCATTCTGACACTGAAATGGGTATCGGAAGCATCTTCGACGTGTTGCGATCGCAGGCACAAAGTTGAAACGTCTCGTGGGTGATTTAACTAGCCTGCCATACGCAGACCGAAGTATGGCGGCACACCACAGCTGCGTTAACAGTATATTGGCTGTGATATGTAGTGAGGTAGGCACGAAATGTTTTGGATTGAAAATGTCAGAAATTGTTTGAGCTCAAAATGCATGTAAGTTGTTGTTCTTTGTTTGAATATTTAAAAAAATGAGAATTATAAATATCCACTGTGGCAACACTGTCAAAATACAAGTTACTTTTAAAAGTATTTTTATTATGGCAACTGAATGTATTATTCTACTTTGGCAACACAAATAATGGTTAAGATATGTTCGTTATTTCTGGGTGGGGCATTTTTTTTTCAAATGGGTAAATGTATTACAAAATGGGTCATCGCTGTATTGTAAAAGTGTACAGTAGTGCGAATAAAACGTTTTAGCAAAAAAAGAGTGTCATCTTCATGGTAAATTGTTAATTTTAAATTTACTAGATTTACATGTAGAATGAAGTGCCATGAAAGTAGATATAAATAAAAGGTTGACTAGCAGAAAATGCCTCAGACATAAGGTCCGCCTGGGTACAGTATTTATTTTACTTGTGCATAAAGTTTTAATAATTGAATGCAATAATAACAATCAGTGGAATTACACCCCACAAAGACTTTTGTGTGAAAAAAGATTTTTTTAGCGAACCTTTAACAGTCGAAAAAGTATAGTGGTTCGTACTTCCCCGAAAGGACCCTTTCAAAAAGAGATCTATTACCACCGACGCGCGCTTTACCTGTGATTACCAATTGTAAAACATGTTGTGAATGTGTGTTAAAGCTAAAGCGCTCACTCTCGGTACCGTCCGACACAAAGGCTCAGTCTAAAGTGTGTGTGTATGGGTGTGTGATGTACTGATGCTATTCGTCGTCACACACACATTCACAGCGTGTTTGTCACAAGTAAAGCACGCGTCGCTTCGCGAGATAAACATATTGCTCTCTTCTTCTTTTTAGCATGTCCATGTCAATCTAAATGCAGTCTCTGTTTGGCGCTATCACTAGCGGCCATTAGTTCCTGTAACATGCTGGGCAGGACACGCCAAACATGATCCCATCGTTTATTTATTTTATTATACTATAATTATAATCTTAATAAAACTAAACCAAGTGTACCCCATACCTAATAGTTGTAACTGCAAACGTACACAGCTCGTAAATAACTGAAGGTTGAATGTACGAATTGTTTTCTATTAAATTTTCAACAACTAATAACTATTCGTTTCATTGTTGAACAGTTTTGGTCGGTTTGTCTCAGTTTTGAATAATGGACGGCATGAAGTGAAATACAAGTTGTAGTGTATTTGTATTGGGACTGGAGTTTATTTTATTATTTACTAGCTTTTGCTAGCGGCTTCATTCGCGTGGAGGTCGGAAATTATCCCACGGGAACGTAATACCGGGATAAAAATTGTAGTCTTTTGTGTTAATCCAGGTTATAGACTATCTGTGTGCTAAATTCCAAACAAATCTGTTCAGCCGTTTCAGCATGATTGAGTAACAAACATCTAAACGTAGAAACTTTCTCATTTATAATGTTAGCAGGTATAGTAGGATAGTAGGATACGCGAAGGAGGAGGTGCAGAGCGTGAGGATGAGGCAATCCTTGTGCCCTCGCGCCCCCAGCCACCGCAGAACCCTGGGCATTGAGAGTCCATAGCGGACTCCCGGCCACCGTAGGCGCGGTCTTGCAGACGGAAGACGAAGCAATGGGTAGCTCGCCGTCCGGTAAGGACCACGCCCGGGTCGATTGTGCGTTGTTTTCCACGCGCGCCTCAAAGAGATGTCAGCAAAAATTGAAGGGGTCCGCTAGGGCCGATGCCTGCCAGGGTCGCGGATTTGTTCGGAAGGGTTACTGTGGCCCTGGCACAGGCAACTGAAGGAACACGGGTGGGTTTTAGCCCTTTGATGATTTCCCATCCTCAAAAAAAAAGGAATAGTAGGATTTATTTAAGCAAAGTTTATTTTAACTCGCGATTAACCCCTACAAAGCGAACAATATCGAAATCTACTTCCAATTACAGTTTAGTCTGGTTTACTCATGGTAAAATAAAGTATTCTGTAGCAGTGGCGAGGGGTGCATTTATGGCCACGGTAAGCCGTTCCACTAGTTGAAGCTTGTAGCTTCAATTAGCATCGCAGTTTAAATAAATTAAGATGAACGGCTTTCAACTAGCATCGCAGTTTAAATAAATTAGGATGAACGGTTCCCGGCCGGCTGTCATTAGTGGATCTTTGACAGTCGTTGAGGGTCGTCAGAAGTCTAAAGGGTTATAATATATGGGCACGCCACGATTGCGACGGTAAGTCCCCTCTTTGAGGAGTGCCTTGAGAGGCAGCATGGCGTCCTCACCTTCCGCCTGACACAGGTCCTCACCGGACACGGCTGTTTCGGGAGGTTCCTATTTCGCATAAGGCGGGAGGAAACGCCGGGGTGTTTCCATTACGAAGATCGCCTTGAGGACACGGTGGCGCATACGATGGAGGTCTGGCTTGGGCGGAGCACCGCCGTGTCCTCGTGGAGGCGATCGTCGGTGGCAATCTCTCGCGTCCGGCCATGGTCCAGGCCACGGTACGGATCGAGAGTGCATGGGTAGCTGTCACCTCCTTCTGCGAAGCAGTAATGCTCGCGAAGAGGGATGCGGTGCACGTGAGGGAGAGGCAGTCACGCGCCCTCACGGCCTTAGTCGTCGCAGGAGACGCCCTGGGCGTCGGGAATCCCAGGCTGATTCCCGGCCACCGTAGGCGCGGACTTGCGGACGGCGAGTAATGGCCCAGTTAGCAAAGTTGCCATATAACGAATGATGTATGAGGTAATAACTCTTGTACATGTTTTATAACACCGTTCGTTTTACAACTCTCTTTATAAAAGCATGTTATAAGTGTTTTTGCTAATGTGGTGTATCAGTCTTATCACTTTATCTCACATACGTTTATATAACTAATGTCAATATCCCTTATAAAGCATTGGCCATATAGAAGCATATAATATGGCTTTTCAGACATATAATCTTTTAACCTAATAGTTGCATTGGCCATATACTATTTGTAAAATTCATAGGGTTAGTAAAAACCTATTCCCTTATGTTTATTTGAATGCAGCTTAAAAGCTAATGCAAAAAGGCAAGTTACATAGCTTCTGTGAATAAATAAAGTGTTGACAGCACTATAAGCTAGCTCTATTAAGTATGAAAGAAAATGTTATGGGTTCCGTAGAATTCTTTTCACAAAATTTTGACAACGATACTTTCCATGAAGATTTCTTTAAAGGTTACCTTACTCAAAATGATAATGAATCATCTGGTGAGCGGGAAAGTGACATAAAGAGAGACATAGAAAAGGACGGATACAGAGATGATATAGCTACTTGGGATGTGGAGTATAATATTACGCATTGTGCTTTAAATAAACTTTTTGAAATTGTGAATAAATTAATACCCCATTCATTAACAACAGATGCACGCACACTTCTTAAAAGGAACAAAGTTAAAATAAAAATTATTAAAATGGGCACTGGATTTTATTGGCACAATGGACTAACAGAACAATTAATCCAATTTTTACGTCATTCTAACATATCTAATAAGTTATCACTTAATATACATATTGATGGATTACCAGTTTACAAAAGTTCCTACCGTCAATTTTGGCCAATTTTATGTAATATACCCGGATAGACAATAATATAAACTACAATCGACAATATGAAAACAAACTTGTAAAGTCACCGGTATAATGATCCCCCCCAGTGGGGTTCCCGCATTGTCGTTGCGGGGGGGCTCAGTAACCGTGGTCACCCTCCCACGGTGAAGCGAAGAGGAACCCCAAGGTGGGGCCGCTCGTCAGGGCTTGTGCCTCCAAGCCGACGACGTAGCGGCCAAAAAGTGGGTTGTGGTGAGGTGCATCGCAGATTCGCAGCTGAGGTGGGCCGCAATGTCGAATGAGAGGCATCGCGGCTGAGGGTTACAGGCTACGGCGGAGGAGGAGTGCCGGTACTTCTGAGTAGCGCTCTTCCCTTCCGCGGCCTGGACGGGGAGGCCACCGTTTGATGGCGGACGCGGTGGGTCCGCAGGGGAGGAGGAGTGTCGGTATAGCGTTGGCCGCTCTCCCTATCCCCTGCGGCCGAAAAGTGGTAGGTGGCGGGCCCACTGTGCTGACCCGTCGCAGGGGGACCAAGGGTGCCAGACACGGGGTTGTCTGGGGCCCGTATTCTATTTGATTCCTGGTGTGGTTATTACTCCGAGGAGGGTCCGGTGACGGACAGCCGCGGCGGGATCGCGGATGGCTTGCGCTTTTCCGTGTTCCCGCCTCAAGCGGCACTGGAGGACACCGTGGAGTTTTAGGGGTTACAGTCTCACATAACTGCGTTATCTCCCCGTGGTAGCGCAGTAGGCATTTCTCCACGTTAAAAAAAAAAGCCCAGGTCGACGGCGAGTTGTGTTCCACGCGCGCCTCAAAGAGTGGGGTCCACAAAGGCCGATGCCTGCCAGGAGTGCGGATTGTTCGAAAGAGATACCGTGGCCCCTGGCAAATAGGCGACTGAAGGAACACTTGTGGGTTTTAGTCAGTAAAAGTCTGACACACCCTCCTGCTCGACCCAGAGTGGGAGAAGTTATTTGATGATTTCCCACCCAGAAAGAGGGTTATAATATTACCCAGTTAGTAAGCTGTGGAGGTCAGATAAGCAGCCGTTTCATATAAAATACTGGAACTCAGCTGCATTCGGTTTGACTGGAAGCCAACCCTAACATTGTTGGAAAAAAGCTAGATAGATGATGATGAAGAAAATAAAAACAATGTATTTAGGTGCACTCAGAAACGGCATTTCGCAGCAACGCTTAACACCATCCCAAAGAGCCCAATTAAGTTCCTGGAAACTGTTTAACTTGTATTAAATACCTATGTTCCGAATTACGTAACACAAGTTTGACTCAAGTAAGTTTTAAGTACTGTCAAAGTAGTTTGCTTTGAGTTGATGTTAGTTAGCTCAAGTAAATACTTGGGATTTGACTTAGTGAGAGACCCGTGTAAATGGTACCTATTTGATAGTTGATGGGCTTGGCAGTTGGTACATACAGCTCAACTTTTGGTGATGATTCGTACATTTTTCCGTTGATTCGAAACACAGAAACCATTTATTTTTTCTTTAATTCTTTATTTTTGTAGCCCCCGTGTCTACTGCTTCCTTTTCATTAAATTTTTGACAGAAAGCAGGTAGAATAATGAGCGGTGCAAATATGCTTGAAAACTTGAACGTCCGTACACTTACGAGTAACTTGGTACATTTTGGGCTAAATTATGAACGTGCCGGTTGTTTTTGTGCACTAACAAATGGAGCATGTATGAATATAGTTTGCCGCTATAGTGTATCTGAACAAAACTCAATTAAACTCATTCCATCATTTTGCCTGTTTGAAATAAACACCTGAGAAAAATTGATTTTTGAACTCATGTAACTTGGTGGAGAATTACCATATTTACAGGCTTGATCAAATAGCAAAAATAATCATTAGGAAAACGTATTTAAAGAGTATACTTTTCTTTTTGTTAGGCTAAAAACTCACTTACCTACTATGCAAATATTATCACAGTTATGTAAGAATGAGTTTGACCAAAAATCACCGAAATCCATGAACATACCAGGATACATCATTATTTCATTACAATTTCTAAAGCACTGCCCCACAAGTGTAATGAACCGTTAACATTAGTACCAGGATCACATAGACACACAGTGTTGTACTGAACTACTGAACACATAGCAGCTTTTGGACAGCCTGTCGAAGCGAATGACACGGTCGAAAGCACAAGAACACACGCGCACCTGATGTGTGCATGTCATTCTCGATAGATGTCGCTGTCCGCGTGGTATCCGAATGTGTACCGAACTAGGATTTGATTAGTTCTACCGAGAGATGGATTTTCGATTCGGGTCTGTTTGTTTCTGAGACGCTGGTGTTCTATTTTTGAAATCAATTTTTGTATTGGTTTTGTATGAAAACTTTTTAAGAATAATAAATAGAATGTTTCATTCAACAACAAAATTCAATCTATTATTTTGAGGCATATTTTCCCTGCCTGTCTTTTACGTTGCTTCCGTGCTAGGTACGTACTATCCGCGACATTGACTATGACGTTTTTTTTAAATTTAATTTAATATTTTCCGTGCCTCGGAAAACACGTTAAACCGTTGTTCCCGGCTGTCATTCGTAGATCTTTGACAGTCGTCACGGATCAACAGAAGCCCGAAACTGACAACCAGTCTTACCAAGGGCTAATTTTTTGATCATCGCGGGCCACATTTAAATAACTAATTGTAGAAGATCATCAATTTAAGCGATTCGACTCTCTCTGTTTGCAAAAAAACTTTAAATAAATATCTCATTGAAATTAACTATAATAACACAGAAAAGGTAACGCAAAATTTTAATGTAACCGTAAATTCAGAATATCATTCTGACACCCCACGCAGAAATTTTACGTCGGTTTTACAGAGAAAGAAACCAGCTGTTTCATAGAAAAGTGCAGTACCTACGCGGTCAAAATGTATCATCATCATCTTATCAGCTGAAAGACGTCCACTGCTGGACATAAGCCTCCCCCAAAAGGGGGGATTTGCCATAATCGCCACGCTTGGCAGGCGGGTTGACGATCGCAGTATGTTGGTCAAATGCATAGAGAACGCTGCTGCCCATTCTCTAGTAAGTCCCTTAGTCGCTTTCTACGACACCCATGGGAAGAAATGGGGTGGTGCTATTCTTTTACGTCCGGGGCACATTTTTTGCAAAACAGAGATATTTTTTTACTTGAAGATATAATAATCATTACTAGAATTCACAAAATCCTTAGAAATTGGTACATAAAGAAAATGTTTTGATCAGAGGGGTAATTCTCGTAATTTTAAAAACATTCACAGTCAGAGGGGTAATTGCGTTACCCCCTATCAGCAGGAATCGCTTTCAATTTGACAGTTCCACAACACTCATGGTGTTGTTTACTATAAGCAGGCAATTTTTTTGAACATATGTAGGAATGGAATAGCAAAAACCTTTAAAATGATTCAGATTCTGATTTATGGTCTGTTACGGAATTAGGGTGCAGCTCTGTATCAATCTGTCAAAAATACCTCTCGTTTTCATACATTTTTGACATTTGGTTGTCGCCGAGATGAGACTGCGACTAGATTTTGAACGTTTTTAATTACGAGAATTAGCCTTCAGATGTAAGGTTGGTATATTATGTCTAACAGTTCAAGCAAGATCGAAATATACAACTTTCCATTTGCCTAACACCGACAACAAACAGTAGGTTTTCGATTACCAAAAGCTGTTCAAAGCAAAACAAACTAAATTCTCATAAGGTTCGCGTTAATAAAGACCATGTTGGACTGGACTGGTAGCCCAGGGGACGACGGGCAAACATGCGAGTGTAGTGCGGTCAAATGAAAGGATTCAATGGTAGGTATCTACTATCCTATGTAGAGAGTTGGGTTAATATGGAGGATTGTAATATCTTTGACTAGTTAAATTGGTGGGTGCTTGCTTAGGAGTTATGTAAATGGTGAATGAAGATGGAGAAGGAAGAGAAGAAGTGAATAAACATCTTGTAAAATATCGGGAAAAAAACAATTACTTTTTCAATTTTTGAAGAAGCCATTCGCGGTAAAAAGAGCAACAGCTCAATGAAAAACTCATCGTCCTGCGCTGCATAATAGGGTATTTTACTCTATATGAGAAAAAATCTATAAATATATTATTGAGATAGCTTAGGCAAAAAGCAGTCGGAAAATGTTAGTTTTAGTTCATGAAATAACAAAATAAATTTTAAAATTCAATTCGAAGATTTCCGTTTTTTTAATCTGTTTTTGAACACCATGAAATAGTAGCCGCCATGTTTTTACATCATACCGCTGCAGCTGTTTAAACTAATCAACTGAACAACTTTGTACTTTTATTATTTTCGTAATCAAAGTTATTTTTATTGAAATAATATTTTACATTCAGGAACAGCAAACCAACGATAAGTAGAATTATAGCTATTTTGTTATATTTATTTACATATATTTAATTATAAACAATTATTATACAAAATATCAGGGCATTTGTTTACGCAGCAAACTGACGTCATACGCACAGAGTAATATGGCGTCCACTGCGTCCAGCGTTTTTGTCAAACACGCGCGAAGTATGAAAATGTATAATTTAAATGCATTTTATGGCACTAATCGATTCAATAAACATGTTCTGTTTTTTTAAGGTGTTTATTAGCATTTTAGTATCTAATTAAAACACTTTTCAAAAATGGGTGTAACTTGTTTAAAGGTATGTTATATGCATGCTTTTTGGATAAATAAACAGTAAAATCTTACTTTATTCCAGGAACAACGAGAAACATTATTTACTTTAAGAAAGTTAGTTCAAAATCAAAAATCCACGACTTTAATGTGACGTCATATAGCTTTAACCAGCGGATCATCAAGACACTTCCAACGATACGTCATTTGTCAAACTATGATAAGGAGTTTAGAAGTTATGAACAGATGAATATACATACATCATACGTACGCACATACCGGTCAAAATCTTTTTCGATTCGCTGTAGACGGGTAAAAACATAAGTTAAATTAATAAGTTGCTTTTGAAAACATGCGATAAGTGCTCAAAAGCATAGTAACTAACCCATAATCAAGTAATCTTTATCATAAAGGAGTACCTAGCTCAAATATCTGACACAGACTTATCCAAACCTACAATCTTGTCAACTCATCTGTCAAGTGAATCAGCCGCCATTTTAACTCCGCCCCAGTTGGACCGGGTCCAAAGTGAGACTGTTAATTGATTAGAGGATCAGATTAGTCCAATTGTATTGGTCAATGGAGCAAAGTTTTCGAAACGAGGTGGATTTATTTGGGTCACGGTCAATTTGGCGCTTACAGCCAAGGGGCGAAACGGTATTTGTTAACACATTTCGGAGAATTTTGAAGTATATTGTTTTGGTCAAGAGGCTTTGAGAGTTTTCGTCTACTATTTGGGCATCTTGTTTACATTAATTTGAGTTATTCATCTTCATAATCATAATTATTGTTTAGAAAGTAGTTACATAAAATGAAGGTGTTTACAAAACTTGTGATCTCTGTACTATGAATTTAGCATGCATACATTGAAACGAAATTCTAATAAACAATGAAAAAAAAAACAAAAATAAAAATCAAATTAAAATTGTCAAAAAATTAATCGTAACCTTTTTAGTGATGTTCTTCAGAAAGGTCAGTACTCGCAACGGTGCATGTATGACCCTGATGTATGAACGTAGGTAAACGTGGCAAAAGAAGTAGGTATGAAGGTGTGTTTATTTTATTTGACTGTATAAACCATTTATTTATTTTAAATTTTTAATCAATGAAATTTTTCATTTATTGTTGGATCTTAGTTACTTGCCTGTTATTGTATAGAATCAAGTTCTTCCAACTTAACAGACAGCTGTGCTGCTGGGGAGTTTGTTGCGCCACTTTTTCTTCCCAGCTAAAGCACTAGGTAGTGGTGAAGGGCGGGCGTTTTTGGGGCACTGTCTTATGTAATTTTGACGTTCAAAAAGTGCTGACTCTCAGCCTAATTTGAATAAATGACTTTTGATTTTCATTTTGAAGGATCGTAGCAGGTGGCGTTCTATAGTTTGTGCCCACCCCATGGGAAGAAGTCGTGAGCTTAACTACATAGTTAAGCTACATATACATACATATGTGTGAAAATTAAAATCATACAATTTAAACCAAGCATAATAATAAAACACAAATGTCAAATTTTAAATCTACAATTTAGGATCATATTTAAAAAAAACATAAATTGAATAATAGCACTTATCAATTAGTGCCTATCTGACCTCCACGATCCAGCATCTGGGTAATACCATACCCTTGAACCATGTGGTGCCGGACGTAAAAAGAACAGCACCATCCCATTTCTTCCTGTGGGCGTCGTAGAAGGCGACTAAGGGACTTACCAGAGAATGGACAGCAGCGTTCTCTATGCATTTTACCACCATACTGCGTTCGCCAACCCGCCTGCCAAGCGTGACGATTATGGCAAAACCCCCAAAAATTACGAGGAGCCTGGGGCAGGCCTATGTCCGTCGACGTCTCGGCTGAAATGATGATGATGATACCCCTTGGTAAGACTGGTTGTTAGACTTTCGAGCATTTGACTACCCGAAACGATTGTCAAAGATCTTCAAATGCCAGCCAGGACCAACAACGTTTTAACATCCAAGTCACTCCGAGGTACGGAGGGATTCCGATATCGACGGTCCCTACCTATAATCCTCTAACTACAAATTTCAAATGTCAAAATTTCAAGTTTTTTTTTTTTTGGTTGGGAAATCATCAAATAACTTCTCCCGCTCTGGGTGGAGCGGGAGGGTGTCAGACTTTTACTGACTAAAACCCACCCGTGTTCCCTCAGTTGCCTGTGTGCCAGGGGCCGCGGTATCTCTTTCGAACAACCCGCACCCCTGGCAGGCATCGGCCCTTGCGGGCCCCATTAGTTGCTGCTGACATCTCTTTGAAGCGCGCGTGGAACACAACGCGCCGTCGACCCGGGCTTGGTCCTTACCGGACAGCGAGCTACCCATTACTCGCCGTCCGCAAGCCCGTGCCTACGGTGGAACACGCGTTAGTTAATGTAATGTCATGATGGATTTAAAGTGTATTTTGACATCTTAGACTTAAATTTCTTAAACTAAACGATATATAGACTGGCCTGAAGGTCACGAAAACAAAACATCCAAATCACGTATCTACCACTAAGAGGATTGTACGTAGGGACCGTCGATATGTAATGTTTGGTCACCTATCCACAAAATGACTTCGTCAAGCGAAGTTTAACTTCTGATCGACCCGTGCGACTGTCAATAATTAGCCGCAAACCCCTCAAGTAAATTTAAGTTGTTATTGTAGCAGTATTTATTTTGCTCGTTTAATAACTACAAGTAACCCGTAAGTGAACTATTACCCGATTGGTTTATGGGATTACATAACTTAACGCCATTTTGACCTTTGTCTAAAATTAATTATGAACAGTATCAGCTTTCAATAAGTTATTAATAGTAAAACTTGTTTATAACTAGCTGTTGCCCGCGGAATCGCCCGCGTGAATATCGAAAAATGTCCCACGGGAACGTACTATTGGGATTATTTAAAAGTAGGCTATATGTACAGTCACCAAAAAAGGTAAGTAGCCAGGATCGACAGATATAGTTGAGGTTTAGTAAAAAACCGAGGGTAGTTTCCGAATAAATTTTGATTCCATTAATATAAAACAAACAGCTTATTAATCAAATTTAATTTAATTCATAAACATCCTTCAGTTTCTTTCAAAACTTCAACTATATCCGACGACGTTGGTTAGTTATCTCTTTTGGAGACTGTACTACTATCTAGGTTATAAACTATCCTATAAATTTCATCCAAATCCGTTCAGCTGTGGAAGCCTTCTTGTCTCAGTCATGAGCTACTGCTGTTGATTTTTTTGTTGTGCTCGTCATTATAGATTTAGATGTTTTGTTTTTATTTTTCTTTAATATTCGATTAAATAAACTTTTTGTATGTACGTATTTCTGTTCCGACAATTTTTCTTTCTATTTTCGCGACAATTCGGAAAATGCATCCAGACAAACAGACAAATGGACAAAAACCCTTCGTTACGTATTGATGCTAAAAATAAAAGGTATTCTTAGATCAGAATTTCAATAGATATTTTCTTTAGCGATTTCATGTCATTTGATATTATTTTGTTTAATATTCCACCCCCAGGCTAAATATGGGCTAGACAGTCTTAAATATTCATTGAAGTTTGATCAAAAATAGATATCTCATTTTTATGAAAAGACACTGCGGGCTGGATTCCAGTTTAGTTTAGCTTGTACTACTATTGCCCGATGGTTGATGTTGGGATGGTGTAGAGCTGGTATCTACATATATGCTGGTCAAACTGCTTAGACCACGACGGGATTTTTTCGCGCACAGGATTTTAAACTCTCGGTGTTGAGCCGAGCATTGAGACTCCAACAGAGAGCATTCCAGCGCGTCAAAAAAAACACACCGTTCGATTTTCAACTCTCGGCACTGAGCAAAGCGCTGAAGTTCCAGTGTGCGAAAAAATCCCACCACAATACTTTTACGTCCGTCTAAATGCGGACTAACTCTGCTTGGGCAATGCAGGAATGCAGGATTCAGGATTTTGTGTGACGTCAACTTTTTGTTGCATTCAAGTTTGATTCCGAACTCCGCTACACGCAGCAGTGCTATAAGCTTATATGAAATTACATTCCGAGCTAAGCAGCAATGTCACGACAGCAATGCAGCGGCAGCACTGCTGCGCAGCAGTGTCGCCCCACCGCCGCGACAGACCAGTACTGACGCGTCTGCCGCCGCAGCGATAGTACCTACGTGAATGTTGACAAGTAAACTGGCAACAAAAATATGAAGTTCTCTGATTCAGAACAGACAATGCGACTCTGTTCGGAATCAGCGCGGCAGGCAGCACTGCTGCGAAGCACCAGTGGCAGCGCTGCTGCGTGCAGCGGAGTTCGGGATCATACCTTAATTTGCATGTGGCGTTGGAGATGCCGCCACTTAGTGACTAGATGGCAAACAAGGAGGCTCGCTGATGACTTACCATCGCGATGGCTTTTTGATGATTAACGACCGCTTATGGATGTCCGCAAAAGCAGCCACAAGATGTGCATTGCCATCGATGACATCATTCTCTGCCTAGCCTTTTCTCCAGCATGTTAGGGTCGGGTCCCAGTTGAATCGTATGCAGCTGAATAACAACGGGGTTACCCTTGTTTAAAAAAAATAACTTCCCAAACAATTTTCCGTATAATTTCATTTGCTAAATTATTACTTTGCAAATAAACTCTTCACAAATAACTGTAACGCAAACCTAATGTTTGGCAAGTGAACTTTTAAACAATAACTTGCTTACCAAGTAGTACTTTTACCAATTTTAATCCGATCGCCCTGCGGACACGGTGGAGCATACGGTGGAGGTCTTCCCAGCTTGGGCGGAGCACCGCCGTGTCCTTATGGAGGCGATCAGCGGCGGCGATCTCTCGCCTCCGGCCCTTGTCCAGGCCATGGTACGGCGCGAGAGTGCATGGCTAGCAGTCGCTTCCTTCAGTGAAGCAGTGGTGCTCGCAAACAGGTGCACGTGAGGGAGAGGCAGTACATGCGCCCTCACGGCCGTAGCCTTCGCAGGAGACGCCCCGGGCGTCGGGAATCCCAGGCTGATTCTCGGCCACCGTAGGCGCGGGCTTGCGGACGGCGAGTAATGGGTAGCTTGTTGTCCGGTAATCACCAAGCCCGGGTCGACGGCGCGTTGTGTTCCACGCGCGCTTCAAAGAGATGTCAGCACTAACTGGTGAAGTCCGCAAGGGCCGATGCCTGCCAGGGGTGCGGATTGTTTGAAAGAGATACCACGGTCCCTGGCACACAAGCAACTGAGGGAACACGGGTGGGTTTTAGTCAGTAAAAGTCTGATACGCCCTCCTGCTCCACCCAGAGCGGGTGAAGTCATTTGATGATTTCCCACCCAAAAAAAAAACAATTTTAATCTAGTCAAATTTTTCAGTTGGTATATCATATTTTACGCAAAATAAAATAAGCCAAATATTTAGTGGGTCAAATTCTAAACAGGTTATAATAAATACTAGCCGGCTGCTGTCGCGGCACGCTCGCTTCTCTAGCTGGTCACAGTTCTAACCTTTTTTTTATGACGGGGGAAATCCTCATGGATGTCCTTCGCCCTGGGGAGGGCAGAAGGGTCAGTCAGACTCTTACTGACTAAAACCGCCCCGGTGTGCCGTCCCACAGTTGCACGGGGATCACGGGATAAAATGCGACTTCCGTGATCCCTGTATCACAGTTTTAACCTAAATTAACCTAGCTGTTCTATAACAAATCATTTTACTAAACGTTTATTGACTAAAGATTTTTTCTGTAATAAATCATTTCATTAAAGACCAAATGCCTTAAGGACATTATCCTTGGTAATATTCTGCTGAGTAAAACTTTGACCAACTGAAAATGTGCGTCCTAAAATCATTTTAATATTACATTCGTATAAAAAAAGGTTGCTAAAATTTATTTGGATTATGAAATTTTGTCAAAATAATTTTGGCAAAACGGCAAAATACCAATAATTTCACCACTGCTCTCAAAACGGTGAAGGACAAAATCGTGAGGAAATCGGCATGTCCTAAAACCAAACCACGAAGAGAGGAATCCTCTGTCCCAACAGTGGGAATGTTATTGGCTGATTTTGATTACGCTGCCTTTCAAACCGAAACATACGAACCTACTCCACAAGAGTCTTGTGCCAGAAAGTTGTGCCCAAAAATACCTCGAAAAATAACTCAAAGGCATCATTATTCAAATAACAGTTTGGGACCTACGCGAGGAACGGATTTAGTTTCGGATAACTATACAAAAACGTCTTGATTGAAAGTATTGAGATGATTCGGATATTTCCCCGGCGTATGGAAACTTGTGGAATGGTTTCAAGTTGGACTGATTGTTCTTTTTTGTTATGAATAATTCGTTATGTGCTCAGTGGAATAACTTGTTTTTTTTATTAAGAGTATTGTATTCTGTAGAGTGTGGGGCAACGTTTAAAAAAAAAAAAAACTACAACTACAACTACATTCTCATCCGAAGACATAATTATCAGTATTAAGCGAAAACATTTTAGCCGCAATGGGCCGCAGCGCAACGCATTTTCATACAAAAAAGTGCGGTGCTGGCCGCCTATAGAGCGCGTTGGTTTATAAAAAATAAGAAACTATAAAATGTTTGCAATGTGCGGCCGCCCCAATCTGAAACATATTATTGTGTTGAATGCTTCTTGCAAAATATAGAAACTTTTTTCATGAAAATCGACAAGCATTAACTACAACGGAAATAAGATGGAATGGGAGCATTAAAACAATACATACCAAATAAATAAAATAGAAGTGTCAGTTTGTAATGTCAAAATAACAAGTATATACGGTAGGTACTTATTTAATTAAACATATGTTTATTTTTGACCGTCTATTTGTCTGTTTGTTCCCAATCTCCGAAATGGCTTGACAGATTTTGACTGGACTTTCACTGGCAAATAGATAATGTTATAAAGAGTAACATAAAGCTACTTAAATTTTTGTCATCTTCGTGGGCAAAGCCGTGGGCACAGCTAGTAATAAATAAAATTTGTCAAGATACAATTGCTTGTCGTACTCAAATCGTCCAGTAGATTCAAATGAAATAAGTAATTAAACATCACAAAGCCATTTCTATCAACAACATGGCTTAAATATATCAAAACAAGTTCCTCTAATCTTAATGAATCATCAGCAATCTTAACAGCATCTAATTTAATTAAATACAAGCCATAAACCAACGTAAAAGGTACTTCTCCTTTCCATTTAACTAGCCCCCAATCCAAATAGTTAATCCCGAGAGGAATCCCTGCTTCCCGAATGGAAAGAATCATACAATAACACACAACATTAGCTATAGTTTGTAATTTGTGATTCAAATGTGAGGGGGCGACATTGCAAGGGGGGCAACAGATGTGTTCGTTACTTCGTGTAAATCTGGGCCGGGTTTATTAATAGGGGGTCGTGGTTCCGAGTTCTCTTGCTTGCGGTTTCTTGTGGGGAGGAAAATGCTAAGTAGTTACGCGTAAATGTTTCCACTTAGATACTTATGTGAACATGGAGGAGTAAGTACGTCACAACTTAAGGCACTGCGGTGCTCAGACAACACAGAACGGTAAAAAAAATTGAAGGAATTGTCGAATATTCAAAGAATATTTTCAAAATTATTATGAGTCGACGCCAAACAAACATAAAGGCGCCAAGAAAAATAATGGCAGCTTTTGTTGAAACTTACAGCACTTAAGTAAATATTTTGATCTTGTCATACTGCTTTAACTGTCATTTATCTGACAGCTGACATTTGTACTTGTCATTGGGTGGGTAAAAATATAACCAGTCTTCGGATTGATTGTTGAAGTGAAGTGCGTGTTATCAATTTCCGCCATCCTCATTTCCACCAACATACAGTCCACAACACAATATTTATAGGTAGTCGTTCAGGAAAGGTTGCTGAGCAGTTATTTGACGTAAGCATCCCCGTCAATACCCCAAAAATGATCCTGGGCGCTGTCCTGGTCCGCACATGCGTTAAATCTTTGTTTGCCGCAGACTCAAAATTTGTCATTTCAATTAATTAAGCAGCTAAGTTAGACCAAACGGTTATCTCTTGATCTGCATCCGTTTTGTTTTTCCTCATAATAAAACTAAGGTCAAATAACATACAGAAGCGAAAACCATTTGATTTATTGAGATTCGGAACCGACCGTCCAACAGCACATTCCACTCGGGTCCCCCACGTTGCAACGTCGTGAAAAATGTCGCCCTACTCTGATTAACGATTAGTTCTACCGCGTGCGGTAGCATAACATCACGCTTGAAATCCCTCTAGGGATAGGCAGGGGCGTCTATAGTGTGTAGTACAGTCAGCCTCAAAAAGATGTATAGGTAAACTGACCATTGATTTTTTGTCCTAAAACGGGACGCCATATATCAGGTTAAGAATTAAAATTAACACATTTTTTCCATCAGTACTATTGTCATAGGCGGGTACAGGGGAGCATGGGGGGTGTGGTTCACAAGAAGCAAGTGGGCAAAGAAATTCAATAATATTTATGGAAATAACAACTGTCTGTGGGGGGTATGTGCCTCTTGATTAGTGTCATTATCTTTTAGTTTTACAATTAAACTCCAAGTATTAAATGGTAGACACTTATTAAGCTGCTTCTGAGTTAAACTGTCTTTTCGTTCCCCATCTAAATCGGATCACTGGCTTTCTAGAAAATCGCGAAGATACATATATACATACACATACGGTCAAACAGAAAACCACCTTTTTCGAAGGCGTCACGCCACCTGATTTTACTATAACCGATTATACTATAATTTAAATACGACATTTGGTAGATCTGCTTTTTTCGCGCTGTTTCAGAATACGGGACTATTTTGTGTCCCGGAACTTTGTATGGGGACAACGGGACTGATGACTGAGAAAAGGGACAGTCCCGTTTAAAACGGGATGTATGGTCACTTTATGTATAGGTAGAAACTGTAAAGGTTAAAGGCTTCTTCAAACAGGCGCGACGTGACAGCGCGACGCGACACTTGTAGAACAATTTCCATGAAGTTTTCATAGAAATTGTTCTACGAGTGTCGCGACGCGACCGTCGCGTCGCGCGAGTCTGCACGAGCCTTAAGGGTTGGAAATTTTATATCTATGCAAAAGTATAAAGTATAAATACCAAAAATAAAGTAGGATACGTTATTATAAAGCATGGTTGGCAACCCTAGTTGGGGTAGACGTGTTCTTGAGTGGGGACCGCGAATCGGCAAACGTAAGGTGGGACGCCGTCAGGCTAGGCGGAGCGACGATCTTCGCAGGGTGACTGGTAGCAGCTGGATGAGAGTTGCCGAGAATCGAGCTGAATGCCGTGCAATTGGAGAGGGTTATGTCCAGCAGTGGACCACTGTAGGCTGATGATGATGATGATGATAGGTTTTTTAGTTTTGAAAAGACGCTTTTGTATTTATAACACCGTGCCGTGCCTACGAAGCCGGTAGGCGCAGTGCTCTAAATACAAAAGCGTGGAATAAACGAAGTATCCATTTAAAGCACACTACGAAGGTGTTTTATTATACGATCTCGGTATGCTATGTAGAACTTCAGGTCCTTCAAGTAGATACTGTAGGACCTGAGAGTCCTATTAACCGTAAAAATATTATTAGTAAATAAAACACTTGTATGCGTGTAAATAAGAATAATATCGTTTATTCCTCGTTAAGATCTTTACAGCTTCCGCGCCTATTAAAAATCTTTATTTCTCCGAAACAAATCTTATTCTAAATTATTTAAAGGATGGATTCCAGACTGAACTTGACAGTTCAAATGTGACAAGTTGTTGCTGCCTGTTCTACGTTAGTGGCAGTTACTTGACTATTTAGTAATAGCTCAAGGATGAGCCTTGTCGACGAAGAGTACTGTCGATAAAGAGTCCTGTCGGCGATGATTCTCGCCGAAGTAAAGTCTTGTCGGTGTTCAGTCTGTCGGCGTAGTGTTTGTCGGCGTTTAGTCGTACACTCCTCTGTTAGATTCTCAACGCTTGTCTCGACACTGACAGTTGCAAATCCAGTTCACGCTTTTTACGCTCGTGCAAGCGAAGGCTACAGTGTAACAGCCTGATTCAAAAGCTAGTTGTATCGAGCCAGCTAGTCCAGGTACTGTATATGAATTAGTTTATCGTAATATTAATAAATGGGCTCATTTGTTCGCAAGCCACCACAATTAACTCGCTGTGTTGTGGTATTCAACTCACTAACGCCACATTTCGCTTAATTTACTCGCGCATTGTTAGGGGCATTGCATACAGTTACATTCCTACTAATTTTATAAATTCTGTCTGTTACGCTTTCACGCTTAGGCGCTTATCGCTGAACCAATTGTTATGAAATTTGGCAGAAATATAGCCTGGGATTTGGACAAGGTTATAGGCTACTTTTTACGTGATAACCGACGTCCACGCGGGCTGAGCCGAGCGCAAAAGCTAGTACTCAATATTTGTAGAATAATTTTGAAGAGTAATTTTGTACCTACAAAAGTAAATATTGTTTGATTGTAAAAGAAGAGGAGTTTTGTTGGTGTTGATACATTTTGACTTCTAAAGCTGTAATTGTATTTAACAGTTTTTGGTTGAAAAGTTTAGTTCAGAACCTAGTTCGTTAAATTCAACATGACGTTTCACATCACAACGTCTATCAACCAACCAAAATCAAACGACAAAAAAGTCATTTATTCAAATTAGGCTGAGACATAGCACTTTTCGAAGGTCAAAGTAACTTAAGACAGTCCCCCAAAATGCACGCTATTCACCGCTTTCTGGTGCTATAGCTGGGAAGAAGAAGTGGCGCAACAAATTCCTCAATAGCCGAACCCACGACCTCAGGCTCAGAAGTAGCGCTTGTAACCTAGATCAACGAGCCAGTATTGTCGAGGCTAGGCGAATTTCACTAATCAAACGTATCACGATCAGCACATTTATACAGCGTTTAAAAGCTGTCGGTGTCAATATTTCATAACCATAATGACAACCCTTGGATTAGTTTTAGAAATGTAGCTGACTGCGTTTAGTTCCATTGGTGTAATTCGCTCAAAGCTATTTGTTAGCATGTTCATCGCCTAAAATCTGAATGCAATCATTCATACTTCAATTATTACTCCATACCATAGCCTCACTACCAATCCAACTATTGCTCCCCAGGCGTTTCACACACTAAGACGCACCACGCGACGGGGCGCACATAACGCGCTCCCGCGCTTTGATTATTTACATACAAATTTAATAAAGACGCTGGAAAAGCACTGAGAATTTGGGTGCATAGCAGTGTGTGATCCGCCTAAGTCCTACAATATAATACCATATCCTATAATATGTACGGAACCTAAAATAGAATCTCCGTAGCCTGTTATCGGTGTTCACACTTCACATAGCTCTCCGCACAGACTTAGCGCGCCTTACATTGTGGTGGTATTATTATATTGTTACGTCAAGCTCTAGCAGAAATAGTAGGAGAATTCTTCATCAGTGGATAAAAGAAGTTGAAAGTCTTTTTCCTACATATTTGTACATAATGCGAGAGTATAAGCAGAATCAGCCTATAATATTGCCACAGCTGGGACTGGCCTCCTCTCTGTGAACAAATGAGGCACATGAATACAGTATTAAAACATTTTAAAAACAAAAACAAAGCATCCAGGATGGTTTATCAAGCTCCATGTATGATATGTAAACCTAAACCATTATAGGCCCTTCTATCCTTTCAGAAAAAATCTTCATGAAATGAAATGTTTATTTATGTAAGTAGATCTTAAAAGACACTTTTACACGTCAATATTTTGATGGTCAATATTTTTTAAAACTAGATGGCGCCGGCATTTCCTAGCTGACTGTTCCCTGAGAAGAAAAGCCGAAACAAACTCAGAGGTCATAGTCTGTTTTAAAGTCCAAACATAATATTATTTAAATTTTATGTGAGTCTAACAATGCAGGGTAATGTCTGGAAAGGCCTTTTGAAGAAAGAGCCATTGCAGCTTTGAGCTGACCTGTCTCAACAGACGGCATGTATGTTCAGAATGCTTTTGTTGCTTTATCTCACTCTACGTATTATTGACGCCACTTTCTTTTCGAAACCAGCTGGTCATGCAAAAGCATGTTTTGTTTTTTCTACCTTTTTTTAAATGCCAACATTCCACCTTTCTCAAGTCATTCTACCTCAACAATCTGTCGACTCAATTCAGTTTCAATATGCACCTCAATATCCAGTACCAAAAAATCCAATTCCCAGTATCTTCACGACGAATAAACTTCGCGTTTCGATAAACCATTCATCGCTCCTTACATCTACAGTTATATGAGTTACAAATGCTGACCTTAAGTACTTCGTATAGTAATCTATATCTTACATTATTGCCCGGCCTACTTCAGTCTCGAATAAAAAATATATTTTTACTGAACGTCATAATAATTCTTTTCATGATTTTTTATGGTGACATCAAATCTTTATAGTCTCTGGTATGCGTTTATGGACCTTTCAAGTGATAAAAACTGTTGGTGTCTTCTTCCAAGTCGTATTTATTAATGTAGCAATGCATTATTTGAACGGTTTTTAATTCTCCTGGCCATTTGAGTTGTAAAAATTATTGCTGGATGATTTGGAAATGTCTGCCGGGTGGGAGAGAATTTTTGATGTGGTAATTAAATTATAATATTTATGGAGATTCTTTAGAGTGAAAATTTTCTAGAATACGTACTACTATTATTACACGCGTTGTCTACATCTCTGTTATCTTCTCTCCTATCGCAGCTGTGCTGGAAGAGATTTCTGTAGAAATAAGCATTACATTTGTACGTTTTTTTCTGTTCCTTTCTTCTTCTCTGTTTATATGTGTGTGCATAAATAGTCAAATAAATAAATAAATCATTGTTAAAATAATTTACAGTAGTATTCATTTTGCTGCTGGAATGTCTTTACGGGTCGTTAGAAACCCGAAAGTCTGACAAACCAGTTCTATCAAAGGATATCGTATTACCCAGTAACTGGGTTGTGGAGGTCAGATAGGCAGTCGATTCACTTTTTAATTGAATATTTACAAAACCTAAAAAAACTCAAAGCATTTTTTTCGAAATAAACCAATTACAGGCACTTTTGAATTGTCAAGGTGTCGGTTAGTCAAAAAGCAAAACCAGTTGCCGATTTCAAAGCGTAGAAGGAACCTACGCAGAAGAACAGGCAAGAAACTTTATGGACACTCTTTTAAATCAAAATACTGTTACAAAAAATTGATTACATCATTCTTATTGAAATTATACATATGAGAGAGAAAGATGTATAATGACGTGCACATTTTAAAAACATCCAGAAATTAAAATAAGCCGTGGCACGTAAGAGAAGACACATTCACGATATGTTGGCTTATTAGTCCACTCGCACGAATTTACTCGCCCGAATCTTACATTATTTGAAAATGACGATTCACCCGATTCGGGCGAGTTTATTCGTACGTCGTAATAAGCTGATAATTATGTTTTGTTGGCTAATAAAATTATTTTTTATCATATCATGCTAAAATAGGAAGGTACCCCACTACATAGCATAAGGAATTGTTCAGTAAGGCAGATGATTTATATCCACGTAACCGACGAGACCCCCACATGCTTGTACTAGATATCCTTCCGAGGCTAGCTAAATATAATAAAAGTTGCATATCCATGTGTGTACGTATATATAATAAGATACCAAGTAATTTCAAGACTTTAAATATAAGATTATTCAAAAATAAATTGCATGAATGGTTGTGTAGTCATAGTTTTTATAGTGTCAAAGAACTCTTTGACTATAAATGTTAAATATGGTTGTGTAAATTTGTACGCTTATGACTGTTAAGCAAAAACATGTATGCTCTTGTTATTTTGTTTTTACCATCTCTTTATACCATGTTTTTACAGCAAATAAATACTATTCTATTCTATTCTATTCTACAACAAAGGATCAAAAAACCTAGACAAATAAAACAAACAATTCATCCAAACCCACATCGCATAACTTATGAAAGTACTAAAAGCAAGCTTACTAAGACGGTTCGTGCGCTCTAGTGATTTAGATTCATTCACAACGTTAAGTCCCAGATTTACCACCGATTTTTGGCTCAGCGTTACTCCTGTTATACGAGGTTCTTGATATTAATATAAAATGTGTGCTTCCAAGTTTGTGGCGGACAATAAATGTTGGTTTATGCTAGGCCTTGAGCGTTGGGACTTGCGATGCGATTTGCGTCAGGCGACACGCGTGCGCTTCTCCTGTTTCCGTCGATCGCTTCACAAGTTGCGTCACGGTGACTCGTGGAAAGCTCCGAGGGCGTTAGTACACCTTCGCTGCGAAAATAATAACGGCAAACCACCGCTAAGAAATACTAAGCGAAACATCATGAAGTCAGTTGAATTGTAGCAATCGAAGAAAAAAAAAATAGATCAAAAAATCAAAAAAACACGCTTTAAAAACTATAAATATTAAGCACTCCACGCTTTTTGAAATTATTTTCTGCTTTTTCAGTGTGGTTTTTAAAGCGTGTTTTTAGATTTTTTTATCTATTATTTATTTTCAATTTTTTTAGTTCTGTTAACTACATAAGCGTGATTTTCCAGTTTTTTTTTAAATTATTAAATTGTTATCGATCCTCGTTATCGTCTACAAAATTTAAATGAAATTTGACCGTTTGAAGTGGGTCAAAATTAAGTCCAAAGGAGTCAAAGCGTGTTAATAATATCGTCGCTCTCGGCATAGTAAATACAGTATAGGTCTACTTCAGACCTCTTAGATTAGTTTTTCCGTAAAATCAACATACATTTTACAAAAACAAATAAGTTTCGCTTCATAAACTTGTCGACTGTGATAGATACGTGTGAAACAAACGCGGTACCGAAACAAATGTTCCAAAGATCAGCGAAATCATGCGGGAGATATAATTATAATCATAATCAGATTTGCGTTAGAACAGGCAGTTTCGCTTCAGATTCGCTTGTCGTACAACGGACAAGTCATGACAGAACTACTGCGGTTTCGCTGCTATGGTTTCGTGGGGGAGATGATTGTGATACCTGACTAAACATTTTCTTTCATTTATTTTCTCTACAGTCGCTGTCGCAAGACGCGCAGCTTTTGGCCACGGGTTTAACTATTACATAATGTTGCTTTCTTGTAGTTTGGGCAGGGATCCAAGTCATCCATGTAGCTACAGAAAAAAATGGAGCTCTTAATGGAAATATTATTCCGCTTAATATTAGAGCAAAAACAAATTTGATGGTGATGTAAAGCTGTAATTCACTATTTTATTTATTTACTTACTAGCTTTTGCCAGCGGCTTGGCCCGCGTGGAAGTCGATAATTATCCCACGGGAACGTACTATCGCGATAAAATAAAATATCAAATCTGTTAATACAAGCTATAAACTAACTCTGTACCAAATTTTATCCAAATCCTTGATTGATTAACAAACATATAAACTTTCACATTATAATATTATAAAAGAATAAATAGGAAGAGGATAGTAGGATTTTATATAAGGTAGCTTCACAGCTGACGAATTCAGCTAATGTACAAAACAGCGTGACCTTCGTCCAAATGTGTTTAATTTATCAGAGGAAAGAATCCTTAGTAAAATTTATTTCTAAATTTTGGCTTAAAATAGTTGAAAAACTATTTAATTGTTATACCTTTAGTACTTTACCACATTCTTACTAGACTACATACAAATAATAAGTAATCTTTGTGTAAAACCGTAAATACAAAGGAAAAATTGCAAAGAACAGCCTAACCCAATTTTATGTTCACAATAATTCTTCCACGTAAAGTTTTATGGGATGGTACTCATACGCGGGGTTTTCGTTGACACGACACACTGACATGGTTCCGTGTTTATACTCTTAATAAAAAATATTTTAGTGACCTGCCCCCAATTTGTTTTATTTTTATTACTGCCGCTGGAGAGATGGAGAATCCATCTGGTATTTATAGTCATTGGAAGTGTTGTACAGGGGACGATTCTTGGACCAATAAGGTTTTTGGTTACTGCGGGTCTTAAATTCGTTTCAGTCTTTTTGGAAGCTTTTAAAACTTCTTTGAGTGAAAAACATTAGTAGCTCTTTGATGTGTGTTAAAGCCACAACGTAAAGAATGTTTAAAAAACTTGTATGTCTGGTTCTGTATCATTTACAGAATGCATGAATAGTTTAGCGTACCTGTAGTTGCAAAAAGTATTATAATTTTGTTAAAAACTACAAAAAAAGGACCTACGTCTGCTAACAAATTTGACAGAGGTAAAATATGTTGTAAAATAAAAATTCTGGGAAATAACACTTAAAAAAAAATCTGGGTGTTAACATTTTTTTTAATAGTATTCTATTGCTTAGCGACCCGCCCCTGCATTGTAAGGGTTGCACGACTTGACAAAACATTGAGATCTCTTTATTATAATTAAGTTTTACAGGAATGGGTTCTCCCGATATCGCTTCTCTAATTGATATGCATCAAAATCTGTTATGAAGTACTGAACAGACTGACAAATACGAAAGTGACATTGTTTTACAGTATTTTTCGATTTAAGATAAAACTGTCAACAGTGTTTACCATTTCTATTTCATTTATGACGTATTGATTATTTATAATCAAATTCAGTTTATTTTGACGAGGAATATATTTAAAGAATTATCAAAGAAATTAAATTACATCTCTATGATTTCATCGGGAATTGTGAATTTAATAGATAACTGTAACGGCTTTTGTGAGACAAGATTACATTGAATAAACTAATAATTACCTAATCCTTAAGATATAAAACAAACAAACCTAAGTATTACGTTATGAGACGAGATTTTATAATCTTTATAGGTAAGATCAGCAATTAAAATAATTTTATGACGTTTAAAACATTTATTACAGGTACTAAAATTATTGTAACACCTTTTGAATACGAAGATATTTTGGTACAGGTAGATAATATAGATAGGGTTTTTATACGGTAATTCGAGACTAGCTATGGTTTGCAGTTTTTGTTTACCCTTCTGTCAATGTAATTACCATGCAGGCTAAATTGAATGAATACAATATGTGATTTTATATCAGTGGCGGTTTTGAGTATTGTTTGCATGGTCTACGCAATGGTGGCCCAGTTGTAGGTGGGATGGAACCCAAACATGCACTCTACTAGAGGTGGGTCATGGACGGTTTTTTGGTTAGTGTAATTTAACTGTTAATCATCATTGGTCAACAGGTTAAAAAAGCTGTTAAATTATTAACAGGTTTGGAATGTTCAATCGGTAACATTTAGCGTCAATTTATGTTAACGTTTTCAATCATTGACAATTTTGTTGCAAATAATTAATTTGTTATACGATATTCGGTATAGTTCGGAAGTATTCGTTTCGCATACTAGTTGATCCTCAGAAATTAATAAAATTATAATGAACTAATTCGTTGAGCCGTTGACGTAAATCAACAGCATTTAGCAGTATTTTATTTTCAACTGGTTTTATTTGGAACTGAATAAAATAATGACTATTGAATTAATGTGTCTTGTGTGTTGACGTAAATTAACAGCTAATATTTTCAACCTGTTTTTTTATTGATGTATAACAGTTATCTCGTTGACGAATGTAAAGTCGTTAAAAAACAGTTTATTGATTCAACGACCACCTCTACACTTTACTATGTGTAAAGTATTTCATCACCACTACTCTCAAAACGAAGAAGGAAAACATCGTGAGGAAACGTACTAGAGCCAAAAATTCGATGACATGTTAAATGGCCACATACATTGACAATAAAATAAACAATACCCTTAACATAAACCCTTTATCAACTAGAGAAAGTAAAAATAAAATCTTCACATGGCTTCAAACACTGGATTATCACTGGACGGAAGACCTAGTTCACCAGCAGTACTCATCAAACACATACCCGCACACCATCACCCATCTACACACACACACTGTCACTCACATACTATCACACACACGCGCACACTACACCATCCCACATCATGCATCTTTCATTTCTTTTATTTAACCATGTTTTTTTTAATTACCTTATGAAATGTACCACAAACCGGTGAAAACACTGGCTCCTGTAACACAGGTTGCTACCTAGCTCAGGAGCCAGGGCTTCAATTAAGTATGTTACACCTGTATTTTGTGTCAATAAACAATTTTTATTTATTTTATTATTTTATTATTATCCACCACTCCGCACTGGGCTCGCGTGGTAGGTAATTTGGTTTATGTGCAGTTTTGTTATTGATTGTTCTATCGCCAGCATATATTAAAAAAGTTGTATTCAAATTCATAATGACACTCTTAATTATTAAATAACTTAGCCCCACATAATACTGATCCAAATAATGGCTAGTACAAATGTCACGACTAGTACTGTTTCGACGTAAACGTAAGCAAAATGAATATATCTTTTATTTTGTTATCTATACTAAAGTAAAGTACATGTAATAATTTATTAATTATTAATTACATATTATATATACGAAAGTAACTCTGTCTGTTTGGCTCTCTCTTACCTTTGCACACCTTAACGGTTGAATGGAATTGGATGAAATTTGGCACATGGATATACCATGACCTAGGTTAGGATTAAAAATATTTTTTTATCCCGGTAACTAGTAGGTAAGTTCCAGTGGGATGATTTCCGACTTCCACCCAGGGGCCCAAGTCTGCTATTTTTATAAATTCGTCATTCCAACACGATCCCATTGTCATTTTGCTAAAAGTTCGTAATCTGCTAAATTCATAATGGTCGATCATTGGTCGGTCAATGGTGTCGTAATAGAATTGTGTCATAATGGCATTGTCGTATTGCCATTATTATAAAACCCGTTAGTAGAAATTATTTTCCAAAAACGACTACTAAATTTGAACATTTATTCATGCCCGATTTCATTTAAATATATATTTTTACATATTACTTATTATTATACGAGTATATCAGTTTATTAGTGTTAAATTTTAGCAGATTACCGCCTAAATCAGTCATTCATTTGTCATTATGTACGAGATTACCAATAAATGCCATTTCTTTCAATGGAGTGTCGGTGGCTGATCATTGGAAAGTCATAATGACGCCATTATGTTAGTAGATTACCAAACTTGTCAAAATAAAAAATTATGAAATCAATGATAGACCATTCTGACACTATTGTAATAGCAGACTTGAGGCCCAGGTGAAGCGCGGGCAAAAGTTGATGGATCATATATCGTGTACTCGGCTTACACGATTGTGAGAGCTGACTACTACACTACCGTAAGTGTAGATCGTAAAGTGTACGTAATTTTGTTTTATGTGTAGTTTTGTTATTGATTGCAGTAGTAAGTGTTTCTAGGCTTGCAATGTTTGTAGTATACGCTCTTCCTGATTTTTCTACTGTCCTAAAATAATCGTAGCAAGTTTTTACTTCGTACACTTTACGCATACATGATTTATATCGGTAAAAAAGTTTAATTTTGTCGTTATGAGCGATAATAGTTCTTATTGCAATCCGATACGGGTTAAAATCTGTTGTAACACATTCGAGTAACAAATGAGCAAGCGTGTGTCGTAAAAATGCAAATAAAATCGTATAAAATTAAATATTAATAATAATAAATAATCCATCACTGGATGCAGTTTGGAATTTGAAATTTTGTGATATATTTTTAATTATAATTATAATTGTAATTGAAGGGATAAACTGCTTTTAAAGATAATTAAGAAGTGACTTTGATGATTTTTTGATGCATTAAAGTATGTTTAATTATATTTTGAGTTCCATCACTGTATACAAAAAAAGATTTTAAAGTATCATTTTTTTTTTGCTTTCAAAATTATTTACGGTTAAAGAGATTTTTGAGCGTTTCCCAGAAGTCTCCGCCTTAAATCACCTTTACACGAAAAAAATCCTACTAATATAATAAATGCGAACTAACTTTGTCTGTCTGTTACGCTTTCGCGCCTAAATCGCTAAACCGATCTTTATGTAATTTCGCAAATTTGTAAATTTTGCCTGGGATATGGATATCCACGCGGGCGGAGTCACGGGCAAAAGCTAGTAAATTATATTTTAAAACTTGATGCGGTCAGTGTTTACTACCTTGACTTCTCTGATGATAAACAACGTAACCGGAACAAACTCCGAAACCTAGACAAATAATGTAGATCAGGGCAAAATGAGGACCATTCAGAAGGGTAATTACGTAACAACAGTAAAAATGGCTTCCATAAAGACAGTTAAAAACAAAATTCATTGCGTTACCTACATTGCTCAGCAGATATATTTTTCGAACTTATGAAGCAATCGATTAGCAATATCCTTCAAATGATTCAGATTGTGATTGATAGCGTGTTATGCAATTAGGGTTCAGAGAAGTGACTGAGATGATGACTAATATAAGTATATTGACATATTATGAATTATGAATATTCTTTTTAGGGTGGGAAATCATCAAATATCTCGGATGGTATACGATGCCATCGCATCGTATACCACCCCCCCTCACTGTTACTTCGTTTACCTACACTTAATTTTCTTTCCAACTTTGTATCTTCCAAGGGTCGTAGCGTGATGATAAATACCCTAATAACCTTCCCCAAAAATTTAGGCTATTATAGGCAAAATGATTTTTTCAAGTCCGACTGGTAGATTACCCCCTACATAAAAATTAGAATGTCTAACAGTCAGTTGCAGAAACGAACTTTTAAAGCTTTCATTAATTACTAATGTTCCATTAACTTGTTGCAGAAAGCAACATACTTAAGACTCGCTTTTAATGGTTCTTTAATTTTAAATAATGAAGTGTCAAACGAAGCATTCCGTAATAGATAAAAAAATGGCCGATATTTGCCAAATAAAATGATCTTTATCTTTATAGTTTTTATTGCACAAAGCAAGCACCATTAGCGCCATGCAAAATCATTAGATTAATGGAATCATTAGAATTAATTGTTCACCATGTAATGTAGCATTAATGTTCGACTTTGTGCAACTAGGTGTTAGACTCAATAAACCTCTACTACTAATAAAACAAAGAAACAAAAAGAACACAACTTGTAACGTTCATCGAATAAAAGTCGTGCTACTAATTCAATTAGTCGCTCCGTATTCCGTGGCGTCGCCCCACAATGTTCTGTAGATCAATTTATAATAAGAAATGGTCGCCCAGTGATCGAAATTCATCTATAAATTATGAAAACTTAATGCATTATTATATAAAAACTAGCTTATGCTAGCGGCTTCACTCGCCTGGAGGACGAAATTATTCCACGGGAATCGGGATAAAAAGTATCCTATGTGTCTATCTAGGTTACAAACTACCCGTGTGCCAAATTTCATCCTAATCCGTTCAGCGGTTTTTGTGTGATTGACTAACAAACATCCAAACTTTCACATTTGTTATTTTATTAGTAGGAAGTAGGATATTCGGTTTCTACACTCCTCCATTTAACTTTAACTGTGCCAAATTTCATACTCATCCGTCTACTTAATTTTCGTAAAAAGGGGTAAGTACAACAATTTTGCTTCACGTAATAATATACAACATTATTTTTAGTATATGAGAAACCTGAATATAGTTTATTCAGAACAAAGTAACTGAATCGATTCCAATCATTTTTACACCGTTAATTACAACACAATCGCCGTACGGTTCGGTACCTACTGCTTAATTAATTATCAATGAGCACAAATGCACAATACAACGCTGGACACGCGGGCGGCGCGGGGGGCCGCGTGGTGGCTATGTTTGTGTAGACAACTAAGTAACATAATAATCTTATAACTTTGTGATTTTTTATGATACAGTTTTGAAAGTTTGCTTTACATAAAAATACTAGACACGTGTTGCGGGTTTCGCATATACTACAAATATTGTAAAAATAAGTATACGATTTTCCTAAAATGTTAACAAGTTCTCATTGAGTTCATTGCAAATTGGGATCGATCTAATTTATGGCCATTGTAGCAATGTTCTGTGTGGTGCCGGACGTAAAAGAACCATCCCATTTCTTCCCGTGGGTGTCGTAGAAGGCGAGTAAGGGACTTACTAGAGAATGGGCAGCAGCGTTCTCTATGCATTCGACCACCATACTGCGATCGCCAACCCGCCTGCCAAGCGTGGCGATTATGGCAGATCCCCCCTTTTGGGGGAGGCCTATGTCCAACAGTGGATGTCTTTCGACTGATATGATTGTCGTATATGTAGGTAGGTTGCCATGGTAACAATAAAAACTAGTCTTGGTCAACTCGTCTTTCATTTACAACATGGTGGCAGCGGTGGGATAGATTAATTAAATTACCATCCAACAATCCAGGTTTTTGTTAAAAAAGACAGTTAATATATTAGTTAGTATCGTAAAAAATAAAACAAACAATGGAACACGCGCGGCCTCCGGCGGAACTGTGTCTGGAAGGAGGGCCGGCTAGCCGGGCTGAAGCATGGCAAAAATGGCTGAAGCAATTCAACGTGTTTCTAAAAGCGTCTGGTGTCCATAAAGAAACAACTGATGTCAAAGCAAGTTTGTTGGTGAATTTGGTTGGATCGGAGGGGTACGACGTGTATACAACATTCAAATTCACGAAAGACGAAAACAAAGAATGCTTCGATACGCTCGTGCTAAAATACAACGAACATTTTCGAACTCAACAGAACACTACGATGGCTCGATTCAAGTTTTTCACAAGACACCAGGAAGAAGGCGAATCTATAGACGATTATGTGACAGCGCTAAAGCTTCTCACTCAACGATGCGAGTTCGAGCATTTAGAAGACGGCCTGGTGCGAGACAGGATCGTGTGCGGGGTCCGAGACGGCAAGCTGCGCGATCGATTACTCAGAGCAGACGATCTCACTCTGGCAAAAGCTGTAAAAGTCTGTCAAGCTAACGAGATGTCCACGGAGGAACAGATGCAGATAGAGGGCACCAAGACTCAGGTGGTAGCAGTGGACGCGATGTACGCGCGCAGCGCGCACCGCGCGGGCACGAGCGGAGGCGCAGCGCGAGGCGGCGCACACTGGTCCCAAATTAAAAAAAAGTGGACATTGATAGTAGACCGCTGATATTTTTTTTATTGTTGATACAATGATAACAGATAAGGCAAAAAAGTATTATTGTCCTACTTCAAATACTTTTCTGTAAAAAAAATATTTCTTTTTTTTTTGTATGGGAGCGATTCCATTTTACTCAATTTCTCAAAAACTTTAAGCGATGTCGAGATGGCAATCACATATGTTGGAAAACTAATAATTCTGAGTATTTGGCTCGAAGAAACTTATTGCTTATATCTGCGTACTTTCGAGATAATAGTGACAGAAAATATCATTTTTTTTTAATGTTAATTTTTTGCTTTTTTTTAATCATAGCCTTACTTTAGCACATAATTATAATGTATGCGTAATGTCAAATAAGTAAAAAGAGACTTCTCTGTAAAAGAGGTTATGGGGGCTCATTAATGACTGAAAAGCTATGACCTTTCTGAAGGAGTACTTTCATCAGTTCTAAAAAACAATCAAAATGAAGACATATTAAGCTGCAAACATAAAGTTGAATATGTTCACAAACGATTCTGAAAAAATATTATGGTGAAAGATTAATATTTGGGTCTATATTCTCTTGAGAAATCTCTATTTCCTCGTTTTCCAACGAAAGCAATTCATTGTTCAAGATTAAGCACTAGCCTCTGGAAACAACTGTTTATGTAAACGAGCAAACTTTGGTTTGATATGGCTGATGTAAGGATCTGAGCTAATTAGAAAGCTGTGGATAATGTCTAAATTAGTCTGAACTCTACCGATTTTTCTTGTATGTGCCATTCTAACATTCCGGAAATCTTTATTCCTCGCTTCGGAAGCTTCTTCGGAAAGCATGCCTATCGGAATAAAGGAGAAATTTTCACAAATATCAGCACCGTGTATCAACAATTTATGGACACTTGAAGGCATGTAATACCATGGATATAAGTTTACATATAGCATTGCTGTTTCTTTACAATATTCCCTAAACAAGTTGGTATTAATAAGTTGACCAGATGAAATTGTTTGTAAAATGACTGCAAATCTCTTGATTAAATCAGGGTGGATACCCGTTATTTCAGCAGATACTTCATAATTTTCAAAAAACCTTCTTGCCGTGTTACCGTCATTGGTTGTACCAAATCCCTGTTTTACTATGTCAATTAACAAACCAGTTCTTTCCCGGAATTCTTCTTGTGTCAAATTCTTTTTAATTTATTTTAACAATTTATCTTCTTTTCGTGCAGCCCACTTTTTGAAGTCTAAGTTGTACGAAATGTGTAAAATACATTCCATACATCTTATCCACATATGAAGCGAAGACAGACCATATTTATACATATCTTCTCTGATGAGTCTTTTGGATACAAAGTCCAAGTCATTCATTTTGCTAGGTGGGGTATTGCAAATATTACAAACAGCTGCAGAAGAAGTATTGGAAATCACAGTAGAAATTTTCCCATCAATCATAGTCATGTACAAATCATGTTTAATATCAAAATTATCTACAATTGTGGGAACAAGATTACGAATTTCTTCCTCTAAGGATGCACTTTCCTTCTTTATCAATTCATTTGTTTCTTTTGCAAATATAAAGCCAATTGGACGACAATAGTTTGTTGAAGAGGGAGCAGGATTTTGCCACAAGATAGTACCACTCTCTTCTTCCAAACGAAGCGGAACCAAACTAATCATGAAAACTGAAGAATCGTCAATTTTAGTGTCGGAGTGTGACTTTTGTTTATAATTACTTTTACTGCTTATTAGTTTTAGCGATTTTTTGTCGGCAGAGTTGTGCTGAATTGTTTTTAATATCCTATTAGTTGTCAAATCTAGAAGCGATTGAAGTCTTATCTTAGCATCAGATTCAGTTACAGTTATGTCTGACTCTGGAGGATAACAAGTTTTTTTAGCTTCCAGGAGCTTTTGATAGGATGGAAGACCATAAATTTTCTCTGAAGCAAGAATAGTTCTTAAATTTCGATATTGCCATTTTGACAAATTTGTTGAGGTGTAAAGCGCTAACGTTTTATCATCTGGTAAACACGGTTTGTCAGTCTTTTTAGCGAATAGTACATCATATACCATCTCACATTTTTCCTTGTTTTGGCTGAGTTCGTTTAATATAGCTGCTAATTTTGTTTTTTTAGACTCTTTTAATTTGGCACATAAAGCATAAACTAATTCCTCCTCTGTGTGATCTAGAAAGTGTTAGAGAACGCCTTTTCTTCTGTTTATCAGATATATCAACAAATGGTTTTTTACTTGTACCATAACTTAATTGATGAGTATCCACTTGCGTTTCGAAATTTGGAATTACTTCCTCGGCAACTTTAAAAATGCTGCTTAAATCGATATTTTGACATTTTGGCCAAACTATTTGGGATTGTAACCAGTCTGAATTTTTGTTAAGAAAGGTCTTTTGAGCTCTACTGGAAGCAGACCATCTTTTTGAGATATTACTTGAAAAATTACGACAAAATAATTTAATATTACTCAAATCTTCGGAAGACAATTCAACACCAATACGTTCAATAAGGGCATTAAATAAAAATTCGACATTTTTAAAACCACCTCCTGATTTAAGAACAACGTATAAGTCTAAGTTGGTGACAAATGCGGACATATTATAATTTTAAGGAAAATTGAAAACAAATTAGAATCAAAGATATCAAAGACAAAGTGACTTTGATTTTAACAAAAAAAATTACGAAAACAAATTCGACGAAAGAAAGACAAACAAAAATTATTTGATTTTAAAATCCAAAGATTCAAAATACAACAATAACAAAACAAACAAACAACAAGCATTTCTTCAAGCGCACAGAAAAAATAAGGACACGTCTTATCGCAACCACATTTAGTTGTACACTGAGTGAGGTGTACGCGCGCGATTCGTGACCGTATTACGTTACGTCATGAGAGGCGGCCATCTTGTTATCCCGGCAAACTCGCGTCGAAGCTCCATTTTGCTGGCCAGCGGACCTATTGCGATATGAGTAAGGCTATGATTAAAAAAAAGCGAACAATTAACATTAAAAAAAATTGTTATTTTCTGTCACTATTATCTCGAAAGTACGCAGAGATAAGCAATAAGTTTCTTCGAGCCAAATACTCAGAATTATTAGTTTTCTAACATATGTGAATGTCATCTCGACATCGCTTAAGGTTTTTGAGAAATTTAGTAAAATGTAATCACTCCCATACAAAAAAAAAAGAAATATTTTTTATAGAGAAAAGTATTTGAAGTAGGACAATAATATTTTTTTGCCTTATCTGTTATCATTATATCAACAATAAAAAAAAATATCAGCGGTCTACTATCAATGTCCACTTTTTTTTAATTTGGGACCAGTGTGCGGCGGCGGCGCAGCGGCAGCGGCCGGGCGAGGACGCGGCGGCGGGGCCGGCGCGCGCCAGCCGCAACGCGGAAAAGTGTGGTGTGCCGCGTGCGGTATAGGCAGTTGTGATGGCTATAAATGTGCGGCTAAAAATGCAATGTGCTTTTGGTGCAGTGAAAGAGGACATTTTAAAAACATGTGTCCGAAATTGCGTAGGCGCGTACTACAAATCAACGCCGGAGTCGAGCCCGAAGCCGACGGGATCGTTGGCGGGGTCGACGACGGGTTGTACTATGTTTCGACGCTATCGGGAAATAATCATAAGGACTCTAAATGGTATGAAACTTTGATTTTTAAACGTACCGGGGCTAGTGAACGTTTTAAGCTAGATTCAGGGTCGGATTTAAATGTAATTTCACTTAGTACATTTCAGGGACTACGGTTGCCAAACGAAATTATAAGTTCAGATAGTACGAGAGCGCAATCATTTTGTGGCAGTTTTATACCGATAGCTGGCTACTGTTATCTGAAATGTACTTATAAAAACTTTGAGTACACATTGCGTTTCACGATTGCCAACTTCGATTGCCAAAGTGTATTAGGTAGATATGCTTGTGAAGAGCTGGGAATGGTGAAGCGCATATTGTCCCTCAACCTAGATAACTATGCAGATTTGTTTCAAGGTTTAGGTAAATTACCAGGTAAATATACCATTGTAGTAGACCAGTGCGCTCAGCCGTCAGTCTGTCCGGTTAGAAAAATACCCATAGGTGTTCGCGACAAATTATCGCAAGAATTGGTGCGCATGGAGAAAATGGGAGTGATCCGTAAGGTGGCTCACCCGACACAGTGGGTGAACGGTATTGTAGTGGCGGCCAAGAAGGACGGCACCATCCGCGTGTGCCTCGACCCGCGGCCACTCAACCGCGTCGTGCGGCGCGCGCACTACCCGCTGCCGACGCTCACGGAGATCGCAACCAAGCTCCAGGGGGCACAGTATTTCAGTAAGTTAGACGCTCGTTCTGGATTCTGGATGGTAGAAATTGACGATGCCAGTGCTGACCTTTGTACCTTCGGGACGCCGTTCGGTAGATACCAATTTTTGCGTTTACCGTTTGGAATCAACTGCGCCTCAGAGGTTTTCCATCATAAAATCCGTCAAATACTTGAAGACCTGGAGGGAGTCGACTCATTCATCGATGATGTGATCTGTTGGGGCTCCAGCAAAGCCCAGCACGATGAACGTCTGAAGAGATTGCTAGATAGGGCGCGAGAAGTAGGTATAAAATTTAATGAAGATAAATGTGAGTTTCAAGTGAGACAAGTGACTTATCTAGGCCATGTTTTTAGCGAGGAAGGCATGGCCATAGATATAAACAAAATAAAAGCGATAAAGGAAATGCCTTCTCCGGAAGACAGGCCAGCACTTGAGAGATTTTTGGGAATGATAAATTATCTATCCAAATTTATCCCCAATTACTCAGAGATAGCACTACCGCTCCGCAATCTATTGAAGAAAGATAGCGAGTGGGTATGGGACGCGGCGCAGGAGTCGGCAGCGGCGCAGCTGAAGCATGCGGTGTTCACCGCGCCCGTGCTGGCGCTGTACTCAGCGCGCGAGCCCGTGCTGCTGTCGGTGGATGCGAGCGGGCACGCGCTGGGCGCCGTGCTGCTGCAGGCGGGCCGCCCGGTTGAATTCGCCTCCGCCACGCTCACCGACACGCAGACCAGGTATGCGCAGATAGAGAAGGAGCTACTAGCGATTGTCTATGCTCTCGAGCGGTTCCATCAGTACGTCTATGGACGTAGTAACGTCACTGTGGAATCTGATCATAAGCCCTTGGAGGCGTTGTTTAAAAAATCGCTCGATTCGATTCCTACGCGTCTCCAACGCATGATGCTGCGCATACAAGGCTATGATTTTACCGTCATATATAAACCAGGGAAGTACATGTACGTGGCAGATGCTTTATCGCGGGCGGCATTACCGGAACTTATATCGGAAAAGGTATGTGAGGAAGTGGAAGAACAATCTTGTTTTTTGATAGAAAACATTCGTTTCAGTGCCAACAAAGTAAACCTTATAAAGAACGCCATGAAAGAGGATCCAGAATCTCAACTACTTATAAAATACATACAAGAAGGGTGGCCGCTGAATAAGTATTCAGTCGACGAGAGAGTAAGAGGTCAGTGGTCTTATAGAGGTAGCTTTGGTTTCATTGATGGAATTATATTTAAGGATAACCTAGTGTATATACCGAAAAGCGTTCGGCCGGAAATGCTGAGTAGGTTACACGACGGTCACATGGGCATAGACAGGTGCAAGCGTCACGCTCGCGAGGTGATGTTCTGGCCGGGTATGTCACGTGACGTGGAGGAGATGGTGCGCCGGTGTCACGCATGCGCCGAGCGCGCGCACCGTCCTACTCGGGAGCCGCTTATGCCGCATCACATACCGCCCTTGCCGTGGGCCAAAGTGGGCTCAGACATATTTCAGCACGCAGGAAAGTATTTTTTAATACTAGTTGATTACTTCTCTAATTTCATAGAAGTTAATCCGTTAACAAATATAGGTACGAAGGCGATAGTGACCGCTATGCGAGATCAGTTTGCGAGACACGGGATCCCTCAGGAGTTGGTGTCTGATAATGGTCCGGCTTACGCATCAAAAGAGTTTAATACATTTTGTTCTACGTGGGGCATCGAGCACATTACTAGTTCGCCAAACTATGCTCAGTCAAATGGGCAAAGTGAAAGGAGTGTTCAAATAATAAAAAATATTTTGATAAAGTCCATAAACTCGGGGACAGACTTCTACTTAGGACTTTTAAACTATCGAGTTACGCCACGTAAAGGAATCGGGGGCGGCGACTCAACACTAGGTTACCATCGCACGCTGAAAAATTGAAGCCAAGTCGAGATAATGAGATTGACTACAAAGCGATGTTACATAAACAGAAGGCCGATAAGACGTACTATGATAGGCGAGCGAAACCGCTACCAGTATTATTGGCTGGTCAACCAGTACTCGTCACTGACGATGGAAAACGCAAATCAGCACGAATCGTAGGCCGCGCGGCTCAACCTCGCTCCTATTTTGTTGTTGACAACACGGGTAGGCGATACAGGCGGAACCGGCGTCATCTGATTAAGCTATCAACTGATGGCAATGTAACCCCCCCTCAGGATCAGCTGAGTGATGATGAGACTTGGAGTAGTTCCAAAAGCGGTAGCAATGAGAGCCCCGGGACAAGCGATGCGGTTGTCACTCGCAGTCCACGACAAGGCTCACCAATTCAGCGCAACCGTAGACCGGCGGCAATACTAGCACGACAAAAAATTGAAAACTTTTACAAAACCGACAAATAATACTACCTACCAACGTAACTTAAGACAGGTACATAACTAATATGTAAGTTATGTGTCAGATTATTTGCTACTTAATCGTACCTAATATTATATGTAATAAATACTATACCATAGTAAGTAATTATACATATGTAGCGAAGTACCAATATACAATAGCAACAACAATGATGATAGCAATATTTACAAAAATATAACCTCAGAATTTGCTTTTATCCTTACTCAAATCTTGGTCTATCTTTGTGCCAAATTTCTTCCAAATTCGTTCAGCCATTTTATCGTGAAAGTGTTACAAACACACAAACTCACTTTTGCAATTATAATATACCTACGTTAGGATGAGAGACAGCTCTTACTATGTCTAGAATCCAACAATCTAAACAAAGAAAGAAAAGAAAACAACTTCATACTTGTAACGCTCATCGATTAAAAATCGTGCCACTAATACAATTAGTCGCTCCGTGTTACCTCGCCACAAAGCTCTGTAGATCAATTTATAACAATAACGAGCGACAGCCTTACCTAATAATGATTAATTATATCACTCGTCACCTCAATTGTTTTGTGTGAACGAGGCTTTGTAACTAACTATCATTATTATTACGTCGATGTTGTTGTTTTATTACTTTAGGGGGAAAGGCACTAGTGGCGTGCAGTCCATAAAGACAAAAGGCACTGCCTACCCTTTCTAAATCAGATAACTATGTAAAGCTAATATTATTTTATCAATAAATAAAAATTCTTTATTCATAAATCAGTTCCACCTGTCGAGCATCGGTTGTATCATTAGCATCATCGATACAATACCCGTTCGTTCGTACAATTTGACGCAACTTCGCATTGCGATGCACTAGCGCCGCTGAGTGCCTCGGGAGAGACACGAAATATTCGCATCTCAATGTTTATATTTGTGCTCTCGTGGTCATGCAGATTTATTGTGTGTACGTTCCTATACATACGTGGCCCACAATGTAACAAATAACGCACACAACTGTACAGAGTAGTCACTGGCTTTTTACGATTTTTTACTAAACGACGAATTACGAAACTCCGAAGTTTTCCGAACAGAGTCGGTTATGCGACTATTTTAAAAAGTGGCATTATTTCATTGAATTGTCGTTACATAAACAACCATTACTTTTTAGTCGTATTATTTTTATATTTCGAGTATTGCTCCGCCATTGTTTCTTTTGATTTATTTGTTTTGGTTGTGAGCTATGATAGCATGTATTTAAGATTTTATTGTTGATAATAATGTGAAAAATAGATAATATTCACTGTGACAGTTGTTCAGGTGGTGTATGTATAGAGAAAAGAAAAAATGATGCATTTTCTTAACTATATTTCGGTGAAAAACAAAACAAGTGATCGTGAAAAGTAGTCGTACACAGGGTTTGTAATTAATACAAAGAAAAGGTAAAGTCAATCGTAAATTCAATACAAAACAATATGATTCATTTAATTCCCTCACAGGTTGCATGCTGTGTAGGTAGGTATAGCAATCGGTTATTCTGTTTTTTGTTGCCTTATTTTTGTAATTTCTGCCTACTCTGTGCACTCTGAAAGGCACTGATCGTTTTTATCCTGGATTAACACATAAGATACTGTAGGGGTTTCAGGTGCAGGGTGGAGATGCCGAGAAATAAGAAACAACGTTTTTGGAGCCGACTTCTCTTAAATTCATATTCTTGAAGACTTCAATACATTGTTCACAGTTTTACACTGATTCACAGAGCTCTTTACGGCGCGGCGGGCGGAAGAAGACTGACTTGCCGTTATTTTTTTCTATTTTTTTTTATTTGGCATCTCGCAGTTGACCTTGAGAGGCCGTAACTGCTTAACCGGGCTTTCCTGTGGATGCATTTTGATGAAAATGAAATCCTCCAGCCAGGGCGTAAAAACTTACTTAACTAAAGCAACTGCACGGTGAGGGCACCCCCTGTGGGGTACGGGCCTCGGCTGAAGGCGTCACTGGTGGGGAAGGGCAGCAAGTGGGGACAAGCTGGATCAAATAATTTTCATTATTATTAAATCTTGGGGAATTTAACTCTACTGGCTCAGCTGCGGCGCGGGCTGGCACTTCTACAAGCAAGGGACGGTCGGGGGACTAGCCGTCCGTAGGCGGCTATACACCATGAAAATTTAATGGTTGTTTTCCCGCAGCGAAATGGTTTTGTCTTGGTAATACAATCGTTTTATAAACAAATAAAATATTAGAAACAAAAAAATGGCAGATTAACCATTGTGAAAAATCACCACATGCGAGGGTTTATTTTGCTCATTTATGCATCGCTGTTCCCTTAGTCGGCGGTGCGTACGATTCGAGTATCTACCAGTTACCTCTAGTGTTACTATTGAGTAGTGTTTTATCGAATTGATGATTTTTTTTTATTATTATAACTAAAAATTTTTTTTTTTTACTTTTACTCTATGCTTCGAAAGTACTCGTTATGGCAAGTTGTTCTGCCGCAGAAAAACAACTATTTAAATTTCACGTATTTATAGCGTCCGACGCAATTTGGTTATGCTTACGTTTCACACATCATTTACTCATCAAACTATGTCGGTCTATTTATTTTTATATCTAATAATAAATCACTATTAAAAAACATTTATTGCCTACTTATTTATACTTATTATTATTATTATTATAGCCTCTTTATTTCCATAATTAATAATTTATAAAATAAATATAAGATTACTATTACAATAAATGTGCATGCATAAAATAACAAAATTACTACAGTTTATATCATGATTATTGAGTTACAGTAGCATAACAAATAATTTCTGAATTAATAAAATCATTTCTTTCCTTTTATAAGGATTTCTAAAATATTAAATAAATTCAATTTTCAAAACAATTTACTATTTCATTATGGACCCCTCAACGGGTGAAGGCCTCCTCCGTTTTGCTCCACGTTTGTCTGTCCTTTGCCTTTGTGATCCAATTTTCACCGGCTTTTCTTATTATTTCATCAACCCATTTTTCTTTCGGTCTACCTCTTTTCCTTTTGTTTGTTGGTCCTTGCCAGGTAGTTACTCTCTGTGACCATTTTACGTTGTCCATACGTGCAATATGACCCGCCCAATTCCATTTTAGTTTTTGAGAATGTTCCAAAGCATCTATTATTTTTGTTATTTTTCTTATTTCTGTGTTTCTTTTCCTATGTTTTCTTTGTATATTTAGTATGCTCCTTTCCATCGCTCTCTGGCATATTTGTATTCTGTTTTTAGTATTGTTATTGTATATCCACGTTTGGCAGCCATAGGTAAGACAGGGTAATAGGCATGAGTCCATTATCTTTTTCTTGAGATGTATAGGGAGTTTAGATTTTAGGGTTTCTTTATTGCTCCAGAATTTATTCCAGGTTATGTTAACTCGTCTTTTAACCTCATCTTCGTGTCTTGTCTTAGAGAAAGATATTTGTTGTCCTAGGTAAACATAGCTTTGAACGTATTCTAATGTATTATTATTGGCCCGTATTGGTATAATATGGTGGTTCGTCATGACTTTAGTCTTGGTAGCATTTAGTTCTAGGCCGATCTTGTTGCTTACGTCATTTAGCTCATTAATCATTTCCTGTAATTGAGATGCTGTTTCAGAGAAGAGTATGATGTCATCCGCAAATCGGAGATTACTGAGGAGTTGCCCATTTATATTAATTCCCTTCTTTTCCCAGTTCAGAGTTTTCATTATGCTTTGAAGCACTGCAATAAAAATTCTAGGTGACAAGGGGTCACCCTGCCTAACGCCTCTACAAATGTTTATTTCAGGGCCTTGTCTCTCTAATTTTACACGGCTTTTGCTTTTGTCGTAGATGTCCTTTATGAGATCTATAGTCTCGGATGGTACTTCGCACTCATGTAGAGCTTTCCACATGCTCTTATGTGATATAGAGTCGAAGGCTTTAGCGTAGTCAATAAATGCCAGGTAGAGTGGTCTATTGTGCTCTGAATATTTCTCTATGATCAAATTTAAAGTGTGGATGTGATCTGTTGTTGAGAAGTTTTTCCTGAAACCTGCTTGTTCCGGCGGTTGAAACTTCTCTATGAGCACTGCTAAACGATCCTCTAGACATGAAGCAAATAGTTTGTACATATTTGGTTGTAGGCTTATTGGTCGGTAGTTTCCAATATCGGCAGGGTCTCCTTTCTTGTATAGTAAAATTATGTCCGATTGCGCCCATTCTTTCGGTATCGCTCTGTCATTTAGAATCTTATTAAATAAGGTTGTTAGGTATGGTGCTAGTATAGTTTTCCCCAATTTCAGTGCTTCGTTTGGGATTTCATCTGGCCCGTTGCTTTTGCCGGATTTTAGAGATTCGATTTTCTTTATTACTTCATAAGTAGAGAATCTATCTAAAGTAGTAATTATTATCTGATGAGGTTTGCTGTGGTTCCAAATACAATCGTTACATGATTCCTACTGGATTATTTAGAAACAGTATTCTTAACAGATACTTTTTATCTCTGGAGTCCGTTCCCGTGGTATAATGTAAGACTTAAACGCGGGCGAAGCCGCTGGCAAGAGCAAGTATGTAATTTTTTTTTTAATCTGGTGGGTCCTGCACCCTAATTGCGTAATCTGGTGGGTCCGGCACCCTAATTGCGTTATCTGGTGGGTCCTGCACCCTAATTGCGTAATCTGAATCATTTTGAAGGATATTGCTATTTAATTGCTTCATATGTTAAAAAATGTGCTCAATAACGTAAATAACGCAATTAATGTTTTTAAACCGACAAAATGAAAACCATTCTTTAGTGTGTTACGCAATTTTCTCCTCTAGGTTAGATTCCTTCAAACAAATTTTACCATCATCATCATCTGCCGAGCCTTTTCCCAACTATGTTGGGGTCGGCTTCCAGTCTAACCAGATGCAGCTGAATACCAGTGTTTTACATGGAGCGACTGCCTATCTGACCTCCACAACCCAGTTACTGGGTAACACGATACCCCTTGGAAAGACTGGTTGTCAGACTTTCGGGCTTCTGACGACCCGTAACGACTGTCAAAGATCTACAAATGACAGCCGGGACCAACGGCTTAACGTGCTTTCCGGGGCACGGAGAGGTCTTGGTATGTTAAGATGGTCACCCATCCACGGACCAACCACGGCAAGCTTAGCTTAACCTGATTGATCGATCCGTACGGCTAATATTACTTAGCCACAAGCCCCTCAAACAAATTTTACCAATCAGACTCAAATTCAGACTCCGGCTTCTACTGAGAAATTACAGACAGAAAAATCTAATAACGGTTTGCCTGACTTGGGAATCTAACCCAAGACCTGCTCTAATGCTCAGCAGTATCACTTGCGACTTACAAGTTGTTGGTTATAAGTTCGAACCCTTACAAGCCCTTGACGTTGTGTAAATTATGTCTTCAGTACTGTTTTCAAAGACAACATGGTAAAGAAACGGGCATGTTCTAGAAACAGAAATTTGAGGCATGTGACATCTACCAAACCGCACTGGGCCCGCGTGGTAGATTAATGGCTCACTTCCTCTCATCGAGAGGAGGTCGGTGACTCAGCAGTGGAAACATTATAGGCCGATCACTTGCGACTACTAAGTACTACCAGGCTAACGATTCAGTTATTAAGAGGAATCTAGTCGCGGGCTCGAACTCACTGACGGGCCTGGCTAAAGCACGCTGTCTCACCAGGCATCGTGTCCGACAGAGATAGTATCAGTAATGAGTAGTTAGTCGAAAGTCTACACGCGCAACGTTATTTAGTGAGATGCAGGATCATTTATAGTAAAAAAGGCGGGTAAAAATTAAGAATGGTCTTGCGAAGATCGTGTTTTATGAAAAAACCACTGCATAAATCACTGACCAGTTAAGTGAGCTTTATCGGTACCGATTTGGTTTTGGAGATTTTTCACTATTATTACTTATACCCGCCCAAAGTTAGGTTAAATTAGCAAGAAAAACGAATCTTTGTTGGCTCCTAACTTTTTAATGGCTTTTTATTTTAGTATTCTGTTTCCGTACAGACAATATTAATAATGAGACAAAACCATACCGTGATTAATACAATTTTTGATGTACATTGTCAAGCAGTGGAGTTATACACTCCCGAAGTTTGTATGGGAAAAATGTGGACTAGATTCACCTTAACTTTAGATAGTCAATAACAAAATCAATTAGCAATAAATAACACAAAGTGACTTTTTATCGGTATCATATAACTACAATAAACTAGTGGTCGCCCGGTAGTCAAAATTCGACCTTAATTCATTTAAAACTTAATATATTTCTAATACATTATTATTTAACATAATTTTTAGTTTATTATGCGAAACTTGAATACCGTTTGTTCACTTATAACTGAATGGATTCCAATAGCTTTTTACACCATGTTATATTTTTTCCCAAAAAAGTTTGGCAAGTGTAATGGAAAATATTATCACCAGTTAATTACAAATACAATACAATCGCCGTACGGTTAGGTACCTACTGCCTAATTATTATCAATGAGCACAATACAACGCTGGAAGCGCGGGCTTTGTTTATGTAGACAACCAGGTAACATAACAAGCTTATAACTTTGTGATTTTTCTTGATACAGTTTTGACATTTTGTACATAGATTCTTTACATAAAAGTACTAGACACGTGTTTCAGGTATCGCATACACTAAAATTAGGGTTGTATAAAAATATTAGGTTTCGGCACTCCTTCTCCATAATAAACTTTAACTGTACCTATCAAACTTCGCACTCCTCCGTAATTTTCCACGTCATTTTCCTAAAAACGTGTACAAAGTTTTAGCTTCACATTTTAATATAACTACAATAAATAACAAAATAGACAACACATTATTTACTCTAAAAATTGTTACATTCGTGAAACTCGAAGCTACGTCCCGAGTTTGTCCGTTTGTTCCGGGTTCCAAACAAAAACAGCGAAGCGGATGTTGACAGAATTAACTGTGTTGGGAACTGCAGGTCTAAAATAAAATATAAAATGTATTGCAGTAGGTACGTGAAGTAGAAATGTTTGCGTCATTGTATCAGCACAGACAATAAGCATAGGCAGCATTATTAGCGTATAAAATTCCAATTGCTGGGATACAGGCCTCCTCTCTGTGAGAGGGAGTGGGCCGTAATCCACAACGGCCCAGTGCGGGATGGTAGTTGTGACGTGTTTGAATTTTTGGTTCTAGGCCGGATTCCTCATGATGATTTCTTTTTACACAAAGTAAAGCGCCTAAGTCAGTAAGCATCTAGTGCTAATGCTGGTCGTAGGCTTATCGTTTTTCAATGCATACTGCCAAACGTTCTACACTTGCAACTTGTGGGCGAAATATACGCAAAAAGCCTGCAACGTCTTGCGCTTACAGTACAATTATGGATTTAGGCTGTTGATGGGGCTTCCGCGCTTCTGCAGCGCTTCGTAGCTAATCGCAGCAGCCCATCTTTATGATTTTAATTGAATTATGAGGAAGAGAACAGCGCCAATAATGGGTTGGTTGCACGAAAGTGTCAACAGCATTCTAAAAACATTATTAAACAAAATAGACAGTCCAAGGCAATGGGTACACTGGCACGTCCCGACGTGTGCTGGGCCACGTAATTTATAGGGAGGCCTATATCTAGCAGTTGAGGCTTTTTAGTCTGATATGATGATGATGAGCTCTATAAACCGAGCGATTAGGGAGTTTATTTACTAACGTTGCTTTTAGCGACAGTTAAACTATAAATTTATGGGAGTTTAAACGTATCTTTACTCTAAGAATCGTTTGTAAATTTAATGGTCAGCAACAGATATTTTTGACCAACATTTCACTCAGAACATTTGTGAACAAATCCGACTGTATTCACAGCTAAATATCTACATACTCCCCTATTTTCATTCATAAGCTTAGGACACAATATCACGCATAACTCCTTGGGATTTCAGGGAGAGGGAGCTTAACTATGCAAAATAAGTTCGTCGGACTAGGGCAGTAGGTAGCCTTTGAAGGAATATTCACGTTCAGTGGTGCATAAAATCACTTTATGCTCGATTTATGTTATGTGGGCAGGTGGGTACCGAGGACGACATCATGATACATGATCAACGGTATAACTTCAGAGATTTGTATGCAATGTTAAGTATTTACATATATCTGGACCCTTTTTTTCTGGTGTTGTGAGAAATAGAATAGTTAGATTATTTATGAACCTCTGTTATTGTATTAATTAGTGTTAGAATAACTGAGCTGTTGAGCTGTGAAGTTCAGATAGACGGCCGCTCTATGTAAAATATTGGTACCTATATTCAGCTACATCAAGTTAGACTAAAAACTCATTAGCTCCCACGATTAGGGAACGATAGACAAGTACTCACGGTGCAATCAATTAACCCCAGCTATATCATCATCTACCCAGCCATGTCCCAGCTATGTTGGGGTCAGCTTCGATTCTAACTTAATGCAGCGGGATTTCAGTAGTTTATATGGGACGACTGCTTGTCTGACTTCCACAACCCAGTCATTGAGTAATACCATACCCTTTGGTAAGACTGTTTGTCAGACTTTCGGGCTTATGACGACCCGTAACGACTGCTAAAGATGCGCGAACGACAGCCGGGACTAACGGCTTGACGTACTTACCGAGGAACGGGGGTCTTGGTATTTAAAGATGGTCACCCATCCACTGACCAACCGCGGCAAGCGTAGCTTAACCTGATCGAGCTACCCGTGTGGCTGTTATAATTTACTCAGACGCTCCTCCCAAATAAGCTATATGTAAAAAGCCAGCCCACTGGCTGCCTTGTCGCAGTATGATATGAAAAACGATTCGATACCGAGGAAACACAATTTGTCAATGAGAGAATGGGTTGTCACCATCCTCAACTGTAGGTACACTTGTACCCTTAAAATTCATCATCATCATCATTATTTCAGCCAAAAGACGTCCACTGCTGGACATAATCTAAGCTCCGCCCCTTCGACCGGTTCTGTGAACCGAAAACTGCTAACACACAAACCTACAACTCCAACCGGGACAAATCTCCAACAAAATACAAAACGTAACTCCACCTATCTGAGGCAATAAATTGTATCCAGGACCCGTTTGTTACTCCATATCTTCGACCAAACGGCTTGTTTAGGTACAAATTGAAAAATATCGACGGCACTGTCGCCGCAGATTTCAAATTGTCCAACATTTGGCCCAATCCACAGAGCATGGAATCACCGCACCGGGAGAGACGAATGATATACCGGGTAAGTTTTTATCCAGTGCGCAAACTGTAACCATGAATTCAGCATATCATTCTAGACCTCCAAGCGTAGAAATTTTTCGTCGGTTATTAAAAAAAAAAACAGATGTTCCATACATTTTGACCGTGTAGGTATTGGACTTTTCTATGAAACAGCTGATTTTGTTTCGAAATGGTTATTATTTTTTAACCAAGTAGCATACCAATCAATTATTGTATTTTTACGAGCTCATTTCAACTTACAATGCCTTTAAAATAACATCAGCTCTAAAAAACTCAAAACGTCGTAGAAAAAGCACGCATAAAATATTCCGTTTGTTAACTTTAGCAATGTGTTATTTCAAATAAAAATATTAGGTGTTGAAATGGTTACAGGCATCCCACCTAACTTTATGAAACCCAAATCATAAAGTAACGGACTGGATTATAAATAAAAGTTAGAAACACTAAAAGCTTTTATAACAGTATTTTGATAATGTTTTGTTTAAACTGTTTCGCGTTATAATAACAATTTATATTTTTACTAGCTTCTGCACACGGCTTCGCTAGAATGAAGGTCGGGAATTATCCCTCGAGAACTACGGGTACCAAAAATGAGGTTAAATGAGATCAGGTCATGGTCTGCCTGTAGGTTAAAGTTCATAGAAATTCGTTCAGTCGTTAGGGATGAAAAGCAACAGACAGACAGAGCCAATTTCACATTTGTTATTTTACTCCAACTCCGAATGCAACGTCATTTACACTGTCTTTAAAACACCTAAACTTTATTTTGACATCATTAACGGCTATAGGACTCTCGAAAACCATTACTAAAACATTTGTCATTTTTGCAGCCGCCATTTTGAATTTTTATTCTGACCGAGTCAGGTTCAGGTCCCTCGAAAACGTGAAAAATTATACCCATGATGAAAAATTTGAGGCATAACGCTTTAAGATTTTTACAATTTTCGTTTCGTGACGATTTCTACAAGCTTAAACCTACAGCGTAGTAAATGTCATTCACAATATTTACAAAAAACTCTTCAACAGAAAAAGCACGAAGTCTAAACAAAAACCAACTTGAATGCAGAAGCTAAAACCAATAGTAGCGTCAACTGGCTCCTCGTTATGAATCGCGTGAACGTTTTTCATTTCTATTTCTAAAAGCGGGAACTACAATCAGAGTTCATGCCAACTACGGTTTGCGTTTTAACTAGACAGTATACGTCACTTATATGTTTACGTTTTGAAGGTTTTTGACGCGGTGAGGAGCAAAATAAGTGATTTATTAGCTATCTTGGGTCATGCTCGTGGCTAAATAGTCAATCCATCAGGTTATGCTAAGCTTGCCAGGGTTGGTCTGTGGATGGGTGACCATCTTTACATACCGAGAATCCTCTGTGCCTCTGAAAGCACGTTAAGCCGTTGGTCCGGGCTGTCATTCGTGGATCTGACAGTCGTTACGGGTCGTCAGAAGCCCGAAAGTCTGACAACCAGTCTTACCAAGGGGTATCGTGTTACCCAGTAACTCGGTTGTGGAGGTCAGGAAGGCAGTCACTCTATGTAAAATACTGGTATTCAGCTGCATCCGATTAGATTCAATCATCATCGTCAGCATCATATCATTTTGTTGTATCATGATTTATTTGTCAAGGTTCAAAGTTTTGATGGTTTTTGACGCGTTGAGGAGCAAAAATCTTACGTGATTTATTAGCTATCTTGGTTCATGCTCCAGAGTTGGTTAAATCATCATCATCATATTGGGGGGTGAAAGGCTATTTGTTTGAAGCGATATCATGATTAGCTTTAGTTGCGTTTTACCGAAACCGTGTATGTCACTTTTAGGTTTAATGTTTTGAAGGTTTTTGACGCGGTTTTAGCTACAAGCCATGATGCGATTTCGAACTTATATTTATATGTATTTTAACGAACTCATATACCAATTTCCATCCGTATTTAACCCCTTTAGGGGATGGTGCGGGTTGTTGGAAAGCTATACCGTGGCCCCTGGCACAAACGCAACTGACGGAACACGGGTCGGTTTTAGTCAGTAAAAGTCTGACACGCCCTCCCGCTCCACCCAGAGCGGGAGAAGTTATTTGATCATTTCTCACCCAAAAAATAAGGTGACGAATTTACAAAAATCCTTCCGTACTGCTCTCGTTCGTCATATACGGTAGTTTTGTGCAAAATTGCATGCTTCTAGATCTTCGTGCTTTATACTCAGCAATTGAGGCGGTATATTGTTTGTCAGTAAGTAGTTGAAATCGAAATTTTAACAAGTAGCTCTTACGGTAGTGCTCAAGGGATTTCAAGCACTGTTAGTATACTATTATGAACTATGCTACAATTTCGCTAATCAAGAAAGCATAGGTAGGTATTTTATGTATCGATGACGTAAACGTTTGCCTTTTTAATCTATTTGATAAATGAAATATGATTTTATTTCTGTGAGTAGCTTTGTACAAACAATTTTACACGTCAATTATATTTTTATAAAACTAGATGAGGTCGGCGTTTCCTCTCCAACTACTCTAAGGAGAAAGGTCGAAACAAACTCAGAGCTTACAGTCTGTTTTAAAGTTCAGACATAATTTGATGTATCTGTCAAAGAATGACTGTCGTGATTTGCTGGCACACAGCTTGTCTTCCAATAAAACACAATGCAGGAGAGATTACATTTGGATAGCACACCACAGAGTAACTGTATCATCTGAATACCGGAGAAGCCACAGGATCTAAGGTATGTAACGGTAAACCGCTGTTCGGCGCTGTGGGGTAGTGGTTAGGCCCCGCTGGACTCCGCAAGGCACGGTGCGGTGGGCCAGTCGTAATGCCGGCAGCCGCAACCCCGATGAGCACTGCGGTTCACCGGGCCCTTCTGTGTTATGAATGTTCCTTCTCGCCCCATTGGCCTGGCAATGATAAGAACAGATGATATAGACCATAGTTCAAACGTTTTTTTAAGGTAAAGAATGTATTCTTTTATTGTGTCTAGAGCTAGATTCTCTGATGATTAGTTTTACAAATTAATTTATGATAAAACGTTTAACTAACTTGAAAAAGTTTAGTTTTAGTCTAGTTTTAGTTACAGCCAATCAATCTTTTTTTTTGGGTGGGAAATCATCAAATAACTTCTCCCGCTCTGGGTGGAGCAGGAGGGCGTGTCAGACTTTTACTAACTAAAACCCACCCGTGTTCCCTCAGTTGCCTGTGTGCCAGGAGCCGCGGTATTTCTTTCGAACAACCCGCACCCCTGCCAGGCATCGGTCCTTCCGGGCCCCATCAGTTGGTGCTGAGGCGCAGGTGGAACACAACGCGCCGACAACCCGAGCTTGGTCCTTACCGGACAGCGAGCTACCCATTACTCGCCGCCTGCAAGCCGGCGCCTACGGTGGCCGGGAAGCCTGGGATTCCCGACGCCCAGGGCGTCTCCTGCGACGGCTAGGGCCGTAAGAGCGCATGTACTGCCTCTCCCTCACGTGCGCCGCCTCCCCCTAGTTGTCTTCTTGAGTCATCTTGAGTCGGCCTAGCGTAGTGTGGATTTTCATTAGAACAAGTAATAACAGGCCCCAGGTCGATCGATCAGGTTAAGCTACGCTTGTCGGGGTTTGTCCGTTGAAGGGATCTTGATCTTCATCCTGTACGGGTTGGTAGATGTGTGACATTCCGTCTTTTTGATTTCAGGACATGCCGGTTTCCTCACCACTCAGTTAATCACCACGGCTCTCAAAACAGTGAAACAAATTCACTGTTTTGAAAAGACCATTTCAGACACCAATCCACATGGTCTTCACATGATCTGACCAAGATTATGTCTGGGCTTTAAAAGAGACTGAGACCTCTGCGTTTGTTTCGGCCTTTCTTCTCAGAGCAGTCAGATAGGAGACGCCGACCACATCTAGTTTAAAAAAATATGATTCACGTGTAAAAGTGTTTGTACAAACCTACTTACAGAAATAAAATCATTTATCATTATCGTTTGAGAGAAGCGGTTATGAAATAATATACACAAAGTTAAGCACTTGTCTGGGTTTGAACCGAAGTCCTACAACTCGAAAGTCGTGGCCACTTGGCCACCACTGGTCCGCATAAAACACTGTTAAAAACTATTTCCACTCCAGTTAAAATATACGCTACAAGTGAAATACATATGTAAGACTTAAACACACTGAAACCCATCTACAAAAGGAGGAACAAAACGAAAAAAGCATTTCAAAAATATACACGCATGCGGTTTTGTATTTTTTTTGTTCTAAAAATATTTTGTAGGGCTCAAATGCTATCTGCATTTTCACAGGTATTCGCGATGTGTTCCTTTTAAAAAGGCGGCGCGGTTTAGAAATACCGGTAAGAGGATTTAGAATGCAATTTCGCGCATGCGGTGTAATAATTCTAGCCTGAATTATGAAAGTTGCCGAGTTTTCCACAGCTTAGTGTTTTAGCGTAAACTAGGGTAAGCCAATTTTGCCTTGGATATGGAAGCTTAGAAATTATAACTTGGAAGTATGCTGTAATAACTACATACGAATTGGTTTCTTTCTGTCCATGTTTTGGCCATTGTCAAAGTCATAGCATTTATTTCAGAGGGCACTTTTGAAAGTATTAAAACAGAACTGATTCTAGTCGCCCAAAAAATTCACCTTTTACTCTTTTAAACTGTTTTGAAATATTTGTATAGATTCATTATATTTATGTGACGATGATGCACCTAGAATAAAATTATAAAACCACAATAGTTAAAAATAATTAAAAATGCAGCAATGACAGATAAATTAATAAAATGATAGATATTTGTAGTCATACATGGTGCAAACATTTTAAAAGTCAGTACGCTTTTCATAAAAATGAAAAAAAAAGTTTTCATTGCGAATTAGGCGCGATCGAATTTTTGGCCATTATATCAAGATAAACAGAACATTTTGGTTGCTATGTGATTTTAATTCGACTTGCATGATTTGATCAACACGTATGAATTTAATAAAAGCTTGTAAAAAGAATTTGATTGCTATAATTAAGCTATTGCAGGTTGTTAACCCAGGATCCATCTCAATATAGAAAAAAAGCCTTGTTTTTATATTATCAATGACAGATGGATCATAATATATTATATGACAAACTCGGTGTCTGTTCATAGTCATACGTACCTATGCTCGCTAAACTCCTGGCCACATCCAAAGTGGCGGATAGCCAAATCAGAACTCAAACAAATATCTTTTATAGGAACATATTTTCGGATAAGCCTACTTACCAAAATTGTTTGTATTTATGCTACACTGCACAAAAGACCCTAAACACTATTAATGTTAGTTTTGATTTTTAATTTCCTATACCTATTATCTCTACTTAAGCCGAAAGTTTGACAACCGGTCTTACTAACGGCCAAATATATTTGGTAAGTTGTCACAAATAGTTTTGTAAATATGTGAGCACCATGTGGTGCTCATATATTTACAAACATTGGAAAAGTAAGTAGGTATACGATTTTGAAATCTCAAAAAGGCTGGTTGCAACTTCCCGTGACCCAAGGGTTGGTTTGTACCTTGGCCAGCGGCTAAGCATTGCCATACAACGTGGTAATGCTGCCAGTCTCTTGGGAACATTACCAGTCGACAGCGATGCGGATGAATTTTTTGATGCCATTTTTTAAGTTGTGAATAGGTTTAATTAAGTTAGTTTTTATTCGATAGATTTTATTAAATGATTATTTGCGCACTTTCATTTATAATGTGTCGTTATCAAAAAAGTATACGATTTTCCTATAATATTAACAATTTCAAATAAATCAAATACAGTTTCTCTGCCTATCTGACCATCTAATCCATAACCCAGCTACTGGGTAATACGATGCCCCTTTACAAGGGGTATCGTATAAGTTTGACAACTAGTCCAACAACCAGTCTTACTAAGGGTCTCTAGTAAGACATAAATATGCATTGTTTTGATCCCAAGGATGATGAAATTTCGAATTGGTTTGTGGTAGGTACTATAACCGTGTGGTGGTTCCGTGTGGTGCCGGACGCAAAAGAATAGCACCATCCCATTTCTTCCCGTGTGTGTCGTAGAAGGCGACTAAGGGACAAACTAGAGAATGGGCAGCAGCGTTCTCTATGCATTTTACCACCATACTGCGATCGCCAACCCGCCTGCCAAATGTGCAGATTATTACAAAACCCCCCTTTTGGGAGAGGCCTATGTCCAGCAGTGGACGTCTTTCGGCTGAAATGATGAAGTACTATAACCAAAAAGTGAAAAATAAAAAAAAAACAACAAAACAACAACTAACTTCCGGAAAAACACTACAAAGTGAATAATAACTTTAATTTCGGAAGGCAGTGACAAAAAATTTAAATCCAGATCCAAAGTCACCGACTTCCGAATATAAAATTAGTTTTCACTTTGTAGTATTTTTCCGGAAGTCGGTTGTACCTGAATCGATTTTTATAATTTAATGTGACACTGATTAAATTGTAGATAGTTTACCTTTACAAGCGCATCATATGTATGTATTCGGGTATTTCTTACAAAACAATAGCCCCAATTATTTGTACCAAACATTACAATACGAACTATAACGTGCACGTAATAAATCACAATTTTCAATTTAACTTATGCTACCAAACAAAATGTTCGGGAACGAGCTTTTTCACCATATTTTTAGATTTACATTTCAATTAAAGCACCATTCCAAATAATACTTCAACTTGAACTAAATAAAGTTCAAAATACATTAGTAGCTGCTCAGAATTACGTAATACTTTTGATGGTACTTTCACACGAGCTATGTGATTCGATTTTTGCTAAGTACCTTACAAGTATTATATTTTAATGTGAAGGGGCATTCGCGTGTATTTCCGTAAAGCAGGCTGTACACTCGTAGAGTGAAAAAGAAAGAAAGCTGATATAAAAAAAAAACCGACCAAGTACCGTTCCGTACCACCGTACAATATTTAACACAACATGTAAAAAACACGTTTCTTGTATGGCGACCCCCTTTAGTTTTTAATTTAATTTAATTTTTGTATTTGGTATAGGGGCAATATAAATACACACCCTGTAAAAATTTCTACTCTCTACCTATTACGACTTATGAGATACAGCCCGTTGACAGACAGACGGACAAATAGAGTTCCGTTGGCAGCCTTTGGATACGGAACCCTCAAAATGCGAGTTTTGTCGAATAATTACCTAGAACTGCTTAAATGTCATCAAGCAGAGCCCGTGCTTTGGCAGTCTGAACACAAAGACATTAAAACAAAAATGATGTGTATGACTCTTGGATGAGAATAATTACAATTGTGGACATTCTATTCAAGTGACGACAGCGCCAACTTCGATGTCCATTCTTGATGCAAGAACGTAACTGCGAATGAATGTAACAGTGAACGTAGCGTGGCGTATTATTCGCGCTGAGTTCTTGCGCGAATCGCAGCCGCGATTCGCAGGTGAGTGTAAAGCCCGCTTAACACATTTTGCTGAAAAGTTCGTGTAGTGGGAATAAGCGTGAGTAATTTGGAAAAAAATATAATGTAACATGGTTTGTACTTTCAGTTTGTAAATTAAATAGTTCTGCTATTTTTATTCAACTTTAAGAACCCTATTCGTTTTCATTTTGTTTCGTAGTCAACTGAATTTCTTTTTATTCTGTCAGAAACACTTAAATATTTAAATACCTATCTATTTCTTTAAACAAATCTATTAAATTAACACAAAGAAAATTTAAACGAAAACAAAAGAAACTTTTTAAACGGTCGTCGCCACAATCTAATTTGAGCAATAAAATAATTAAAAGATGTATAAAAACTTCTCAAGTTTTGTACGCAAAACAGTTTAAAGTTTTAATTCGAGAATTTGTTTAAAACTTACCTCAATGCACACCACAATTATATACCACAGAATAGAGAGATACAGAAGGCCAACTCGACACAGAATTTTATCTAAATCGAAGCGTTAGTGAGGATTGAAGCGTTCCGATCTACCGATACTGGCTCAAAATTCATCGAAATGCCAACCGACGGTAAAGATTTTGATACTTTTTTTTTGTTAGTGACAATCAGATTTTAATTTCCACGTCTATTCAGTTTTAATGTATATTTATTTTAATGATCTAATGTATTGAACGCATTTTATTTATTTGTGATTTTTATATTGAGCATTTGGTGCCTTAGTAAATAAATAAAATAAAAAGATACAACGAGCGCAATCAAGAGCACGCACACATAGACGCGTACGTACGGTGTTCAGACACACGTCTTCTACGTAAAGCGGGAGCAAGCACATTCATGACTGGCCTTTGTTTGAAGGCGCTCCATCATCGGCAGCTCCAGCTTCAGAATTCGTCTGTAATGTAACCTTTATCTAGTTTGTGGCCTTCTGTATTTATTTAGTTTGTAACAATACTGAGGTTCGTGTAACGATCCCTGCAGACATGACAATGTAGTTGTTTAATTTGTAATTTGGTTTAGAACAAAAGGATTTTCTTTTTTAAGTGGTTCCATCGGGGACTCGATTTGAGGACATACAGGGGTCGTGAAAGGTCAACCACAATTTAAAAAGTATTAGACAATTACCTACTTGCAAACTATAATGGAAATCGTTCTTTGCTTGGAGGAATAATCAAAATTAAATCCTGAAAATTATGCTCTGTCTGGGGTAGCTCTTAAACAATGAAAACAGCCTTTACAGCTATTATCAAAGTGGAATTGTAAAGTTAGCACGGATTGTGACATATTATTCACTGCATCATAACACGAGCTGTCAAACTTGCAACCATGACTGATTATTTTAACCTTTGTCAGAAGTCACCTGGAACATAGTGCTGTCATATGGGCTCCGCATGAAGCCAAGTATTCGGTAATGCTGGAACGCGTACAGAACAAGTTCACGCGCCACTTGTATAGGAAACTATGTATATGGGGTATATCCGTTTTACCCGTTGATGTACCCCACTCTGTTTGTGCTCGGTATGGTCGGGTACAACCAACTGAGGGTAAGACGGGAATTCACGCTTGTCTCGTATCTGGTGAGGTTACTTCGTGGCATTGAGCATAACCCAGGAGTACTGCAGCACCTGAATTTATGTGTACCAGACCGCTACGTATGGAGGCGGCGCCGCCCGCCGCTGCTAGCCGTACCGGTTGCCAGGACCAACCTTCTCGCCAAAACACCACTCACCCGCGCAATTCGAGTTATTAACGATCTTCATTTGAAGGTCGATGTATTCACATGCCATTTGAGTGAATTCGCAAAAATACTGTAGTTTATTTTATGTTATAATGTAGATTAGTCTTTATGTTGTTGTTTTTGCTTATTTCTTATATTTTAATATTGTGATTGTTACGTTTTTCATAGTTTTTAATTGTAAGTTAACTTTAAGACCGCGCTATCGCATTAGGTATACACCTGTAATGATAGTTGTAAGGGAGATTTTAATAAATAAATAAATAAAAATAAATAAATAAATAAATAACCATTACCAGAATAGTGGGTTAAGTCGTGTATCTTGTGATGCTTTCCAGCAGTTGAGATGCCAGTGAGTCGGAACCGGGTGCCACTAGTTCACGGTGAATCGGAACCGTTTATGGTGATGTAACCCTAGTGAGTCGGAATGGAGCTGCGTTACGCTCTAGTGCCTCAGACGTGGTACAACACTGAATTGAGTCTGACTGCTGCCGTCGAACAGGAGAGGGTTTCGGGGCTCTGCTTATGGTGGCTGAATGTGCAGTGTGCTGTTGAGTTGTTGATAAGTTGTTGATGAGGCTGAGGTTTATGATCAGAAATGCGCGTCTACTTCATGCCTCAAGTATGAAGCGGACGCGAATTTCTTCCTCAAGATACCCATAGAAGCCGTGGGTACTGGCTGGCTGTGTGACACGCCACTTGTAAGCTTAAAGTGACTTGACGTACTCCTGAACAGATCAGTTTGATTGGCGTATGCCGCATCACAACACAACACGGCTCAGTTATGTGCCAGTGGCTTTAATCATCTTCAAAACAAATCTTCATTTATTATAATAATGGTAAATTACCATTTATTATTAGGTATTATGAACTGATTATGACCTGAAACAAAAATAAGACGCAAAGGAAGTATTTTGGTATAAACTCCACAATAGGTCTAGTATCTGCAGTATTTTACAACCCACTTATTGGGTACTACGATTTCCTTGATTAGATTGATTGTCAGACTTACTCACGTATTTAAAATAACATTTCTAAAACTTAATTCACATCACAAACACAATTAATCAACCCTGCTAAGTGGATACAACTCTTCAACTTAGCTAGAAAATTACAACTTTCAAAGGCACATGTTCCCAAAACTAAGCAACAATGTGTATCGCATGTCGGGGTTAATTTCGTGCAGTTCAAAAGGCGTGTAATTGCCGTACCGTTGCATGATAATGGGCCTATACGAACTAAAGTTGTTAGCGTCTTAGTGTTTTGTGATCTCACTTCGCTTGCTCGAGCTGTTTTAATTAACAGTGAACATTTTTTAATAAGGCCTGGAAAGATGGGACTTGGTGTTGGGTATGATATGGATTACTTAAAATTCGATAAGGGCACTTAATTACGTTAGTTGGCACTCATATACAAAGCGTAATTTTAATCACCGTTAACCTCATAAGGGGTCATTGTACTCATCATTATGAACAACTTTTACTATGGGCCCAAACCTGAAATCGCGAAAATAAAATCGGCTGTTCCTTACATTTTGACAAGTTGCGAACATAAATTTATGGGCATGAGATTGAGATGACAAAAAATTCATCCGGTACCTATAAATAAATAAATAGATGTAAATGAGTTACTAATTTACTTAAGTGAGATCAAACCTATCCTCACGACATTTTCCTCATTCCTACGTAGGAATGAGGAATATGAATCTCGATGGCTATAACAGTAGGTTCTAACCAAACGATAAATAGACCAAAATAGTGGCATAGTAGTAGGGTAGATCAAAGAAACGACGGATGGACTGTGTTAGAAAGGGTGTCACTACTAGAGTTGCTGCAGGGAAATATTCCGAATTATTCCCGTCGTAATATTCGCGAATCATTCGGGAGGTTTGAGTAAAATTCGGTAATATTCCCCGAGAATAATTATTCCAAGGAAAATATATCTAGCTAGAGTTCGACTATTGACCGCTAGTTGGCGACGCAACAACGCGTTATTAAACAAGAGAAGTAAAAGTTGACTTTATTCTACTCATTTTAAAGTCTACTTTCTTTTAAAATCAAACATATTGTTCTCAAAGATTCCAACAATGCATATGTTACAGTCAGCTACTCAATTAGAGATTACCGTTATTGATAATGAGTTATCGATATTTTTAAACTTACAATGCTCTCTTTGTTGTATGCTATATCGGGAAAAATTTAACTCTGTGTGCGGTTTTAGTTTACCCGTAGGAATTAATCCCGTAGTTTAATATCTATCGCATAAGGTAGAAATAAACTCCACAACTGTATCTTTTTATGAATAGAATAGTTTTCAAAATCGGATCATTAGTTTAACATAACAATTCTTAATTATACTTTCTATAATTCGTAAGTATGTATTAGAATATATTTATATAAACACTTGATTCAAAAATAGTAATATTTATTGAATCTAGCTGTTGCTGTATTTTGCTTAAAAATAAAACGGAATGTCGATAAATAAGTAAACGATAGTGGTACATCCCTATAGGAGGAGAAATAGTAATAACCTCGTTACGCAAATACAAATCTATTATGTATCGAGGTACATAGTAAAACGGTAACTATTATATTATTTCAATTGGTTCTATAGGTTCTATTTTTTTGTTCTAGTTGAATACTGCCTATTCTATAAAGGAAAAATACTTTTTGCTACAAAATCGTCGTAAAAAATTACGCAAGTAACCCTACCTACTTATTTTTTTTAAATACATTAGTTGCGTACATCGTAAAGCAAAACACTTTTACGAAGTTAACTAAACTTGTACATAACACATACATAACATCAGCCCGAAATCGGGCCCATTCGAAATTAAACCATACAAAAATAATAAGTATTCACAAGTAGATAACTACTTAAGGTGAACCTAGTCCACATTGTTCCCATACAAACTTCGGGAGTGTATTACTCCACTGTTGGACAATGTACATCAAAAATGAAATATGGTATGGTTTTGTCTCATTATTAATATTGTCTGTACGGAATCAAAATACTAAAATAAAATGCCATTAAAAAGCTAGGAGCCAACAAAGATTCGTTTTTCTTGCTAATTTAACCTAACTTTGAGCGTGTTTAAGTAATAAAAGAAGTGTAAAATTTGAAAAACCAAGTCGGTACCGACAAAGCTCAAATATCTAAAAGTACAGTAAACTTTATTGGTCATTGATTTATGCAGTGGTTTTTTCATAAAACCCGATCTTTCGAAGGACTGTTCTTAATTTATTACGCGCCTGTTGTACTATAAATGATCCTGCATCTCACACAATAATGTTGTGCGTGTAGACTAGCGTCTAACTGCTCATCACTGATATTATCTCTGTCGGACATGATGCCTGGTGAGACAGCGTGCTTTTTAGCCAGGCCCATGAGTGAGTTCGAGCTCGCGACTAGGTTCCCCTTAAAGGGAAATATTCCCGCATAGTAGGTACGTAGGCATCGAAAAATACTTCGTTGATTTTATGAATGAACGGCCGCGGGGCTCGGCGGTTCACGAAGTTGTCCATTGCCTGCTAGATGGCGTTAATTCAAAAACGGCACGCCACAATATCTGATATATGGGGAGTCCCCTCAAGCTACCTACGCATAAATATATTCGTAATTACTGATTCCCAATTATTTAATTCTTATTTCGTAATAAAATGTAGGTTACCTACTTCATCCTTAAAATATTTATTTTACTCTGCATTCTTGCTGCGGTAGTATTCCTTCCAATCGAAATATACTTTGGAATGTTTCCGAATTATTGCGAATTATTCCGAAGTTTTGCAACGCTAGTCACTACGGATATGACGACTAATAAATAGAGAAGTGTGGAAGTAAAAAGACATGTTGCAGCAATACCAAATAAATTGGGATAAGGACAGGAAAATGATGATGAACATAACATCAGGCCTGTTTCCTTGACGGGTTGGGCAGACGTGTAATTATAGTACACGCTCATTTCGCGAGTTACGAGTATGTCTATACTCCATAGGTTTAGGTAGTTCAATAAAGGTAAACAAATCGTATCGGTTTTTTATAGTTGACACTTTCTTGTTTAATTCGTATAATAATAAATTCGTAAAATACGGTGTATCAAAATCATATTTTTTCGATTTATACGATAGTTTCCTCTTTTATTGATAAATATTATACTTTATCATTTATTCTTAAACTACTTTTCCTAGATGTAACTACTTGAGCACGATTTTTTTGTTACATTAATTACAATAATATAATATTTTGTAATCTGCCTATTGTAAAGAGCCCAAAATTACAGGTTCCCTAAACCTTTTAGAAAATATAACGAATTTGTTAAATTGAAAAGTACAACTATGTGTGATGTGGCAACTGAAGTAGCAGATAATTATTACGTTTAGTCGGTTAACCAGACTTTGACAGCGCTCTCAACGATCTTTCAATTCACGATTTTGCGAGTGCGTTTCGATTTTATTAAATTGTTTTTTTGTAGCTAGGAAAATAATTGATGATACAACGGAACGATTTATTATTAATGTGGCAGATAGTTCATCAGATTCTGATTCAGATTCCGAATAGAGCCTATTATTTTATGACTGTAAATAATATGATCTTAACATTTGAAATAAAAGGTTTCGCATCTATGAGTCACGTGTTTTTTTTGTTTACCTTTATTTAACTACCTAAACCTATGGAGTATTAGTCTCATGTAATAGGGGGTGAGCCTATTGCCATCAACCAACCACAAATCCTGACTCCGGGCTGCTTTTCTACTGTTAGTGCTAAGATGCGTTGAAAATCTAATATGCGAAAAAAACCGTCCGTTTTTATGTTTTTATGTCCTTGCGAACGAGGACAAGAGTTCATAATAATTGCATACTTTATTGTAGCAATTTCCCATTTCCCATTTCTTCCCGTGAGTGTTGTAAAATTCGACTAAGGGACTTACTAGAGAATGGGCAGCAGCGTTCTCTATGCATTAGACCACCATACTGCGATCGCCAACCCGCCTGCCAAGTGTGGCAATTATGGCAAATCCCCCCCTTTTGGGGGAGGCTTATGTTCAGCAGTGGACGTTTTTCGGCTGATATGATGGTGATGATGGTAGCTATAGTGCTAGTGGTGGGGGCTTGTGGCTAACTAATAAACAGTCGCACGTGTCGATCGATCAGGTTAAGCTACGCTTGACGCGGTTAGTCCGTGGATAGGTGACCATCTTTAAATACCAAGACGGAAAGCACGCTTAGCTGTTGATCCCGGCTGTCATTTGTGGATCTTTGATGGTCGTTACGGGTCGTCAGAAGCCCGAAAGTCTGACAACCAGTCAAATCAAGGGGTAACGTATTACCCAGTAACTGGGTTATGGACGTCAGATAGGCAGTCGCTCCATGTAAAATACTGGTATTTAGCTGCATCCGGTTAGATTGGAAGCCAACCCCAGCAAAGTTGGGAAAAGGCTAGGCAGATGATGACTTTATGGTAGCTATAGTTGTACACGTTTTTGGGTCAAACCCTAAAAATCCCCGGAGAGATGCGGATTTTAACTCAACTTTGCAATTAATTTGTGTAGACGAGAGTGTTATTATAACTTTAAATTGTTCTCAAATTAGATTTCAGCTAACGCTGTTGACGTTACTTAAAACGAGATTACAGTATAGGGCCGCTAACATGGCACATGGAGTTTAAAAAGTTTGGTTTTATAGCCGAAAAATGTTCACTGCTGGACTTAGGCCTCTTCCAGGCATCGTTCAACCGGTTCGGTTCTTCTCACATCCAGCGAATTCACAAGGTTGTATCGGCCGCAAGAATCTGCTCGATACGCTTCCTGCAAGGTAGACCGATGACCTCATCGGCCTTCCAACGCTACATCTTCCGGCACAAGGTCGCCACTCCAGAATCTTTCGGCCCCATCGGCCATCTGTATGCGAGCAATGTTTCACTGCCACTTAAGTGTGGCCATTCTTCAGTCTATGTCGGTTAAAGTGGGCAAAGTATTATTGGGTTTTTTCATTAGGAATTCCTCAGTACCAGCTCGGAGTCTGGATTTGTGCCCGGTTGACGGCAATAGGCTCACCCCTATTACATAGGACTTATAACTGGTGAAATGTGGGTGTATTTATAGGTCATACCTCTAACTAACCCTTCAGGGATTATGTTATGTTATGTCGCTTACCTTGATTCTTCTCTCCATCTCTTCATTTCTGATCCGATCACATCGAGTAAATCCAATTCTTTCGGCTGAAATGTTGGCTTTATAGAGCATCGTCTGTGTTACTCATACCCATCTCATTCTAAAACTCGATGCACCATCTATCAGATATGACAAAGATCCTGATGGATACGTCTATATAGTTAAATGTATAGGTGTTTTCACTCATCCTCCATAAATGGAGCATCTTCCGACCAGACGGGTGCAGCGTCCGATGGACTCCGACATTGACGCGAAAACTGATTCTAAATCCCTTAGTGGAGAAAACACTTAGATGGTTATAAAAACAATCTGCTGTTTCATAGACAAGTGCAATACCTACGCGGTCAAAATGGATGGAATAGCCAATTAAACAAAATCCAATGTCCCTACCATCTGTATATATGCCAGTAATGCGTTGAATTTTGCTTGCGCGATGCAGGATTTTTGCATGACGTCAGTGTGATGCTTAAAACATGCATGTGGCGTGGTTGGTGCTGCCACGCGCCAAGTAAAAAGAAAGGGTAATTTGAAACGCTTACTGACTTAAACCCCAGGGTATTTTGACTACTATCTCAGGCCAGAGACAAGGGGTTCGCTCGAAAAGGAGCTTTTATCCCCCCAAGATCTTTCGTTGTTCTTTTCGGGGGATACATGTTTATCAGCAAACGTGTCTGTATGGGGGACGTGTGTGCGTGATAAAAGATCCCCTTACCTTTAATGTTTTTCGACCTTTATTATCATCAGTTTTTGTCATCTATATTGGTGGCTTTCAGTTTTTGCAATATAGCCGTTGACATCTTTATTAACATCGTATCGCAAATATCCTACGTGAGATTTTGTATGTTTGGATGTTTAAATGTTTGCTTGTTTGTTACTTAATCACGCAAAGAGAGCTGAATGGATTTTGATGAAACTTGGGACACAGATAGTTTATAACCTGGATTAACCCAAAACATACTTTTTATCCAAGTAGTGCGTTTGTGTGGGAAAATTTTCGACCTCCACACGGGCGAAGCCGCTCGAAAAAACTAGTGATATTATATATGGCTGTCTCGTTGGTCTAGTGGTCACAAGTGCTACTGCTGAGCACGAGGTTCTTGAGTTTTTGAGGTTTAGTACTTCCATCTGGAAATTGTAAGTAGCACCCGCAATAGGCTTGCCCCCTCTTACGTGGGGCTTTAACGTAATTGGCGAAATGTAGGTGTTACTATAGGGTCCAACATTGTCTAACCCTTGGGGGATTCAGGCGTGATGTTATGTTGTATTATGAAATAGCTCCTGCCCGCGACTTCGAACAAGTGAAATTTCGGACCCCGACCCACTGCGTCGTATCCCATCGCCTGCTCGCGCAAAATATACCTATGTGATTTTTTTACGTTGCCCCTTACACTACACTCAACTCGATCAGTCTTCTTCTGACTGGTGCTCTCTTGTCGCGGGTGTACCTCAGGGTGGCGTTCTCTCTCCCCTTCTCTTTTCTATTTTCATTAACTCTGTCACCAGAGTCATCTCTTCCCACTTCCATCTCTATGCCGACGATCTGCAGCTTTACAATCATTTTTCAATGCAAGATGCGGATGCCGCCGTATCTGCTATGAATAGAGACCTGGATTTGATTAGCGAGTGGTCGCGGTCTTTTGGACTGCTGATCAACCCTAACAAATCCCAGGCCATAATTATCGGTGGCAGGTTTATGCGGAACAGGGTTGGTGTTGCGTCGCTGTCTCCGCTCTGTATGAATGGAGTTCAGATAGAATACGCAAAAACGGTAAAAAATCTGGGGGTAACCATGCTTATCGTGGACTGCCCATGTTGCTCAAGTCAGTCGCAAAGTACACTACACGTTCCATTCGTTAAAATGCCTCCAGAGCTTCCTGCCCTTGAACACCAAAATCTGATTGCTCAGACTCTCATACAGCCCATCATTGACTACGCTGATGCCTGTTATTTGGATGCCACCGAGGAGCTTTTAAATAAACTTGAGCGTTTGCAAAATATCTGCATCCGTTTTGTTTTTAAACTTAATAAATACGATCACGTTTCTAACTTTCGCAAGATCCTCAAGTGGCTCCCTATTCGACTTCGCAGAAACTCTCGGATATTGTGTTTGCTATTTAACATTCTTCACAACCCTAAAACCCCATCCTATCTACGGGATCGCTTCTCCTACGCCCGTCCTTTTGATGCGCCTTGCAGGTCGCATCTTAGAAATCTCCTCAAGGCCCCTCCCCACTCAACTGACTTCTACTCCTACTCCTTCACTGTGCACGCGGTCCGGCTATGGAATTCACTTCCGCCTGACATTAGGGATTGCCAAACTGTAGTTGTATTCAAAAGGAGAGTGAAAGAACACTATCTCTCCACTTTATCATAATTGCTTATGTATTTATTAATTAAATTACATTTTATTTCTATATATTTTGGTGATATTTATTTTACAAGTATGTATGTAAGTATGTATGTTTGTATGTATGTATAATCTCATATTATGTGTGTATATTTAAATTAGAGTTTATGTTGTAATTTTATGTTTTCCCTTGTACTGTTATTACACGCGTTGTCTACATCTCTGTTATCTTCTCTCCTATCGCAGGTGTGCTGGAAGAGATTTGTGTAGAAATAAGCATTACCTATGTACGTATTTTTCTGTTCCTTTCTTCTTGTCTGTTTATATGTGTGTGCATAAATGGTTAAATAAATAAATAAATAATACACTAGGAATTTCTCATGTATTGTGGGTGCGTTTATAACAGACATTTGAACTCACATACACAAACAGCCAGACCCTATACAACTGCTTGTTCATTGGCACCGTTTTTTTTTCGTTTTCGCTTAGCGTCCTTTCTGATTAATTTTATTTTTACTCGGCTTCCAGGGGTTGTAGCGTGATGTTAAATAGTCTATAACTTTTCTCAAGAATTAGGCTATAAAATGCAAAAATATATTTTCAAATCCAACCAGTAGTTTCGGAGGTTAGCGCGTTTAAATAAACAAACAAACTCTTCAGCTTTATTTATCTGATGAAGAGTTTCTTTGGTGTAGATATAGATTTTTGAACGTCGGAAAATCATCATCATCTGCCTAGCCTTTTCCCATCTATGTTGGGGTTGGCTTCCAGTCTAACCGGATGCAGATGAATACCAGTATTTTACATGAAGCCATGCCTATCTGACCTCCACAACCCAGTAAGACTGGTTGTCAGAATTTTAGGTTTCTGATGACCACAAATCTGACAAAGATCTGTCAAAGATCCACAAATGACGGCCGGGAACAACGACTAACGTGTTTTCCTAGGCACGGAGGGTCTTGCTATGTAAAGATGGTCACCCATCTACGAACCAACCGCGGCAAGCGTAGCTTAACCTGATCGATCGACCCGTGCAGCTAATATTACTTAGGCACAGCCCCGTGATATTTTCCGACTTTTGAAAGTCGGAAAATATAGTAAAGGGATAAAGACATATCTTAACATAATACTCGTACTTATTAAAACACAAAGATGAGAAAAGCAATCAAATTCCCTTCAAGTAAATACGTGTGAACGCGAATAAGCAAACACTTTGGTAGTTCATTAGTTGGATGAGCTTATTACGGCCGCTATTGAAAGCTGCTCGGCTAATTATATTATATGCAACTATGTTTAACTACACATTCTTGTATGTAAAGGATACGGGCTTTGAGGACGGTAAGCATTTGGAATTTGCTCTCGAAAGAAAAAAAATCTGCTCTCAAAACGGTGACGGAAACCAGTATGTATTTTACGCGTATCTTTTAATTAAAGTTAAAATGTTTTTTAACAGTGTCTTATGCGGAGATGTGGTGGCGAAGTGGTAACGGCCACGACTTACGAGTTGCAGGTTGTTGGTTCGAACCGAGAGAGGCGCTTCACTTTGTGTAAATTAATAAATCCCCTCTAAAAACTATGAAGGAAAACATTTTGAGGAAACCGGCACGTCCTAGAACCGAAAATTCAAAGGGATGTCTATGTCACCGTATGATTGGGAACACCGTTAGTTTATAATCTATGTGACGAGATTATAAACTGTCGATAAATTGTGAACTGCACCATACTGCTTACCGACCGAATAAGTTAGGTTAAGGCTCGTGCAGACTAGCGCGACGCGACGGTCGCGTCGCGACACTCGTAGAACAATTTCTATGAAAACTTCATGGAAATCGTTCTACAAGTGTCGCGTCACGCCTGTTTGAAGAAGCCTTTATGGTAGAAATGCGACCAACTGCGCGCGAGTCGAGCGAGCGTAGCGAGTGGTGCCGCGGCAGCGGCCGGCGAGCTCTACTCCCGAGTTAGTGGCAGTTACTTGACCATTCAGTAATAGCGTCGGTACTATCCGTCTTGATACCAGTTCACAATAGGTTTCACTTCGATAGATTATAATCTACCGAAAACTAATGCTTTAAATTGTAAGCAGTATGTGACGGTTCACAATCTTTCGACAGTTCACAATCTCGCGAGATAGATTATAGAATATAACGGTATTTAAAATTTTACGGTGACATCTATAAACCGCACTGTGCCCACGTGATAGATAACAGGCCTGTGTCCCAGCAGTGCGAACATTATAGGCTGATCTTGCTATTATGCTATCATTGTAATTGGCAGCCTTTTCCAAAGACAGCTGAGTACCGTCTTTTCACAGTTTTTTATTCTGACATGACTTTATTTTACCTGTGACATACGCCTAATAGCGAAGAGAATAAAGGCCAATGTAATACAAAAGCAGTGGAGAATGGATAGGCCTTTTAAATAAGAATTTGAGTAGTGTCCTTTTAGGCCTTCGAAGTTTTGAAAGAAAAACAGAACCTGTTTGTGACCAACCCCTTGGTGACCCCTGTCGGGCGGTCTGTCACAAAGGTTTATTTAAAAAAAATATAGTTTAAAAAACTAAAAAACTCGCTATAAAAACCAAACTAAAAAGAAGAAAATAATTCTATTAAAAAGCGTGGGGTGCTTTTTGAGGTATTTTTGTAATCAATTAATATCAAGCACCCCAAGCTTTTTAATAGAATTAAATTATTTTCTACTTTTTAGTTTGGTTTTTAAAGCGTATTTTTTCGTTTTTTAAACTATTATTTATTTTCTATTTTTTAGTTCTGCTAACTACAAAAGCGTGTTTTTTTTTTAAATTATTGAATTGTCATCGGTCCTCGATAAGTCTACAAAGTTTAAATGAAATCTGACCGTTCAAAGTGGGTCAAAACCGCGCCCAAAGACTACAATAGTATACTGACCGCGCCCAAAGGAGTCAGTTACAAACATACAAACAAACATACATACAAGTGTAGCTAATATAAAGCGTGTAAAAATACGTGACGTATAAATTCTAATAAATATTTTTCGGTCAAAAATTTCTTTAGATGTACTGATTTAGTTCAGATCTAACTGATCTGAAGAAGAACAAACCGTGTATGGTATCCATAAAGAAGCAAATCGTTGAAACTAACAATCCAACCGTTTCATATATTATGTGCACGTTCCGGTCAAACCGATCGCATCAATCTTTAGTTTCATATCTATATGCAACTTTGTACGAAAGTTTGCCACACTTTCGAACAGTGTGTTCCACAGGAGGCTCTTAATACTAGTCCCAGCATGTTCATGGATGCAGTCTTAATTATCGTGTAATGAGGCACCTTCTCTTTAGCGAAAGGATATTGTACAAGAAACACTAAGAATGCTTTTGATGAGACTATTATTATGAAGGTATTATAGATATAGTGGGTTTTACGTGAGGATGAAATTTGTGGCGATTTATTATTTCTTGGGATAGGGATACTATCTACTTATTTTATTAATTGTATCCATGATTTTATCTATATATCTGTGTATATATGTCGCAGCCATCAGGTTAAATTAGCCAGCTAATTGAATGCCTAGGCGGTCCATTAAACGCATCCAATTAAATAGCTGAAGGACAACTAGCCAAGTTATTGAGCGCAACGTTCAACCAGATGCCTGAATGTCGGCAGTCATTTAGTTAAATTGGATATTGATGAATTTGTGATGTTTGGTTTGGGTGACAATGAGTTCACAAATTATGTACCTACGACTACTTTTTATTAATACCTACCACTAAATAACTAGTAATAGTGAAATGTTGGTTTACAAAAAAGTATATAACACGAATATTACTCAGTAATAATTAAGTCAGTCAGAAAGTTCAGTCAGTTTAGACTCAAATATTTTGCAAAAACTTGCAGAAGACGTAATATTATTTGGCACCTCCAGTTGTCATACTATTTTGACAATATAACACTTTAATTTCACTTAAAATTGCACATAAGAACGGAAAATAACATTCACGGTTTGCGCTATTGACGCCATATTTGTTTTGGTGATAGTAGTCCCCAAAACAAATATGGCGTCAATAGCGCAAACCGTGAATGTTATTTTCCGTTCTTATGTGCAATTTTAAGTGAAATTAAAGTGGAAAAAAAAAACTGAACAAAATTTGAATCACATGGCTCAGTCTTGGTCAGTCATCTTCAAAGGGCTGACTTTCAATACGCCAAGTTGTTAAACGTTGAATGATTCTAGTTAAATTAACTATCGGCCTAGGCATCCAATTAGCTTGGTAATTTAACCAGATGGCTGCGACATATACATACAAGTAAATGAGGTTGAAGTGTCTGTTTATAATGTCAAAATAACAGCTTCTTACTAAATGCTAATGAAATTAGATACGGTACTAATAACAAAACAACTTCATGTTTTCAAAGTCTGTTTGGCCCGGCTAATCTCCAAAACAGGCGAACCGGTTTTGACAGGACTTTCACTGGCATATAGCTGATGTTATGAGGAGTATGCGCGTCGCCGTGGGATAATTTCAGACATCCATGTGGAAATAGCCGCGAACACTTGTTTTGACCACAAGGATGCTGAAATTTCGAATTGTGTGGGGTAGGAACTATAACTAAAAAGAGAAAAAAAAAACAACCGACTTCCAGCTTTTTTTTTGTGAAAAAGTTTCTTTTTTAATTTTATAGGGTAGATGATATCTCTGATCTTCCATTACTCAGCAGAATGTATAAATTCAAATGAAGAGCAGTGGTAGCCCAGTGGTGACGGTCACGACTCACGAGTTTGTAGATAGTGGGTTCGAACCCAAACAGGCACCTTATTTTGTGCAAATTATTCCACCACTGCTCTCAAAACGGTGAAGGAAAACATCGTGAGGACACTCACACACTCTCAGAGAATAGGTCTGATTATGCTATACTTTTGTTATGTAAAAATTCAGAACATACTTCATCTGTTTGCTAAGTTTCACCAAATTCAGTTCAGCCGTTTTTACATGATGAAGTAACAAACATACATACCCTCTCATTTATCAGTAAGAAAAGTAGAATAATACTGCTGTGGTCATAAAATTAACCCTCGCCGCATCGTTTAGTTAAAAATGTTCGCTCATTACGTGTAATTAAGTTGTTAGGACCATACAGTATGTTGTTTATTTTCATGTACAGGATGCTCTTAACGTTTATTGCCATGTATGGGAGGATACATTTGCATTTTTATGCTCATTTGAAGTTTAATTGTATGTTAATTGTTTTTGGTATTGTGATGTAGCGTGATTTTGATATCTGGTGAAGTTTTAAACGTTTTGGTGGATTGTAACTATACGACAGCTCCTTTTTAGAAGATCTTCATCTGTAATTAGACAAAGATATATATATTTTGTCGAACATTGTGTACACATACAAAAATAAAATCCATGCAGGATTCCATAAAAAATAAAGCTTCAGACATGTTTGCCACATACTATGGCATGTAATTATGATAATTGGTAAAAATTATGAAATCCATTATCATGAATTTACCGTCAATTCAGCACAGCGTAGGTACTTAAGTAAATTAGATAGTGAAATAACTCAGTATAGCTCAAACGGCCGATTTTACCTTTAGTAGATATACTTCGGCTTAATGAGGTCCCATACAGTAAAATTCATCTACAATAAGTACGTACACTATAACTTAAGACGAATTACGTAATGCACTCCCAGTTTTATTATTAACCTGTCCAACTAAGCTAATTTAAGTTAAGCTAAAAGTCGATTTGTGAGAGTTCTCTTGTGTTGTGTTTTCATACTAGGGTGCGATATTGTATTTCATGATATTATATAGAAATCATACAACATCGATGCGAAAACTGTAACAGTTTTGCACGTCGAGGTCTCTGCCACACTGTATAATAATAAAAACGTAGCATTATATTACTGGTGAAAGTACAATGTTAGAGGTTAAATTGCCTAATTTAATAACGAAATGAAAGTAATGGAGTCAACTTTGCTACTTTGCCATTTGTTATTTTTACTTAAACATACTACGTACGTCTAAGTAACCTAATTTATATTAAATCTTTGTTTTCAAAGCAGAACATAGATTTTATTGTTTAGAGTATTATTTCATTAGTCATTCATACATTATTGAAAGCAGTGGTGACCTGGTGCTGACAGTCCCAAATTGCATGTCGTAGATTCAAACCACATACCAACGTACAGTCAGACAATTTACTTTGTGTAATTTATTCCACTACCCTCTCATAACGACAAAGGAAAACACCGTGAGGATATACAGTGTGTCAGATCATCGGTGTCCGACCCGTTAAGGCAAAGTAATCATCATCTGCCTAGCCTTTTCCCAACTATGTTGGGGTCGGCTTCCAGTCTAACCAGATGCAGCTGAATACCAGTATTTTACATGAAGCGACTGGCTATCTGACCTCTACAACCCAGTAACTGGGTAACACGATACCCCTTGGTAAGACTGGTTGTCAGACTTTTGGGCGTCTGACGACCCGTAACGACTGTCAAAAATCCACAAATGACAGCCGGGACCAACGGCTTAACGTGTTTTCCGAAGCACGGAGGGGTCTTGGTATGTAAAGATGGTCACCCATCCACGGACCAACCGCGGCAAGCGTCGCTTAACCTGATCGATCGATCCGTGCAGCTGTTAATATTATCGACAAATCCACGATAAAAAAGTGTGTTAACGGTCTAGTATTTAATTTTTTTTTAACTCTTTTTACGTTGTCGCTGTCAGAAGAACCCACTTTAATACATGTAGGACGTGTACATAAGTAAATATTGCAAAATAAATGAAGCCCACCGTACTCAGTAAAAAAAATCAAATGGTCGCCATTTCAAAACGGTAGGGGCAGAATGCCTTACTATGGTGGATTTGTCGATAAAATTGATCATATTGCTTCGCCTTAACGGGTTTGACACCGTTGACCAGACACACTGTATCTATCGACATCATCGATTCCATAATTGCAGCCGAAAAACGATCGCTGCTGGACATCGGCGTCCCCCAAGCACCGCGACTTTGACCGGTTCTGTATTTCTCGCATCCAGCGGATTCCTGCAGCTTTCACTAGATCATCAGTCCACATTGTGGCGGATTCCAACGCTATGTCTTCGGTACATGGCCGAGATTCTAGAACCTTGCGGCCCCTTCGGCTATCTGTTTTGGGAGCAATGTGCCCTGCCTAATGGCCATTAAATGTGGTCATTCTTCGAGCTATGCCAGTTACCTACGGGTTCCTTAATTACGTATTTGATCGCTTAGGGAAACTACAAGCATAGCCCTCTCCATTGCCCTTTGGGTGACTTTCAGCTTTGTAATGAGGCCCATTATGAGCTGCCACGTTTTAGTGCCATAGGTCATCACTGACAACACGCACTGGTCATCGCACGCAGTAGGGTGAGAATATATTGCGAAGTTTCCGTACATTGCCCTGCGTCTACTTACGTTTTATTTAACCTAAATATATTCACATCTTCCAAGTCCCACTTTCCGGGTTTTATTTTCCATCTCAAACGCACATTTACCTAATTTCGGGAAGGATGCCATAATGATAGCTCATATAAATGCAAATGCAAGGTGAGTTGAGGTAAGGTCCTAACCTTTGTTAAAACTTGTCAAATTACTGTGAAAGTTCCTCAGGCTTCGAAACTTGGGCGTTTCGTTGCTACTTAAGACGCCTATGATACGGTTGTTTTATAGTAATGCTTGTTCGTATAAAATGTTATGTCTTGTGTTTGAATGTAATCGGTTTATTAAAACTTCTTGGCTTTGTTCTTAGGTGTTTCAATTTTGTTACCTAATTCCTTCGTATTTTTAACCGAATTCAAAAAGAAGAACGTTCTGAATTCTTCTGTATATTTTTTTGTACGTAGTTTATGTTCTGCGATATCTCCTGCGATTGTGGATGGATTTCAAAATATTTTTCGGTTTTAGTTGGATAGCGTATGCTCAGGTTATTAAGATACTCAAAGTGGATTAAAAACGTATTTTCGGGGCTAACGCCAAAACTACCCAATAAAAGGAAATAAAATGTATATGGGGGTGGTCCCATATAAATTTTATTTCCTTTTCTTCGGTAGTTTTGGCGTTAGCCTCGAAAACACGTTTTTAATCCATTTTCAGTATCTTAATGACATTCTACTGCTTCCTGTCACTGTTACTTACATAGCAAGTAGTGGTATACGAATCGGTATGGGGTAAGTACATACCGTAACTAAAAAGTAAAGAATAAAAACTTTTTACAACAAAAAAAAACAACCGACTTCCGAAATAAACACTACTACATAGTGAAAAATTACTTTAATTTCGGAAAGCGCCAGTCTCACTCAAATTTTCTTTCGTATTATGCTATTTGCATGTCAGAGTCAGGCTGTATGTTAAACAAAATATGATTGATAACATTTATTTAAATTAATTAGAGCCAAGATATATAACGCCAACATATTAGTGTGTTTGAGTGTGCCTGACAGATATGTGTGACGGTGACGTCGGGCTCAGCTGCTGGCGATACCTCGTAGCTGCACTAATCTGCTGAATGAGGCACCACTGACGCGGGCGCTTCGCACTCTTAACCAGCAGAGGAGATAGACATTTTTGTTTGTACACTGATTGAATTCACAAAGATAGCATTATATGTAACTAGCTGACCCAGCAAACGTTGTTTTGCCTTATAAATTATTTAGGGGTGGACTACCCCTAACATTTAGGGGGATGAAAAATAGATGTTGGCCGATTCTCATAGATACCGGATAAGCACAAAAAAATTCATCAAAATCGGTCAAGCCGTTTCGGAGGAGTAAGGCAACGAAAACTGTGACACGAGAATTTTATATATTAGATAAGTTTTAGAAAATAAGTTGTTATTATTATGTTTGCTTCAATATTGCATTGGGTCGTAACTGTAATGATAGTTGTAAGTGATGAATAAATAAATAATAATAATAGTAATTTAAAAAAAATACTTCAACCTTTAAGCTACGCAGTTTACATTTATAGTACAACAAATTTGATTTTTAATAATAGACGAAATTTTCCACGGCTTAGAATCATGTGCTGATGATATCTTGGTCTACGGTTTTCGCGTCGATGTTCCGCCACCTTGTATTTTAAATGAACACAAAGATACCGGGTTAAATATTGTGTATGAATGTAATTTTGGTTTATTAAAACTTCTTGCCATTCTTCTTGTCTTATTTTTATATTTTCAAATTTCTTCACATTTATAATAATATATTGATTGACACAATGGTTTTTAAAGAAGGTTCTTACCAATTTCTGTGTTATAGGGTCAGATAGGCAGATGACAACTGGCCAACTACAATATAGGAAATGCCTAGGCAGATATTACAGTGGTTGTCTCCCATACTCTTCGATTCAATATTATCCTTATTCACTTCCATTATTTCAATAATACAGACTCTGATTTGACCTATTCTCGGCAAGAAAACAATAAAAGTCTATGTAATTTTAACTTCAATATTATCTTTAGTTCCTTTACTACTGTTTTGAAAAAAAGAACTATTATAGTGTTTTGTTTATCTAATCGATATGATGGGACAGATATATCTTCAATCTTACTTGTAGCCGCTGCTATATATTGATGGGAAGTACCGTTTTTTACATCACAACCACGAACAGTGATTACTAGTGCACACGTATATAGTATAAACATGAGATTTATTTCTGGTTTGTATTTTCTTCTTGTGTTTGCATTAACGCGGTCACAATACAGTGGCATGGATCGAAGATGGATGAAAATATTAGAAAATGGAAACGAACGTAAGTTTAAGCAGTTTCTTTTTATCGTAAATACCGGCTTTTTTTACTTCATTAGCATCAAACTATGCTATTAAAGTTCTAAAACTGCTCTCTTTTAACACATCCACATACGAATGATACATTTTGTGCTTTTTAAGTCGCCTGTTTAAGTTTGTTGTCATAAGACAATTTTGTTCATAATTATGAATAAATTGTGCAAATTTTTCACCAACTCCAGACTAGTTTCGATTATTTTGTCTGGCAGAAGTTTCAGACGCAATTTAGGAGATAGTGCTAATCTGGATGAAGAAATATAATTGGAGAAAATCTGTCCAAAATGTTTACCATTGCTGGACCTCTCTGTGAGAGAGAGGGGGCCGTAATCAGTTGGATTTGTGGACATGATGATGATTTCTTTAAAGTTTTGACTCTAGAGCATGTCCTTCACTTTAATTAAGAGCAAAACATGAATAAATTTCACAAGTTTAATCGATTTTTTATACTGCTTTCAGCTATCTCGCCTTTATTATTCACTACAGTAATCAATGATCAAAATGGCACACTACCTAAAAGAACGAAAACCACACCATCAAAAACCACGAAATCGACAACTCTGAAGCCAATAACTCCGCAGCAAATAATTATGAAATCAACAACTCCAGAACCAATATTTTTCAAAGCAACAATCCCGTTTTCAAATACGTTTCAAGTTTTCAATAATCATACTGAAACAATATACATCATGCCAACACCAAATGAAACCACAACAAACCCAACTGTCAGCGATACAATATATACAAGTACGACACATAACGGAACAACCTACATAAGACCTTTACAAAATGGAATGCTCAAAACAACGTATAAAATACCAATATATAACAGAAAAACTCACACAAGATCAACACATAATGAAACAAAGAAAGTACTATTTATACTACGAACACAAAATGAAACCACAAACAACCAAACAGTTAACGGTACAATAAATACAAATTCTACATACAACGAAACCACAACAAGACCAACACACGACGGAACAACATACACAACACCTTTACAAAACGGAACACTCAAAACAGCGTACAAAATATCAATACACCACAGAAAAACTCACACAAGGTCAACACACAATGAAACAAAGGAGGAACCATACAAAGTACCAACACAAAATGAAACCACTACAAGACCAACACATGACGGAACAACATTCAAAATACCAACACAAATCGAAATATTAATACGATCAATACACAACGAAATAAACGGAATCACATACAAAGTACCAACACAAAATGAAACCACCACAATACCAACACCCAACGAAACAACATACACTATGCCAACACATAAAGAAACAGCATACACAAGACCGATACAATATATCGAAACAACGCAGATATTACCAGCATTCAAAAAACAGCCATGCTGGAGACCAATATGTAACGGGACATCATACAAGAGACCAACATACAACGGAAAAGAATACCAAAAATCAACATTCAAAAGACAGGCATTCAGGACAGGACTTTTCATTATGAGACCAGTGTTCAACGATTCAAAAATGTTGTGATTTTTGTAGAACGAAAGAAAGATCCTCTCAGACACTTGCAAGTCAATATTTTAATCATTTTTGGTAAGTTAGAATATTTGTTATATTGCTGCTGATTCTTTTGTTCACCACCTAAACTAAAATAAGAGTGCTTCTATCTCTTACTGACAGAACGCGACAGAAAAAGACGCTTTAGAATTACTGTCAAACTAAGTAACGTCTCGATCGCTTTGAATTTGGCGTGATTTTAAGTATGATGAATTTAGTTTGTCGTAGTTGCGTCTTAGAAAATCTTAGTTCCGTTAAATTTGACAGCTCTAATTTATTTCCGTCTCTTTCTAGTTTTATTAGAAAAAAAAGATAGCAATAGCCTAAATTAATATTACTAATATTTCAGCTGACGTCACAAACAGTGTACACCTGGCTCTTTTACTAGAAGTTCCTGCATCACAAAAGCTACTTAGGACACATCATTTTCCAATAATATGTTACCACTGCTGGGATTTAAGAAAATAATTTTAATTGGTGCATAATAGCATCATCCTAGGTTGTTAGTTAATTTAGAATAAGAAGTGTATACTTATATTTTTATTGTGTTCATCAATTGACTAAGACCTGATTTTTCAATAGTCAGACAACTTTTACCAAAATAATAAATCTGACGGTTTGACATATTTTCTATACAAAAGCTGTCAAACCGACATATTTATTAATCAGATAAAAGTTATCTGACTATTTAAAATTCTTCCCTAAGTTTTATTTAAACAACCAACTTCCAAAAAAACACTACAAAGTGCAAAATAACTTTAATTTCAGAAGTAGGTGACTTTGGATATGTATTTAAATTTTTTGTCACCGCCTTCCAAAATTCTAATGTTATTTTTCACTTTGCAATGTTTTTTTGGAAGTCGGTTGTTTTTTTTTTTTGAAAAATATTTTATTTTTCACTTTTTAGTGGTTCACATGTGCTTACCCCTTCTCAGCGTACCGGCGTGATGTTATGTTATGAACTGGTGTAAACAATAGACAGACATGAGATTTTAGCAATTCCAGTCCATTTGCTATCATTTATTGAGGAGTTCCGTTGCCTATCTCCGAAGTTCTTCATCAGATCTTCACCAAATTGAAATGGGACCACTCCGAGAAAGTACTCTTCTAAAAACGACCCAAATCGCTCCAAGTGTGCCTATAAAATTTGAAGAGTTCTCTCTATTTCTCCAGGATCCCATCATCAGATCCTGACTTGATGATCATGGGACCACCGGGGAAGTGTATCCTTCCTGAAAGGGTATCCTTTCAAACAAAAAAAATCCAATTCAGTACAGCCATCTTCGAGTAATCGGGGAACATTAGGTATGTTCCACGATAAAAAAAAAACGCTTCCGACGAATTGAGAACCTCCTCCTTTTTGAAGTCGGTTAAAAACAGATTTGGAACGAGAACTACATAAGCAAATTATGTATAGGACACAGTTATGTCCAAATTCTAGTATACGATGTCTAGTGAGATAGCCAACATAGTTTGGTATCTAAGTCTAATGTTAGAAAGAGAGGAACGAAGATGGGACGAGAGGAAGAAGATTCCTTAAAAATGTAACCGTCTTTTTTGGTATCTTATAGCATATTAGCACTTCACCCGCGACTTCGTCCTCGTTAAATGTAAATCTCATGTCACTCCGGAATAATGTAGCTTTCGATAGGTGAAAGAATTTTTAAAATCGGTTAAGAAATTTTTGAGTTTATCAATTGCAAACAATTTTACAAAGAATCAAAACTTTCCTCTTTATAATATTAGCGTAGAAGTGTAGATTAGTAATAAAAGTTTCCTTAGTTATAATAATTTTAAAATGTTTCATTTGAATACCATTTTTTTAGTTTTAACATTATTCTTGTATTTTTTCTTATTAGAATCCTGTTGCTGCACCTGAACTAAGTCCATGATTTGTAGCTAGCTATAAAATAAGCTAATAATAGATAATAATAAATGTTTGCAATATCTTTGGTACATTATTATTAGCATTTGCTCGCGGCTCCACCCCTGTGGAGGTCAGTTATTATCCCACGGGAAGGTCATAACAAGATTAAAACGTATCCTATGTCCTAACCCATGTCATAGTCTACCTGTCTACCGAATTTAAAGGAAATTCGTTTATACCTTATGACATGAAAAGCTAGAATTATCATGTGATAAGTCAATCTTTTATAATCAGGAGAACCAAGGCAAGCGAATAAAGCCAGAAGAATTGCCAAACTTAAGTGGCAGTGAGCAGGGCACATTGCTCGCAGAACAGATGGCCGATGGGGCCGGAAGGTTCTGGAGTGGCTGGAGAAGGCCTCTCACAAGGTGGACCGATGACCTTGTGAAGGCCGCGGGAATCCGCTGGATGTGGGAAGCGCAAGACCAGTCGAATTAGTGGAGCCTGGGGGAGGCCTATGTCCACCAGTGGACGTCTTTTGGCTGAAATGATGATGATGAAGTCACTCTTTTGAGAGCAGTGATGGCGTAATGGTATCGGCCCGACTTACGAGTTCGGAGCTTTACTTTGTCTAAATTATTTCTTTACCACTGCTCTAAAAACGGTGAAGGAAAATATCGTGATGAAATCGGCGTGTCCTAAAACCGAACCGACTCGAAGTCATGTGACATTTACCAACCTGCACTGGGCCGGCATGATAAATTACAGACAACTCCCTCTCCAAGAGAGTTGGCCTATGTCCCAGCAGTGGGAACGTTATAGGCTGATTATGAAGACACAGTTGGTCAAAAAAAAAATTATTTTATCAAAATTCCAGTGGATATCATTTGATAATGGTATCTTACATACGCAACAATAAATAGCAGTGGCAAAAACACCATATAATAAGATTCCTACCGGCTTCCCTTCGGTGATTCGCATCTCTACCGCTTTAAAAAAATGGCACGTCAATAGTGTCTACTATTGCCAAAAAATTTAGTTACGCTACTGGTATTTAATGTGCCATAACATTCAAACAACAAAAACGCTTATTTTTAGCTTTTTATTGCTACAACAAATAGAAAAATGTTCTAAATTAACCCGGCGCCAAAACGTCATAATCGGGAACTAAAATTTCATACAAAAGCGATCCCGTAATTATGTCATTCTAGGTCACGTGACACCGCTTGATATGAACGAGAGCAAGCCGTTGTACAACGGGTTACGATATGGACGGATATAGAAAAAATGCATCAGCGAGAACGAGATGGAGGAATATTGCACATTTAGTTTATTTTCAGCTGTTCAATTTTTTGTATTTAATTGTTTATATCAATTTTAGATACTAAGTATTATTTTTTGATAAGTCAGTAAGTTAAAGCCGGCTTCTTTCTTAGAAAAATTGACACCTTGCCGCTGATACATAGCTATTTTTTGATAGTTTTAATCCTTTAAAAGGGTCATTGTACTCATAATTATGAACAACTTTTAAATAAAAATGAGCTGATCCATACATTCATGTTCGCATATCTCGACGCAATGTATGGATCAGCTCATTTTTATTTCACGATTTGAGGGTTGATCCCATAATAAAGGTGTTCATAATGATGAGTACAATGACCCTTTTAAAGGATCAAAACGATCAAAAATAGACATGTATAAGCGTCTAAGACAAAACATAGAACTTAAAATTACCCTAAGGATAATTTATTTTCCAATATCGTAAGTATTCATAATCAGCCAGTAATTTTCTCACTGCTGGGACACGAGTGTCCCTTTTGTGAGGAGTGGGCCATAATCCACCACGCGAGCCAGTATTGGGCAAAATGTAATCTAACTACTGATTACTAACTACGATTACATAAAGTAATTAGTAATCATAACTACAAACTACATAAAAAAATCGAAAAATGTAGTTACAAATTTTGACTACTAACTACTAATTGTAGTTGCAATCACGATTACTTGATTACTTTTTATAACTACAGATTTAAAATGATGTTACGTCGTTAAAAAAAACAAACACGCGACAGTCGTTCATGTACTTACATGAACGACTTCTTCAGATACTGAGGAAGATGTATGGCGAGTCCAGAGGTCAAAAGCAGATCTGATTGTTTCTTGTTATTTATCAGATAAGGATCGAGAACGAAATTGTCTTCATAGATATCCAGAAGTGAAGAAAGTATTCATACAATACAATACTCCATTACCTGCTTCGGCTCCAGTGGAAAGACTGTTTTCATACGCAACTATGTTTTTTTTTTTTTTTTGATTACATGTCAATAAAAAGTAATTATGAGAGTTTTTGGCGGGATCACGTTGGAACATGTCGCACGACTTTTTATTTTCATGAAATTTAGTGAAATAGCGAATAAAATTGTTTAATTTTGGTAGGGAATTATGCAATTTAATTACGTGTGAGTGCTTGTGGCTAAGTAACAATAGCTGCACGGGTCGATCGATCAGGTTAAGCTACGCTTGCCGCGGTTGGTCCGTGGATGGGTGACCATCTTTACATACCAAGACCCCTCCGTGCCTCGGAAAGCACGTTAAGCCGTTGGTCCCGGCTGTCATTTGTGGATCTTTGACAGTCGTTACGGGTCGTCAGAAGCCCGAAAGTCTGACAACCAGTCTTACCAAGGGGTATCGTATTACCCCAGTAACTGGGTTGTGGAGGTCAGATAGGCAGTCGCTCCATGTAAAATACTGGTATTCAGCTGCATCCGGTTAGACTGGAAGCCGACCCCAACATAGTTGGGAAAAGGCTAAGCAGATGAATTACGTGTGAGTGCACAAATGTAGTGAAGGTGAAAATAAGTGACTAACGTGGACTTTTCGTGTTCCCCCCAAAAACTCCTATTAGGTTGTTGCAAAGTTACTACCGCTTTACAATAACTGACTTGACTGACTAAAGACGACTATGACTGTTTTGTAACTTCGTGCCCGATATCGGGCCATTTACTTGATGGAAAAGAAAAATTACTTGACACTGGCTAAATGCACAAACCGTGCGAAGCCAAAACACAAAAAAAAAAAAAAAAGTAATTATGATCTGATATTATAGGTACATAATATCTACGACTTTAATTCTTGCATTTGATTATTCATGAAAATAAACATAGGTATGTGCAATAAACTGTTTTTTTTTTTATGCAGCCATTATTCCAAAACATATATTACTACACATTACATGTTTAATAAATTGCAAAATATACGTTCATAAAACTTAAATAATCAATAATTATAACTACTAGATTGCAGCAATCAAATTAACAACTACTTAATGTAGTTTGATTACTGTAGTTAAGTTACATGTAATCATAACTACATGTAGTTGACTACTTTTAATCGTAATTAGTAACCAGATTACAAATTTGTAGTTAACTACGCCCTACACTGACGCGAGCCAAGTTGGTTGGTAGATGTCACATGTCTTAAAAAAAATCATTAGATGACCGAGGTTTCCTTACAATGTTTTCGTTCACCGTTTTTAAGAGCAGTGCCATAGCTTCAATATTATAGTCTACTTCAGTGGACTGCAGTCTTAACCGCAGCTAATGTAAGTTTGAAGTTCTTGCAACACAAACATGGCGCTGGTGACAAAGCACGCTATCTCTAAATGTAGGGTACAAATGTAGTGTTTCTCTGTAAGTTTGCTCATACCGTTTGCACCAACACCACACACCATAACTGTATGTTGTTGCACAGTATTTAATTGAAACTAGATTTTAACTTGCTCGTTAGTCTAGTGGTCTTGGGTGCGATTCCCAGCAGGCTTAGCATAACACTTTCTATTTCTACGAAGAATAGATACAAATCTTTCTATACAAGGTGACATTTCGTTTCTCCATTTTTGACATCGCATCGTAGAAATCCGTTTACAATCTGTCATTTTGTCCTTCGTTTCTAAAGATCTTTGTCTAGGTCCTTTTTTATATAGACTATTTTAAAAGAAAGTTTTCTATGCCAAACTGTCAAAATCACACTGATAACTGACAGTTGTGACAGTGACACAAAACTTTCTACTGTCTACACGGAACGTCATATTTGTCTACTCTTCCGTCGACAAAACGGTGCTCATGTTAAGCCTGCTGGTCGATCAAAGTGTCATAGGGTCTATCTGGATTTTTTCAGTAGCCTGTTACCCGGTTGATGGCAATAGGCTCGCCCTAAAACGTGGGACTTCACACGCATGCCGCCTTCCTGCCAGCTCAACCTAATAAAATATATTAATGAATGGACTATATACATATAAATGAGGACACTTATTGTTTACTTATGTTAATGCATGTATCAGCTAAGATCTATTTAATCTCTAACAAACATGACTGGCAAAATGTGAGTGTACTATAAATAGGGTAAGGTACACATCTGCACAACCCTTCGGGGGAAATAAGGCGTGGTGGGCAAGGCGTGTGATAAATATTGGTGGTGGCCCAGTGGTGTAGCGCACTGGTGGACCATTGGTGTAGCGCAGTGGTGGCCCAGTGGTGTAGCGCAGTGGTGGCCCAGTGGTGTAGCGCAGTGGCGGCCCAGTGGTGTAGCGCAGTGGCGGCCCAGTGGTGTAGCGCAGTGGCGGCCCAGTGGTGTAGCGCAGTGGCGGCCCAGTGGTGTAGCGCAGTGGCGGCCCAGTGGTGTAGCGCAATGGCGGCCCAGTGGTGTAGCGCAGTGGTGGGCCAGTGGTATAACGGTGAAGATGGTAACGGCTGCGACTTACGAGTTGTAGGTAGTAGGTTCAAACCCAGATAGGCGTTTTACTTTGTGTAAAATATTTAGAGGAAACCGCCATGTAGAACCAAAAATTCAGAGAAATGTGACATCTACCAACCCGCAATGGGCCCGCGCGGTAGATTATGGCCCACTCCCTCTCACAGAGGGAGGCCTGTGTCCCACCAGTTGGGAACACTATAGGCTGAATGTGTGATACCAAAATTTACTCTTTCCATTATCATAATATTATGGAAAATATTATTCCTCCATCTTACGTTCTTATTAGAATGTAAAGGTATTTAAGTAACTAGATTGTGTTAAATATACATCTAATATTTAGTCATGTATCTTGTACCACCCGCGGCTTCATACGAAACAGATGCCATCATTATAACATGTAATTAAAACACGAGAATAGTTTGGGTTTACATCCCTGGCTGCTTTAATCTTATTAGTAAACCGCTGAGCGCACTGCTCAGAATTTACTATTAAAATGTACTATTATTTGGATCCATCAAGGGTCTGGGAGGGGCTTTTGAAGAAAGAGCCATTGTAGCTTTGAGCTAACCTGTCGCAACAGACCGGCGCGTATGTATCGTCATCATGTACCTCAACCCTATTTTATTTAAATTAATAGTGATCATTTTATTAAATATGAATGAAAGTACTATTTTTTTTCAGTAAAGCGCTAGATCGTTGGTATTTATAATTATTTTTAACATTTACTCTTAAGTAAAAACATTAAATCGTCACAAGTACTGCCAATAGAAAATAAATGACAATAATGTCGTTTTTTATATGAAAAGCAAACTAACTTTTAAATAACAATGATATAGTACCTACTTGGCGGAAAAAAAATGTACTTTGATTTAAACTTAATAAAATAATCACGAAAACCACATGAAATGCGACGTTGCCAGCCCACGCTGGATGAACGCTCTTAAGGTGAATCTAGTCGAAAAACATCCACACAATCTTCGGGAGTTTATTACTCCACTGTGCGACAATGCGCATCAAAAATTATATAGTTTTGTCTCATTATTAATACTGTATGTGCGGAAACAGAATATTAAAATAAAAAGCCATTAATAAGATAGGAGCCAAGATTAATTATTGTTCTTGCTAATTTAACCTAACTTTGGGCGTGTTTAAGTAATAAAAGAAATGTAAAATCTTGAAAACCAAGTCGGTACCGACAAAGCTCAAATATCGAAAAAGACTTAATTTGATCGTAAAACCATCGGGTTTTACGAAAAAGTTAGTCTTTTCCGATATTTGAGCTTTTCATCAAAGAAAAGTCGGTCGGAATCGATATTCCGAAGGACTTTTCTTTATTGTATCTCACTCAATAACGTTGTGCGTGTAGTCTAACTCATCATTTCTGATACTACCTCGGTCGGACATGAGGCCTGGTGAGATAGCGTGGTTTTTAACCAGGCCCACCAATGAGTTCGAGCCCGCGACTAGATTCCCCTTTATAACAACAAACTGGAACAACATAATAAAAATAGTTGGAACAAAAACATACCTCTAGAAATAATATCATTGAAAAGAATGGATTAAAAGTTGGTCTTATTTTTACTGTCAACAACTATTTCAAAAACAACTTATTCTGACAAGAAACTTTATTCTTTGACATTCGACAAAACCGCACTTAGGTAAGTGCCTAGGCTTACCCATTTCTAGGAAATTCTTTTACCTAACTATTCTCCTTGTGGACTATTTTCATTACCGTTTAATAAAGACCATTGCTTTTTATAATAAGAGAATAAAATTGTAAGACACAGAAATAGTATTAAAACTTTGTACTATAGGGACATGAAACAAACTACTACGAGTACTAGCCATTAAAAGTTTTATTCAAAAGGAAAATTCTTTAGAATGTTTATAGTTACTTCATCATTAATGTACACGCATTTAAACAGACAAGAAGAAAAGAACAGATAAATATCTACAGAGGTGACGTAGAATTCTGTCTCAGTTTTGTATGTATTTTTCTTAGCGGTTGAGAGAAATTGCTTACCTACTTCAATTATGTCTCAATATTATTGTACATTAATTATAATTATTTATTTATTTTTCTTTTCAAGCCTCATGTACTAGGAGTTTCTGAATCATAAGAGTTAGAACTCTCAATTTACAGGGTAAATGATATAGAAGCGAGAAACACTGTAATATTACACCATTTAATAGTAGCTCCAATTCCAATAAACCATTTGCGAGCAAACGACGTAGTTGTATAAAGTCACTGAATCATTTATCTGATTTTCAGACTAAGCATTTTACAAAACGTATGCCTTGGACTCAAGAGGCTTGTGGCTAAGGAATAACAGCTGTACGCACAGTGGTCCCGCCCATAGGTCATAGGGCTGGAATGTCTTTAGTCAAATTTTGATGTCATTAATTGTTACAGGATACACAAATAACCCTTCTACTCCCAGGTATAAAAGAAATTGCAATAACATACATGGAACACCCCAGTAGAATCAGTAGAATCCGCTGGCCGAGACATATCCTTTCCGATCCAGATGACCCCATTACTTTTCTCCAAGAACAGAATAGGGCCACCAGTACAGCACACAGAAACAAGCCGTCCTTCCGACCTCGCCGCCGAGGTCCTCGAAGTCCCGCGAAGACCCCGAAATAACGATATGACCCCCAACCGTCCCTTGCTCGTAGAAGTGCCAGCCCGCGCCGAAGCTGAGCAAGTAGAGTTAAAATCCCCTATTGATAATAATAAAGAAATTGATTTGATCCAGCCTGTCCCCACTTGCTGCCCTCCCGACAGTGACTCCCTGAGCCGAGGCTCGTACCCCGCAGGGGGTGCCAGTCCTCAGTGCTCAGTGCGCAGTCGCTATAGTTTGTAGTAGCAGTTTTGTAAACCCTGGCTGAAGGCTCTTAGTCTAAAAGCTAATAGTCCCCACAGGAAAGTCCGGTTGAGCAGTTACGACCTCTCAAGGGAGAGGTCGTATCTCTTGCCAGATGTCATTCCCAAAAAAAAAAAAAAATACATGGAACATTTAATTTTGTGCACCCGAAGTGGTAACACGTCATTCGTGCTCATTAGCATTACCTTTTCCCCGAAATTTCTATTGTTTTCAAGGTGTTTTTTTTTTCTCGGAAATTGATTGTTTGTGATAATGTTGGGCCATGGATATTCAAAAAGAAGGTATGTACGACATTTTTAATCTATTCTATTCTATTTTTTATTATGGCAAGCAAAGCCGATGTCGACTATTCTGCCAATGTTTAAAATGAATTGAAAAAGCATGTGTGTGTTATTTAAAAGAAAATAAAAAGAAAAAAAAAGCAGCCAAAATAAAAAAAAATATATGAAGAAGAACGATCTTCGATGATACAGTTGAGCTTAATGTTGATCTTGTGGGGTTAGTACTGGACTGAAACAAACAAATAATAAATAAATTACTTATCTACATATAATAAAATTATTAGAACATTAAAAGTACAATACAACGTAAACACAGATTGGGTTAGTAAATCATAATTTTATATTATTGTGACGGATGAAAATCATCAGCGCCACAAGCAGTTTAGGAGAGGAATGAGTTAACAGAGAGGGGAAATTTATTGGGAGAGGGATCTTAAATTTGGTGAGACGGTTATACAAATCTAGAGGTGGGACGTTATTGGAACATTCGAAAAATATGTGGTCGACATTTTTAATCATATTGTGTTTACTTTAACCCTGTCACTATCGTTAACCAGTACCGTCAAAGAGAGGCTTCCGATTTCTTTGTTTTTTGCCGCTTTCCCATATTCAATCAGACTTTTACTTAGGAAGGAATGAATCGCCAAAGATGGAACATATATCAAAATAATCTAGAGTTTGTCTAGTTTCAAACACTGTAACATCTAGGTGCGCCAAGGTACGCCGAGGATTGCTATAAGTAATTGAAAGGACTAGGTCGTATGTAGGTAAAGTTGATACCTTAGGTATTTTTGTAATTTTGTTTTTCTTTTATTCTGCAGGGGCCACCATCAAATGTTCTTTTCCTCGAATGGTTGCTCTAAATACCTGGTTATCTGCGACGAATAAAGAAAATGAGGCAAATAGATCTCGTGAAGTGTTTGGAATGCTAGCAGACTCTTTACCGGACACTGATAATATCCAGACCGATTATTTATATGCCAATTAAGCTATGCTCAGAAATAATAGATTTATAAAACCAATTTTATTGTTACCTACTTACCTACCTATTTTTTAGTATGGACGAATGCTTTTTTATTGAGAATATAGCTACCTTGCTTTTAAAAATATATTTTTTTACTTGTAATTACCCTTAGAACCTCAAAACAATCATTTCTTAGGTAAAAAATTATGATTCTTTCATTTTTAATCCAACCTGCAACCCCTATGACTGCCCTTGTTAGGAACCGGGACCAATGTGGTACGGTTCGATCGATCAAGTTAAGCTACGCTTGCCGTGGTTGGTCCGTGGATGGGTGACCATCTTTACATACCAAGACCCGTTCGTGCCTCGGAAAGCACGTTAAGCCGTTAATCGTGGCGTTCACCCGTGTATCTTTGACAGTCGTAACAGGTTATCAAGCCCGATAGTCTGACAGCCATTCTTACGTATTACCCAGTAACTGGGTTTTATGGAGGTCAGATAGGCAGTCGCTCCATGTAAAATACTGGTACTCAGGTGCTTGCGGTTAGACTGGAAGCTGACCCCAACTTACTTGGGAAAGGGCTAGGCAGATGATGCATGCCTTAGGCACAACTAGATCTGATAACAGATCTTAATTATACTTACTAATGTAGACAAAAGTTGAAAACCTCCAAAATAAAGACCAGCAGGGTCAATTCTTAACACGCTTTAATAGCTTTGTTTTCATTTTGACATTTAAACAACATTAATAGTGTTATTTACTTTGTCGAGCAGGAGGATTTTTCACAAATTTTGAAGGTGATTTCCAATCCATTGTTTCAAATGTTTGAAAAAGAGAGAGAAGTCCGTTAAAGATTCGTCTGTTCGATAGGTTAAATTATGCAATCTTCTTCTTAACGTGTCGATAACAATCTAAATACAGTCAGCCCAAAATTTGGCTACGAGCTTGGCACTTTCAGAAGCGTCCACCAGCTCCTGCAGCGTCAGGACAAGACATTAAATGCCCTATTGTTTGTAGGACAGTTACACTCCAGGGCGGAGTCATCTGTGAATCTCCACCTGAGCAGGTTCTCTTTACCTCGGCCTACCTGAGTCCTCAGTTTATTTAAAGTCTAATTCTATCATGTAATGAATGTTTATGTATTGTAAAAATGAAAGGAATTGCTATTGTAAGTGTCTTACGCAATTACCTTGTTGCTCTTTAGTAAATTAGCACCCTAATTGCGTGTCACGTAATTAGGGTGTGCCTAAAAAGTGAAGTTTAATTTAAAAAGATGGAAACAAGAAACTTGTTTTAAAAGGATTAGACTGAATACTATAATAATAATAATCCATTTATTTCAGGCAACGCTGACCCATACATAAATGCCTTAACTTAAACATAGTTACATGTTTTTATATTTTTATTACAACTATTGTATACGAAGTGATGACCGTGTCGGCGTCGTGTTGCGCTTCGTGGTGTCGCGAAAACGTCGGTACGCCACACCTTTCGGCCAAAACTCTTCCTTCATGAAGGTTTCTAGATACTGAGTTGGAACCCGCACCAACCACGATTTGAAGTTTATGTTATGGCGCGACTCCAATTCCTCTTCTCTCAAGGTCCACTTGGTCTTGATCCTGATATATACCACGATGTATTCAGTCATCGTGGAGTGATGCAGACGGGATACGTACAGCTGCGTCGACGGTGTTGCAGGACGCAGCAACATATTTGGTCCCGCCAGAGCAGTACCACATCGATTACGGCAAGTGGACTTCCTTCGAATTCCTTCGCTTCGACTCCACCGTCACGAAGCCTTCTTTGGTAAGCAATCTCATGCAGTCGGAGGCATCTGCTTAAATTTAACAATAAAGACCTTAATTGCTTCCAACTGTATGTGATTGCTGATAGTATTCAGTCTAATAGTCATCCTTTTAAAACAAGTTCCTTGTTTTTTAATTAAAGTTCACTTTTTGGGCAGTCGGGATTTTTGATTTCGTAAATTACTTTTTTACTTCACAGATTTGAGTTAATATAATTTGTTTTGAAGTTAGTGAGTTCTATTTATGAAAACCTTTGTTTTGATACCCCACTCAATAGGTATTGAGAAAGAAAAATGAATACACAATATGGCGCCAAAAATCAGCCATTTTTTTTTTTTTCAATTTTAATATACCCAGTGTCACTCTCACAATTAAGACAAATCTAACGGCACCACTCAAGCTGAGATTGATCAAGCCGTTTAGGCTACAGAGTGTGCCAAAGAAATATACATACATACATACATACACTCGAAAATCATAACCCTCCTTCTAGCGAAGTCGGGTAAAAACGCAATGAATCTTGTTGATTTGTCAAAATGAAAGATATTCTTACTATACACCGTGACATTTTAGTCTTCTTACAATGGCAGCTCACTTCATGTATCCAATGACTACTGATCATTTATTTAAAAAAAAAAATATTTTTGAAATTTTTTTACATTAGCATAATTAAAAAAATGAAAATATCATTCACTAAGACGAACGACGTAGTTTAAAACACACTGTTATGGAGATGAAATTAATGATAGAATGGAATGGTAGTAGGCAGGTAGATATCTTCTACCGCTTGATACGCAAACATTATTAACAGGGAGGGTGTTTTATAATTCTAAAGCGTTGTTTATTTTTCTTTGTACCTATTATCTTAATTAATGGTGACAATGTTTTAATCACGCCTAGAGGAATTTTATGACGGATACATTGAGTGGACCACCTTTGTAAGACGACTAAAATGTCACGGTGTATATTAGTGTGTTGCGCAAATACTCCGCAAATCAATCATTTATACTACTGCAGCCGTCTAAACTTTAGATTATAACGGTACAATTGAGTGAAAACAACCCCTAAGCCCAAAACTCCGTAGTAATTTGTACACCAAGTAAAAATACCTCAGTTTTATGTGAAAAAACTTTTGTCTTTAGACAAAGAAGCTTAATAAACATTAACAAGAGTATTCAAAAGCGAAAAATTGGGTGCGACGTTATTTTTTTTTTGTCATAAAATGTATTTTTAAAGGTTTGTCGTGGCCAGTAGTATTATTCCGAATGTATATGGAATAACAATGATTGTTGAAGTTTGTTTTATTAATTAAAAGAGCTGTGATTTATTAGTATTTTAATTCGAAGTAATAGCGTGTAATTTAATTAAAGTGTTAACAAATTTATTGCATACAATGCAATGTGAGGTGTATTTGAGAAACATTCATCTTATTAACGGCTAAACATGGCTAATACCATTCACGCCTGTATTTTCCGAAGACAAACCCTTCTCTTCACCCCTTGGTATGAATGGTATTTGCAGAAGTGTAACAGCAGGCATACCCACATTTTTCACAAATACTGTTGATTTCCCATGAAATAGGAGATGACAAGCCTTAGATGACAAGACTTGCCATTAACTGTGCAAAAATCTAGCTGCTACTGAAAAATGACTGATGGATGTAGCTTTTTTACCATAATTCTAATTAGCAATCCCAAATTTCGTCCAGTAAATTTACTTACTCTAAAATACTGTTCCAAAATAAATAAATTAAAAAAAAGACAAACCGCATAACCAATTATTATTTGACATTTCACTCATGGCTACCGTAGAAAAAAAACACAAATTACAGGAAAAACTTGAATGCGAAATAAGCGTATTTTTCCGGCATCTAAATCAAAAGCCTTGGACATAGTATTCCTCTAAAGGAATTCCTCCTTAATCCCGGTTCCGCTGCGATAAGGAATAAAGTGTCGGCAACCTATGGGAGGTGCAAGTCAATGACTTCTGTGATTTTATTTTTCCCGTCTGTTCACCTACCATGGATTGCCTTGGAATACGGGGAATATAACGGAAGTTTACCATTGAAATTGGTCAGTACGTTGCCCGAACTTATGTTCTGCACATCGAGTTTTGTTCTTTGTCACGTCGGCTTATTAATCGATTCACACGAACTTACTCACACAAATCGAGAGAAACGACCCTTTTAAATAATGTAATTTTTTATTAAGTAAATTTATTTGTGGGTGAATTGACAATTTCGGAAGTATGTATGCAATAGGCACTTTTTAACTTTTTATCACTTTATTACATAAAATTAAACACGTGCTAATTGCCTTCTACGTATAGGAGTTCTCGATTCGCCTTCTAATAAATGAACTTCGCACGAAGACCTATAGAAAAATTGTACATTAATTATTATATAAAAGTGTCGTTTCGCCAGGCGAGTAAATTCGTGCAAATCGACTAATAAACCGTCACGTAATCTTTGTCTTCAGTCTCTTTAGTCTTTGGCCGCAGTTGTATTATTTTGGTGTATCGACCGACCTTATCTATAAAATCTCACCGAGAATACTTAGATTAGCTAGATATATGTAGGACTGACCTGCATCGTTGTCGCTAGTTTGAATGCAAAATTATTCCCGATCCTGTGAGTAATTTTGCTTCCAAACTAGCGGTACTGATTCAAGCTAGACAAGGCCTTACATTGCTCGGTTTATTTTGAGATAGGTACTACAACTGCAAGACAGTTTAAAAGAGAAAAGTCTATTAAACAGAGGATATTATTATAATACCTATCTGCACAGGAACAATATAATAAATGAAATTCAAAAGTCATTTATTCATATTAACCTGAGAATCAGCACTTTTCGAACGTCACAATTACATAAAACAGTCCCCCAAAACGCCCACCCTTCACCAATTCGTGGTGCTTTAGCTGGGAAGAAGAAGTAGCGCAACAAATATCGGTGATGATGTAGAAGTAGAAGAATTTAATTTATAGATATAGAAGGGTGTTACAATAAAACTGGAATCTTTACTTACGTTTGTTAAAAATGGCAATGCGTGCCCATAGCAATTCAAGTTTACCATAATCGTTCTCCTTCACATCGAGGCTGACAAATTGCAAGAAACAAAACAACCCTTTTTGAAATACGCGAGGATATAAATCACTCGCTGTCAACTCCAACCTTGCACAGTCATATCACAAAAGAAGAAACAACCGATACGATTAGAACGCCTGAGTGGCGTGAAAGTAATATATTGCAGAACTTGCAATCGGGTTTTTCCTGCAGCCGTGCGAACTGCGAAGTGTTGGCTCGAGAAACGAGTAGGCTTAGATTGTATACACTGTAGCAACTGATTCAAGATTGCTTTTATAGTTCAATGGGTTAGGCGTTAAGTGGTCCCGGCTGTCATTCGTGACTCTGTGACTTTCGTTACGGGTTGTCAGAAGCTGGAAAGTCTGACCACCAGTCTTATATAAGGGTGTTGTATTATTGTGTAATTCAACTGTGGAGATATTTTTTTCATATTTTAAAGAATTGTTTTTACATTTTTCGGAATAAAAATCTAGTTTATCTAATAATGAAAGGCGTTCCCTATTTAGTTTAACATTTTTTATAAAGAATTTCTGTCCATGAACTAGGTTTTGAGTTTTTCTAATAAACTTGTTGATTCTTACATATTTTTTCAATTTGTTTCTGCTACATTTGACTACCCTTGTTGAGTAATTGGACTTAGTGTTCTTCTCTTGGTCGCATGTCAGATCTATAGTTACTGCAGGTTGATTATCAATTGCAGCAGAAACCATATTTGGACCAATGACCACCAGCTCATCGAACAGACTTTGGTTCAACGAGGCAGTGATGTTATGTTGAGTGCATTCTAATTGTGAAACTTTATCGTTTGCCTCATGAAGCTGTTTTTCTAAATTCCGTATGCGGTTAAGAACAAACTCATATTCGGAACTGCACTGGTTGAACCCGTCCACAATGAGCTGAAGCCTATCCTGAGCATCAGTGGCTTCAGTGTATTGTATATGTAACTGAGCCATTTCTGATTTCATGTTTTGGTTCCTTTTTAACAAATCCATTACTTCCCTTTCATTGTCATCAGCTTCCCTCAACAAACGGTCACACAACTCCTTAGAAACCTGGAGATCGCTCAAAGCCTGGGTAAGTTTAGCCTCTTCTGGCTTCCTCTTCTAGCTCAGATAGGCGGTCGCTCAATGTAAATACTAGGTATTCAGCAGCACCCCGTTAGACTGGAAACTGACCCAACCTAGTTGGAAAAAGCCTAGGCAATCGTCTGCCTAGGCTTTTTCCTAGGGTTTGGGTGAGCCGTTCAATTGGTAACCAGAATGAAAAGGCTAACCCTAATCAATTTTGTTTCCGCTTCATCATTTCAGCCAAAAGACGTCCACTGCTGGACATAGCCTCCCTCAGGCTCCTCCACTTCGACCGGTCTTGTTCTTCCCACATCCGGCAGATTCCCACGGTCTTCACAAGGTCATCGGTCCACCTTGTGGGAGGCCTTTCCACTCTACGTCTTCCGGTACGCGGTCGCCACTCCAGAACCTTTTGGCTCCATCGGTCATCTGTTCTGCGAGCAATTTTTGGGGGAGATTTTGTCATAATCGCCACGCTTGGCAGGCGAGTTGACGATCGTAGTATGGTGGTGAAATGCATAGAGAACGTTGCTGCCCATGCTCTGGTAAGTCCCTTAGTCGCCTTCTACGACACCCACGGGAAGAATTGGGATGGGTCCGCTTCATTTCGTATTAAAGGGTTAGATGTTGAAAACATGGTCTAAGTGGGTAACTAAATGAACGGCTAATGAATTAGTGCAGTCACAAAATATTAATATTTTCAATTTCTTATTTAACGTTTTCCAGCAGCCACAAAGCCAGCTGCTGTTCAAAGGCTTAATCTATATACTAATAATAAACCTGAAGAGTTTGTTTATTTGTTTGAACGCACTCATCTCGGGAACTACTCGTCTGATTAGAAAAAAAATAAAGAATGTTCAAACAAATAAACAAACTCTTCAGGTTTATTATTAGTTTATAGATACATATATTGCGACATATATATTTAGGGGCCGACCAAAAATAAAAAAGTCAGAAAGACCGCTAAGCGAAAAAGAAGTATCAATGCTGGCTGAAAGGTGGCTGTTATTTTAGTATAACTGTTGTATCTTACAACTGAAGGCTAGTCTACTTAATAAAATCTTAAAAGTGCATTCACTGGTAAAGAACGCACAGCGAAAATCGCTCTGTCTAAAATGTTGCAAAAGAGTTCCATGATAATGACGAAAGTGTACCAAGGAAAGTATTTTGGACATTCATCGCCTAAAAGCTTTTAATAGGGGATTAAAGTTCGTCAGTTTTTTCATCGGGCATACGGCTTGTTACCAAAGAAGAAGGAAAACATAAAGCAAGACATAGAAAGTAGGTAGGATAATGGCAAAGTAGTTTCTAATAAGTGATACGCAACTAAAATCACAGTTTTTGGTCATTTCGAATATTTTTCCAATCCGAATCTGTTTTGCCAAGCTCAGAGCATTGCTAAATTGCATACGGGTCAAAACTGCTTACCTCTCAAATCAAAGCGAGCGTACAAAACCGAAAAAAAGCAAACGAAATAAAAACGCAATCACAACGCACAGCGTTGAAAAAATTGCTCCCATCTAGTTCGGATCATACAATCTATTCCGAACTATTGCACAGCGAAATCAAACTCATCACACGGAAACACAAACTGGTTGCGTCCGGTTTTCAATTTTTCTTCCATTAGCCTGATCATAAACAAAGTGACTTGTAATTTGACGTACCTATTGATTCCAGCACCCCAAATGCGTAACGCACGATTAATCATAATTTGAATAATTTTGAAACAGATTCCTCATCCATTGCTTCGTATGTTCGAAAAATGTGTCTGCTCAGCAACGTAAATAACGCAATGAATATTGTTGAACTGTCAAAACTGAAACAGATTAGGATTGATCGTGTGTTACGGAATTAGGGTGCAAGACGTGATGGTGTAGCCCATCATCATAATCTGCCTAGCCTTTTCCCAACTATGTTGGATTCAGCATCCAGTCAAACCGGATGCACCTGGATACCAGTATTTTACATGGAGTGACTGCCTATCTGACCTCCACAACCCAGTTACTAGGTAATGCGATAAAAAATCAAAAGTCATTTATAGCACTTTTCGAATGTCAAAATTACATAAGACAGTCCCACAAAACTCCCGCCCTTCACCACTTCCTAGTGCTTTAGCTGGGAAGAAGAAGTGGCGCAACAAACTCCCCAGCAGCACAGCTGTCTGTTTAGTTAGATAGACTTGATTCTATACATAGGTAGGCAAAATAATCAACATTACGAGACACAGAACGTAAATAATTTGTTATATGTCAGCTAGCCATGCCAACATACCAACATATAAAATTAAAACTTAACTCAAGCACAAAAAATAAAAAGTAAACAAAGCACACTACCAAAATAAAAGCCTCCTGGTATAAATGGCGTGACAGCGTATATATGCAATGCTGGATTATGTTCACAAATGATAATCTAGGACTATAGATACCCCTTGGTAAGACTGGTTTCATACTTTCGCGCTTCTGACGACCCGTAACGACTGTGAAAGATCAACGAATGACATCGGGGACCAACGGCTTAACCGAGGCACGGAGGTCTTGATATGTAAAAATGGTCACCCATCCACGAACCAACTGCGGCTCGCGTAGCTTACCCAGATCGATCGACCCGTGCAACTGTTATGTCTTAGCCACAATGCCTACGCCCTCCCAAGTGCGTTTAGTCCACTCTCGGCCCCCCGACCCCTAAAAAAAGGATTTGTTTACTTGTTTACTCTCAACCCTTAAACATACTTCAAACTCGACCCCCAGAGGGTGAGACTGATTTTCATTAAAAAGACAGGTACCTTGTTCACTTTCGACTACTTTGGGGGTCGAGAGGAAACTAAAACTTGGCTGGAAAATAAAATCCACTCTCGACCCGGAAGGGTCGAGAGTAAACTATAGTCAGGGACACATTGTTTATTGGGGATCGAGGGGCCGAGAGTGGACTATACGCCCAAGTGTAACCCATTTGCAACAATTAAACACTGTTTCATCGGCACCTCTAAATACTTTTTTAACCTTTGTACCTCGTTGGATAGCTGTATTAAAGTATTTGGTACCTAATATAACAGCACTGAAGGCCATAAAATTTGGGAGTAAGAAAAAGTGATATTTAGTTACAAATTTTATTTTCTATTTGAAATCTTATAAATTGGGTTTGTCGAATCCCATGAATTTTGGCCTAGGCTTTATGGGGTGCTTAATTGTGGCAAATGCTACCACACTATCACGATCTCGAAGGAATACGTCAAATATCATGGCACCCTGTTTAAATGGCTTTATAGCTACACCGAAGCGAACAATGTTTTGTCTAGAAGGACTACAATGTTAGGATACGGAGCAATAAATTCACGACTTTCTTAAATGTCGAGCTGGACCACACCAGACTGATCAGGGAATGTACCTGGACAAGATATATTCATATTCATATTCATATTCATATTCATTTAATTGCGTTCCACAAGGTAAAAACAAAGATGTTAACAAAAGGCTTAGAGCTAAGAGCCGTTGTAGACCCTGTTAGGGCACAGCAAAATGTATTATTAATTGATAACTATTTCTTAACAATAAACTTAGCAACTAAAATTTAAAAATTAAAATAAAATTATACATTAACATTACACATTACTTAATTCAATTTGGATAACAATTTAATAACATAAATAATAATTTGGAAAGCTATTTTAATTAAACATTTACAATTTAATTAAAGTTATGTTTAGGTAATATAATAAGAGATCATTTTTTTTTTAAATTACAAATTAATTATTACTGATATTTGGTTGGATATAAGCCCGCTTGAGATTCGATAAAAGGGTCAAAACTACAAAAATGTCCCCAACACCTATTTCACTTCCAAGATGAACGAAATAGAGAATAGTCTCAGCTTTTTTAATTTAAACTACCAAATAAAGTGAAAACGAGAAACAAAAGAAAGCGTCAACTTAAAACAGTACAATCCACAAATGGACATTAAAAAACCAAAGCCAATTATATACAAAAAATCCCTCCGACACTGCAATTAGGCAGAGCTGCTCAAAAGGCATGAAGCTGATTAAAAACGCTCCGGAAAACCAGAGGCGATGAAACGTCCGCAGTTAACAGCTTCCAATCACGAATAAAATAGGAACAGAAGGCCGGCTTCATACAACTAGCAAAATGGCACGCACACATAGACACGCTTCACGTATTACAGCTAGTGCAAGCGCACTCGCGACCGGCATTTGTTTGAGATCGCCGAACGTACGGGTCTATGTGTGTGCGCGGCTTATTAGTCGATTCGCGCGAAACGGGCGAGTCGACATGCAATTTGCACGAAGCTATTTATTTTTGGGCGAATCGACCATTCCATAAATACTTATTAGGCAATTGGCGATATACGTTTTGTATTTTTTGTAATAAACTTAGTGTTCATTTTCCTCAACTTTTCGTTGTTTCCTTAACGTTTTATTCATCATCAATCGCTTTCCATCAAGCTCGAGGACAAGAACAGGACCATTCAACAGACAAAAAATTAAAATTATGTGTCGGTTCGCTCGTTTCGATTGAGTATATTCGTGCTAATCGACTAATAAGCCGAGTGTCTGTTTTCAATCGTTGTATGAGCGCCTTCTGTCCCTATCTATCTTGTGTCCCAAGCTCTGTTTACTAAATAATTAATCAGAAAAGTGTCTATAGTTGCGCAGGTATAAATAAAATGACAAGATGCGACAGGAATTCTTCGGACCAACGAAGCGAAAAACTCAACGTGACTTCACTATGACAAAAATAGTTTTATGAAGTTATTTCTAGAAGAATCTTTTCTTAGAAATATGTAGTGGAAAATTACTGTTGACTTATGTTTAGTTAACTTAGCTTTTGCCAGCGGCTTCGCACGCGTGGAGATCGAAAATTATCCCACGGGAACGTACTATCGGGATAAAAAGTATCCTATGTGTTATTCTAGGTTAGAAAACTTTGTGCCAAGTTTCATCCAAATCCGTTTAGCGGTTTTTGCGCGATTGACTGAATTTAAATAAAATGTATCTTTTTTCAGTCAGGCGTTGAATATGTTCAATTAATCAAGGGTTCGTGGATGTCTGGAATTTATTCAAATGTTTTATTTCACTCTAACATTTCGCCCTCTTTTACAGTGTAGACCTGGCCACACGTCTAACGTACTTGTAACAAAATAGAAAGTGTTTCTTCAGAATATCTTTGAGTTTACAAGGTCTTCGATATTTGCAACAATTCGGCCTAAAATCTTTTTAGGCCGAATTGCGTCGTAGCTACCTACCTACTTTTTCTGCTATGGTTTACTCTTGCTTTTTATGATAAACATACCATCTCTTGTTTATTATATACATATACACATACATCTTAAATACGATAGTTAATTTAAGTTAAAAAACAAAAAAAAACTTGTATTTTGACCCTAGCTATTATTTTCACTGTATTGCAACCTACAGTTATCAAGTGAACATCGTCGTGGGCTGAAATCCCTCCTAATATAAAAATACGAAAGTAATTTGTCAGTCTGTCTGTTACGCTTTCACGCCTAAATCGCTGGACCGATCATCATGAAATTTGCCAGAGATATAGCCTGAGATATGGAGGAGGACGTAGGCTACTTTTACGCGATAACCAACATCCACGCGCGCGGAGCCGCAGGCAAAATTTAGTATTGTACATACGTATTTCTTGTTTCTATGTTTTATATTGTAGCTGTTTGTTGTCCCTTTTGAATAAAAAAAGGTGAATTGTAACAGCCTTATCCTATCGGAAACAGACTATGTATTACCTTTTCTATTAAGATAACCTAATACATTCCCGTCATATATTCATGCTTGCTAATGGTGCCTTCGTAATAACCACCTGATTTACGATTAGTGGCACAGCACTACATGAAACTACATTTGCATACATCACGATTAAGGTACTTAGCTGTCCCGATTGTTCTGTTCCCGTGGGTAAATGGGGACAGCGGAAATCTGCAGACAAATCTGTGCAAAGTTAAACTAGATTTGGCCCAATCAGTCCATGGATGAGTGCCTGACGGTCTTTGGAATGACCTAACTACTTTTGAACTACGAAAAAGTCAGACAGAAGGTTGAAGCGTGTGGTGCTGGGGCTACACTACGGTCAATGTCAATGCCTAACATCGCGATAAATAACGCGGTAAACATTCCGATTATTAAAGCGATAAATTCAGTGGCCACACTTAACCGCTACCCGAGTGATCGCCTACGTCAAATGGCAATGTGAATGCCGTTGTAAAATTATCGCGATAAATTGTGGCTACATCTACGATTAATGTCCATTATCACGAATATCAATGGCATTTCTCGTAGGTGTGGCAGTGGCATGAGGGACGTCGACGCGCAAACTGTAACCATAAATATAGTAGGTACATGATTCTAGACACAACAACTTTGTTAAAAAGAGCTATTATCGACAAACACGAAATAACTCGGCTGAATTGGGTGAATACACTTTTAAATAACACATTATTTTCTAAAGGCAACTCCCACGAAGTTAATTTTATTTATTTGTTGGCGAACCGACAATTCTTGAAATACCTACCCACGTATTTGGCAACTAACATGTTTTAGTTTTTATGCACTATTGATAACGTATATTTCGTTATAATTTACGTTGTAATCCAGCATTGCTTATGGAAGCTATCACGCCATTTATACCAGGAGACTTTTATTTTGGTATATGCTTTGTTTACTTTTTATTTTTTGTGCTCGAGTTAATTTTTCATTTTATTTGTTGGTATATTGGCATGGCTAGCTGACATAAATGACAAATTTTTAAGTTCTGTGTCTCGTAATGTTGATTACTTTGCCTATGTATGTATAGAATCAAGTCTATCCAACTAAACAGACAGCTGTGCTGCTGGGGAGTTTGTTCCACTTCTTCTTCCCAGCTAAAGCACTAGGAAGTGGTGAAGGGTGGGCGTTTTGGAGGACTGTCTCATGTACTTTGACGTTAGAAAAGTGCTGATTCTCAGCCTAATTTGAATAAATGACTTTTGATTTTGAAATGACTTTTGATTTTGATTTTGTATTATAGATATCGTAGCATATTTGGTTTAATTATATTATATACTAGCTTTTGCCAGCGGCTTCGCCCGCGTGGAGGTCAGTGTATTATACATATAAACCTTCCTCTTGAATCAGTCTATCTATTAAAAAAACCCGCATCAAAATCCGTTGCGTAGTTTTAAAGATTTAAGCATACATAGAGGGATATAGGGACAGAGAAAGCGACTTTGTTTTATACTATGTAGTGAAGTTTCCTTAAGGTCACACTGACCAATTTATGTTCTTGCCATATTACATTTTTTTTGTTAAAATACTAAATGATTGACTTTGTAAGTTCCAGTACATTATTGTATTAAGAATATACTGTGAGATTAATTAACTTATCAATTATATTTTTGTAAAGGCATCGTTACAATGTTTTGTTTAAAAGTATTTGTTTTGTATTATTAGTTGAGTTCATTTTATCTGTTGCAATATTCATGTTGGATAGGTGGTACTTAAGGGTAGACAACTGTCATTTGAAATATTATAAAAAATCATGTAACTAGAATTTTGGTCTCTTTTCTGTAGGTACGTGTCGCTGGCTGGGTAGCAATATAAAAACTTGTAAGTCATTGAGTTTTATTTTATTATCAACCTACTTCTTAAGACCTACTTCAATATATTATATGTACTTGCAGTGACATTTTCTCGTAACCTTATTGCATAAAATCTTCTATAAACTACACTAATAATAAAGCTGAACGGTGTGTTTGTTTGTTTGCTTGAACGCGCTAATCTCAGGAACTGCTGGTCCGATTTGATTTTTTTTTGCAGTGTTAGATAGTTCATTTATTGAGAAAATATTTATTATCACGCTAAAACCATTAGGAGCCGAGCAAAGAGAAAAAGTCACGAATACGAAGTACTCGCACGGGCAAGTGAGGCGAGCGACGGGGTGGGTCAGCAAGCAAGAAATTTGACGCGAACGAAGTCGCGGGCAGAAGCTAGTTATTCAATAAATTTATAAGCTATTGAGAAAAGAAAATAATGTACTATTGAAATGTGTCGATTTGCTCGATTCGGGCAATTGCCCGAATTTAATTAAATTCGTGCAAATCGACTGTTAAGCCAAAAAAATATTCTTGTTTGACAGTGCAGGCCAAGGATGGCAAACCAATAGCACGCGTGCCTTTGGTGGCACGTAAAAAAAAATTGGGCACGGCAGCCTATGTCACAGTAACAAACATAGAAATCTGAGCGTGATAATTTCATCTACTTAAGCCTGAGTCGTTATTTTCAGAAACCGTACCTATGTCGCATGATTCCAATTCAATTTGCATTCTACTAAAAGTAAAATATGAACCTAATACCAGACACCAGAAGTTGCACTATTTGTTCTTTCACATAAATAAAGTGGTGTTATGTTGACTACTGTATAAAGTCTATTTCTGTTTGCATGTAAAGACTACCAATGATTGCGAAAGTAGTTCGTTTTTGTAGTAGTTAATAAATCAAGATTTTTGGCACGTCAATGCCTTATTAAATATATTTTTTTAGAAAAAAATGGCTGGTAGAGTTAAAGAGGTTCGTCATCGCTGATGTAAGCACTTTTATATAAATATCCTTTATTTAATAAGCGACCATAATTATCTTCACTGGGTAGACACCCTTAATGTTAAGTGTTTGCGCGTCGAAGTACCTTAACACTTTGTATTGCCGCATAAGTAGTGACTGTTACAATGTGGACTCCCGCAGACTGGTGCGACGTGATAGTGTGACGCGACATTTTCTATGGAAATTTTTCTACTAGAGTCGCGTCTCACTTTCACGTCGCGCCAATCTACGGGAGCCTTAATGATTGCTATTTTCTTGGTTGCTCAACCAAAACTTACATAAAATAAAATGAAATGTCTCTACTTGTACTACCATTAAAACATGCGGCAAGGGTACAAAATCAATACTGTCGTCTGCATTGAAGAATTAACTGGAGAATGTTCCAAATTAATGACGTTTTTCATCCCAGTATGTATTCGTAGGTAATCGTTTATCAATGTCCAAACTAGGAGAGGTACGTATTGAATCGAATTGATTCATCTAAAACGTCCTTGGTTTCTGTTTGCATTTTCTCTTCCAGGTATTGATGCCCTAGGTAGTGAATACTGTGATGAAATATGTCGCAGTAGTTCTGGGAATATCGTTTGGCATATATTTCTTGCTTTTGGCGTACCAGTGTACATTCTATAATAATAGTGCTACTGTGGATTTTGTGCCAGATCGCCTTTTGTCTTCATCAGAGGCAGTTCTAACCGATTATGCTGTGCTGGTGTCGTCAACAGCAAGTTTGGTCTTCTTACAAAACTGTCATTGTGTTTTGAAAAAAGACCAAATATCTGACGGATGACTTCCAAAAAGTCAATTAAAACATGGACTTTTATTTGACACTAGCTTTTGCCAGCGGCTTCGCTCTCGTGGAGGCCGAAAATTATCCCGCGGGAACGTACTACCGGGATAAAAGTATCCTATATGTTAATCCAGGTTATAAACTATCCGTGTGCCGAATTTTATCCAAATTCATTCGCCCGTTTTTGCGTGATTGAGTAACAAACATCCAAACATCTAAACATAAAAACTTTCTCATTTATAATATAAGTAGGAAGTAGGATTTTCGAAGTCCTCATTCCAACGAGGTTATAGGAAGGAGCTCATAGTTACTTGTGTCTACAATTTTCGAAGTCCTCATTCCAACAAGGTTATAGGAAGGAGCTCATAGTTACTTGTGTCTACAATTTTCGAAGTCCTCATTCCAACGAGGTTATAGGAAGGAGCTCATAGTTACTTGTGTCTACAATTTTCGAAGTCCTCATTCCAACGAGGTTATAGGAAGGAGCTCATAGTTACTTGTGTCTACAATTTTCGAAGTCCTCATTCCAACGAGGTTATAGGAAGGAGCTCATAGTTACTTGTGTCTACAATTGTTGTTGTTTTTTATTTTACTGTATATTTATCATGCACATTTGTTATTCCATTTCACCTCAGACATTGACCGAGAAGTCGAAATCGGCTTTGCTTGCCATTTAATACACCGAGAAATTTTAATGGTTGTTTTCCCGCGGCAGAACAACTTGCCATAAGGAGTATTTTTGAAGCATTGAGTATAAGTAGAAAAATAAAGATGTTTTTGCTCTAAAAAATCATCAACTCGAAAACGTGAGAATCAATAGTAACACTAGAGGTAACTTGTAGGTACTACTCCAATCGCAAGCGCCGCCGACGAAGGGAACAGCGATGCATCGAAAATAAACTCTCGCACGTGATGTAGCTGAATATTTTTTTTATTTTTTTAAAACAAAAACATCTTTATTTTTTTAATATTTTTTTTTCGGTGTAGAAACAGAAATACTTAAAAAAAAAATGGAATGTAATATCTTGCTGTCTCGTTTGTGTAGTGATGGCAACTTAAACTGCTGAGTCAGTATTGTAATACGTCATTGAGTTTTTCGTCTGGTTTGTATTCATAGCCAGGAGTCGACGCTATGTTACTCGCCACTTGCTCTTTAAGACATGGTACTATAAACTGGTGAACCGAGTGTGCTTATTATGATAAAGATTCGGCCTCTCTACAAAATATTACCGGTGTATTATCACCATAAACATGCAGATGAATTCTACCCACAGGACTTGTAGCTAAGTTACAATAGCCGCACGGGTCGATTGATCAGGATAAGCTACGCTTGCCGCGGTTAGTCCGTGGATGGGTGATCTTCTTTACACACTGAGACCCCTCTGTGCCTCGGAAAGCACGTTAAGAGGAACCTAGTCGCGAGCTCGAACTCACTGATGGGCCTGGCTAAAAAGCACGCTGTCTCAGCAGACATCGTGTCCGACAGAGGTAGTATCAGTGATGAGCAGTTAGAAGCTAGTCTACACGTACAAACATTATTGAGTGAGATGCAGTATCATTTATAGCAAAACATGAGTGTAAAAAATTAAGAACAGTCCTTCGGAAGATCGGGTTTTATGAAAAAACCACTGCATAAATCAATGACCAATAAAGTTTACTGAACTTTTTGATATTTGAGCTTTGTCGATGCCAACTTGGTTATTCAGATTTTACACTTCTTTTATTACTTAAACACGCCCAAAGTTAGGTTAAATTAGAAAAAAAAACGAATCTTTATTGGCTTCAATTTTTTAATGGCTTTTTATTTTAGTATTCTGTTTCCGTACAGACAATATTAATAATGAGACAAAACCATACCATGTTTAGTTTTTACCCGACTGCGCCAGAAGGAGGGTTATGTTTTTGATATACATTGTCGAACAGTGGAGTAATATGCTCCCAAAGTTTGTATGGGAAAAATGTGGACTAGATTCACCTTAAGAGCTGTCATTCGTACGGGTCGTCAGAAGCCTGAAAGTCTGACAAAACAGTCTTACCAAGTGGTTGTTTTACCCAAGAACTTGGTTGTGGAGATCAGATAGGCTGTCGCTCCATTTAAAATACTGGCATTCAGCTGCATCCGGTAAGACTGGAAGCCGACCCCAACCCAACATCGTTGAGAAAAGGCTAAACAGATTGAATAGGACATGCAAATGTATATATCTACTCCTCTGCCTTATACCCTTCTATTAATAACTAAGGCGTGATGTAATCAATCAATCCGTCTAAATCAATGCCAATTTACAGCTACAAAATCAAGTGTTCCATTCAACAGACGCGAGCTTAAGTTGATAGTTGCGTCAGTTATTCGATGCTGCGCATAGTGCTAAGTGTTAATTACTGGCAGTTATCAGGCAGAACAGTCAGGTAAGCACAGAATAGATACGTACAGAAGGCCAAAATCCTCGTTATGATTCTCCTTCCCTTCATCATCATACATTAATTTCAGCCGAAGGCAGGTGGGTTGGCGATCGAAATATGGTGGTAAACTGCATAGAGAACGCTGCTGCCCATTCTCTAGTAAGTCCCTTAGTCGCCTTTTACGTCACCCACGGAAGGAAATGGGATCTTCGTATTCTTTTACGTCCGGCACCACACGGATAAATTTACGGATTTTTTTGGCGCAACATATCACACCCTCGAAATATTGAGTTTTTGACTTTTAATGTTACATGGACTCAATATGAACTATTCTATCACTTGGCTTTCACAGAAAGAGAAAAAAGACAATATTAAAGCGAATACTGTAATGGTGTCTCTTTCACACCACCCTCTCCCGCGCCCGCGTTTTCCCGCTAGTGAGTCCCAACCAGTAAAACACCAGTACATGTCGAAGTCGGACCACTGACTACGCACAAAAAAAAATCAGAGCTATAGCACTTCAAATAATGATGTTCTGAATAATATTAATGTACCATGTAAAACCATCGGGTTCCCCTAAATCTTTTAACTCTTTTTCCCAAAAGTTGATATTTTTGAATAGGCCTTTACTGTAATAAGGGTGCGATATTATGTCTCTTTCTTCAATACTTCTAGTAGTAGTAGTACTTCATAGTCTATATCTTGGTAGTTCCCCATTTCTAACCGTATCATCATTCAACCAATCACCACCATTTTGCAATCCTAATTGCAAAATAAGCTTTCTGTTACCTACAATTCGAAGGATTTTGAACGAAATTCGTAAATAATCCATTACTTCAACATACCAGACTTTCGTCTTGAGAACGCTGCCCAGCCGAGTCATTTTCGACGATTGACCTCTTTCTCGAAGTTAGACCTACCTAACTGGACAGTTTGTCCTAGGTAAACGTACTCGTCCACAACTTTGAGTGCAGCGCCTCCGATCGACATGACAACTTATTACCGAACTAAGTAGTCAGTTTCGTATAAAGAACTATTTTAAACCCATCCAGCCATCTTTTTTTGTAATAATATTACAAAAAAAGATGGCTGGATGGGTTTAAACCATGTCAAAAAAAAGCTTGTTTTGTAATCAGACTCAAACGATTCAAAACAAATGCCAATCACGTCTTTCATTGTATAGTCCACTTCATAATTGGTTTTTCACTTTTGACAAAAAATCCCACTCAGAGAGACAAGTCACGATTCATTCTCCAAAAACCAGATATGCGAAAATAATCGCGTATGACACGAACGTTGATCGAAATTTTTAAAAAGTCAACAGTGATGTGACTGTCGACTTTTTAAATTTCGAATAACACCATCTTATAATTGAAAAGGAACCCACAAACAGTTTGGAGATTTACTTAAAAAAATATCAAGTCTCAATGATAGCAAGAAAAAAAAAATAGACTTAAAGAAAACATGTAGTTAATGGTCGAAAAGTTTTGGTAACGTAGTAAAAAATGCTTGGGTGGACTTTCCCCAGTTTTTTTCCTTGTTATTGGGTTTTTTTTTGAGGGTGGGAAATCATCAAATAACTTCTCCCGCTATAGATGGAGCAGGATGTCAAACTTTTACAAAACCCACCCTTGTTCCCACAGTTGCCTTTGTGGCAGGGGCCAAGGTATCTCTTTCGAACAACCTGCACCCCTAGCAGGCATCGGCCTATGCGGACCCCACCAGTTGGTGCTGACGGCGAGCTACCCATACTCACTGTCCGCAAGCCCGCGCCTACGGTGGCCGGGAATCAGCCTGAGATTCCCGACGTCCAGGGCATCTCCTGCGGCGGCTAGGGCCGTGAGGGCGCATATACTCCTTCTCCCGCACGTGCGCCGCCTCCCTCTTGGTGTCATTGGGTTCATTTTGGATTTTGGGCCCAATAGGGCTGATCTCTTTAAACTTCATTAAGGTTGAAACTATCTGACTATCACATAGACAAACAGACCTTAACGTACAAGGAACCTCCGACTTTATAGTGATAAAGCATTTCGTATCGATGTGTGCGTGGAATTTTGCTCTAGCATGGAGCTGACCTTCTGAACTCCTATTTAGTGCTGGTATAGTCTGAATCTATATTGGCTTTAGTTACACAACTGTGCACAATATTATCTATGGGATCGATCTGAAGTCTAAGTTGTGTGTACCTACTGTTTAAGTGACTTGGATGGTGGGATTGATAACGGTAAGGTGTTTCGCTGATATCGAGTTGGTTAGAGAGTAAATTGTAGGTGTGTTAGTGCTTACACACACGAGCGACAGGCGTCAGCGGCACAGATGCCGTTGATGCTCGTTTGTATGAGCCATAGAATTAAAAAAACACGTAGAAGTCGTAAGTAGGCGGGGCCCGCGTACCCCGAGCTTTGCGGAGTTTTGCATAGGTCTGTTTCCACGCACACACCACGCACATCAGTCTTGTTACAACCGCCACGGAGAAAAGAACTTGACAAAAACATACAAACATGCCTTATTGTGCTGTTTTACAATGTAAACATGATAGCAGAACTAAAAATGTATCAAATGGAGGTATATCATACTATCGGAAAGTCTTAATTGATTTTATTTCGATAAAAATTTGAAAAACAATATTTTGTTAAATAAGACAAGTAAAAGTTGTCTTTATTGTTATCTTATTTAAAGTCTACTTTCTTTTAAACTCAAATATATTATTCGCGAAGATTCCAATTATGTACACGTCACAGTCAGCTACTGAATTAGAGATTACCGTTATCGATAATGAGTTATCGATATTTTAAACTTACAATGTTCTGTGGGTCCTATGATATATTCGGAAAAATTTCACCTTGCGTGTGGTTTGTTTCTGCAGTATTAGTAATCGAACACATTTCCATTAATTGGTCATACAAAGGTATGTGTGTAAGTGCTTTCTAATTCTACTTAAGTTTCGACCATGCGAAAAATAATTACCAATGAACATAGAACCTCCTTCTTTTTTAAATATAAAGTGTTATTATGTGTTGCATATGTGTTAGTCTGACATCTAAGATCTATCTAATATACCAAATTTAATCAAACTCCGTTACGGAGTAAGTCAAGTTAAACATAATACGAGTGTATCCGCAGGCGAAAGCGTAGGCTTCCAATGTCAGTAGGAAGTAACACCCGTATTATCTAATCGCATAGTAAAATATCTATCGCATAATATAGAAAGAAACACCACAGGATGTATCTTTCTATCAATAAAATAATTTTCAAAATCGGATTAGTGGTATAACATAACAATTCTTAATTATACTTTCTGTAAAGCGTAAGTATGTATTAGAATAAATATATATAAACACTTGATTTCAAACATAATAATATTTATTGACTATAGCTGTTGACCATATTTTGTTTGAAAATAAAACGGAATGTCGATAAATAAGTCAACGACAGTGGTACATCTCTAGAGGAGTACGAATAGTAATGACCTCGTTACGCAAATATAAATCTTATGCGTAGCGAAATACAACTTTAAATTGAATGCGTTTATTATAGTGACATCTAGCGGCGAGTAGCGTAACTTGCTCATTAAACTATTCCGTGTGCGCTTTAAACGGAAAAGGTAATAAATATGTAAAAAGAGTAGACAAAAACAACTCTGTAGTCATTTTTTTGTGGTTTCTTATCAATTATGCGACGAATGACATATTTTCTACTTTCATTCAATATTAAACTACCAATCGGACCAAAGTTTTCTTAGTGTTACGAAGTACAATTAACTTGTATTCGTGAGTTTGGGTACGCTGGTTCCGATACTAATGAAGCGTTATACGACTTCTACTGGTTTTTTTCCTGTGGTATGAGCATTTATAGAGCATTGGACTACCTCGTCAGTCTAGTGGCCAGCTTATGGGACTGCGGATCATGAGTACGCATTTTTGAATACTTGGTTGGTTCAAAAAAGTGATTATGGTTTTCTTCAAAAACATTTTTGTAGCAAGCCAGAGTTATAAATGATGTAAAGACTTTTGCCAGTGGGTTCACACGCGTGGATGTAGAAAATAATGTGACGGGAACGTACTACGTTATCTGTGTCCCGAATTTCATTAAAATCTGTCCAGCCGTTTTTGTTTGATTGAGTTCCAAACATCGCAACATCCAAAAATAAAAACTTTCGCATTTATATTATTTTATAAATATATAAGTAAGATTTGTGTCTGATCATTCCGTACAATAATTCTAGGTCTATAAATATTTAATACGTCTGCTTATAACAACAGCTTTTCGAAAAATCTAAACTGCTTGAATAATGAGAATAATAAGTTTGAGCCAAAATTATACCAAACAAAACAAATTAACAAATGACTAACTCCACTCCACAGAACAGTAGTTTCAAATAACACAATTGCTGAGCTTTGATATATTACAGAAAATCTTGTATCACTAATTATGTACATTTATAATACCACCAAATTATTTTGGATAGGAAACTGCCACGAATTTGAATTAATTAATTCAGTTTTAGATTACACTGCGTGAATAATATGGAAATACAGGCTGTTGGTGGTATACAAAACGTAGTTTATGTCGACGAAGAGATTGCCCTTGAGTTATGTAATAATTTGAAGTTTATTATTTAGTAGGTCATACTGTACGAGTGTAGCGGCATCTGCATTGCTATATGCGAACTACACATAACACTGACGTCATGCAAAAGCCCTGCATCGCGCAATCAGATTTTATATCAATCGTCGGGCAGTAGCCCACCAGGCACAACGTCGGAGGATCCTCTCTTTTCTATGGAGGTTAGTTACTTCATACCAGTAAGAGCGTATGCAAAACTGAGAACCCAACACAAAACAGCAATTTTTCACTCTAGCGTCTGTGTGGGGAACGCAAACGCTGGCTTCCACATTTAACCCGTCTACATTTAAAGCAACAGAGTGCACAGGCATCTTCTCGGTACGCTCGTTCTATCATAGACCTAATCCATCAGTTTACATCAGGTGCGATCGATATCTAGAACCCGTTAAACTAGCAATTAAAAAAAAAAAAACGACATTTCCAATTTTTCAGTCAATTCAAACCTTATCCGGACTATTACAAACATGAAATAAAATAACTATATCGGCCCAGCCATTTTCAAGTTGATGTGCTTACCAACGAGGAGAAGACCGTAGGAGTTTAGGCAGGCCATGCACCAAACGACTGCTAAAGATCTACAATTGACAGACGAGACCAACAGCTTAACGTGCTTTCCAAGGGCACGCCACGATTGCGGCGGTAAGTCCCCTCTTTGAGGAGTGGCTTGAGAGGCGGCATGGCGTCCTCACCTTCCGCCTGACACAGGTCCTCACCGGACATGGCTGTTTCTGGAGGTTCCTGTTTCGGATAAGGCGGGAAGAAACGCCCGGGTGTTTCCATTGCAAAGATCGCCTTTAGGACACGGTGGAGCATACGGTGGAGGTCTGCCCGGCTTGGGCGGAGCACCGCCGTGTCCTCGTGGAGGTGATCGGCGGCGGCGATACCTCGCGTCTGACCCTGGTCCAGGCCATGGTACGGAACGAGAGTGCATGGCTAGCAGTCGCCTCCTTCAGTGCAGCAGTTATGGTCGCACAGAGGGAGGCGGCGCACGTGAGGGAGATGCAGTACATGCGCCCTCACAGCCGCAGCCTTGGCAGGAGACGCCCTGGGCGTTGGGGATCCCAGGCTGATTCTCGCCCACCGTAGGCACGGGCTTGCGGACGGCGAGTAATGGGTAGCTCGCTGCCCGGTAAGGACCAAGCCCGGGTCGACGGCGCTTTGTGTTCCACTCGCGCCTCAAAGAGATGTCAGCAGCAACTGACGGGGCTCGCAAAGGCCGATGCCTGCCAGGGGTGCGGGTTGTTCGAAAGAGATACCGTGGCCCCTGGCACACAGGCAACTGAGGGAACACGGGTGGGTTTTAGTTAGTAAAAGTCTGACACGCCCTCCCGCTCCACCCAGAGCGGGAGAAGTTATTTGATGATTGCCCACCCAAAAAAAAAAAAAAACGTGCTTTCCAAGGCAAGGAGGAGGTCTCGGTTACTACCGTAATTGTGGCGCAGTTTACCAGTCAGAATACACTCAAAAGCGTAGATTATTATTTGCATGTGGATGCTTTCTGAACTCTTAGAAAAAAACATTCGGATTTTTTAAATAAAGAAGCCAAGACAGTAAGGAGCAATGACATTATCAGTTTTGCAAAGAAAGTACTCGTAACATTGCTAACAGTGAAGGGTCACTTGATGTCACATCACACTATGCCACTTAGGCCAACATGATGCAGCATGGAGTCAAAATACTGTTTACACTATGAAGTAAACAGGGCCGTGAAAAAAAAAACCATATTTTATTTTTTATTCATAAAATAGTCGTAACATAGCTAATAGTGAAGTGTGACTTGATGTGTCGCACTATGCCATTTACGCCAACGTGACGTAACTTGAGTACAGATACTGTTTGAACTATAGTCAGATAGGAAACGGTGTATTTACACCAGATAAGGGCGTAAGAAGCACTATTATTTTCAGTTTTGTTAATATAATACTCATGACATTGTTACGGTGAAGTGTAACTTGATGTCACACTATGCCACTTGTGCCAACATGATGCAACTTGAGTCCAATAGAGTTTGTACTATGAAATAAATAGTATTAGGCCCATTAAAGGTAACTCATATTTTCAGTTTTCCTAATTAATACGCGTCATAGATTAGGGCGCATAACTCGAGACGGATGTACTTTAGAGCTGAGCTGCCATAGTTCAAATTGTTTGAATAGAAATACTCCACACATCTAACAAGGTGGTGTCAGCGTGCCACCAAAAAAAAGGCATCAGTTACCCATACATTTCAGGCAAAGCCCTTTGTATAAGCCTGTTAGTTCACAGAATCGTATGAGTGGGCGCTCGTTCCTTAATTAAATAACTTACTAATATTCAACGTGGTGTACTTTTTACTTCAGAAATTACTTTACGTCTTTGAATTAGCCAAATATTTTATTCGGAACAACCAATTTGAAGGGTAAATATTTGAATCGTATTAAAATTCAAAGAAAATGTTAATTTACGTTGGTACCACACAGGAAAATCATATTATGCCATACATATGTAATAAAGACTAGTATTTTATTCGTCTTTCGAATTTAAATTTCATATAAAATCAACGCAGACACAGTAAAATGCTAATACGAAATGTTATCAAATTGAGACACAGAGAAAATTTGGAATTCATTTTGCGTTGGTAGAGGTGCGTTTCCGCTAGATAGACTTTGTCTTAATACAGTTGCTTATGAGCTTAAGTCGAATTATGTGTAGCAGAGGTAAAGTTTACATTTTGTTGAAACTGCGTTCGTTCTCGTGTCAAGGTAAGATAAGAAACGACACCTAGACGTTAATTACGAAAATAAGATTTTGTAGTTAAGTTAAAACTTGTTTTATATCAAAATGTTATTTTCGTTTTTGACTCTCTGATTGAAAGTCACTATTCATTTTATTTAAGAGCGGCGGTGACGCACTGGTCATTGCTGGTAATTCCTAGCTGTATATTTATATTTGAATAATTTGTCTCCTCAGCAACATAACTAACGCAATGAATGTTTTGAACTGTCAAAATTAAAGCCATTCCCACTGTAAGTGCGTAACGCAATTACTCTTCTGGATTGCAAGCACTGAGTTTTAGGAGAGGAATTTGCTCAGCAGTGAGAAAATATTGGCAAACAGTAATCCATACTGGGATGACAATGTACTGAGAATGTCTATCTGGTACTGCATTGCTATTCTGTAGCAATCTCACCGCATGAAGTGAGCTTGGATTGAGCTGTCAGTGTCATTCCACCTGATACTTAAATTATAAATGATTTTATTTCTGTAAGTAGGTTTGTACAAACACTTTTACACGTCAATCATATTTTTTTAAACTAGATGAGGCACATAGGAACGTTTCCTATCTGACTACTCTGAAAAGAAAGGCCGAAACAAACTCAGAGGTCACAGTCTATGATGTTGGTCAGATCAAGTGAATACCATGTTGATTGGTGTCTGAAATGGTCTTTTGATGAAAGAACCACACAGATTGCTTGGTCAATCCCTTGCATCAGTGAGATGACACTGACAGCTCACTCCACGCTCACTTCACGCGGAGAGATGGTTACAGAATCAACATGCAGGTCCCATCTCTCACCAAAAAACCCTACTAAGCCCGTTCACTCGATAAATAACCGCAAAGTCGCCACAGTGAAACCGTACCGTAAATCACACGAACCGTCGCACCCGCCCTAGAACGAGATTCGAGTTACTCATGTATTGAACAGTCCCAAATCAAGTACCCAGGTACTCTCCAGAGTACGTCGAATGGAATATTCAAATAAGGTACCCACAAAGAAGCTAATTATAATGAGAATATTATAACGAACGAATACGAATTTCAAATTTTTATATTACGTTTCTCCTTGAGTATTCGTTTTTGATTGATTGTATATGGATTCAACACCTAATACTTTTGTTTTTTATTGGAATGCGTTTTGACTGCTTTAGTAGGCAATGTTTTAATTTAAGTTATCTTCGACCTTGTTTTTTTTTCTTGGAAATTCCTTGAGGAAATACGTGTAACCAATAATTATTCAAGTCTGTTAACTGGGATCTACATATTTATTTGCAGAAAGACGAGCACTTTGCCCGCGACGTCGGCTGAGTTTTATTCAGAGTTAGAATCTTCCTCTAAAGACTCCGTTTCACTTCTTTAGGGGTCAAAATTTTTAAGGTGTCAGTTCTTATTTGCAGGCATTTATAAGAATCCATTTACAATTTTTGATTATAAAGGAATACTCTATGATTGAATTTAAATGGATTCCGGACTGATACATTTTTTTTAAATATATGTTTGCGTTTTGACTGCTATATTAGTAATGTTTTAATTTAAATAATTATTTGGCCTTGTTTTTTTTTCTTGATAATTCCTTGACGGAAACACGTAAAACCAATCGGTATGTTATTGATTCAGTACGTAATCAGTATGCAATAAAGTTACTAAAAAAAAATCACTCCAAGTAGGTACATGCAATAAAATGCATAAAATTCATAACGTGCCAATTGCCTTTTTAATTTCCAGATTTGTCGATTCGCCCACAAATACCTAAATTATCCTTGCAAATTGCCTGATGACATATGGTACTGAAACTTGGTCGCTCACAATGGGCCTTATCAGAAGGCTAAAAGTCACCCAAAGGGTAATGGATAGGGCTATGCTCGGAGTTTCCCTACCTGATCGAATCAGGAATGACGAGATATGCAGGAGAACCAAGGTAACCGTGGCAGTGGGCAGGGCACATTGCTCGCAGAGCACATGGCATGGCGCCGAAAGGTTCTGAGTGGCGACCGCGTATTGGAAGACGTAGCGTTGGAAGGCCTCCCACAAGATGGTCCGATGACCTTGTGAAGGCCGCACGAATCCGCTGGATGCGGGAAGCACAGAACCGGTTGAAGTGGAGGAGCTTGGGGGAGGCCTATCTCCAGCGGTGGACGTCTTTCGGCTGAAATGATGATGATGATGATGATGATGAATTGTCTGTAGAAAGTAATATATTATTTAGTTAAGAAGCGTCGATTTGCCCATTTCGGGCGAATCGAGTAATAAACCAGGCTTTCGCATTTCTAATATTAGTAAGTACATTTTCATGTCCTTTAGAATGGTGCTCGTGTAACCAGTCACAGTGTACTAGATATTGGTAGCACGTAGGTACAAATATGTCTCGTATCATTATTAATCACGAACCAAATTGTACGATACAAAACATGATTACTAGAATTCCATTAATATTTATAGAGAAAACAATGTGAATTTGTTTTGAAAACCCTGCCAATGTCAGTTCTGTGGATTCAGCGAGACAGTACGTGATCAGACTAGACAAAGAGAACTAAAAACTAGACAAATATATAAATCGAAGCAGTGGGCGAGGTGTAATTTTAGATTAGGTGTTCGTTCGTTTGTGGATAACGACATTGCTGGTTTTAAATTTAAAGGAGATGGTCCAATTGGTGACAAACTACAGGATCAGCTTATGTTGGGATGTAATTCTGATTACGGTTGTGTGTTACACGCACTTGGATTGCTTATTCAAGATGATCTGTTGAAATGGATTCTTTTCTAAACTCACCGGGGTCTAAATGTATAAACCTGTATATATTTATTTAGAATCTGTTGTAGTTATATTCATCACTCTTTTGGTGAACATACAGAGTCAAATGAAAAAAAAGGGAGAAAATGATAGCTTGATGGCTGACAGGGCAGAATGGAGGAAGAAATCGTTGACCCAAAGAAATAGTCGACCCAAAGAAATATTGGACAAGATCAGGAAGATGATAATTGTTTGAACTCACATCGTTGAGAATAATCCGTACTGACCTCTCCTCCTTTTGACCTCTCAACCTTTAAGCGTCCAGTAATTAACACATTCAGTTTTCTATTGTTATCAGACTCAATGATTCTGTCTAACAGTCGTGAAGAGGGTCAACTTAAATAAACTGGCAATATTTTTCAACCCACGTGTTGGTTAGCCATATCGATAACAAATGAAAGAGAAAAATACAAAAGTATTTTTTCATCACTCGAACTTTGTTCAAAACTTAATGACACTGTGACCTTAAAGGCTTCTTCAAACAGCCGCGACGCGACAGCGCGACGCGACACTTGTAGAACAATTTCCATTATATTTTCATAGAAATTGTTCTACGGCTGTTGTATGGGTCTTAATATGAACTTTGTAATAAAAGCAGTGGATTGTATAAACTGTTAGCATGTTATGGTTATTGGAAATTCATAATAAATATCGAAGTTAATCCACGAAAAATTTTAAAAATGATTGAGCGATCTCAGCCGTCACGGTTCGCTGTCCGATTACGGGCATTGACCATCGCCCATCGCTTTTGTAATTTTTCGTGGATGAACTTTGATATTTTTTACGAATTTCCAAAGACCATAACATATGCATAACTTAACAGTCGCTTGGTAGGCAGTCAAGTGACTGTTATATATTGTACATGTCACTGTATCAAGTTCTGAACAAAATTCGAATGACGACCAAATTTTTTTTTTGACGTGGTAACGTCTTATAAATCAATGAACGCCGGCTGCACGCAGGAAAAAGCATGACTCATTGTCACGTTCCACATGAGCCGAGCGTGCAAGCGAGAGCGCGGTACAAGCGATAGAGAGGCACGATCGGACTGTTTTCATATGACGTTATCACGTAAAATTATCGTCCGTAAACCGAATTTACAGACAACCATTTTTTCATTCGTTTTCTGTATCGTTACCTAAACCGTCACCATAATTGCGTAACGCACTATCAACCATAATCTGAATCATTTTGAAACAGATTGCTAATCCATTGCTTCAAATGTTCTAAAAATTTGTTTGTTCAACAACGTAAATAACGCAATGAATATTGTTGAACTGTCAAAATGAAACAGATTATGATTGATCGTGTGTTACGCAATTAGGGTGCATGTCTCATAAGCAGAGATCGGATATTCGGATGCATATTCACCTAAAGTTGTAATGTTGGCTAACATGGAACGCGCTTTTGTAGAATAGAATAGAATAGAATTTATTTGCAAATATAGGTAATACAAAAGTAGATGTGTATATCACAATACAGAGTTCTGCCACATTTCACCATTCGGCATGCAAACATTTTCATTACATAAAATGATTAAAATTTAACGTCTCACTAAAAAAAAAATATTTTAACTAACACACACCACCCCTTCTTTTACAGACTGACACCCTACATATACATATTTGCATCGGGGTTAATTTTAAATAAATATGCATCTGAATAGTTATTCAATCCTAATAATTTAGAAGTCGCTTCCATGCTACAAACCTGACTAGTTATGAATTCCCGGTATTCCTGGCATCCCGGGTTTTGTTTACAAAAAAATATATTATAAGAAGCCGCTTCCATAATTTAATAACTAAAAAATTACTTTAGTTAAATATGCATCCGAATATCCGATCTCTGGTATTGCCAGCTATATTAACTTGACTCTGTTTACCTATTTATTTAGATCCTGAGACTATTTTTATGTTGCAAATGAGCATTATCTATCGCTAACTTTTCGGCACGTACATATCAAGTTTTCAAAAAGAGAGTCGTAACTTCACTCGAAACTTTTTGTTTCAAAAACTCTGAAGTAAAAGGGTAAGTTAAATCCCCTCAGAGGCCTGTTTGTTTATCAATAAACTATTCATAGATTCTTATAAGTTTAGTTAACTTGTCAACTTAAGTATGGACACTGTACTAACTTATATTCTTGCACATAGTGATTAATCTTATTCACTTTGCTGCATTATCAAAAGTTTCAAAGCGTAATATACCCACTGCTGGGACACAGACTTCCTCTCTTCGAGAGGGACGCTCACTCGCTCTCGCTCTACCACGTGGGCCCAGTGCGGGTTAGCATCTACCCACCACAAATTCTAAGACTTGTGACATCTGTCACATGTCTTCGAATTTTTGGTTCCACGACATGCCGGTTTCTTCACGATGTTTTCCTTCACCGTTTTGAGAACAATGTGTGTTTTTTTTTTACACAAAGTATAGCACCAGCCTGGGTTCGAACCCACAACTTGTAATTCGGAGCTGATACAACTGAGCTACCACTTCTATTCGTCAGTTCTACACGATTATTGACAAATGCGTGCATCGGCTAGACAGGTCAATTCAAATCTGTGTAGTTTAAGATTAATGTCTGCGAAAGTCTATTCAGGCTTACCTCAAATTAGAAGAGACATTCATCTCCATTTCAATATGGCCTAACCAAGATTATGTCTGGACTTTAAAAGGGATTGAGACCTCTGAGTTTGTTTGGGTCTTTCTTCCCAGAGTAGTCAGATAGGAATCGCTGAACTCATCTAGATAATACATAAGTTATTTTTGATACGTAAACAAGTTTTTTTAACCATTTTAATAAGAAATAAAATAATATAATTTAACATCATTGTCAAATTTTTATAGTGTTCTTATATTTCGTTGGTGTAGCAGGGAAACAAGAATAGAAAATTTAAAGATATTGGTTTTTCACTCGTGGTTTTGATGTTCCGGAATTAAAGTATTTTTAGAAAGAAAAAAAAACAAAGTAAAACAGATTTATTTATCACAGAAACACTGGCATACAGAAAAATAAGATCACTCGAATAAAAAAATTAAAAACAAAACAGATTCTTATTCACCTTTCCACGAACACAACTAGTTGGCAGTTGCACGCCGTGACCGTGACAAGAGGGTTTCTACTTTTTCAATAACCTTCTTAACTCCAAAACAAACCATACAACCATCATATAAGTACCCAAAAACAAACCAACGAAAAACAAAACACAACTTCATCTCCGGATGACGTCACTCGATTATCAAGTTACCTTCCCTCAAAGGTCAAAGAAGCTACGAGATGAACAAAGTTTTTTTTTTTTCAAAGGAAAATAATGAATTTGTAAGTTCCCAATGAGTCGCAAACCACACGAGGGAACAAAAACTGGACTGTCTTCTGTCTTGGGCAGACAATCTTTCCTTGTACTGTCGACGACAGAATTGTCAACGCGATAATTTATTTATTTTAATAAACAAATGACAAATAGACAAAATAATCTTTATTTCGTATAAGCAACATCCATAGGTTAGTAAACAAAAATATAACTTATACCTATGTTAGTAAACTTATTATCTATTTGGAATATACTTTTCTTCTCGATATCCACTTGGTCATTTAGGTCGTCGGTTACATACTCGTAATGCCCCAAGTACTTGAACGGGACTCGCTCGATATGTCATGCAAGCGCGTGAATGTCGCAAATTATCCCGAGACAAAAAATATAGGACTGCTTATAACATCCCTCATAACAGCAGCTATGTGCCAGTGAAAGTCCCGGCAAAATCAATGCAGGCGTTTCGGAGATATGCTGGAACAAACGGACAGACAGACAGCAAATTGACGAGAAATTTAGCCTGATTCAAAATGTTTTGTCATAATTATTATGATTTTCGAATCAATGGTTTTTATATTTATTTATTTAAAAAAACTTAAATATACTTTACAAATTAATTCTATGCTACTTTTGAGTACAAATGAGTTAAGAATTTGTAGCCAAACTAGGCAAAAACTGTTTTTCGGCTATCAGCGGCAATCTCCTCGGATAATTTTACATAATATCGTAACCAGTAACAATGGATGCGTTTGCAACCACTAGACCAACGAGGTACTCAACTTGAATAGTTTATTATTATGATTTATTTATTACACGTCCCATAGTGGCCTTGGAAGCCCTAACCCTTTAACAACAAAAAAAAAAAACAAAATTGCGAACACAAATCGCATTGCGTTCAGTTTTTTTAGACCAAACCAACCGAACGTCTTAACAAAGTACCGAAGATTCTACTCGAAACTCTCTGAAAAATTCATTGTAAGACTTTTTCTTGTAACTGTCCATATTTTTTGTAGTACCTCGAGGGAGAGCGGACGTGATATTTCTTGTGTCCCTGATAAACTGTACGATATTTCCTCGGTTCGAAAGGAACTTTATTTCCTGTCCTTGTCTCTGAATTTTGTTTTATTGTTCATGTGTCTTAAAGGTTTAAGAATTTGTAAGGCGTTAGTGGATTATCGCGTCTGGATTAAGTCGTGAGTGAGAATATTAAATTTTTTCTTAAAAAATATCATAAGAAATCGGAATTGATGAGCTAAGCAGTTTACATTTTCCGAGTTTTGAATATCAGCTTTTCGCTTTAGGGTGGCTAGAGTCCGACCGGAATTTGTATTAGATTTTTGGCGTTTTTGTATTCGGTCGAAAATAAATTATATCTTTTCGGGCAGTGGCCGAACAAAAAATGTGTTTGAACAGGAAAAAAAGCAACTACGAAGTCTCTGCATTGCAGTTGTTCATGGCAGTAAAAAATAAAAGAGGTTGAGTTATTAAAGGCTTTAATAACTCAGCTCTCAAGTTGTTGAAACTAACAGAATTTACAGCGAGTGACTGATAAGTTTGAATTCTGTCAATTACCAAATTTTCATTTTGTTACATTTAGGCCCAAGATTGTATCTAAACGTTTCCGTCACCTTTGTGAGTTTGTATGTAGGGGTAATCTTCAGAACTACTGATCCGATTCTAGGAATTCTTTTACTAATAGAAAGCTACACTATTGCCGATTGTTAAAGGCTATGTTTTGAGTTAAAAATAAAAATTTCACGCGAACGAAGTCGCGCGCAAAACTTAGTAATTAATGTAAAAAAAATATAGGTATTATAATCTCTCCAGGATTTCATAAATCCTCCCCAACATGCTTGTCTGAACATTTTCTATAGTCAGCGGTTCTCGTACCCAATTATAATTTTGAGGTCGAGAAGTTTTACCCAAATATAGTGTTTAATCATTATTCCAGGCATTAAGGGAACTAAACTTTCTACCTATTAAATATAAATATTTATTTACAGAACTAAACGGTGTTAGTTTAGGATAGAATCTGAATTTAAATACGCTGAGTTTATTTTGAAATCGCTGGGCTTGGGTGTTGTTATGAATTGTTTAAGTTTAAATATAAATGTTTATATTTTTATCTTATTTAATTAAAGTCACGTTTTTATCATGAACTGATGTTTATTTCTGCGAATAGGTATATATATCTTTTAAGACCCCCCCTAAAGTTTCTCTTTAACTTTAAAATTAGATGAGGCCGACATTTCCTAGCTGACTGATTTAATACCGAAACAAATTCAGAGTCTCTTTTAAGGTTCAAAATTATATTATTACAATGTTATCCGAGAGCAATTGCAGCATTTAAAATGGGACCAATTCTGCAATGGTGAGTGACACACAAAGGCCCTACGCCTTTCGAAGAAAGAGCTATTGCAGCTTTGAGTTGATAAGATCAGAAACCCTAGTTACTATCATTTTTAAATCACCGATGGTGAACATTGTGAATATAATAAAAAAAAAGAAAATACGTTTATTACGGGAAACATGACGCACAGAAACAATACATGTGGGAAAATATGCGACCCATCCAAGCAAAACGGCCATCGCTCAGCATAATACCTACTGCGACCCTATACCATACCCTATAAGTAAATGAATAGAAATATTAAATAGGATATAAAATAATTTCAAACGAAAATTAATAAAGCGCCCTTCCTCGCTCTAGTTATTTTAGTTATTTAAAAATTTGCTGTGCCCGACAGGGTCCATAACTGTTTCTATTTTTTGTATTTACCACCTGTAAGTGTACATTATGGATTGCAATAAACGATTTGATTTGATTTGATTACCAAACTGAGCCCCAGCCGTGGTTTTCAGCGACATCCGCAACAGAACGAACGAATAAAAAAGCAAAAAGAACGAAGGAACGAGTTGTTCATCTTATCCATAAGAATTGGAACACCAAACGTCAATTTTAAATCAAACTTCGCATTGTTTGCTCTGAAACCCCAATAATTTCTGTTCCGTCCCGTACATCAAAGGCTTCGAATTTCTAAGATAAATCAAAGCTTGAACTTTTTCTTTAAATTATTCTTTTTGTGACTGAAAAAGGGTTAAATCCGGTGTTTATATTCCATTATTTTATTTTATTTTTTCCTTCAATATTTAAAGGAATTTCATACTTTGATGCTCCAGAAATATTTTAAGATTGATTCATTGTGGGGTTCCAGTGGTAACTAGCCTCGACTTACGAGTTGTAGGTCGTAGGTTCGAACCCCGGCAGGCGTTTTACTTTGTGTAAATTATTTCATCGCCACTGCTCTCAAAACGGTGAAAAAAAACATCGTGAAGAACCCGGCATTCTTAATTCATGTTGCAGTTTTTGCAATTCTTCGAAAGAAGCTAATTATGGCCTTTATCGCACAAATATATTTCTAACGTAAGAACGAGAATCGACCCAGCATCTCGTCGCGCATAAGCCAAACCGTCAGCCACTAAGCCAGATTGTGTTAAATAAAACAGAAATGAGAATATAAGCAGACATTTTTATCTTGTTTAACAGGCAAGTATTCCGTGAACCTTTTAAATTAAAGCTTAAATTTGAGATAGCATTTAGTTTAAACGTAAAATATGTAAATAACCTAGGAATCTTCACGTCTGGTCTCTGAATTTTACCTCTTGTGAGTTAACTTGTGTTGGCTTTCTCGTTTTACAAAATGGTTGAGACAGGCAAGTCGTTTTATTTCTTGTATAACCTACATTAGAAGTGGCATTTTTCTCAAGTAAAACCTGTACTCCTTTTCTCGTGGAAGCACAATTTAAAATATTTGCCAGCCATCACGGTGTTAATGACCCCGAAAATCATCTCAGGCTGGCGATTTATTTCATGTTATTTATTTCATTGCTCTCGAAATTATGAAGTAAAACATCAACAAGAGACCAGCCTGTCCACGAATAAAACAATCGACGACATAATTATGACATCTACTAATCCGTACTAGGTCTACCTGGAAGATTACAGTCCACAACTGAGGGAACATGGGTGGGTTTTAGTCAGTAAAAGTCTAACACGCCTCCCTGCTCCACCCAGAGCGGGAGAAGTTATTTGATGAATTCCCACCCTCATAAGAAAAACAAAAATCCTCTCGATTAGAGGAGGCTTGTGTCCCTGTAGAACCTACTTTGGGTGTATCTGATTGATGCCGTGGCTTGAACTCCAAACTTTCAACATCTCACCTCTTCTGTGGTCTACATTGTTTTCTTTAGCTGTCTCTTGGGTATCCTTGGGTATCTTTTTGCTCCATTTGTCCTTCCCTCTTATTATAGGTACACTATGGTGTAACTAAATTGATGTACTTACGTTATGAAAGTAGTTTAATATATCGATTTTTGTCATTTTCACTATATGTACTTAATTTTTTATCCCAAAAATAATTTAAACTTCGTTACACTACTAATCTTCATTACAGTCACATTCCCGCTGTATAGTTAAACAAAACAAACCAAAATGGACGAAATACCTACTACGCTACACCATTTTACGTGTGAGGCTGTGTGTGTGCGTAGATTAGTAACAATTTGATCACAATTTTCTCCCACAGTCAGTAAATTAGTATAAATAAATATTGTTTTACACATAAACTTGTATGTTTAATGGTTATAACATAATGTTCTAAATGGGGTGTTTTTTTGGTGTGCGTCAATTCCGGGACATGTTGTAGTATGTATGTATAGGCAGGCAAAACCATACAACACTACTTGATTTAAATACTGAATGAAAATTATATTCCTCAAACATTAAAATACCTAATTATCATCAAAAGAAAAGGCAGCTTTTAAAGGTAGCGCAAACGCGGCCGTAGGCTTATGCCAGTGCTAAATATTCTTTTGATACAGGCATCTCTCATTTGCAGCGCGCCTTAAACCGCGGTTACGTGCGATGTTTCGTACTAGAGTCTGGCCAACGAAAGCGTGATCTGAAAACCGCGGCAAATTCAAAAAATCTTAATGTGGTATCACCAACTATACCTTTAGCTAAATGTTTTGATACTAGAGTATTCTTTATATTTATTCTAATTTATTTTTTGTTTTAATGGCTCCGTTTGGTGTAGTGTAACGGGGGCCTTGACTGTCATGGATGTCAGTTAAAAAACGAGTGTGTAAATTTATTTATTACTATGTACATAAATATTAACCTACTTAACATTTAATTTATTAATTATTTAATCATCATTCTCAAAATCAGAGTCCAATAATTCAACCTCCATGGATTCATCTGTATCAGTAGTGGAGTCATCATCACCTACACTTATTATAAATTTTTCCAATACTTCTTCTGTTATGTGATCTCTTTGTTTATATTTATTTTCCACATTTATTACATGGTTCGTCATTTTTTTCCAATCTTCTGCAGTTATTCGGCCAAATGAGGTTTTTATGAGTGCTTCCGTTTCTTTTGCTGGCAGATTAATGTTTTTTTTTGCCACCATACGCTTAGCTAAGCTCCATATCAGCTCGATCGGGTTGAGATCACAATGGTAAGGTGGCAGTCTCAATACTTCATGGCCGTATTGTTTCAAAAGCTCGTCAGCTACATACAGGGGTTCGGGTTTATGCTTGTTAACTAAACATAACAATTCAGGTTTTGTTAAGTAATCTTCATAATTTATTCCGTTGGAATCGAGCCATTCTTGTATTTCAGCTTTTCTTATTTGTGTCGTAGGAACTTTGTTCTGTTGTACAGTGTGGTAGCTCGCATTATCCATCACAATAACACTGGGTTTGTTCAAATTGGGTATTAATTTTTCCTTTAACCATTTATCAAAGTTTTCAGCATTCATGTCATGGTGGTAGTCCGCCAACCTTGATTTTGTACTAAAAACTAACAGTGCATTTGGTACAAACCCTGTGTCAGAGCCAGCATGTACAATGATGTATCTTTTCCCTGAAGAGATATGTTCCAGTGGGCTTGGTTGTGAGGCACCACTTGTTGTTGGACCTTGCCATGACATTTTAGGCTTATAATTTTTGTGTACATATGTTTCATCTAAATAGATGATTGGTTTTCCTTCTGCTCGTTTTGCAGCAATTTCTCGCAGATAACGATGTCTCCAAGCAGCAATATCAAAACGTTCGACAAGGACCATTCGTTCATTTTTATTTTTCTTGAACTCATATCCATTGGCAAACAATATTTTACGCAGAGTTTCTCTGCATCCATTAAAGCCAATACTAGAACGTAATTCTTCTAGCAATGTACGTAATGTCGGTACCTCCTTTCTCACAACATAAAATTCATTGATTTTATTTCTTATTGCATCAGTATCAAAGCTGTCTAAATTCGACACCGTACTTTTGTGGGGGCGTTTCTTTCCTGGAGTACTCCACACCCCTTCATTTAAGGATGCTTCTTTTTTAATTTTTCTTAGTGTCGTTACACCAACACCTGGAAAACAAAGTATCAAATAAATATTTTAATGGTGTAGATACTCAAACAGTTTGATTACATCAAAATAACACAGATTTGGGAAATGGAACAAACACTATCAAATGCAAGTACATACCAGTTAGTGAAGATATTTCTTCTAAGAACATTGTCTCATTTTCTATTAAAGATTTCTTTTCTAAGCTCCTTAACTTTTCAAGAATGACTTTAATTTCGTAGACTCCTTGAATATCTTTCAGCTTATCTATAAATATAAGAAAAGATATCATTAAATCGTAAATATATACTAATCAGCCAACATGTATCAAGAGTACCAAGCCATACTAACCCAAAAAATCCGACATCGCACCTAAACATTGTTGTTTTTCTTGGTAAACAACTTCTTCCTCCTTTTGTTTAGGTTTGAACTTACTGATCATAACATGTAGCAGCTTTCGCACGTTACTTTTGATTGTTTTACCCATAATAAAGCAGATATTTTTGAAAAATAAATGTCTTTACAAAATAATAACAAACACAATCACAGACTTTGAAGTACCTTTGACAGCTTAATAATGTTGCCATATTAAAACTTTGAAAATACCCCAGATCACGCTTTCGTTAGCCAGACTCTATGAGCTAAATAGGCGAGAATAAATGAAAGAGTTTGCTTATAAAAGTCTCGCATATGTTGGTACATTCATGTGCAAAATATTTTGCGTGTAGATTTTTTTGTTTCGTGTGTTGGTTTTCTGTGGTATGAGATCGCAGTGGTGAAAAGGTGGTTTTAGGTATGAGTGTAAAACAGTGTCTCAATATTAACATTATAGTCCAAGTACAGGATTATTAATTTTTCGCCAAAATGCTCAAGTTGTGAATTGGCTGCACTTTATCATCAGTTTACAGCAGTCAAATTCTTTTACCTTTAAGACTATGAGCTGGACATAGTGGCATTGGTAAAATTCATTTTCTTGCTTTAAAACGTATTATGGTGGATCCGCATAGCCTGGCGGCATGCGCCGGCAGCCAGGCCGGCGCACAGTGGAACGAATGTATGGGAGCGGTTGGACGTAGACATGTCCGAAAAATAAGAGTAAAATTATGACAAACTAATGATGCCATCTTATTCGATTACTTAATGCCTTCATAAATTGTGGTGATGAATTTCTTCATAACTCCCATATTTCGGGAGTAATTTGAGAAAATGTGAAATTTTACTATGAAAATGAGTGTATCGAGCTCTCTCCCTCCTGATTCCGGGCTTGTTTCAAGTAGCGGTCTCTAATATCGTAATGCTATTACTAAGAGCTATATTTAATACTAAGACACATAGTGCGCCAAATGTGCACTTTCTGGGATAAAAGGAAATGAAAATTTAAAAAAAAAAACGTTTTTTCCCCCATTTGTATTTACTTTAAACCGCAGACAGACTTATTAAGAGGTCTATAAATATATTATATATATATACAGAAATATATATTAACAAAAATATTCACAAGAACTGATGAGAGTATGACTTTTAAGTAAGTTGATAATAAATTACCTAGTTTCATTAAAAGTACAATAAATAATTAAGATGTAAGCTCTAATTTACTAAGTTACACATTTTAAAACAATAACATCATTTAATTATCTTCGTCATCATCATCATCATCAATTAATTCAAATTCAGAATCGATGTCCGCTAAATCATTTATGTTAACAAATTCGATATCACTTTTCTCAGAATCCGTAAGCTCATAAAATTCCTTAAAAGAAGATTTTTTTACAAACTTATTTCCTTTTGGACGGATACTTGTAACAAGTGGATCAGAAGACAGTAAAAGATTGTGCATAATATCTTCATTGCATGAGATACTGCTATGCTTTCGAGAATGCCCCTCTCTATATTTTCTAAAATCTTTATTTCTAGCCTCAGATGCCTCTTCGGATAGAAAACCAATGGGCACAATTGACATGTTCTGAACTATGTCTGGCCCATGCATTAAAATTTTATGAAGTGAAGAAGGCATATAATACCATGGGTATAACTCCACGTAAAGCTTAGCAGTATCAAAGCAGAACTCTCGGAATTTAGTTACGTTGATCTTCTCTCCTGATGAAATACACTGCAAGATCACACAGATTTTTCTTAAAAGCATAGCATCTATTCCGGTCAGTTCAGCAGATTTAGTGTAGTTTTCAAAAAATCTCCTTGCCGAGTTGCCATTGTTGGTGGATCCACTGCCTTGTTTCACAACATCGAGAAGTAAGCCCGTTTCTCTTCTTACAGCCTCTTGAACTCTTTTCTTCCTGTCATCAACTTGCCTTTTTGCTATATCACCCCTTACTTGCCATGATTTTATGTCTAATTTGTAGGAAATGTGTAATAAGCATTCCATTGAGCGAATCCAAGCGTGAAGGGTGCTTAAGCTATATTTATACATGTCCTCGTTTGCGTGTTTATCTTTGATTAACTCTAAATTATTCATTTCTTTAGGACAAGCCTTGCATATGTCACACACTGAAGCTGCTGTATTGGATATAATGGAATGAATTTTACCATCAATCATTGTCAACAGCAGTTGGTGTTTGACACTAATTCCATCAGTGATGGTGGATGGAGTTAAGGCTTCAATCTCTGCTTCGATTTCAGCCATCTCTCTCTGCACATTTTCTTTGGTTTCCTTTATAAACTTAAACAATATTGGCCGGCAAAATGAAGTGGAAGATGGTCGCTCGTTTTCCCAAATTGTTACACCTTTTGAGACGAGCCGCAGTGGTACAAGACTAATCATAAAATTACTAGCAAGATCGATTTGCTCATCTTCACTCGTCCTTTGATGATAAATGCTTTGGCTAGATGATCCGTCAAAACCCCATTTGCTGGTCAATACGAGCTGTTGATTGGGATCAACAGGGGTTTCTAACGACCTAATAAGTCTTCTTGAGGTTAAATCCATCAAGGCTTGTAATTTGATTTTTGCAGAGCTCTCTGTAACTGTGAGATCTTCTTTGGCCGGATAGCACTTAATTTTTTCTTTAACCAACATGTAGTAACTCGGGTATTGAAGAGCTCCTTCTTGAGTGTTGAAATCCCGAAGAGTGTTATAGCGCCATTTCGATAAGTTCATCGATACATAAAGAGCCAATGCCTTCAAAGGGGATATTTCCCGTACCTGAATTGATTTACCTTCAATGAAGGCTTTGATTTTTGAGGCCTCTTCTGGATTCTCCGTCAAGTATTTCATAACATAAGCTGTATCGCTTTGTCCTGCCTTTTGAAGCGCCCTTTCGGCCGAAAACATAATTTCAGCGCTGCTACTGCTGCATGAAAGACTATCTTCAGTGCGTCTTCTTTTTTGCCGGTTACTAAGGTCCTCAAAAGATTTACGAGGACTAGGATGTGTACAAGTTGAAGCATCAGATTTAGCAGGAGAAATTATGGGCTCGATGACGTCACTTATATTTTCTGTAGAAGGTTCCATATTTTCATTCTGTAATTCCGGCCATTGAATTGCAGCCTGTAGCCAAATCTCATGTTTCTTCCGAAACTTATCTGTGCTTCTTCCAGACTGTGTCCATTTTGCATAAATGCGGTAGCAAAATCGACGACACCAGTCTTTTAAACTTGTTTCAGCACTTTCACATAACTGAACACAACTGTTATCTTTTAAAACACTGAACAAATAGTTAAAGTCGCGTAAATCTTTATGTGCGCGTGCGCATAAAGCAACGTGAATATCAAGATTTGTATTAAAATTTGGAAAATACATTGCGAGATTAGCTTGGATACAACGAGGTGTAAATCAACACTGATTTTAAAGTTACTAATAGTGACCTATTTATATAAAATCCAGGTATCCCAGGTATCCTTTGTTAAATATTGCAAGGTAATTAGTTATTGTGATAATTAGTAAATGATGCATGCTAAATTAGTGTATTAAGAGCCATTTAGTAATTAAATAATAGCAATGTTCTTATCAGTAATCATTAGTGCATCAGTTTTATATGTAAACCTTAAGTCCCTAATTATATATCCTAATTAGCTTATATCTTCTCTAATTGGCTGCTCAGAAATGTTATTGTAATAAGGTAAACCTTTAGAAAAACGGTTTTAATCAACAAAATAAACAAAAAATAAAAAAATTGTGTTATAAAATAAACATCACTCTTTATCCCAGAAAGTGCACATTTGGCGCACTATGTGTCTTAGTATTAAATATAGCTCTTAGTATTAGCATTATGATATTAGAGACCGCTACTTGAAACAAGCCCGGAATCAGGAGGGAGAGAGCTCGATACACTCATTTTCATAGTAAAATTTCACATTTTCTCAAATTACTCCCGAAATATGGGAGTTATGAAGAAATTCATCACCACAAGTTATGAAGGCATTAAGTAATCGAATAAGATGGCATCATTAGTTTGGCATAATTTTACTCTTTTTTTTCGGACATGTCTACGTCCAACCGCTCCCATACATTCGTTCCACTGTGCGGCGGCCTGACTTTGTTGCGGTTGTCACACGCAATAGCCGGCCGCCAGGCCGCCGCGCCGGCGCATGCCACCGGGCTATGCGGGCACCTTTAGATTTACATTCTTACATCAACTCACGCCTTCTTCCTATGGCCATAGATGACTAGATGTATCACCCCATAGAACATTTTCAATACCAACTGCTATTATTATATAGGCTATTGCCTACACCTGCGAGTGGCTAGACGCTGAGAATGAAAATGTACCTAACCTTACAAACGTTAAAGTGAGATGTCAGTAGGTATCTGTAGTATACTTTATGAAATAAAATAAAATGCTTTTTAATGTTTTAGCATGTTTAATTGTAAAACATAAGTCTGAAACAAGTTTTATAAAAAAAAATAACAGGTGTTTTATTTCTACAGGTCAATCATATTTTTTCCTGGTCGATTTTTTGTTAATGTAGAGAATATTCGCAATCGAACAAAAAGTTTTAGCAGATACTCTTCGCCACTCCGCATGGCCACGAATACGAATCAAGTACGAAATGGAGAAAACTGAAAACACGATTAATTGAGCTGTTCGTTAATTTACACACTTAGTGTAATAGGAAGGTAACTACTATGCTACTGCACTATGAACAAACCTGCACTGGCGCCATATTGCGACATCTTGCACTCTTATCTAACACCTGCTAGCTTTTAAATAAACAATAATAATGTGATAATAATAATAACGATGATAAATATTAGTGAAAATAAATTTGCACAGAGTAGATTTTTGCTAAACGTAATAATTTTCAAATGAAATTTAACAAACGGAGGTCATTGACCTTTCTGTTCTTATCTCAGACGCAAAGTAGAAGCACAGATTACGTGGTAAAGTAATTACGTACCTACCAATAAAATACAAAACACGAAACATGCAAGTTTAAACGAATACCTTTTTTTTTTAATACGATAGTAAAATAAATTAAATACATTTCTGTATCAGCGGGTAAACAGAAAAAACATACGTTTTTATCTCTTCTCTTACTGGATCTACATCTATCAACTGCAAATAATACACTAGAAACAGCCATATCATAAGAATTTTAAACTAAGTACGTTAGATCGAAACAATTACGAGTGCGTACGCGCGTCGCGGCTGTTGGCAACCCCTGAGAAATGGGCCGCGTGCGGCCCGATGGCTGGTACGATGTTAGCGCGCGTAACTACATGGAGTGGCCCCCTAAAATCCTACCTTACGTCCAAGCTGAACACCTGGCTACGTGGGGGGCGGACACGCGTACTGTACAACTGTACTAAAACTTATGCGGCTAACAAGGAAAGGTAACCCCTTTATGGAGTTTTGCGAAAAACCTCAACAAAAAGACAGTGTCCGTATCCAATCGCAGATACTGTTTAAAAATAAAACACAAACATATACTTAATCTACAACAAAACAAAACCCAAAAAGCGAAACAAAAAACAAGACAAAAAAAAAACTACATGGAGTGACACATCTGGTAATCTGTGCCATGGTGGTAGGCAGAAACTCCAGCACGTCACCTGCTATGATCCTTACGTGTATACGTAAGGTAAAAGGCAAAAGGAGTATTCCTTTTGCCTCGGTTACGTTCATAATTATAATATTTGATCATACACGTATACCGGTTGCAAGTACTAACGTACCTGACCTTTCTGTAGAACGTCACCAATAAGGTCACTTTAATGTCCTAGAGCGTGGACCTCCCGTTGTTTCAACTCACATCTGCCTTGTAAATACTTTTTGTACATTCATCCAAAATCAAGCGTCATTAATTCAAACTAGGCTGGTGTCAGCACTTTTCGAACGTCAAAATTACATAAGACAGTCCTCCAAAATGCCCGCCCTTCACCACTTCCTAGTGCGTTAGCTGGGAAGAAGAAGTGGCGCAACAAACTCCCCAGCAGCACTGCTGTCTGTTATGTTAGAAGAACTTGATTCTATTCAATAGTAGGTACGAAATTAACGTTACGACACTTAAAATTAAAATATTTGCCATATGTCAGCTAGCAGACGCCAATATAACAAAAACTCAAGCATAAATAAATAATAAACACTTAAACAGAACTTCACTATCACTATCACTACATAGTATAAAACAAAGTCGCTTTCTCTGTCCCTATATCCCTATGTATGCTTAAATCTTTAAAACTACGCAACGGATGTTGATGCGGGCAATTTTTTTAATAGATAGAGTGATTCAAGAGGAAGGTTTTATGTATAATACACTGACCTCCACGCCGGCGAAGCCGCTGACAAAAGCTAGTAAAACCTAAATTAAAGCCTCTAGACATAAAGGGCGTGCCGGCTTACGTGTGCAATGCGGCATTATGTTCACATAGTTGTAGCTAGAAGTAACAAATGTTAAATGTATGGTCAGCAAGAGGACCAGTCACCACAAGCAGCACCCGTATACGAGCATATCCTCTCATCTGGTAGACGTTCAGTTTGTAATTAATATTAAACTATGTTTTAAATACGACTTCATTTCATTAATGTCTAGTAAAGTTTAATAATTGACACCTACGTTGACCTGTCCTTTAATCTGAAGTCGAATTACACTGCTACAACTAAATTCTAATATCTCTAAACTTCAATACGAAACGTAAATACAATTTGAAGGTTTCATTTCATTTAAATTGAATGAAACAAAACTAGGCAAATAGTTTTCAAAAGGTATTCCATCAAAGTATAATAATTGGTCAAATAAAATTATTCTAAAGTTTTCGGATTACAATAATATCTGCAAATTAAGAAAAAACATAAAAGTGGTTTTGTTTTTGGAACAGTCTGACAGAAGTTTCCATCGCACGTTTTACTATGCACACTTGACGAATGAGAGTTACACTGAAAAAGTATAACATTTTGACCGTCATGACATTTTTATTACGCAAAAAAGTACCTTGTTGATGAAATTGCGTTGATTGGTACACACGGCTCCACATCAAGCTATACATTTCCAGTTTACGCAGATCTCGCACTGTACGGAAATCCTACACAATACTAGATCAGCTTATACTGGAAATTTATAGCTTGATGTGTAGCCGTGTGTACGAATCGCGCTAAAAAATCATATTATAATCTGGCATAAGTCACTTTTGTACAAATCACTTAGAATTAATTAAATAGGTTATTATATTTAAATTGTATGATTCAGTTCATTTCATCAAGTAAATATTAAAATATGACAACACGTAACTATTTTATGTTCGATTGTACAAATTATAAATAGCATCACAAAGTACAATAAACTTTTTATTTCTGCTTTCTTCTTTTCAATTTCGCCACACAATAGACATAGGCTTTCTTTTTAATACCTTTTTTGAAGTCTAGTGAGGTGAAAGCAATCCTTTACAAAATGTAAAATGTACAATGTTTACATACATTACGTAATGTTCCCCGCCATTTTGTAGGAGATAAGTTATCTACATTTTTTATGACTTCAAAGTAGATATAGGTTTATGAATGGAGTTTTCTCCACCATTGGTTTTGCTATCTATAATTACGGCGCGTTGCTGGCAAAAGGCTCGCTCCCTATTGCATAAGACTTAAACATTACTGGCGAAATGTGGGTGTAGGTACACCGCTGCCCAACCCTTCAGGTAAATAAGGCGTGATGTAATAGTATGTTATGTTTTCAGTACCCTTAAAGAGGTCAATCGAAAACTATGTTTACAATCGAGTTTCGATTCGTGTGGTGTCGGACGTAAAAGAATAGCACCATCCCATTTCTTTTGCTGAACCAAGTGTTAGTTACTATATACGTCAATATATAAATTTTATTAACATTTCAAATAGATTGCCAACTATAGTTTTGTATAATTTAGAAGCATTTTGTTTAAATTTTGTAAATGTGAGTACCATGCATCCGTTTATTGTGTTGTTATGATGTACGTTGACTTGAAAAAGCATGGTAGTTGAGAGTATGTCATGCTCACATAAATGTCTCACTGATGGTGGCGCGTGTGTTGGATCATTCGGTTCCCTACAAAATGGTTGAGCTGGATGGTGCTGATCCACGCGTCAAGTCGGTTGAGACTGGTCATCTCCTAACTTCCAGGGCTTATTTTTATCTTGTATTTAGAATTGTGTATAATTTTTTTTTTTACATTGTTCTCACATACAGAAGCAACAAGAATAATGTTCCCAAGATTTTGTAATATTTCAACTTGATTTTAAAAGAGTGTCCGTGGAGTTTCTTGCCCGTTCTTCTCCATAGAGATCTACGTTTTGGAATGGGCAACTAGCTTCAACTTTCCAACTGATCGACTTTTCTACAGTTCAAAAGTGCCTGTAAATGGTTGAATTGAAATAAATGCTTTGAGTTTGAGTTTTGAGTTTCCCGTGGGTGTCGTAGAAGGCGACTAAGGGACTTACTAGAGAATGGGCAGCAGCGTTCTCTATGCATATTACCACCATACTGCGATCGCCAACCCGCCTGCCAAGCGTGGCGATTATGGCAAAACCCCCGTTTGTGGGAGGCCTATGTCCAGCAGTGGACGTCTTTCGGCTGAAATGATGATGATGATGAATCTGATTTAAAATCGAACAACTTAGCCTATTTATCATATTGTTAAAATTATTTTTGGCTGTGAGAAAATGGCATGCCAAGAGATAACTTTTATTTGGAGGCATAAATATTGCGGTTTGCAGCTTTTGTACGTAAAATAATTCAAACAGTCATATTTGTTCTCAACATAAGATTGAGTATTGAAAAAGAGCCCTAAATCCTCTAATATAAATTCATAATTCATTAAACCCAATTTACGTACCGTCATTGCAGGGAACGGAATCGTGCCTAGAAAGCAATACTGCTGTCTACATCTAGGATTACTATTTCAACATTTGAAAAAGCTTGACATAAAGCCACTTGCAATAATGTACGGACGGAAAGAACAATGCCCGATTATGGCCCACCTCGAACACATTTTGAACAATAATAAAAAAAAGGATTTTTAAATAGGAATTATCCGTTTATGTTCTATCTTTAAATAAGACGCCGTGATCTTATTAAATAAAAAAGTAATTTTGTTTTGTCATTAACAAATTGTTTATTAAAAAAAAAACAAGACCCCTTAAGTAGGAAACTCTGGAGACCTGACAAGCCTGGACAAATAAACGGATGGATGGCAACCCTGGTTCATCATTTGCCTAGACTTTTCTCAACTGTGTTGAGATTGGCTTCCATTCCAACTGGATGCAGCTGAATACTAATAATTTAAATGGGGGGACTGCCTCTGACTTGAACGACCCAGTTATTGCGTAGGGTAAAACCAGGATAGTTGCCCCAGGGGTATAGTTGCCCCAAGGGTACAGTTGCCCCAGGGGTATAGTTGCCCCAGGGGTATAGTTGCCCCAGGAGTACAGTTGCCCCAGGGGTATAGTTGCCCCAGGGGTATAGTTGCCCTGATTGTAATTACTTTAGTTTCGCGGATGAATCGCATGCTATTTTATTAACCTATCGAAATACTCTCTAACTACCACTAAGTTGACCGTGTCGCATGTCTCTGTGCGATTGCATGGGAAGACGAAATGCGATCAAAGTTTTTGCGGGATAGATATCCTGTTTCCCGGCGGGGCATCTATCCTAAACGTAATTTATATGGATTATGCAACTATCCCCTATGCGGGATAGATGTCCCAAAATATAGAGGTACGCAAAAATCGCTAATACTCTGGAAATATTAAAGATGTTTGTTACTTTTATAAATTTGTTGTTAAAAAAAACAACCGACTTCCAAAAAAAAGACTTAAAAGTGAAAAATAACTTTAATTTCGGAAGGCGGTGACTTTGGATATGTATTTTAATTTTTTTCACCGCCTTCCGAAATTAAAGTAATTTTTTACTTTTTGGTCTTTGTTTTGGAAGTCGGTTTCTTTTTTGAAGAAAATTTTTTTTTTTCCCCTTTTTAGTGGTTCACATGTGCTTACCCCTTCACAGCGTACCGGTGTGATGTTATATTATGAAGTGGTGTAAACAATAGACAGACATGAGATTTCTGCAATTCCAGTCCATTTGCTATCATTTATTGAGGAGTTATGTTGCCTATCTCCGAAGTTCTTCATCAGATCTTCACCAAATTGAAATAGGACCACTCCGAGAAAGTACTCTTCCAAAAACTATCCAAGTCGCTTCAAGTGTGCTTATGAGATTTGAAGAGTTCTCTCTATTTCTCCTGGACCTCATCATCAGATCCTGACTTGATGATCATGGGACCACCTGGGAAGTATACCCTTTCAAATAAAAAAATTATAATCCAAATCGGTCCAGCCATCTTCAAGTAATCGGGGAACATACATAAAAAAAAAGGTTCCGATGAATTGAGAACCTCCTCCTTTTGGAAGTCGGTTAAAAAACTAAAGTATCGGCCAGTTTTACAAGTAAAGTATTTAGCTTTTTATATTGAGAGATATAGAGTGTTTTGCAAAAGTGTGGCAACTATCCGGCTTTTACCCTAATACGAAATAATATACGATATAATACGATATAATGGCAACCCTGCCCAAACTGCAATTTTCCTTGTTGCATCTCCCACAAACATTAAAAATCTCGTACCAGTCTTCAAAACTAATTTATCAACACTGCCCCAACCACCCACGTAGCTACATATACAACACAGTTTTTCAATCCTGCACGGAGAAACGCCTCCATTTTTCTGCAGCCATCTGTGAATGAAAGGCGCACTTCGAGAGCGACAACTGATAATTGCTTCCGTAAACGCTAGGGAATCAACTAGCTGAAGGGTTATCCAATGCTGTTGCTGGGATGCTTGGCTTTGGGTTGTATGCTGTGCTGGTTTTTATTTTTTAGCTGTGTTTGAGTAGGTCGGTGTGGCGAGGTTTAAGGCGGAGATTTCTGGGAAACGCTCAAAAAGGCGGTTTTTTAAAGCTGTGTATCTCTTTAACCGTAAATGATTTTGAAAGCAAAAAATATATACGATAAATATTCAAGTCTTTTTTGCATGCAGTGATGGAACTCAAAACATAATTAAACATACCTACTTTAATGCATCAAAAAAATCATCAGTCACCTCTTCATTTTCTTTAAAATCAGTTTATCCCTTCAATAACAGTTATACTTCAAAATTCCAAATGCCAAACTGCATCCAGTGATAGATTATTTATTATTAAATAGTTAATATCTAATTTACGACATTCGCTTGCTCATTTGTTATTCGAATTTATTACCACAGATTTTAACCCGAAACAGATTGCAATAAAAACTATTATCGCTCATAACGACAATATTTAAAGTTACCAGGGCCTTAAGCAGTGTAATCACTACTCCGCGCATCTCTAGAGGAATTGCGCGGATTTGTGCCGGTTGCAGACCAAGAGCTAAGCTAAGTTAGTTTAGCTTAGCTTGCACAGCTGACGCAGTTTTTCATACTTTGTGTTCATAGTTTGCAGTCTGCACGCCAGTATGGAAATTTACCTCAGCTACGTGAGCTAAGCTAAACTGACTTAGCTTAGCTCTAGGTCTGCAACCGGCATTGTGCTTTGATTTTAGATTCGGTGGAGTGAAATGCTACTGTTCTACTTCCTACTATGATATACTGCTAATATTATAAACTAGCTTTTGCCAGCCGGTTTGCCCGCGTTTAGGTCGGAAATTATTCCGCAAGAAAGTACTATCGGTATATAAAGCATTCTATGTGTTAATCCAGCTATTTAATCTATCTCTGTTCCATCATCCAGATCCGTTCAGCCATTTTAGCGTGATTGAGTAACAAACATACAAACTACTAAACACAATTTTTTACATTTATAATATTATAGTAAGGATATAAGTAGGATGTTAAAATTTTGTATGTATAGATGTTTGTGCCTCAGAAGGAGCTGGACAGTTTTCGATTAAATTTGGCACACGGATAGTTTATAATTATAACGTAGGCACTTTTTATTCCGGTATAATGTCCCCGTGGGAAGTTTTTTGACCTCCGCTCGGTTGAAACCGCTGGCTAGTCACCAATAAAACTTATAATGATCAACCTAGCGTTTTACCAAAGCTGGGATCGGCTTCCACTTTAACCGAATGCAGATAAATACTAAGTACTTTACATGGAGTGACTTCCTATCTGACTTCCACAACCCAGTTACTGGATTACACGATACCCCTTGGCTAGACACAGAAACTTAAAGTAATAAAAACATAGATTCTTTTTTTAGCAAAAATACATTTTCATTGGAAAGGTCCGCGGGCCGATTTTGATGACATGAGACTGTAAGTAAACCTTCACACCTAAACAAGAAACTAGCAACCGTAATAAAACTATTCTTATTTTGTCAATAAGGGCAGATCAAAACTTCCCGAAGAAATATGTTTTGGAAGAGAACAAAAAATAAAGAAAAAATCGTCACTCAAGCGATAAATCTACAATTCCTAGAATCAACAAAATGTTATTTCACGCAAAGAATATCTTGACACAAAATAGATACGTACAGAAGGTTGGCTCCATACAACGAGTGAAAACGCTTGCATACTTACATTGACACGCTTCACTCATAGCGACTGCACTACAGTTTCACGTACCTATCTGAACCTGCTTCAAACGATGCTAATCGTCGCGTCGTCCTTAATGTGAAGCCAACCTTCTGAACGTATCTATTTTGTGTCAAGATATTCTTTTCGCGAAACAGTAGGCAGATTTTTACAACGCAAGTCATGTCCAATATTTATGCATTCTGAGAAGTGACAAATCTTTTTGAAGTCGATGTGTGGGTAGCATCCTATATTTTGACGTTTCGAGGCTCGTCGGATAGTTTTGGTGTTACTTTGATGGCACATATTGTTGCCGCGTGTTTTATATGCCTTCCGTACATGATTACATACATTTGCTGTCTTCTTGAGAACAGATATTTATGAATGAATCCTGAAATCAAATGTTTTTACACGCTTTTTATTAGCTTCACCTGTATGTTTGTTTGTTAACGACGCCTATGGACTTGATTTTGACCCACTTCAAACGGTCAGATTTCATTTAAACTTTGTAGACTTATCGAGGACCGATGCCAATTCAATAATAAAATTAAAAAAAAAAAAAAACTGAAAAATCACGCTTTTGTAGCAAAGCTAAAAAACAAAATAAATCATAGATAATAAATCTAGAAAACACGCTTTAAAAACGCAAATAAAAAAGCAGAATGTAATTTTAAAAAAGCGTGGGGTGCTTTTTGAAGTATTTTTTAAATCAATTAATATCAAGCACCCCACGTTTTTTTAAAAATTATTTTCTGCTTTTTTAGTTGCGTTTTGAATGCGTGTTTTTAAAATTTTTGTATCTATTATTTATTAATACAACGTATCACATAATTAAAGCTAGACCTCATAAACTGCAATTGGAGCTTTGAGATAAAAGGATAATACGTTGACTAAAACTTTTTTAACGCTAGGTAACTGTTAATATAATGCAAAAAGTGGTGACCCTAACATAAGTTGATGCATTTAAAATTGAGCCTTGAAATAAGATTGAATTTTATTTGCCTCAATCAGTAGTAGCTATGGAAAAAACATATTAAAAAAGTACCTACCCTAAAAGTTACTGAATTCGATTCAGTAGTCAATTAGGAACAAACTGCTTCACTTCTTGCGTTTATTCTGTTACACATTGTATATTATTTAGTTCGTAATTTGTGTGTATGTGTGCGTGCGCCTGACCTCACTTGTTGTATGGAGCTGATCTTCTGTTCCCATCTATAAAGTGGTCTTGAGTGGTTCCGAGAATTCTTGTTAGGTACCCAGAGTACTATAACAATAATATCTTGAACTGTGAACACATACTCGATCACAGCTGGAGATAAATCTTTACTATTTTTGTTACCTACCTACAGTAAATGGATTTCGTTTCTATCTACTTGAAGTGGACCTTGGGTTTTTGATTTAATACTTGCACGTTGGACCTTCATATTTGAACGTATCTTATTTAATGTAGCTTTTGACAATTTTTTTTTGCCTATACCTTGTTAGGGTTCCGTAGCCAAATGGCAAAAAACGGAACCCTTATGGATTCGTCATGTCTGTCTGTCTGTCTGTCCGTCCGAATGTCACAGTCACTTTTTTCCGAAACTATATGAACTATGCTGTTGAAACTTGGTAAGTACATGTATTCTGTGAACCGCATTAAGATTTTCGCACAAAAATAGAAAAAAAAAATTGGGGGTTCCCTGCACGTAGAACTGAAACTCATTTTTTTTTTTCATCAAACCCATACGTGTGGGGTGGGGTATCTATGGATAGGTCCTCAAAAATGATATTGAGGTTTCAAATCTAATTTTTTTCTAAACTGAATAGTTTGCGCGAGAGACACTTCCAAAGTGGTAAAATGTGTCCGTCCCCCGCTGTAACTTCTAAAATAAGAGAATGATAAAACTAAAAAAATATATGATGTACATCACCATGTAAACTTCCACCAAAAATTGGCTTGAACGAGATCTAGTAAGTAGTTTTTTTTTAATATGTCATAAATCGTAAACCGCAATTTACCTTTCATTCAATCAACTCAAATATAGAAATTAAAAAAATCATTTAATTTCATAAACATAAACCTTAGGAATAAACCGTGATCCATTATTTTCTAATAATAAATCTGTAATAGGTGCCTAAGTAAATAATAATTATAATTCGCGCGTTACTTGCTGCTACGGAACCCTTCATGGGCGAGTCCGACTCGCACTTGGCCGCTTTTTATGTATGTTTCTTTTTAGTTTTAGAACCATAGGTAGGCACAGTTGTAGAGATACCTTTTAATCTTCGTCTTCTGTTCAGACAGAAGACGAAGACATGACTAGGGGTCAGCCCCTAGTCACATGCTACTTGGGGTGAGCGTATAATGTTTAACTCTGCCATGCTCCCCTGTAAGACACCACTGTTTCTTCTCACCATAAATTATTTTAAGATGATGTTTTACTTTGTAAACGTATGAAAAAAAAGGTAAGAAGACACGGAATAAAACATATCTTTTAATACTTCTCCTCTCTCGTTTTCAAGTTTAAGGAATGATGAAAAAATTGTTAGCATAGTATTTTTATCTCACGAAGCGACGCGCGCTTTACTTGTGGTAACCATGTGTACACCCCCACGCTGTGTATTCGTGTGTAAATCCAGTGGTTTGAGCACATAAAACACATTTGCACACACTTTCACATACTTCCGACTTCGGTATTGTCTCGGACCGTACCGGGAGCTCCTGTGCTTAACTTTTAGTAGGTATAATTTTCTTTTACGTTTTGAAGCATTTGGTGAAGTTGTTAAGTAAGTTGATCTTGTTCTTCTTTCCGAGTCCTAGTTCCATGTTACTTTTGCTGGGCGTAAAATGTTTTTCTCTGCCATTCTCCCCTGTGTGTGAGACACTACTTTTTCTTCACATTCTGAAAAACTTAGTAATGTATTATTTTAAAATTATGTTTTACAATACATACATACGAATAGAGAAAGGTAAGCAGGCTCGGAATAAACATATTTTTATTCTTCTCCTCTTTCGTGACGGCTTATTAGTTAACTTGCCCGAATCGGGAGAATTGTCACTTTAAAAAAATTATATACCTACAGTGTGTTTTGTTAAACGAGGGACATACATTACGGGAGTGTAGTATGTACTCATGAAAATGAAAAACTTTTACAATGGAAAGGCTGATTTTATTTTAGCATAACTGGTCAAAATGGTGGTAGGGAACAGCTGATTTTTTCTATATTTTGGTGTCCACTCCATATTAAAAGTTGCATATTTTCGTGAATACCACACCCACTTGAAGTATGTCCCTCGTTTAACCTAACATACTGTAATATTTTCTATCTATAAGCGATTCACACGAAGTTAATTTATGTATTTCTGAGCAAATCGACAATTCCAGAAAAACGTACTAAGTAATTGGTTACCAGAGCTTTCTACTTGAATATTCCACCGTCCATGGTGGACGCTCTTCTAATGCACCATTCCCTGATTCCTATTTTGTATTCGCTTGTTATAGTTAGTTTAATAACTTTTCAAACACACAAACGAATGGGCGATGTCAAATATTTGACTACCTCCACAAATTATTTAAACTTTAGCAAAGGCAACTTAATTAGGTTTATTACGATTTAGGTCGAATTTAAATAAACGGCACGTGTATTTTTTGACTTCTTATATGTACTTACGTAAAAGAAAATTTACTTCCTAAAATCAATGTTATTTGGGAAACCGTCGGTGGCGCGTGCCGTGGACCATGCCCCCCCACCCATGACCACTGCTCCTTGCTTGCTGTTTGGTATCTATAGCGCCACTAAGGAACAAGCAAATATACATACTTAGACTGATAAATTAGCTATTGTATAGAATCAAATTTATCTAACTAAACAGACAGCTGTGCTGCTGGGGAGTTTGTTGCGCCAATTCTTCTTCCCAGCTAAAGCACTAGGAAGTGGGAAGGGCGGGCATTTTTGGGGGACTGTCTTGTATAATTTTTACGTTCGAAAAGTGCTGATTCTCAGCCTAATTTCAATAAATGATTTATTATTTTGAAAAACACATTTTCACTCTTTTGCGTCACGCCGTTTAAAACTTAATAATGGAAAAACAAATACACTGTACTCGGTGTGGGAAATGGGGAATTCAGCCTAGTACTCGGGTTAGCAACTACTAGACAAGATCAAATTAAAAGGTTGTCAAAAAGTAATGTAATATCTATTCATAATCTTAGAGCCTGTCGACTGGCCTTTATCAGAAAACCCTCATTGTGACCATGTCACATATGAAATTTATACCAAGCGTTATGGATAGGTGAAAGGAGAAAAAAGTTTTATTACCTCCTTAGAGACCTTATTTGAAAGTGCGAAAGGTAACTTTTCCAACGTTGAGTGAGATATATTTCAGTTTGATGCTGTTTTTCTATCAGTAAAGAGATTTTTCGGTGTTTTTTCCTCAATCAACACATCAGGGTGAGGTTTTTGGGTTCTCAATTCTCAATTCTTTATTGCGTATAAAGTTGGTAGGGGAGGTTGTTGGAAGGGGTTGGGGGATTCATTGCAACTACGGAAAATCAATGTTTTTTTTTTATATTGGAGTAGCATTATTGTAATGAGACGATGATGAGATGAGATTGTCATAAAGGCACCTCATTATTATATGACTGCCAAAAACAACATTTTTGGCAGTCAAAACTTAAAAAGTAACCAATGTGGAAAACACAAAACGTAAAGTGGCGCCATCTACAATGCTATATGCGAACTACTCAAGACTAGAAGTCACACCGCAACTACATCAACTACATCGCGCGAGCAGAGTTTACCGAGCGATCTACATATGTACAAGATCCCGACATCAATCGTCGGGCAGTTGCCCACTAGACACAGCACCAGTCGGGTCAGAGGATCCTCCTTTACCAATAGAATATGAGTGAACTTTACACCCTGTTCCTCATATTTCAATACTGGTGACCCCGGGAAAAAACGTCAACGCAGCCTTCGTGCCACAACCTCAGCGTGACGTTACACCATCATCACTTCCTGAAGCTTTCGAGCAGTGAGTCACACAGCCAGCCAGCACCCACGACTTCAACGGGTATCCTGACCCCCTGCATTACGCGAACCGCATACCTGGTTTTCACCCACAGCCTGATCAGCCTCAACAAGCGACCACGGCACTACTGCTCTTCGGCCGGTCGAGAGCTCGATCTCCCGGTCGACAACAGCAACCAGCCACATCGCGGCGCTGTACCACGACGCACCGGAGCAGCGCCGGCCCCGACTCACTGGGGTTCCCACCACCGCAGACACAGTTCCGACCCACCGCGAACTATGCGACACCGGTCCCGACGTGCTGGAAACACAACTGGCACTGGCAAGTATTAAAATATGCACTGACTTCGCTCACTATCGATCTCCGGTCTACGGAGGGGAGTGATGTGGCGGACATCTACAATGCCCCATATACGAAAACTTCAAATAAATAAATATGGAAAAATACAAAAAGAGAAGTGGCGCGAACTACAATACTATATGCGAACTACTCAAGCCTTGACGTCACACCGCAACTACATCAGCTACATCGCGCAAGCAGAGTTTATCGCGCGTCCTGCATATATACAATCCCGACATCAATCGTCGGGCAGTTGCCCACCAGACACAACACCCATGTGGTCGGAGGATCCTCTCTTTCAATAGAGTATGAGTGAACTTTACGCCCTGTTCACCATTCCTCTAACAATAATTATATTTATGTCATTCAATAATAAAATATCAATTAATAACAAGTAACTCACGCTTTAAAAAAAATATTTTCTGCTTTTATAGTTTGGTTTTTAAAGCGTGTTTTTTAGTTTTTAATCTATTATTTATTATCCCGGTAGTACGTTTTCATGGAATAATTTCGGTCATCCACGTGCGTGAAGCCGCTGGGGACAGCTAGTTGACTATACATTTAGTCCAGCAAAGCGATTCAGTTCCAACGTTTGGTAATCTCATGTCCAGTGTTTTGATTGCCTCTTGATATTTGGGTCTCAATAGCAAATATAATAAATAACTGATTCATGCTATATGAAACTGGACCCAACTTTATGAAACCAATTCGACTTTTTACAAATTATAATAACAGTTCTTTCAATGCCACGCTTCACTGCTCAATAGATGAAATCTCTAAATGAACATTAAGTAGTATAAGTAAGTAGTTATATGTAGTATTTATACACCGTGACATTTTAGTCGTCTTACAAAGATGGTCCACTCAATGTATCCGTCATAACATACCTCTAGGCGCGATTAAAACATTGTTACCATTGATTAAGATAATAGATACAAAGAAAAATAATGAATGCTTCAGAATTATGAAACACCCTCCCTGTTAATAATGTTTACGTATCGAACGGTAGAAGATATCTACCTACCTACCATTACATTTCAGCATTAATTCCATCACCATGACAGGGTGTTTCAAACTACGTCATTCATCTTAGTAATATTTTCATGTTTTTGATTATGAAAATTTTCAAAAAAATATTTTTTTTTGAATGGTTGTAGATAGCAGTCATTGGGTACATGAAGTGGGCTGCCGTTGTAAGGCTACTAAAATGTCACGGTGTATATACTCACACGGTATAAATTGCAGTCGCTTTTAGCTTTTATTTATTTGTTTTATTTTACCATTTAAGTACACACATACAGGATAAGTTTTTATCCAGTGCGCAAACTGTGACCATGAATTCAGCATATCATTCTAGACTCCCCAGCGTAGAAATTTTACGTCGATTTTACAAAAAAAAACCAGCTGCAAAAAGTTTCCAAAGGTTTTTTTTTGTATAATACATAAATATTAAACTCACATTTTGACGTTACGTAAAGTCATAAAAATTGTACGAATCAGAGGCTTGTAATATATGTATAAGAACTGATGACATAACTGTTTGATTTTCCTTATCGAAGCCGTAAGTATGTCAGCAAAAGAAAAGTAGCAATGGATTTAGATAACTTTTGTAGGTAGATATGCCGAAATCTCTTGTGATTTGTTAAGGTTTCCTTATATTTTTCCGGTATATTATACAACTTTGATGGTGCTTTGAATCTATACATAATACGGGGTGCCAAGGTATTCGATGAACAGCCTGTCACTATGGATTCAATAATATTTATCATGGGCTATTTTTTTTTAAATTGGTCTGCCTTACATTTTGACCGCGTAGGCAAATATTGCACTTTTCTAAGAAATAGCTGAATTTATTTTTTGGTAAACAACAAACAAAAATCTGCGCCTGCCGTCTTGAATCACGTTGTTCTGAATTCTGCCCTGCTAATTGTATGTGCAGTAATCGACACTTATGGGTTATCACTTTTTTGCAGAAATGGCATCCTTAGGGGGCAACCTATATGGGAAAAATATAAATATCTGGGTACTGGAAGTATGTTTTTTTTTATAGCAAGATTCACAGTACTGGCATGAAAATTTTACTTTTAGATTTCCGCGTTTTTCTCGAAACCGCTTTTTTGCAAGTACTGCATTTACAATTAGCAGGGCAGAATTCATGATTGCAGGTTTTGAGCCGATGTCCCTGCCACCCTCTATTATAAATGCAAAAGGATCTCTGTCTGTGTGTTTCACATCATAACGGCTTATCGGATTTTGATGAAATTTAGCACACAGATAGACCTGGATTAGGATATACTTTTGATTGGGTCCCCCTATGTTGTTTCGAACGCCGCTGTTGCGACACACGCTGTTGCGAATTATTTTTCCACTGCCTCACAGATTCGAAAGATCATGGACTCGAATGAAGTAGTCGCGAAAGACGCTGTTTCGAAAAACATTTTCACTGCCTCATACGCTCGAATGCTTGTGATTTCGATTTATTTAGACATAAAGTGTACAGAAAAACTCGTATATACTAACTAATACTAACACATGTGCAATTGATTAATTTTTGAAAAATACCACTAATTATTAATACCACTTAGGTACCTAGACAATTTTTTATAAAGATCAGTCTTAGATTTTGTGTTAAGTACTCATAGAAAAAAAATGTACAGTTGAGGTACTAATATTTTTGATTGTTACTATGTTAATAATAATATTAAATGATGATGTTGACACTGAATTTGTTAATTTTATTTATTTACTGCTTAAATATTTTTCTGTACACTTTATGACTAAATAAATCGAAATCACAAGCATTCGAGCGTAGAAAATGTTTTTCGAAACAGCGTCTTTCGCGACTACTTCATTCGAGTCCATGAGCTTTCGAACCTGTGAGGCAGTGGAAAAATAATTCGCAACAGCGTGTGTCGCAACAGCGGCGTTCGAAACAACATAGGAGACCCCTTTTGATCCTAGTGGTATCTACGTTCTCGTGGCATAATTTCAAAAGCCAGTAGGAAACAAAAACCTATAGGTAAGCCAACTAGAGACCAACGTTATAAGGAAATGCGATTCTATTTCAAAAACCTCTTTAGGTAGATAATTGTTGTGTCCTTACTTTGTTTGTTTTCAGTTACCTACTTAAATACTTGCACTAAGAAGTGGGGATTTACCAAAAACGAAGTTCCTCAGCAAAGAAAATTCCTAATTAAAAGTTTGTCTGACTACATTCCCGCGTAGACTAGTTAAAATGGCCGTACGAAAAAAGGGACTCAGCACCAACAAACTGGGTTTTTTTACGCCAGTCTGAAATATGCAGCTGAATTGAGTAAAGAGTAATATATATCTACCTCTCTATGTATACATTCCGTACCTACCTAATCTTACTTACTACCAACCTTATCGTTAGGGTCGCCTTTTAGTCTAACCCGATGCAGCAGAATACTGGTATTTTAAACGGAGCGACTGCCTATCTGACCCCCACAACCCAGTTGATAAGACTGGTTGTCACACTTTCGGGCTTCAGACGACCTGTAACGACTGTCAAAGATCCACGAATGACAGCTGGGACCAACGGCTTAACGCAATGACGTATTATAAATAGACGAACATACACGAACATCAGATCAATCAAAAACAGCGTTAACCATGAATATAGCTACCTACTAGTACATACAATCATACAGTGCGCGAAGAACAGTAAAGACCCATACCGATTCCTGTTGTTAGAAAGAGATAAACATATTTATTTAGTTACGACACTAGCGTTGCGCCTCGTCACTGGATGGTACGTGACTAATAACATTACAGGCAATTACCTTGCATTTATTTATCTTGCCAATATTGAGCACCGGTAACTCACCTAAGGGTAAAATATAATTGGCTTAACGTGCTTTGTGAGGCGTGGAGAGGTCTTGGTATGTAAATTTGGTCCACGGACCAATGCCAATAAACGTAGCTTAATCTGATGGATCTACCAGAGCGACTGTTATTATTTAGCCACAGGGTCTTTGTCCCATCTAACTCTCCAACTGTAAAAGTAACATTAACTTCGATCAATTTTTTTGACAAATTATTTGAAGAGCATCTCAGAAAATCAGAGAGTCTGTGTATTCTCAAGTGGCTTTCCAATTAGGCTAGTATCTTGAGTCACCTGTTAGGCGGAGACTGCGATATTGATTCTGTGCCATCGCGTTCCGCGGTTCGAGAGCTTGTCAAATATTAATGTAGGTTAAGGACTTCACAGTTCGAAGATTATGGAGACCATTTCCATTCTTAGTTTTTACTGTATCTTTAATAAGATCAGGTAAAGTTAAAGACTGCTATCGTTTTACAGCGATTGCGAGCAAAAGATATAACACGATTCATCGAATGGGTTGGAAGATAAAGAAATAAAGAAAGAAAAAAACGTTTATTTGCGGTAAACATGACGCAGAAAAAGAACAGGAACACAAAAAAAGAACAAGTTGGGAGAAAATATGCGTCACATCCACACACAAAACGGCCATCGCTGAACCCCTAAGATGTCCCTATACTATTGTCTTGTCAGTATTGTTTCATTAGCTGGTGCTTTTTATCAATCAGCCTTGTCGCTACATAGGTCAGTCAGACTTGGAAAACCACGAACAAATAAAAAGCTTAATTTTTTTTTGGAAACATTTCCCACCTATAAGTTTGAATACTGCATTATTAGTCCATAACGTTCCCACTGCTGGGACACAGGCCTCCTCTGTGAGAGAAAATGGGTCAGAATTCACGACGGCGGGCCCAGTGCAGGTTGATAGTTGTCACATGTCTTCAAATTTTAGGTTCCAGGACATGCCGGTTTCCTCATGACGTTTTGCTTCACCGTTTCGAGAGCAGTGACGATGAAATGAATAACACAGAGTTAAGCCTGCCTGGGTTCGACCCACGACCTACAAGTTGTAAGTCAGGACCGCTACAATTGGTCTATCACTGCTTTTATTTCTGAAGAAATAACAAAGGTTGTGCGTTTTTTATATCGACGTGACTAAAGGATATTTACTTTACCTACTTATTGTTTGGCCTTAAGGTGAATCTACTCCAAATTTTTTCCATACAAACTTCGGGAGTGTATTACTCCACTGTTCCACAATGTACATCAAAAATTAAACATGGTATGATTTTGTCTCATTATTAATATTGTCAGTACGGAAACAGAATACTAAAATAAAAAGCCATTAAAAGTTAGGAGCCAACAAAGATTCGTTTTTCTTGCTAATTTAACCTAATTTTTGGCGTGTTTAAGTAATAAAAGAAGCGTAAAATCTGAAAAACCAAGTTGGTATTGACAAAGCTCAAATATCAAAAAGTACAATAAACTTTCTTGGTCATTGAATTATGCAGTAGTTTTTTCATAAAACCCGATCTTCCGAAGGACTGTTCTTAATTTTTTACTCGCCTGTTGTACTATAAATGATCCTGCATCTCACTCAGTAATGTTGTGCGTGTAGACTAGCTTCTAACTGTTCATCACTGATACTACCTCTGTCAGACACGATGGCTGGTGAGACAGCGTGCTGTTTAGCCAGGTCCATCATTGAGTTCGAGCCCGCGACTAGGTTCCCCTCAAACAAAATTTTTACCGTAGTAACAAGTCTTACGCCTTAGCCGAAACCTAATCTGTGTACACGAATAACGGTAAGAGTAATTATGGCCAAACCCTTTTGCAAACGATTAAAACTCCTCCCATTAAATATAATGTAACAATCAAAGTTTTAACGTCACTGATATGTGCACGGTACCTTATATTACCTTGAGCGTGTATCCCTCTTCCTTATTTCCCTAGGGACCACGTGGCGAAATTGCTTTAGGTGCGGGTAAAATTGACGAGAAAGACTTTCGTAAAAGGGTCTACTCTCTTAGTTCGTCAACGGAGATACGGATCCGTCCGACAGTAGTTCGATACTTCGGAAAGAGACCTAACTTGATCAGCCTATAATGTTCCCACTGCTGGGACACAAGCCTCTTCTAGGTGAGAGGGAGTGGGCCAAAATCCACCACACAAGCTCAGTGTGAGTTAGTAGATGTCACTTGTTTTCAAATTTTTGGGTCTATGACCTGCCGGTTTCCTCACGAAGTTTTGCTTCACCGTTTTGATTGTACTCCCGATTTTTTATTTTTTTAGACGGGTAAAAACACATTGAAACGAGTCAGGACATCTGTTAAATCGTGTTGTTAATTCGGGCCCCAAACTAATCTAATGTCCGAAGGTGATACGGGAAAAGAAACGCCAGGGCCTGAATTCACTATGACCAGTTAACGATTCCTTGCTCGTAACCACGTCAATCACACACGAATTCTGCTAATATCGTATTAATAATATTGACAGATTGTCTTGGAACGTATAGAATACTAGCAGCGCTCCGCGGTTTCACCCACGTAGTTCCCGTTCTCGTAGGAATACGGGGATAAAATATAGCCTATGTTACTCGGTGAAGATGTAGCTTTCTAACGGTGAAAAAATTTTTTAAATCGGTCCAGTAATTTTTAAGTTTATTCGTTACATACAAAAATACAAAAATACAAATCTTTCCTCTTTATAATATTATTATATTATATTATTATAGTGTAGAAGTGTAGATGACATTTCGATTCCTTGCCGTTACATTGGTTTCTAAAAAAAACGAAGAAAATTGGGGCCCTGAACTTCGGCCGAAACTATGGATTTCGTGTCAAGGTTAGTAGGCCCGCACTGCTATTATTACTAAACCACAAGTATCGGACTGTTACCGAGAAATTCTAGATAGAAAATCAAACCCTCATGCTTAGCAGTAGCGCTTGCGACCACTAGACCAACGAGACAGTCAATTACATTTCGCATTTATAATTATACTAGCTTCCGCCAGCGGCTTTGCCCGCGTGGAGATCGGAAATTATTCCACGGGAACGTACTACCGGGACAAAAAGTATTTGTAATCTAGGTTATACCTAATCTGTGTGCCAAATTTCATCCAAATCCGTTCAGCTGTTTGTGCGTGATTGAGTAACAAACATACAAACATCTTCACAAACTTTCACATATACACCGTGAAATTTTAATGGTTGGTTTCCCTTAGCGAAATGGTTTTGTCTTGGTAATACAATCGTTTTATAAACAAATAAAATATTAGAAACAACAAAAAATGACAGATTTACCATTGTGAAAAATCAGCACGTGCGAGAGTTTATTTTGCTTTGAACATTTATGCATAGCTGTTCCCTTTGTCGGCGGTGCGTGCGATTCGAGTAGTACCTCCACCTCTAGTGTTACTATTGATTAGTATTTGATCGAGTTGATGAATATTTTTTAAATTATTTTAAAACAAAAACATCTTGATTTTTTACTTTTACTCTATGCTTCGAAAGTACTCCTTATGACAAGTTGTTCTGTCGCGGGAAAACAACCATTAAAATTTCACGGTGTATAATATTACAGTAGGATTTTAAAATAATAAGGTATGCGTCCCCGAATAATATCCACGTTGCTGAATTTTAAGTCAAGCTTATAAAGCTATGTAATATATTTTCGTGTTATTTTTGCTATCGACATGCTAAGTCCATTTCGCACAGACTTTTGCCCGTTTGGGTTCGGTGGTTGCGAGTAAATGAGAGGCTCGGCAAAGATTGAGTAAAGGTATAATGCGGCAAAGATTGATAGAGAACAAGTGGTAGGTAGAAATTGTAGAATGAAAGGAAACGATTTTACGGAAGAAAGAATACAAGATAAAGTTCGTTAGGATAGCGATATAAAAATACAAATTACGCGAGCTAAATAAATGAAGCGGTAGCGAGCCAAAGCGACGGGGATTCGCGTTGAGGGCTTGTGGCTGACTGGCCGGCGGTCGACGCCGTCTGCGTCTTGAGCGGGCTGCGGAGGCTGTGCGGTGCGCGGCGTCCGGGGTGAGGTAGCAGACCGGTTTCCGAGGCCGGCAGCGCTCGCATAGATAGGCGGCGCGTGGCGTCCGCGCACCTTAACGCCACCAAGAAGTGAAAGGGGTAGGTAGGTTACTGTGAACAATTATGAGACATTAGTGTGGGTCTGATAACATGACGCCACAGGACCCCCTTACGAATAAAAGGGCCACTTTATGTATACCGTTCAGGGAACTTTACTTTGCGTCCTGAACGTGTAGTACGCAATGGTAGCGCTTCTTTTGCTTCGTGGCTTTGTTTTTCAATGTCATAACGCCATGCATATGCTGGTTTCAGTCTGTCAATTGACACCTTGACTGTTTTATTATTGAGCACTATGTCGAATGTCTTTGGACTTCTTGAAACGACCTTGTGAGGGCCACTGTAAGGTGGTTCTAGTGATCCACGAAGCAAATCTTGGCGCAAGAACACATGCGTAGAGGTTTGTAAATCTTTGTGCTCGAAAACCTGATGCTGTGAATGGTCTGATGCTGGACACGGCCGTAGGTCGGACATTCTTTGTCTTAAAATACTGACAAAATCTGGGTAGTGTACCTTGTCGTTTGCAGTGGTGAAAAACTCACCGGGGACTCGTAACTGCTCTCCGAATACCAACTCTGCTGGTGAACATTGCAGATCCTCCTTGCACGCTGTCCGTAATCCTAAAAGGACCATAGGAAGTGAACTAACCCAATCCTTCGTACCGTGTGTCATCAAAGCTGCTTTGAGCGTGCGATGTAAACGCTCAATCATGCCGTTGCAGGCTGGATGATACGCTGTTGTCCTTGCCAACTTGATTCCGTACGTCTTCGCTAAGTTTTGGAATAAGTGAGATTGAAATTGTCTACCTTGGTCCGTTATTACCTTCTTTGGGCAACCATACCGACCAATCCACTCCAACACAAACGCCTTTGTTACAGTCTCTGCTGTCATGTCGGGAAGTGGAATCACCTCTGGCCATCTGGTATACCTGTCAATCATAGTAAGGCAGTATTTAAAATTGGAAGATATTGGTAATGGTCCTATTAAATCCATATTAACTTCTGCGAAACGAACATTTGGTACGTCGAATTTACCAAGAGGAGATGCGGTATGTCTTGTCACCTTAGATTTCTGACACGGAATGCACTCTCTAACCCAAGCACGGACGTCTTTCCTAAGGGAAGGCCAAACAAAACGTTCACTGACCATTTTGATGGATGCCTTCGCACCAGGGTGGCTTAGGCTGTGCAACGACTCGAACACACGGTGTCTGTGGGTAGCTGTCACGAACGGTCTGTGTTTTGTTAAGGAAACATCACAATATAAATGTACGTTTGAATTTGGTACTTGCGCTAACTCCAGTGTCAACGAATGGTTACCCTTCAGTAGCTGTTGTAGCTCTGGATCATCACGCTGCGCACGGGCAAGCTCCATGAAGTCCACTGGCGCAGTGACTGCCTCAATCCGAGACAATGCATCGGCCACCTGGTTGTCCTGCCCGGAAACATGCTGGATGTCAGTCGTGAACTGAGAAATAAAATAAAGTTGATTGATCTGTCTCGGTGAACCTTGTTGGTCTTTCTTTTTAAAAGCACTTATCAGCGGTTTATGATCTGTGTAAACAGTGAATAGTCGTGCTTCTACCATATGTCGAAAATGTTTGATGGCTTCGTATATCGCTAGGAGTTCGCGATCATAAGCGCTGTATTTCTGCTGAGTGGGGCTCAACTTCTTCGAGAAGAAAGCTAAAGGCTGCCAGATGTTATCTACCTTCTGCTGTAACACAGCTCCTAATGAAACATTGGATGCATCTACTACCAATGCCAGTTGCGCATCGATAACCGGGTGAACCAAAAGTGCTGCATCCGAAAGGCTATGCTTGCAACGCTCAAAAGTTTCTAATAACTGGGAAGTCCACTTCACTGGTTTCGATCCCTTCATGCTCGGGCCCGCCAATAAATCATTAAGTGGGGCTTGTAACTCTGCAGCATTTTTCAAGAAACGCCTATAAAAATTGAGCATCCCTAAAAATCTTCTCAAGCATCTTATGGTCTGAGGCGGTGGGTAATTCTGAATAGCCTTCACCTTCTCCTCCAACGGGCGCACTCCTTTTGCTGAAACAGAATAACCAAGAAAAGTTACCTGTGGCTGACCAAAGTTGCACTTATTTACGTTGATGACCACTCCATACTCTTCGAGGCGTGTGAACAGCTTACGTAGATGTTCTTCATGCTCCTGAGTACTTTTTGAAGCTATTAAAAGGTCATCGATGTACGGAAAACAGAAATCAAAATCACGTACCAAACCATCTATAAAACGTTGAAACGTCTGTGCAGCGTTTCTCAAACCAAATGACATAAAAGGGAATTCAAACAACCCAAACGGTGTCGTGATGGCTGTCTTCTCGATGTCTGCTGGATTAACTGGAATCTGCTGGTAAGCCTTGACTAAATCTACGACTGAGAAAATAGTGCTTCCATGTAAATGCTGTGAAAAATCTTCAATGTGACGTACCGGGTACCTGTCTGGCACCGTCCTAGCATTCAATGCCCGGTAGTCACCGCATGGTCTCCAAGTATCGTCATGCTTGGGCACCAGGTGCAGAGCAGACGCCCAAGGTCCGCTGGAGCAACGAGCTGTCCCCTCTTTGACCATCGCTTGGAACTCTGACTTGGCTATCTTCAAACGATCTGGTGCTAAACGGCGTGGCCTGCAGAAACCGGATGGTCCGGGCGTTGTATTAATAAAATGTACGGTAGAATGACGTACCTCCCTTGGTGCACCAGACGGACGTGAGATGGCCGGAAATTCTCGCAACAGCTCGTGGTACCGAGAAGTACCAGTAACAGCCTTGACGCTGGGAATCTCCATTTTAGCAATAGCTCCGCTAACAAAAAGGTTTGTTAAACCATCAATCAACCTATTGTTGTGGCAATCTACTAATAAATTATAGTGGGAGAGAAAATCATACCCAATAATTGGTTTGGTCACATCTGCGACGACAAACTTCCAGCTAAACTCCCTGCGTAGTCCTAAATTCAGCTGCAAATTAATATACCCGTACGTGGATATTACAGAATTATTCGCTGCGCTGAGGTCGTAATTTACACGTACCCGCTTCTCATTTAAATAACTGCGAGGGTAGACGCACAGATCGGAACCAGTATCGACCAGAAATGGTTTTCTAGATTGAAGATCTATGACGAATAAACGGCTGGAAATACTGCAGCAATCGCTCGCCGTCATTAGCGACTGGCTTTGGCGTTTTCCGAAGCATAATCACATGGCTTTATGCAGTGGTGAGCTTTGTCTGCAAATTTGTGATGGTACCAACATACACGTTGATTGTCCACCATTTTGAATGCACGGCCTCTTGAACTACTTCTCGAACGGGAGAATCGCCGGTTACGACTCCTATTTGACCTACCGCCAGTACGAGATTGCCGATCCACCGTAGTGGATAATTCATCTAGCTTCCGCGTGAGACTGGCTATTTCTGTACGCATTACCTCAAGTAAATTCCCTGCAGAGGACGAAGTACTCGCGACCTGAGCCACCGGATTTACCGGAGCGATCTCCAATACCCGGTCCGCCAGCTCCGCAACAGCTTCCAGGGACGCACTAGCCTGGGACGCTATAATCGCCTGCAGGCCGGTCGGCAGACGGCTGGTCCAGATAGTGCGCAGAAAATCGTCAGGTACACCTCGACCAGCCAGGCCCTGCAGGTGGCGAAGAAATGCCGACGGCTTGCGGTCTCCAAGTTCCTCATGAATAAGGAGTTGACGCACTTTCTTTTCCTGGGAAACTGACAAACGCTTAATTAGCTCGGTTTTAAGCTTCTCGTACTTGTTATTAGTGGGTGGATTTTCTACAATATCCTCAAGTTGAGCCATAATGGTAGGTTCTAGATTACCGACCACTGTAAAATATTTTGTCGCATCGGAAGTAATGCTCGACAACGCAAATTGGGCTTCAACCTGCGCAAACCATACTGCGGGTTTATCAGGCCAAAAAGGAGGAACACGTACTCTAACCTTAGCGATCTCTGCTGATCCTAATGCTGCAACCAACGCCTCCGTAAACTTCTCGTCTGCCATCTCTGCAATGACTTGCAGAAAAAAAATTTTCAACGTCGACGTGTCCTTCGCGAACGTTCCGGAAACTTCTCTAACGTCACGCGGTCTTGTAATAATATCTTCGCGCCGTGAATCACGTCGGGGTCACCAGTTTTGGGTTCGGTGGTTGCGAGTAAATGAGAGGCTCGGCAAAGATTGAGTAAAGGTATAATGCGGCAAAGATTGATAGAGAACAAGTGGTAGGTAGAAATTGTAGAATGAAAGGAAACGATTTTACGGAAGAAAGAATACAAGATAAAGTTCGTTAGGATAGCGATATAAAAATACAAATTACGCGAGCTAAATAAATGAAGCGGTAGCGAGCCAAAGCGACGGGGATTCGCGTTGAGGGCTTGTGGCTGACTGGCCGGCGGTCGACGCCGTCTGCGTCTTGAGCGGGCTGCGGAGGCTGTGCGGTGCGCGGCGTCCGGGGTGAGGTAGCAGACCGGTTTCCGAGGCCGGCAGCGCTCGCATAGATAGGCGGCGCGTGGCGTCCGCGCACCTTAACGCCACCAAGAAGTGAAAGGGGTAGGTAGGTTACTGTGAACAATTATGAGACATTAGTGTGGGTCTGATAACATGACGCCACACCCGCACAGGGCCCCAATTCTGTATCGTTATAATGATTCCCCGCGGAATCTTACTACTTCTATCTTACTAATTCCGTATGTTCCAAGACAATCTGTCGATATTATTAATACGACATTATCAGAATTCGTGTGTGATTGACGTGGTTACGAGTAAGGAATCGTTAAGTGGTCATAGTGAATAGGGTATTTTACTCTTTAACAGACAAAATCTAAAAATATATTATTGAGATAGCTTAGACAAAATGCAGTTGGAAAATGTTAGTTTTAGTTCATGAAATAACAAAATAAATTTTAAATTACAATTTCAGTTTTTTTTATCTGTTTTTGAACACCATGAAATGGTAGCCGCCATGTTATTACGTCATACAACATGTCAACTGAGCAACTTTTTACTGTTATTATTTTCGTAACCAAAGTAATTTTTATTTAACTCATATTTTGCATTCAGGAACAGCAAACCAACGTTAAGTAGAAAAATAACTATTTTTTTAAATGATAAAGAATTATCTTATAAAATATCAGCGCATTTGTATATGTAGCAAATTGAGGTCATACCCACAGAGCAATATGGCATCCATTGCGTCTAGTGTTTTCGTCAAATTACGCGCGAAATTTGTAAATGCATTTTTATGACACAAATCGATTAAATAAAAATGTTGTGTTTTTATTGGTTTATTAGCAGTCTAGAATCTAATTAAGACACTTTTCAAAAATGAGTGTTATACCCTATTCGGGCCCTGGTTAGCACCGCCGCACACTGGTCCCAAATTAAAAAAAAGTGGACATTGATAGTAGACCGCTGATATTTTTTTTTATTGTTGATACAATGATAACAGATAAGGCAAAAAAATATTATTGTCCTACTTCAAATACTTTTCTGTAAAAAAAATATTTCTTTTTTTTTTGTATGGGAGCGATTACATTTTACTCAATTTCTCAAAAACTTTAAGCGATGTCGAGATAGCAATCACATATGTTAGAAAACTAATAATTCTGAGTATTTGGCTCGAAGAAACTTATTGCTTATCTCTGCGTACTTTCGAGATAATAGTGACAGAAAATAACATTTTTTTTTAATGTTAATTTTTTGCTTTTTTTTAATCATAGCCTTACTTTAGCACATAATTATAATGTATGCGTAATGTCAAATAAGTAAAAAGAGACTTCTCTGTAAAAGAGGTTATGGGGGCTCACTAATGACTGAAAAGCTATGACCTTTCTGAAGGAGTACTTTCATCAGTTCTAAAAAACAATCAAAATGAAGACATATTAAGCTGCAAACATAAAGTTGAATATGTTCACAAACGATTCTGAAAAAATATTATGGTGAAAGATTAATATTTGGGTCTATATTCTCTTGAGAAATCTCTATTTCCTCGTTTTCCAACGAAAGCAATTCATTGTTCAAGATCAAAGCACTAGCCTCTGGAAACAACTGTTTATGTAAACGAGCAAACTTTGGTTTGATATGGCTGATGTAAGGATCTGAGCTAATTAGAAAGCTGTGGATAATGTCTAAATTAGTCTGAACTCTACCGATTTTTCTTGTATGTGCCATTCTAACATTCCGGAAATCTTTATTCCTCGCTTCGGAAGCTTCTTCGGAAAGCATGCCTATCGGAATAAAGGAGAAATTTTCACAAATATCAGCACCGTGTATCAACAATTTATGGACACTTGAAGGCATGTAATACCATGGATATAAGTTTACATATAGCATTGCTGTTTCTTTACAATATTCCCTAAACAAGTTGGTATTAATAAGTTGACCAGATGAAATTGTTTGTAAAATGACTGCAAATCTCTTGATTAAATCAGGGTGGATACCCGTTATTTCAGCAGATACTTCATAATTTTCAAAAAACCTTCTTGCCGTGTTACCGTCATTGGTTGTACCAAATCCCTGTTTTACTATGTCAATTAACAAACCAGTTCTTTCCCGGAATTCTTCTTGTGTCAAATTCTTTTTAATTTCTTTTAACAATTTATCTTCTTTTCGTGCAGCCCACTTTTTGAAGTCTAAGTTGTACGAAATGTGTAAAATACATTCCATACATCTTATCCACATATGAAGCGAAGACAGACCATATTTATACATATCTTCTCTGATGAGTCTTTTGGATACAAAGTCCAAGTCATTCATTTTGCTAGGTGGGGTATTGCAAATATTACAAACAGCTGCAGAAGAAGTATTGGAAATCACAGTAGAAATTTTCCCATCAATCATAGTCATGTACAAATCATGTTTAATATCAAAATTATCTACAATTGTGGGAACAAGATTACGAATTTCTTCCTCTAAGGATGCACTTTCCTTCTTTATCAATTCATTTGTTTCTTTTGCAAATATAAAGCCAATTGGACGACAATAGTTTGTTGAAGAGGGAGCAGGATTTTGCCACAAGATAGTACCACTCTCTTCTTCCAAACGAAGCGGAACCAAACTAATCATGAAAACTGAAGAATCGTCAATTTTAGTGTCGGAGTGTGACTTTTGTTTATAATTACTTTGAGAAGATGACCCGTCAAAACCCCATTTGCTTATTAGTTTTAGCGATTTTTTGTCGGCAGAGTTGTGCTGAATTGTTTTTAATATCCTATTAGTTGTCAAATCTAGAAGCGATTGAAGTCTTATCTTAGCATCAGATTCAGTTACAGTTATGTCTGACTCTGGAGGATAACAAGTTTTTTTAGCTTCCAGGAGCTTTTGATAGGATGGAAGACCATACATTTTCTCTGAAGCAAGAATAGTTCTTAAATTTCGATATTGCCATTTTGACAAATTTGTTGAGGTGTAAAGCGCTAACGTTTTATCATCTGGTAAACACGGTTTGTCAGTCTTTTTAGCGAATAGTACATCATATACCATCTCACATTTTTCCTTGTTTTGGCTGAGTTCGTTTAATATAGCTGCTAATTTTGTTTTTTTAGACTCTTTTAATTTGGCACATAAAGCATAAACTAATTCCTCCTCTGTGTGATCTAGAAGTGTTAGAGAACGCCTTTTCTTCTGTTTATCAGATATATCAACAAATGGTTTTTTACTTGTACCATAACTTAATTGATGAGTATCCACTTGCGTTTCGAAATTTGGAATTACTTCCTCGGCAACTTTAAAAATGCTGCTTAAATCGATATTTTGACATTTTGGCCAAACTATTTGGGATTGTAACCAGTCTGAATTTTTGTTAAGAAAGGTCTTTTGAGCTCTACTGGAAGCAGACCATCTTTTTGAGATATTACTTGAAAAATTACGACAAAATAATTTAATATTACTCAAATCTTCGGAAGACAATTCAACACCAATACGTTCAATAAGGGCATTAAATAAAAATTCGACATTTTTAAAACCACCTCCTGATTTAAGAACAACGTATAAGTCTAAGTTGGTGACAAATGCGGACATATTATAATTTTAAGGAAAATTGAAAACAAATTAGAATCAAAGATATCAAAGACAAAGTGACTTTGATTTTAACAAAAAAAATTACGAAAACAAATTCGACGAAAGAAAGACAAACAAAAATTATTTGATTTTGAAATCCAAAGATTCAAAATACAACAATAACAAAACAAACAAACAACAAGCATTTCTTCAAGCGCACAGAAAAAATAAGGACACGTCTTATCGCAACCACATTTAGTTGTACACTGAGTGAGGTGTACGCGCGCGATTCGTGACCGTATTACGTTACGTCATGAGAGGCGGCCATCTTGTTATCCCGGCAAACTCGCGTCGAAGCTCCATTTTGCTGGCCAGCGGACCTATTGCGATATGAATAAGGCTATGATTTAAAAAAAGCGAACAATTAACATTAAAAAAAATTGTTATTTTCTGTCACTATTATCTCGAAAGTACGCAGAGATAAGCAATAAGTTTCTTCGAGCCAAATACTCAGAATTATTAGTTTTCTAACATATGTGAATGCCATCTCGACATCGCTTAAGGTTTTTGAGAAATTGAGTAAAATGTAATCACTCCCATACAAAAAAAAAAGAAATATTTTTTATAGAGAAAAGTATTTGAAGTAGGACAATAATATTTTTTTGCCTTATCTGTTATCATTATATCAACAATAAAAAAAAATATCAGCGGTCTACTATCAATGTCCACTTTTTTTTAATTTGGGACCAGTGTGCGCCGCGCCGCCGAGAGTTGAAGAGTTGAAGATCAAACAATGTGTTTTCTCGACACACTGGAATGGACTTTGTTGGAATATCAGTGCTCAGTTCCACTCAGAGAGTTGAAAATCCAGTGTACGATAAAATCCCACGCGATATTTTATGGTCTAAGAAAAAGTTTGTGATGCCACAAACATTGCCAGTAATCCTTAAAAAAAAAACACAAGCAGTAATTGGTCCATTCCTTATAAACACAAGGGAATGCCTAAAGCTCGTACATACACCTCTACACGACTGTATACACATAAGATATTTACGTGCAATGACGTAGAACCTTGGTCCCGATACAGGCGTGTAAATACAGAAAGCCCATAAACTCAGGCCCGTGTGACCATGTATTATTCAAATTCGACCCATATTCAAACGTTGTTGTATTGTCAGATCTGGAGTACAAAGTTATTCGGATCCGGAATGCTTATTGAAAAAACTCTGGTGTTTTTTCCTGTTTTTTTTTTATTCATGTGGGTGGGTCGGGGCATTACAGTTATTTATATGTAACTAACTTTTGCCAGCGACTTCGCCCGCAAAGTGGTCGTATATCCCACAGGAACGTACTACCGAGATAAAAAATCCTATGTGTTAATTCAGGTTATAAACTATCTATGTGCCAAATTTCATCCAAATCCGTTTCGCCGTTTTGGCGTAATTGAGTAACAGACATACATCCAAACATCTTCACAAACTATCTCATTTATAATTATCGAGTTTCAAGGAGTATCAATTTGTGTGTGGAGCATTTTCATCATTTGTTATTGCAGCCGAAAGACGGCTATTGCTGGACATACGCCTCTCCCAAGCTCGGCCACGTCCACCGGTTCTGTGCTTCCCGCATCGACCGCTATCGTAGCCAATGGTAGGCGGGCGGGCATTTATTTTTGGTTCTTGTAATTTTTGGGGTGTTTGCCTAATCGCCACGTTTGGCAGGCGGGTTGGCGATCGCAGTACGGTGTAGAGAAATAAATGTATAGGAATGCTGCTGCCCATTCTCTCGTAACTCCCTAAGTCGGTGACCTATGGCAGCCTTTAGTACCTTTTGTTTGTGTGCGAAAAGTTTAAATAAAGTAATAACTACAATGAAGGAATGGCCAAGAAGCCATAAAGCTATGCAATGGACACTAAGCCCGCTTTTACTAACACCGATACCTCTTGGTAAGACTGGTTGTCAGACTTCAGCGTCTCACTACGCGTAACAACTGTTAAAGATTACCGAATAACAACTGGGACCAATGGTTTGACGTCACTTTTTACATACTCTTCGAGTTACGGATCAGTCTCAGTATGAAACGGATGGTCGCCAACCCATGGACTGACTTCGACAAGCGGTAGCTTAACGTTTATCGATTGAGCAATACGGCTGTTGTTATGCCAAAGCTCGTATAAATAAGTATGAATATACGTAAATAGGATATTCATATATACAGAAACAGCGAAGTTGTCCAGTGTATTGTGTTCTTTATGATAATAGTATTCCCATACGGGGTCCACGAAGATAATTTGAGTGTCACGCGTTTGTTCTCGTTCGAAATGATAAATGGAATGAATATATTTTAACTTTCCAACCCGTGAATGCCACTATTATTTCCATTGACAAAAATATAAGTACATGAAAGCCAGTCTATGTGAATGGAATGGATGATTTCTGACTAAGTCATCATCAGCACGTTAAGCCGTTAGTCCCGACTGTCATTTGTATAAATCTTCGATAGTCGTTACGGGTCGTCAGAAGCCCGAAAGTCTGACAACCAGTCATCATCTGCCTACCCTTTTCTCAACTATGTTAGGGTCAGCTTCCAGTCTAACCAGATGCTATCTGACCTCCACAACCCAGTTACTGGGTAACACGATACCCCTTGGTAAGACTGGTTGTCAGACTTTCGGGCTTCTGACGACCCATAACGACTGTCAAAGACCCACAAATGACAGCCGGGAAAAACGGCATAACGTGCTTTCCGATGCACGAAGGGGTCTTGGTAAATAAAGATGGTCACCCATCCACGGACCAACCGCGGCAAGCGTAGCTTAACCTGGTCTTATGATAACTGATTTTATTTCTGTAAGAAGGTTTGTACCAAAACTTCATATTTTAAAAATTAAATGAGGTCAACGTCTTACCAAGGGGTTTCGTGTTACGTAACTGGAATCGGGACATCAGATGGGATTGCTTCATGAAATATACTGGTATTCAACTGCATCTGGTTAATCCAGAAGCCAACCTCAACATAGTTTGTAAACGGCTAGGCAGATGATGATGAGGTCATTCGGTATGGAGCGACCGTCCCTCTTATAGTTCCCTCTATACCCTTTGGTACGACTGGTTTGACTACTAACAGGTATTGATGAAATACTAGCTTTTGCCAGCGGCTTCGCCCGCAAACCTTTATCCTTGGTATAACCTTTTATAACAAGCTTCCCTCTTCTTTGATGGATTTACATTTTAATGCGTTTAAAGCTAAAGTAAAATCAATACTTTGTTCTAGGGCATACTATTCTATCAACGACTACTTAAACGATACGAATTGTTGGTCGCTGTGATTAACTCAAGAGAACGTTTAATTAAATTTTCATTTATTGTTGAATGTTAATTATACGCTATTATTGTAAAGAATCAAGTTCTTCCATCATAAAAGACAGCTGTGCTGCTGGGGAGTTTGTTGCGCCACTTCTTCTTCCCAGCTGCACTAGGAAGTGGTGAAGGGCGGTCGTTTTGGGGGACTGTCTTATGTAATTTTGACGTTCAAAAAGTGCTGACTTTCAACCTAGTTTGAATAAATGATTTTTTATTTTGATTTTGATTTTGTAACGTACACACAGCATCATTAAGTAGTTACCCCCCAAAAAGACATGTGCGTTCAAACCCGTGCTAGGTCCAAGTTACTTTTTATATTTTGCGAAAACATTTTATTAAAATTACTGTACTGTTTTTGTGAATATGGTTAGCATTTACGAAGTGTTAAACAATGTCTAATTAGACCGGGACTTTCAAGACCGCTTGCCGTCCATAAGATCGCAAGTTCAAATCCTAGGCACGAAATGTGATTTTTGCCATGCTATATATTTTCTTTAAATATAAAGTATTTTCTATTTTGTTTTAATAATATTTATAAGGAATAAAAAATCAAGAAAAATAAAACATTTTAATAATCGTTCAATAACATTTATTGTTGCTATTATTTAACTAAACTTTGATCTTATTTTACTACTTACAAAGATTTATATTTTACAATTTGTATTGATAATTTACAGATAACATATTACCTATACATATTTTGCTAACTGACAAACGGGTCTCTAGACAAGTGGCATCATAGTAACGCAAATGATAAAATATGGAGCGCTTTAAATATTTTACTTTGACATAAAACTAACAAAATGTCACGTTGTTTGACAGTCTGACAAGCGACATTGAAAGAGACAAGTGTTGAAGCGTTTGCAACTTGTCTAGGACCTACAAGTTACTTTGGCAAATTACGATCATGAGCATATTAAGTGAATAAACATGTTATCAATAGATAATCAATTAACATCTCTTAATAACTCATGATATCTACTTAGAATATTTCGCTATACTAATTGAAATAGTGGAATCAAATGAGTTTAATGTCGTGGCTTCGTTGTTTATTTTCTTCTCATACCTACTTAATTAACATAACCGCTGTGAAATTACTATATTTCGTTAACAAAATGTTTTCACTACAGATACAATTTTACTGTCCTAGCATAATACCCGGGGTTGTAAAGTGAGAAGTGATGAAAATATATCTACTTATTAAAATTCGTAGCGAAGAGGATGATCTTTGCTTTCTATGATTTCTTGGAGTCTCCTTCTCATTTGAGTAACCATCGTTCGACCTGCATTACTACCTCGCATCTACTCCCAACTCCTCAATACTTCATTGTGCAAATTAATCTTGAACTTCACTTCGCTTGAATCCCAGTTTAAAACCATTTGACCCCACATATTTTCTATTGGATTTAAATCCGGACTTTTCGATGGCCAAGGGATGACCGTTATGTCAGTCTGTGTAGTGAGCCATTCCATCACTATACGCGAACGATGGAACGAACAGTTATCTTGGACAAACTAGATCTGTCCTTCTGGATAAGCAACTCGCACGGTTGGCACCATAATATCTTGAAAAATTTGCAGATAGGTCTGGCCGTTCATGCGCCCGCTTGCTTCTACTAATTCTTCCGGTCTCATGGACGACATCCACCCCCGATACCCTGAAAATAACAACAATGGTTTAATTTTGTTTTAAAACATTTATCTCCTAACAAAAAGAACGTCATGACAACGTTCAAAATAGAATAATTATATAATAGAGTATATAATAACTTAATAATTAGTATATAATATCTACTACTGAATTATATAATTTATATTAATTATGCTTATACTTATTTTATTAAAATTATAATAAGTAAATAGTTATACAGGCAGTGATATGTTTGTAATAATTGTTAAATACAATATTAGATAATTAAATGGGGCGGAATATATATACATTAATTTACTTAATGAAAGGTAACTTACCCAATGTTATTCTACCACTGGCTCTGTTAAGTAAAACATTTTGAGGTTGGAATCGTTCATTCGGTGTCCTCCACAATATTTTTCGACCATCTGACCTGAAGGTGTTTTCGTCACTGAAGATGATGATATTGTTTTCCCAATCAAAGTTAATGTATTTCTGAGCAAATCACACTCGTTCTCTTCGATGTTCTTCCGTTAGACATATTTTCATTGCAGGTCGATAACTGTGAATGTTCGCTGCGTGTCAATGTCTTCGAATCGTGGACAGAGATATTCCATGCCAACTGTAACGAGTGGATGTGAACGGGGATGTAGTGTGAACCTTAACAATATCCCGATGACGTTCGGAGTGGTCCGTATAGATCCCAATAGTCCTCCGACCCATGGACCTTGTCTTAACATCGCCGGTTTCTTCGAATCGCACACCTATTAGCGCACCGTTTGTCTCTGTATAGAAAATACTGGTTTAAGATAAGTATAAATACCACTCTCAAGCTACCGCAACTAACACAACAACAAAAAAATCTGAGACCACAAATAACATTGTAATTCACTTACTGCTATGCCAAGATATCTTACAATTTCTCTTATGCTCACATTTTGTTCATACAGAACAACTATTTTTGTACTCATAAAATTGGAAATCATTTAAAAAAAAAATGGTTAAATCGTAGTCGTTCACTGTTTGTCGTTTTAAGTGAACGTAAACATCAAATGTTGTAGTTGTGACTTGAGGGTAAGGATTAATTTTATAAAGAATACGCAAGTAAGTAAAATTAATGGATACCCTCAAATTATAACATAGTCTATCGATTAGACAGAGACCTAAAGATAAAAAGACTCGGACGATAGTATATCACAATTTCATCGCTACTCACATGGGCTCGCTGGCTAGTTCGTCAAACTGCGTGTATGAGTAAGACGACGTTCGGTGATGCGATGGTTCAAATCCAACTCGAAACAGGAAGTATTCTTTAGATTATTCGCAACGAATTCAATGTTGTAGCAATGTAACATTTTAAAACTTGAGGGGTTAGTACATACTGATGCCGTGTGTACTACTGGGATAAAATGTATCCCATATGTTAATCTAGGTTATAACCTATCTGTGTCCCGAATTTTATCCAAATCCGTTCGTCCGTTTTTGCGTGATTGAGTAACAAACATACAAACATACAAACTTGCAAAATTATAAAATTAGTCGGATAATAAGACAGAAAGACGGTTTTGCCAAACTGTTAAGGAAATTGGATAGGGGTTCAAATAAAGCCACATAAGGGTTCCTAATGCACCCCGTGATTGTATACAGCCAATGCAATCTACGATAAAATGGCGGCCATCTTTATTTGTTATGGACTTACTGCATTGTGCTTTTTTATGAATGGAGGTTTCTTAGAGGGAGTGATAGCGATACATGGAAACGGCCTTATTAGAGACTTTTGTAATATCTAGCTATTATTATACCTACCATTGCACAGGATCTCGTGGTTAACATACTAAAATAAACACACAATCGTACAAAAATTATAAAAAAAAACAAATTTTGTAGAAGTAAAAAATAATTAAAAAATTAAACAAAAGTACTACACGGGGCGAAAAGGCTCCTACCTCAGCATGAAGCTGCGACATTTAAAAAGTGTCGCAGCTACCAGCGCTGCTGATAGGTCCGTATACTCGAGAAGCTGTTATAGCCCCGGAATGGGTGAAAAGAAGGCGCTAGTGCTGAATAATCATACAGTAATGACAGAAATTACAATCCAATAGAACGTTTGACTTAGTCGTTATTCACACGGACGTATCTAATAAAATCGTGCCGGGATTTTTTTCGCGCACTCGATTTTCAACTCTCGGTGTTGAACCGAACATTCAGAATCCAATAGAGAGTAGCGCGAGTCAGTTTTAGCACGTCGAAAAAACACAGTGTTCGATTTTCAACTCTCGGCGCAAAGCAGTGTGTTGAAGATCCAGTGCACGAAATAGACCTTGTGGATGTTAGAGTGCGCGTAGGTACGCTTCGTTTTGGGCAGAGGTCCTAGTGTGAGTTTCATTTAACCATCTACACCAAACGCACTGAGCGCGTTCTACACCAAACACACTGAGCGCGTTCTACACCAAACGCACTGAGCGCGTTCTACACCAAACGCACTGAGCGCGTTCGGCGTCGATTGGTCCGTCACCAATCCAGGGCCAATCGGAACGCCGAACGCAATCACTGCGTTTGGTGTAGATGGTTACATGAAACTCACACTAGGGCCTCAGCTTACTAACTAAAAACTCAACGGAGCTACCGCGGACGCCCTCTGACGGACGGCTAGGATACCACTCTGAGTTACCATGATAACATTTATCGTCTGCTGCATACAGGATAAGTTTTTATCCAGTGCGCAAACTGAAACCATGAATTCAACATATCATTTTAGACCCCTAGCGCAGATATTTTACGTCGGTTTTACAAAAAAAAAATCAGCTGTTCCATAGAACAGGTACCTACGCGGTCAAAATGCATGGAACAACTGATTTTTTTTTGTATTACTGACGAAAAATTTTTGCGGGGTCTCTAGAATGATAAATTATGCTGAATTCATGGTTACAGTTTGCGCTTTTTTTATGAATATATATTTTTTAATCGCCAGTAAAAGGTAGGTGGGTAGGTACCCTACCTACCAACTTTGCCACTGTTGTTTTTTATACAGGATGAAACTTGTGCCAACTCGATGTAAGAGGTTCAGTAAGCCTTGCTTAATGATTAAAAATTGTTATGTTTTAAATCTAAATATAACTTATAGTCACGCTTTGTTTCCCTGAAGGGTTGCGCAGAGGTGTAGGTACCTATAATAATAGTACACCCACATTTCGCCAGTTGTATTTAAGTCCCATGTGATAGAGGGCGAACGTGTTGCAATCAGCCGGGCCTAAATCCAGACTCTACTAAGAATTTGAATTGAATCCAAAAACACTTTGCCCGCCTGAGAAACCACCTCAGAATCTGAGAAATCACCTGAGAATCGCCCACCCATCACCTCAGGGGCGCACCAATTCAATTTCATCGTGTATGCTACAAGCTTGCTTCTGCAACAATTGAACCTTGAACAGAATTAATAATGGACGTTGCAAGCCGTTACTCAGCCTTGTCACCATGTAACGTTACTATTGAGCCTAAAGGCACATATCGCACACCTAGATCTAAACAGAGTTAACTCAAAAAAGCACTTTTTTCAGAAAAGGTCAAAAACTGTTTACCGTGTTCCTGTGCACTGGAGAAGTTATCTGTGTACATATTTGTTTTATTGGTCGATAGGTAGTGAGTTATGGAATTCAATGGTAAGCATAAGTCAAAACTCCCAATTTTTGACTTAGCTCCCTTTAGACCTAGGTGTGCGATATACCGAAGCCGGTGCATAGTTACCCGGTACCTGTGATAGAAGGAAGGTAAAACACGAAGGGTATTAGAACAGTTACATATTTTGAATTGTTTTTGGACGTAGGGTAAAGAATCAAGATTTCTCGTGAGTTAGGAAACATTTACGTGGAAGCTCCAGGGTACCCTGGAGCTTCCACGTAAATGTTTCCTAACTCACCTTTTTTTTTTATTTCGAATGAAGTGTTTATCACTAGAAACTTGTATATATTTCCTTTGGCCTTCAGTTTCATATTGTTTATTTTCACTGTTTATGTTTGCTGTAGGTTTCTCGAATAAAATAAAATAACAAAATAAAATAAACCTATCTTCCGTTGGTTCATATAAATAGTTGCAAAAATTGTCATCTACAACTCCATAACACGATAAAATGTCACCCGTCCATTCCCGCATATAGGCTGACCACGTGAACACCGGGACAAGTACTTCGCTACTGATTGAACTGCGGTTTCAGCAAGTTGGGAACGTTTTGGATGAACGTGTGGACACCCTGTTTGGTTCGTTTGGTTGTTTTGAATTTGTTACCTACATCTTGGAGGTTTTGATGTTTGTTGACAAAATACCTATAGGTATACCTGAATCATTTAATTTATTATTATTTTCTCAACTCAAATTTCAAGTAACTACATTTCCTACGGTCATTAACCCCAATAAAAACTTCATAAAATCATACTTTATTTTATTTGATCGTAGGTATTTAAATTCAAGTATCCCGCGGATAAAAAGTATCCATGTGTTAATGTGGGTAATAAACTACCTATCTGTTTGCCAAATTTCATCCAAATCCGTTCAGACGTTTTTGCAAGATTGAGTAACAAACACAAAATGTAATATTTATAATTTTATACCATGTAATATAGGTACAACATCACTACATAGTATAAAACAAAGTCGCTTTCTCTGTCCCTATATCCCTATGTATGCTTAAATCTTTAAAACTACGCAACGGATTTTGATGCGGGTTTTTTTTAATAGATAGAGTGATTCAAGAGGTTTATATGTATAATACACCGACCTCCACGCGGGCGAAGCCGCTGGCAAAAGCTAGTAATTAATAAAACGCAAGACCACATCCACCCCAACTAGATTATTGCGTTAAAAGCGTAATACAATGACCAAAGCTATTTTTTTAAAGCAAACTATTACTATTGCTACTTGGAATCATAATCGTATTCAGTAATTTGACAGTTCGAAGAAAAATAATGTTGATGTTGTTGTTGTAGAATTGTTGTTGTTGTTGTTGTGTATGTTGTTGTTGTTTTTTTGTGTATCTTTTGCATGCCTACAGGCTACATGGTAAAATATGGCTGATCTTGGTAATCATTTTTGTTATCTGATAGAAGTACCAATATTTGCAAAATAAAATGATTGTTAAATTAGTTTTAATTCTGTTATAATACTTTAAAAAATCATTTGTAACATGTGGATTATAAGAATATATTTAATAACAAATTCTATTATTTTTAATAGTGCATAGTTTTCATGTTTTAAGACAAGTTATAAAATTTTTAATAGTTTTTTTGCATGTTACTCCAATATTTTAAGTTCATTCATTCTTGCACCACCTCACTATCTTTTTTTTGTCGTAATCTGGTACGATTACCTATGAGTCCATGTATAGAAAATTGCGTCTCTTTATGCATTTAAATTTGAGTCTTATCTTTTTGAAATAAGATTTAATTTTATTTGGCTCAATCGGCAACGAGTATAAAAAAAAGAGATTTTATTGAAAAAAAAAATACCTACATTTAAATTCACTGAAATCGATTCAGTAGACAATTATAAAGAAACTACTTTCAGGACTTGCGCGTGTTCTGTTACACCTTGTATGTATTTGTAATCGGATTATAAGACATTTAGTTGGTACCAAATACTCAGACAAGATTTAATTGTTTGGAATGTATACCTAACTATTTAGGTAACTAGGGTGAAGTCATTTAGCATACACTATTTATTTTTCCTTAGTATTAAGTTTGCTTGTAAGCTCGACATGATTGTATCCAAGCTGCAAATTAGGACTATTTCATGTTGGTCATATAGTGGCAATATTTATTATAAATTAAAGGTGTACTTAGGGGCCATCGATAAATTACGTCACACAATTTTTATGGTTTTTTGACCCTACCCTCCGTCCTTGTCATATGTGGTCACACTTGTAAAACTCCTCCCCCCTTGTGTGACGTCACATATTTTTCAAATTTGTATTTAGAAGTACTTACATAATTAAATTAAAACAGAAGTTTTTCCATTCTTTCTTTTCTTTAAATTAAAATGTATCTTTAGTAAACTTAACATAAAGTCAAATAATTTAGACACTTAATGGTGATTTTAACATGTGACATCACAAAGCTTTTGATCCCCCCTGGCCCTTGTCACACGATGTCACATTTCGTTGACTCCCCCCACCCCCGTCAACGTATGATGTAATTTATGGATGGAAGCGCGAAGGTAAAGGCAGCCTATTAGGTACATGAAAAAGTAATTCAATGGGATTATACAGGATTAGTTTTTATCTAGTGCGCAAACTGTAAACAAGAAATCAGCATATATTATTCTAGACTCCCCAGCGCAGATATTTTTCGTCGGTAATACAAAAAATCAGCTGTTCTATACATTTTGACCGCGTAGGTGTTGTACATTTCTATGAAACAGCTGATTTTTTTTTTGTAAAACCGACGGAAAATTTCTGCGCTACCGGGGTCCAGAAATATATGCTGAATTCATGGTTACAGTTTGCGCACTGGATAAAAACTTATCCTGTTTGAACTTATACTCCATTAGGTTTAGGTAGATAAATAAAGGTGAAAAAATCGTAAAAGGGTTCTTTATAGTTGACACTTTCTTGTTTAAAAATACGGAGTAACAAAATCATATTTATTTTCGATTTATACGGTAGTTTCCTCTTTTAATAATAAATAATACTCTTTATCATTTATTCTTAAACTACTTTTCCTAGATGTAACTACTTGAGCACGATTTTTTTGTCAGATTAATTACAATAATATAATATTTTGTAATCTGCCTATTGTAAAGAGCCCAAAATGACAGGTTCCCTAAACCTTTTTGAAAATACAACGAATTTGCTAAATTGAAAAGTACAACTGTATGTGATGTAGTATGGCAACTGAAGTGGCAAGTATTACGTTTAGTCGGATAACCAGACTTTGACAGCGCTCTCAACAATCAACATTTACGATTTTGCGAGTGCGTTTCGATTTTTTTAAATTGTGTTATTATAGCTAGGAAAATTATTGATGATACAACGAATCGATTTATTATTAATGTGATGGTTAGTTCATCAGATTCCGAAAAGAGCCCATGATTATATGACTATAAATAATATGATCATTTTAAATAAAAGGTTTCGCATCTATGAGTCACGTTGTTTTTTTTGTTTACCTTTATTTAACTACCTAAACCTAAGGAGTATAGAGGTTTGTAGGTACTATTGTTTAATGATTAAGTATTATTCTGTAAAGCCGTACGTCGCCGCCGTTTGATACGGTCGCGAACTAAATGATATCTAAATTATATTCATTTATGAGGATAAAAATGTTTAGGTACACAGGCCAGCACATCAAACTACTCCAATCTATTAAACTTTGATAGATTCTCAACTTTATTCCAAAAGTATAAGGTACATGTTTAATTGGAAACATTTGACAGTTTGGGGTTATCTTGATGTACTGGCGTCTGTACATTGAATAAACTATTTATTTTATCTATCTAATAAATAAACTAGCAAACTAATCAGTATGTAAAAGAAAAATATAATAAGCATACTTAACTAAAATTATCAACAAATCTATTAAACAATATCTAAATATAAATCTATCTATATTAGGACTTAATTTATAAATGAATCCCTATTTTCCCTTTTTATTTTGACACATCACACGTGAACGGCTGGACCAATTATGCTTATTCTTTTCTTGTTGTGTTTGATAATGTCAGGAGAAGGTTCTTATGAAAGAAAAAACAAAAAAAGAAAGTTGCACATTAATAACACCAATGCGAATCCAATATTCATAGTTAAAACAGGACAACATCTGTCGGGGCATTATAGTTATTTATAAATCATGACAAGTTTTAGGTATGCGATTATACTATCGTGATACCTAGTCACCGTGGCCAATGGCCATGACAGCTTCGGCGTCACCCGTCGGGCGTCGGCTAAGTTTCGTCAGACAAGCAAACAATTGCTATCCCTGTCTCGCACGCGTAGCCCGTCGCGACTTGCCCCCCGCACGCTCGTTCAGTGCCCTCGCGACCGCTGCGCACGCCTGCCGCGCCGCGATTATTATAATATTGTTTCCGTGTCCACGCTGTGCTCACAAGTAACAATCACAAAATGGCGTTAAACTACGACCAAGTAAAAAGAAATTACTTCGACCTGGTAGAAATGAATATAGATTTTTTAAAAGGACCGATGTGCACCAGACAGGTGATAGAAGAGAAAATAATCCAAACTACTGTTGATCCCGAACAAGCGAAAAATTTTAAAGTTGAAATTGTGGATGGTCAGAACAAGCTGTTTATAAAAAGGAACCCACGTGCCTTTTCACAGACCTCCGCACCGCCACGGCAGTATCTAGAAGTTCTTTCTGTTGAAGATGCTTTCGATGTGTTGTTGGAGACACACGTTGCCTGTGACCATGGAGACGCACCGACCACATATGATAAAGTCACAAAGACATACTCAGTGCCAATATTTTGTGCGGGATGGATTGTTCAATCCTGCAACGTCTGTAACGTGGATGACGTTGAAAGCCAGAATCCAGATCCAGAGACACAAAGTGATGAAAAGGAATTAAACAAAGGCCGAGGTCTATGGAGGCTGAACATCATCAGAGACAAGTCTCTGGTTTCAAAATCTAGAGTGTGTTTTCTATTAATTCTAAAGGAGGATACCACAAACTTCGTAGTTCTAAGACCGATCTACGAGACTGGTGAAGAGTTATGTTTGGATTTAATGAAACTATTTACTGAATTTGGTTACCCGGAGAAAGTATGTGTACCGAACAATATAACGTTTTATAAAAAGATTTTCCATTTGGTCCATTTAATTAATCCAGCAATGAATGTGCCAGTGGAACAAATGAGCTATCGTAGTCATGTCTTTGAAAGTGACAAGAAGGAGGTTTTAGAGGAGATAAAGAATTGGACGGAAATGATGCAAGACAATTATTGGGAGCAAAGTTGCCATATCGTGCAATACAAATTGAATACAACTGAAAAGAAGTTTACCAGATTGAATAATGATCCTAATGATGCTGAATTCGTTGGCATTCCCTTTAATCAGTTCTTTAATTACCAGTTCAGGACAAAAATGACATGGATTACCCCGCCATTTTTGAAAATTAAGCCTGAGCCCGAGACTTCAAAAATGACAAAGTAAAAGTTAAGATTGAATTTGTTGATTACTGTACGAGTATGATTATTTTAAGATTTATAAATATTTAAAATACAAGAAGATTGTAATATTTCATTGCATTTGTTAGATAATTAATTAAATCGAATTTGATATCGAATAAGTTGGTTGGTGTGCTTTCAATATAAAGCTTTGTCGTCTGAAAAAAGTATATTATTATGCATTATTGTTTGATTAAAATGTTAGAAACAGTGGCAATTATATATAATGTTTGAAAAGTAAATAAATACTTTTTGTTAACAAATAACGTTTTATTATTTAGATTTACGTAATAACTAAATGTTTATAAATAGCAAAATTTGTGGGTGTTACGGTTCTTCAGTTATTTAAGATTTTGCTGCGGTAATGTTTTGCGATTTCCCAGATCTCGAAAACGGCTCGCAGAAGTCTGAAAAAGTAGCCATAAGAAACCTTTTTTTTTTTATTTGTTTAAACATTCGTTTTTGATTTGGTTGACGTAACCCAATGTAATTAAATGGTTTAAGAAATCAGAAAGAACGGATTTACAAGTTAACCAATACGCTTATAACCAAATAAACAGCTGTAAAAAATACCTGTGGTAGACGTTTATAACGTCAGGAATTTTAGATTTTGTAACTTTCGACGATATGAACACAAAAACAAATATGACTAATTTTACTTTAGCGATCGAATACTCAGTTCCCTTAACATTAGAAAACATGCCATACTTTAAACAAATTAAAATGATTCATGAACATTCGTTCCTGTTTATGTCAGCTCTCAATTACGGCTTTAATGAAAGTTACATCAAAAACAAAAATATGTCAGTTATATAATTCGATAATTTGTTTAAATTTGTTTAAACATTAGTTTTTAAACAAATTAAGGTCTCATATGGGTATTTTTTTTAGACTTTTGCGTTGATCCGTTTTCGAGTTCTAGGAAATCCTAAAACATTACCACAGCAAAATCTTAAATAACTAAAGAACCATAACACACAAATTTTGCTATTTATCAACATTTACAAAAAAAATTCTTCTCTCTCTAATTCTTGTTTTTTTCTTCTGGGCTGAAGCGAATTTTTGAAAATGATTTTGCCAGGGTAACGTTTCAAACCAGCAAAATCTGTTTTTCTCAAATAACTTTAAAACTACAATTCACACAAATTTTGCTATTAGTAAACAAATTGTTCCTCACGATACACTAATTGTTTGTTATTTATTAATTAAAACCTCCTCCAAAATACCTAATGCGATAGCGTGGTCTTAAAGTGTTATAGTCTCACCTCTCTAAAGTACAACATTTTGCCAGGGCAACGCACACTATGTTACTCCTTATAACTTCAGCTATTTGCCAGTGAAAGTCCCGTCAAAATCTGTTCAGTCGTTTCGGAGATTAGCCGAAACAAACAGATACACAAACATTTTTTTTTAAATGTTATGAGTACGTACCGTACATACTTTTTTAGGTACCTACACATAGTGAAAAGCTGTTATTTTGACATTATAGACCCTTCCATTTTTTTTGTCTAGTACCTATTGTATATTAGGTAAGCCTGAACTATAAATTCGTTTGTGGAACTCTAATGACACCAAAAAAGCAAATCGGAGACGGTGATTTCAAACATAACGGAAAACCGTACCATATCCGAATATGAGCACTCAGTTAGTGATGCACCACAACTAATGATACCAGCTTTTCCAGCTCACTTCCACACCTCAGGCTACCTCTAATATAATTAAGGATTCACTAACTATTGATGGTCGAAACTTGTCCGTCCGCCAACTTCGTTAATACCTCCTACATTGCATGGCTCTATTCCTTTCGACGAAACGAGGTTCTGTGTTTACGTAGGTAGTACTTACCTACTTCTAAAAGATTATTCTGATTGAGTTTGGTTAAGTTTGCGATGATAGGCTCCTGTGTTCTTGATTAATGAGTTATTTTATTCGGTTTCGTGGAATTAGGTATTGATTATAGAGAGGGGCTTATCAGGTTAAGTTAAGCTTGGTGCGGTTGTTCAGTGGATGGGCCAGCTTTACATAGGTACCAATACCTCTCCGTGCCTAAGGAAGCACGTTAAGCCGTTGGTCCCGGCTGTCATGCGCGGATTATTTGACAGTCGTTACGGGTCGTCAGAAGCCCGAAAGACTGACAATCAGTCTTACCCATGTTACCCAGTAACTGGGTTGTGGAGATCAGATAGGCAGTCGTTCCATGTACTTAAAGCCAGGGGTATAACTGCTTCAGCCACAATACCTTTTGTCATCATAATAATTAAAATTAGCCTTAATATTCCCAGTGCTGGGATACAAGCCCACTATCTGTGAGGGGCAAAGTGCGGGTTGCTAGATGTCACTGTATCTATTCGAATTTTTAGTTCTAGGACATGCCTGTTTCCTCACGATGTTTTCTTGTACCGTTATATCTTTCCTCAGTTATAACTAATTTAGCCTATACTCCGTTTGAATTAAAATTAGACTTAAGTAAGCCTTTTTTACAGTCTGTTCAACCGATTTTGACTTCTATTGCGTTGATAGCATGATAAATGGTATCTGCAGTAACGAGTTGGTAATGTCGGTTTTAATGCCATCCTTATGCCTTGCCTTGAAAAGGTTTGTCTAATCTTATCTCAAATGGAGTACCTATGGGGTCATTATCACCCGTCTAGTTAATTCCTAGGTCTGTCAGGTCAGCTACAAGCTTAATTAGACACAATTTGCACCGACGATTTGGCACCGATTGCGAACTGACCTCAAGGCAATTATTGACATATCGATAATTGATATCTTCTAGTTAGTCCGTTACCTGATCCTGTAGTTATGATATACTCTGTATTAGATAATGAAGTTGTACTTATGCGGTTTTTTTTGAGGCTGGAAAATTATCAAATAACTTCTCCCGCTCTGGGTGGAGCAGGAGGGCGTGTCAGACTTTTACTGACTAAAACCCACCGGTGTTCCCTCAGTTGCCTGTGGGCCAGGGGCGACGGTATATCTTTCGAACAAACCGCAAGCCCTGGCAGTCTTCAGAAGGGTCAGGTGCGTAGAACTCGCAACCGGCGTGCATGCACGCCCAGGTGTATGTATGAATAAAACGAGGCAAAAAGATTATGAAAAGATCGTAGCAGGTGGCGTTCTGTTGTTCCTGCTTACCCTCGTGGGAAGACGGCGTGAGTTCTCTCTTTCGAACAACGCACCCTTGGCAGGCATCAAAATCAAAATCAAAAGTCATTTATTCAAACTAGGCTGAGAGTCAGCACTTTTTGAACGTCAAAATTACATAACACAGTCCCCCAAAACGCCCGCCCTTCACCACTTCCTAGTAAGCACTAGTTCTTACAACTTGATTCTATACAATAATAGCAAATAATTATAACTCAACAATAAATTAAAATGTAATTAATAAAAAATAAAAAATATGGTTTATGCAGTCAAGTTAAATAAACAATGATATGAAGTAATTCATATGACCTGTCAGTAGTTAAGCTAATTCTGGTGAAAGAACACAAACGTTGTCTTGAGTTAATCACAGCGACCGACAATTCTTTGATAGAATAGTATGCCTTCGAACAAAGATTTGATTTTACGTTCGCTTTAAACGCATTAAAATGTAAATCTAGCAAAGAAGAGGGAAGCTTGTTATAAAAAGTTATACCAAGCCCAGCAAATGAATTATGATCGGCCCTTGCGGACCCCATCAATTGATGCTGACTTTGAGGCAGCTGTATGTGGTTTCATGCAGTTGTAGGCGAAGCCCAATTAAACAAGCTATTTTTAATGTTTAATGATCCTTTTAATGTAGTAGGTCTAGGTACCTTTTTTTAATTCGTAGGTAAGTATAGTCTTAATACAAGTTCGTTTATTTGTATCATTAAACCAGACATGGTCTGTATTGATACTGGCATTCACTAAATCGATAACACTGCTTAATCACTAATGGGTTACATCGCTAATAATTAAATAACGTTGGTAAATCCAAAATAATTTGTGCATAACTACCTACGCGAAACTACGATAGCCGTAACTCTACTCTAAAAAACTACGTAGCCATCTAGGTAATGAGTAAGTACCCTACCTACGTGAGTCACATGCAATGTTTATAGAAGTTGCTCATAAAAGAACGGTTCTAGTCAATCTCAAGATTCCTATACATTTTGCTTTTTATTTTTGTTAAGTGATAAAAAAAAACTTTTTTTTTAAACTAAGTTACTTAATTGTGAGATGATTAAAACGTGTTTAATCATCATCATCATATCAGCCGCAAGACGTCCACTGTTTTACATAAGCCTCCCCCAAAAGGCGGGGTTTTGCCATAAGCGCCACGCTTGGCAGGCGGGTTGGCGATCGCAGTATGGTGGTAAAATGCATAGAGAACGCTGCTGCCCATTCTCTAGTAAGTCCCTTAGGCGCCTTCTACGACACCCACGGGAAGAAATGGGATGGTGCTATTCTTTTACGTCCGGCACCACACGGAACATGCTGTGAACATTTTATAACATGTGTACTGCTTATTTGTGACTATATTTTATTTTGTTGTGCATGATCCGTATCCTATCTGTTTTATAACGTGTACCGTATTATTGTTCTTACTGTTTAAATGTGATTACCGTGTATTACGTGTCCAATATAATTGATTATTGCAACGTTTACATGGTTTAATTTCACCCCTCCGTCAATGGAACACCGTCACCCCCGCCTACAACACCTGACTCACGGTATATCTAACAGCAGTTATATTATCTACACGACACCTCTTAGCATAGGCAGTATATGCGGTCTTATCGCCGCACGAGATGCCCTGGGCGTCGGGAATCCCAGGCTGATTTCCGGCCACCGTAGGCGGGGGCTTGCGGACGGCGAGTAATGGGTAGCTCGCTGTCCGATAACGACCAAGCTCGGTTCGACGGCGGATCAAAGAGATGTAAGCACCAACTGATAGGGTCTGCAAGGGCCGATACCTGCCAGGGGTGCGGGTTGTTTGAAAGGGAACACGGGTGGATTTTAGTTAGTAAAAGTCTGACACGCCCTCCTGCTCCACCCAAAGCGGGAGAAGTTATTTGATGAGCACTATATTTGTGTGAGCACTATGTTCCTACTATAAAGCTACCATTTACAGGGTACGTCTTTCATTGACTTGAATGTGCCCTGGCAGCTGAGAGTATGTCATACTCACTCAAATGTCTCGCTGGTGGTGGCGTGTGTGTTGGATCATTAAGTTCCCTTCAAAATGGTTGAGCTGAATGGTGCTGATCCACACGTCATGTTCGTGAACGGGCGCCACCAGTATTAGGGACTGGTCATCTCCTAGCTCCCACGGCTTATTTTAATTTCTGAGTTGTTATTTTATTTTTGTTTTAATTACGGACGCTTTAATGTGCACGTCTTTTTACATCGTTCTCACATTGATAATTTCAACATAATGATGTAACCAACTTTTTGTAACAATACCATGATTTTAAAAGAGTGTCCATGGAGTTTCTTGCCCGTTCTTATCCATAGGTACCTACGCTTTGGAATGGGCAAATAGCTTCATCTTTCTAACTCACCGACCTTGACAATTCAAAAGTGCCTGTAGTTGGTTTATTTGAAATAAATGCTTTGAGTTGAGTTGATGATTTCCCACCCAAAAAAAGCCTCTTAGCATCATAAAAATGATCAATTTAACATTTATGCACATACATACAAACAGACAAGAATAAAGGAACAGAAAAATATGTACAAAGGTAAAGCTTGTTTCAAAATCTCATTGATCTGTGTATCTAATTCACTTAGCCTATAAAGTCAGCCTATAAAGTTAACGCTGCTGGATAACTGGCCTCCTCTCGGTGAAAGCGAGTGGGCCGTAATCGCGGGATCAGTGCGGGTTGGTAGATGTCACATGTCTTTGAATTTTTGGTTCTAAGACATACCTGTTTCCTCACGATGTTTTCTTTCACTGTTGGAAATAGGCAACTAGCTTCATCTTTTGCGCCTGTGCCTGTAGATGGTTTATCCTACTTCCTAATAATATTCATCATCATCTGCCTAGCCTTTTCCCAACTATGTTAGGATCGGTTTCCAGTCTAACCGGATGCAGCTGATTACCAGTATTTTACATGGAGCGACTGCCTATCTGACCTCCACAACCCAGTTACGGGGTAACGCGATACCCCTTGGTAAGACTGATTGTCAGACTTTCGGGCTTCTGACGACCCGTAACGACTGCCACAAATGACAGCCGGGACCACCGGCTTAATGTGCTTTCAGAGGCACGGAGGGGTCTTGGTATGTAAAGATGGTCACCCATCCACGGACCAACCGCGGCAAGCGTAGCTTAACCTGATCGATCGACCCGTGCAGCTATTGTTACTTAGCCACAAGCCCCCCGCATAATAATATTATAAATGTGAATATTTGTATGTTTGTATGTTTGTTACTCAATCACGCAAAAACGGCCGAATGGATTTGTATGAAATTTGGCACACAGATATAGTTTTTAACCTTAAGTAACACATAGGATACTTTTATCTCGGCAATACGTTCCTGTAGGATAATTTCCGACCTCCACGCGGGCGAAGCCGTTGTCAAAAGCTAGTTTCAAATAAATGCTTTGAGTTCGACCATTTACCGTCAGGTGAGCCGTAAGCTTACTTCTGAAATAATACAAAAATACCTCTTCTATCAGGTTCCCCTTGAAACATTCACACTTAAACTATACATACAAACAAGTCAACACAAAAAACTCAACTTCCTAACTCCGTTACATCACATAACGCCTCCCTTGCCGCCGCTAAAAATAAATAAAAAATCTTTCCTAGGAAAAATCCTACTACGCCTAAGCCTCAAATATAAAGGCAGAGATAGACTTGCAACATTTCTTTGTAATTCGAAGCGACGCGAACGCTCGCTTCGAGCACATGGTTCAAGCGCGCTCAACTTTTGTTACAGAACAAAACCAAACGTGTCGAATGCGCACCTGACTCGAGCGTGCTCCATTTTAATTCAATTTGCACTGACTTGTTTGTAAAATATGTGCTCATAATGCTCACATCGAGCGGCTCGACTCACGGCACTGACTACTGTTACATCTTCCAGAGGTTTTCAAGAAAAAGCCGACAGTCGAGGGGAAGATCCGGCGCTCTCATCGAGCAGCTCAATCGACTCGCTGCATTGACTACTGTAAGTCGTTAATAAATAGAGGGTCGTGCGCATGCGCATGCACACGCAGTGTGGTGCCATAGCCAAATTATGTTCCGCTTATTTCTTTTATAAATATGACCTAACTATTGAATGCCCCTCTAGAACTGAAACTCTCGTAGTTAAAATGATTTTGTTTTTAACATGATTTTGTTTTTGTCGGTCAGAAATATTGTACTTACAACCAGTACTCCGCGACTAAGGGACTTACTAGAGAATGGGCAGCAGCGTTCCAAATCCATGGCAAATCACCCCTTTTAGGGGAGGCTTATGTCCAGCGGTGGACGTCTTTCGGCATGATGAACCAGTACCCCGAGCGAAACGACGTTTTTATGTCATACAACTCGATATATTATGAACAAACGTAGCAAGTCAGTCTCCGCCTTAAAACTATAGGAGGCTAAAACTCCTTCATTTTTCACCCACAACAAAGTGTTCAGGAGTTATTGCCTACATCATAACCGGGGTGTTATTTTTCTTATATGCTGGCTCATATACGGCACAATTTTGCTTGCAAAGTTTTCTTGGTTCGTTTATTTTTGGTAGCCTTCCTTGTGTAATTTAGCAACGTCAGAAATTAGGACAATATGTTCTGTCCATTAGATATAATGATGATTAATATGGACAAACAAGAATAGCCGTTAACGCTCTTTTTGTGACATCAAATAAATTAGTAGATACCTACCAACCTTATCTCATTTCGATTCATAGTATGTAAAAGAAAGGTTTCTAAACACAACATTTAATTTAGAATTGTGACATTCTTGACATTGCATTATTGTTTTGACAAAATTCATGATTACTAATAAATGCGTGCACTGACCTGACAGGTCCACTCAATGGCTCTTTCCTCAAAAAACTATTTCAGACACAGATCTACATAGTCTTCACATGACCAGAACAAGATTGTGTCTGGGCTTTAAAAAAGACTGTGACCTCTGAGTTTGTTTCGGCCGTTCTCCTTAAAGTAGTCAGGTAGGAAACACCGACAGCATATAGATTTTTAAATATGATTGACGTGTAAAAGTGTTTGTACAAATCTACTTACAGGGTTGAGCCACACGATGACTGATACATAAATGCCGTCTGTTGGGACAGGCAGCTCAAAGCTGCAATGGCTCTTTCATCAAAAGGCCCTTCAAGACATGGGCTGACATTGGTAGACTCACATAGCATTCAAATAATATAATGTTTGGACTTTAAAAGAGACCTCTGAGTTTAATTTGGCATTACTTCTCAGGGATCAATCAGCTAAGAAATGCCGGCGCCATCTAGTTTTTAAAACATTGACCAACTAAATATTGACAGTAAACATTTCATTTCATTAATGAAATCTATTATATAATTTACCTTTATGCAGATACTTAAGTCAAAACAGACAAAGCAATACAATACAATGTAATAATTGTAAAACTGACCAATTAAGTCGAAAGTTGTAACAATTTCGTCCGAAATTTCGCAGCCACCGGTACGGATGCGTTGTTACGTAATTTAAATACGGAATGAGAATTGTTCCCTAAATGTTGGAAAAACGCTGGGAGTGCACGTTGGGGTCACTAAAGGGTTCTGTATAGGAAAAAGGTTTTTTTTTAATGTCATAATTAGTTATTGGCAAATGCTCGCTTCCCTACTACGTTAGAACATTTTTCTAACACGGCTAAAGAAAACTATTTAGGGTTTTATATGGTAGCTGTGCCCGCGGCGTCACAATTCTAATAATATAATTTATTGACTTTAAAAGAGACCATGGCCCCTGATAAAAGTGTCCCCAAAGATCTTTTTACATAAATAAACATTTAATTTCATTCCATTTTAAATAAGATCACGACAGTAATTCCCGAAGAGTTAGGCAGAAGTATACCTACCTGTAACACCCCGAAAGCTTTTTGATTCACATTTGCATTTATATTTATCAAGATAGCCTAAACATTTTCTTTTAAGTACTGTAGGGATTCCCAAATCAGTAAGCAGACGTATAACTGAGCTGTGTCACCCTTGCAAAATATTTTTTTGTTGCAGACACGGTTACAATAAAGGGTGTCTACGACCTTGGACTCCTCAGAGGACGGAAACGGTGGCCGCTGCTAGAAGGTCAACACTTTCCATACAAACCAAGTGGGTTGCCATTTACTCACACTATGATACAAATGATGCATAGAAACTGATGGGTTCGAAAATGATCCATGACAGCAGTCATTTAAATGCCTGATAGACATTCTAATTAATTACCTTTCTAATATCAGTTTGAACACCATATTTGTACGCCACCTGGCTTAACATAGCGCTCTATTTCATCTGAGCTAAGGTATTTATTTATAAACACCTATAATAACAATTAAATAAATGATTATGATTATAATTAATTTAAAAAAAACACTTTTGGCGCCACGAATTTTACCGGTACTTCTGTCTTTAGTCTCGAGAAAAGCTTACTATAGAAATTATACTATGAAGTAAGTTCTTAGAGTAGTGGTGGCTCAGTAACATTGGCCCCGACTTATAAGTTGTAGTTCGTGAGTTCAAACACAGGCAGGCACTATACATTGTGTGTTTAATTTCTTCACCACTGCTCTCAAAACGGTGAAGGAAAACATCGTGAGGAAACCTTCATGTCTTAGAACCAAAATACGAAGACATAATTCACCAATCCGCACTGGACCCGTGTGGTGGATCATGGCCCACTCCCGCCAATAGATACGAGGCCAGTGTCCCAGCTGTGGGAACATTATAGGTCGATTATTCTGTGTCCAGACGCTGGCGGCACGGCAAATCCTTGCTCTGTGTTTGACACAAACATGACCCATTCCCAAACTTTTGTCTACCCTCGAAATGAAAATGAAATATTGATCAAACTAGGCTGAATATCAACACTTTTGCAATACGAAAAATGTATGTAAGTCAGTCCCCGAAAACGCCTGCCCTTCACCACTTCTAAGAGCTGTAGCTGGGAAGAAGAGGTGGCGCAACGAAATTCACAGCAGCACAGCTATCTGTTAAGTAAGAATTTTTACAATATCATGCAAAGTAATTACCATTACGAAACACAAAATCTTAAAACTATATAAATAAAAAGACAAAGTCCTGACTGACTGACTGACTCATCAACGCCTAGCCCAAACCCATGGACCTAGAAAAAAGCTGAAATTTTGCCCTTTGTAATGTAGACAAGGAGTACGGACGGATTTTTCGAAATTCAACCCCTAAGGGAGATAAATAGGGGATTAAAGTTTGTATGGAAAATTATAATTTTAATTAAAATGCGAATGCTTTTTAAATTTTCATGGGTTAAACTACCCATTAAAATTGAAAAAGCATTCGCATTTTCTATACGGCATTGTAGGTTGAGTTTAGAATATTTGAGTCCTTATTTACTTTTATATTCAATATGAATAAATATTCCATATGGCAGCCAACACGCCAATATTATTCAGACGAAATTGCCAAAACAATCGAACTAAATAACTGGCTTAACTTCTAATGCCTTAATAAATAATAAATTCCCACAAATAAAATCACTAACTAACACCGACAGAACCCTAAAAAGTGCACGTAAATGAATACCGTTTCCGTGCAGGCATAGTAGAAACACGTATTGTTTTGCCTGGATTGTTTCGACTTAGTCTGTGAACTGAGCTATTCTACAGAGAGACGGATTGTTGTATTTTTATTAGATTTATTTCTAGCCAGACTGCAAAGTAGTATTCAATTTGTTTTGTCGAGTTGCGCTTTTGTTTGCGCTGCAAAGTACAGGGAATTGATGTAGGATATTGTTGCTGACATGAAGAAAGTTAATGTGGATCGACGCGATATACGAGTACAATAGCTTTTTATTTTTTTTGTTTCTTGAGGTTGGGAAATCATCAAATAACTTCTCCCGCTTTGGGTGGAGCAGGGCATGTCAGACTTTTAAACTACTTTTACTGACTAAAACCCACCCGTGTTCCCTCAGTTGCCTGTGTGCCAGGGGCCATGGTATGTCTTTCGAACAACCCGCACCCCTGGCAGGCATCGGCCCTTGCGGACCCCACTGCCACTGGAGCTACCCATTACTCGCCATCCGCAAGCCCGTGCCTATGGTGGCCGGGAATCAGCCTGGGATTACCGACGCCCTGAGCGTGTCCTGCGGCGACTAGGGCCGTGAGGGCGCATATACTGCCTTTCTCTCACGTTCGCCACCTCCCTTTTCGCGAGCATTACTGCTTCACATTCGATCTGTTAAGAAACATTTATGATTGATCAACTTTTGATCGCCACTTCGTTCGCGTGAAGTTTTGGCCCCCGACCTGTCACCTCGTATTCCATCGCCCACAGCATTACTCGGTTTACACTTACCGTTCTTTCCAACTTTTTTCATTTTGCTCGGCCCCTTACTGTCGTAGCGTAATGTTAATATAGCCCATAGCTTTCCTCATGAACGAATGATATACAAAAACAATTGTTCAATTACAGAATTAGCGCATTCAAACAAACAAACTCTTGAGATTTATTATAATAAGTACTTGTAGTATAGATTTACTGAATGTCCTTTCACAAAATTTATTGTCATTTCTATTTTTGTCATTTCAAATTAATTGACACTTTGCCCGATCTGGGAGTCAAACTCAGGACCTCACGCTCAGCGTACGCTTGCGAAAACTAGACTGACGAGTCTACCTTAAATATCTTATGCCCCTGTAATTCCACAAGATGAAGGACAAAAAATCTGACCCACATCATGTTAATGTGTAGAGGGCCTATAGTTATACTGGCACTCAACACAATGTAATAAAATCAGGGTCCTCTATGTAAGTAAGACCCTAACTGTCTTAATCATGTACCTGTAATCTGGCGAAGGTGCTTTCACGCAATTAGATTACAGGATACAATAGCAGCTCTCGAGATTTGTACCTTTTGTAGTACAAGTTAGGAGATGAAGCGATTATTCTTCTTAACGTATCGATAGCAATCTAAATACAGCCAGCGCAGAATTTTGGCACTTTCAGCAGCGTCCATCAGCTCCTGTAGCGTGCAGACAGCAGGACACGCTGGCCAAGATATTAAATGCCCCATTGTTTGTAGGACAGTTACACTCCAGGGCGGAGTCATCTGTGAATCTCCACCTGAGCAGGGAAGCGATTTGTACGTCGAATAAAAACTTAGTGATTTATACGTTTGTTTTTCCACGTATTTTGATTTCTATTACTACCCGCTTGGTTTTGTTGGCGTCTAAAACGAAAAATAATAGTTTGAAACTAAAAATCACGTTTTAAAAACCAAAATAAAAAAGTAGAAAATAATGTAATTCTATTAAACAGCGTGGAGTGCTTTTTGAGGCATTTTTATAATAAATTAATATCAAGCACCCCACGCTTTTTAATAGAATTAAATTATTTTCTACTTTTTTAGTTTGGTTTTTAAAGCGTGTTTTTTTTAGTTTGTTAACTATTATTTATTTTCTATTTTTTAATTCTACGTCCTACAAAAACGTGATTTTTCAGTTTTTTTTTTTATTATTAAATTGTCATCGGTCCTCGATTAGTCAAGTTTAAATGAAATCTAACCATTTGAAGTGGATCAAAATCAAATCCAAAAAAAGAATCGGTTACAAACAAACAAACACACATGTGAAGCTAATAAAACCGTGTTAAAAAAAATTAGCTCAAGAATTAAAACCCGACTACTGAACAATCACGTTCTAAAAAGTGTGAAACAAGATAATATTCTCATCTAAAAGCCGTGGTCGTATGTATATTTTGTTTTAGTTTTAGTTTATCTCTTTATGTCCTCTAGAGGGTATCATATTCAAGTTTCAATACAAAATTCCATTCTATCTGACATCACGTAGTCAGCGGACGATTATAAACTTAACTGGATTAACGATACCTCATTATGATAAGAAATTTATAAATTATGAGGGAACAGATGAAAATACATAGGTACGTACATAGGCACATACCCACAAATCTACCATGGCATTTTAATCGTCATAAAATGGTAGCCCACTTCATGTGTATCCAATGACGTACTAATCTATGTACAGGTTGAAATTGAAAACATGCGACAATCCGAAATGGGAGATTGTACTCATCATTATGAACAATTCTTACTACCCTTAGTAAGAGTTAATACAGACAAATCAAACTTCAAAACCATCTCAATATAAGAGAAGGCATGAATATTTTAACGCATTTAGATGGCCTTGCATACAAATGCTATAAAAAAGAAGATGTAAAACTAATTTTCCCCTAATAAATAATTCCTTTATTTATTTATCATTTTCAAGCGTTTATTAGGTACTAGCATTTTCCCGTGGATCGCCCGTGGCGTAGAATGATTTTTCTCGGTAACATGCATCGAGGTCAAGTAGTATCGCAGTGATGTTCTATCGCGGTAACGTGCATCGAAGTGTAGTGGCTTCGCAGAGATGATCTTTCGCAGTAACGTGTATCGAAATTTTGTAGCATCGTATTAGCATTTATCGATATTTTGTGCGTCGATATACCGTGTTCCACTCGAATTAATGGTTACAATTTGCGCACTGGATAAAAACTTACCCTGTATAGTATAATAATTAAAAAGACGCATGACGTAGTTTTAAACACCCTGCTATGGAGATGGAATGAATGATGGAATGTAATGGAGATGGAATGATCTGCTCGACTCGTGCGCTGGGTAGGTATCTTCTACCGTTCACTACGTAAACATTATTAACTGAGTGTTTCTTAATTCAGTCTAAAGCATTATTTATTTTTATTCTTGGCTTCTTCATTAATGGTAACATTCTTTTAATCGCGCCTAGAGTTATTTTATGTCGGATACATTGAGTAGACCGCCTTTGGAAGACAATTAAAATGTCACGGTGCCATATGTCACCGTATGATTGTGAACATCGTTAGTTTATAATCTGTCTCGCGGGATTATAAACTGTTGATAAATTGTGAATTGCATCATACTGCTTACAATATAAATAGGTTAGGTTAGAACTGCGACCAACCGCGTGCGAGCCGAGCGAGCGAAGCGAGCTGTGCCGTGGCAGCGGCCGGCGAGCGTTTCTTCCAAGTTAGTGGCAGTTACTTGGCTATTTAGTAATAGCGCAAGGTACTGTCCGTCGCAATACAATTTCACAATTTGCCACGGACAGATTATAAACTATCGAAAAATAGTGCGTTAAATTGTAAATGGTTTTTGTAGTTCACAATGTTTCGATACTTTGTAATCTGCCGCGACAGATTATAAACTGACGATGTTCATAATGTTACGGTACATACCGGTCAAAATCATAATGAATCGATCGACCCGTGTGGCATGTATTAATGCCTAAGTAATACAAATCCTTCCATTATGTACGTAACTGTATCTTCTTCTACTTACTAATAATAAAACTGAAGAGTTTGTTTGTTTGCTTGAACGCGCTAATCTCAGGAGCTACTGGTCGGATTTGAAAAATTATTTCAGCTTTAGATAGCCCATTAAATCAAGGAAGGCTGTATGCTATATATCATCACGCTAAGACCCTTAGCAGCCGAGCAAAGTGAAAAAAGTCACGAATACGAAGTACTCGCACGGGCAGGTGAGGCGAGCGACGGGTTGGGTTGGAGAGCAAGAAATATGACGCGAATAAAGTCGCGGGCTGAAGATAGTTTATTAATAAAATTCCCTTACGTATCATAAATCATCATACTAAAGTACATTCGTGTTAAGAATGCAGTGAGTCATCATTATCAGTCGGCCTAGCCCCGCCCCCTAACCAATCAAATCTTTTCAAATTACAAAGTAAAGTTCACAATGACAGTTGAAGGCATTGCTTCGAACACAACGGTTGTGTCCTGTCATTTGTGTTAACTGATTTAAATATAAAAAAAATTAATACATCTCCAATTCGTGAAAAAAAAAGTGGTTCGATAATTCATAGTGGGGAAAGAAAAGTAATTTACAATGTTTTTAAGTATTTTAAACAGCGTGATTAAACTTTTATGTGTATTTTTATAAATTCATTAAACTTAATGTTTTAAAACATAATTTGTTTGAATTTAACACCACTGTGAATACACCATTCTTAACGCGAACGAACTTTAAGTACACGAAACGTTTTCCTCCTATGACTTACACCAAAACATAAGTGCCCTAATCCTAACTTCGTGACCTATTAGGTCGAGCAAATAATCACAATGGCCTTACAGTTATGTAAATAGTATTTAACTAATAATTATTTTGATAACCTCGTACGGAATATATCTACTTTAGAATGAAGTACAACTAAGTGATACCAACATGGTTTTAAGAGGTTGTAAATGAAATTTTGTCGATTTCAGTTATTTATTCGATTTTTAAGACGTATTTTTTTAACTTACTAACACATTGTTGTTATATGAAGGTACACTTAGGTTAAACTATGGGTCTTTGTAACCTGAAAATAAATGGTTTATTATTTTATTTTTATAGATAACTAGCTTTTGACCGTGGCTCCGCCCGCGTGGAAGTCGGTTATTGCGTAAAAAAGTAACCTATGTCTATCACCATATCCCAGGCTATATCTCTGCCAAATTTCATGACGATCGGTTCAGCGGTTTAGGCGTTAAAGCGTAACAGATAGACAGACAGAGTTACTTTTGCATTTATAATATTAAAGTAGGTATTCATTGGCACACATTTAATTCTTTAACATCTTCGAAACCCAAAAAAAGAAAGAAAGAAAAATGGACTTATTTGTCACAGAAACACGTGCATATAAAAAAAATGACATAAGAACACAGATATTTATACATAGGCCATATATAACATAAATAGTCGGCGACTGCACGCCGTGACTGTGAACAAGAAGGCTTCCACTCAGCATGATGCTGTGCTTTGGGAAAAGAACAAACTAAAAATTTATAGTATACCTGCTATCACTCAAAAAGTCAAAGCCAACTGAAAAACGCCAAATATCATGATTACGAACAAAATCTATAGAATAATAAGTAATCCGGTGTTAAAATGAATTATTCAAAGGTATTTATACAGGTATTCCCGCAGGTATCCCGGGAACCTATCTACTGATTACAGTGTTCATCAGTGGTATCTCCGTTGGGGAATAGCCATTGCCTAAAATATCTCGAAATCTCGAGTTTTTCGTGGATTAAAACTGAACTAAATGCTGATTCACATGGATCAATTTTATTTTAAGATTCAGAAAAGTAAAAATGAAACTCAAATGAATGATTTACAATCATGTGGTAAGCTGTTGAAGGCTCCCTACACACTGACGCGACGGTGCGACGCGATTCTGGTAGAACAACTTCCACGTTTTCGAAGCAATTGTTCTACTAAACTCGCGCTGCGGTGTCGAGTCGGGCATGTCAGAGGGAGCATTTACTCTTGAGGAATTAACAATATTATTATGTAGTACGTAATCGAAAGAGTGTGTAATTAGCCAGTGTTCTAAGCTTCGCCCACGAGGTTGTGGCTTCAAATCTGGGCTAGCATTAATGTGACTGTTGAATTTTACACGCTTTAAATGAGCTTCACTTGTATGTTTGTTTGTATGTATGTTTGTACGTTTGTTTGTAACCGACTCCTTAGGGCACGATTTTGACCCACTTCAAACGGTCAGATTTCATTTAAACTTTGTAGACTTATCGAGGACCGATGACAATTCAAAAATTAGGAAAAAAAATAGAAAAAAAAAACAAAAAATACTTAAAAATCACGCTTTTGTAGCTTTAGCTGAACTAAAAAATAGTAAATAAATAATAGTTTAAAAACTAAAAAGCACGCTTTAAAAACCAAACTAAAAAGTAGAAAATAATTTAATTCTATTAAAAAGCGTGGGGTGCTTAATATTCATTGATTATAAAAATACCTCAAAAAGCACCCCACGCTTTTTAATAGAATTAAATTATTTCCTACTTTTTAGTTTGGTTTTTAAAGCGTATTTTTTATACTATTATTTACTTATTCAGCTTTTCTGAGTTTATTTTGGACATTACAGACATCAGTAAACGAAAACCGTCGCGAACCTCCAGACTTGAATTAAAACTCGTTTGTGAGATTGTTTTTTTGGGTTAGAACTGACTTTAAATAGTGCTTACCCAAAAAAACAACACCAATTCACATAGGTACCAAAATTCTTACGCCTTTTCGTTTGGCGTTAGTTAGGTAGGTAGGTACAAACCCTTTTGTACTTGTGGCTAAGTATTAACAGTCGCGTGGGTCGATCGATCAGGCTAAGCTACGCTTGCCGCAGTTGGTCCGTGGATGGCTGACCATCATAACATACCAAAATCCCTACGTGTAACGTGCTAACGTGCTTATCGAATGACAGTCGTTACGGGTTGTCAGAAGCCCGAAAGTCTGGTAAACCAAGGGGTATCGTATTACACAGTAACTGTGTTGTGGAGATCAGATAGGCAGTAGCTCCATATAAAATACCTACCCACCTGCCTACTCAGCTGCATCCAGTTAGATTGGAAGCCGACCCCAACATAGCTCGAAAAGTCTGGGCAGATGATAAGCTAGGTACAAAAGGGGAAAAGTATTTTATAGCTGAACAGTGTAGATGGTATAAAAAAGCGCAGGAATAAAACTATGAACGGGAAATAAAGAATAAAAACTACATTTCAACTTTTATGTTTAATTCATTCAGAAATGTTAATCGAGTGGCATTCAGTTGTAAAACCTTTTTTAAAAAAGCTACAATTTTTATTGTCGGAAGCGACATACCGCTAGTTTTTAAAGAGAATAAGAATGCGAAACAGTTTCCATATGAGTATAAAGGCAGGTTTATGCAGGGTCAGGGACTAACTCCGAATTCGAGACAAGTCAGAGCTGACCTGAAAAAACCCAATGTAAATTGATTTGAAGTCAGTACAGCGACATGAAGTCAGCGCTGACTTGTATATTCGCAGACGAATATTTTGAAGCCAGTCCGTAAGTAAGTCAGTCACTGACCCTGTGTAAACTAGCCTTTATGGACGAAGGCAAGACGGCTGCCAAGTAGAAAAGGGTATGGGCTGGTCACAACAGTCACATGCACGATAACTGCTGCGCAAGTCTCCACACAATGGGTACCTGAAGATGGACGGTGCCGCCATTGCCACTGCCTGTAATTTTATAGCATAATTTATCGAGTCCCGTATGGCTTATAGAATTACCCTTGAACGATATAATTGTCTATGGAAAGGATGGTTCACCGTTGAACGGTAATACGAATAAACTTTTAGTCGGTACCATTATTTAGCGACAGCACGTTTCGCCGAATACCGCTACAAAGAATGAATGGTTGGCCGATACCAAGATTTACCGATGTCATGGTTCGCCGGAACACGCTTGAACTAAATAATCTTTTACCGATAGTTATTTCACCGAAAGCACCTTTAGCCGATTCAAAACAGTCTTCAGTTTCTTACTCATAAAATTTTGAGCAGTGGTCATTAAATTGCATTAACTTCTATTTCCATGCGTTTATCATAGCAATTATGTATTTTATGTGTAAAGCCCATAATGTTCCCACTGCTGGGATATAGGCCTCCTCTCTGTGAGAGGAAGTGGGCCATAATTGACTACGCGGACCCACTGCGGTTTCGGCTTCGAATTTTTGGTTTTAGGACATGCCAGTTTCCTCACGATGTTTTTCGTGAAATAAGTAGTCTTTGATGTGCGTTTATTGGAGCAGAAGTTCATAACACGGCTCCGTGAGGAATGGAAGCTCGCCATAGTCATGACGTGCAGCTGCCGACTAATTTTGTTTTGATCTTCTTCTTCGTGTCGAGGGCCCGACAGTGTTTTAACGTTTGCTAGCCCAGAACTTCCTGAATCGCATCGAGCGATTTTTGCGTGGGGCATCACTTATGGGTTCGCGTCACTGACATGCTAAATTGGCTGCATCACCGACGTGCTAAAACATTGGTTAGTTTTATAAACTATTTCTATGCTAAATTTCATCCAAATCCGTTCAGCCGTTTTAGCGTGATTGAGTAACAAACATCAAAACTTTCACGTTTATAATATTACTAGCTTTAGCCCGTGGCTCCGCCTGCATGGATATAGGTTATCGCTTAAAAAAGTAGTCTATGTCCATCTCCATATCCCAGGCTATATCTCTGCAAAATTCCATGACGATTGGTTCAGTGGTTTAGTTGTGAACGCGTAATATACAGACAGACAGTTACTTTCTAATATAAAAAACACACAGAGTTACTTTCGTATTTATTAACCGACTTCAAAAAGAAGGAGATAATCAATTCGACATTTACATATATGTAGGATCATCAGGATTTATTCCGTTAGATCCGGACATCATTTGGGCAGAGGATGGGTTTCGTGCAATGAAAAAACACTGGGTACGATACACTGCTTTTATTAAAATCACAAACTACTGATTATAATAACTGGGCACAACAATCGGATACAGTTCCGCGACGTCTTAACTCCGATGCGATCAGACCCTGAATGTCCTCCTCGCCGTCGGCTTAAAAAATCACGACTCTGTAGAAGCGCGCTGTCAGTTGGTGTGGGGAGGATACGTAATGTCGCTAGTGGCGCGCTTTTTTTTTTTTTTTTGTGGGTGGGAAATCATCAAATGACTTCTCCCGCTCTGGGTGGAGCAGGAAGGCGTGTCAGACTTTTACTGACTAAAACCCACCCATGTTCTCTCAGCTGCCCGTGTGCCAGGGGCCGCGGTATCTCTTTCGAACAACCCGCACCCCTGGCAGGCATCGGCCCTTGCGAGCCCCACCAGCTGCTGCTGACGTCTCTCTGCGACGGTTCAGCAGTGGCCCCCCCGCAACGACAATGCGGGAACCCCACTGGGGGGGTAGTGGCGCGCTTGCGATTCGTTTCGTGTCCGTACTAATGACCGGATGCGACATATATATATATTTTATTTATGTATGTTCGGACATATGTCCGTCATATTAAATGCGTGATGAGGCGGTGTTAAAAAATTTAGATAAAATACATACCGACTTTCGAAATTAAAGTTATTTTTCATTTTGTAGTATTTTTTTGGAAGTCAGTTGTTTTTTTTTTGTTGAAAAAAGTTTTTTAACATTAATATACCTAGAAAGTAAAATAGGAGGAAGTAGGATGTATTTCCTTTTAAATTAATTATGATCGAAGTTTTACCAGTGGTTGACCACTAGTTATAATAAAAACTGAATACCTCATGATCATTAATTCTCTTTGAAACAAAGTAACATTTTTATTTTATCAGTTCAAATTTTAAACAACTGGCTCTGATTAGTTGATTCTCGGTCAAAAGGCGAAATATTTGGAAGCCGACCAAAATTGTTAAGAATTAATGAAAGGGAAACAAAATGGAGGCCATATTGTCGTGAATGGGCAATCAGTAGGTATTTAATAAATTATGATAAATATGCATGAAGACACAAAAGGTTTGGTTGGTTTCTTACTTTATTTAAATGAAAGTTAGGTTAATTTACAAGTCTTTTGTTTTTCAGTTAGGTATTTAATGAGTAATGAAAATACATTTTTACAAAAAAACCGACTTCCTAATAAAACACTACAAAATTAAAAATAACTAATAAAGTTTTTATTTTTCAATTTTAGTTACGGTAGGTACCTACCCAACACCAAATTCGTATGTCCAGTACTTGTTATGTAATGAATGTTTAAATGGGTGGTCCTATAAAAAAAATATTAACCTTGTTAGGGTCGTTTTTGAACCCCTGACGCATACCCTATACATTAAATCAAATGAATTTTCAAAATTAATTACCTATACAATTCCTAGAGATATCGCGAAACATACAGACAAATTTAGAACCTTCTCCATTTTGAAGTCGGATAAAAGTTGAGCTACGTTGAAGCAAAAGTGCCTTGAAATGATGCTCACTGGGTGGCAGCAATGAGCCGTCAGGTGTAGACACCTGTCAAAAGTGTCAAAGCGCGAACGAATGAATGAAACGAATGATGAACGTCATCATATTTTTTATTTTCATTGTCGAAATGGAAGACATATAAATTAAAGTGCCAACTGATGGTGAATTTTGATGAAACAACATCACTCCTTAACTTTATTAGTTTAAACGCAATAAAATACGTGGATAAATTGACACCGCCTTTCATGGAAGACATCTAGTTAATGTGGTGCCAACTGATGGTGAATTTTGAATCTTTTAGTTGCAATAAAATACGTGGATAAACTCACGAGGCCTTTCCGCGAAACCAGCCAGAAACTACAGAACGCCTTTGGCCACGTTTATGTTCATACATTTGGTCATACACGCACGCCAGTTACGAGTACTACGCACCTGTCCTTTCTGAAGAACATCACCAATAAGGTCACTAAAATGTCCTCCGACGGCGTCCCCTCCCAGCGTTACCAGTCACATCTGCCTTGTAAATAACTTTTGTAAGTTGTCTTTCATTCATCCTCCAAAATAAAGCTTTATTTTATAATTAGCTTTTGTCATTTAAAAAGCAAAATAAACAGGCACATTCGTATAAAACACTACACTATCTCAAAAACAAAACCGAAAACATCAAACAGCCACATAATTTTTCACCGTAGAATTTCCCGGAACCGACAGACGCTCACCCAATCGTAAAAAGACTTCATGCAAATAGAGATGTACCAACCCCGCAATTACCGGTTTTTTTTTAAATGGAATTTAAAGCGAACTATAGCGTGACATCGCTCTTGACCTATAAAGGAAGTATTTTCTCTTTTACTCCAACCGTTTATGTTCGATGTGGAATCGTGAAAAATGCTTTTGAGGTTTTTCACGAGAAAATTTGCTTTGTTTATGAAAGATAGCTCCGAGCTTTGTGGTGAGAGAAATAAGTGACGGATTTTTTTAATGCTTTATTTATTTTTAGTTGTTATCTAACCCGATTTATGTCTAAGCAACAGCACCATAACGTCATGTTCGAAAATGTTGTCTGCGTAAATAATACAATGAATTTTGTTGATCTGTCAAAATGAAAGCCATTCCTACTGCTACTGTGTTACGCAATTATCTCGCTGTAACCGGTAAGTAAATCTCATTAGCACAGTGTGTATACAGTAAAATATCTCTGCTCATAATTATAATATAAATAAACAAAATACAGAAAATTAATAACTACGAGTAAACATAAAATCGGATTACAACTTATGAGACCAAGGCCAACTCCGTGGACCGTAGCCTTGCCGCCTTAAGGCCTCGTTCACGGCTTCGAGCGATGCGACTTGCGACACAACTTGCGTTAAGAGAAACGCGTGACTCGTGGCATGCTCTAAACTACATCTTTCATTTGTTTTCTCCGCAGTCGCTGTCGCAATACATCATAATCAGCCTATCATTTTCCCACTGCTGGGACACTGGCGTCCTCACGGTGAGAGGAAGAGGGCCACATTCCACCACGCGGGGCAAGTGTGGGTTGGCAAATATCACATTATGTCTTCGAACTTTTGGTTCTAGCACACGTGCCATGATGTTTTCCTGCAGCGTTTGTGGGCAGTGGTGATGACGCAATACGCGTATCACGTAAGCGTGTTGCTCATGGCCACGGGGTAAAGTCAATTTTTTCGTCGATGCCTTGACTTGCGTCAAATGATACGCGCACGCGTTGCCTTTTTGCGTCGAATGATCCGCCGCTTCGCAAGTCGCGTCGCACTGACTTGTGGCATACTCTAAACAACTTCTTTCATTTATTTATACGCAGTCGCTGTCGCAAGACGCGTATCGTTTGAGCGTATTGTTCGTGGCCACGTGGTAAGGCCATTTTTCCGCCGATGTCAGTGAGTGAGTGATTGGGGGGGCCTGATCTAGTTTAAGCTTTTATCTTTATTAAGTTATCGACCTTACAACTTCACAGACTTACGTATCTTGTGTCTGGTTTGAGGAGAACTGTATTATATTACTTACTTTTCTCCTCTATTTAGGTTTTTATTTAAATGTTGTTCTATTTAGGCGTTTATATAATTTTTTCGGCATTTTAACTCGATCTTAATAATGGCAATAATGGAAATACATATGTACAAACGTGTAACTAATACATCTAAAATACATGCTCAACAACAAAAATAATAATTGTTCCTGCGCCATACTTGGTCTGAATTTTTTGTAGTATTGAGTAAGGAACCCTATTTTTTTCTTGGGTGGGAAATCATCAAATAAGTTCTCCCGCTCATCTTGTCAGACTTTTACTGACTAAAACCTACCAGTGCTTCTTCAGTTGCCTGTGCCAGGGCCACGGTAACTCTTTCGAACAAATCGGCGACCCTGGCAAGCTACGGCCCTAACGGACCCCTTTAATTATTGCTGACATCTCTTTGAGGCGCGCTTGGAATTCAACGCACCGTCGCTGACTTCATGTGTGAGTCTGATTCCCAAATTGCTGCTTTTTTGTTTTGTTAAAAAAATAAAGAAAATTACGAAAATGTTATAAAAAGGCTTATCATGTTAGTTCACGGTCTCACTCCACACCATAGCGTGTTACTAATTAACTTGTCACTTTGACATAATTCGTACGTGTTAAGTGTTAACCAGTATAGTTTGGTATGCGGCGTAATAAAAAAACTTGACTTCAAAATACAAGGGAAATTATTTGTCTATCAAAATAACACAATACGTCAATTTGCCCTGTTACAGTAATTTAATATAAGAAATGGTTTTGATTTAAATATACGGACATTGGTAGTCCGTTTGATATACAATTAATAATTTCCCCGAGTTTCATTCTTTTCTTTTCTCTCTTATCTTCTTCGCGCGGATACAGTAAGAAACAGACTAAACACTGTTTACAGGATGGAGGATGGATCGTCTAAAGCTGAGGTTCCCATTTTTTTTTCGTGTAGACCAGTTTCAAAATTTGACTGGTTTTGGTGGACATGCTGCTACATTTCTACCATATTCCCAAAACTCGTCACCAAATTTAAGCCAATTTTTTTTTTCACGCCTACCTAGTCCACTTTTACCAATTTGGGAATCACTGCTCTAAAATTCGGATCCTTAAAACATACACCATGTTTCAAGGATCCGAATTCTAAAATATTGCTACTTCAATATCAGACGTTGTCAATTTCAGACGATGAAATGACAGAACTATCACTACACTGACACTTTACTATCAGATAAGTAATCAGGTATGTATACAATGAAATTTACATCACATCACATCATCATTTACATTTTTTTTTTTTGAGTTTACAATGAAATTTTACTAAGTGTTACTTTAAGAGCAGTGATATCGGCTCCGACTTCCAACGCGTTGTAAGGTCGTAAGTTTAAAACTTAAAAATTAAATACTTACCAACACTTGGTGTAGGTAAGTATTTAATTTCATCACTACTGCTCTCAAACCATTGAAGACAAATCTCGTGAAGAAACTAGCATGTCCTAAAATAAAAAAATAAAAAATTTATGACATGCACCAACCCGCACCGGGCCCGCATGGTGGATGCCTGTGTGATCAGTAGTGGGGATAATATATATAGCCTGATTGTGATTATACACTCTAAAAGCTGACTAAGAAAAACTTTTTCCAAAAAAAAAACCGACTTCCTGAAAAACACTACAAAGTGAAAAATAACTTTAATTTAGGAAGTCGCTGACTTTGGATATGTATTTTAATTTTTTGTCACCGCCTTCCGAAATTAAAGTTTGTTTTTCCGGAAGTCCGTTGTTTTCTGTTTTGGAAAAAGTTTTTTTTTCACTTTTTAGCTATAGTACCCACCCCACACCAATTCGAAATTTCATCATCCTTGGGGTCAAAACAATGCATATTTATGTGATAGCAGCAATCGCGGTTGCTCTGCTGTCAATTTTTGAAGAGTTCCGTTGTCTGTCTCCGAAACGCATCGTCAGATCTATGTGAAATTTAAATGGGTCCATTTCGAAATAAACCCCTTTCGACGAAAAAAGATTTTTGCAAATCCGTCTATATATGACGGAGTTATGCCCGAACATACATAAAAAGAGAAGATTGTACCTTCCTTCATCAGCTCAGCGTCATGAGATGATGATGACCATACACAAATGTCTCAATAGCTTTAGAAAATGTAATATTAAAAACATTGTTAATACCTATAATATTTGAGGGTTGCCTTCGATTTCCCTGGGATGCCATGATCAGATCCTGACATGGTGCCAACGGAACCATTTCAGGAGTATAGTCTTTCAAATAAAAAAAGAATTTTGAGAATCGGTCCACAAATAGGGGAGAAATCGGTGAACATACATAAAAAAACATATATGCAGTCGAACATTTAACCGCCTCCTTTTTGGAAGTCGGTTAAAAACATCAACAGCTTTCGTCCACAATCAGCGCCTCTATATTAGGTCAAGTTATACTAGCCACCAACATGTAAGCAAATTGTGTCGACAAAAGTAATTACTGTTACACGTAATAATTAACACATTATTTATTCAACCTCGCGTGGTTTAAATGTGTATCAAATCGTTTTATATCAATGTTCGGCTTTTTAGTCGACTCTCACGTTAATCGCTTGAAATGGGCGAGTCGACTCTTTAAAATGATACGTTATGTTCTGGAGGCACACCAAGTTTATTTATTTGTGGACGAATCGACGATTTCATTTTATGCTATGGAGTACGCAGAAAAATAATGTATAACCTAATTAAAAGTGTTCAATTGCACGCTTCGGGCTAGTAAATTCGTGCGAATCGTTTAAAAAGCCCAGAGTTTGTGCCATTCAAGTATGATATAAAGTATCAAATCGTTTTATCACTGTTTCATGCTATTGTTACGTCTGCTACAATTAATACTGAGTCTTTCAAAAGAAACTTTGGTCATAATTCGTTTATATTAATTTCGTTTGATTGCTGTTAATGAGTTCGCCGTTTTGTTATTTAAGAGGATTGTTGGACAAATAGTATTTAATTGGTCAGTTAAACATTTCAAACAGTTTATAATAGATCTACTTATTAACCTAAGTCGAGCGACAATCTAGCCAAGATTGTCGCTCGACTTAGGTTAGGTTAGGTTAGGTAGCAGCTATTTGAGGATCGAGTGCAATTGGATAAGTTATGTCTAGAAGTGGACGGTGGAAGCATAATTTATTTACAATCAGCCTATAATGTTCCCACTGCTGGGAGACAGGCCTCCTCTCTTCAAGAGGGAGTGGGGCGCAATCTACCACGTGGGCCCTGTGCGGGTTGGTAGAGGTCACATGGAAACGGACCGTTGGTCCGTTTTCAGTGCCGGCTTAACGTGCTTTTCGAGGCACGGAGAGGTTATGGTCCGTGAAGATGGTCACCGTTTCAAGGACCAACCACGGCTAGTGTAGCTTAACGTGATCGATCGACTAGTGCTGCTGTTATTACTTAGCCAGAAGCCCCTATTTCCATAATTATTATATATACTTAATCCATAAAATCTATAATTATTTTATTGAAAATGGAAATCTCAAAAATCATCGCGTGCTAAGAACGCGCGGGCTAAGTCTGAAAATCTCGTTCAATATCGCGTATATTTCAAGAAGGATATTGTTTTCATTGCATCTCGAGAAAAAGGTTCGAGATTGAGATTGCATTCCCTCTACCAGGGACCCATGACGAAATCAACTGAACTCTTCCATTTATGAAAAAAAAAAACACAGCCACGTCACATTAATTCAGAGGGCTAATGTACACGACAATTACGGCGTACATAGCATTGATCAAAATATCTTGCTGCCTTAAAATACTAAACTAAACAACATACTAAACTAAAGTAAAACAGACTAGCTTAAATAAGCCGGGTAGCACCCAAAACAAAAAAAAAAGGTTAAGAAATACAAATAATGATTTTAAAATATTGTAAAAATACTTGGCAAGTATATCGAGATGTAAAAAGACATGATGGGGTTGGCGTATCTGTTTAGATAAAAACACCTAAACAATTAAAGAAAAAAAAAGAGTATAGCGAAAATTTCATAATTAAATTTACGGACGGAGACTTTAATTCACACTCTACCCAACTCTTTGGTGAATTCAGGCGTGATGTCAATTTGTTCTATAGAATTCTAAATTTTCTAAAGCTAGGTCAGTAGCGCAGAATTTTGCTCTAACTTTTCAAGCTAACTTTCCATACATGATGTTATCATTCAATTTGCTTCTCTAAGATAAGTTTCCTCTTGATATTCCTGAATAAGTTTTGAAACTAGTTCAAAGATATAAGTCAGTCTTCGTGTATGTTGAGGAGATAGCGCGGGCGCTGAAGCGGGCGCGAAATTAACAAAGAAACAAATTCTTCAGCTTTATTATTGGTATGTATTAGTAGTTTGTTTAAACGCGGTAATCTCTGGAACTGATAGCCCAATTTTTGGGGACGGCTATAGGCTAGCGCTAGGACGCTTAGGACTCTAGCAAAATAATAAAAAGAACAAAATGAAAATCAAGTCATTTATTCATAGTTGTAAAAAACTTTCCAAAAATAAAACAATCGACTTCCGGAAAAGCACTAAAAAGTGAAAAATTACTTTAATTTCAGAAGTCTTTGATTTTGGATACCTACGTATTTTAATTTTCTGTCACCGCCTTCCGAAATTAAAGTTATTTTTTACTATTTAGTTATAGTACCTACCCCACACCATTTCGAAATTTCATCGTCCTCAGGGTCAAAATAATGCATGTTTATGCGATAGCAGCAATCGCGGTTGATTTGCTGTAATTTTTTGAAGAGTTCCGTTGTCTGTCTCCGAAACTCATCATCAAATCTAGGTATACAAAATTTAAATGAGACCATTTCGGAATAAACTCCTTTCGAACAAAAAATAATTTTGTAAATCCGTCTATATATGACGGAGTTATGTCCGAATATACATGAAAATATAAAAATAAACATGTAGAATTGATAACCTCCTCCTTTTTGAAGTCTGTTAATAAATGACTTTTGGTTTTGTTCCTTTCTGAGAGTTAGTACGAGATTTCTTGCCCTTACACACATTCACAGTGGGTCAAAACCCGCTTAGCATTTGGTAACCACAAGGAAAGCGCTTCTGAAATAAAAATATTACTGAGGTACTAACTTTAGCCAGCGGTTTCGCCCGCGTGGAGGTCGGAAATCCCACTAGAACGTATTACATCGATAAAAAGGATTATATCTGTTAATTCAGGTTATAAACTATCTGGCTATACTATGTGTGGCAGATTTCATCCAAATCCGTTCAGTAGTTTTTGCTTGATAGAGTAACAAACATTTATCTATCCAGCCATCCATTCTCACAAACTTTCTTCACACACCCACTTCAGCCGAAAGACGTCCACTGCTGGACATAGGCCTCCTCCAAAAGGGAGGGTTTTGCCATAATCGCCACGCTTGGCAGGTGGGTTGGCGATCGCAGTATGGTGGTATAATGCATAGAGAACGCTGCTGCCCATTCTCTAGTAAGTCCTTCAGTCGCCTTCTACGACACCCAGGGGAAGAAATGGGATGGTGCTATTCTTTTACGTCCGGCAACACACGGAACGGAGATAACTTTCTTCACGTTTACAATATTAGTAGGATAATATCTAAACGCGCCCGCCACGTGTACATCCTGGACGTAGCCTTATAGTTTGGCGTGTGAGACTGAGAAGCTATTGTTTTACCTCCATAATGAAGTGAGTAGTCTGAAAGTTTTTGGCATTTCTTGCTCCATTCTATCTTGTTCATATTTCTTGTTCGTTGTATTTTTCATTGTTGAATATGTTATTTCCACTACCTACATTGATTATCCAACCAGTCTGCCTAGCCCTCGTAAATAAAACAATTGAAGCACCAAATGATTTGCATAGTCTAAACACATACATATATCACAGTACAACGTATGGTATATCACAGTCAATTCGCACCGTGTAATTGAGGCTTTCCTCGATCAACTTCCTCCGCTTCTATATTTGGGCTTATTATACCGATTCTTTCGTTCACCACCTAAACAAAAATAAAAGCATTTCTATCTCAAACATGTTGACAGACCGTGAAAGAAAATAGACAACGGTGATGCTTTAGAACTGGCAAACTAAATTACAGTCTCGCTCGTCATGAATTTGGCATGATTTTAAGCACGATAAAGAAGAAAAAAAACAACCGACTTCCGAAAAAACACTTTTTCACTTTGTAGTTTTTTTTCGGAAGTCGGTTGTTTTTTTTGGAAAAAGTTTTTATTTTTCACTTTTTAGTTAAGTATAGTACCTACCTACCCCACTAATTCGAAATTTCGTCATCCTTGGGGTCAAAACAATGCATATTTATGCGATAGCAGCAATCGCGGTTCATTTACTGTTATTTTTTGAAGAGTTCCGTTGTCTGTCTCCGAAACGCATTATCAGATCTATATGAAATTGAAATGAAAGCACACAGAAAGCACGAGCTTTAAAATAAAAAAAGAATCATCAAAATCGGTTCACCCAGTCGAAAGTTATGAGGAAACAAACATAAAAATATAAAAAAATAAAAACATACAGTCGAATTGAGGACCTGCTCTCGGTGCTCTCGGTTAAAAATAGAAACAAACATAACATACCAAAATGTACTGCGGTTATAAGAATAAGAGAAATAATGCATATATTTACGTATAAATAGAACATCCCGCTCAGAAGAATCCAATATCTTACAGATTCATTACATCTGCGTTTTTCCGGGTTCCTACCTATATTCTTTAAGTGTTTTCAATTTCGTATATTTTTTTTATTGGTACATCTGTGTTTGTATTTCTGTACGTTTGGATATTTCAAATTGTATTATTTAACGAATTATGAACATGGGAAGCATTAACAATTGGTCATCACCAAACGTTTATTTAGAAAAAAAGAAAATATTATTAAAATAAAATCATTTTAAACAAAACTGTGGCGCTGACAGCGCCCGATTCCTAGTGAGAGGGTAGGTCATTCCAAACTAATGCATGTTTTAGAGATTTTAAATAGATGATTTCAGAAGGAACAAGGAACAGTAGCAATTGGTGGCTTTATGCAAATCTTCAACATCAGCGGCAGCCTTGTTCCACGGACAGTTAATTATATAGGCTTGCTCCCTTTTGTTCCATGCTTCCCTGGTAAGCGCGAGGCTCATCATGAATTTTTGAAAACCAACTGATTTTAATAGAAATACTTAGTTAGGTACCAAATCTTGGATGAATTTGATTATGCTTCTGCGAAAATAATGACTTATCAAAAGGCTATTTGTTTAAGGCTTTCGCAGACGCGACTTTAATACTACAATTTATATGAAAACTTCATGGAAATCGATCTACTAGAGTCGCAGCGCGCTGTTGCGTCCCGCCGGTCTGTAGGTGCATTTACGCTTAGCAAATACTTTAATATTCCTGTAAGCATTGTCTACAAGATTGCTTAGATACTGCAACAATAATTATCTTTCCAACTTGAAAAACAGTATGCTTAAAATTTTCCTACTTAACGCCCATCATTATCAAAAATCAACTACTAACTATTATTGTAAATAATAATCTCATCAAACAGATTTAAAAAAAACATCCATTTTTGTGTACACCCAAAAACAGAACCCATCATATGGGAGTTTTTGGCGGGATCGCGTTGGAACATGTCGCACGAATTTTCATTTTCATGGAATTTAGTGAAATAGCTAATTAAATTGTATAATTTTGATAGTGAATTATTCAATTTAGTTACGTGTGAGTGCACAAGTGTAGTGAAGGTGAAAATAAGTGACTAACGTGGACTTTTCGTGTTCCCCCCAAAAACTCCTATTAGGTTGTTGTAAAGTTACTACCGCTTTACAATAACTTTGACTTGACCGACTAAAGACGACTATGACTGTGATTTGTAAGTTCGTGCCTGATATCGAGCCATTTACTTGATCTAAAAGAAAAATTACTTGACACTGGCTAAATGCACAAACCGTGTGAAGCCAAAATAAAAAATAAAAAAAAACCCATCATATGACGTCCATCATTGTCATGAAAACATGACAGTCAATTAATGGATGTATCCAATTTGCGCGAACAGTTAAAAAACGATGTATATGATGACACTGCATACAGCTTGTGTCACTAACTTTTGATATACGATTTTTATTATCGATCGAATCTAGATTGTTGCATGAACGTTTAGTTTTGCAGTTTTTTAGAAGACCATTTTCAGCAGAACTATAAAGTAAAATATTTATTTCATACGTTACAGTCCATAGATTGTTAGTAACAATTTGTGGTTATCTGCTATGTTAGTAATGTTAGCAGATAACTCTGAGTTTCTTTCCCGTATTAAACCTAAACCCACCTCCACCAGGTCTTTGGATGAGGCCGTCTGGTCTCGCATCATTTTCAGGATGCCATTCCGACTGTTACGTAATCGTTGCAGTAAGGATGCTGCTTTCTTACGCATAATGGCATGAAAGCCATCTGTAAGTGCTTTCGTAAATATATTTTTTCCACTATGTAGTCCACCATCGTTTTCAACGTCGTAAGGAAACCGGCATGTTCTAGAACCAAAAAATCGAAGACTTGTGACATCTACCGATCTGCACTGGACCCGTGGTGGTGGATTACGGCCCACTCCCTCTCGCTGAGAAGAGGCCTTGTGTCCCAGTAGTGGGAGTATTATTAAATATTTATGCCATATTTTGTGGTCCATCCATATTGTCAACCTCTTTTCAGATATCCTGGTCCTTATCCTTGATTTAACACTGTTGAACGTCACTTTATCTTTACTCCTCCTTGTGTTATCGAATCATCTTGAAATCGTTGTTACCACAATATTTGTGACCACTCTTAGCTACCACTTCGCCTCATCATCCTAGCCATCAACTATGTCGGAGTCGGCTTCCTTCTTTTTTCTAAACGGATGCAGCTGTTGCAGCCAGCAGTTATTTTATAGGGGCGTTTGCTTATAAGACCTCCACAACCAGTTATACCAAGGGGTATCTTATTACCCAAATAAGATACCCCTTGGTATAACTGGTTGTCAGACTTTTGGGCTTCTAACGACCCGTAAGACCCAAGAATGACCACCAGCACGTGCTTTCCGAGGCACGGAGGGGTCTTGGTATGTAAAGATGGTCACACATCTACCGCTACCGCTTCGCCTGATGGCTAATATTTTGCATAATATATTTTCCTAAGTTATTTAGATCATCTCTTTGTGCATATTTCACTTTTAAACCGAATAATAGCATTCTCGAGGTAACTAATAAATATAACCCCATCAAATGTTTTTACATTAATAATGCAGCGTTGCAGAGACATTGATAGACGGATAGATCGATGATTCAGAACATGATTCGGAACGCCTGTGCTTGGAAGCATTTCGTCAATTATTAAAAAAAATATTGTTTCCTTCATAGATTTTGACCTCGTGGGTATTGCACTTTTCTATGAAATAACAGAATTTTTGTTGGATAATCAACGGTGGGCAGGGCATATTGCTTGCAGAACAGATGTCCGATGAGGCCGAAAGGTTCTAAGGTTCTGGAGTGGCGACCGCATATCGGAAGACGTAGAGTGGGAAGGACTTTCACAAGGTGGACCGATGTGAAGGCCGCGGAAATCCACTGGATGTAGGAAGCAGAAGACCTGTCGAAGTGGAGGAGCCTGGGGGAAGCCTATGTCCAGCAGTGGACGTCTTTTTGCTGAAATGAAGATGATGAATCGACGGAAAATTTGTATGCTAGGGATCTACAATCATATGCTGAATCCATGGTTATAGTTTGCGCCATCGGGTATGATCCTAACATACTCCTGTTTAATTTACGTTCTTCTCATACATATGGTCACATATCATGATGACCATGCAAAAAGCAGTTTTCGCATTACCAGAATAAAAGTGGCATACATACTAAAATATCCAACCATAATATGGTAAGTATATTCTAATATTATTTGTTAAATTCTGTTATGTGAATTATTGTTTTTGATTTTAAATGTATTTTATTGGTATATACATTTATACATATGGTCACATATTATGATGACCATGCAAAAAGCAGTTTTCGCATTACCAGAATAAAAGTGGCATACATACTAAAATATCCAACCATAATATGGTAAGTATATTCTCATATTATTTGTTCAATTCTGTTATGTGAATTATTGTTTTTGATTTTAAATGTATTTTATTGGTATATACATTTATACATATGGTCACATATTATGATGACCATGCAAAAAGCAGTTTTCGCATTACCAGAATAAAAGTGGCATACATACTAAAATATCCAACCATAATATGGTAAGTATATTCTCATATTATTTGTTCAATTCTGTTGTGTGAATTATTGTTTTTGATTTTAAATGTATTTTATTGGTATATACATTTATACATATGGTCACATATTATGATGACCATGCAAAAAGCAGTTTTCGCATTACCAGAATAAAAGTGGCATACATACTAAAATATCCAACCATAATATGGTAAGTATATTCTCATATTATTTGTTCAATTTTATTAAGTGAATCATTGTTTTTGATTATAAATGTATTTTATTTTCTCTTTTACTCTTACACATGCTATCTATATCTCTTTATTTTTTCTCCTGTCTCAGGTATGCTGGAAGAGATTTTTTTAGAAATAAGCATTACCTCTGTACCTATTTTTATGTTCTTTTCTTCTTGCCTTTTTATATATGTATGTACATAGATAGTTAAATAAATAAATAAAAGACTTGCTGATCGTCAAAATGTTCAAGTCACTTTTACCATAACCGCATATACGTATATATGGGCGCCAAATCATTATTTGATTTTAATTTTAAGCTTGTCTGATTGTTTTGTTCCTCATTTGACTTTCATGTTATTTAATAAATGAATACTTGTATTTCCGGTTAAGTATGTAATAAGGTTTTATTTCAAAATGATGGTTTCCTGTTTAATTTATATTAAAATTCTATTTAGTTGCTTACTTCCTTTTGACTTGTTTAAAATATTGTAGTTTCCGGTTGAATTTAAAAGTATTTATTCTGATACTTCCTTTTGATTTATTTATAATATTGTGCGTTTCCGGATGACTTTATTTTAAGATTCTATTCTACATAATAAGGATTTATTTTGACACATCCGCTGGAATTATTTAAAATGTAACTTCCTTTGAGTTTATATTATTAAGGAATTATTTTGACACATCCGCTTGATTTATATAAATTTCTACTTGGCGGCAAAGTTTTGCGTCATGTTTGGCGGGTTAACTTTGGCGGTAATTTTATGTATAAAAATGATTGTAATGCTACTGAAATCATCATTATTTGTTCACTGCTGATGGAATAAACATCTTGGGTTGGCGTAAGGTATTTTCTTTGCACTCTCTTAACATTTTACTGCCATTTTCTTTTACTGTGCCTGTGTGTAATATATTGGTGCAAACCAATATGCCCGACTCCAACAACGACGGCTATGAAGCGCCGACATATACATATACGCATATACTTCCTCTACCTTCTACAGCGAATGTAACAGTCGCAAAAATAAATACCGGTAGGGAATCAAACGAGACGCGGCGCATCTCGACGCCAATAACTGCGCCGGAAATCGATTGTTACTAGTACTGTACGCAGAAAAGACTATGTATTATAACAAGAAGTAGGAAATATAATGAAAACTTTTGATCACTGAGTAAAAACAAAACCAGTTTTGATTGTGATAAAGATATTTAAGACCAAGTAGGTAAATAGCATAGCATAAGCTTATGCTTCATGCGATGTAACGTTACCACTGGGATACAGGCCTCTCTGTGAGAGGGACTAAAATGCGGGTTGGTAGATGTCACGTCTTTTAATTTTTGGTGGTAAGATATTCGTTTTCGGTTCATAATGTTGTTTAAGTGGTGTTATAGAAAGCATGCCTATTGCCATTTGATAGGCACCAACCTAGATACCAGACTGGTGTTGAAAAATTTCTATTGAGTAAACCCCAAATCATGATTCATTCAACTGGGCCTGAATTCACTATGACCACTTAACGATTCCTTACTCGTAACCTCGTCAATCACCCGAATTCTGCTAATATCGTATCGACAAATTGTCTTGGAACATACAGAATATGACATTTTGATTCCTTACCGCTACATTGGTTTCTAAAACAAACGATATTGACGTAGTTTGAACTTAGTAAGATTCTGCGGAATCTCGGAAAGGGCAGTAGGTAAGCCATAATCCACTACGGGGGCCTAGTGCGGGATGTAGATGACACAAGTTTTTCTAACGATGTTTTCCTTCACCGTATTGAGAGCAGTGGTGATGAAAATAAATTACGCAGAGTAATGTGCCTGCTTGGGATCGAACTCACGACCTACGACATGTTGGTCGGGGCCTGTACCACTGGGCCACCACTGTGATTCAGGCAAACAAGTTTCGATATATCCATGAATTACTTATGAATTATGCTGTGATCTTCAGTATCGTTGTAAGACTGCTTATAGGCAGTCATAAACTTGAGACAATAAAGATAAACTGAATATTACTGCTACTGTTCCGTGTGATGCCGGACGTAAAGAATAGGTAGCACCATCCCATTTCTCCTCGTGGATGTCGTAGAAAGCGACTGAGGGACTTACTAGAGAATGGGCAGCAACGTTCTCTATGCAGTTTATCACTATACTGCGATCGCCAACCCGTCCGCCAAGCGTGGCGATTATGGCAAACCCCCATTTTCTTTTTTTGGGCGAGCTCTATATCCAGCAGTGGACGTATATCGACTGAAGTGATGATGATGATGAATATTGCTGCTGTTGAGAAAGTTTAAGAGAAACAAATATTAATTTACGAAATTAAATATAATTTACGTATGGACCTGGGTAGAATCCTATCATATTTCAGGTCAATACCAAGTTGAGAAAGACGTGGCCGGAACTTTACGTAAAAACCTTTTCGAACAACAAAAACTTTTCCTAAGTCCAAGGACTTAAGAAATTCTTAAGGCTTAGAAAAACAGTAACTAACTGTACACAGGAAACCGAACTAAAAGCAAAAGTACCTTCACATCCTTTGACTTCTTTTGTCTTCCTAACTTTGAAAGGGATGCGGATAAAACAAACGAATGTAAAGTATGAGATGATCTCATTTTACAATTCTAATCGTGTTAAGTTAGGAACTAGTCTGCTAGGGGTGCGGGTTGTTTGAAAGAGATACCGGGGCCCCTGGCCCACAGGCAACTGAGAGAACACGGGTGGGTTTTAATCAGTGAAAGTCTCATACGCTTTCCTGCTCTGGCCGGAACGGGAGAAGTTATTTGAGGATTTCCGATCCTCCAAAAAAAACCTAGGAACTAGTGTCGAATACGTTATGTAATGTAGAACGGACTTTAAATAAATTACATCTATACATAATACAGGATGGTATATCGTTGCGAAAATTATATCGATGAATTCAACAATATGATTCTAGACGTGGCATATAATTATTTCGTCGGTTATCTAAAAGAAATAAAAAGCGGCCAAGTGCGAGTCGGACTCGCCCATGAAGGGTTCCGTACCAGCAAGTAACGCGCGAATTATCATTATTATTTACTTAGGCACCTATTAGAGATTTATTATTAGAAAATAATGGTTCACGTTTTATGCATAAGGTTTATGTTTATGAAATTAAATGTTTTTTTTATATATTTGAGTTGATTGAATGAAAGGTAAATTGCCGTTTACGATTTATGACGTATTAAAAATAAACTACTTACTAGATCTCGTTCGAACCAATTTTCGGTGGAGGTGTACATGGTAATGTACATCATGTATATATTTTTTAGTTTTATCATTCTCTTATTTTAGAAGTTGCAGGGAGGACACACACATTTTACCACTTTGGAAGTGTCTCTCGCGCAAAGTATGCAGTTTAGAAAAAAAATGATATTATAAACCTCAATATCATTTTTGAAGACCTATCCATACTCCACACGTATGGGTTTGATTTGATGAAAAGTATGGGGAAGCCCCAAAATTCATTGTTTTTTTTTTATATTTTTGTGTGAACACCTTAGTTTTACGAAAACTCTGTTGCAAAATGTTATGCTTTTTGAACCAGCGCAGCGGTTCAGGCTGTGCGTGGTCTGTCAGTGAATATATGTAACTTCATTTTCAAATTATTTTTCAGTGACTCCTGTATAAGAAAAACGAGGTTCATTTATCCTACTTCTCTACTAATATTATAAATGTAAAAGTTTGCATGAATATATTTTTGGATATTTAGTCGTTTCGATGTTTGTTACTCAATTACGCAAAAACGGTTGAACGGATTTAGATGAAATTTGGCACACAGATAGATTATAACCTGGATTAATACTCAGGATACTTTTAATCCCGGTAATACGTTCCCGTAGGATAGTTTTCGACCTCCACGCGGGCGAAGCCGCTGGAAAAAGCTAGTACAGAAATAAAGCTTAGTCTCCACAAATTTTTTCTCTAGTCATATTGGCTGAACAAAATTGCTTGAGTTAGTTTATTGATACAAAAAGAAAGGAAATAGTAAACCAATCTTAAACTCTCTTTGCTATCTCTACAGCCCACTGGCTGTCTTGGCTTGTCTTGTAGTTATTACCACTTATAATTTCCATAAATAAAGTTGCATTTCCTTCGAATGGAGAAACGTCCAGATTGAATTTGTTCGTTCAGCCGCGAATAATTTCTATTTTAATTCTAGAACGGTTGTTTTAATAATCCGACCAGGGTTGACGTCATTTTGTTTGCTGTTTCTAGTAGTTTTTTGTACTTGAATGATTATTTAATTACACTGATGTTTTAACCGTAAAAGACCGGTTCATGTAGTGATGTTTGGAGACGCCTCTATGTCGAAGAGTGGACGTCTATTGACTTTGTTGATGATGAGAATTTCAGAGTTTTGTTTGGAAGCGAATAGATGTTGGATCCAGAAAGAAAGGTATTTTATTTTCCAGAAGGTCTTGAAAGTTTACTGCTAATTAACAAGTCAAGCTTGATTAGCATCCAAACAATCTGCCTAGCCTTTTCCCAACTTGTTGGGTTGGCTTCCAGTCTAAGCAGCTGTATTTTACATGGAGCGACTGCCTATCTGACCTCCACAACCCAGTTACTTGGTATCACGATACCCCTTGGTAAGACTGCCTGTCAGACTTTCGGGCTTCTGACGTTCCACGAATGACAGCTGGGACCAACGACTTAACGTGCTTTCCGGAGTACGTGCCACGTCTTGGTATGTAAAGATGGTCACCTACCCACGGACCAACCGCGGCAAGCGTAGCTTAACCTGATCGATCGACCTATGCGGCTGTTATTACTTAGCCACAAGCCATAGGTCTGATGTAGTTTTATATATTATCCATATATTTCACATTTCTCAATGTCGCCAATATGAGTTGCCAAATATCCAATCGGTTTGGAATTTTTAGTCAATTTTCTTTCCATCTCGTTTGTACGTATAACTACGAGTCATCTTTATGAGAGGAACCGGCCGGCGGCGGAGGCGGTGGGGGTGCCGTATTGCCTAGTTTTTTAAGTTGCTCCATAACGTCGACCGTAGGTTCAATTGGGGTAAGGGACAAAATACGATTTTTCAGGAGAGGCCGACAAAGTTTTTTTTTGGACTAAATCGCCCATAACTTTTTTTGTTATGATCCTTTTTCGGATCTGATTTCACACATAATCTTGTATTTTGGTGCTCTATCTACCTGTGTAACATTTATTTAAATAAGTTACCTATTTAAGAAAATAGACGTGCCTTAGACCAACGTATTTTGTTAGTAATGTCCCTTACTGACCATGTATCTTGTAGTTCCGCGTCTTACATTAAATTGACCTCTACGTTGGATTCAATCTATTAATGAAAAAGTAGTGTAAAGGACTTGTTGATAAAATGTATGAAAAAAATACAGTGTAAAGTGATTGTTGACAGAAAATGAAGTACACTTTTGACGTACGGATATCTTAAATTTGGAAATTGTTATAAAAATCATGTAAGAGGCATGGTTCTAGTACATTTTGTATTAGAACCGTGTGTGTGGTTGTTTGTGTGTTGCTTTCATGCAATGTTTGTACCTACATTGTAATAGCCAATTTCTATTAGTTGGAATAAAACAATTTTTATTTCATTTCAAAATCGTAATAGGACATTTTTTTTTTTTTTTTTTTTAGGTTTTGGCTTCACACGGTTTGTGCATTTAGCCAGTGTCAAGTAATTTTTCTTTTCAATAAAGTAAATGACCCGATATCGGGCACGAAGTTACAAAACAGTCATAGTCGTCTTTAGTCAGTCAAGTCAAAGTTAAAGTTATAGTAAAGCGGTAGTAACTTTACAACAACCTAATAGGAGTTTTTGGGGGGAACACGAAAAGTCCACGTTAGTCACTTAGTTTCACCTTCACGACACTTGTGCACTCACACGTAACTAAATTGAATAATTCACTACCAAAATTATACAATTAAATTCGCTATTTCACTAAATTTCATGAAAATGAAAATTCGTGCGACATGTTCCAACGCGATCCCGCCAAAAACTCGTAATAGGACATTACGATTTTGTCCAGTGTAACCATTGCATAAAGTATGACAATGCAAATTGGGGTAAGGGACAACTATGTCAAAACTCGTGCGATCCATTTAAAGTATGGATGATATTTATTTTTTGAGAAAACAAAGGCATTCGTGTAAGGTCAGTTTTATTATGGTTTCTTCAAAAATAAACCATGTGATAATAATGCGTTGATTGGGAATACCCTTACCTTATTTGAAGTGGATTGGCGGCGGTAAATAGGTACACCATTTCAAGTTGCTATATTGTTGCATAGTTTTTCAGATACATTGTTATTATGGGGCTGATTCGAAATTTGGATCCAAAAAATCAGTAGGGTAAGGGACATTTTTCGTAAGCTAGAATTTTTTCATATACACCATTCGAAAGAGCGAAAAATTCTGAACAAAACTGTATACTCAACTCATTTTAGGTATTTTGTCCCTTACGTCAATTGAACCTACGGTCGACGATATGGCATGGTATTGTGTGGCCGCATCTTTGGCAACTGGTTGCTACATGTTGCCATTGCCCTAAATTGTTGGATGTAGTCGTGACGTCATAGCGAGAGTTGTAGTTGCTTATGTAAGCGCACCTTCAAAACGGTAAACGAACACATCGTGAGGAAACTGGTATGTCCTAAACCCAACAATTCAAATACATGTAACATTCACCAAACCGCATTAGGCCCGCGTAATAGCTGTGGGCCCTAAGACAAAACACATTTCTCTTAGCGTTCACGCCAGACGCTACGCCAAAATGTATGGGAATAACATTACCTGCGGAAAGGACACGACGTAATCTTTCCGCAGGCAATGTCATTCCCGTACATTTTGGCGTAGCGTTTGGCGTGAACGCTAACAGAAAAGTGTTTTGTCTAGGCCTGCTGTTCTCTGTCCCAGCAATGGGAATATTAAAGGCTGATTTTGCAAAACCTAAAATAACATACTCATAATGAGTACCTTCTACCGACACAGCTCATATTCAGTCTACAGTGTGTAGGTATTATACATATTATAATTAACTAGCTTTTAACCGCGCCTTAGCCCGCGTTGGAGGTCGGAAATTTTCCCAAGGGAACTTACTATCGAGATAAAAAGTGTCCTATGTATTAATCAATCATTCCGTAATTCATTGTTTCCACATTACTCTATTGGTTTACGCGGCGCACGCCAGTAAAGATTCCAGCCGGCATGATTTTAACCAACATATTCAACAATTATCGTCGTATTTCAACCAATTTACACAAAACCTCAACAAATTATATACTAAAACCTTCCTCGAGAACCACTCTATCCATTGGTGAAAACAGCATGAAAATCGGTGCAGTAGTTTTTTGAGTTTATCGCGAACAGGCAGACAGACGCGGCGGAGGACTTTGTTTTATAATATGTAGTGATTACATAGTTACACACACCAAATTAATTAACGCCACAGCCTACAATCTATCAATGCGAATCTATCACACATAGTGCAGAGGCCCAGTGATCTCGTGTGATATTAACTTAGTCTGTCACTTTGTACAAATATTGGTTCGAATTGTAAACAATGGTGTAATCCCAAAGGAAATAAGGGGGATTTGATGTAACACGGGTAGGGACAGGTGATTGGCTACCATCAATTGGATGTAAAAACCGGTCAAAAATAAATATTGATCATTTATTGGTTGATGCTGCGCGTGGAATAACAATCTCTTCCAATAGATGCTGTTGTTTGTAAAAATTAAAGAAAACTTTTAATTGCAGAAAAAATCGCGGGACTATTTATCATTTGATTTGCAAGTGATAAATAGACCCGCGACTTTTTCTGCGTAAAATTTCTTGTTTTAACATAAAATTTCGTGTTTTAACATAAAATTTCTTGTTTTAACATAAAATTTATCCTATAGCATTGCATCGCCCTCCAGCGATATTACATACTTCGTTTTCTCTTACCGTTCCGTCACACATTTTTTTCTTTTTACTCGGGTCCTAAGGGCTGTAGCGTATTAAGAGCGTAATGTTAAATAACCTCTACCCGTCTTCGAGAGTTGGGCTGTGAAATCCATAAAATATTATTTTGAAATCCAATTGGTAGTTCCAATGATTACCCCCTCCATACAAACCAACAAATTATACCCCTTCAACATATTGAATAAGTATAAATACCTATTATTATACTGCCTCGTAGTCTAGCGGTCGCAAATACTATTCCTGAGCATGAGTTCCTGGATTCTATTCCCAAGTTGGGTTGTTTCATCATGAATTTCTCAGTAGCAGCCCGAAAGCCTGGATTTATGCCCGGAGGATGGCAATAGGCTCGCCTTCTATAGTATAGCAGTAACAAATAACTAGCAAAATGTGGGTGTAATAAAGTCCTCTCCTTCGGGGCATACATGGCTAATGATGTTATGTTAAGTATGTTAAATGAGATATTTTTATATTTATCAAAGAAGAATTAAGACAGTCTTCTTTTATTTGACTTTTAATTATTATATTGGTTAACAAAAAGGCTCCGATCCACTGAATGTGCAAGAACTATCGCTGTTTATTGCAGATGCGTAAAAACGTTAAACACTCTTTAGAAAATATATATTTTTTTTGTTGCTTCAACTTATATTATGTACACACAGCTACACATCAAACTATACATTTCCAGTATAAGCTGATCTCGTGTTGTATAAGTTTTCGGTATAGTGCGAGACCAGCGTAAACTGGAAATTTATAGCTCGATGTGTAGTTGTGTGTACAGTATTTTTATCCCACGGCGAGTCACGCGCTTTACTTTTGGTAACTAAGGGTACAAATAAGTTGTGAATGAATGCGTGAAGACGAGTAGTGTCAGTACAGAACACACACATACTTCTAACTTCGCCATTGTCTTTAACGGTACCAAAAGCTCCAACAAACACACATTTATAGCGTGTGTGTACACTTGGTTAACACAAGTAAACCGCACGTCGATTCGTGAGATAAAAATACTACATATGTTCCACAGGAAATTTTATTTGCTACGTGTAAATCGGGATTACGAATGAGAGCATGTGTCTAAGAAATAAAAGTCGATGAATCAGGTTAAGCTACGCTTGCTGCGGGTGGTCCGTGGATGGGTGAACATCTTTAAATACCAAGACCTCTTCATGCCACGGGAATCGTGTATCTTTGACAGTCGTTAAGGGTCGCCATAAGCCCAAAAGTCTAACAACTTTTAAGGAATATCGTATTACCCTGGGTAGTGGAAGTCAGATCGGCAGTCACCCTAAGTAAAATACTAGTACTCAGCTGAATCCGGTGAGACTGGAAGCTAACCCCAAAATAGTTGGGAAAAACTGGACAGATGATGAAATCGGGACTACGAACGTTTTACAAAGTGTTTAAAACAAAAATTTCACCACCTTCAGTGATAAATTAAGAGTTCCGTTAAGGAGATTCGTAGGAGAACCAAGGTACACGACATAGCCCGAAGAATTGCCAAACTTAAGTGGCAGTGGGCAGGGCACATTGCTCGCAGAGCAGATGGCCGATGTGGCCGGAAGGTTCTGGAGTAGCGATCGCGTACCGGAAGACGTAAAGTTCGAAGGCCTCCCACAACGTGGACCGATGACCTTGTGAGGGCCGTAGAAGTCCGCTGGATGCGCAAGCACAGAACCGGTTGAAGTGGCGGAGCTTGGGGGAGGCCTATGTCCAGCAACGTCCAGGACGTCTTTCGGTTGAAATGATGATGCTGATGATGATGATAAAGTAGGTAGACAACGAAAAAATATTCCTTTGATGGTAATTTATTAACGTATACTGTTTGTTAGTATCGAATTTCATCCTACACACATTCGTCCCAGGAATGAAAACCCACCCACGTAAGAAAAACCTTTGAATATAAAGCTTTTTTCATCCCTTCCAAAAACATTGGTTATATTTTTGGAACGCATGAATAAAGTCCATTCACGTACAGTATAGAGTACAGTAAGCTAAATTAATGGTTTAGCAAATTTAAAAAATAAAATACAATGAAAGAGTGTTTATATGTAAAGTAGAACTATTTTCTTAATGTCCCTCGGGAATCATCGCATTTCCGAATACAAACGAGCTTTCCTCCAATTTTAAAATAAATAATATTGAGTTAAAAGAGTTACAACAACTCTTTATACTTCCAAGTCGATTGAGAGCGTCCGGTCTGCACCAAGTGCAAAGGGCAACTGATAGAAATCCAACGACTGACGCAGGCGCGGTCCGAGAGGGGGGTCCTAGGGGTCATGATCCCCTAAAGCCGTAAACGTTAAAAAAGTACCTAATTTTTCGAAAATATTATAAATTTTCTTATTAATATGTAGGTAGTCTTTGTCTGTGCCCCCCCCCCCAAGTCTTGGACTGCGACCGCGCCTGGACTGACGAAACACGAAGTTTGCCGAGGGACATTAAGAAAATAGCTGTACTATATACAGCTTTTTTTTATAAGAGCTAGTATTCCGCCAAGCTGCGAAGTAGCTTGTTGGCAGACGTAGCTCCCTATTTTTGAAACATAATTTATAATGACACCCTACGTCAATTGTCCGTATTAAAATAATGTTTTTGTTTTTGGGATTGACATCTCGCTGGTTGTCTATGAGGTTGTCGGCAGCTTAACCGGACTTGCCAGTGGCTACCTTAATAAGTTAAGGCCTTTCGTTTTTTTGTGGGATACGGACCTCGCCTTAAAGCATCGCTGGTAGCTGCCCAGTAAGGGACGGGCTGGATCGAAATGAGTCCGGATTTGAATATAAATAATAACAATTTACGTTGGTAGTATAATATTTTTGGCGCATTCATTTATTGGGCCAGGTTTACACTGCAGATAAAACCGTGCATTAATGGCGGGAATCTCAACACTTTTCTTGCTCCGGGATATTTATTGCTCGGCGTTTTACCTGAACATACGGAGAGCAATAAAAACTGCACGGAGTTCACTTTTTACTTTGAGCGTTTGCGGCGATATTCCCCGAACCGGCATCGTAGACATCTGTGCCTATTAATTTATGGAGACAGTTGAGTAGAATATTATTTGTAACTAGCTTCTGCTCACGACTGCGTTTGCGGTAACATTCAAATTGAGTATATATTTGAATGTCAAAAATTTAAATACCTACGGATAAAATGTCAATGTTCGAAAGTTCGAAACATCGAAAATTTTAATATCAAACGACCATAAAACCGAAAATTAAAATAACGTAAGTTTATATCGTCGAATGGATAGATAACCTACGTCCAATATATCTAAAATCTAATTATCTACAAAAGTGACATCGAAAGACATAGTATCGAATGTCCTAAATGTCGATATTTATTTACTATGTATGTCACAGGGTAATTCGATAATTCGAATATTTCGAGAACCTGGATAATTAGATAATGGTAAAAAAAAAATCTGTAACTTGGAAGTAGCGGTTGGTCACAGTTCTAACCTAACCTATTTCACCCAGTTCAATATGATGAATAATACAATCTGCCTGCGACTAGATTATTAGACAATGGTGAAAGTGTGAGACGGAACACCGCGGTGTTTTTAGTCAGTAAGAGTCTGACAGACCCCTCCGCCCTCCCTGGGCAGAGGACATTCATGAGGGTTTCCCCCCGTAATCAAACAAAAAAGGTAAGGATAAATCAATAATTTAATTTCCAATCCACCTAAATTTTTTTCGACTCCTACTTCTCCTACCTTTATCAAAATTTGTTCGATATTGTAACGAGTAGGTATTTTTAACGTAAATATAATGAACTCAAGTGTATTAAATGCTGACATTTTGAACATAAATGTATAATGACTATCGCCATTTTTAATTATTCGATATTTTAATTACTCGACATTTCAATATTAGACATTTTATTGCTTAGGTATAACAAGTTTCGATATTTCGATACAATCGATATTTAAATTTTCTATGTTTTGAACATTGAAATAACCTTACATATTTCAGTTTTCGACGATCAAATATGTACCCGTGAAATTTCTTGCTTTAACATAAAATAATATGGCTGCCCATCTAACAATACTGCAGCCATCATCGTCATCCTATAAACGAAATAATTTTCGGAATAGGATCAGTAGTTACGAAGATTATATATAAAATCATAGTCATAATCAGCCTAGAGTGGTCCCACAGCTGGGACACAGACCTCCTTTCTGTTAGAGGGCGTGGGCCGTAATCTACCACGCGGCCCAGTGCGGGTTGGTAGATGCCATATGTCTTCGAATTATTGGTTCTGAGACATGCCGGTTTCCTTACGATGTTTTTCTTCGCCGTTTTGAGGGCAATGGTGATAAAATAATTTACCTAAAGATAAGCGGCTGCCTGGGTTCGAACCTATAATCTGCAGCTGAGCCACCACTACTCACTACAATCCCTACTTAAAAACTCATAAATACCTCTGTATTATTACTAGCTTCTGCTCGTTACTTCGTCCAGTTGAAATTTCTTGTTACCCCTACCTCCCGTCGCATCGCATCATCTGCCCACACTATGACTTCGTTTTCGCTTTCTGACTTTATTCTTTTTCTTAGAGGTCGAATAAGTCTATAATCTTCCTCAAGAATTGGTCTACCAAATGCAATAACAAATCTGGCTGGTAGTTCCAGCGATCAGCGCGTTCAAACATCAAAACAAACATTCTCTTCAGCTTTATTATTAGTAGTATGGTATAGAAATATAATAACATTGGCGTGTAGTAATATTACTAGTAATGGGCTGGCGTTGCGTGGAAACACAGTTAAATTCTTGCTTGTCTTTTTTGGTGGTCATGTTGAGAATCCGAGGTAATGGTGGAATTCTTAGAATCGAGCAATAAGAGCATTATTGATGCGTTTTATCTTGCAAAGACTTTTGTGGGGGCGGATTCCTGCCTTAGCCAATGCGGATTGCAGTTACAATTTAATGGGCCTTCTTAATTTCTGAAGCTATCATTGCATTTTTTTTTTTGAGGATGGGAAATCATCAAATAACTTTTCCCACTCTGGGTGGAGCAGGAGGGCGTGTTAGACTTTTACTGACTAAATCCCACCCGTGTTCCTTTTCCTTTAGAGGCCTGAATGCCAGGGGTTACGGTTTCTCTTTCGAACAACCCGCACCCCTGGCAGGCACCCGCCCTTGCTGACAGTTTGTGCTGACAACTCTTTGAGGGGCGCGTGCAACACAACGCGCCGTCGACCCGGGCTTGGTCCCTACCGGACAGCGAACCCATTACTCACCGTCCGCAAGCCGTAGGCACGGCGGGTAGCCGGGAATCAGCCTGGGATTACCGACGCCCAGGAGTATCCTCTGCCTCTGCCTCACGTGCGCCGCCTCCCTCCCTCTTTGCGAGCATCACTGCTTCGCAGAAGGAGGCAACGACTACCCATGCACTCTCGCTCCGTACCATGGTCTGAAGCAGGCCCGGACGCGAGAGATCGCCGCCGCCGATTGCCTCCAAAGCTATCATTGCATGGAATATTCTTGATTTCGCTTGACAATAGCAGTAACGAAACCTTTGGAGTTGCTAACGGTCATATATTTTGATATTTGACCAACCGTTGCAGTGTTGCTATAAAACTGATTTACATCCGTCACCTAGCACTTCAGGTCCAGTTGAAAACCAGCGTCAGGCACTAGTTGTCTAACATATTTGCTGAACTGGGCCTTTTGGCGAAGCCGTGCTGCATACTATAATGCTAGTTTCTGACATCATTGTCATCATTTGATTTTTATTTATAATTTACCCTTTCCTGCTGTATATTGTGTGCTTTTTAATCTGTGCTAAGTAAAATCATTTTTTTCTCTTTTATCTTTCTTTTTTTTCAACATCAGTAGCCCGTTTCCTCCAAAAGGTTAGGCAGAGAAAGTAAGAAAGAAATAGTAAATTTTGTTCGGACACAGTAGGCATGTTTACGTCCCATGTAATTGATAAGGGAAGTCCCAAGAAGACAGTCGATAGCCATCAACCGATTACAAAGCCAAACTCCAGGCTGCAACTGAGCAAGTCCTGATAGAAAAACCCAATAACACTGCGCGAACTGGGCATCGAACCCAGAACCTCATTCTCGGTCGAATGAGATCGACGAAGATTACCACTATCGAGATTATATCCTATCAGAACAAGTAAATCAATCAGTATGCTTTCATTAGCTGTAGCTGTTTAAAATATAAAATACCCTTTTTTGAAACCATATCTATTATTACCATCCGGCCCAAAAAAATCCGTCTCCTTTTGTTACAAGTTTGACGTAAACGCCACAACATAGTAATTGCAGACCGCCTCGTCTGGCGGCTGGTGCGGGTGGGGCCGGATTTGGCGAAGAGCCAGTTTGGTTTCCGCAGGGGGCACTCCACGGTGGACGCCATCATGCGCGTGCGAGCCCTCACGACGGGGGATGCTGTGGCTCGGGGTGGGGTCGTCTTGGCGGTGTCTCTAGACATTGCCTATTTGACGGACAGGGCCGTCATCTACCCCGGTCACCAAAGAGAGTGGAACCAGCGAGAGATGTCGAGCGCTGTCCCACAGGGATTGGTCCTGGGGCCGCATCTGTGGGACATCGGGTATGACTGGGTGCTGCGCGCTGACCTCCCTAGCGGCGTCAGTGTAGTTTGCTACGCTGATGACATGCTCGTCCTGGCACAAGGGAGGTTGTACCAGGCGGCGGCCGACATAGTGACACACGGGGTTGCGACAATCGTCGATAGGATCCGGCAACTGGGACTCGAAGTGGCCTTGCACAAGTCCGAGGCCATGTGTTTTCATGGTCCTTGGAATACGCCACCAACGGGTTCCCAGATAACGGCGAGAGGGGTTCAAATCGGCCTCGAAACGACGATGAAGTACCTAGGACTCATCCTCGACAGCCGATGGAACTTCGCGAAGCATTTCCGACGTTTGGCTCCCAGACTGGAGCAGGTCGGGCTGCCTTGAAGCGGCTCCTGTCCAATCTAGGGGGCCAAACGCCTCCTGCCAGAGGCTCTACATGGGGTTCGTGTGGTCCATGGCCCTATACAGGGCATCGCTGTGGGCACATTGAGGCGCAAACCAGCACGCTGCTGGAAGGCGTCCTATAGGGTCATGGCCATCTGGATGGTCTGGGGATACCGCACAATCACCGGTGAGGCGGCGGACCTCCTTGCCAAATTGCCGCCATGGGATCTGGAGGCAAAGGTCGAAGAGGCCAACCGTCGGAGCGTAACTCCGCTGCCGCGGGAAATCGCGGCACAGCGGACAGAGCTCCGGCGGGATCTCATGGCGACGTGGAAAGTGCGATTGTTGAAACCCAGTGCTGGGCACGCCACGATTGCGGTGGTAAGTCCCGTCTTTGAGGAGTGGCTTGAAAGGTGGCATAGCGTCCTCACCTTCCGCCTGACGCAGGTCCTCACCGGACACGGCTGTTTCGGGAGGTTCCTGTTTCGCATAAGGCGGGAGGAAACGCCCGGGTGTTTCCATTGCGAAGAACGCCCTGAGGACACGGTGGAGCATACGGTGGAGGTCTGCCTGGCTTGGGCGGAGCACCGCCGTGTCCTCGTGGAGGCGATCGGCGGTGGCGATCTGACGCGTCCGGCCCTGGTCCAGGCCATGGTACGGAGCGAGAGTGCATGGGTAGTCGTCGCCTCCTTCTGCGAAGCAATGATGCTCGCAAAGAGGAAGGTGGCGCACGTGAGGGAAAGGCAGTATATGCGCCCTCGCGGCCTTAGTCGTTGCAGGAGATGCCTTGCGCGTCGGGAATCCCAGGCTGATTCCCGGCCACCGTAGGCGCGAGCTTGCGGGCGGCAAGTAATCGGTAGCTCGCTGTCCGGTAAGGACTGTGGTGTTCCACGCGCGCCTCAAAGAGATGTCAGCACCAACTGGTGGCCTCCGCAAGGGCCGATGCCTGCCAGGGGTGCGGGTTGTTCGAAAGAGATACCGCGGCCCCTGGCACACAGACATCTGAGGAAACATGGGTGGCTTTTAGTCAGTAAAAGTCTGACACGCCTTCCTGCTCTGCCCAGAGCAGGAGAAGTTATTTGATGATTTCCCATCCAAAAGAAAACCGCACAACATTGTAAACAGAGGAAATCCTTTCAAAAACATAAATGTACAAACTGTTGTTGCTCATTTGATGAAAATCCTGTTTTCTACAGATTTAATTTACGTTCTTAATTCTAAAGGAAAGGGCATAAGTTTAAGCAACAGTTTCAACTTAAAAGGATGCAATTCTTGGAAACAGACTCAAGAAGACTGTCAAGAATTTTGCTGTCAATATTCAAAATTAAATAAGTTTTGTTGCTCACTGCACTTCTGCGGAAGTTTCAACGTCTGTAGGACTGCAATTCATTCTCTTCTCTATTCCACTAAGATAAGGTCTCATTTTCGTTGTAGCTACTTCCCTTTGATGTCCAAGCTACTACTAACGTTACGATCGAAAATGAAATGGTCGACGACATTCGTTCGGATGTGGGTTGCCACTAAGTATTTTCTGTGTTACTTATTTATTAGCTAGGTACTGCCCGTGACTTCGTCGGTATTTTTTAATTTAGAATGTTCTTAAAAAAATATATTGTATGTAGATACCTATCGGATTTTTACGAACTACTACTAACTACTTACTAACTAATATTATAAAGAGGAAAGATTTTATTGTTTGTAAAATTGTTTGTAATGGAGAAACTGAAAAAATACTTATCCGATTTAAAAAAGGAAGCTACATTATTCCGGAGCTGCAGCATGAGCTGTTAATTTCACAATCTTTTGATTTTGAAATTAACATCCGACATCAACATTACGCCTATCCGATATTTGAAATATTAATAATTAGATATAAATCGGATTTATTCTGTTAAAAAAAGAAAGACCACCCTCTGGAGACAGGGCGTAGAAGTGACATTCTCTCAGCAATATTGATAGCAGAAAAGTCAAAAATATCTATCTGACGTAAACTATCGAAAAGCTTATATCAATCCTGTTGAAATACCTACCAAAGGCTTCGAAAGCGATTCCCACACTACACTTAACTAGTACTTAACTGCAACACCAACATCAAAATGTAAATTAATGTGTTATCTGTGGCAACACGGCCCTCCAACGGTGACACTGGTCCAATACACAAGTGGAATTACTTGTTTTTTTTTCAACCAGGAGTCAATCAACCAGACAGCAACAGTCAACCAACCAACAGCAGCAGTTCAACCAGCAGATTCAACCTAGGAGATTGTTGGCTGCTTAGCCTGATTTGCTTGTGGCTACCTTAATAAATTAAGGCCACCAGTCAGGGCTTAAGAACTTGAAACTAAGCTACTACACGCTAAGGGCACCCATCCCCTGTGGGAAGAGGGCAGCAAAGAGACGTTGGATCAGAGAGCATAAGTGGAATTACTGATACGCTATTATATATATTCTTCCTCGGCACCAACGCTACCAGCCCCTCACCACACAAATACGACACCGCTCCATAAGTATTTTATAACGATCAGTGCTGTGGTTTAGGCCTAAAAAGGTAACATACAGACAAATATACAGAGTTATTTTCGCATTATTCAATATAAAGTACAGATAAATGTAATTTTACTACACGAGCTTCCATCAAAATTGTAAATAAAATACGCCATTTGCTTTTATGAGAGCAATTAACTCGAAACGGAATTTTATGTTAGTGCATTTTCTTTGTGGGAGAGACTGGTTGTGAGTCTTTTTGTCTTAAGACAAAGTATACGGAGTTGAACGAACTGTAAAGGGCTAGTGGCTAAATAATATAACAGTTGCACAGGTCGATCGAAAGTTAAGCTACGCTTGCCACGGTTTGTTCGTGGATGGGTGACCACTCATAACATATCAAGACGCCTCCGTGCCTCGGAAAGTACGTTAATCTATTCCAACTGTCATTCATAGATGTTTGACAGTCGTTACGTGTAGTCTGAAGCCCAAATGTCTGATCACCAGGGCAATGTTTGATACCAAGGGGTAACGTATCTTCCAGTAACTGGGTTGTGGAGGTTAGAAAGGCAGTTGTTCCATGTAAAAAAACTCGTATTCAGCTGCTTCATCCAAAGCCAACCCCAAAATAGTTGGTTAAGTCAGGTAGATGATGACGAAGTATAATAATACACATATACTTTTCGGAATAAATTGCCTAAATAATGGTGAAATCCGCATCAGAGTTCATGGTGCAGTTAGAAGAACAACGTGGTTTTGACTGATTTTGACATTTCTTTTGACCACTGCACATGCTATTATGAATTTAGGAGATTACGAATATTTGCCATTAATACTGGCGTTGTCTTAGAATGTTGTTTTAAAGACCATCAACTACAACGTTACCTGTCTAGCCTTTTCCCAACTATGTAGGGGTTGGCTTCCAGTCTAACCAGATGCAACTGAATACCAGTACTTTACATGGAGCTACTGCCTATCTGACCTCAATTCCGACAACCCGTTACTACTGTCAAAGAACCACTGATGACAGCTGGGACTAGCGGCTTACCGTGCTTTCCGAGGCACAAAAGGGTTTTGGTGTGTAAAGATGGAACCGCAGAAAGCACAGCTTAACCTGATCGATCGAACCGGCCGGCTGTTATTACTTGCCTTAAATACCTATTACTAGAAAAACAAAAATTACAAATAAAAAAAACCCGACTGCCTAAAAGTGAACTTTAACTAAAAAAGATGGAAACAAGAAACTTGTTTTAAAAGGATGACTATAAGACTGAATACTATAAGCAATCTCATGCAGTCGGAGGCAATGAAGGTCCAAATTTAAGAAGATCCTTCTGACTAGTCATCGTTTTAAAACAATTTTCTTGTTTCCATCTTTTTTAATTAAAGTTCAGTTTTTAGGCAGTCGAGTTTTTTATTTTGTATTTTTTTTTTTTTTTTCGTTTTTAGTTAATGTAATTACTTTTGACGTTAATGAGACCTATTTATGAAACTCTTTATTTTGATAACTCACTCAATAGGTTTCGAGAAAAAAAAAATTAAGACACAATATGGCGCCAAAAAGCGACGATTAAAAAAAAAAAATTATATGCTCAGTGTCCCTTTCACAGTTAAGACGAATCTTACGGCACCTCTCAGCTGAAATCGTTCAAGTCGTTTAGGCTACAGAGCGTGCCAAATAAATATACATAAATACATATAAATACATACATACACTCGAAAAACATAACCCCACTTTTGGCGCTGTCGGGTAAAAAGCAGTCTTGCCCTCTAACAATTTATTCGAATTGATTCAAGTAACAAAATTCTCAAAAGCAGAGAGTGACAAAATGAAATAGATAGGTAGGTTAATACTGGCAAGAGTCCAGAAAGTATATCACAAACAGGATATCCTCTATGGCAGCTATAAAACCAAGATACTCAAAATCGCTGAAAAAGAACTTAATTTTTAAGCCAGGACAACAGAAAAAAAAATCATTGTTACAAAATAACTAGGTATAGCTAGCCGCTATTCGTCAGAAGCCTCAAAGTTGATACCGTATTACCCAGTAACTGGGTTGTGGAGATCAGATAGGCAGTCACTACATGTAAAATACTGGTATACAGTTGGGAAAATGCTAGGCACTTGGAAAGTTTCCACAATAAAATGGAATTGAGCTGGACACAGCTCCTGCATATCACTCCTCCAAACTTACGATCCATTGGGTCCCTCTTAAGGGCAAGTGACATCGCGGTAGGCCGAGATGGAGATGGCGGGATGAGCTGGACTCCTTCAACAAGAACTTGTCCTTAGCAGCTTTAAATAGAGAGAAGTGGAAGTAGGGTAGAGAGGCCTTTATAATCTATTTTTCTTTCTTTCTTTGCCCTGCAGTGGGACATCACAGGCTTTTTTTAATAATAATACACAAACCTTCTGGAACGAATTCTCTGAATAATGGTAAAAACCGCATCACATTACAATATCTATAGAAGAACAATGTGGTTATAAAGATGGCCACAAAAAGCGAATTTAACTAGCAAATTGTTTTATGTAGAAGATAATATAGAGGACGTCCAAGAGGAAAACAATTTTTAATACATACATTCATACATATACTCACGCGTTCTTCCCATGGGGTAGGCAGAAACAAAAGTACGACACCTACATCTAGTCATACGTTGCGAGTATTATGCACCTGACCATCCAGAAGTTGGGCACGCCACGATTGCGCAGTAAGTCCCCTCTTTGAGGAGTGGCTTGAGAGGCGGCATGGCGTCCTCACCTTCTGCCTGACACAGGTTCTCACCGGACATGGCTGTTTCGGGAGGTTCCTGTTTCGGATAGGGCGGGAGGAAACGCCCAGGTGTTTCCATTGCGAAGATCGCCCAGAGGACACGGTGGAGCATACGGTGGAGGTCTGCCCGGCTTGGGCGGAGCACTACCGTGGCCTCGTGGAGGTGATCGGTGGCGGCGATCTCTCGCGTCCGACCCTGGTCCAGGCCATGGTACGGAGCGAGAGTGCATGGCTAGCAGTCGCCTCCTTCAGCGAAGCAGTTATGCTCGCAAAGAGGGAGGCGGCGCACGTGAGGGAGATGCAGTACATGCGCCCTCACAGCCGTGGCCTTCGCAGGAGACGCCCTGGGCGTCGGGAATCCCAGGCTGATTCCCGGACACCGTAGGCACGGGCTTGCAGACGGCGAGTAATGGGTAGCTGGCTGTCTGGTAAGGACCAAGCCCGGGTTGACGGCGCGTTGTGTTCCACGCGCGCCTCAAAGAGATGTCAGCAGCAACTGATGGGGCCCGCAAGGGCCGATACCTGCCAGGGGTGTGGGTTGTTCGAAAGAGATACCGCGGCCCCTGGCATACAGGCAACTGAGGGAACACGGGTGGGTTTTAGTCAGTAAAAGTCTGACACGCCCTCCCGCTCCACCCAGAGAGGGAGGTCGCGGTATTATTTGATGATTTCCCACCCAAAAACTAAAAACCATCCTGCAAACATCACCAATAAGGTCACTAAAAGTCCTCCTATGGCATCGCCCAGCGTTGTCACTCACATCTATCTCGTAAATACCTATGAAATATTAACCCTTAAATGCATGATTTTTTATTTAAAATTTAAAAAATATGCACGTGATGTCTCAAGGTATGGGGATTACTGGAAAAATAATAAAAAAATATCTGAGAAGGTTTAGTCCATTAAATTCTGAATTTTGTCTCTGTAGGATGCAGCCTACATTATGCACTCCAAGTAAAAAGTGTTTGTATGTAAGTAGATGTGTATGTAGTATGGTTTGACTCAAAATTAAAAACAATCAGCTTAGATGTTTAATTTATTTATTATGATATTCTCTAAAACAATTGTTTCTTTTATTGTAACAAAGTGACACATTACATTTTTCACATATAGTTTGGGTAAAACCAGTGCACTTAGGCATTTTACACCTGTTACTTTAGTCGCAAAAAACTGGCCAGTGGGCTACTTGATCTAGTCGAACATCTTTTACTGGTGCAACCTGGGAAACACCTTTCTTCCTTTTCGCCTGTATTTCCTGTTCTAAAGCAGAACTTGGTCTACCCCTTTTTACTTCATTTTTTTTTCCTAAAAGGCAAAGTGTTTCAGCTACTTCTAGACGAAAGGTACCCAAGTTACACAGCTTCCCACTGAATCCAGGTTTTTGTGACATAAGTTTCTTGTAAGCTAACCATGAATTTATCATGGCTAGGTCCAAAAAATGATGGAACAATCGCATATACCACTTTCTGTTTTTTATCGATATGTGGTATCTTCCTATATAACTGTCCAGAAGATCTACGCCACCCATGTGGGAGTTGTAGTCTTTGACGATTTGTGGGCAGTCAATTAGAACTTTTTCTTTTTTAGATTTATCATATCTATTTATTTTTTGAACTGGCTCAGCTCCCACATATGTCGATAACAATGTAACAATTTTGTTGTCTTTCCACATTGTTACAGAAATATCAGTGCCATCATAAGTTGTCATTTGTTCTTCAAAAGATCCCCTTGGTACAGATTTCTTCATGAAAGATTTAGGATTTGGCAACTTATTATTAGGCAACCTGTTGGTTCGGACCGTACCCAAACAGAGACATTTTTGTTTGTGCAAATAGCAAGCCAATGGAATAGATGTATAATAATTATCAAAATAGATAATATGATTGATGTTTCGGGGTACCATCTTTACAAGTCTCACCACAACATTTCCTGTTACGCCCAAGTCTGGTTCATTAGGTTCTTGAATATTATTTTCTCCAACATAGACTTCAAATTTATGAGCGTAACCAGAAATGCTGCACAGCAAAAACAGCTTGAAGCCCCACTTGTGGGGCTTATTAGGAAGATACTGTTTCAAATAGTGTGATATTTTTGTCGCGCACATCTGTTCGTCAATCGACAATCGTTGTTCGATAGGAAAAAGCGCAAAGCGATCGTTCAAATGGTCTATAAATGGTCTAATTTTATGTAATTTGTCATGACGAGGATGATCACATGGAAGCAGTGATTCATTGTTGTTGAAATGTAATAGACTTTTCAATTTTTCAAAACGGTTCAGGGTCATGCAATTATATATAGGAGCAAACCCATACTTAGGAGACCAATACATCCTAACATGAGGGTATTTTATAACAGACATAAAATATAATATACCAATGTAATTACGAATTTCTGTGATACTGGTTGAAATAGTAGAATTAGGGTCTTTCTGGGTGGCATACAAATGAGTTTCTTGAACAATTTTCTCTAAGATGTCATCAGATAGGAAAAACGAAAAGAAACTATACATTGTATCTAAAGATCCCAGCTCACCATAATGTAAATTGCCTAAAAAAGCTATGTCATCTTTAGATGTCCTCATACATTGCTTTTTCCACAATAATCTTCTCATCACTTGACGCCGAGTTTGCCCGTTACGAACATCAGGCTCCTGTTCAATTTCTGGGTCTTCTATTATTGGAGGATCCTCTTCACTGGGGTCTACATCAGCACCAAGAGATTCGTCTTCCAAAGGAAGGTCATTTTCAGCCTCTTCAGATTCCAATTCCAAAACTCGACGAAGTTCATCTCGGTCCCTATAAGCCTGCGCCTCTTCATCATTTTCCTCATCTTCATCTTCTTCAGCCCCATCTTCTGATTCATTGCCACCTAAGGCAGCTAAGTAGGAGCTTATTTGATCATCAGAACCAGTCCATCTTTGATAAGCCATCTGAAATAGTAATTTTGTAATTCTATTACAAATATCTCATACAATAATCTACTTAAGTACTGAATGCATAGTGTAGGATAAGGCCTACATAAAGAAATTTCGAAGATTCGTGGTCATTCCTAATAGAATTGAAACTTCTACTAACTCTACTCAATATTTATCATATTTAACAACGAAATACTAATAAAACACCACAACTTACCTTAAAAAATTAAAAAATATGTGTTCACGAAATCAATTCAACCGCAACTTTTTTAAATCGCAGTCCGCCAAAAAGTTTTAGCTGTCAAATTTAAATTTAAAATGAAATTCCAGTACTGCCAACATAAGAATTGAAAAAATAAGTCTATTCTCAATCGACAGGTGGTATATTTTTTTTTTTTAGGCAAAGGGGCATGACATTCAGCCATCAGAATATTATGTAGTCTGCATCTTACATTATGAATTTAAGGGTTAATAAAGTAAATAATCTGAAATCAGAATAGTTTATGAATTCCAAGGTCCAAGAATGTTAAACAATCATAAAGTTTAGTGATTTTGAATCTTGTTATTAAGATATTTTAATATTGATAAACTTTCCGAACCTCTTAGAATATTTTGGTCAATAAAATGTAAATATTGTTTAGGGTTCCGTGCCCAAAGCTGAGCGCAAAGGATGCCAACGGGACCCGGTTACTAAGACCCCGCTGTCCGTTAATCATAGGGCTGTATCTTTTAAACCGAAATAGTTAGAAACTTATAATTTTCATAGTGTGTAGGTACACACGGCTACACATCAAGCTATACATTTCCAGTATAAACTGATCTCGCATTGTATAGGATTTCCGTACCGTGCGAGATCAGCGTAAACTGGAAATGTATAGCTTGATGTGTGCGTAGTACTATGGTAGATATTCCTACTAATATTTTAAATTAAAGTTCGCATGTTGAATGTTTGTAACTCAATTACGCTAAAACGGCTGAACGGATTCGGATGAAATTTGGCACACAGGTAGTTTATAACCTGGATTAATACAGGATAGTTTTAATCCCGGTAGTACGTTCCCGTGGGATATTTTTCGACCTCCACGCGGGCGAAACCGCTGGCAAAAGTTAGTACAAAATAAAGTTTCAATTTAAACGTGATTTTTCAGACGTTTTAATAATTGGAAAATATTTTACAGTGGTACGGAACACGTCGTTCTTGGCCGCCTTTTTTGGCTTATTTGTCGACTCGCACGTATTAACTTGGCGAATTAATATTTTCTATAGGTGACTCGCACGAGGTTAATTTGTGTGCGAATCGACAATTCCAGAAATTCGTATTAGGCAACTGGCACTTTTTGTATTTTATGTAATAAAGTGAGTGTACTTTTTCCTTAACTTTTCGTTGTTTACTTAACGTTTTATTCAAAACATGCTTCTTGCCTTATACGTAACTCTGGATGGGTCGATTCGCCCACAAATAAATGAACTTCATGCGAATCTCTTGCACGAAGTTAATCACTACTTAGTATAAAACAAAGTCGCTTTCTCTGTCCCTATATCCCTATGTATGCTTAAATCTTTAAAACTTGTCGTGTCTACCTATCCCTGACAAATAAAAGGGGTAGAAAATAGACTAGACAATTAAAATTTAATAAGAGAAATACAAGATAAATTATAAAAAGGTACCTTTGCACTCTATTTATTGGTAATAATCACAGTCCAATTCCTTGACATGCACATCTTTGACTTTCACTCCTGAAACACTTCTTGGAGTTGTAGTAACAGTCACAAAACTGTCGTGTCTACCTATCCCTTTGCACTCTATTTATTGGTAATAATCACAGTCCAATTCCTTGACATGCATATCTTTGGCTTTCACTCCTGAAACACTTCTTGGAGTTGTAGTAGCAGTCACACAAGCTTGCTTAGGAATAGTTTCAGTAACTTTTCCATTCATGCCCGGGACGAAATACCGCGCACGAGCCAGCAGTATAAACGCAGCCTTCAGCTCGGTCTCACCCTTTTTTCTTAATTTTTCTCCTTTTTTTTCTCTGACCCGCTCTCGCTGCTTTTCTTTTTTTCTTCTTTTTTTTTCTCCTGTCATCCGCCATCGATTTTCTCATCTGCCAGTCTAGTCGGCCAAGACGTATAAAACCTCCTTCATATAAACCCAGAGTGCGTTTAAGAATCTTATAATTATAATTTAGAATTTTGTTATTTAGTTGACAACGTAGTTAGATAGATAAACCAAATTTAGGCTATCCAAAACGATATAAAATGATTTTTGGTAATTACAATCGTAATGCAACCTTCCTTAAATAGACTGCATAGATAATTAAAAGAATAAGTAGACATCAGTTTGACACGTTTGACTTAAATGTCATAACAATAATATTATTATGTAAAAATATGGAAATGCTAATGTAAAATCAAGTAATTCTATATAGACGAATCGTTTAAGACCGATCCGCAGAGTGTTAGCACAGAAAACAAAGAGAGAAATATAATAATGTAAGAAAGTCGTAAAAGGATAATAAAACAAAGATGATGTGGATGAATGAAAAAGAAGCGTAAGTACAGTATCAGTAATAAACAGATACTATAAACTACGCAACGGATTTTGATGCGGGTTTTTTTAATAGATAGAGTGATTCAAGAGGAAGGTTTATATGTATAATACACTGACCTCCACGCGGGCGAAGCCGCTGGCAAAAGCTAGTATAGGATATTACATTATTTAAAAGTGACTATTCGCTAAATTTGGGCGAGTAAATTCGTGCTAGTCAACCATTAAGCCCCTTTTTTATATTTACATTCATCTGTTTGAAACTTTAGTAAACAGCTGATAAAATACTATTTTTGACGATATATTTCTGCTTCACTAGGAGCGTTCAATTCATCTCTGTCGCTAATGGTTTTTATATTTCAAAAACGGTTGATTTAGTTTCCATGTGATTTTGTGTTTATTTTTGTTAATATCAGAAACGGCTACTAAATATCACTTCGTTACTTGAGTGCCCATATTCCTTTTTTTCACCGGGCGTAGCACCGATAGAAAAAGGGGGCTGGTAGTTGCCGCTCGGGTCGATATTCACGATTAAGCAACGTTTGTGGATAGGTTATAATTATAATCCATTCGTTTCAATACATACCGAGTTTTCCCCCTTCCGTGCTTCGGAAAGTAGGTACGTTATACCGCTGGTCCCGGCTGTCATTTTTAGAAAGTCGTTCCAGCTAGTCAGAAGCTCAAACTTAACGTACAACATGACACTGACCTGAAAATTGCAAAAAATTCAACCAACATTTTAATTTGTGCGGGCTTCCCTGAAGCTTTCAGTTTAAAAGAAGTTTCTGGAAAAAAAAAACGTCAAAATAATGTCTTCGTCTCGGTTTCCTGTACTTAGTCTTTCAACATCGTTCTCGACACTGTATTTCAAAGTTAAGTATGCAAGTTTCACAGGATGAAACACAGCACACAGCATGTTCTAAAACAACCACCTAATTGGCAACCCCGTGTGTTATAAACTAGATCGTTTAATGTCAACATGTTTCAAACACGTTAAATAAAAATACAAAACTTGAAATTGCTATACAAATCTGGACCCAAGCAAAAAGCTTCTAAAGTTTAATTTACATTGCAGCTGAAAGTCAAAACGATTCATTGACTCACCGTATTAGCAAACGAATTTATGACTTGAAAAATCGTTGGACACTTAAGTTATTTAAAGTATTATTTAAAGCCATTAGCGGCGACTGTTTATGGCTACTTTTTGGACGTTTTACAAACATAAAAGTGTTTTTTGATGTTCCTTGCTTTGATGTACCGTTATTTATTAATTTATTTAGAGACGTTTGAGTGTTTAATATCATTTCGTTGTATGTTCTTGGTATGTTAACAACTTTTATGAATATTTTCAGCATTTGTCATCGATGTCCCTGTGTCATAAAGGAATGTTTGGCTGTGTTATCTATTTCTGTTCCGAGTATTCCCCTTTGAGTCAGAGATATGTTAGCAAATAATCTTTTGATTTAGTACCTCCATATGTTTGATTCTAGGAAATGGATACTAATTGCTTGACGGTCAAACATGCACAGAGAATTTACACTCTCAACCGTTTCTACATTTGTATTAAAGTAGCAATTTTTCCCGCTAATAAGCTTTGCCTTCATAAGGTCGGAAATCATGCCATGGAAACTTACTACCGAGATAAAAAGTATCTATTGTATTAATCCAAGTTATAAACCATATTTGTGTCAAATATAATCTAAATCCATTCAGCCTTTTTAGCGCTGTTGAGTAATAAATATCCAAACTTTCATATTTATAAAATTAGTAGGAGTAGAATAAAACGTATCTTATGTGCTAAACTAGGTTATAAACTATCTGTGTGACAAATTTCATCTTAATCCGTTCAGCCTTTTTTGCGTGATTGATTGATTGAGTGACAAACATCCAAACATACACATATTTATAATGTCATAGTAGAATGATTATGTCATTAGTAGGATACAAAGCATCAAATGTGTTAATCCAGGCTATAAACTATCTGTGTGCCAAATTGAATCCAAAAACGTTCAGCTGTTATAGCGTGATTGAGTAACAGACACACAAACTTTCACATTTATAATATTAGTGGGATAGAACTGCAGTATACACTTCAGACACTTGTGTTGCCATTTGTTTCGCTGCACTCCCTGGAAAAATAAATGCACAGTGATGCTCGTAATAAATGCGGTACACTCCGTGGTACATAAAAGTGTACCGCAGTGTAATGATGTATATTGTGTGGAGACATAGTGTTAACCACACTTGACAAGGTTGCAGCAATGTTTTTATTTTTATCGTCTGGCAACTTTTTCATTTTTATTTTTGTACTTTGCTGAATGAGAGTTGAGGGGCGCTTATGGTTAAATAATAACAACCACGTGGGTCGATCGAAGGTAAAATTATGCGGTGGGTTCGTGGATGGGTGACAGTCGATTACATTCGAGGACCCCTCATGCCTCGCAGAGCACGATTCTCCCCAAGCGGGCTAGCAAAGGAGCATTTCTGGCGGTTATTCGTGATTATTTCATTAAAAACAAACAAAAGTAAACATTTTCTTCAGCCATGCACTAGTTGGTTTGTATTTTCAAATTTGTATGCTATTTTTTACAGTTATTTCGGTATTTACTTATAAAATTTGACATACAGTCAATTATATTCTATTTGCATTGCTTAGTACGATTAAATGTTTTTATTAAAGAGTAAATGTTAAAAATAATTATAAATACCAACGGTATAGTGCTTGGCTGAAAAAAAAAATTGTACTTTTGTGTACTCTATAAATGCGTTGTTGCCAGCCCGCGTGGAATGAACGCTCTTAAGTCGTTGGTTGGTAGATCGATTTTTTTGGTTTGTTCGTAGATTTTTGACAGCCGTTACGGATATTCAGAAACCCAATAGTCTGACAACCAGTTTTACCAAGGGATATTGTGTGACCTACTAAATGGGTTATGATGTCAGGTAAGCTGTCACTTTATATAAAATACTGGTATTCAGCGGCATCCGGTTAGACTGGAAGTCTACCCCAACATACTTGGGCAATGGCTAGGCAGATTTGGGTTACTTAATATGGTGTACAATACAATAATATTTCTATCCACCCATCTAGCCGCAAAACAGCTCAATTGATGCAACAACAAAATACCCAAAATCAGATAAAATTAGAAGCAATAATTCTGTCACGTACCATAGCGTACCCCCGTACATATTAACACAACAGGAACGGAGTAGCGACGTGTGGACGTCCATAAATCATAATTAATCGAAACTTCACGCTCTGCGGACGCTTATATGATGATTGATTAGTTGTCGTGTCCCTTGACGTATTTACTGCTACAATTTTTAGGGTGTCAAAGAATGGAGATGCAGTGACTTTTGGATGACTGGAAGAAGATTTCACATTGTTAATAGGACTTCAAAAAAGGTAGAGGTTCTCAATTCCGTTGATTTTTTTTTTAATGTTTGTTATGTGGCCGGACATCTGCCAATGGACAATGCCCCACATACGAAACTTAAAAAATCAACAAATGTGGAAAACACAAAAAGTGAAGTGGCGCCATCTACAATGCCATACGCGAACTACTCAAGACATCTACATCAACTACATCGCGCAAGCAGAGTTTATAGAGCAATCTGCATATATACAAACATCCCGACATCAATAGTCGGGCAGTTGCGCACCAAACACAACACCCGTCTGGTCGGAGGATCTTCCCTTTTCTATAGAGTATGAGTGAACTTTACACCCTGTTCTTCATACCTCTATAGTTACCTCCGAATTTTCATTTATACACCGATTTGCAAAATTCTTCCTTTATGTGAAAGCGTATACTTAATTTGTAGTCTCATATAAATAAGGTCAAGTTCTGATGAGTAATTTTTGAGTTAGATTCAAGAATACGTTTTTTTCCCTCTTAGTTTATGTTGATGATGATGTTATAATCATTTCCTGTCATTGTAATTTACTTAGTTAGTCAAGGATATACGATTTTGTGTGGGGTACACACAGCTATAAAGTGAAAAATAACTTCAACTTCGGAAGTTGGTGACAAAAAAACGAAAATAGCAAAGACACATTGACTCCTGGGGATGACTGTTATTTTTTTGTATTTTCGTTCTTTTTCATCCGTTTTAAAATCCAGGTTTTAACTGGAAGAGACTGGTACAAGAGCCTAGAGATGGGCTCAAACAAAGAGGGGCTCAAACAAAGATGGGCTCAAACGGAGAGTCTTGAAAGCTAGTTTTTGCACCATTGAATGACATTTCTAATGAGCTTAGCTAGCTTGTTTTATGACATAATCATCATAATTTCAGACGAAAGATGTCAACTGCTGGAGATAGGCCTCCGCCAAGCTCCGCCACTAATATGCTTCTCGCATCCAGCGGATTCCTGCGGCCTTCACATGGCCATCGGTCCCCTTGTGGATGGCCTTCCAACTCTATCTCTGCTAGTAAGCGGTTGCCACTCCAAGCTCTTCCTACCCATTGGCCATCTGATCTGCGAGCGATGTGCCCTGCCCACTGCTACTTAAGCCACTCATTTCATGTGTTTTCATACTAAAATACGACTCAAAAACCTCCACATTCCAGAAACTTATGTAAAATAGCCTGTAACGAAAACTACATTTCATGAACATTTCATGTTTGAAATGCTTACAAAAACGGAGAATACCAGCTCTGAAGTCTCTATAGAGAATAAATGGATGTAACAGAAAAGAAATGGTTGGGAAGCGATCACAAAAAGGTAGCAAAGAGCATAAAAAGTACTGGTAGATGTTTACGTAAATGCTTTTTCATAGGAATGAAGACGAACAAATATATTTTTATGGCGGTTCCCAGTATCAGCTTTGTTCGTAGTTTCTTTGATGATAGTAATGTTTGATACTGAACTACCTGTAGTCGACAATTGTGAGAAATATTTTTATCTAAACGAATGTCTCAAGGGAGTTCCTGCGAACTGGCCGGAATTGCAATAAAATTGTTCTATCTATTAGGCATAACCACGGAGGGCTTAGCCTTGTAGGTAGTTGGTGTATTTGTTCTAACGGTATATAGTCGTTATAATATTCCCCTGAATAATCTAGTCTATGCGTACGTTGTGGAAACTGTTATTAGTAGCTTTCTGAAACTACCACTACTACTATATACGACACGATATATTATGATAGATATTAGCTACCACTCACTACTACCTTCACTATATCTATACACCGTGAAATTTTAATGGTTGTTTTCCCGCAGCGAAATGGTTTTATCTTGGTAATACAATCGTTTTATAAACAAATAAAATATTAGAAAAAAAAAATGGTCACCCCATTGTGAAAAATCACCACGTGCGAGAGTTTATTTTGCTTTGAACATTTATGTAAATTAATGTTCAAAGCAAAATAAACTCTCGCACGAACAGCGATCTGTTCCCTTTGTCGGAGGTGCGTGCGATTCGAATAGTACTACAAGTTACCTCTAGTGTTACTATTGAGTAGTGTTTTATCGAGTTTATGAATTATTTTAAAAACAAAAAAAAAACTCTTTTTTTTTTGTTTTACTCTATGCTTCGAAAGTACTCCTTATGGAAAGTTGTTCTGCCGCGGGAAAACAACCATTTAAATTTCACGGTGTATAAAACATGTATGTTTGTACGGAAACACAAAGATATATTCAGAACAGCAGCGGAAGTAAGCTCAAGGAATCAGCGTGACAAATTTAGACTTGTTTTAGATGAATTCCCTCGATTAACAAAATATAGTAAAAGCTGTGTTGCTATGGCTGTACGTATATAGCAAATTACCATATAAACTAAAATTACTAAATAGCAGACTGTTCAAAATTCGCTTGTTTAAATGGCTAAATAATAATATTTTTTATAGCATTAAGGAATACTTTGAACATAAGTTGTACTAATCATTTTGCATGTTTTAGTCTTAAGCAAAACAGGTATGACCTCATCCTTAACTTACATGAGTTAAGGATGAGGTCATACCTGTTTTGCTTCCGCCTTTGCATACCATGTTTTACGCAAATAAATAAATAAAACATAACCAATAAAATTATCATCGTTAAAATTACTAAATACTAATAGTAATAATATTTTATGGAGGATTTGAGGGTTGTGTGTATTTGATATGGGTCCTTGAGGAAGATTGTAGCTATGCTACATTTAACATAACGCTACGATCTTAAGAAGCTGACTAAATAGAGGAAAAACCGAAAGAACGCTAAAAGAAAAGGAACTAATATCTCAGGTGGGCGATGCGATCCTTATGATACGTTTTATATTAAAAAAAAGAAATTTCGACGAAGTCACGGGTAGAAGCTAGTCATCAATAAATAAAAGATTAAAAAATCTAAAAAACACGCTTTATAAATGCAACTGCAAAAGCAGAAAATAATTTAAAAAAGCGCGATTGCTTTTTGAGGTTTTTTTATAATCAATTAATACTAAGCACCCCACGCTTTTTTGAAATTATTTTCTGCTTTTTTTGTTTCGTTTTTATAGCGTGATTTTAGATTTTTTAATATATTATTTATTTTCTATTTTTTAGTATTTCTAACTACAAAAGCGTGATTTTTCAGTTTCTTTTTTTTAATTATTGAATCGTCATCGGTCCTCGATAAGTCTGCAAAGTTTAAATGAAATCTAACCATTCGAAGCGAGTCAAAATCAAGTCCAAAGGAGTTGGTTACAAACAAACATACAAACATACAGATGAAGCTAATAAAAAGCGTGTAATAAAAGTGCAAGACTGGTGATGTAGCAACGCTTGGGGTCTGTGTCTAGCAGTAGCAACGCCAACGAAGTTATTGAGTAATATGATACCATTTGGTATGACTGTGTGTCAGACTTTCGGGCCTCTGACGACCCGTAACGACTGTCAAAGCTCCACGAATGGCCGCCGGAACCAATGGCTTAACGTGGTTTTTGAGGCACTTAGAGGGTTCTGTATGCAATATTAGTCACCCATCCACGGTCCGATCGCGGCAAGCATACCTTAATCTGATCGTTCGACTCGCAGCAATAACGAATATCAAGAATTACTTGAAGATACATCAAGTCATTTGACAACTCTTAAAATCTTTACTAGCTTAAGGCCAGCGGCTTCGCAAGCATGGAGGTCGAAATTTATCACGCGGGAACGTAATACCGGGATAAAAAGTATCCAGGTTATAAACTATCTGATTGCCAAATCCGTTTTTGCGCGGTTGAGTAACAAACAGCCAAACTTTCATATTTATAATATTAAGTAGATTTCAAAGTTCATTATGGAAAGGATATGGTACACAAAGATATATACTAAACAGTAGGTAACGGAGAAGCTCTATTAAGACTACGTCTCGACAGGAGATCAGTTCTTAAGACTAAGTCTAGGACACAACTGTTGGGATTACCCGTTATTAAGTCCAGCTTATTGTTTGATACCCGGCTTCACGTTCCAGCTACTCTAAAGTCTACGTCAAATCTAGTTGAGTAAGTCGCTTGTGTAAACCCAGGTTTTGCAGCGAGTTCTGCATTGTTGTATGATTTTATCATTTTGCTGAAAATTGTCCGGTCAAAGGGAGAATTCATTCGTTTCTGTGTATGACTTGTTTATGGGGATATGAACGAAAATGGATACCGAGAATCTAAAGCTGGTATCGAATAATTGCTTTTCTGTGAAAGCTTACCCTAATAGAGTTATGAGGAACAGGGTGTAAAGTTCACTCATAGTCGATGGTAAAGGGAGGATCTTCCGAACAGACGACGGGTGACATGTCTGGTGGGCAATTACTACCCGACGGCGACGGTTGATGTCGGGATATTGTAAACAAGATAAAATTTTAACCAGTGCGCAAATTGTAACCATGAATTCAGCAGTTAAAATTTTATGCTGTATATACCAGCCGCGCGGTAAACTCTGATTGCGCGATACAGGATTTGTGTGAGGTCAGGTTTTTGGCGGGCGTTGTAGATTCTGCCACACCCTCATATGGTTAATTAGTTGATAAAGTTTGAACGTCATCGGTTATTATGGCAAAGCAAAAAGTCTTACAAGTTATTTATGCATTTTTGTGTGATTGACTGACCACACATTACAGCGCGCGTTTTGCTCGTAATGACATACGGTGCCGAAACGTGGACACTGACAGTTTGGCTGGTCCACGGTCCACAAATTTATAGTCGCTCATTGCGCTATAGAGCGGACTATGCTCGGACTATCTTTGAAGGATAAAATAAGGAATGAAATTATCCGGAAAAGAATCTGAGTCACCGATATAGCTCGCAGAGTAAGCAAGCTGAAGTGGCAGTGGGCTAGCCATGTTTGTCGAAGAACCGATAGTCAGTGGAATAGACGAGTTCTGGAGTGGAGACCCCGTATCGGCAAGCGTAGTGTGGGACGCCCCCCAGCTAGATGGGGCTACCTTAAAAAGTTGGCTGGGACAGATTGGATGCGGAAGGCGGAGGAAAGAGTGTTGTGGCGCGGCCTGGGAGAGGCCTAAGCCCAGCAGTGAACTGCGATAGGCTGAGTTGATTGATTCATTGCACATTACAGCCGAACCAGGCCGGAGAGCAACGCATTTTTATACAAAAGTGCCTGTGACAGCTAGGGCTTCGCAAACAGGCTGCGCAGCCTGCTAACTAAAAGATAGACATTTGACATCTACCAACCCGCACTGCGCCCGCGTGCTGGGTTACGGCCCAGTCACAGAGATTCCCAGCCAGCCAGCCAGCCAGACTCTGTCCCAGCAGTGGGAACTTTATGGGCTTATTATAGTTCCAAACAAGCTAAATCCGATTTCAAGTTGTTTCATCTTCCGCCTGACTATTAGAAAAATCTTGTTGAGCAGGCACGCTTCATTTTCCCTGTTTACCGCCATTTGACATTTTCATTTGGTGAACTGACAGTTGAAATTAGTGACAGTTACCTCACTACTGAAGTGCATGAGTTTGTGTGAGTGTGATATTTATTACCTTGGTAAGTCTCTTATTTTTCTGTTTTTACTTCTTGTCTATATATATTCTAATAAGAATTGTTGGAAAGAACACAAACGTTGTCTTAAGTTCATCACAATTAACTCAAGACAACGTTTGTGTTCTTTCACCAGAATTAGCTTAACTACTGACAGGTCATATGAGTTACTTATATTATCATTGTTTATTTTATTTGACCGTATAAACCATTTTTTTTAAATCATTTATTGTTGAATGTTATTTATATGCTATTATTGTATAAAATCAAGTTCTTCCAACTTAATAGACAGCTGTGCTGCTGAGGAGTTTGTTGCGCCACTTTTTCTTCCCAGCTAAAGCACTAGGAAGTGGTGAAGGTTTGGGGGACTGTCTTATGTAATTTTGACGTTAAAAAAGTGCTGACCCTCAGCCTAGTTTGAATAAATGACTTTTGATTTTGATTTTGTCGGTTTATATGTATGCACATTTATGGTTAAATATATAAATAATGTATATTAAACATATACACAAAGATATGTTTATTTTAAAATCCTCCATATACCCTTATCCTGCTAACAATACCATCTAAATCTGTGTCTTATCTCACGAAACATCAGATAGGAACAGTTGCTAAGTCACGTCATAATCACCGCTTAATGAATTTCTGAAATCTATGTCTCTCTTGAGATTTAAGCTATATTAATATTGTCGTTTCTCACTGCTACAGCTACAGCATTTTCACAAAATGGTGCTTTATGATGTACAGAATAGAGTTCAAAATGCGATAGGAAGTTAGTAGAAGGCAAATTAAGACTTCTTAATAATTTAAGAAGTCTTAATTTGTTGTCGTTGTTGTCGCAAATACTCTAGCAGAAGCTAGTATTGCATAATAGCAATACTAGCTTCTGCTAGAGTATTTGCCCGTGTTGTAGTCAAGTACTATAAATGGCACTAGGCTATAGTTCCGTCAGTGAAAGAATTTTCGAAATCGGATCGCAACTTCCACAGATTACCTCCTACATCCAAACATAGCCTCCTTGTAATATTAGTGTAGATCAGTGCTTAGGTTTTTCTTTTTGGGTGAGAAATCATCAAGTAACTTCTCCCGCTCGGGATGGAGCAGGAGGGCGTGTCAGACTTTTACTGACTAAAACTCACCCATGTTCCCTCAGTTGCCTGTGTGCCAGGAGCCACGGTATCTTTTTCGAACAACCCGCACCCCTGGCAGGCATCGGCCCTTGCGGGCCCCACCAGTTGGTGCTGACATCTCTTTGAGGCGCGCGTGGAACACAACGCGCCGTCGACCTGGGCTTGGTCCTTACCGGACAGCGAGCTACCCATTACTCGCGGTCCGCAAGCCCGTGCCTACGGTGGCCGGGAATCAGCCTGGGATTCTCGATGCCCAGGGCGTCTCCTGCTAAGGCTACGGCCGTGAGGGCGCATGTACTGCCTCTCCCTCACGTGCGCCGCCTCCCTCTATGCAAGCATCACTGCTTCGCTGAAGGAAACGACTGCTAGCCATGCACTCTCGCTTCATACCATGGCCGGACGCAAGAGGTCGCCGCCGCCGATCGCCTACATGAGGATGTGCTCCGCCCAAGCTGGACAGACCTCCACCGTATGCTCCACGGTATCCTCAGGGCGATCTTTGCAATAGAAACACCCGGGCGTTCCCACCCGCCTTATGCGAAACAGAAACCTGTGTCAGGCGGAAGGTGAGGACGCCGTGACGCCTCTCAAGCTACTCCTCAAAGAGAGGACTTACCGCCGCAATCGTGGCGTGCCCAGAAATACAATCTCTTCATCTTCATCATATTAGTAAAGTAAAGGTATTAACAAGGACGATGTGAGAAGAAACGCTGGAAGGAGAAGTCCTAGGAGGACATATAGTGACCTTATTTGTGATATTCTTCAGAAACTTCAGGTGCGTAGTACTTGCAACCAGATGTATAAACGAAACGATGCAAAAGAGTATGAAAAGATCGTAGCAGGTGGCGTTCTGTTGTTTATGTAAGTGAATGTATAATATAGATGAGATAGTACCTTAAGAAAACTTGAATTAAAAAAATATTAATGTTGTTGTTCTGTCTTTCGGGCATTCATTTTATTTACCTACCTTAGCAGACCTTATTAATATTCATTTGCTATATCAGCCGTTTGTTTACATTTCTTCTCATCCCTGTTTTGATTTACCGTCAACCTTTTCTACTAGAGAATTGTTTGTACTATTAAATAAGTTATTTTTCTGAGAAATCATGTACGCAGTATTATTTCTATTGCTGCCTATCACGAACGGGACGTTTAAAAAAAAAATATTTTGAGCAGGCCTGAGAGCAGTGTCTGTGGGGTTTATTCCGAACCTGACCCGAAATCCTAACCCGGTAGCGGGTTTGGTTAGGAACTTGAAAAAAATTATAATATTTGTTCCGAACGTAACCCTCTTCCTAACCTGACCCGATTTATCGTTCCTATCCTAACCCGAATTGCGATGTAGATTGGTTTCCCCCTCTCCTATTTCTTAGAATAAAAATATACCTACATGTCAAATCAGAGTTTAATATTTATTATACGTCAGTAAACAAAATATCACATTAACAAATAATATTTAAAAAAAATACCTACCTATAGTATCTAAAAAATTATAACATTTCTAATAAGTATCATACTCTGAACTTACTTTCTAATCATGTGTCAAATTAGACTTTAATATTTACAATAATTATAATATCACGGAATTGACATGATTTATAGACAGTATAATCATTTACTTCCCCTAATTAATGATTTACAAAATCATAAAAAAAATACCGTCTAATGGAAAAATCACTTTAAGATTTTTAAACAGTAACTTTTCCTTTCTTAACTTGGCCAACAACGTACAAAATCCACAAGTATCTGTTAATGGACTGTTCACTCCTTTTTTCATTGAAATATTTTTTTTTACAATGTTTCAGTCCGTCATCACTTATAAGACTGTTATTAATTTTTAGTATCAGGTGCTTATTATTTTTTTCGATAATTGTTTGTGTGATAGGTATTTTGATTACTTACGTTTAGTAAATATTTAAACTCTGATTACAGATTTAACACATAATTATCTAGGTATACTTTTTATTCTAAGAAAGAGGAGAGGGGAAACCTATACAGGATAAGTTTTTATCCAGTGCGCAAACTGTAACCATGAATTTAGCATATCATTCTAGACCCCTTAGCGTACAAATTTTTCAACGATTACACAAAAAAAAATCAGCTGTGTTTCATAGAAAAGTACAATACTAAGCGGTCAAAGTATATGGAACAGCTGATTTTTTTTTGTATAACCGTTGAAAAATTTCTACAATGGATAAAAAAATATCCTGTATATCGCAATTCGGGTTAGGATAGGAACGATACGTTGGGTCAGATTAGGAATAGGGTTACGTTCGGAACAAATTTTTTTTTTTTCAAATTCCTAACCTAACCCTCTACTGGGTTAGGATTTCGGGTCAGGTTCGGAATAAACCGTCTGTGGTGGCCCAGTGGAAGCGACCGCGTAATGGTCGTGGCCGCGAACTCAAACAGTCACTTCATTTTATCGCCACTGCTCTCAATACGGTGAAGAGAAACCGAACTGATCAAACTGGAATATCCTAAAACCAGAGATTCAAAGACATGGTGAATTATGGCCCAATTACTTCCATAGAGAAGAGGACTGTATCCAGTGGGAATGTTTTAGGCTGATCATGAGAAGGCTTTGCCTTTCAGGCCTAGCTACACGTTCAAGTGGCTCGCGTCTTGCGACAGCGACTATAGATAAAACAAATGAAACACACGTAAGTTGTAGTAGAGCATGCGACTTACGGAGCGACGCAACGGTACTCACTCGGGCCGATGCCTGCCAGGGGTGCGGGTTGTTCGAAAGAGATACCGCGGCTCCTGGCACACAGGCAACTGAGGGAACACGGGTGGGTTTTAGTCAGTAAAAGTCTGACACGCCCTCCCGCTCCACCCAGAGCCTTTATTTGATGATTTCCCACCCAAAAAAAAAAACGGTACTCACTCCAGGGAAACAATGGAGGCGCGCATGAGTCTCTTGACGCAAGTCGCTTCGCCGGAGGCCGTGAACAATATTCATAACCTACTTGCTTTTTTGTAACTCGCCATTATCATCGATTTGCATTTTGTTTGAAATACAAAACAATTGTGGGAACATTATAGGTCTTATACCTACCTCTTTGCCATGATCTACATATTCAAACGACACGAAAACGTGTCTTACGCACAGATTATCCCGTCCATGCGTCTGACAACGGTGACTTCAAAGATAACAAATGAAAGTAAGGTATATAGAGCGTGCCACGAGTCACCGCCACTCGACTTGCGAAGCTTTATGGTACTCACGCGCAGTAAACAAATGACGAACGCGCGAGTTAATGAAGTGAAGTGAGACTGAGATTTTAAATAAAAATAATGTTATTTTAATAAATGTTATACAAGTGCTTAATTCTACTACAAGGTAGATAATACTTCGAATACAATGAAGTCGTTGCTTATATAGTCTACGATTACATTGAAGCCCGTGGGGATGGAATCTTAACTTGCGAATAGTTACGTGATGACCAGTTTACGATAGCAAAAATGACGCGGTTGCTTGACGAAAGGGCATCCTTATCTTCGTCTTGTTGAATACAAATACAAATAGTTTATTTTTTTTTAACAAATGTATGTACTACATAGCTAGTGATAGAAGTATCCTTTTAAGCAAATAAATACCTGTATTAGGACAATCCACTCTTCCGCAACTTAAATTAGCGTAATGTACATTCAAAAACAAAAGTTATGCCAGTATTAACTATTCACAATTATATAATTTTAAAGAAGCAAATAAAAAAAAGCAAACAATTACAGAAGACTGATATTTTTAATAAGATTATTTAAATGAGTGTGCATTTTGTGTAAGTTGTATGTGAGTTGGGTATGCGTGATATGTGTGTGTGGAGTGTATGTGTGTGTGGAGTGTGTGTGTGGAGTGGTGTGTAAGTGTACATGTTGTATGTATAAGTGAGTAAGTGTACGCGTGACTGAGTGACTTACGATGTGGTCTGCAGGAGGGCCTCCGTGTCCTCATATGCGAGTGGTTTTATCCAATTAATTATAAGTTTTTTGCATTCATAATATTGTTTGGTGTATACATATATCTCTTTGTTTATTTTATTATAAAGTTGACACGACCGTTTCTCGTATTGCCTACTACAAAACCTGGTTTTTGTTCGTGGAATCGGTGCTAATATCTTTTCTTCACATGACATAGTGGCATAGTGGTATCATAAGGAAGCCATTTGTGTTTTTTCAAAACAGTATAAACTATGTATAGTTTTCTCACCGAAAGTAAATCACTCATCTGGTAAAGTCTCTCGGTGGAATATATAATCCTTTTGAAAAACATTATTTTTTTTAGGGCTCGTTGCACTCGTTCTACCTCAATAAGCTTGGATTTAGCTGCCCCTCCCCAAATAGGGATGCAGTACACCAAGACAGATTGATATATATCCTTTAATAGGTTTTTAGATGGGTTTCCGGTATTGGTAGCATTTTTTGGAACAATATGTCTCAATGTTTTTAAAATCCAGCTTAATTTCCAGATCCTGCTTGTGACCTGCTCAAGGTGAGGGTACCACGATAATCTCTGATCAAGCATGACACCCAAGTACTTAGTTTGTGTGACTTAATTAATGGTGTTGAGGTATGTCATTGTCTTGTGTTGTGCAGGTAGGCTCGTGATTTTTACACGCGGGTTGCCTGACGCTGTGGCCTGGCCACATTGTTGACATAAAGTGAAGTACACTTCGCGCGCCCTCTGTTTACAGCGAGTCGTCGAGCTGTATGCAAGAGAGAGCGTGCGAAATTTAGTTTGCCTTAATGCGACAATATGGCCGCAGCATCACGCAAGTCACAATAGCCGGAGGATTTTTTTTTCACGGGTAAAAGCTAGTGAATAGTAGAGGTTAGGAGGGGGTATTTTAGTTTTTAGTGTTTTTAATAGTATGGTGTTGTATTTAAGTTTGTGATAAGTATTCCTGTGCGAGTCTAATAAAAACTTTTTCTTTCTTTCTTACTTTCTTTACAACTTCTGTAACCACTAGCTTTTTTTTTAAATACGCCACCAGCATCGATTTGCATGTTGCTTGAACAACAAAATTACTATGTACAGAGTTCGATGTTGATAAACTTTGACATGCATTAATTGATTGCTAATTACTTCGGCGCCTGGCGTCCTTGAGAGCGCTCACGAATGGTTCCTGCAGCGATGTACAAGATAAAGCCACATATAGCTACGAGAAGCAAGGCTTTTTACTGTTGTTTATTTCAAAAACTACTATTGGAACAAAGGTGGAAGATGATAGGGTGGAGTCATTACCCTTAATCTGAAAACTTAAATACAATAACTACTCGTATTGTTATTATACAACGTGTAACGGAAAGGGTATATACCAAGGGAACGTCTTCTTTGGATGATATCAAACGATACTGGAAGTTTTTTTTTATCGTGTCTCTACATGTTCGGAAGTTATGAGAATTTTTAATACATTGATACCAGAAACCGAACTTTTCAAATTGAAATAAACACATCACTCTGAAGAGATTTATCGTGATATTGGCAAGTAACGTGGAAAGTTATTGACCTACGTAGTGCGGTGACATGTTTGTTATGATTTGAATTTAAGAAACATATGAAACCGAAAATTTGTTATCAATTCTTAGAGTATTTCATTTTGAGCTGAAACTATGTATAGTGATTCTATACCAGCTGTTATCTTTAGTACTTAAGGGTAGCAATAGGGTTTCTGTTACACCCTGTATATCAAAACTTTTTGCGCAAGTAACAAATACTGTAAAAGCCTGAAGTCATATAAAATTACCAGTAAACACCACTTAATGCAATGAAAAAACTCTCACAAAAAATAAACTTAGGTACCTTAATTTTCAGAAACCATGAGACTATGCAATTCGAAGCATTAGTTTTGCAATGACCCTCCATCAACTTAATGCTTCAGGCCATTTATTTTACGACTGCATTACTCAATATTACTAATGAGGTCGGTTTGAATCACGCGACACACAGATCTCTAATGGTTCTTGTGTATACAGAACCCGTTGTATTGTCCATTTCTAGCATGCAAAGCTCATTAATTGTATCTGTCCGTGGCTATGATGGTAGAATAATTTATCATAGGGCACAATAATCTTAAATACACTACAATACGAGCCTAAAGCAACATATCATAATGATGATTAGATAGAGTGTGAGATTCTCTAGTTATAAGAAAACTTGCGATCAAGCCCATACCTATAACTGTAATTTGATAACATTGTAAAACCCAATTATTTTTAAAAGAGTAACCGTGGAGTTTCTTGCCGGCTCTTCTCCATAGGAAGCGACAAATTGGAACCGTGCACCTAGATTCTGACGTTTCATAAGTGCCCTTGCAGGTCTATGTGAAGTAAAATATTTTGATTTTGATTCTGATTTTTGCCCGCCTTTGCGTGTATGAGTGTATGCGACGGAGGTTTTATGATTATAAAATCGGCAAGCGTAGTGTGGAAGGCCCCCGACGTACCACATTACGCTTGCCGATACGCGGTCTCCACACCAAGACTCGTCTGCTCCACTGGCCATACGTCTTTCGACAAACATGGCCTGCCCACTGCTACTGAAGCTAGCTTACTCTGCAAGCTATGTCGTTAACTCCGGTTGTTTTACAGATAATTTCATTCCTAATATTATCCTTCAAAGAAACTGAGCATAGTCCTATTACAGTGCGCTGAGAGACCTTAAATTTGTGGACCAGCCTACTATTGTCCACGTTTCGGCACCGTAGGTCTTAACGGGTAGGACGCACTGGTTGAAGACCTTCTTCAAACATTGCTGGATAGGCGAAGAAAAGTGTTGACGTAGTTTTTCAAACACTGCCCAATCCAACTGGGTCCTCATGTCGGTTTCTTTCTCAAAGTTGTGTCTACCGAGCTGGATGACTTGTTCTTAGTAGACATACTCCTTCACAACTTCGAGAAGCGACCGTATGATAAGGATTGGACTCGGCATGACGTGAGAATTTACGCTACACTTTTCCAGTTTACGCTGATCTCGCACTGTACGGAAATCTTATACAATGCGAGATCAGCTTATACTGGAAATTAATAGCTTGATGTGTAGCCGTGCGTACATGTTGTGTCATGCAATAATTTAATGGAATGGCAAAACTATACATTTAAATGCTTTGAAACAAAGTAGGTAATGCCCCCGCCCTTGGTTTTTGTTTTTGGCCCGTCTTGGCTGGGGGCTACCGGTGCACCCTTTATACACTTTTTGTTGATTTTAATTTTATTTAAGTTTTTATTTTTTTGCTGTTTGCCTTTTTAATCTGTGCTAAATAAATGTATTTTCTTTCTTTCTTTCTTTCTTCTTTCTTACCCAGATTATTCCTTTATTATATGCTTGGAAACACATCTGTAGAGAATTGGCAAATAATTTAATTTGACCTAGTATTATAAAAACACGCACACTTTTTTGACATAGGCCTCACCCAATCCGCATATCTATCAAAAACCAGTCCCAATCCAAACCATCATAAAAAAATAATTTTAAAAAAAACAAAAAGAAATCAAATCCAGATAGCTAACGACATAACGTGTGGTAGCAAGCGAAAATTTGAAAAACATTCATGCAAGAGAGGGTCTGCCCGATACGATCGCGGCATAATACTCCCATCGGTCGAGATTGTATCGTGTCGCGAGATTCATAATTTATGAACCGACAATACCTAGGGGTATGTGATATGGGACTGTGGAATTAGGGACACTGGATGTGGCAGGGTCATATTTTGGTCAGATTTTTTGTTTAAGAAGCAATAAAAAGTGTTTGAGTGTTATTAGGTTTTCCTATCTGAAATTTCTCAGTAGCAGCGTCATGGAGTCTGGATTCGTGCTCGGTAGATGGCAATGGGCTCGCCCCCCTATCGAATATTTTGTATAAGAATAAAGAATAGTGTTTATGCTGGACTGATTTTATGAGTGTTATTCTACTAACAAATAAGTGTTATTTTTTAATTAAGAATTAGTGGTATTCAATCAGATATTCAGAGTAAATCTGTTTATATCACAGAGAAAAAATAGGGCAGTTCAAGAAACTTTTCATCTCTCAACAACAGTTTTAGTATTCATGTTTTTAGGGAAAAAAAAAATGGCTCTTTAATCGTCTAGACACTTTTCATTTGTGAAAATCAAGCTATGTGAAATAAAGATGTCAGAAGGACAAGGTTTTGTTCTTCAGCTAGAATATAGATTTCAACATCTACGTTACAAATACGGACTATAAATATAATCCTGCTACCAGACAAAACAAACCTCAATTCAAATTTCCTATTCCCTAAACAGAACTTTAAGCATTAGATTGAGGCCATTTTAATGTTTAAATGGACGTCTGTGAAAGTATTTTTAAGTAATAGTGTTTTAAAATTGAATCGACTTATAATTACGGTTATGTTCATAAAAAGTTCAAGAATAAATTTACACCAAAATGGTGTCAAGAAGATGTAAGAATCTACAAACTACATGGATAAAAAAATCTCGAACAAGCGCTAATCGGACTCAAGTACTTACCCTTTGTTCTAATAATAATGATTGGTCGCGCGAAGACGCGATCTCGCGTTCTTAAGTAACATTTTGTTCGGAAAACCGAAGGGCACCTTTTGTTAGCGTGATCACGCATTCATGTTCGCGGAACAAAAGGAAAGCCACAGTCGGGTGAACGCGCGGTGGTCGTTTTGGCTATGACGCGGCTTTAGGGTTTCCTACCACCAAAAACTTCATTTTAATATTTGCTTTGACAAAGGACATTTACTAGGTGTAATTTGAATCACCGTTAACCTCATAAGGGGTCATTGTACTCATCATTATGAACAACTTTTACGTGATTTCAGGTTTGGGCCCATGGTAAAAGTTGTTCATAATGATGAGTACAATGACCCCTTATGAGGTTAACGGTGATTCAAATTACACCTTGTATATACAAGGTTCCCTGTATATTTAACCCTAGTGCGATAGCTACAGACAATCAGTCTAAGCCTTCGGCTTCGTTATAATATAGTTCCACTATGCTCCCTTTAGGCCCGGCGCTCCAAAAATTACGGTCTCATTAATAACACTTAGTTTAATGCTCTTTACACATTTTATTAAACAATAAACAACACATTACGCCTGTAAACTGGCAATTCGATGCTCATCCACAATACGTAGCTGTTTCAATGATAATAATTACCAATGACGTATGACCGTTAAAACATTTCAATAATTACATTATGATTGAACAGAATTCGACAGTTGTTAACTATGATTTGGAATTGATCGATTAAGCATGATTACCAAATGGGAATATCAGTTGGATGGTAAAAGGGTTTTTCAGGGTTATTCAACCGTTTTTAGTACTGTTAACCACCACCACATAACATATTACGGAGCAGATAAGTTATGAAAGTAATATTTTAGACATTCGAAAATATGACTGAGTATGTACGAATGGAAAATTTTAGAATACACCAAACAAGATGCTTAAGTTTGTTTTTAATCATCGTTTAATTAAGTTTGCGCTTCACACTTTACGTTAATTAATAAATACAGGATAAGTTTTTATCCAGTGCGCAAACTGTAACCATGAATTCAGCATATCATTCATTCTAGACCCCCAGCGCAGACATTTTTCGTCGGTTTTACAAAAATATCAGATGTTCCATATATTTTGACTGCGTAGGTAATTTTTCTATGAAACAGCTGATTTTTTTTGTAAAACCGACGTAAAATTTATGCGCTAGTAGTGGGTCAAGAATGTTATGCTGAATTCATGGTTACAGTTTGCGCACTGGATAAAAACTTATCCTGTTTATGTTTTAGGTAAAATTAGTAATCACATACCCATTAGTACTTGTAGCGACGTGCATGACACTAGCATTCGCTAAATATTTGCACCATTTGACCCGAATGCAAGCGTTTATGTTTAAAATTGTGCGAACCTATCACATGAGAATGCGAATGCGGGATTGGTAACATACCTGCACCTTAAGGTGAACCTCGTCCACATTTTTTCCATACAAACTTCGGGAGTGTATTACTCCACTATTGGACAATGTAAATCAAAAATTAAACATGCTATGGTTTTGTCTCATTATTAATATTGTCTGTATGGAAACAGAATACTAAAATAAAAAGCCATTCAAAAGTTAGGAGCCAACAAAGATTAGTTTTTCTTGCTAATTTAACCTAACTTTGGGCGTGTTTTAGTAATAAAAGAAGTGTAAAATCTGAAAAAACAAGTCAGTACCGACAAAGCTCAAATATCGAAAAATTTAATAAACTTTATTGGTTATTGATTTATGCAGTGGTTTTTTCATAAAACCCGATCTTCCGAAGGACTTCTTAATTTTTTACGCACCTGTTGTACTATACATGATCCTGCATCTCACACAATAATGTTGTGCTTGTAGACTAGCGTTTAACTGCTCATCACTGATACTACCTCTGTCGGAGACGATGCCTGGTGAGACAGCGTGCTTTTTAGCCAAGCCCATCAGTGAGTTCGAGCCCGCGACTAGGTTCCCCTTAATTGCGTAACTCACGTTTAATCCCTGAACTACAAAAATTGTAAGAGAACTCTCAATGATGCTCAAAGTATGTCTTACGAAGAAACAGAGAATTTACTAACTGTGTTAAAATAAATATTCACCTATGTTAAGTATTTATCAAACTTAGAAACTTAGAGTTAAGCTACTCAACATTTATCTAATTATTTGTCTATTGTCAACTTTTGATTATTTATTAACTTTTATAGACTATTTTAGCTCTTCTTGCCTGAAACACAAGATTACCTAGTTCAGGCACGTAAGTCTTAGACATATTCTTAAGCCTTGTAATTTTTGAGTAAATAAATATTATGTTATATTATATTAATCATAATCTGTTTCGTTTTGAAACAGATGGCTAAACCATTGCTTCATATGTTCGAAAAATGTGTCTGCTCAACAACGCAAATAACGCAATGGGTATTGTTGAACTGTCAAAATTAAACCGATTATGATTAATCGTGTGTTATGCAATTAAGATGCAGGTCATCATCATCAGCTTACAGCAGTCCACTGCTGCACTTAGGCCTCTCTAATTGCACGCCGTTTAGCTCGATTCTCGGCAACTATCATCCAGGTGCTACCTCCACCCTGCGAAGATCGTCGCTCTAGATTAAGAGCGTCCTACCATACGTTAGCCAATTCGCGGTCTCCACTCAAAAACACAACTACTCCAACGATCATCGGCTACATCAAGCACATCGCCTCGCCACAGTTTTGGGCGGAGTTCTAGCGGTACGCCGGATGGCAGTGTCGTGGACTCGCGATCATCGTAAATGTATGTATCGCTATTTCGGTGCCGTCAACTCGTTCTCGGCGACGTCCACGTGATGAGTGAGATAGACCAACGCACTGAGGTGAAAGGATTATTCAGCTAGAGCCTGCGTTACCGAGGGCTAGTTCTTTAGGGTGTGCCAGGTGTGCTAGTTTCTACGGCTAATATGGCACCCAGTGCCACTACAGCTTGCTTATTCTGTGAGCTATGTTGACAGGTCATCACGCCGGGTACGGAGTGTTAATAGAATAAGAGGCCAGCTTATACTGGTCTGATGCCATTGGCGTTAGACCTACTGTATCTATTTTTGCCTCTGCTTCGCGCTGGTCCTTCCAAGTCATGACCCTTGTAAAAGCTTTTAAACTAAGTAGTTTCTTAAGTACATGCAGACTTATACAGGATACATTTTTAACTAGTGCACAAACTGTAACCATGAATTCAACATGTCATTCTAGATTTCCCAGCGCAGAAATTTTTCGTTGGTTGTACAAAAAAAAATCAGCCAGTCAAAAGGTCAAACTGTATGGAACAGCTGATTTTTTATTTTGTTTATCCGATGAAAAATTTCTTCACTAGGGGTTCTAGAATGATATGCTGAATTCATGCGCACTGTTTAAAAATGTATCCTGTATTAAAGTACTTATGTTAAAGTACATATGGACGGTATCTTTTCCTTTCCTGTAACACTGACTGGGAAAGATCTGAGGCAAAATGGTAAGCTGTCATGAATAACATTTTTAATGGAAAGATTAAAAATAAGAAGGTGGAGTGAGTATAGGGAGAGCTACTAAGATTACTCTGATAAATATTAGTAAAGAATTCAACAACTAGACTGCCGATAAGAAGAAAGACTAGTCTGATTTAATATAGATAGACATTTGGCAAACTTCTATACTTCGTCTACCTAGCCTTCCTAAATACGTTTTTTTTTTTGTTGGGTGGGAAATCATCAAATATCTTCTCCCGCTCTGGGTGGAGCGGGAGAGCGTGTCAGACTTTTACGGACTAAAACCCACCCGTGTTCCATCAGTTACCTGTGTGGTGGGCCGCGGTATCTCTTTCGAACAACCCGCACCCCTGACAGGCATCGGCCCGTGCGGGCCCCATCTGTTGCCGCTGACATCTCTTTGAGGCGCACGTGGAATACAACGCGCCGTCGACCCGGGCTTGGTCCTTACCGGACAGCGAGCTATATACCCATTACTCGCCGTCCGCAAGCCCGTGCCTACGGTGGCCGGGAATCAGCTTGGGACTCCCGACGCCCAGGGCGTCTCCTGCGAAGGTCACGGCTGTGAGGGCGCATGTACTGCATCTCCCTCACGTGCGCCGCCTCCCTCTTTGCTAAATAAGTTGGGGTCGGTTTCCAGTCTAACCAGATGCTGCTAGATACCAGTATTTTACAGGAATTGACTGCCTTATCTGACCTCCCCAAAACTGGCTACTGGTTCAAATCCCTTGTTAAACTTATTGTCAAACTTTCCGGCTTCTGACTACATGTAACCACGTTGACTGTCAAATATCTACAAATGACACCCAAGACCTACGGCTTAACGTACTTTCCGATGCACAGAAGTGTCGGTATGGAATAGATGATCACCCATTCATGGATTAACTTCGGCAAGCTTGGCTTAACCTGATCAATTGTCCCGTGCAGCAGTTATTATTTAGCCACGATCCCCTATGCTTATTGTATTCAATTTGCTTGACATTTTTGTGGTCCTTAGTTCCAAAAATAAAACAAAAGCTTATAAACCTTATTTGCTTTTTATATGCGCGCCATGTCAACAACATTTTTAACATAACACGTTGTATAATAATATATGATGCGTGCGTGATTGGATTAAATTTATGAATCCTGCTATCCGTTTTAGCGTCTATAAATGTATATTACGGCGTTGATTGATTGCAAGCGGAGCATTATTTATGAAAAGATATATTTTAGGAGCAAAGGAAAACAGTGAGGTTAAGGTATCTTTTGTTTTAAGATTTATTGGCTGGAGGAATTTTAATTTGTATTTATGATTTTCTTGTACCTCGTAAGAATATTATAAATCGTAATGAAATGTGGTTCTTTGATCATCATCGTTATAATCAGCCTGTGATGTTCCCACTGCTGGGATACAACCCAGGAGGGTTGTCCTCTCTGTGGAAGTGAATGGGCCATAATCCACCACGCGGGCCAGGGAAAATACCTTTGGGGGAAAAATCTGCAGGCCACCTAAGTATAATATCATATCCCAAAATTATTAAAAGTAAAATACTACAAACATTTTAATATGTAGTAGGACGTACAAATTCACAGTCCCGTCTTTATTATTAGCTCGGATAACTTCGGCTATTATCGTGAACCATCGGCAAAGCTTCGCAATGTGCACACGGCAGCTGAACATAATTTATTACTAACTATCTTTGGTCACAGTTTTGTCGTCACACTTTTGTCACGTGCCACATTTTGTCACAAAGCGTTTGAGGGTTGAACCCATTGTTTGTTGAACGGGAGAAGTGTCGCAGTTTTTCGATTATTTATTGTGTGGTTGGGTTGGGGTGGCGATTGTGTTTTTTAAGAGTATATTTTTAATGGTAGGCTGGTTTGGGACATAAATGGGTCATCGATTTAATAGTTTGGAAAATGTCTCATAAAGATCAGAAGAAATTTATTCTTGGCTTGCAAATTAGCAGTGTGTTTATTTTGGCGTAGTATAATTAGAGTATACAGGGTGTAACAGAAACCTTATTGCTATTCTTAAGCATTAAGGATAACAGCTGGTACAGAATCACTATACACAGTTTCAGCTCCAAATAAAATACTCTAAGAATTGATACCAAATTTTCGGTTTCATATGTTTCTTAAATTCAAATCGTAACAAACGTGTTACCACCCTACGAAGTTCAATAACTTTCCACGTTACTTGCCAATATCATGATAAATCTCTTCCGAGTGATGTTTTCATTTCAATTTGGAAAGTTCGGTTTCTGGTATCAATGTATTAAATATTCTCAGAACTTCTGAACGTGTAGAGATTAAAAAAACCCGTCCAATATCGTTTGATATTATCTAAGGAAGCCGTACCTTTGGTATGTGTACACCCTTTCCGTTACACGTTGTATATGATATCCCCCAACTCACAGTAACAGAAGTAAGAATGGCTTTCTTTTTAATAATTCAACAACAATCATTTCGTTATTTACGTCGCTGAGCAGACGCATGTTTTGTACAGAATAATTAAGCAATGGATTAGCTATATCTTTCAAAATGATTCAGATTGTGACAGAAAGTGTGATACGCAATTAGTATGCTGTACTTTTATTGTAGTTAGTATAAGTTCCGTGTGGTGTCGGACGTAAAAGAATAGCACCATCCCATTTCTTCCCGTGAGTGTCCTAGAAGGCGACTAAGGGACTTACTAGAGAATGAGCAGCAGCGTACTCTATGCATTTGACCACCATACTGCGATCGCCAACCCGCCTGCCAAGCGCGGCGATTATGGCAAATCCCTCCCTTTTGAGGGGGGCTTATGTCCAGCAGTGGACGTCTTTCGGCTGATATGAGTATAAGTTTGAAATCGTCATCTTTGACCAAGGGTGGAGTGAAGCACCATCTTGGATCAGAAGAAAAGGCTCTGTATACCCATACAAATTTTTTTCTTGCATTTATATTTTTTCAGCAAATCTTGAAAAGTAAGTACTTTATCTTAAGGTAGATGACATATGATATATAATATATATATACATATATATATATATATAATATATCTTATCTATCCACATGATATACAGAGTGTTATTTTAATCACCATTAACCTCATAAGGGGTCATTGTACTCAAACCTAAAATCGCGAAAATAAAATCAGCTGTTCCTTACATTTTGACTAGTTACGTGAACATATATGTAGGGAAGCTTGTACAATATGTAACAAAAACCCTGTTGTTCCCTCTACCCACGTTTTCAGAATCGGTATACATACGTAATAAAGCAAGTCATTTATAAAAACTGTTCAACAAAAATATTTAAAATAAATATTTAATTATGAATATTTGTAAAGTTTAACTGATTTTGATTAGATCAAAGAAAGCCGCCGAGTTCGTAGTCTATTGTGCGAAATAAGGATACTTGTAAAATCACATATTGTAAACATTTTTTTCGAATATGTCGATTTTAATAGTTATTTGATACTGAACTCTCGACCAGCCAATGCTTATTTTTAAATTATAACTTCGTAAATGTTGTGCTTGTAGGTAAGTGTATACGTCCCTAAAAGGAACAACAAGGTTTTTGTTACATATTGTATATACAAGGTGTAATTTTAGTCACCGTTAACCTCATAAGGGGTCATTGTACTCATCATTATGAACAACTTTTACAGTGGGATCAAATCTGAAATCGCGAAAAAAAAATCAGCTGTTCCCTACATTTATGTTTGCCTAACTCGTCAAAATGTAAGGAACAGGTGATTTTATTTTCGCGATTTCAGGTTTGGGCCCATAGTCAAAATTGTTCTTAATGATGAGTACAATGACCCCTTATGAGGTTAACGCTGATTAAAATTACACGCTGTATATATGTATGTATGTATGTGAATTTTGTGGGGTGATTGAAAATATTTATCACGTGATGATATAATGTGACCGGAATATACGCGATAGACAATATTCGCTTGTGTTTGAAGTGGGGGCATGTACTTAATAGCATCCTAGCGTCCCTTTTGTCGGACGAGTCTAAGATGTTGTGTCGACTGTTGTTGGTTATTTACCACGAAAAGGGACTATTAGGTAGGTCATAATTATGTTAATAACTGTTTATTACCCATTGTTTAGTTTTAAGTTGTTTAAGGTTTTCTGTACCCGTGGTGATATTATCACTAAGTGATAAAACCTTTTAAAATAAATAAAGCAAAACAAAATCGAATCGCTAGTCGCCACTACTCTCAAAACGGTGAACGAAAACATCGTGAAAAAACCGGCTTGTCTTAGAACAAATATTCGAAGACACGTGACATCTACCTTGGCCAGCCTGGTAGATCAAACCCCACTCCCTGTCGAAGAGAAGAGGCCTTAGTCCCAGCATTGGGAACATTATAGGCTAATTATGCCGAAGTACTTAAATCCAAAGGTAAATATTCCAGAAAAAAATGTTTTATAACTCCGTCACCATGGTAAAACCCGTTCCATTTAAAAATGCAATTATGAGAGATACCTACTGCTCAAGCAATCTCCCTAAAACAACATTTCTACTATTTGAGGCGAACAATTGCTGAAACACTATTTATCTATCATTTAAATACCTACTTACATTACTCACGATATGGGGCTCGTTGCTTAATACTAGCTGACGCACGGATCGATCTTCAAGGTTGAGCAACGTTTGCCGAGGTATGTCCGAAGATTGGTGACCATCTATTTCATACCCGGACCTCTGTGGTGGCCATCTACAATGCCCCACATACGAAACTTCAAATCAACAAAGGTGGAAAACACAAAAAGTAAAGTGGCGCCATCTACAGTGCCACATGCGAACTACGCTAATCTAGACGTCACATAAATCGTACGTCGCGCAGTCAGTGTTTACCACGAGACTCACATATATACAAAATCCCGACATCAATCGTTGGGCAGTAGCCCACCAGACATAACACCCGTCTGGTCGGAGGATCCTCCTTTACCAATAGAGTATGAGTGAACTTTACACCCTGTTCCTCATACCTCTGTACTGGTGACCCCGACGTGATACCCTCAGCGGTTTTAAACTTTTATTTAGTTTTTTTTGAGGGTGAGAAATCATCAAATAACTTCTCCCGCTTTGGGTGCAGCAGGAGGGCGTGTCAGACTTTTACTGACTAAAACCCACCCATATTACCTCAGTTGTCTATGTGCCCGGTAAGCGACGGTATCTCTTTCGAACAACCCGCACCCCTGGCAGGTATCGGCCCTTGCGGACCCCACCAGTTGGTGCTGACATCTCTTTGAGGCCCGCGTGGAACACAACGCGCCGTCGATCCGGGCTTGGTCCTAACCGGACAGCGAGCTACCCATTTCTCGCCGCGCCTACGGTGCGGTGGCCGGGAACCTCTCTTGGCTCGGAAAGCACGATAGTCGATGTACACACGGACGTAATAATATCGCAGCGGATTTTTTTAGCGCACTCGATTTTCAACCCACTTGAAAATCGAACAATGTGGATTTCGACGCGCTGAGATGCACTCTGTTAGATTATCAATGCTTGGTTCAATACCACAGGTTAAAAATTCAAGGCGTGCTAAAATCTAACCGGGATATTTTTAACGCCCCGGCTCGGCTGTCCTTCATATCTATGACAGTCTTTACGGATAGCCGGGAAACAAGTCCGTAAAGGGGTATCGTGTGGAGGTGTGTAGTTCAGATTGGCAGCAGCTCCCTGTAAAATGTTGGTATTTAGCTGCATCTGGTTAGACTGGTGCCTGACCCCAACATAAGAAAAGTGTTCAGTAATTTGCCTGTCTGAAATAACAAACCATTGCACAAAATAGCAAACTGGTGTGATATGGGAAAATACAGATGATTTCTACAAGGTTAATTTATTAAATTGGCTAGCTAAGCTCGTCAAACGCAATGGGTATTGAGATTGATATCTAAACATAAAAAAAAGAAAGATTATGAAGTTTTTTTGGAAGATCAAGAACCGCTGCTAGTGGTGTCATTTGAAGTATGTGTTGAGATAAACTATTTTCTTATGTTTTATCGTATTTAGATATGGATACCCAAAACGACTGTGAAGTTAATATAGATATTTCAACTGACAATAACTGCGGTCGACGGCCCAGCAAAAACAAACATCAATTTAATTTGTTTTTCACCTCACATCCTCGAAAAGATTCTGTTTGTCATTCGAAATCTGCGTGCAAAAGTGCATTTTAACCGCTAGCGTGGAGAGAGTTTTTGAATTTCGAACCTTTCTATTCAATAATTTTCTATACAGCCAGTTCACTGAAAATGCATTAATACTTATTTCATGTCAGTGCGTTAACCCCTTTTTTAGAATAATCGCACTGGCCAGCAGGACGACTGCACGAAAAGAAAAATATAACTTTAAAAATTTCTTCTTTATTCAATTCGCTTTCCATGATATGTTTTGGTTTGTTTTTTGATAACATCGTAACAAATCTTATAATATGAGTGGGTCCAGCAGCGATGAAGATATAAATTAAACACCTGCAGAGTTAGTGCAAGCGGTACATAATGCCGAATTGAGTTATCTTCCGGAAAAATCGCGCGAAAAGTACATAAAAGCGTACAATTTGTTTAATGCGTGGAGACATTCTAAAGGCGTGAAAATATTTTCAAAGGTATCCATACTTCATTGAACTAAGTACACTAATTTAATATATTATTTAGGCTTTTTTTCTTTAACCTATCATTTTCCTCGCTGTTGTGAGGAGAAAAATTGAGTGTTTCGCTCGGCAGCAAAGGTATTCTGCGTCTCGTACCTTGGAACCCTCGCTACGTTCAGGGTTCAATACTAGAATCCTTCGCTTGCTCAGCTTTCAATAAAAGTACTCGCGCCAAAAAACAACTTTGCAGCCTTGCATAACAAATAACTATTTTTTGTTTTATCATGTTTAATTATATCGATATCTAAACATGGTAAACCCATAACCCCTCTTATTATAAAACAAGATTTTATTTAGATCAGGTGACATCACCAAACCAGTTTTTCATTAGGAACCCATTATGTACGGAAATAAAGTTTTTTAACACAACTGACAACCTAGTCCGGTGCTAACTTGTTTATTTTTGTATTAAGAAGTTTACCCAAAATCAAAATAAAGTTGGAAATGCAAAAACTGGCTCAGAGCTTTAGGCAAGAACTAAAGTAACAACGCGTTTTATTATAAAAAGGCTAGCGTTTGCGGAGTCCTGCTGGCCAATTAAAAATCATCAGAGGCCGTAGTTCATTTAACCATCTCGATCAAACGCAGTGAGCGCGTTCGGCGCTCCGATTGGCCCTGGACTGGTGAACGACCAATCGGACCACCGAACGCGCTCACTGCGTTTGATCGAGAACCTCGATTTTACCAAAAATGAAACTCACACTAAGGCCTCATAAACCTATATCGCTCTTACTGCTGGGACACAGGCCTCCTCTCTGTAAGGAGGAATGGGCCGTAATCCACCACGCGGGCCCAGTGTGGGTTGGTGGATGTCACATAATGATTAAAAATTTTGATTTCAGAACATGCCGGTTTCCTCGCGATGTTTTCCTTCACCGTTTTGAGAGCAGTGGTAATTAAATAATTTACACAAAATAAAGCGCAAGTCTGGGTTCGAACCAACGACGGACCATTAAAAATAACCCTGTGTATTACTCACGATCTATCTACACATTCAATCTCCCAAGTGGTATTAAAAGCCTCGTAACATTACGTACACGGTTAAACAACGCGAATGCTAACACAACTGTGCACTCCTAACAATGAAGATTTGCAGCGGCTTGCAGCGATTTAAGCTGGATTTACATAAGACCTGGCGACAACAACGCTTCCAATACGATGAAAAGCGCTGATATTTACTGAGAGGCTGAAGCGCTTTATGATTGTTTTTTAAGGTGATGGTAAGGAATTAAAAATGCTGTCCTTGGTGGTGTAGTAGTGTACTTGGCTGAAACTGACACCCGGTATCATGGATTTGATTTAAAAAAATTAAAAGTTTTATTGATTCTATTATGCTATAAGTGTTCAGGTATTAATTTATGGGTAAGTTAATAACAGCCGCAAGGTTGAATCGTAGGTGGGTGACCATCTTTGCAAAGCAAGACATCAACGTGCTTCGGAGAGCACGCCAAACCGTTGGTGGGACCAACAGCTTAAACCTGCTCTTCGACGCTGTCATTCGTGGATCATAGACAGTCTTTTTAACTCGCTTTTATTAGCTATGTTTTTTTTGTAATTGACTTCTCTTTTGGACTTGATTTAGACCCACTTTAAACGGTCAGATTTCATTTAAACTTCGTAGACTTATCGAGGACCGATGACAAGTCAATAATAAAAATTAAAAAAACTGAAAAATCACGCTTTTGTAGTTAGCAAAACTACCCTCAAAAAAAATTTCTCTGACCGTTTGGACGGTCAGATTTAATTTTTTTTTAGAGGGTGGGAAATCATCAAATAATTTCTCCCGCTCTGGGTGGTGCAGGAGGGCGTGTCAGACTTTTACTGACTAAAACCCACCCGTGTTTCCTCAGTTGCCTGTGTGCCAAGGGCGACGGTATCTCTTTCGAACAACTCGGTGTCCTTCACCACACAATCCTCACCTTTGAAAACTTCATGAAAATAAATTTTGAGAACGCCAAAAAATAGTCAATAAATAGTCATAAATAGTCACCAAGGTAACAAAAATAGTCGCATTAAGATTCCGAAGTTATAGCTATATGTTGGTGAGGATTCTTAGGTGAGCGTCACCACACAATCCTCACCTCAGTACGAGCAAACGGCTGGGAGTATCGACTTGGTTTCTATTCCAAAAAATAGTCAAAAATGAGTCGTAACACTATGCCAAATCTCAAAAATAGTCATTAAGGAATTCCAGAGATATAAAGGTGTCTTGGTGAGGATTACGTGGTGAGCCTTTCTCGCCACAATCCTCACCTTATTACCACGGAACGCTTACGTTTTTTAATTTGAATTTGGTGTCAAAAAATAGTCAAGAAATAGTCGTCTCCAACCATGAAAATTTGGGCCTGATTTACTATGTAGAAGTATGTTAAACTTCCATGTAAACTTCTACATACATTTTCGAGTCGAGTACAGTCGAGCACAAAATTATTAAGTACGTATTTTTTAATGTTTTAGCCGAATACCAAATACTCATGCTCTCTGTCAAAGTGCTGAATGTTCCGCGGCTGATTGTTCGGCATTTTGACTTTCGAATTGCCATTGCGGCTGCGATGCGTGCGAGGTTGTCGGGCAGATAGTTTTTTTTATCTTTATCTATGAATGATACTTACCAAATATATAAGATTTATTAATGGTATGAAGTGTAGGGGATGTGATAAAAAAAAAAATAAGAAGGAATAAAATATTTGTTTGTATCACAATAATTACAGTTGGTTTCTTTATTAAAACAACACTAAATAGTCATTTGTTTAAAAAATTATCGACATGTCAATTCATGTTCCAAACATGACCCTATGGTAGTCTCGCTATCATTTTAGATAGAATAGATACGATAAATTTAAAAGTTGCCTTTTTTAACCCCCGACGTAAAAACGACGGGGTGTTATAAGTTTGACGTGTGTGTGTGTGTGTCTGTCTATGACATCGTAGCTCCCGAACGGATGAACCGATTTTGGTTTTGTTTGTTTGTTTGAAAGGTGTATTAGTCGAGAGTGTTCTTAGACATGTTTCATCAAAATCGGTTAAGCCGTTTGAAGATTATCAGTTCTTTTCAGGTTGATGAAGGGATTTGAGCATCTTCCACGGGTCTGATCAAGTCGAAATTTGGTATTCTATTACTTCAATGATATTAGACGAACAAAGTAACCTGAACCGATGCTGGAGCATCACCTGGAATTTCCAGGATACCCAAGTAACTCACTAAACAAACAGCAAAAGTATCGTGTTTGGGTTCATTAAAAAGGTCTCAGTGAATAGGTTATAGATAAATGGTGGTCAGGACGAAGAATTAGGATAAATTAGTAACAAACTTCACTGTGGGAAACATACGCAACGCTGCGATGTCTCGCTTAAATCTAAGCGAGTAAAAGTTAAATTTAAAATTTAAAAAGCCCCCGACCCAAAAATAAAAACTCTAATAGGTAAAAAAAAATATATTTTTGGTCTTATAAGTTGTAGGTGATATTTTGATCAACGTATTGTCAAGTCTGGAGACAGCTAATGCAAATGCTAGGCCACCTCGGTTTGGTGTTTTCTTTGACCATCCCCCGACTTGACAATACGTTGATTAAAATATTACCTACAACTTAAAATACCAATAAATATTTTTTTTTTTACTTTTTAGTTTTTTCATGCAGTCGTCGTGCTGGCCAGTGCGATCAGTGGCGGTAACTTCGTAGAAGCCGAAAAGCCCAGCTTGCCCTAATAAAATTGTAATTATTATATTTAGTTATCTTCGGTTTTCTAACCAAAATTATGAATTGGTGTGTAACATGAGAACATGAGCCAATCCCTTAGCTGTTTTTTAATAGGAAAAAAAATCTGTCGGCTTGCCTTGATTTTGACGCCGAGGCACGCCACTGAGTGCGATTATTCTAAAAAGAAGGTTGGCGCACTGACATGAAATAAGTATTAATGCATTTTCAGTGGACTGACGGTATAGAAAATCATCGAATAGAAAGATTCGAATTTCAAAACTCTCTCCACGCTAGAGGATAAAATTCACTTTGCACGCAGATTTCGAATAATAAATAGAATCTTTCCGAGGTTGTGAGGTGAAAAAATATTTGGATCTTAATGAACATAAAAACGAGGTGTAGCGAGACTCGGTGACGTCATAAAAGTGATGTGAGGAAAATACTCGATTCATGACATGTTTTATGTTGAATGATGGTTAAATCGAATGAAAAATCAAAATGCATTATGATGTTAGGATTTTTAATTTCAATTAAAACATTACTAAATATTAGTAAAAAAAATATTTACATAGCCACCGGCAGGAAATGTCTAGAGAGTCAAGAAACAATGTAAGTAACTACAGTATTCTGTTAGCGTTTTAAATTAATATAAAACAATATTAAGTAAATAAAATAGTTTGCAATTTTAGTGTTCGCGACTGTACCAAAATATAATGTATGTAGAAGTTTACATGGAAGTTTAACATACTTCTACATAGTAAATCAGGCCCAAATTTTCATGGTTGGAGACGACTATTTCTTGACTATTTTTTGACACCAAATTCAAATTAAAAAACGTAAGCGTTCCGCGGTAATAAGGTGAGGATTGTGGCGAGAAAGGCTCACCACGTAATCCTCACCAAGACACCATTATATCTCTGGAATTCCTTAATGACTATTTTTGAGATTTGGCATAGTGTTACGACTAATTTTTGACTATTTTTTGGAATAGAAACCAAGTCGATACTCCCAGCCGTTTGCTCGTACTGAGGTGAGGATTGTGTGGTGACATTCACCCCACAATCCTCACCAACATATAGCTATAACTTCGGAATCTTAATGCGACTATTTTTGTTACCTTGGTGACTATTTATGACTATTTATTGACTATTTTTTGGCGTTCTCAAAATTTATTTTCATGAAGTTTTCAAAGGTGAGGATTGTGTGGAGAAGGACACACAACTCGCACTCTTAGCAGGTCGTCATCATGGACAGTCTTTACGGATCGTCAGAAGTCCGACAGTCTGACCACCAGTCTTACCATGCGGTATCGTATTACCCAATAACTGGGTTTTGGAGGTCAGATAGGCAGTCACTCCATGTACAATACTGGTATCAAGCTGAATCCGGTTAGACTGGAAGTTAACCCTAACATAGTAGGGAAAAGGCTAGGCAAATGATGAAATTGTTAGTAAATAATACCACATGTTAATAAAATCATTCATTATTGTTGCCAATTGCGCTATTTAAAGGGCAACTCCAGAACCGTGAATGGTATAAAATAACTCATAAACTTCACCCACAACAGCCCCCCATACTTGAATTAACACCCATATTCCCACAGACTATTATGCAAAGCCAGTATAACAATGCTTAGCGAAACTAATCCGGCAACACTGTGCACTGCTACTGTTCTTTTGTGTCTGTGACCGCCGACAGTTGTTCACGAATTGTATGCAGTATGCTCAAATGGTCCAATATTAAAGCTTTGCTGACCAATAGTTCGATTAGTTAATTGTTGGTACGTGTTCGCACATTTTCGAATGTTTTGGCGCTGGCGATTTAGATTTTGGACTGGATTTTTTTATGCTGTGGTTAGAATACATTTTTTTTACAATCCTAATGTGTTTTTAGTCGCAATTGGTTCTTTGTTTCTGTCTTTTCGTGTTGGAGGAATAGTAGACTCTAATACTTTTTTTTTTTTTTTGGGTTTTGGCTTCGCACGGTTTGTGCATTTAGCCAGTGTCAAGTAATTTTTCTTTTCTATCAAGTAAATGGCCTGATATCGGGCACGAAGTTTCAAAACAGTCATAGTCGTCTTTAGTCAGTCAAGTCAAAGTTATTGTAAAGCGGTAGTAACTTTACAACAACCTATTATGAGTTTTTGGGGGGAACACGAAAAGTCCACGTTAGTCACTTATTTTCACCTTCACTACATTTGTGCACTCACACGTAATTAAATTGCATAATTCACTACCAAAATTATACAACTTAATTCGCTATTTCACTAAATATCATGAAAATAAAAAGTCGTGCGACATGTTCCAACGCGATCCCGCCAAAAAAAAAAAAGACTAATACTTATACAATAATTTGAGTTTGTTTCGTAATTTTTCTCTTTTTCTCAGGGGTGGTCAAATAAAGAAATTAAGGAATAAAAAAAAAATAGCGCTATAAAGAAATATATTATTTAAAAAGATTTTGATGATTATGATTATATTGTAATGCGAAAGTAACTCTGTCTGTCTGTTTGTTTGTTACGCTTTCACGCCTTAACCGCTGAATCGGTTGTCATGAAATTGGTAGAGATATAGCCTGGGATATGGAGAAGGACATAGGCTACTTTTCTAAGCGATAACCGACATCTACGCGGGCAGAGCCGCGGGCAAAGGCTAGTTATAGAATAAATACGGTGCTGTGCTGATCCACGCGTCAAGTTCGTAAACGGGCGCTGTCTGTTGAGACTGGTCATCTCCTAACTTCCAGGGCTTATTTTTATCTTGTATTTAGAATTGTTTTTTTTTTACATTGTTCTCACATACAGAAGCAACAAGAATACTGTTTCCAAGATTTTTTAATATTCAACTTGATTATAAAAGAGTGTCCGTGGAGTTCCTTGCTCGTTCTTCTCCATAGAGACCTACGTTTTGGAATGGGCAACTAGCTTCAACTTTCCAACTGATTGAATTTTTGACAATTCAAAAGTGCCTCTAAATGGTTTAATTGAAATAAAGCTTTGAGTTTGAAAAAAAAAGAAATAATTTCATTTCGTTTCATTTATACTTAATTGTTCCAACTGCGTCTTTCAAAGTAAAAAGATAGACAATTTGTAAGAATTTATAAGTCTATACTGTATAGCTTATTAATTTTATGGAATATTTTTTCCTGTCCACTCTGCCCGACGCCAGTTTTTTGTTTGTCAAAGTGGACACCCAAATCCTGAGGCATTGGTCGCTCATGCATGTCCAAAATAATATTAATTTTAAATTTTACTAACATAGCTTTATGTACCTGCTAACATACTAAGGACTTATAGAACAACTGTGTGCTTGGTCTAAAATAAATAATTTCAATTTCAACAACAAAACAAAAATCATAATAATAAAAATCATACTCACTAAATCATCACAGCTAACCAACATAATTTAATTTCTACCCTCGGCCGCAATCGTCCGTGAAACAAGATAAACAAGCACATTCATTAGAGATGTATTCAACTAATTCCGAACGAGTAAAGTTGTGATGTTGTGTCACTTCGCCAGAATATAGTTCAGTACAGAAGGTCAACTCTGCGCAACGACTGAAAACGCGCGCACACATGGCAACGTGGCTACGAGCTAAACGCTTGCGACAGCTATTGCGGAGAAAGTTAATGAAAGAAGTTGTTTAGAGCATGCCACAAGTCACCAGGACACACCACAGCAACCTTATTGTAACAAGAAATGGCCTCACGGCCCTAGCCTCTGGGCGTCGGGAATCCCAGGCTGATTCCCGGCCACCGTAGGTACGGGCTTGCAGACGGCGAGTAATGGGTAGTTCGCTGTCCAGTAAGGACCAAGCCCGGATCGACGGCGCGTTGTGTTCCTCGCGCGCCTCAAAGAGATGTCAGCACCAACTGAAAGGGCCCGCAAGGGCAAGGCATATCATCATCTGCCTAGCCTTTTCCCAACTATGTTGGGGTCAACTTCCATTCTAGCCGGATGCAGCTTGATACCTTTACATGGAGTGACTGCCTATCTGACGTCCACAACCCAGTTGGGTAATAAGATAACGCTTGGTAAGACTGGTGGTCAGACTTTCAGGCTTCTGACGATCCGTAAAGACTGTCTATGATGATGACCTGCCAGGGGTGCGGGTTATTCGAAAGAGATAACTTGGCCCTTGGCACACAGGCAACTGAGGGAACACGGGTGTGTTTTAGTCAGTAAAAGTCTGAATTACCCTGCTGCTCGGGAGAAGTTATTTGATTATTTCCCAAACTCGAAAAAATAAATGTAAGGAGAACAAAGATCACTGTGATTTTAATATGCTTGTTAGTGGCAACCTAAGGTTGCTGTTAGATGGCTGCTAAATAAAGATCACTGTGATTTTGACTTCTTGACGTGTATTCTCCCTATCCTTGCGTAAGGTTCCCAAACATGGTCTTTGACAATTCCGTTGACATCCACGCTCGAGGTTTGCCAGAGGACTATGGAAAAGAGTATTCTAGATATTAAACTTGTAGATCGGGTTAAAAAGACCAGAATTCGTTCCATCACTAAAATAACTGATGTCACTTGGAAAGCTGTCAACTGAGCTGGACACAGTGGGCGAAACTTACGACCCAGTGGGTCCCGCTTAATGGCAAATGACGTTGCGGCAGGCCCAGACGAAGATAGTGGAATGAGTTGAATTCCTTTAATAACAATTGGTGGTTGGCAGCTCTGACAGAGACAAAGAGAGATAAAAAGAAAGTAGGGAGGCGAACGTCTCCCTACTCTTGGGCAAATGCCCAGCAGTGGGAAGTTAATGGCCACTAATAATAAAATAAGCCTTGATACAGTGCAAAATCAGAGGTTAAATAAACTGTGTCAAAGCCACACAGCTTGCTGTCGCTGTACCTAAAGCATGTCTGCTTGTGCGTTTGTTTTTGTTCGTTATATAAAACTGACCTTCTGTAATTAATTCTTTTGTCAGTTCACCCAGGGCGTCGCCAAATGCGTCGATAGAAAGTTTGGCTTTATGTGAAGAACCGTCATTCGGAAAATTGTTCGTAGAAGGTTTTAGTTTGACTTTTCTTTATGTTAGTTTGGTTACACTGGAAGCCTAAGAAATATAGTTGTTTAGAAAAGGCGTAAAAACATAACACTAAGCTTATTTCCGCGTAGCGTAGGGCAGAAGGCGACGTGTGGTGGTGAGGTGTGGTGGTCGGTTGGTGGGTGAGATGATCAGATGCTGGTGTTGGTATCAGCTAATCATTAATTCTGTGTAGCGTTATTTGGCGAAATGTGCTGTCGCTAAATAATGGTATCGACTATTATTTTTTTTGTATTACCGTTCAACGGTGAACCATGCTTTCTGTAGACAATTATATCGTTCAAGGGTAATTCGATAAACCGTACGGGACTTGGACGGACAGGCTAGACATATTGATTGGTTATGTGTTATCTGAATCTAGTTTCAGTCAGTTGGTCAATTGAACAACCGCTTTTGGCGGGTCAATTTAAAAGCGTTGGCGGGCCATGTGGTAACCTAGGGTTGAGCAGCCTTGTACATCAAATTAAATGCACAAAAATTTGATTGTATCCAAATCCCTACAAAATACGTAATTTCATTTGCATAACTTAAGGTTGATTTAAAATTAAAATTAGCCACTCCCCTCGGTTCGTGCAACAATAGTGGGACTAACATATACATCTATTAATGTATTAATGTACATTCGACCCTAAATTCGAAATCTTCATGGAGAGAATACACATCCAAATATTCGGGACACAGCTGATGTAATTTAAGACTCTATTTTCAAGCGAATAAAGAAAGAAATTGAACGGAAGGTACGGTGTGAGGTGTAAAGAATAAATAGGGACAGTTTAATAATTTATCAAGGATTAATTTTATAGCTTGTCATGTTGGGATCATAAAGGCATAAAATGGACCCTAAAATTGTATAATCCAGTGACTTGCACTTTAAGAAAATGTATTAGTTTTTCCTTTAGTATAAAATTAACATACATAAATAAATTTCGTGATTTATTAGCAGTTTTAGTTGAGTTTACATTTTTCCATCCTGCAGCTCTAAGCCCCGAAGGGTTAGCTGATTGGTTCTTTGCTAACGCACATGCGTTTTGAAGTTATTTACATTTATCAACAGCGTCCTAATCACTAACTTGCTACATCAAAAGCGATGCTATCAAACTTAAAGTTAGATTTCTTATTACTCTGGTAATTGGCTCAGTGCTTTGCAATCACTTTTTTTTTTCGTTTAGAATATCTGCTTGGCACAAAACCGTTTTCGCTAAAAAGGCTCCCACAGACAGGAGGTACTATATTTCTACAGGAGGCTTCAAGAATATAATCATTTACTTTTTCTAAGTCTGTTACACATATATATGTAAATATCAATGTAAGTCATTTAGAATCCCTCAGAATAAAAAAAAACAGCTAGTAAACAACAATATAATTTCGAATTTATTGAAATCAATGAGGTACTTATGAATTGCACAGAACTATGAATGAATTGTAGCTCATCCAACATGAAAACCAAACAACAAGCAATTAATATAAAATAATGCCAAGTAAAAAGTTTCATCAAAATAATAATTAATGAAAAGCACTAACAATTTGTGGTCTATCAAACGTCAAAATCATAACTTAAACCCGTATAAATTGATCTCCATGCTTTTTGTGTTGAAGCTGTAATCTATTGACATTAAATTCCGGTTCTGAATGGGTGGATCAATTTATAATGGCCATGCCGCTATATGTTAGATTATTGTCAACCTTGTATTCTGAATCAATTTTGTTACCGACAGAGGGTATTAAATTTGTAGGATGACCACAAAGCTTTTGTCTCTGTAGGATTAATTACGGATAGTGAATTTGCAGGAGAATAGGGTTTGCTACGTATTTTTATTTTAGAATATTTTTTATTCCTGTAGAATAAATTAGACGCTATTTTGAGCTTTAATTTTTTTAAATGTTTAGGTTTCCTGTGCTCAAAATAAAACATTTGTTTGGTACGTGGTTCTTTCATAAATATCAATTTTGAAAAGTCATTCTTTAGTCAGCTAGTGATAATAATGATGGTAAATAATAGTGGCTTTTTTGGCGGTTTTATGATTTTATTTAAAAAAAATACATTAAATGTACTTAATGCTAGCTTTTGCCAGCGACTTCGTTCGCGTAGAGGTCGGAAAATATCTCACGGGAACGTATTATCGAGATAAAAAGTATCTTGTGTTAATCCAAGTTATAAACTATCTGTGTGCGAAATTTTATCCACATCCGTACGGCCGTTGTTGCGTGATTGAGTAACAAACATACAAACTTTCACATATATAATATAATTAGTAGAATAATAGGATATAGGTAATAAGAAGGAGGATGTAAGAAAATAAATAAATTAAACATTTTTGAGATGGTAAGTATGGTTACAAAAAAGAGCTTTAAAATTATGCACAAAATTATTATTCCATCTACACCACCACCAACAACCTTTGATGAAAGTGAATTTGAAAACGTTGAATATATGCAAAAAGAATCGTGAGTGATTCGTCAAAAAAAATGGTTAGGTACCCAGAAATTATACCGCAATACACAACCCGACCTTCCATTTCTTTTCAAATAATATTCAACCACATTAAATTTTCATTACAAAGACTGCTAGCGTGAAACCGAATACCGGGTAAAGTTCTTCAGCAAAATTACACCAGCCCTAGATTACATCCATACCAAATTATATTTCACGTGAAATTACGCATAACTTATTTGACAGTTGTGTTGGAACGCGTCCTGTATTTGACATTGATTCATGGCCAACCTAGTTGCTATAGAAATGAGGGTAGATGTATTAAATCGTAGGAGATTCATTCGCTTGCAATGTTGTGGAACAAAATAGTGCATTGTTCGCACAGGATTTAAATGCGTAATTCATTTCAGAATTTTAGCATTAACGCTTTGAGTTGGTCTCATTGTTGAAGCAAAATTTAATTAAATAGTCTTTCTGGTAAGATCCTCTTAATTGGAAAATTGAGTGAAAAGAGGATAGTGGAGTTAGCTTTGTTTTTAGTGTGCTAGCATTGTTTTTTGTTTTGTTGTCAGACAGGGTTCTGTATGTTTGTATTGCTTCTGGCTAAGTTGCTTCAATATATTGAACTAAGGCGGGATTTCTTGCAACTGGTGTGCTCGCGGGTTTGTTTTTGGGATTGAAAAGAGGATGTCTATCTAGATTGACTGCAAGAAAAGTATTTGTATTCATATATTATAGAGTAGTTACGTACTACATTATACAATGGCAATGTCTCTCATTTTGATAGTTATACAAGGTGTAATTTTAATCACCGTTAACCTCATAAGGGGTCATTGTACTGATCATTATGAACAACTTTTACTATGGGCCCAAACCTGAAATCGCGAAAATAAAATCAGCTGTTCCCTACATTTTGACGAGTTATGCGTACTTAAATGTAGGGAACAGTTGGTTTTGTTTTTCGCGATTTCAGGTTTGGTCCCATAAGAAAAGTTGTTCATAATGATGAGTACAATAACCCCTTATAAGGTTAACGGTGATTAAAATTACACCTTGTGAAAACATTTATTACGTTGTTTACGTTGTTGAGCAGACTAATTAAACACACTATTTTTTTAAACATCTTCATTTATTAGACCCTAAAAGAATAAACAATTCGTCTATTTGCTATTTATACAAGTAATCTTAATAGTAAAACAGCTACAATTATTGTTCAACTAGCTTTTGCCAACGGTTGAAGCCGCTAGCAAAATCCCCGCGAGTGGCTAAAATATTATCCCAAGGAAACGTACAACCGGGATAAAAATATCCTGTGTTAATTCGGGTTATAATACATCCACAGGATAAGTTTTATCCAATGCGCGAACTGTAACCATGAATTTAGCATATCATTTCTGCGCTGGGGGTCTAGAATGATATGCTGAATTCATGGTTACAGTTTGCGCACTGCATAAAAACTTATCCTGTATGTGTCAAATTCATATAAATCCATTCAGACGTTTTTGCGTGATTGAGTAACAAACATCCAAACATAAAAACTTTCGTATTTATAATATTAGTAGGATTAAATAAATAAATAAATTCTTTATTGCCATAAAAACAAGTTACAGAATAATGTGAGACCCTGACTCCAGAGCTAGGTTAAAATACCTGTATTTCAGGAGCCAGTGACTTCTTCCATTTAGGTTACAATTAAGCAGATTGTATGCAGCAAACGGTGATTTTATTGTGATACTAAAATTAAGTTCAATATGTACTAAAATTATGAGAATTAAAGAAAGAAAACCAAACAATCTCATTAAATCAAAGAACTAAATTAGAATAAAATCCAGAATAAGACAAAATTTGATTTAAAATTGACTTGAAAACATATACTTAAAATCAAGATTAAAATAAAATTAGAGAAAATACAAAACTACCTTAAAGCTGGGATTAACACACAAAACAAAATAATTTCATAAGGGGTGCATGAGTGTGTATGTGTGTGTGTTTGTGTGTGTTTGTGAACTGTGAATACCAACGATTTGTGTTCTTAGATATTTTTGTTGATTGCAATAATTTTTCTGTTGCGCTGTAGTCTTGTGTCAGTAGCCAGATCTTCACCTTCTTTTTTGTGTCACGAATCGTAAGGGGATTTATATTCAGGATTTTGTTCTTATTCAGGATTAGTATTAGTATATTACTGTTAGTATAAGTTTATTAGTATTAGTAGGATAGTAGGATTAATACTAATTACGAGAGGTAATAATCTGCTACCGTACTAGGTTGCAATAAAGAATATTATGTATTTAAGTTCAAAATCTTTTCGATTGTTATTGAAAGTCTGCAACTGAAGTTAGTACGACAAGTGTGAAAATACGATTCCAATTTAAAATGAACTTTAAAATTGATTTCCTCTGTACATTGCGAAATTGCAAAATTATTTGCCTCAGTATCTGTAAATAAATGAACACAAACCGCTAGCATATTTAACGACTAACAAACATTTTACTGCAATAACTTGTCAAAATAAATACAATTAATATTTTAACCAATCAATATTTGCGCAATTACTATTCAACCATTCGAGCATTAACTAAATGCGATTTTAGTAACATTATACCAGTTTATTTTACAAATCGGATAGGAATTCACATTAAATTAAATTTAGGGTTATTTGGTGTAAAATTAACTGTTTGCACTAAGCCCCCGGCTTAGGTTGTGGTCGTATAGTTTTCATGTAACCACAAAATGTTTATGACCAGTAGGTATTTGATATTATTTATATTGAAATCAAAATCAAAATCAAAAGTCATTTATTCAAATTAGGCTTCAAATTGAGACGAGCATAACCGCTCACGCTGTGTACAGTCATGAGCATGTATACACAAAGCCAAACACCGACACCGAACCGACATAGCCCAAAGAATTATCAAACTTAAGTGGCAGTGGGCATAGCACATTGCTCGCAGAAAGTATGGTCAAACGGTACGAGAGTGGCGACCGCGTACCGGAAGACATAAATTTGGAAGGCCTCCCACAAGGTGGACAGATGACCTTGTGAGGACTGTAGGAGTCCGCTGGATGCGGGAAGCACAGAACTGGTCGAAGTGGTGGAGTTTGGGGGAGGCCTATGTCTAGGAGTGGACGTCTTTCGGTACAAATGATGATGATGATGATGTGGGTTCCAAAATATTATTTTCATAATAATATTTTAGGGTGAGAGTTGAACAGAGACCCATGAAGCGTTGCATGCTTGGCATCAGGCTAATTTACTGAGTTCCAAACGTCGTGATACGAAGACGTACGAAGGTCTTTGATATTGGAACGCGTATTATGGTGCTCAAATGGAGTTGGGCAGGACACCTGGGGCCCAAGTCTGCTATTTTTATGAATTCGTCATTCCAACACGATACCATTGTCATTTTGCTAAAAGTTCGTAATCCGCTAAATTCATAATGGTCGATCATTGATCGGTCAATGGTCTCGTAATAGAATTGTGTTATAATGGCATTGTCGTATTGCCATTATTATAAAACCCGTTAGTAGAAATGATTTTCCAAAAACGACTACTAAATTTGAACATTTATTCAAGCCCGATTTCATTTATGTATATTTTTACATATTATGTCCTTTTAGTTTATTAGTGTTAAATTTTAGCAGATTACCGTCTAAGTCAGTCATTTATTTGTCGTTATGTACGAGATTACCAAAAAATGCCATTTCTTTCAATGGAGTGTCAGTGGCTGACCATTGGAAAGTCATAATGACGCCATTATATTAGTAGATTACCAAACTTGTCAAAATCAATAATTTTAAAATCAATGATAGACCATTCTGACATTATTGTAATAGCAGACTTTACACCCTGGTAGGGCGCAGTGATGACAGGTGGAGTCACGGCTTTAACAGAATGGCGTCCAACGATTGGAAGACAAGATGTCAGTCGTCCGGCGACGAGTTGGGATGGCCTAGGTGAGGCTGGCACAGGAGCGTGGAATTGGCACAAGAAAAGAGACATAGGCGTCTCTTTGCCCAGCATTGAGAACCTAAAGTCGGCCTGTGGATGATGACGATGATGTTGAGACCAGCATTGCTATTCATGATCATTCGACTTGCTGTCGGATTCGATTGTAAGTTTCGTTTAGGAGAACGGCTACGAAATGGTAACTTTTCTCTTAGTAAACGTTTAAGTGGTAAATAATGAAATAGAATACGTTTGTTTACGGTAAACATGACACAGAAAAAGTACAATACAGGGGCATCCGGGACATCAACCCACAACTTGTGCGTTGAAATTTTTCAAAGTTGAAAAGAAAAAATACTCGTAAATACATTTTGACCGCGTTGGTATTACACTTTTCTCTAAAACAGTAGATTTTTATTTAATAACCGACAATCTGCGCTACGTCCAGAATCATGTGTATCTACTGAATTCATGGTTACAATTTGCGGATCGATGTTTCTGTCACCCTGTATACAATATTTTTGAATTCAAGCAATAGGTTTAAAGAACTAGGTACTATTGATATTTTAAAAAGATCTTTGTCAATCCTACAAAGTTGAAGCTTAAGTGAGCTCAGAGCTCCTCCACACAGATTGCCTCAAATCATGAGTTAAGTCTGGCCACGACCTTATCAAAACGCATTTAAAATGTATGAAAGCCATAACTTGGCTTCCAGCCAAGTCACACTGCTGAAAGTTACTACCGAGGAGTTTGTAGGGTTTTAGGAAATGTGAAACTTACCCCGGAAGAAAAAGTCAACAGATTTTTCATGAAATTATTTTCATTTTATTATAAGTATTTGGTGGAGTAATAGTTAAGAGCGTTCATCCGGCACGGGCTTGCAACGTCGCATTTGAAGTAGTTTTTCGTGATTATCTCATTAATTTTAAATCAAAGTACTATTTTTTCAGTTTGTTTTTTCAGTATTTAAGTTTGTTTGCTATTATTTACAGTTATTTGAGTATTTACTCATAAGAAGTAACATAGCGTCATTTATTTTCTATTTACAGTAGGTACTTATCGCGATAAAATGTTTTTATTTAATAACATTTACTAATGTTAAAAATAATTATGAATATCAATGATCTAGTGCTTGGCTGAAAAAAATAGTACTTAGATTTATATTTGATCAAATAATCACGATAAACCACCATAAATGGAAGGTTGCCTGGAAGAGATCGCGGAAAGCGGTAGGCCGCCCATTGTATATTTTGTAGTGTACATTGTTTTCTGTTATGTTTTTTGTGGTGTACAATAAAGTATTTAAGAATAAATAAATCCGTGTGGTGCCAGATGTAAAAGAATAGCACCATCCCATTTCTTCCCATGGGTGTCGTAGAAGGCGATTAAGGGACTTACTAGAGAATGGGCAGCAGCGTTCTCTATGCACTTGACCACCATATTGCAATCGCCAAACCGCCTGCCAAGCGTGGCGATTATGGCAAATCCCCCCTTTTGGGGGAAGCTTATGTCCAGCAGTGGACGTCTTTCAGCTAAGATAAGAAGAAGATAAGAGAAATAAATAAATGCGTAGTTGCCAGCTCGCTCGGTATGAACGCTCTTAACCAGTTGAGAGGATGAATTAAAGGCGACTAACAAAAAGTATTTACTAGGCAGATGTTGGTGGGAACTCTGGGACGGGAGGCTCTAGAAGAACATATTACAGTGACCTTATTGGTGACGTTCTTTAGAAAGGTCAAATGCGAGGTACTCGCAACCGACGTGCGTGTATGAGATGTATGACCGTATTACGTTACGATTACGTATTTTTGTACGATTGTGTGTTTATTTTAGTATGTGATCTTCCTAAGCGAGTCACAATAAATACTTTTTCTTTCTTTCTTTCTTTCTATGGAGTAAAAGGAGTATGAACGGATCGCAGCAGGTGGCGTTCTGTTGTTTCTGCCTGACTCCAAGGGAAGTGGGCGTGAGTGTTTCAAAGTAGCTTTAATTTGTTTTTTGTTTTTGTTCCGCTGCCAGAAAAAGCCTCTCTCAAGTTCTTCCAGAAACTTTTTTCCCGTGCCCAGGGCCCTATCCAATAAAGCTGACAATCCGACATATATGTCAAAAAATGACAAAATTGTAGAATTGTCGCGCTTAAGCTGTTTAATAAACGTGACAAATATGTCAAAAATCGACAGGTGAAATCTTGACATATTTTTAATGTAAAAACACGTTTAATAAAACTCGACATATCAAAAAACCACAGTCACAATATTTCTGACAATTGTCGGTGACAATATTGTCGGATTGTCGTGACAATTATGTCGACTTTTGACATAATATATTTGCAAAGAATTTTGTTTTATGAAGCTGGATGAGGGTAAAATTGAAAAAGATATTATCAAAGTACAAGAATAAAACAATCACTAGTGTAACTTCGATTGTGTTATGATCGCGTGTAAGATGGAAATGCACAGAAAACTTACCATTTTGGGCCTTATTTACGAAAGTAAAAATATACTTTTTGGGAAGTTTAGTGACCAATTGACCCACGATGTAAAAATAAATAAATGGAAGGAAATAGCCGAAAACTTAAGAACATTAGGTATTTTCAATAAAGACTGGAAATACCTTCGTGACACTACATGGCAAAATTGGCGCAAAAGGACCATGGTAAGGTTTAGTTTATTTTAACTAGTTTATCCTTCATCAATCCGTAATTTTTTTTATTTATTTAGACCGTTAACCAATAAAGAAGTTATCAATTAGATATGATGTATTATATTGTGTAGGTATGTATGAAATATTCGCATTGTGTATGTGGAAACGATTTTTAGGGTTCCGTACCCAAAGGGTAAAACGGGACCCTATTACTAAGACTCCGCTGTCCGTCTGTCTGTCTGTCTGTCTGTCCGTCTGTCACCAGGCGTTATCTCATGAACCGTGATAGTTAAACAGTTGAAATTTTCACAGATGATGTATTTCTGTTGCCGCTATAACAACAAATACTAAAAAACAGAATATAATAAATATTTAAGGGGGCTCCCATACAACAGACATGATTTTTTTGTCGTTTTTATATATACTGGTACGATAAATCTTTCAGGAAAAGAGAGATAATCGTCTGCAGACTGGTTCTGGGGGAGGAAAAAAATGCAAATATGACGATTCTGATGAAATGATACTAAAAATCATAGGAAAGGATTCTCCAGCAATAGATGGACTTCAAATACCAGAATCTTCAGGATCAAATGAAACACAGGTATCCGTGCCTGTTTTTACAGCAGAAACACCACCTCAACCTCAAAATCCAATACGAAGAAAATCACATCCCCCAGTTGATTTATCAAATGACTTATTTGATTTTAAGAAACAAAAAATGGAAATAGAAGTAGATATTGCTAAAGAAAAACTTCAAATTGCAAAAAGAGAAAAATACAAGCTAGATTTGGAGCTACTCAAACTTGAAAAAGAATTAAACATACAGCCATCAGAATTTACACTACCTTTGTATTTACAAAACGCTCGGGTTATTGATGTTTGTACTGAACAAATTGAACAAATTGTTCGAACAACAGAGTCGGGTGCTGATAATGAACAAGTCAACGATATTATAATAAGTGCTATGAATGAAAATCTTTAAGTATAATCGATCATGCATTTATTAAAAGGATTAAATAAATTATTCATTCAAATAGTTGTATTAATGACTGTAAAACTGCAATCGCTTCCTCATCAAATACTTCGTCCACATTGTTATTATCTACAACTGTATCATTGTCATTTCCGCTAATATCTTGTTCTAAATAGGGTGCATTTGAGCCTAAGCGGTTTTCAATGTTATGCATAACAATGCAAGATAATATTACATTGCTTGCAATTATTGGCTGAACTCTAAGGTGATTTAGACACGGGAATTTTTCTTTTATGATTCCCAAAGAATTTTCTACCAATCTTCTCGTTGACTTAAAAGCACGCAAGAATCTTTCCAGTGATGCTGTCCTTGGTATTTGTATTGGTATATTAGGCGTCATAAGCCACTTTTTTAAACCATATCCACTGTCTCCCAGGATTATTGCGTTTGGGAATGGTCTCCATCCACTTTCCCATGTCCGTGCTAAAGAAGAGCATCTCATCACTCTGGCATCGTGAACAGAGCCAGGCCATCTTGCAGATGCGTAGAAAATTTCTAAGTTTGGCCCGCGCACCACCATAATATTAATTGAATGGTTTCCGTTCCTGTCTACAAACGCAGATTCATTTTGATAAGGCGCATCTAGAGGAATTAACGAACCATCCACAATACCAGATATTCTAGGTATCCCATTATGCCTCATGAAAAGTGTTGGTATTCGGTTACAATTATCAGGCCAGCGAACCTCTTCTCCGAGTAATTCTACTGAATTACTCGGAGAAGAGGTTCGCTGGCCCACGGCTCATCACGGCTCCACATACCCTTCTTATGCAATTATGTACGGTTGTTTTACTAAGCCCATGTGCATCACCAATAACGTGGTACTGTGAACCACAACCCATCCAATGCAAAGCGCATAAAATTTGTTTATCGGGTGTAAGTGCTTGGTTTCTGCTTGTACCGTGTTGAAGTCGATGAGCAATTTTATCAATTAAATATTCTACGGTAGATTTACATACCCGAAATTTTTCTTTAATGCAGAAATCTGTAATTGAGAAGGAGAAATTGATTCTGCTTTTAAATGATCGTCGTTGCCTCCTCGTTTGTATTTGTTCCAAGTATTCATCATCACTACTCTCACTGCTCGATGTAAGTACCAGTTTTTTGTAATAAACTTTTTCAATACACTTTTTTACACCTTCAAAATTCAAAATATGATTTCGCGACAGAGGGTAACGCGCCTGTCAGAATTGTCGGACAATTCTACAAATATGTCAACATGTCACGACAATTTTCTGTTTAATAAAGCAGATTTGACAAGTTTTTCACGACAAATTGTCACCTGTCAGCTGTCGCATATAAAGTTTTATAAAACAGAAAAATGTTAAGAAAAAAAAAGAGTCCGACATATTTGTGAATTTTCCACCATGACAATTTTGTCGCCTGTAAGTTTTATTAAACATAAAAATTGTCGAGTTGTCACTTTTTGACATATGTCGGACTTGTCGGATTGTCAGCTTTATTGGATAGGGCCCAGGTCATCTCACCACCGCTTTTTGGGCAAGATGACTTTATACTTGTTACGAGATTAAAAGTCAATATAGTTACAGGTATAGCCGGAGCAGATGGCCGATGGGGCTGAAAGGTTCTGGAGTGGCGACTGCTTACCGGAAGACGTTGAGTTGGAAGGCCTTCCACAAGGTGGACCGATGACCTTGTGAAGGCCGCAGGAATTCGCTGGTTGCGGGAAGCACAAGACCAGTCAAAGTGGTGGAGCTTGAGGTAGGTCTATGTCCAGCAGTGGACGTCTTTCGGCTTAAATGATGATGATGATGATAGCCGGAGTTACACGGCATTACAAAGTCATATAATTTTTGAAAAGTGTCCTAATTAGATTCTAACGTGGTAATAAAAACACAACATTTTTATTTAATCGACTAGGTACTGCCGTAAAACTGCAGTTAAATTTAAAATTTACAATATCGCGCGTAAATTGATGAAAACGCTGGAACGTCTAGAACATTCCGGTTTTCCTACAACGTTTTCCTTTACCGTTCTGAGAGAAGTGCTAATGAATTTATTTCGAACCAACGACTTGACGAGAATGCTATGGGATAGTTATAACTTTGATTACAAAACCATTCGAATTTACGTTACGTTAACATTGAGCGTTTGTGCTCTCTGAATACCTACTCATCTACCTCGTTGCTCTAGTGGTCGTAACCGCTAGTGCTGAGCACGGGTTCCTGCGTTCGATTCCCAGGTCGGGCAACATTTTATTGGGTTTTCTAACTGGAATCTCTCAATAGTAGCCCGGAGTATGGATTTGTACCCGGTTGATGACAATAGGCTCGCCACCTATTACATGAGACTTAAACATAAAGTTGGCAAAATGTAAGTGTGCTTTAAGTACACCTCTGCTCAACAGAGAAAACAGGGCTTAATGTGAATACCTACTATGGCTTTCTGAATACTCCGTTTCGTGCAAGTAAAAAGTCGAGATCTCCCAAGACAATCAGAGAACGTCCCAGCATCCATATGACAATGCTATGATTAACGACGGGACGTGATGTCAACAACCCCGGTGAATCATCCGAATATTCATATAATTTCCATTTCAAATGTCATTCCTTTAAATTGATGATCTGGCTTGGCTCGTTAAGTTTCTAAAGTGAATTCTTTGGTTTCGGTATGATGTATTGGTTTGTTGGTTATTTAGGGTTTTAGCTGTTTTGAGCGTTGGGAACATTTATTTAAAAAAAAAAATAACTGTTGTTTGACGATCGAATTATGTTTGTTGGGCCAATATGGCTAAAAATCGTTTACAGGTTCGCAGGTTTTGAAGGAAAAACGGGAGTACTTTGCCGAGTTATGGCGCATGACAATAAAAATACTAGCACCGTAAAAATAATCCGTTCCTATTACGTAACTTACCTCTCTTCTTAGACCGGTAGGTATGCACAGACGTAATAAAATTGCGGCGGGATTTTATCACTCACCAGATTTTCAATTGTCGGTGTTGAACAGAGTTTTTGAAATTCTAGCAGTGCATCCCAGCGCGTCGAAAAAACAGTGACCGATTCAATGGCGCGGCCACGGCGACATTAAAAAAATAAATTTACCAAGAGTTTGTAAAAAGAATTAAAAGTTGATTTCCAAAACCATACATTATTCAAAGTTATGGTTAAAAAGTTATAAGGGTTCGAACGTGGTCGCGCCATTGGAATGCAGAGAACCGCGCGGCCACGGAGATCGTTAAAACTAAGCGTTGCAGAGACCTGAAATTTAGGTAAATAATAGATCAAATTTAAAAAAGAAATGTCAAAATATAGAAAATATCCTAGGCTTATATTTTCGAAGCTTTAACACTATAACCCCATGGCCACCATTGAAACGGTGAAAAACACGATATCACCAATATCTCGCTTGAAAAGCATCACAGACGTCTGAAGTTTTTGTAAAACCCAGATTTTAATTTGGCAAAATTAGTAATAATACGACAAAAAATCCTAGGATAATAATTTAGAAGCTTTAAGACTATAACCCCATGGCCGCGCCAATGAAACGGTGAAAAACACGATATTGCGGATATCTCGCTTGAAAAGCATCGTAGACGTCTGAAGTTTTTTGTAAAACCCAGATATGAATTTGGCAAAATTACAACAAAAAATTACAGTAAAAATACAACAAAAAATTCTAGGTTTATATTTCAGGAGCGGTAGTACGGTATTGCGATGAAATAAGTCGTAAATATCTATCGACGAAAGTAATCCTTATAACCTTTTAACCATTTCTTTGACAAATTTATGGCTTTGGGAATCAACTTTTACAATTTTTTGCAAAATTTTAGTAGATGTTTTAAATATCGCCATGGCTGCGCCATTGAAACAGACACGAAAAACACACTGTTCGATTTTCAACACACGGCACTTAGCAATACGTCGAAGATTCAGTACTTGAAAAAGTACCGTCGCAATACTTTTACGTCGCGTCGGTGCAAAAGTAGATCGACCTAGTGAACGCCACAGGAATTCGCTGGATGCGAGAAGCAAAGAATCGGTCAAAGTGGTGGTGCCTGGGGGAGGCTTTTGTCCAGCATTAGACGATTTTCAGCTGAAGTGATGATAATGATGAACGTGGATTTACTTAACTTTTTATATTCTTATGGTTCTGCTCTTGACCTCAATCACGCCTGATGAAAAACGATGGATGAGGTCTTTGATGGAACAAGCGTACCCAGAAGATGCCTGTTCAAACTTGCTTTGAAAAAAGGAATAAATTACAACACATCGCCACGTTAGAAATTATAAAAGCGTATTATGAGATTGAAGTTCGAGTTTGCGACACGAATAAGCGATTTTAAGAATGAAGACAAGTTTACATAGTATTATTACATAGAGGGGCTTGTCGCTAAGTAATAACAGCCGCATAGGTAAATCGATCAGGTTAAGCTACGCTTGCCGCGGTTGGTCCGTGGACGAGTGACCTTCTTTACATACCAAAACCCCTCCGTGCCTCGGAAAGCACGTTAAACTTTTGGTCCCAGCTATCATTCGTGGATCTTTGACAGTCGTTACGGGTCGTCAGAAGCCCGAAAGTCTGACAACCAGTCTTACCTAGGGGTAACGTATTACCCAGTTACTGGGTTGTGGAGGTCAGATAGGCAGTAGCTCCATGTAAAATACTGGTATTCTATATGGAGGATTTGGTTAGACGGGAAGCTGACCCCAATATAGTTGGGAAAAGACTAGGCAGATGATGATGACGTAGCATTACCAAAAGTCAAAACATTTCATATTTAAATAATTCTCAAAACTTCTAACCGACTCATCTTCACGAAACGTGTAAGAGCGCTCACAATTAGCTCACTACCTAAACAAACCGTTGAGTTAGCAGTTTACAACTTACTTTCATTTGGGAGCGTCAATATTTGGGGATAAACCGACTCCCAACTTCATAGTTTATGAATTTGTTAAGCTGGTAACAGTTGTTGATTAATTGGGGATGGTGTTTGTAGTGTAAATATGCTAGGTCAAAAAGTGCCCTTGAGGTGACAATGAGGGCAGACTTTGAAAGCTCCTGGAGTGCCTTTAGAAAAGACGCTTTTGTTTTTTGACCGCAAGAAGGGTCGTTTGTCCAACGCGGTCGTCAGCGGGACGACCAAAAGAGATCATTCGAAACAAGTGTGACGGCGATCGTGTGTAACCGAACTCGGCGGCTTTTGACGGTACGGTTTGTTCGATACCTGCACACATCAAATATTTGTATGGCCTACAAGTAGTGGTTCCGGGAACGCACCCACAATACAGGGGAAAATCCCAGTGTGGGGCAAAGTTTCCGAACCGAGCGATCGGCGACGGCAGTGTGCCCACACACTGCCGTCGCCAATCGCTCGGTTTCAAGATCAAATGTGTTTTTTATTGCGAGCACATCATCATCAGCCTATAGCACTCCACTGCATATGCCTCTCCTATTGCACGCGATTCAGCTCGATTCTTGGCAACTCTCATCCAGCTGCTACCAGTCAACCTGTTAAGATCATCGCTCCACCTAGTCTGAGAGCGTCCTATCTTACGTTTGCCGATTCGCGGTCCCCACTCAAGAACACGTCTCCCCAACGGTCATCGGCTACATCAAGCGCATCGCCTCGTTACAGTTTTGGGCGGAGTTCTAGCGGTACGCGATGATAGTGTGGTGGACACGCGACCGTCGTAAATGTCTATAACGCTATTTCGGTGCCGTCATCTCGATCTCGGCGAAGTCCACGTGATGAGTGAGATGGACAAACGCACTTAGGGGTTTAATTGAGGTGAAAGGATTATTCAGCTACAGTCCGCGTTACCGAGGGCTAGCTCTTTAGAATCACAGTATAAGATTTAGATTAACGCCACTCGGGAAAGCTCCTTTCATACTCTGTACCTAAATTAAAATAAAGAAAATTGTAGACAAGTAAAGAATAACTACCTCGTTGATCGAGAAAGAAAAAAGAAAAAAATTATATTCTACACAAACAACCAAAAACGCAGAATTCAAAATCTTAGCCATACACATTGACAAGGCCACAAACAAACAAACAAACACAACGAAACAATGCCAATTGTAGACAGGAAATTACTACTTTTTAAACACACATCAATTACAAGTAACAATAAGCCATGCATCGCATCTGTGCAAGAAAAGGTCGTTGCTTAGCAAATTGCTGTGACTTCGGACGAACCTATCGTCAGCAGCGGTGATCTTCAGCCACTACCTCTCTTGTGACATAATGTCTAAAGGTCGCAAATGTTGATAGTGACTGGGTTTAATCCGGCGGTCAGGTTAAGTGTTATTGGGTTCTTCCATTAAGATGTTTTGGCCTCGGTTGACGGCAATAGGCTTGCCCCTATTACATAATTATATAACCAGCAAAAAGTTGGTTTACCGTATACTTACCCTTTCAGTGAATACAACCGTGACGCTTTCAATAAAAAAAATACATATACCTTAACACACATCCATATTTTGACAATTTGCCAAGCCAACATGTCGATTTATAAAATAAACCATTATTCACATAGCATTAAAACCACTTACTAAGGAAACAAATTGATTGTAGCAGCCATGTTTGTGTATACCAAACATATCTAGTATCTACCGTCTGATATATTGACACAACTTGATACATTGCTATGCCTATTGCCAACATTAGAGTATACAAGCAAATACACACAGGATGATTTAAGGGAAACAGTTGAAATAATACTGGTTTAGTTGCAAGACGTGGATACAATAATTACAATCACATTGTCTTATATTCTTTTTCTATTCTTATAAACAAAAACGAATCGTTTTGGTAACCAATAGTAGCATTTTTGATTGTCAAACTGGGCGTATAAATAGATTCGTAAGCAAATTTTACCTGTGATAGCGTGACAGATACTACTATACAGGGAACAATTTTAACCAGTGCGCAAACTATAACCACGATATCATCATAACATTCTAGACCCCCTAGCGTAGACAGTTTTCGTCGGTTATACAAAAAAAAATCAGCTGTTTCATAGAAAAGTGTAATACTTACGCGATCAAAATGTATGGAACAGCTGATGTTTTTTTCTGCTATGAGGTTTTTGCTTCATTATTGATAAAGATATAAGAGTGTTAATTTTAACCAATAACGATCCGTAAATTATAGGAATCGGTCGTTAGAGAGCAGTGCTTCCCTGTTGATTGTAAATGCAGTTCTTGCATAAAAGCGGTTTCGAGAAAAACGCGGAAATCTATAAGTAAAATTTTCATGCAAGTACTGTGAATCTCGCTATCAAAAAAACATACTTCCAGTACCCGAATATTTTTATTTTTGCCATATAGATTTGCCCTTAAGGATGCCATTTCTGCAAAAAAGTGAAAACCCATAAGTGTCGATTACTGCAGATACAATTGGCAGGGCAGAATGGTGGCCCAGTGGTGTCAGACCCGATTTACGACTTGTAGGCCGTGGGTTTGAACTCAGACAGGCGCTTTTCTTTATGTAAATAATTTCAGCACCAGTGCTCTCAAAACGGTGAAGGAAAATATCGTGAAGAAACCGACATGTCCTAGAACCGAAAATTCCAAGACATGTGACATCTACCAACCCGCACTGGGCCCGAGTGATAGATTACATCCCACTCCCGAAGTGAGGAGGCCTATGTTCAAGTAGTGAAAACATTATAGGCTGATATTATGTTCAGGGGCGTACCAATAGAAAATGGTAGCTAGGGCACGTATCACATTTGCGTCCCTTCGTAAATTATCTGCGCGGTCTACACTGAGCAAACCTGTCTTGACCAATTATAGCCTTTAATAACGAGGGTATTAATTTCAACTTACTAAAAAATCGCTTGCAATGCTGAAACTTTAAGAGAATTTGAATAGAAATAGGCAAATTTGGAAATAAGCTTTCATCCCCGTTCAGCACAATATATTCAAATACCTAGCTCTTCAGATTTCTTAGATATACATAGGTACCAAACAGTATGAAATGTTTTATTGTTTGTTTTTTATTTTTGTACTTATCAATTGGCGACTATTTGCGGCCCCCTTCGATAGGCACCCAGGGTTCTTGCCCTACCTGAGCCACCCTAGTTACGCCACTGATTATAATGATTAAGATAAGGGGCTCGTGACTAATACCAGCGTCAGTCGAAGTCTACATTCGCTGTGGTCGGTTCGTGAATGCGAGACCATCTACATCCATTACATGCTGAGACACCTGTGCACCTCGTAAGACACGTAAAACCGTTGGTCCCGGCTGCCATTCGTAGATCTTTGACAGTCGTTACGGGTTTTCAATAGCCTAAAAAAAACTACAGTTAGTCTTACCAAGGGTATTGTGTTGCCCAGTGACTGGGTTGCTGTTAGTCGCTCCATGTAAAATAATGGTATTTAGCTGCATGGAGTTCCACTGGAAGCCGATATCAACATCATTGTGGGAAGGTTATGCAGATTAATCAAATCAAATCAATTTATCGCATAAAAATCCATAGGTGTTAGTAACAATAAAATTAGCCTAATGCTAGTACAATGTAATTGTTTTAATTTAAGCATGCGCCGGGTTGAACGCCCTTCGCGTGAACACTTATCAACTGCTTCAACAGTGGCGAATTCCACCTGTTTGCTAACGCATCCAGGATGCCGTTTGCGGTGCCACGCACGCGTCTGAGCAGCGAAGAGCTTTTGCCAACCAACCAATCTGCTGTTGTCTTAGGGTGTGTCCAGACCTGGCAAATGCGCTGCGAATGCGTCGCTCGCGTGCCGTTTGCGAACTGCGCGCGTACATTTCATGTTCGTACGCAGCCCCTGTGCCTTCCGCGCGCCGCTCGCGCGCAAGCTACTCGCCGTACTTGAGCGGCGCAGGAAGGGAAGCTATGTGCGCACGGGCAGCGCCCATGCGCCCCACTTAAGCCTTGCCGGAGTTACACTAAAACGGTGCACCAAACGTAGGCTGTAGCAATTGCAAGCGGCTCGCGAGCGGCGCAAATGTCACATGTCTTCGAATTTTTGCTTCCTTCTAGAACATGCCGGTTTCCTCACGATGTTTTCCTTCACCGTTTTAAGAGCAGTGGTGATGAAATAACTTACACCACCTCTGTTCCTTACCTACCGATCATTTCACCCCCCAATTCACCTGCATCATGGTTTGCCGTTCGTTTTTGGTCGAATAATTGCCTACCATTTACAAAACCAAACAACACACACACAAGCCATAAACACACAACACAGTGCAACAACACAACGCAATATTTAACGCATTCTGCTCCGAATAAGCAAACATTGCAGACTATACGTACTCACATAGAAATGGGAAATGTTTGGGAAGATTCCAATTTGTCTGTCAAGCGCTTCTGTCGCCACAGCGCGTGGCACCGCGTTGTTGCAACATTATTACTGAGAGACATGCACATTTCACTTAGGGATTAACACCTATATTCTAAGTCGTCACCTCGAAAGCTCCTCGACTCACAACTCATTCGAGGAGACCTCAAGGCGTGCCTCGAAAGATCCTCAAAATCGGTATTCATAGACGTAAGACTGAGGAAATTATGAGGTGCCTCGAATGAGTGTGAGTCGAGGTGATACGTCACAAAAACGTCATTGTTTGGAGAAATATTCTGTTTATAATGTTGGCTATACTTATTTTTAAGTTTAGCCAATGATATAAACGGACTGATTTTGTGCAAATCTCCGCAAGCAATCTGAAAATACATTACCAATTTAAGTATGTAAGTAGGATAGGTAACTACTACTAAAATACTAAATTTGAACTGTTAACTTGTTTGCGCAAAAAATGTTAACAGCAACTTACTTGAAAGTTTCCTGTTGCAATAAAATACTAATACTTGGATTATGGGCGGAATTGGCAATCCACGTCTGTTACCACCAATATCTTGAAACAAAAGTGGTAACAAAAAGCTCACCACAACATCTTTATAAAGCGAAATCTAATTTTAAATTCATTTTCATCATAAAACTCAATTGGATTTCCTGCATCTCGTAAATAGCGTCGCGATACGTAATTATATGGATTATCGTACACTATAGTCAATAAACTCTTCAAAAGATATTACGAAAATGTGATAAAATACACTTTGTTTTGGTTAAAAGCTTCCTCAAGGTAGATGCCGACGTACCTTATATTTGACAGTTGGTTCCTCAACTCAAACTCACCTCGACTGAGGAAATTGTCTAAGATGAGGAGTAAAATTGCAACTATGAATATCAAACTACCTAAGTGAGGTTGAGTCGAGTCGAGGAAATCATGAGGTTTTGACTTAGAATATGGGTGTAAGTCGTTTCGCCTAACTTAAAAGACGCAGCGCTGCAGCACTACAACGGTGGCGCAGTCTTCTGAATTTTGTCCCTAAGCTTATACTTGGAATTGCAAATATTGGTTGGGAAGAATCGAAGAAGAAAACTGTCATGGTTTCATATGAGAATGTAGGTCATTATTAGCCTAATACGTTTCAAACAATATATTACGGTACTGTGGGACCTGAAGGGTCACTCGATTACCGGGGCCTAACAATGAAACACTTGTAAGCGTGTAATTATAAATTATCTCGGTTATTCCACGCTTATGCCTTTACAGCTCCGCGCCTATCAATCCTCTGTTTTCTTCTGAAACAACAACCTAATCTAAAATATTTGAAGGATTGTTCTAGATCTCCTTGACAGTGCAAACGTGACAGTCATTTCGTTGTCTGATGACGATAAGGTTGCCTTCGGTAAACAACCAACCTTTACTGTACAGTACTGTACACAGTTAAACTTCAGACTATTTTCGTTTCTGTAAGGACATTTTCTATGCCTTAAATAAATCACTCTCAATCCTCTACCTAAACTGTTAAGGTTTTCCCATGAGAGCCTGATATGTTTGAAACATCTAAATATAGATACACTATAAGAGAAAGAAACCAGGGTCGTCGGATATAGTTGGATGTTTTCGAATGAAATTTAATTTGATAAATGGATTTAGTTTTCTTTTAATAAAATGCAATTTTATTTAAAAAAATCATTAGTTTCTTAATAAATTTCAACTATATCCGATAAACGTGGTCACTTATATCTTTTGGCGACTTTAAAGTTAAACTTAAGACTGATATTTTTATTTGTGCAAAGACAATTTCTAGACCGTTTTTAGAATGAAATAAATCACTCCCAAACCGCAACATTCTGACCGATTCAAAGGTGCATGACCAGCTTAAATATGAAAACCAAATGAAAACCATTAATAACACACAAAACACTAATAAATTATATGAAGCATATACTGTTGATGTTTCACGGACGAAAACAATTTCAACGGTTAAGATAAATCCTGTCATTAAAATAAAATACCATAGAGTATTACCTACAGAGGGCTGGTTCCATACAATAGGCGAAAGTAGGCAAAAGCACACATAATGAGTATAGGCATTGCGTTCTCGATATAGTTTTCAAACATGTAATCAAATGTGTTTTCGTATACAAATACACACATTTTATATTTTTTTTGAATTGCCTTAATCATTCTGAAATTAACACAGAAATTGAGTTGATATTCGTTTAAGGGCTGATTTTTCAATAGTCAAATAACTTTCATCTGAGGATGATGATATGTCGGTTTGACAGCTTTTGTATTGAAAATATGCCAAGCTGTCAGATTTATTCTCCAGATAAAAGATATTTGACTATTGAAAAATCAGCCGTACGTGAATGAAAAATAGATGTATTTATCACAGAAGTACGTGCATACAAAAAGATAAGGTGACACGAATTACAAAAACATAAAATCAAAACTGATTTACTACACCTAGACACAGAACACAAATAACAATAAGTGGAAATAACATCAATTAAAAACAATAGTAGAATTCCAATAGTTTGAAGATGCGTTTGTATTGTTCGGCGATCTTAGTATTAAAAAAAAAATCAATAAAAAAATCAAAAGTCATTTATTCTAATTAGGCTGAGAATCAGCACTTTTCGAATGTCAAAATTACATAAGACAGTCCCCCAAAACGCCCACCCTTCACCACTTCCTAGTGCTTTAGCTGTGAAGAAGAAGTGGCGCAACAAATTCCCCAGCAGCACAGCTGTCTGTTCAGTTAGATAGACTTGATTCTATACATAGGTAGGCAGAGTAATCAACATTACGAGACACAGAACTTAAAAATTTGTCATATGTCAGCTAGCCATGCCAATATACCAACAAATAAAATGAAAACTTAACTAAAGCACAAAAAAAAAAGTAAACAAAGCATACTACCAAAATAAAAGCCTCCTGGTATAAATGGCGTGATAGCTTACATATGCAATGCTGGATTATGTTTACAAATGATAACCTAGGACCATCGACGTAAAATAAATAAACACACCCACACACAATTTCCCCGCCAAAAGCCAGTCGAGCGAGGGTTTGCTTGCACTCACTGTCCATGAAGCGTGTCTATGGGTGCGTGCGTTTTTGCTCGTTGTATGGAACTGCCCTTCTGTACTTATTCTGTGTAAAAACAGTTGCACATGCTACGAGCCTACGATTAATCATAACAATAAAACATGTGATGTATTAATCTTAGTATTTTAAGTTGAAGTGAGTTATATTCTCCGTAATTTATCAAACTCTCAATACCTATTTTAGTTCGGTTTCGAGATATGTTACGCTTGAAATAAAAGATTTTGTTGTGAATAAAGATGCGGTTTGAAAATTAATTAATGTTCTGTTTTAAGATGATTATATAGCTGCCATTATCTAAAAATATTAAGTGTTCTCGAAATGTATTCATATAAATAGCTTTCCAAGATTAAAACAAGGTGACTTTCCTATAGTCACCTTGTTTATAATCTAGAAAAACCGCTTATGGATCCATCTGCCTAGCCGTTTTCCCAACTATGTTGGGATTGCATTCCAGTCTAACCAGATGCAGCAAAATACAAGTATTTAACATGGAGCAACTGCCTATTTGACCTCCACAAACCGGTAACTGGGAGTGCAGGATGTGGGATTCACATAAAAAATTCGATGTAGCAAATAATACTGGTACATTAATCAAGTTATAAAATACAATTTTTGAAGAGAGAAGGACGTGTTCACGGCGTGGTCTTTAAGTTCGCACTGTTCTGTTTGCACTAGAGGTCGCGTGCGTCGGCCACACACTGCGCGAAGTTAGCGTGGTCCGCGCGCTCCGTGGCGCACTTCACAGCGTTTGTGTTGTTAACACCTGGTATTACGTGCGATGTACTATGATACCCGTTGAAACGCTGATTATGAATACTGTAATAATACATCGTTTATAGATTAAAATACATCTATTTTACCTGAAAAATTAACACCCACAGTCTCATCGTATTCTGCCTAGGCTTGTCTATTCCGTTAGCCAGCTAAAATGGTGGCCAAAATATAATTCGGTATAGAATGCGTCGAGAAAGAAAGGCGAATCAACTGTTGATTTTCGACACGTTTACATGGACGTAAAAATATCGCAGCGGGATTTTATCGTGAACTGGATTTCACGCTACTAGCCACTTACTAGCCCAACCCGTGTGTTTAATGAATATCGCCTGTAATCTACAATATTAATACGTGAAGAAAAAACGGAGAGACGGAGGAGTATGAAATTGCACAGTTAAAGTTTATCCATGAGAAGAAGTGCAGATGGCGATCTCTCGCGTCCGGCCCTGGTTTAGGCCATGGTACAGAGCGAGAGTTCATGGGTAGCTGCCGCTTCCTTCTGCGAAGAAGTGATGCTCGCGAAGAAGGAGGCGGTGCACGTGAGGGAGAGGCAGTAGGTATAAGCGCCCTCACGGCCCTAGATTCCGCAGGAGACCTCCTGAGTGCCGGGAATCCCAGGCCGATTCCCGGCCACCGTAGGCGTTGGCTTGCGGACGACGAGTAATGGGCAGCTCGCTGTCCAGTAAGGACCAAGCCCGGGTCAACGGCGCGTTGTGTTCCACGCGCGCCTCAAAGAGATGTCAGCACCAACTGATAGAGCCCGCAAGGGCCGTGGAAGTGAAAACTTCTTTATGTGCGCTGGGCATTTTTTGCGATGGGAAAAACCATTGAACTCGCGACAATGTTACCGTTACCGACACCTCTGTACCTACGAATTTTCATTGAAAACTTGTTTAGGCGCGTTAGCCATTTTTTGAGACGGGAAAAAAACAATTGAACTCGCGATACTGTTCAAAAAATACACACGTAATTTTTTAAATGATTTATGGTCGAATTTGGGCGACCACAGCTGGTATCGATAAATCCAAGCCATTTATGCCGCTATCTAAAGGCGCGTTATATAGAAACTACGTATCGACAAATATTAAAGCTCTTTAACGCCAACTTGACGTCTTCAATGAGAGCAGCTGTTGTCTGACATTTAACACTTAAATGTCATCGTCCACTCGATCGCTTTTCAGTAAGTTTTGTTTACTTATTTATTTAGTTAGTTAACTCGACTAAGCTCGAAAGAGCAGGGCAAGCAGATGGCACTTTGAAGATAAAATATCAATTAATTTTGGTAATGTCTAATTTATTTAGGCAGTCTGTAAATGTTTTTGTTTTACGTAAACAATGGAATTGACTAAAACAATTTAATTGTTTAGCAATAACTTTTATGATAAATGATTTCATTTTTGTTAGTAGGTTTATACCTACAAATACCTGTGGTTTATACAAACACTTGTACAGGAAGATTTTTTGATGAAACTGTAACTACGAATTCAGTATAAATATGATTATAGACTAGAGTAAGAATCCTTACTCTGTTATCAAAAAAAAAAATCTACTGTTTCATAGAAACGTGCGAAAAATTTTTACTTTAGGGGGGTCTACTTTAGGATCATACGTTGAACTCATGGTTACAGTTTGCGCACTGTATAATCAGCCTATAATGTTCCCACAGCTGGGACACAGGCCTCCTCTCTGTGAGAGGGAGCGGGCCGTAAACCACCACGCGGGCCCAGTACGGGTTGGTAGATGTCACATGTCTTCGAATTTTTTGGTTCTTGGACATGCCGGTTTCCTCACGATGTCTTCCTTCACCGTTTTGAGTGCAGTGGCCATGTAATAATTTACACAAAGTAAAACGTTTGTCTGGGTTCGAACTTATGACCTACAGGATCCGGTGGTCCATGGTATGGTGACAGTTGTTAAAATTTTATAGTGTACACGTCAATTTTTTTTTTTAAACTGGATGAGGTTGCTGTTTTTTATTCGACTACTCTGAGAAGAAACACCAAAACAAACTCAAGTTCACCACAGTTTCGTTTAAAGTCCAGACATAATCGTGGTCAGAGTATGTATCAATAGCCTTTAGCCTTTAGCCTTTTCCCAATTATGGTGGTCGGCTTCCAGTCTAACCGTTGTAGCTACTAGTATTTTACATGGAGCGACCGACATGGTTCCGTGTGGTGCCGGACGTAAAGAATAGCACCATCCCATTTCTTCCCGTGGGTGTCGTAGAAGGCGACTATGGGACTTACTGGAGAATGGGCAGCAGCGTTCTCTATGCATTTTACCACCATACTGCGATCGCCAACCCGCCTGCCAAGCGTGGCGATTGTGGCAAACTCCTCCATTTTTTTTTGGGAGGCCTATGTCCAGCTTTGGACGTCTATTGGCTGAAATGATGATGATGACATGGAGCGACTGCCTATTTGACCTCCAAAACCCATACTAATACCCTTTGGTAAGACTGGTTTGTCAGATTTTCGGGCTATACGATAACTCAATTGCTGCCTCTAAAATATACTAGGAAGCAAGGAACTCGAGGAAGTGTTATGCTTTCTGCAGCAATAATAACGATAATCTAGTCAAGGTAGACTCCAAAAACAGTGACTTGGAAAAATGATCCTCCTTATGAACATGCACAAGGCTATCAAATTCGTGATCACACTCCGAGGGCGAAGTTGCTGGCAAAAGTTAAGAACATAATAAATCACTCTAGCCTCATTTTCCCACTTTCAAAAATAACTAAAAAGAAAATTAGAAGCTGGCAAACCAACTTACCGATAGTTCACCAATCTCCCCGACAGTTGTATTAAAAATTAACTATATTTACGTCTTGTAGGAGCCCTCTAATTAAGGCAGCCCCCAACACGGACATATGGGAGTGCTATAATGTAACACGTGGCGTGACTTGTGATTCTACAGCGGTATGGCGTAGTTTTGGCCAATTACTGGCAATTTCGATGGGGAGACGCTTATAATATACGATTGGATATTATACGTAATTTGGTTGGTGGAGACGATTTATTGATGTATTTGTATAAATATTTACATAGTTTAAAAACTACTTGTCTTAAAATAATAACATTTGCAAGTATAAAAAAATACCTATAAGGCATCAAAAAATTCATCCGCATCGTTGTCAACGAGAAAAGTGCCCAAAAGGCTGGCAGCATTGCCACGTTGTATGGCAATGCTAATTATTTGGCCGAAAAATAGGCCAGCCCTATGGTCTTGTGAAGAGTCAACCCGGTTGGTCGACTCTTCACATGACTAAAGGGCTGGCAATGTCTCGGAAAACTAAGTGGGCACTCGGACCCCATGGCCCTAGAGTTTCAACCCCAAACGCCTCAAACATATCGGTTCCAATAAGATTGGAATATTAAATGCTGTTGGTGAATAAATAGATTATTTGTCTGTTATGATTTTGGTCCTGATCCATTAAGTTTCTTAAGTAGAAGTACATATACGTATGAACGTACGTACGTGTGTACGTAGTATATGGAACTTTTTCTTTCAGAAGAGTGGTTCCTAGATTAAATTATTGTCCTAAGATTTGTGTTGTTCAAAAAATATTACAAGAAACTTTACAGCTGTCAGATACATTATTAGAAACAACAGTTTACTTGTTGATGTAATGTACCTTGAGTAGGTCCATCGCAGACACTGACGGTCGACCAATTTTCAACCATATTGTTTAAGACATATGGGTTGAAAATGATTCATTGCTAGTGTCCGTGGTTTATACATTTCGTTGTTGATATAGTCACAAATACGAACAGAAATGAATATAAGAAAATAATATTTATCAGTGAAAAACATTCTGCCCTCAAAAATCCTTAGATACAGTTGCAGGTTTTTTATTGTCAACTTGTTGCTTCGCTCTTGTGGATTTCGGAAAAAATCTTAAGGAAACTTGCTACCGGAACAAAAAGTAGCTTATGTTAGTCCTTAGAGCATCAGCTATATTATGCTAGTGAAAGTCCCGTTAAAATTGGTCCAGTCGTTTCAGGGATGATCCCTACAAAGAGGCAGACAGGCATAGATTTTTTTATTGTTTTTTTTTTTATAACTACCGTTATGCTTTAATATCATCATCATCAGCCAACAGCAGTCCACTGCTGGACATACGCCTCTCCAATTGCACGCCATTCAGCTCGATTCTCGGCAACTCTCATTCAGTCGCTACCAGTCACCCTGCGAAGATCGTCGCTCCACCTAGCCTGAGGGCGATACCGATTAGCGGCGTCCACTCAAGAGCACGTCTACCTCAACGGTCATCAGTTCTATGGCTCTAATGTGGCCGGCCCATTGCCACCTCAGCTTGCTAATTCTGTGAGTTAAGTCGGCAACTTTGGTTCTCTGCCGAATCACCTCATTCCGGATTCTATCTTTCAGAGATACTCCGAGATAGCTCGCTGATATGCATTATTATGCTATTATTACTATGTTTTAATATGCATTTAAATAAAACCTGTTTAATTAATTTACAAACAGACACTTCAATTTTATAATTTTGTTTTGCTGTCTCTTATGAATAAATATGGTCTTTCATCAACATCCAAGTATTATTTTGCGTACCCTACACACGAACCCGACTACGAAACTGCGTCCCTCCAAGTCGTCATATATAAAGGGGCTTTGCAACTTAGGGGGGTTTCAAAATGACAGGTTTAGCGCATACCGTCATTATAACACTCCCTAGGGACGTTGTATTTACAAATGACAGTATCTATAATGACGAGTAATAACTTGGGGCCTGTAATTACTGACTTAATAAGTAGAGGTTCGATTATTGACAGGAAATTATCTATAATAGCTTCATTATGACACGGTACAGTGGAAACATAGGTCTTAATTTGTCAGAAAAGAAACATGTTTGGTGTGACTATAAATGTTAGGCTGAGGAATGATATGATATGCCAACGGTTTGGTTTAAAAGATGTAATGACAAAAATTGAAAAGGGTATGCTTCGCTGGTCCGGTCATGTTGAGAGGATAAACGAAGAGAGGCTAACAAAAGGTACAAATTGGACGCCCTAAGATGACCTTATTAGTGTTATTCTGTTGATGATCTGTTGAGTGAGAAGTGCAGAAAGTTTATATTTTTACATCATAATGCACTAAAAAATATTAAGTTTTAATGAATCATGTTAGAATTTCGACTAGTTATAATAAATATGTGGATGTTTAGATGATGGTCTCTTGAAAAAAATGGATTATTAAAACAGCCAATGTTACTCAATACAGCCTTTCTATATTATGAGTATTTTTGATAAGCTATGATTAATTATCCTGCTTTTGTCAGTTACAGTGGAAAATATATTCCTTTTAATTAAGATTGTTGACTTTTTGATGCTAGGTGTTTTGGCTGTCTAATAAATTATACGGATAAATTTCAGTTGCCATGTTTTCTACAAGAATTTCGTTAATAGACATTGGAATGATGTTTATGATGTTTTTTTGTGAGCGTGTCAAATCATCAAATAACTTCTCCCGCTCTGAGTTGAGCAGGAAGGCGTCTTTGACTTCTACTGACTAAAACCCACCCGTGTTCCCTCAGTTGTTGTTGTGTGCCAGGTCCCCACTCAAAGGCAGTCGGCCTAACAGTCATCGGTTCTACGGCTAATGTGGCCCATTGCCATTTCAGTTTTAATTTTATAATTTTTAGCTATGCGTTGATTTATTTATTTATTTATTTATTTATATATATATGCTTTATTGTACACCAGAAAATACATGATAAAAAAAATAACACTAAAAACCTACAATGGGCAGCCTTATCGCTTTCTGCGATCTCTTCCCATTCCGCAATCACTGTCCATTCCAAGGTTGCCAACCTTGGAATGGACAGTGATTGCGTGGACATAAAAATGGGGTTGTCATTGGTGCAAAATATAGATACACTATACTATTATAGATACATAGATATATTCATATATATACTGTATAATAGATACTTATATACATACTACTACATAAGCAAAGACAATAAATGACGACTACAGATTATAACAGCTACAACAAAATCACAACAACAAGTAATGCTCCGTCACGAGTCTCTTGAATATAGGTAACGATTGCGCGCGTTTTATTTGAACTGGCAATGCATTCCACAAACGACCAGCCTGAACAGAAAAGGATTTGTCGAAGAAAGTTTTGGAATGTATTGGCATTTTAACATCATTAGGTCCTCCACCTAATGATGTTATTGTCTTAAATCGATAAGTTATTACTAGTTAATGACTTTCGATAAAGATAATTCAAATCTTATGTGAGCAATCAATAAAACAAATATATATAATTCTTTTAATAATCTAAAATGTATTAATTAGTCGTAATAAAAATGTCATGAGACTAAAGAAAACGGTTTTTAGATTCTTCCCACTACTCCAAAACGCAAGTCTCTTTCTCCTTTTTTATTATTGGACCGACGTTTCCTACTTCCATAACAATTTCCAATATCTTAGATCTAAACTTAAGTTTCTGATGGTTATCAAAATGATTAATTAAAGGTGCTAAAGAGTTGAAAAAGAATTGATCATCTACTTGAAGGGCAGAATTGTTTGCACCGGTACTATTATTCAGTCGCATAATTTTCAAAAGTTTCGTTTCAAATTCTGTCATATTACTTTTTGACTTTTTCAATCGAGCATTCCGAAACCTCTTTCTTGGTGGTTCAGTAACATCTACAGTGTCCAATGGATCTTGTTGATCATTGAAAATATTCTGTGATGATGTTCCAGGTAGACATTCATCCTCGCTGTCATTTTTGACGGCGTTATCCATAGCGCCATTGGTAGATGTAACTAAACCTTTAATCTTCTCTTTAACATCGTCGTCTTCTATATCGATGTCGAAATCCTTAACCTCATCACTTGCTTCGCCTACGTCATCATCAGAAACTCCGAAAGTGGATTGACTTAAAGAGTTGTCATCAACAAAACTGTTAGAGTCTTCTTCGTCATCTCCTACTTTGTTATTGACGCCTTCATCTATATCTTTTACTTGCTCCAAGAATATTAGTTTGTCTTGATAAATGTATCTGTGTTGTCTTTGTTTATATGTCGGTTTTTTTACTTCTGTTAGTCTGCATTTCATGTAAGCGTCGCGTGCTGTCTTCCATCTTGATTGCACGGCTCTCACTGTAAAAAAAAAAAAGATAGAGTCGTTAGGTATTATTTAATTTCTAGTAAATTTTAACTCTCGGCACAGAGCCGAGTGTTAAAATTTCAACAGCGCAATAATATTTAGGCATAAGATAATTTGGGTGTCGTCTAGGATTAGTAAAAATGGACATACATAGCTAGGGGAAAATATAAACAAGAACATAACTATTATTGTAAACAATTATACAGTAAATACCCATATTTGGCAGTCTTATGATCTTATCCCTAAAACATTATTTTAAATATTCAATGAGATAAAGAAAATAATGTTCAAGAAAAGACAACGAGAAGTTCAAAGCGTTCTTTATATAATTAGTAGATTAACTATTATTATAAAACTTAGGTACAGTCACCAAGAGAGATAAGTAACCAGGATGTTCGGATATAGTTGAAGTTTAGTAAGAAACCCACGGATGATTCCGAATGAAAATTAATGTGATAAAGGAATTGTTTGTTTACTATTATTTGATACAAATTTTATTCGATAACATCCAATTGTTTCTTACTAAACTTTAATTATATTCGACGACCCTGGTTGCTTATCTCTTTTGGTGACTGTATATCACTATAATATCGTTTGAAGTTAGGTACCTTCATATATAATTTCGAACAAGCGGCATTAACCCAACGTCTAAAAGTACACCGCACACGACACCTGGCAAAATGAAGTGCAGTGCGGATGCCAAAATAATTTCAACATTACGAACGTTAGCATAAAGTCCAAAATAAATAAACTACCAACTAAACCGCGAGAGCATGATCCAAAGGACCGGGAGGCAAACGACTCGCAGTGTTTGTTGCCAGTATAAATGTTTACTTTGCCCGCGTTGGAATAAAGTAGAGAATAGATAAACAACCAATTGACCTCACAAGTATGACAGCTGGTGGGTAAGAAAGAGACTCGTGAGTGAAACACACATACACAGGGCGTAGTGGCATCGGCTACGAACTGTATGTGGTAGGTCAAGGATACGATTCCTACATGGAACAAAGCTATTGGTCATATTGCTTTCAAATCATTGTTGTTATTGGCGTCTAACATTGTATGTGAAATTGGACGATCAGATACAGGCAGTTAGTCACAATTTCAAAATAATAAAAAATACTAACGAAAAGCCAGATAAGTTTAAAAAAGTCCGGTTTCTTTTTAATGATTTAGTTACCTTGACTTTGACAGATGATAAGGCCGGGCAAAACCCTTACAAATAATACTTTAAAACTTAGTTACCTGTGTCTCTTTTAAAAATTACAATAATAGTTTTGTCATAAAACATCAAAATTTATATTGCCTGTGTTTTTTGAAACGTCACTTATACCACCTAATAATCAGGTAGAATTTGTTCTCGAACTACCACTCTGATTTCAAAAATTCGGATTTAATAGCCGAATATTCTTGGGCTATTTAAGATTACGCTATGACGCTTAGGAGACGAGCAAAAAGCAAAAAAAGCGGAAAGAACGCTAAGAGAATACAAAGTTATTGCGCGGATGGGCTCGTGGGCGATGCGATGCGACGCAATGCGACGCGGCGGGTCGTGGGCTATATTTTGACTGTGACTCGGAGCGGAGCGCGTCTTGTACTTAGATCCCGCGCGGCCGCGCCACTAACAGGTAGCAGACAATACAACCCATCAAAAACATTTTCATGTAAAATGTTGTCTCGTCTTGGCAACATTTTACATGAAAATGTTTTTGGTGGGATTTCACTTTTTATAAGTTGCTTGTGACAATATTTCTTTGTGATTTTTTTTTGTATTTTTTTATTTTATTGTTTATAATAACAAGGAGTCCCTATATCAATTTTCAGACCTCTAGCGTCAAAATTGCGGAAATCTCATACAAACTTCCAGCCCCTAGTATAGGGGATTGGGGATAAAAGTTCCACGTCTTAGAAAGTTTTTGTTGTTTGTGTACTAATACTAGCTTACATACCAAATTTCAGTTTTAGGATATTAGGAAGGATTTAGGATTAACCCTAAGAATTTTGATGATCATCAGTGAGTCAGTTACGAAATCAGGGTTTTTTACGTATCAAAACTTTATAGGTATGTTTAATAAGTCCGTTATTGACAACATATCCCGAGAATTTTGTTTATCTGGTATAATCCAAAACAAAGTTATAAGGGTTAAAAAAAGCGACAAAGCGCTTCGAGGTAGTGCCCTTGTGCTCCGTTTGGCTTGTCTTGGCGGGAGCACTACCGTGCTCCCAGATCCGCAAGGCATATTGACCTCCCACTCGCGCGGGGCAGGGTGCGAGCGAGAAATCAATATGCGCAGCTGGCTAGTACGTTTGTACGAAGTTAATCGACTGCGTATTCCTGTTATCATTATTACGCGTTGTGTAAATGCAATACAACTTTCCATGTGTATGGTTATAGGCTTATAGCACTAACTCACCAATTCGTCGCTTATCCTCTTCAGAACACGTCGTGTATTTTGGTAAAACCGCAACAGAAACTTCTTCCCACGCCTTGTATTTGTCCGTTTTATTTTTGTAATACAGATTTCGAGGATTCCATAAGCATTCACGCGATCGTACTTCATTTATCACTACTTCAGTGTCCATGACTCGGAATAACATCATGGCGGCTTTGAACCGCGTCGGAGTCCGTCGCTGTACCGCTTGGAGGAGAGAGGCACGCGTGGCGTCCGTGCGACGCGCGGCTCGGGGCGCGGATGACTGTCCAACCAACTGCTGCAGTGACGTGACGGTGCTCACGTCACGCGGTTCTGTTAGTCGACGTTCATACGATTGTCAACTCTCGGTGTAATACCGAGCGTTGAAGATCCAATAGATTGCAGCGCGAGCGAGTCTCAGCGCGTCGAAATAACACAGTTTTCGATTTTCAACACTATATCAGCCGAAAGACGTCCACTGCTGGACATAAGCCTCCCCCGAAAGGGGGGAATTTTCTATAATCGCCACGCTTGTCAGGCGGGTTGGCGATCGCAGTATGGTGTTCAAATGCATAGAGAACGCTGCTGCCCATTCTCTAGTAAGTCGCCTTCTACGACACCCACGGGAAGCAATGGGATGGTGCTATTCTTTTACGTCCGGTACCACACGGAACGGTTCATTCTACGTTTGCATGGACGGACGTAATAAAATCGCGGTGGGATTTTTTTGTGCTTTGGATCTTCAACGTGTTACAAGCACAACGACGGACACAAAATCTTGATATCGTAAATAACTGTATTCTTCAGGTCCAAGACTAGTTTACGGTAAATAGTTTGTTCGAAAAAAAAAATTGTCTGCTCAACAAAGTAAACAACGCAATAAATGTTGTTGAACTGTCAAATTGAAAGCCTTTCCTACTGATAGTGTGTAACGGATTTCCCCGCTGAACATATCTTCAGAATGTTGTTGGGGCTTTCACGTAACTGCAGTGCATCAGGGATGTTTGACGAAGCTCATACGGACGGTTTCCCATACTATGCTGCGTAAAAGGATTGCGTCTATGATGCGCAAAGTGCGTGAGAGCGTCAATGGCGTCCGAAGACACGTATGTTCATGCATACGGTGGAGGTCTGCCCGGCTTGGGCGGAGGACCACCGTGTCCTTGTGGAGGCGATTGGCGGCGGCGATGTCTCGCTCCGGCCCTGGTCCAGGCCATGGTAAGGAGTGGACTCCTTCTGCGAGCGGGAAATCGCGGCACAGCGGACAGTGCTCCAGCGGGAACTTATGGTGACGTGGAGAGTGCGATTGTCGCAACCCAGTGCTGGGCACGCCACGATTGCGGCGGTAAGTCCTCTCTTTGAGGAGTGACTTGAGAGGCGGCATGACGTCCTCACCTTCCGCCTGACATAGGTCCTCACCGGACACGGTTGTTTCGGGAGGTTCCTGTTTCGGATAAGGCGGGAGGAAACGCCCAGGTGTTTCTATTACGAAGATCGCCCTGAGGACATGGTGAAGCATACGCTGGAAGTCTGCCGGCTTGGGCGGAGCACCGCCGTGTCCTCGTGGAGGCGAACGGCGGCGGTGATCTATCGCGTCCGGCCCTGGTCCAGGCCAAGGTATGGAGCGACAGTGCATGGGTAGTCGTCACCTCCTTCTGCGAAGCAGTAATGCTCGCGAAGTGGGAGGCGGCGCACGTGAGCGAGAGGCAGTATATGCGCTCTCACGGCCTTAGTCACCGCAGGAGACGCCCTGGGCTTCGGGAATTCCAGCCTGATTCCCGGCCACCGTAAGCGCGGGCTTGCGGACGGCGAGTAATGGGTAGCTCACTGTCCGGTAAGGACCAAGCCCGGGTCGACGGCGCGTTTTGCTCCACGCGCGCCTCAAAGAGATGTTAGCACCAACTGATGAGGCCCGCTAGGGCCGATGCCTGCCAGGGGTGCGGGTTATTCGAAAGAGATACCGCAGCCCCTGGTACACAGGCAACTAAGGGAGCACGGGTCGGTTTTAGTCAGTAAAAGTCTGACACGCCCTCCTGGTCCACCCAGAGCGGGAGAAGATATTTGATGATATCCCAGCCAGAAAAAAAAAGCGTCAATGGCAGTCTGAAGGTAATCAATCAGTGATAAGCCTTGTTGCACCATTATGCCATACCACCACATCAAACTACCCCAATCTGTCTTTCTTTGATAGATTTTCAACTTTTATTACATTAGTAAAAGGTTCATGTTCAATCGGGAAAATTTGACAGTTTGGGGTACCTTGATGTGCTGGCGTCTGTACATGTGCACGTAGGCACCCGGTGCGTCAGATGAGTGCAGCAGATATATGAATTAAGTTTTTGTTTTACCTTTTTTTTTCTAAAATAGCTTATAATAAGTAGTGTACTAACACCATACGGATCAAGGTCTAAATCAAAGTATTTTTACTTTTATTTATTTTATATGCCGGTTGCGACTACCACGCATCTGACAAGTCCAAAATAATGTAATCAACGTTTCCGTTTGGACATACATATAGCACCAAACACTAGAACTACGAAATTAGTCGTTATTGCTTCGGCATAAAAGCGTTGTCAAAGGCACTCCGTATCTGTAGAGGAAAAAATGATCAAATTAGAAGTCAAAACAGAAATGAACATAATTGTTACAACGTAATATCGTCATACACGAAATGTGCAAATTGGTATTTATTACAATAACACAAAAAGGCGAGAATCGCGAAAATATATTTCCATCAGTGATGAAAATTGCCTCAAAGAGAGGTTACATTGAAATATAAATTCACATGTTTTTACTAGGGTTTTCGGTTGGAATACGGTTACACGTCTCTTAAATAATAGGAAAAGTTGTAAAAATGTCTCCGATTAAAGCAATAGTTGCGAAAATTTGAAATTTATAAGAAGACTAGCTGTAAACTCTTTAGTTTTGAAACAGAAAAGCTACCGTTTTTTTTTATTTCGTTTTATTTCATGTATTTATTACTAGCTTCTAGCCGCGTCGTTTCCCGCGGGGTAGTTGACTGTACTATATAACATATATTAAAGTATAGTTGACTCTATGGCATTCGGCAAAAGAATACCTTTCTGCCGGTGAAGGAATTTCCGATATCAGATCAGTACCTACTTCCAGAGACTGGTTTTCAGTCTAGATGAATACCAGCACACAGAGCGTATGCCTATCTTAGTAAGACTGTCTGTCACGTTTTCTTATCATAAATACCTACCATAGTAAAACTTATCCTGCACTACCTTTTGTCATCGGCTTCGCCCGCGTTGTATATATCTGAACCTTCCTCATGAATCACTCTGTATATTGGTGAGAACCGCATGAAAATCGGTTCAGTAGTTTTTAAGTTTATCGCGAACAGACAGACAGGCAGGTAATACACGCGGCGGGGGACTTCGTTTTAAAATATGTAGTGATGTTGTTTATAATATATAAATTCCAGGTCCTTTCCACCTCTCACATCAAGAAATTATTGAACGGTGTTGTGGTAATCACTATTTAAGACCTTGACCCTTGGCCACTAAAGTTCATTTCAGATTCCCACACAGAATACGGAATGACCTTTAGGGAACAATAAAAAGTCAGAGATTATGCCCATCATAAGTCAGTTTAATTTGAAGGTAAAAGTAATGGAGCGATAAAGGACTCGAGAGATTCCCTTGAACTTCGCATTGACCTAGATTTACCCTAGCTTTAGTAGGTATATAATATTATAAACAGACGTAATGATTAAAGGCTTCTTTAAACAGGCGCGACGCGACAGCGCTACGCGGCATTTGTAGAACAATTTCGGAGAACTTAATTTTTTTTCAGTCGCGTCGTCGCTCTGTCACGTTGCGGCTGTTTGCAGAAGCCTTAAGTTGACCTTCCACTGCTAGGTAGGCTGGCAGCAGCGAGGTGTCAATTTTTCTAAGAGAGAAGCCAAAGCGAAGTTGGCTTTAACTTACTGATTTATCAAAAAAGAATACTTACTATCATTCTAAAATTAATATAGGAACCAAATAAAATGTGCAATATTTTTCCATCTCGTTCTCGCTGACACATTTTTCTATGTCTGTCTCTGTCAAAACCCATTGTACAGCGGGTTGCTCTCGTCCATATCAAGCAGTGTCACGAGACCTAAATTAACATCATTACGGTATCGCTGTCGTATCAATGTTTAGTTCCCGATTATGACATTTCGGTGCTGGGTTAATTTCGATTTTTTTTTGTTGTAATACAAACCTAAAAATCACCATATATATTGTTTGATTGTTATGATGAATTAGATACCCGTAGTGTAACTATATTTTTTGACAATAGTAGCCACTATTGACGTGCCATTTTTTATAGCGATAGAGTTGCCGATGCGAATCATCGAAGGGAAGCCGATAGGAATCGTGTTATATAGTGCTTTCGCCACTGTAGGCTGGGCAGTGATTGATTTGTTACATTAGCAGGTACACTCTCTAAAAGACAATGCCTTTGCTACAGCCAAGACATTGTCTTTCTTTGTCGCGACGACGAGCTCGTCGTGGAATGTATGCTAAGACGAGCTTTTAGTCGAGACAGGGGTCTATTTTCTAAGCACGAAATCCGTAGTTCCGGCCGAAGTTACGGGCGTTTCCTACACCGTATCACTAACGGACATAAATTAGTTTGGGGCCCGAACTTATTATAAATAACTACACAATTGACAGCTGTCCCGACGCCTCCCGTATTTTTCCGCGTCTAAAAAAAGTAAGAGAGTAGACTCGAGCATTGAGATCGACCGACCGTGCAGCGCTGATTCAAACAGTATATCTAACGCAGTTATCCACAAAAGTGATCAAACTATTCAAGCATATACACTTAAACACTTGATTACTGGAAACAAAAACAGTATCTAAATTGTAACATTATCCTTGACTTTCCAACTTTTAATTCCATTCATTCCAACTTCATTCACGACTGATTACCTTCATCAAAACTCTTTCATTCCGCACTAATTAAAGGCCCTTTTAAATTAGAAAAATTAACGCCATAAAGGGTATTCTGAGCAAACAATGGCGACGGAATGATGAAACCGAACCCACTGACTCAACGTCGCTACATAGTTAATCTAGATTTGGGCGACAAAGCGATCTGTCTTGATCTAAGACAATTGTGAAGCATTAAACACGATTTATATCTAACAATTGTTTTGATTTAGGTAAGATTAGGTTGTAGTTGTATTCGGAAGACAGGTTTTGTTGTAGATTTTGATTGTTTGATAGATAACTTCCCGTATCAAATTAATCAACAAGTTTAAAGTCATCAACAGGAGCTTTTTGAGACGCACTTTCTTACGATAGTAATTAGTTTTTGTAAACTGTATACGAGAGGCTTGTGGCTAAGTAATAACAGCCGCATGAGTCGATCGAAGAGGTTAAGCTACGCTTGGCGTGGCTGGTCCGTGGATGGGTGACCATATTTACATACCAAGACTCCTCCATGTCTTGAAAAGCACGTTAAGCCGTTGGTTTCGGCTGTCATTCGTGAATCTTTGACAGTCGTTACGGGTCGTCAGCAGCCCGAAAATCTGACAACCAGTCTTACCAAGGGGTATCGTGTTACCCAGTAACTGGGTTGTGGAGGTCAGATAGGCAGTCGCTCCATGTAAAATACAGGGATTCAGCTGCATTCGGTTAGACCGGAAGCCGACCCAAACTTAATTGGGACCAGGCTAGGTAGATTGATATTGATACGTGTATTAGATATCCCTTAGAATCAATAATAAAGCTAAGTTATTCGGATGTTCTAGAATACAGACATAAATAAATAAATAAATAATACATTTTATTCAAAAAATAAAATTGGTAAAATACAGTACAAATCTTAGAAATAATGAAACATACGTTGTTTCTGATGTAATTATAAAGTTGAATCTATGAACCATATAAAGGAAGTTGCTAATGTAATCGTAGAAAAGTTACATTTAAAATTTTAAAAACCCCCGACCCAAGCAAAAACCTCTTAAAAGTAAAATAATAATATTTATTGGCCTTTTATGTTAAAGGTAATATTTTGATCAAAGCATTGTCACGTCGGGGGACGGCTAGTGAAAATGTTATCATTTCCACAATAGCATAGTTAAATTCATTATTGATGGGCATCGTCTGTTTGACGTTTTCATTTCACTTCATCTCTTCATTCTATCATTGAATTAATAGAATACCAAATTTCGACTCAATCGGACCCGTGGAAGTTGCTAAAATCCCTTCATCAACCAGAAAAGAGCTGATAATCTTCAAACGGCCGAACCGATTTTGATGAAACATGTCTAAGAACCACCGCTAGAAAACTGATTTTTAAACAAAAAAAAACCGCACCCAAATTGGTTTACCCGTTTAAGAGCAACGGTGCCACAGACAGACACAGGTAGCCGTCGAACTTACAACACCCCCTCTTTTTGCGTCGAGGGTTAAAAACTGGAAACTAGTAACTAGCGGTAAATCTTGGAAAGGCACTGCCTAGGTCTGGCAATCAAGATGAGCAGATACAGTTGTTGAGTAATTCAGCATTGAGAAATATCCAACAGATATTATAAATGTGAAAGTAAGTATTTTTGGATGTTAACATGTTTGGATGTTTGTTACTCAATGATTGGGATTAAATTTGGTGCACAGATAGTTTATAACCTGGATTAACACATAGGATAGTTTTTATCCCGGTTGTACCTTCCTGTGGGATAATTTTCGATATCCACGCGGGTGGGCCCGCTGGCAAAAGCCGGTAAAATAATATGCAAGAATTTCACGAAAGCTTTAAATAGAACTCGTCTATTAAAAATTACGATATACAGGATAAGTTTTTATCCAGTGCGCAAACTGTAGCCGTGAATTTAGCATATCATTCTAGACCCCACAACGCAGACATTTTTGGTCGGTAATACAAAAACAAAATCAGCTGTTCCATACATTTTTACCGCGTAGGTATTGTACTTTTCTATGAAACAGCTGTTTTTTTTTTTTTTGTAAAACTGACTTAAAATTTCTGCGCTATGATGGGGGGGTCTAGAATATTATGCTGAATTCATGTTAACAGTTTGCGTACTGGATAAAAACTTATCCTGTATAATTCTTAAATCAAATGCATTGAATTTAAATTATTTTTGACCGTGAACAGCAACAATATGAACATAATTGCTATTGTTAAAGTTTAAACAGCTCTCAACTCTATGTTAGTTAGAACATAGATATGAGAGCAGTTAAACTTATTCAGAGTTATAAAAACAGTGACTTACACGGGTGAGTTATCATCTGCCTCGCTTTTCCCAACTATGTTGGGGTCGGCTTCTAGTCTAACCGGATGCAGCTGAATACCAGTATTTTACATGGAGCGACTGCCTATCTGACCTCCACAGCCCAGTGGGTAACATGATACCCCTTGGATGGCTGTCAGACTTTCGGATTTCTGACGACCGGACCGACTGTCAAAGATCTACGAATGAGAACCGAGACCAACGACTTAAAGGTTTTCGGAGGTACGGAGGGGTCTTGGTATGTAAACATGGTCACCCATCCACGGACTAGCCACGGCAAGTGTAGCTTAACCTGATCGATCGATCCATGTGGCTGTTATTACGTGCCCAGTGAGTATTTTGATATTTCCGATAGCATTCAAAACTGCAAACTGAACGGGTTCCTTCTGTTTTATTATTTTTTAGTTATTTTTTAATTCCAAGTAATTTGTTTTTTATCATTTTTGTACCATTGTGTGTTTATTTTAGTATGTGATCTTCCTGTGCGAGTCACAATAAATACTTTTTCTTTCTTTCTTTCTCTTTCTTTCTTTATATCCTTTTCATGAAACATCAAACCTATCATACCTATAGTCGGTTCCACTATTCTAAAAAACGGCTTTGTTACAAAAATTGCTCCATTAACTTTTGTCATGCCAATATCTATCGTCCATCAGTTTAGAAGAATGGGATATGAACGATTCGTGTCAAAAGGATAAGCCTTCGACGTGTTAAAAAATATAAAACAAATCCTCTTGTCACAAAATCTATGTTTTTAGCTGGATTTTTCAAAACATTCATGTTTTGTAAGTTAACCGGTGATGAGAATTGAGGGTAGGATTTTAGTACCAAGCACTTACTCCCAAGTAGTGCCTTTTTTTATGTGTGGGAAATCATCAAATAACTTCTCCCACTCTGGGCGGAGCGGGAGGGTGACAGACTTTTACTGACTAAAACCCACCCGCGTTCCTTCAGTTACCTGTATGCCAGGGACCACGGTATCTCTCTCGAACAACCCGCACTCCTGACAGAGTAGTGCCTTGGTGTTGGAAGGTCTTCCATAAGATGGACTGATGACCTTGGATGCGAGAACCGGTCAAATGCTCGGGAGAGGCATACACAATATTATGTCCAGCAGTGGACGTCTTTCAGCTGGAATGATGATGACGACTGAAAAGTAGTAAGTATTTCAAAATTAGTAAATTAACTTCGGAAACAGACAGCCATTATGTGTCAAAAACAAATGTATTAAGTTTTTTTTTTTTGTTGGGTGGGAAATCATCAAACAACTTCTCCCGCTCTGGGTGGAGCGGGAGGGCGTGTCAGACTTTTACTGGCTAAAACCCACCCGTGTTCCCTCAAATGCCTGTGTGCCAGGGGCCACGGTATCTCTTTCGAACAATCCGCACCCCTGGCAGGCATCGGCCCTTGCGGGCCCCGTCAGTTGCTGCTAAAATTTCTTTGAAGCGCGCGTGGAATACAACGCGCTGTCAACCTGGGCTTGGTCCTTACGGACAGCGAGCTACCCATTACTCGCCATCCGCAAGCCCGTGCCTACGGTGGCCGGGAATCAGCCTGGGATTCCCGACGCCCAGGGCATCTCCTGCGAAGGCCACGGCCGTGAGGGCGCATGTATTGCATCTCCCTCACGTGCGCCGCCTCTCTCTTTGCGAGCATAACTGCTTCGCTGAAGGAGGCGACTGCTAGCCATGCACTCTCGCTCCGTACCATGGCCTGGACCAGGGTCGGACGCGAGAGTTCGCCGCCGCCGATCGCCTCCACGAGGACACGGCAGTGCTCCGCCCAAGCCGGGCAGACCTCCACCGTATGCTCCACCGTGTCCTCTGGGCGATCTTCGCAATGGAAACACCCGGGCGTTTCCTCCCGCCCTATCCGAAACAGGAACCTCCCGAAACAGCCATGTCCGGTGAGGACCTGTGTCTGGCGGAAGGTGAGGACGCCATGCCGCCTCTCAAGCCACTCCTCAAAGAGGGCACTTACCGCCGAAATGGATTAAGTTTAGGGTTCCAAGAGGTAACTAACATCTTTTGAGGAAAGCAAAGATAAACTTACTTCTAGCGCACCAGCGATTCGTTGAATTATATAATCTCAATTTAAATGAAAGTTACATAAACAACGAACATAGTTTGAATTAGGATCACGAAACTATGTCTTGATATTACTAAACTTATTACTGAATCAATACTGCCATCTCTCTCTTATTTCAAAATTCAGCTTACTATTTATCTGGGTGTAACAGACTGTAAACGTCACGAAAATAGTACATTTTCTCGACCCAAATTCTTTAGAACCCTATAAAAAAGTAAGAAAGGCAAACACTGGCCAACATTTGCCACCACTATTTGATGTTGGCTCGACTTGGATCAATCCTAATGAACTTAACGTCAAGGTTGGATCAAATGACGACGCTTCATTTGTGAATGACAAAAGGTTAATAGCAATTATTAATATTGTTCTAATGGTGATATAAATATTAATTTTGATAGATAATTGAGTATAAACCTATAAATCAAATAAACCGATCCTGACAGAATTATTTTAATTTAAGTTTGATAGTCTACACGAAATGCCAATTAAACATTGATCAAGGCATACTGTTTTCAATGCTGGTTGTTGTTACACTTGGAACATTGGGCCAACAAATGGGTTTTTTCTCAACGTCATATTATGTTGATCTATCATACGCATGAGGCAACATGTGCAAAGGGATTTATTACGAAACAAGCGGAACCCAGGATGGTACGTACTTTAAGGGTCTTGGAGAAAATGGTTCCTTTTCGTTTTGCGTTTTCCTTCCGTTTTATTTTTTATTTGCTTGCGTTTTTGCTTATCGTTGAAGGAAAAATGTTTAGATTTTGCGCGAATTTCGTGTTCCGGAGAAATTGAAGGTCTTTGTGGAAGGTCCTTTCATGGAAGCTGGTAAGAAAGAAATGGGAAGGAACTTGAATGAGTTATTTACGTATAAAGTAGGACAAGGAGGTTTGAATGCTATCCTTGCAGTTCTTGCTAAAGAAACCTACATTATCAAGCATGTTTTTAAATACGTGGAAAGCGACAAAGGAAGCCTTTAACAAAACACACATCAGCTAAACTAGAACAGTTAAAAGAAAAGAGGAACCAACCTCTGGCAAAGCGTATAGAAACTGTTCACAAGTTTTTGTGCCCAACGCCCGAATACATGTCATATTGCGATCTGAGTGATGAATGACGCGACACGACTCGCTTTATACATAGATTGTTTGCCACAATCTACGGATCCCAAGCTTTTTGGATGGTAAAATCTAGATAGAAGGCTAAAAGATTTTAGATTGGACTTTTGATGGTTTGACCGTGTCGTGTTGGATATAAATAGAGGTATTGTTGTTGGATTGAATACGAATTGGAGATTTTTGGAGAGGTTGTCATTAGAAGGGTTATTTTTGGAGGATTAGCCGTAGCATCTGACGAGGTTCAAACGTAAGTTCTCGAGTAATGGAAGTATGAAAGCTGACAATCGAGCGGTTTTAGAAGCATGAAATTTGCCCAAGAGTTACGTATAATAAAGATGAGCACTAATGAAGGATTTCAAAATAAGGTATGAACAATTGTACGAATTTCTTCATTTTTGCCGATGAAAAATCTCATCGGACACAAGGGTTGTGCTGATGATCATAATGATGAAGTTAAAAACATTAAATAAAAACAGAAAACTGAAAAAGATTGTTTGATGATCATGTAAAATCGTCATCATCATCATTTCAGCCAAAAGACGCCCACCGCTGGATATAAGCCACCCCCAAGCTTCGACCGGTTGTGTGCTTTCCACATCCAGCGGATTCCTGCAGCTATCACAAGGTCAGCGGTCCGTTTTTTGGGAGGCCTTCCAAATCTACGTATTCCGGTACGTGGTCGCCACTCCAAAACCTTTCGCCCCATCAGTCACCTGTTTTGCGACCAATTTGCCCTGCCCTTAAGTTTGGCCATTTTTCGGGCTGTTACTGCTTTGGTTCTTCTGCGGATAGGGTTGAAAAAAAAAAATAGTTTTTTTGAAATTTTATAAAACTAACAGTTCAAATTGTTTTTCTTTTTGTTCTTTTTAGTTTAGGGCATTATTTTAAATTAATTCGACCTACAATGTTTCATTTCTAGACAAATTTTTTTCAAATTCGCCATAGTAAATTAAATGTTTACAAAAAGCGATCAATGGATAAACATTTATTTTATGTTGCGTATCTCTAATCAACACCAGAAAGCTTTACATTCACCTTTTATGTTCTAATGTTGATTTTTAAATTGGGCGACATAGGGTCTTTCCTAGCGGAACCATACCGGCGGGGAATACCTAAGAACTATGAATTCTATTTCTGAATAGGGGAAACACTAATATTTATATTTAAATGAGGGGAATAACCACTAATCTATTGAATTACTTGCTTTCGACAGCCGACATTAGGGACTTTCCTAAAGGGACTTTACCGGTGGGGAATTACTTTTGAATTCTATAAATACGGGTGACTTTCTTTCCGATATTTCATTTCATTATTAATTCTGCGACTGGTAATACCTCACAAAAATGTCAACATCAGGACGCAAAAAGCATGCAATTTGGGAACAATTTACATCAATCTCCAAGAAAATACCACACTGAAAAGACCAATAGGGTACGTTGCAGAAAATGTAAGAAAGAATTAGTTGAACTTGTGAAAAGAATGGAGGCACACTTCCAGCAATGAAGCACCACCACTGATTCTAAAACTGATGCAAATCTTGACGTGGACAAGGACGTGGAGGAGAAGTTGTTGAGTGATGCTGGCTCTTTCCGATCTTCAAATAATTCTTCGGCTACACCCATATCTTTTACTACCCCGTAATCTAAAAATGCTAGTGCCAGCAGCAGCGCGACCTTGAACATTTCAAGAAAAAAAAATGTGATTGCTACAAGTCAAGAAGATAAGAAGAAAATTGATTTACAATTATCTTGTTATATGTTTGCTAGTAACACGCCTTTTAACCACGCAGAACACCCACAGTTCCTGAAATTAATGGAAATGTTACGCACAGGATATAAACCTCCAAACCGTAAACAAATTGCTGGTAATCTACTCAACGAAGTCTACAACTCGACTCAAGAAAGCATAAAAAATGAGTTGAAAAACAATGTTGTTAATCTGTCAATTGAGGGTTTGAGTAATGTCAGGCAGGACTCGATAATCTGTGTCTGTGTCACAGATGTGTTGACAAACTTAACTCACATAATTGATACAATAGACACAGGCGCCGAAAGCCATACAGCTGACTACTTGGTTAAAGTTAATACTATGGCAATAAAACAATGCAAAACTTACAAATGCACGGTGAAAAGTGTAGTGACAGACAACGCAGCAAATATGAGCTGTATGAGACGAGATTAGGCTCAACAGGAAGAACTAGCTTCTCACGAGGATGTAATTACATACGGCTGTTCGTCACACATATTAAACCTTCTAGCAAAGGATTTGAATGCACAAGATATTACTGAGAGAGTTCAGTCGATAATGCGGTACTTCAAATACACTGACTTTGCATCTGCCAAATACAAAGAAGCTGGTGGAAAATCAATTGTTATACCACAACAGGTACGGTGGAACACAATGCCTGACTGCCAAAAAAGTTTTTTTAGAAAATTGGCATATAATGTCAGATATCCAGATATATGCTTAAATAATTCAACTGCTATAGATTTGCCAATTTTATTGAAAGTAAATGACATGGCGCTGAAGCAACAAGGCCTTTCTACAAAAAACTGGAAAATATCGCAGTTACACTTGACATCTCCCAATAGACATCCTGCTGTATTGGCGAAGTAACTGAAGCATGGATAGGGCTTAAAAATATATTTGAGGGTGAGAATGTACGACAGTGAGACCGAGTATTCACTGTATGATTTAAGGAATTCCAAGCTTGTTATGAAATGGCAATGTCTCCAGCTCATTTTGCAGCAAACTTACTACATCCTAAGGCGAAAACCTGACAAGTGAAGATATTTTTGAGGATTTATTATTTATGGAAGCTTATCACAAAGAGGCGATGCCCTATGTTATTAAATACAGGGCAATGACGGATCCCTTTCTATTTGAAGGTCATCTAGTAGGTAAATCACGTGAGACCTCTCGAGTGGCATTAAAAAACAAATTAATGGCCAAACAATGAACTTAGTGACTCAGCTTCACACTGCTGTAGCTTCAAGAAGACTGTTTTCAACATTTGGATTTATTCATTCAGACGTACGAAATAAACTGAGTACCGAGAAAGCTGCAAAACTTGTCGCAGTTCTTAAATACGTAAATAAGAAAAAATCATTATTATCTAGATCTTCTCATTTTGTCTTACTCTGACCTGACTGGTACACAATTTTGATTTTATAATAACTAGTGTTGTTTATTAATTAAAATTATTATAATTTTGATTGATTTGAAATTAAAATTTTGAATATTCTAATGCATGTTTCAAAAATAGGTGTTATCTTGTCTCTTAAAAATCCTGGTACTTAGATCTTTGTTTCATTGAATAAATTATTTTTCTCAAAAATAATGTTTTATTTAATTACAATGCAAATAAAAATTCAAAAATATAACGTATCAATAGCATAGACTCCACTGGTTTGATGTCCTGCTATTTAGACTCCTAAATATTAATTTATTTTCATTTTATATCCATTCATTCGCCATGAAAAGTAGTTTTAAACCTTGTTTTTTTCTTATTGTTTTAAACGTGTGATAAAAAACACGGTTTAAATTCAAACTGTTTTAAACACTGTTTTAAACGTATGTTTTAAACAACTTGTTTTAATTATGCCAACCCTGCCTGCGGCTATTTTCATATTATAATAGAAGTAAGGATTTTTATTGGAGAATGGTGCTGCGGTGAATTCAACACAAAACTGATAGAACTGGAACTTTTATAAGTAATAAGTATGCATTCGTGTATAAACAAAATCATAAATGTACTGCGTCGTTTCTCAAAACGAAGTAGAGCAAATCTCAGCGGAGCCACACAAAAAATCCCTTTTTCTAGGAAGAATAAATTGTTCTCAATACAAAAAGAAATCCCAACACTAGATACAGATATTGACAATAGAAATATCTCGGAAATCACGTCTATTCCTTTCACTAAAATACTACGTAGATATTCTCTAAGTCCCCTAAAACCATATTGAAATCGTAAACGTATTCGCCAAAAATCTACATTCGTGATTCTTACTTATTCCAATAAGTAATATAATATTCACTGAATCTAAGATGGGGTAGGTGGCCAGAAACTTTAGACCTGCCTTTCGTGTGTTTTCTTTTATAAGTAGGGGTCAATTTATGTTTGTCCTTGTAAGTAGCAATATATGCTAGTCGAATCCTGTAGGGAGATGATCGGCTTGCCACCCCTTGATGTCGTTTTGTATTAGTCCTCCCTTTCTACGATATGAGGGCGAGTATGTACGTGAAAGTTTTTATTGATATTCCCTTCTAAATAGGTTTTATTGTGAATCTGTGTAAGGATCTAAAAGGGTTTGGACATGTTGTAGATATAAATGACCTTACTAATATTGTTGCTGAAGGAAATATTTTTATTCTTGTGTCCCAGAAGACTGAAAATTGTTGAATGATTCAACAACATCTTACGCGGTAAGTACCTGGATTGTCGTCTTCTTGAGCGTGTTTGGTACCTGTTATATTTAGTATTGGATTTACATTTTAATTAGCTGTGTGTATGCAGAACAAATTAACATTTAATAGGTACGTACTCAACTAATTATTTTTCTTCGGTAGTTGTTTTATTTATAGCTTCATTGGGTTTTAAGTTACTTGTATAAATTATAAGGCTTTTCTCTTTTCTACCTTATTTAAAGTTACTTAAAAATAAAAATATCTATGCTATAGGTCAAAATAAAATGTCACATTATTAATGTACGAAAATAAAACATCACACCTGTATTACCAGAAGAATAAGGCATAACTGGCGAAATGTAGGTGCACTATAGAGATTGTGCATTCTAGTAGTAGTATATGCCAAAAAAAAAAGACAAAAACATCGCCCGATATACGTCACAATTCATCATCATGCGTTCAATTCATTCATCTCTACGAGGCACGAACAAAAAAAAAGGTATTACTTTACAATAAGTTACCACAAGACCAAAACTATTTCACACACCACACCCCACATCTCACACTTGACCGCTTTTATTATAACTATCTAGTAACGTCACTCCCATACGGCGGTAGATAAAGCAGGCCAACCATAAATTGTAATGGTTTCCCTTCCCATTTATCAACGTGATCGTTATTGAATCCTGATCTGTGGTACACGAGCTACTGCAATTAATTGGTTTGCTATAGAAATGTGGCTGACTGTGAATGATTTGGGCTGGGTAAGAAGCCGCCTGGTAGGTAGGTACTGTATTTAAGACTGCTATATTTAGATAATAGTGTTTGAGAAGCAGAAAGTTGGAGAAGGTTTTGTATGATAATGTTGATAATGTCAAGAAAGTCCAACCAAATAGCCAGTGTGACGAAAAGGACTGGAACTATAGACTAACATAATTATTCCATTGCTTGTTTTTTACTGATATCAACAGAATAATTGCTCATATAATGCATGTAGATATAAGAATTGGATTTCGTTTTCTTACAAAATTAATAATCAGAAAGTTTTAAATTGGTCTAACCTGTCAATACGCGAAGCTACAATACAGATATAAAACAGTGATAACAAAATGATCACATCTTTACAGCTTAATCAAATGATTCCCTTACATTTTGTAAACTGAAATCTATGAAACTATCTTCAACACAGAACATAATATCCAAAGATTCGTGGCTCAGTCACGGTTGTGACAATTCGGACCTCCATAACAGTGTTGAGTATAAGCTATAATTACTGTTCCACAAAATCATTACAACATCCTTCATACCAAAATAAACAGAAATATAACACAAGAATTAATCGTTTATTCAAGCCACGATCGCGAGGAATCGCACAAAAAAATCTTTCGTCTGCACCCCAAATATAATCCACACTGCAAAGGCACTATGGCCTCACAACATCGACATAACGCGTTAGCAATCCGATACAAGATGGTTATTTATCTTGAAATACGGCCGAAGGAAGCAATGCAATCTATCAGAATTGATATAAGTCGGTCTCGTCAAATTTGGAGGGAGATACATGGCTTTGTTGTTCTGGAAGTGGGCAATGGGGCTGTTTTATGGGCTTGGAAGATATAGAAATAAGTCAATGTTATATGATATTTTTTCAAAGAATTTCATTATATATAACAAGTTCAAGGAAACTTTTTGAGAACTCGTGATTGAAAGCAGGTACAGCTGATGTGTTCTTTAAAAATCTTACTATAGTAACTGGTGAAGTGAGAATGAAGTGCAAAGATAAGCCGATTTCAACCCTGCCAATGTCTTAAGAGCGTTCTCCCCACGCGGCCTGGCAACGGCGCATTTATGGCAGTTTTTCGTGATTATTTCATTATCTACAAACAAAAGTAAACATTTTTTTCAGCCATGCACAAGATCCTTGGTATTTTCAAATTTGTATGCTGTTTTTTTACAGTTATTTTGGTATTTACTTACAAAAATCGACATACCGTCAATTGTTTTCTATTTTCATTACTAAGTACGATTAAATGTTTTTATTAAAGAGAAAATGTTAAAAATAATTCTATATACCAACGATCTAGTACTTGGCTGAAACAAAATTGTACTTTTGTTTGTATATAATGAAATAATCACTAAAAACTACTATAAATGCGTTGTTGCCAGTGATGGCAAAGCAACTATTCATAATAAAAATACAAAAAAAAAACGAACGACAAAATCTTTAATTAGTTGAACTTGTTGAGTTTGTACTGGATTGAAAGTAACAAAAATATAGAAATACACATAATATCCTATCCTACTAATATTATAAATGTGAAAGTTTGGATGTTTGTTACTCAATCACGCATCAACGGCTGAACGGATTTGGATAAAATTTGGCATACAGATAGTTTATAACTTAGATTAACACATAGGATACTATTTATACCGGTAATACGACCCCGTGGGATAATTTTTCATCTCCATGCAGGCGACGCCACTGGCAATAATTGTTAGATCATTATACATAAATTGTACTACATCCACACAGACAGAAAATTGGTTGGATTTTCAACTTTCGACATTGAACCCAGCATATTGAGAATACAACAGAGTGGATCTCACCGCGTCGAAAAAACACACTGTTCGATTCTCAACTCTCGGCGCTAACGTTGAATATCCGTCCGTTCCGTGTGAACGTCGGCTTACTTTTTAAGTCGGTTACTACACAAATAATGGCAGTATCGTAGACTTAAATTGGCTCGACCCGTATTGCGGTTAACTGAGTCGACCCTTGCGAGGCAAATATACGTAAAGAGGCCAAAATATATACACTCGAATAGAAGTGACGGAGGCAAAGGGACTAACTAGTACTTAGCAGTGGGTAGATACAGGTGTAGATGTTGTTAATGATGATAGCACTTAACGCCATTAGTTAGAAAAGGTAGAATAGGACCCTTTGAATGAGAATGAAGTTGTGAATAATGTAAAGGTGACCTATGCTAAAATTCATAAAGGAACTAGGTTTTTAGGGTGGTACTAAATATAAAAGCAAAATCTTTTCAAATTTGTACATCAATTGTCATGTCAGTAGTTTATGGTGAGTTGATGACACAGTACCTTAACGTAAATGAAAATGTGTAGATTTCGATTCAAGTAAAAAACAGCTGTTTATAAAGATTTCAGTTAGTACAATAACTCCTTAAGTTCCTACTTACCTATAATGACAACATTAAGTCTGCCGTCTACGACAACTCAACATAAAGACTATACATCGAGTTTGAATTTCGGAGTGAGTCTATGAAACGAGGTTAGAAGTAATATCACCGGTGGCATTTGAAACGAATATAATCGCTTTAAGCAGAATTTATCGGATAATATCTATTGTGTTGTAATATTATATTCACACGTTGGTGGACAGTACTCACTGGTTGCGGCTACTGTGACACTATTTATTTTCACACATTGTCTACGGACGTAGTGCCACAACGCATGGTTAAATTGGTTCTTTTTGAATGAGTGCGTGGAGGTACTTTCTTTGATGATATTTTTTAAATTGTTTTGTGACAGTACGAACGTCTTAATTGTACCTGTGGTGACAGTACAGTAGCCGGTCTTTTTGATGGTATGGAAAATCGATCGTCGTTTGGCGTACTGACTTTATGTAAGTAAAAACTCGGACTTTGACAGGCGTAATGTCGTATCACATTTAGCTACCTAGACGGCTGTGGTCGTTATTGTCCGCCAACGTGTTAAGAGGAAAGAGCAGTGGAGCCCCAGTTGAGAGAGCAGAGGTCCCGACTTACGGGTCGTATGTCGTGGGTTCAATCCCCAACAAGCGCTTAACTGTATGTAAATAATTTCATCACCACTGGCTCCAAAAACGTTGAAGGAAAACATCGTGAGGAAACTGGCATATCCCAGAACCAAATCTTTGAAGACATGTGACATCTACCAAACTACACTGGGCCTGCGTTGTGGATTACAACCCGTTTTCTCTCACCGAGAGGACGCCTTTTTTTAGTAATGAGAATATTATAGGCTGATTATACTACTGCTGCGGACGGCGAGTAATGGGTAGCTCGCCTCTGGTAAGGACCAAGCCCGGAACGACGGCGCGTTGTGTTCCACGCGCGCCTCAAATAGATGTCAGCACCAACTGATGGGGTCCACAAGGGCTATGCCTGCCAGTAGCGTGGGTTGTTCGAAAGAGATACCATGGCCCTTGGCACACAGCAACTGAGGGAACACGGGTGGGTTTTAGTCAGTAAACGTTTGACAGGCCCTCCTGCTCCACACAGAGCGGGAGAAGTTATTTGATGATATCCCACCCTCAAAAAAAAATACTTATGCTGCTATAGTAACATTATTTTATTTCACTTACTGTAAGACTCCATTTGGCCATGTTGTACTGTTAGGTAATATCGAATTTTCTTGTTTTATGTCACTATTTTTTATATATTATGATTTAGGTACTATTCTAAGCATTTCAGTTGTCAGTGCTTAACATGATAAGGATCGGCAGATTCACGTCTACATGGGTAGGTAACCTGAAAAGGTCGAAATATTTATTAGTAGTATTAGCACTGGAACATCTATATTGATACAACTCAAACATTATTGATTAATTTATTCGATTAGGGAAAACAAACAGTAGTTAAGCATGAACAGTGTTGTCTTAAAATTAAATTTAACATGTAAACTACTCACAACATTTTCCACAGATAAGTATATCTAATAATACCTTTAAACGAGCAATTTTTGTATATATAATCTGAATCTCGGAAACGGCTCCAACGATTTTCATAAAATTTAGTATGCAGGGGGTTTCGGGGGCGATAAATCGATCTAGCTAGGTTTCATTTTTAGAAAACGTCAAACCAAAAAAAAACCGAACAATGCTCGGCCAGATATTTATTAAAATAAAAACAAGCTGTTAGCAAATGTTAAATGAATGGAAAAGAAGCAAAAAAAAAAGGTAAACAATATTCTAAAAGATGTTATAACCAAAAAAATTTAAAAATCATGCGTGATGTATCAGGTCGCTGGTTTAGTCCCATCTCGTCAACTTCCCATCTTAGCACCAATGAATTTATTTATCGATACGGTTTTATATACCTAGTATGAAAATGATTCGTGACCATGATAAATAAGTTCATGGGTGCTGAAATGGGAAGGTGCCGAGATGGGACTAAACCGGGTCCCTAACCTATTAATAATTATACCTTCATTGTGTAAAACCTATGAAACCTGTTGATCCTTTAGCCGACGTCGATCATAATGGAGTATTGTCAATATTATTATGAGAACTTGGTATGTAGACTTCGGTGTTGTTCATAAAAAGCTTATCAAAGGTTTAAGACATTAATTAGTTAAACTGCTCGCTATGCTTATAAAACCTTTGAAAACAATGTGTATTCATAAACGTTCTATAGCTAATATATCGTTTATAAATCAAATTGTTTCCATTATAATTAAGTCATCCAACAAATTGATCAACACATCGAATCGTAAAACGAGAATGTCTGCCTACACACCGAATAATTGTTACCATAAACATTAATTATTACGTACTGGCAACCATTTAATTGTCTCCAGTTTCTACACTTCTGACGCGGTGACGTCATTGTTATTTAAATTTGACAAATAGGTAATTTGAAATTGTAACTTGAAATTGTTGCTTGAAAATTGACATCTGGCGACACACAACATTTGTACGTCAAGTAGTCTAGTCTCCCCCCCAGTGGGTTTCCCGCATTGTCGTTGCGGGGGGCTCAGTAACCGTGGTCACCCTCCCACGGTGAAGCGAAGAGGAACCCCAAAGTGGGGCCGCTCGTCAGGGCTTGTGCCTCCAAGCCGACGACGTAGCTGCCAAAAAGTAGGTTGCGGTGAGGTGCATCGCAGCTGAGGCGGGCCGCGATGTCGAATGGGAGGCATCGCAGCTGAGAGTTACAGGCTGCGGCGGAGGAGGAGTGCCGGTACTTTTGAGTAGCGCTCTTCCCTTCCGTGGCCTGGACGGGGCTGCCACCGTTTGATGGCGGACACGGTGGAGCCGCAGGGGAAGAGGAGTGTCGGTATAGCGTTGGCCGCTCTCCTATCCCTTGCGGCCGAAAAGTGGAAGGAGGCGGGGCCACTGCTGACCCGTCGCAGGGGGTCGTCAGCAGCAGCTGGTGGGGCTCGCAAGGGCCGATGCCTGCCAGGGGTGCGGGTTGTTCGAAAGAGATACCGCGGCCCCTGACACACGGGCAGCTGAGAGAACATGGGTGGGTTTTAGTCAGTAAAAGTCTGACACGCCCTCCTGCTCCACCCAGAGCGGGAGAAGTCATTTGATGATTTCCCACCCACAAAAAAAAAAGAAGTAGTCTAGTCTCATTTCTTAGTAATCAATCAGCTGCTTTAGAGTCGGCCATGTTTTCCTTAAAACACTGTTAAAGTAGGGTTCTGGTTTCTATAACTTTATAGTAGGGTTATAGAAAGTTTTTGTGCTAAAATGCGTTTATGAATAACACTTTTTAACAACCAGACTTTATCAAGATTTTAGACGTTAGATAACTTTTTATGAATAAGAGCATCTAAATTGAAGGTCTGCTAGATAATGATGTCAATCTTTTTTCTAATATTTAAGTGCAAACAGAACGTACTGATAGATTGAACAGAGTCATATTAAATTAACTCAATCAACATCCATTATATCTAAACACAACAAAATATTAAATTGATGTTTTTTTTATGGAGTCAAAGACCGTTGATGGTTTTGTTACTTGAAGTATGACTTCTGTTTTGACGTGATAACGTTTTTTTTCTCAGTGTACTGGTGGTATCAATATTTCGGACCAAAAAAAACATTTATTATTTCCACCGCTAATAACTACGAGTTTTTTTTTCGCTAGAGTAATGGTTGATCATTCAAAAGATAGGTAATATTTATAACATTTCATTTTTGTTTTATCGTGCTTAGATTTCAATGCAAAACTCTGTAAAGTAAACACCAAGAAAACTTTTTTTTAAATAATGATATGTCAAGTGACATGCGATTGATAACCCTAAAACTAAACTCATCAAATTAATTTACATTTTCTTTGATCATTTTTAGATACCGATATCCATTACGTCTTCGGAATTTCGCCAGCTAATTGAAATTGACCCTGTATAACATAATATAATATAAGCAGTCTATAATGTTCCCACTGCTGGGACACAGGCCTCCTCTCTGTGAGAAGGAGTGGGCCATAATCCACCACGCGGGCCCAGTGCGGGTTGGTAGATGTCACATGTCTTCGAATTTTTAGTTCTAGGACATGCCGGCTTCCTCACGATGTTTTCCTTCACCGTTTTGAGAGCAGTGGTGATAAAATTATTTACACAAAGAAAAGCTTGTGTCAGAGTTCGAACCTACCGCGGCCCCTGGCACACAGACAACTGAAGGAACACGGGTGGGTTTTAGTCAGTAAAAGTCTGACACGCCCTCCTACTCCACCCAGAGCAGGCGAAGTTATTTGATGATTTCCCAACGTCAAAGAATAAAAAAATATGTTGGAACCTACAACTACCTCCGACATACAACTTGTAAGTATCCACTGTACTGGGACTGTAATAACTATGATTCTCAGATGATTACGCCCTGGAGTGTAAATGTGGTGTTGTTCCACAAACAATGGGGCAGTTAATATCATGTCTAGCGTATCCTGCTGTCTGCATGCTACAGGTGTTGATGGACGCTGCTAAAAGTACAAAGCTCTTAGTCAAATTCTGGACTGACTGACTGTAATTAGATTGCTATCGACACGCTGAGTAGAAGAATAACTATACAGGGTATCGACCCTGTATAGTTATTCTTCTAAACTATTAGCTTCTATGCAACAGTAAATCTGAGCACAAATACGTGCCATTAAGTTATATTATAACCATCTAAAAGAAAATGAGCCCAAACATAATTTCAAGGCCCATTTAAACTAAACTGTGTGGAAATAAAATAATGAAGGTTTTATAAAAAGCAATGATATATATGTATAACGTATAAAATAACATAACATTACGCCTTGTTTCCCTGAAAGGTTGTGCAGACATATACCTACTATATAGAGGACGAGCCTATTCCAATCAACCAGGCACAAATCGGAACCGAGAAACTTGTGCAGGCCGTGGGAATCCGCTGGATGTGGGAAGCACAAGACCGGTCGAAGTAGAGGAGCCTGGGGGAGGCCTATATCCAGCAGTGGACGTCTTTCGGCTGAAATAATGATGATGATGATGATGATGAGGCACAAATCCAGACTCCGGGCTGCTACTGAGCAATTTCAGATAGATAACCCAATAACACTTTGCCCGACCTGAAAATCGAACCCAGGACCTCAGCAGTAGCGCTTGCGACCACTAGATCAACAAGGCAGTTTAATATATATTATTATTTTATTTTAATCAACTTTTTTTTTTGGGTGGGCAATCATCAAATAACTTCTCCCGCTCTGGGTCGAGCCAGACTTTTACTGACTAAAACCCACCCGTGTTCCCTCGGTTGCCTGTGTGCCAGGGGCCGCGGTATTTCTTTCGAACAACCCGCACCCTGGCAGGCATCGGCCCTTGCGGGCCCCGTCAGTTGCTGCTGACATCTCTTTGAGGCGCGCGTGGAACATAACGCGCCGTCGACCCGGGCTTGGTCCTTATCGGACAGCGAGCTACCCATTACTTGCCGTCCGCAAGCCCGTGCCTACGGTGGCCGGGAAGCAGCCTGGGATTCGCGACGCCCAGGGGTCTCCTGCGAAGGCCATGGCTGTGAGGGTGCATGTACTGCATCTCCCTTACGTGCGCTGCCTCCCTCTTTGCGAGCATAACTGCTTCGCTGAAGGAGGCGACTGCTAGCCTGCACTCTCTCTCCGTACCATGTCCTGGACCAGGGTCGGACGCGAGAGATCGCTGCCACCGATGACGCCACCTCCACGAGGACACGGCGGTGCTCCGCTCAAGCCGGCCACATCTCCACCGTATGCTCCACCGTGTCCTCAGGGCGATCTTCGCAATGGAAACACCCGGGCGTTACCTCCCGCCCTATCCGAAACAGGAACCTCCCGAAACAGCCATGTCCGGTGACAACCTGTGTCAGGCGCAAGGTGAGGACGCCATGCTGCCTCTCAAGCCACTCCTCAAAGAGGGGACTTACCGCCGCAATCGTGGCGTGCCCGGCACTGGGTTGCAACAATCGCACTTTCCACGTCACCATGAGATCCTGCCGGAGCTCTGTCCGCCGTGCCGCGATTTCCCGCGGCAGCGGAGTTACGCCCCGGCGTTTGGCCTCCTCGCGCCACTCCCAAGTGCACGCGAGGACCTTTGCTTCCAGATCCCATGGCGGCAATCCGGCAAGGAGGCCAGCCGCCTCACATTTTAATCAACTTTGGATCATACAATAAAAATTGAAAAAAATAATGCCTGAAGAATTACTATTAAATTGAAAATTATGCATTAAACAGAATTCAAATAATATCTTAACATTCGTCAGTATTTAGGTATATGTTTTTGTAAATATATATATATGTGTGCACTATAAGTTTATATCCTATATTTATGTACTTGAGTACCTATTTAATTTATAACTAGCCTCTGCCCGCGGCTTCACATGCGTTGGTCGTCCGGAAACTATCCGACGGGCACGTGATCCTAGGGCAAAAGTTGCCTTTGTCCTTTCCTAAGTCAGCGACTGGAATTTAATATAAAACTTTTTTAACATTTTGTAGTGTTTTTATGGAAGCCGATGACTTTGGGTAAGTATTTAAATTTTTTGTCACCGCCTTCCGAAATTAGTTATTATCACTTTGTAGAGAAAAACTTAAAAAAAAAAACTGACTTCCGAAAAAAAACTACAAAGTGAAAAATAACTTTAATTTCGGAAGTCGGTGACTTTGGATATGTATTTGAATTTTTAGTCACCGCCATCCAAAATTAAAGTTATTTTACACTTTGTAGTGTTTTTTCGGAAGTCAGTTGTTTTTTTTTATGGAAAATGTTTTTTTTAATTTCCATTTTGAAATCAAGCCTACCATTTTACCTACCAAATCAAGTCTAACAGCTATATTGCAATAGAATTGTGCAACGATATCCCACACAATAGGCAGGATGCAGAATATTTTTTGTTTCAAATATCAATTTCAAAACTGTCTGCACTGACGTTTCAGTGTACATGTACACTGTCGAATAATTGAGGTTTGATATCAAAATTGTATGCGAATTGAGTACTAGTAAAATGAAATAAAAACATTTAATTGTTATAATGCCTAAATTGCCCGAGGACGTTTATTTTTGCACGAGGACTTTTATTTTGATAGAATTCATTTAATTTTTGACGTCACATTGAATTGAATCTATCACTAAAATGATCTAGGACTATTTCGACATCACTGTAAATGGTCTGTTTTTGTATATTTGTGTCTTAACAACAGATTAGCTTTGCTCCGCGGTTTTTTCCACGTTGTGGTCGGAATATATTCCACGGGAACCGTGTTCTAAATTTTATCTAAATCTGTTAAGCCGTCAGTTAATACACGAAACAGTAACAGAGAGACATAGAACAACTTGCACATTTTTTATATTAGTATAGATAGTGATGAAATGCAGGGGAACCAATCCAAGTAACCGACATAGTGCGAAAAATTCCCAAACTTATGTGGCAGTTGGCAGCGCAAATTGCTCGCAGAACAGATGGCCGATAGGGCAGAAGAATGGGGCTGGCAGGCCTCCCACAGGTGGACCGATGATCTTGTGCAGGCCACAGGAATCCGCAGAATGTGGGAAGCACAGAACTGGTCAAAGTGGCGGAGCTTGGGGGACGCCTATGTCCAGCAGTGAACGTCTTTCGACTAAAATGATCATAATGATGATGGATAATGTAAGGGGTTAGGCTAGGTAAGGTTTTTCGACTGTTTGATTTATTGAATTTATATTTATTGTTAAAGTTATTTACGGCAGTATTTACCTATCATATTCAGCAAAGGATAAACAAACACTGATCATGTTGACATCAACGTTCTTCTTTGGTTCGCTAATTAAACCAAAAATAATATTCCATTTGTTTGTCAGTCACGCATAGCCTTAAGCAATAAAGACAGTATACTCTGATAATTTAAGGACATTGAAGTCACAAAGTATACTAGCTACAATATAATGATGGTATTCAAACGAATTTACATGTAAGTTCTTGTATCACATTCATTATAAGGCTTAAAGTTCAAATAACCTATAAGAAAGAGACACAAGAAATAATATTAAGAACTTTACATCAGGGTACAAGAACCCTAGGCTTTGTATCGTGCCAAAGAATAAGAATTTACAGAAGCGACACCCTTTTTTTGTCCGTGAGCAGACGATGTAGAAGTACTGTTCTCATGCTCTAAAAGCGATAGTAAGATTCCAGTTATATTGAAAGTTTCTTATAACAGGCTTGCAGAGGCCAATCTGAACTAATCAAGGAATGAAGGAACCTAAAATTTGAAGATATTATGTGACGTACATATGCAGCAGATATCAGGCCCTCTGCATGTTGGCCTACAAACACGCACTAGGCCCGCATGGCAGATAACGGCCCATCCCTCTCGAAGAGAGAGGGCCTGTGTCCCAGCAAGAAAACATTATAGGCTGATAACGATGATTATGAAAAGTAGACTTATTAATTTAGGTATTAGTTTGTGCATTAACTCGTGGCTCAAGTGACGCGGTTTGCAACAACGACTGCGGAGGAAACAAATGAAAGAATTTGTTTGCATACCACGAATCACCCCGACGCGACTTCCGGAATGGCCGCGCATGTGAGACGCCTGACGCAAATAAGTCACATTACTCGAAGCCTTGAACTCTTAGACTATGTACTTTCAATGCACATGAGTTTCGCTTCTGCTCTGTTTTATTACTCTATGGCTGTACTTCAGGTCAGAGGGAAGGGGGATTAAGGAAAAAAAAGGATTTCTTTGAATAGAGTGTTATTCTTTTTTGTGTGCCCATAGTGGGCTCGTGAACTTTGTTTTAATACTAGATATTTTCTTACTTCAGTAAAAATTAGATTTTATCGAATATAAAAATCCAATACTATATTTTGTGTCGGATTAGGGAGCAGAATAACGAGTTATTCCGCTAAGGGCACAGATTTGAACGGCACATGCTTAAACAGCACGTGAGCACTTCCACTAACGGCACCGAAACAAAATTTCGTAACGTGCCTTTCAGTGGAACATTTTATTCATATTGATTTCAGTGTCCGAACGGCACCTGTATACAGTTTGTAGTGATGAGACATTTGTATTCTTTGTTCAGGACATTACCAACATATCGATACTGTAAGTGCGTGTCCACCCACGCACAGTCAATGGTTCCGTTGTCATGTGTTATGAGCGCGGTTAAATGTTTACGTATGCATTAATGACGCCTGGGTAAATGACGAAGAAAACTGTTGTAATCGCCCTGTTAGCTAGCTCCCAAAACAATTTAATAACACAAGCGTGTGCTGTTTTATTTTATTTTGTGAAAATTACTAGTTGTTGTTTTCCTAAATAATCTGAAATTGGGGTCCATAATTTTCCTAAATGCCGCACAATTAGTAGACTGTGGCTTAAAGTCATTTGTATTTGCATTCAGAAGTATACGTAATCCATAACACATAACTACGGATTATGTGTTATGGATTACGTATACTTCTGAATAAGTAAGAATAGTGCTTAGTTACATTATATAGTCATTAAACGAGATATCGTTTCAAACTTATAACACCTTTTTTGTCACAGGTTTTAAAAGTATTAAGTTAGCTTTTTCGTGTAGCTTCTAAAGTAGTCGTACCTATTTATACTTACTTAATAATCTTTAGTGTTTTATCATGTTTTGTCTTTTCGCCCTAAATTTTAACTTATTTGAGAAAGCCCTAAAGACTTACAAAAGTTAAAGCTTATATTCAAGTTATACCTAGATATATTCTATTTGGGCAATGCTTAGTTTTTCGATATTATATTTCATCTTTAATGTGAACTAAAGGTCTTCTTTTCTGCTAGTTGCCGAAGTATTTTTGTCAGAGAAATGTCTAGTATTTTAGTTTGTTGTTATTTTCGTCTTCAAGAGCATTTTTATCTGTAAAACAACAAAATTTATATTTTTATTTTCATATTATCATCATCTACCTAGCCTTTTCCCAGCTATGTTGAGGTCAGCTTCCAGGCAAACCGAATGCAGCTAAATAACAGTATTTTACATGGAGCGACTGCCTATCTGACCGCCATAACCCAGTTACTAGGTAATACGATACCCCTTAGTAAGACTGGTTGTCAGACTTTCGAGCTTCTGACGACCTGTAACGACTGTCAAAGATTCACGAATGACAGCTGAGACCAACCTGCTTTCCAAGGTACGGAGGGATCTTGATATGTAAATATGGTCACCCATCCATGAACCAACCCTAGCAAGCGTAGCTTAACCTGATCGATCGACCCATGCAGCTGTTATGACTTAGCCGCAAGCCCCTTTATTCATATGATCAAGCTTCTAAAATTTAGCCACAGTCTCTTAGACGGTCAATTTCGTCCGAGCAAGTTTAGCCACAGCCTTAGAATGAACTCCTCATAAATACTGACAGGTTGGTTATTTATCGCCTTAATTCACAATATAGACAGTAATCCATTTTCTTACGTTGACCCTACTCGTATTAACTACATGACAAATAGCGTTTCTATATGACAATCAATTTTCTTTGCCTCAACGTCTGTTTTAGTCTCACCGTTTATTGAGAGTGTTAGGTTAAACGAGGGTCATACTTTAAGAGAGTATATTGTAGTACAAAAATGATCAAATTTTGCTATTGGACTAACTCAAAATATAAAGAAAAATCAGCTGTTGCCTACATTTGTTTTGCACTTTGTAGGGATCAGTAGATTTGCTATATACTTCAGGGTTGGTTCCATAAAAAAGTCGTTAATTTTCAAAACTACTTCCTTAAAGTATGTATGTCCATCTTTTGACTTAACTAAATTCTGACCAGATTACATTCACCTGTGTAAAGAGATCTACAGGCTATTACTTTTTCGAATCGCAGATCCATTTATATTGTCTATGGTCCCAAGCTTTGACTGACATTAACAGGCAATGGACAATATTGTGTAACTTTTTCGACTTGAATACGGGGCTTTTGTCCACATTGTACGTGAGCATTATATGTTTCTTAGTTTATTTTATATTCTGTTACATGCTTTTTGTTTGTGCAGAATAAAAATTTATTCTTTCTTTTTTTTTCTTTTCATCGCAGACGATGTCGCGGGCAACGGCTAGAAGTTAATTCCCATAAGTTTTAAATCACCATCCCGTCTTAAGCTAGCGTGGTGATCAATGATCTCTGTATGATATACTTTACTGACATGCGACAATAAGAGGCTAGTATTACCTATTAGTATATTTATTTTACAACTTATTAGATACGTCTATACATACAAATAAAATTGGAGTGTCTGTAATATTAAAATAACCGCTTTTTGCTACATGGTACATATACCAAAATAACATTTTTTTCAATTTTTGTCTGTCTGTCTGTCTGTTTGTTCCTGCTAATCTCTGAAATGGCACGGTTTTTGACGGGACTGTCACTGGCACGTAGTTGATGTAATAAGGAATAACTAAGGCTACTTTTATTATAGAATTTATTTGTTTTTATTGATATATAAATAATACTAAAAAACTATTCGCGCAAACGAAGTCGCGGGCACAGCTAGTTTTTAAATAAAATAAAACATACAAAAATATAAAAAAATGTGATTCGCCGGTATCGGGAGCAGGGTCCAAGCAACCGGTGGTTAGGGATCCAGAGACAGGACCTCCTCACGATGCGAGCCTTATCAAGGAGTACCGCCTTCTGAATCAGACCCTTGATACACCCGCCTAACGAGAGCCTCGAGAGATGTTGATCGAGGCTTTCGGCCATCAGCCCGTTGGCCGATACGACAACCGGCACAATGAAAGCCGAGTCAACATTCCACATGTCAACAACCTCGTTTGCTAAGTCGAGATATTTAATAGTATTTAACATTATAGACATACATTATAAAGCGTTGACTTGTGCAAAGTTATGTTAATGAATTACAGTTAATGATTGTATATTTTTAAGTGACTTCTTTGAGTAATACAGTTTGTTGTAACTATGGATGATGGATTTTATGAATTACATCTCAGAAATAACTAAATGTTCGTTGAACTAATTTTATTCACGTAATAAAAAAGGTAGGTAAAACTTACAAGGCAGATGCAGAAATGTCAGCATCTACTGATTGGGTCCACAAGGACCGATGCCTGCTAGGGGTGTGGGTTGTTTGAAAAAGATACCGTGGCCCCTGGCACACAGGCAACTAAAGGAACACGGGTGGGTTTTAGTCAGTAAAAGTCTGACACCCTCCTGCTCCACCCAGAACGGGAGAAGTTATTTGATGAATTCCGACAAAAAAAAATACAGGCAGATGTTAGAGGAAACGCCGGGAGGGGCCGCCCTAGGAACGCATAAAGTGACCTTATTGGTGATGTTCTTCAGAAGGGCTTGGTGCGTAGTACTTCCAACCGGTTTGCGTGTATGACCAGAGGCCATAGTGTAAGTTTCATTTGACTATCTCGATCAAACGCATCGAGCGCGTTTGGCGCTGCGATTGGCCCTGGATTGGTGACGGACCAATCGGAGCGCCGAACGCGCTCGATGCGTTTGATCGAGATGGTTAAATGAAACTCACACTAGGCCCACTGATCTATGAACGTAAACGTGGCAAAAGGAGTATCTAATGTTTTATAGTTTCTGCCTTCTCTCAGAGGATAAAGACGTGAGTTAACGTATTTTATGTAATAAAAGCGATTTTATGCTGATCTGCAAGCTTAGCACGAGCATCGATTTGTCGACGGAAGAATAGACATGACTATTAACTAAATGATGTATAATAGGAGAAGATAGCTATGTTTTTCTATTAATTATCACAGCTAAGCGTTCTAAACGAATCATGATTTTGTAGATAATCGTATATATTTTGTGGCCGTCGAGTAGAAAGTTTATTGGCAGTGTGATTTTGATAGTTTGGCAAGAAATATTCTTCTAAAATAGTCTACATTTATAAGGACCTAGACAAAGATCGTTAAAAACGAAAGACCAAATGATTGTAGATACGGTGCGATGTCAAAAATAGAGAAACGAAATGTCACTTTGTGTTGAAAAAGCAGTGCTAATTCTTCATAGAAAAAGAAAGCCTGCATGCAAAGCCTGCTGGTAGTAATAGTAAAATATCGAATTATATTTGTTGACATTAAAAATGTTATACGTTGTCTTCTAGATGTAGATATGTACTCCTCAAATTCCTTAAAATTTGTCTCCCTGCTTCTGAAAGCCTCATCAAGATTCTGAACAGCAACTCAGCCGTCCAAAGCCAAAGCCAATAATATTAGTAGACGCAAATAACAACACCAAATAAATACCTAGACATGAGATTTGACGAGCAGATTAATTTGAACGCGGCTTTTAAACTTGATTATGTAATACGAAATTCCACTAATACAAAGATTAAAACACCAGCAAGCAGTGATCTAATATTTTCCTTTAATGTATCAATACCGTATTAATGTATCGCAAGAGAACAAAGGTAACCGACATAGCCCGAAGAATTAACCCAAACTTTAGTAGCAATGGGCAGGGCACATTGCTCGCAGAACAAATGGTTGGAGAACGGATGGGGCCGAAAGGTTCTGGATGACGTAGAGTAGGAAGGCCTCCCGCAAGGTGGACCAATACGAGATTCGGTACTTTTACGTAAGTACCGTATCTCATATCGGTCCACCTTGTACTATTCTATATGTAGTATAACAAAAATTAAAAAATTTCTCTGTCTGTTTGTTTCAGCTAATCTCCGAAAGGGCTAGACTGATTTTTCCAGAACCTTCACTGGTAGAGAGCTGTAAGCGTTGTAATTGTCGTTACAGTAACACGTTCTCGTGGGATAATTTCCGACATCCACGCGAGCGAAGCCACGGGCACAGCTTGTTTTCAATAAATCTCATCCGAAGAAAAGACACTATCTCATAAATGTAATTTCCCAATTTCATATTCAGTCCTTGACATTTTACTACCGAAGACAGTTGAAAAAGTTATCGCGTGAACGAAAAACAATGCATAATCCATTGAGTCCCGTCCCCGTACCAATGCCGAGCCTACGCGAAACCAAATATTTTCTTTGTACCTATCTCCATTGTGTAAACAACTCTTTGAACCAGCCCTCGAACTGCCTTCTGTTCCTACTATTTGTTCTATAATGTAAAATATATCGCGAAATGAAAAATGAATTTCTGTAACCAGGAATGATTTATATATTTCATTAAATCCCGGCCTGAAATGTGGACTTAATATCTTTATGTTTCTGCCTCTGTCTTGCATTATGGGATCAAATTTTTAAAAAGTTTATTGAATAAAATTGAGCTTTTTATTTCGAACTAGCTGAGACTGGGGCTTTGCTCGCATGGATGTCGGAACAAACCCACGGGGACGTACCCGGGACAAAAATCTTATGTTGCTCTTAACAACATTAGCTATCTGTTAGTTTAACCGGTCACACCCCGAAAACGTCATTACGTCATAATATCCTGTCAATATCGGTCCAACCATTCCGGAGATTAATCGGAACAAAGATACAGCAAACATTATAACTTTTTTTTAAAGTACTGTATAAATATACCTACATTCTTAGGCGTTTTGAAAAACGCTGTTATTTTGACAACACAAGCAGAAGCTTCAATTTTATTTAAATGTAGTATAGATAGGTGTTTGTGGTTTTGTTGTCAGTCCATGCGAAGCTTAAGCTTGATATCAGTTTATGTATTCCATGACAGATGATAAAAAAACTGTACCGACTATTAAATTTGGAAGAGGTTACTGAGAGCAATTATTGTAGTTGATATCACGTAAGAATGACGTCACGTCATTTAATTGATACCAAGCCATACGCCCGATGCGATTTCTCATCGGAAAAATAACGAACTTCCTTAAAAACTTTCATCCCCCATTAGGAATCAATTTAATTATAAAAAATCCTTCGTTATCCTCACCTTCGTTATTTATGGAACTCTAGTGCAAAATGACATAATTCATATTCGCAAAGTGGCCGGCCAGAAAAAAAATACCGATTTCTTAGGTTGGTGCTGGGTTGCTCCCCAACACGTCTGACAACATCACAATGATCTCTATTCTTGGTATGTTATGGTTGCTGTTGAGTTGTCAGATCTAAAATAAAGGCTCGTGCAGACTAGCGCGACGCGACGGTCGCGTCGCGATACTCGTAGAACAATTTCTATGAAAACTTAATGGAAATTATTCTACAAGTGTCGCGTCGCGCTGTCGCGTCGCGGCTGTTTGAAGAAGCCTTAACTGACGACGGACTGTGCTTTGTGCGTTTTCTGTCAGTAAGACGATCTTTACACGGACATAATCATATAACGATAATTTTTTTTTGCGATAAATTTACTGTTAGTCATATCGCGGCGGGATTTTTTGCGCACCGGATCTTCAACGCAATGCATAGCGCCGAGAGTTGAAAATCGAACCGAGTATTTTTTGACGCGCAGAGACTTAAAAAAAAGAGGTTATCAATTCGACATGTTGATATATATTTTTAATATATGTTCGGGCATAAGTCCGTCATATAATATAGTCGGATTTGTAAAATATTTTTTTGTTCAAAAGAGGTTTATTTCGAAATAGTCCCATTTAAATTTCATATAGATCTGATGATGCGTTTCGGAGACAGACAACGGAACTCTTCAAAAAATGACAGCAAACAAACCGCGATTGCTGCTGTCGCATAAATATGCATAATTTTGACCCCAAGGATGATAAAATTTCGAATTGGTGTGTACTATAACTAAAAAGTGAAAGATAAAAACAAAAAAACATCCGACTTCCGGAAAAACAATACAAAGTGAAAAATTTTGGAAGGTGGTGACAAAAAATTTAAATAGATGTCCAGAGTCACCGACTTCCGAAATTAAAGTTATTTTTCAATTTGTAGTGTTTTTCAGGAAGTCGGTTGTTTTTTTTAAATTTCCATTTTGAAATCAAGCCTACCATTTTGTGTATAACAGTTATATTGCAATAGAATTTTCCAACGATAACCTACACAATAGGTAGTATGCAGAAGTTTTGCTTCAAATATCAATTTCAACACCGAAAGAATCAACACCTGAACATCCAGTGCAAAAATGTCGATTATAGTATCATTATATTAGTCCTTTTGTCTATTACTGTAACGTCTTCATTAGATCACGTTTTACGACTAAGTATTATCGGATTCTCTTGTTTTGTACACTATTTTTATATATTACTAGCTGTGCCCGCGACTTCGTCCACGTAGAATTTAACAAAAAAAATCATATATTAATAAAAATAAATAAAATTTTCTAAAATAAAAGTAGCCCAAGTTACTCCTTCTTACATCAGCTACCTGCCAGTGAAGCGCGCTGCAGCGTAGTAACGCCCCGGCGTTTGGCCTCTTCGCGCCACTCCCAAGTATGCGTGACGACCTTTGCCTCCAGATTCCATGGCGGTAATCCGGCAAGGAGGCCCGCTGCCTCACCGGAGATAGTGCGGTATCCCCGTAACATCCAGATGGCCATGACCCTATGGGCCGCCTTCAACCGGCGTGCTGGTTGGCGCTTCAATGTAGGCGCCCACACCGGTGCCCCGTATAGGGCCATGGCCCGCAGGACCTCCGCGTAGAGCCTCCGGTAGGAGGCGCTGAGCAAGCGTGGTGATCAACGTTCTTTGTATCAGAAGTGGCCTTTGCCTTGCAGCGGAACAATTATAGGTTGGCATTATCACCATGTTTTTTTATAAATTCATCATCATAATCATCTGTTTAGCCTTTTCCCTACTATGTTGGGGTCAGCTTCCAGTCTAACTGGATGCAGCTCAATACCAGTATTTGTTTATTTATTTTATTTACTTGATTAATTTCATTTATTTACTTGTAATATTTATTTTATTTTACCATTTTTTAATAAACTAAACACTCTATTGCATAGCGTTGACATATGCAAAGATTTGCTGGTGAATTTATACTTAATGATTTTTTTGTAGGCTTGGGGCTAAGTTACAACAGCCGCATGGGTCAATCCATCAGGTTATGATGCCGCGTTTGGTCCGTGGATGGGCGACCATCTTTAAATATCAAGACCTCATTGCCTCGGAAAACACGTTAAGCCGTTAGTCTGACAACCAGTCTTATCGTGTTACCTAGTAACTGGGTTGTGGAAGTCAGACAGGTAGTCGCTCGATGTAAAATACTGGTATTCAGCTGTATCTGGTTGGACTGGAAGCTAACCCTAATATAGTTGGAAAAGGCTAAGTAGAAGCAGATACGGATGATGATTGATCATTTTAATATGACATCTCTGAGTAAGGAACAATAGATAATGGATATCATGAATTACATCTAAAAAATAACTGGCAAAACATCCCTTGACCTAATTTTATTCACGAAGTAAATAAAAGCAAAGTAAATATAATTTTTATGCTGATCAGGAAGTGAAAGACAAACGTCGAATTATATTTGTTGGCAATAAAAATGTAATGGCGTGTCATGCAGTTATATAGGAAGTATTAGTAAGTAATGTTGGAATTTGATTGCTCGTCTTTGATAATAATCTTCTTTGTGTCTTGTTAATTAAGTGCCTTTAGTTATGGGCTTTGAATGTGATTAGTTTCCCTGTATTAAGATTCTGTACCTCAAAAATAAAAAAAGGGTCCCTAAAGGATCACTTCGTCACCATCTGTTTGACTTTCAAGACCCTTTTTCTCAGGAATACGTATAGGTATTAAGTTGAAATTAATATCAAATACGTAGATCTACGGTTCCTTAGACCTCAAGCTTCTAAGTGTGGGCAAAAAAAAAACGGCCATTTACGCGATACAGTTTAATACTCGCAAATAAATCAAGGAACAAGATTATACTTCTTGTTGATCTAGAATCATGAATTTTGACAAGAAGCAAGATCTCTAGCAAATTGTTTATTTGTAGTTTTATTACATGAAAAAAAAATTGCGATTACAAAGTGACAGTTTGTTTTCTTTGGCATTTTACATACGTTATTCAATAAGTTTTTTATTATCGAAGCATTGTACCGTTGCACTACACATACTCTATTTAAAACAGATTGAAGTTACACAAAATACGCAATGGGCTAAAAATAGACTCGTCTGTGTTGTATTCTTAGAAAAAAAAAATAGAAAACAATTGCCGAAAATAATACACAAAGAAAAAGGTAGAAAATGATTTAGTACGATCTCGAACAACCTTGCTAAAGAATCGTGGTGCCTTTATAATACAGAAATCCAAGTTATTAAACATATTTCTGAACTAAGCGTCTAAATAAAATTCAGAGGTACTCGGAGTACTTTTGTAACTTAATATACGCAGGCATTTGTAAGACTTTCAAACATTGCCCGATAAATTCTGATATTCGATATTATTCGCGTGATACACGCGTTTTTATTTTTTCAGCAATACATTTTATAAGTACCCACAACATTCGTGTTAACATGATCGTTCTTCACGGACGAAATCAAATATGTTTTGTAATGTATTTTTTTTAAATTTTATGCGCAAATCCACTCGTTTTTTCGTAGTTTGTTCACATTTGATTATAACATACTAGCTTTAGGCACCGGCTTCACCCGCGTGGAGGTAGAACATTATCCCACGGCAACGTACTACCGGGATAAAAATACCCTATGTGTTAATACAGGTTATAAAATATCTGTGTGCCAAATTTCATCCAAATCCGTTCAGCCATTTGTGCGTGATTGAGTAACAAACATCCAAACTTTCATATTTATAATATTACTACTAAAAATATGAAAGTTTATAATAAAATTATAAACTTTAATATATTATAAACTATACTATATAATAATATTATAAACTTTATAATAAGTTTATGATAATAATATTATATATTATTATTATTAGTAGGATATCCTACTGGATATGTAACATTTTGCAGGCAGTGACATAATCCCATTGCTGTAGAAATTTGGGCGTAATAGTCGACTCGCACGAGTTAGCTCGCCCAAATCGGACGAATCGTTACTTTTTGACAGTTTTGTGGTCAAACTTTTCAGCTATTTCGTAACTTCTAAAATGCGCTGATATTGCTCCACTTTTTAAAAAATGCCATCGACTTTTCGTAATAGGGCGACCAGAGCGAGCTGCACCTCTGACATCAAAATTGAGGTGCAACTTTTTGCTACTCTTAATGACACTGCGTTAAGTCCATAAACGACACAGGCTGGTTTCCCAGCAGTGAGAACTTATAGGCTTATTATGGTGTGAATTGTTCTTTGATCTGATGAAAATGAAAAGTTTTGTTGTGTGCTTTGAAAATATTTGTGTTCTTTAGCAGCATCATCCACAGTTCGTCTTCACCCTGTGATTGGCATATGCCTCTCATCGTTGGCTCCAATAGTTATTTAGCCCTTTCATTCTACCTAAGTTTTCAAAGTAATAAAATTAAGACGCCAACATTATAATTATTTTTATATAATATTATTCTATGCCTGTTTCCAAATTCATAAAATTCCTTCTTCATCATCATCGTCATTTCAGCCTAAAAACGTCCACATCCTGACATAGGCCTCCCTCAAGCAGCACTACTTCCTGCCTTCTTACATCTTTTCTTTTGAATACAGAATAATAAAATAATCGATTCATTATTTAAGCAGATGTCCGCTCTAAAATATTTTTCAGTATCAATCTATGTAAAAATCAGTTCCTCGAATCAAATCAGAAGATATATCAATCAAATCTTCGGAAGTAGGGCAAAGAGTATCATTAGAGATACTCAAACATAAAGCCATAGAGACGTTATCAGTGAACGAACCATAATTCATCCTATGTAAAACTGGTGTCTGCCGACCGTCGACTCGGATAGGAGTCGATATATCAAGCCATCGGACAATAGGCCTGGACGATATTTCACATTGGAATCTTTTGTTCGTCCATCCATTGTCGAGAATTAAGATGTTGGCGTGAATGATAGAATTTTGCCCATTACATCGATTATGGACGAGAATCGATTAGTCTGAAACTCGATTTGATGAATCGTTTCTGCTGATTGTGTTTTAGATAGATGGAAATTTTGATTTAGATGTAATATTTTACATTTAAGTTCTGTCAATGGCATTTGTATTTCTAATTCGATAGTCCTGTTAACAAATGCTCAACAAACACAACTTTTTGAAACATTGCTTGAATATTTCGATATTTGGTTGAATGTAATTTTGTCTTTCAAAAGTCTTTGAATTTATTTGTTCTCACAGAAAACTGAGTTTAAACGTACGCTACAATTGTGAAGTAGCTATATAGGTATTTATTAATTAAAATATGCAAAGCATGCTTACCAATACTGAACGTTAAAACTTTAATATTCAGAATACCGAAGTAATCATCGTATCAAGTCCAAAAACATCTTTCTTTCTTATATTTATTTTTTCTACACAAACAAATTGGTGCCTGCCGATCTGAATCAACGTAAGTTGATTACGTTAGTACAGATCGGCTTAATAAACAAAGACAGCAAAAAAATAAATATAGAGGAACGATTTGACGAATCAAATTCTTCGTCATTTTATGGTGAACCCAAAGTTGTTAGCGTTAAAACATTTATTGCCAGAAATTTTATTCTTACGGTCTTACTCCGAACTTACTCCCGCAAAAATCAGAAGAGGCACTACTACGTATAGTAATCAAACGAAACATAGTTACGTAGATGCCTACCTACATAGCCTTGGATCGGCTTAAAAATCTATATGCATGAATGAGGAAACAAAATATAGTGTATATTGGCATAAATTCGGCGCTGGGGTAAGACCGCACAAATCCAATTCTGCGTCATTTATTGTGAACACAACGTCATTAGCATTTTTTTAAATGTCAGGCATTTAATTCTTCAGGTCTTGTCCCAGTGCTGAATTTACCCCTACTTCTGCAAAAATTATATGAGGCAATAAAGTAATCAAGCAAAACATAGGTCCATAGATGCCTACCTACGTAGACTCAGATCGGCTTAAAAATCTATGCCCACGAATGTTACGCGGATTACGACAGGCGACGGTAGGTCGACAGGCTGTCAAAATATAATCCCCAAGTTAACGTAGGTCGACGGACATAACATTAAAACGTTGTCGGTAATACCTGTAAAAACTACGGGCTACACCTGTGAACTCCTGTACTCCTGGTTCTAATAATCGCTGAATTTACATTTGAGTGACATCATTTGAGATTGGTTGACAGTTTTCTTTTGGTTTCAGCTATTAAGAAATTGAAATTCGAGTTTTATGATCAACGGGCTACACTTGTGAACTTATGAAATAATCATCAATTCATAAATTAAGTCCGAGACATTCTCTCAGAGAGAAATTTAAGGAAATTAATGTAATGACTGTGCCTTCACAGTATATTTTTGAAAATCTTTTATATGCCCATAAAAATATTAAATTGTTTAAAAAATACAGTGATATCCATAGTATAAATACTAGGAACAAACACAAATTTGTTGTACCATCAACAAGGCTCAAGAAAATAGGTGGGTCATTCAGATGTCAATGTATACGCTTTTATAATAAACTTCCAAGCCATGTTCAAGATCTAAGTATCAATAAATTTTAATCATTCATTAAACGTAAGTTGTGCCTGAAAGCCTTTTATACCGTTAAAAATTATATTGAAGACACAAAGGCTTGGGATTGACCTGCTCCAATTTTTGCATACTAAATGTTGTTTTTATTTTTGCAAACTTATACTCTTTGACATTTGATAATTATTATATACACATTGACATGAATATTTACTTTGAGAAGTATAATATTATTATTATTTTAATTATTGTGAATGTGAGGACTATGTGGATCATATTTTTTTTTATAATTGTTTTTTTGTGTTTTTTTTCATCTCTTTCTCAGTTAGTTTTTAGTATTAATCTGGCAGTTTGAGTACTTTATGCGGCTTACCCAAATGTCCTATCTTTGGTATTGTTCATCAAATCGTTGAGCTCCTCAAGTTCTGAGTTGAGCTGCATGATTACTGATAAATGCGTGCACTGAATGGACAGGTCCACTCAATCTGTGTGGTTCTTTCCTCAAAAGACCATTTCAGACACCGATCCACATGGTCTTCACATAATCTGACCAAGATTATGTCTGGACTTTAAAAGAGACTGTGACCTCTGAGTTTGTTTCGGCCTTTCTTCTCAGAGTAGTCAGATAGGAAACGCCGACTTCATCTAGTTTAAAAAAATATGATTGACGTGTAAAAGTGTTTGTACAAACCTACTTACAGAAATAAAATCATTTATCATTTATGTGGTCCTGGTACTATTATTCGCTGAATTGACATTTGAGTGACATAATTTGAGACTGGTTGACAGTTTTCTTTTGGTTTCAGCTGTTAAGAAATGAAAATTGGATGAGTTTCATGATTGGAGACATACCTGAATGTGTAGGTAAGTCAATGTAAAACGAAAAGATAATTAAAGATGGGGAAAATACAATGCTCAAAAGTAATAATGAAAGCTGTCTGTGTTGTTATCGTGTTTTTTTTTAAATGATATATCATCTATACATTTATATAAAAATGAATCGTCGAAACGTATGTACGCGCATTACTTCCGAACGACTGCACCAAATTGGATTATTCTTTTTTTATGTATTCCTTATTGTCAGGACAAGGTTTGTATATAAGAAAATTAAAAAGAAAATAGATTTCATCAGAATTCATTTTTACAATCTAATACAAAAAGTGATTGACGGTATGTGACAGAAGACTTTGACAGATCTTTGACGAAACAATTACCAACTGATTTGATTTTACCAGTCCAGTCGCGACTGGAGAAATTAAATACGGTGGTACGAAGTTCGCCGGGTCAGCTAGTTTTATATTAATATTATAAAGCTGAAGAGTTTGTTTGTTTACTTGAACGCGATAATCTCAGGAACTACTGGTTCGAATTGGAATATTCTTTTAGTGTTGAATAGCCCATTTATTGAGTAAGACTACAAGCTATATAACATCACGCATCTATCATCATCGAGCAAAGAGAAAAAAGTCACGAATACGAAGTACTCGCACGGGCAGACGAGGCGAGCGACGGTGTGGGTCTGGGAGCAAGAAATTTGACGCAAACGAAGTCGCGGGCAGAAGCTAGTCTTTTTATAAGCACGTGTTTCTGTGACAAATAAATAAATTCACTGTAAAAAATGCCAATAAATAATTTAAATACTGGGCTTAGTACAATGTCCACATCTTTCAAATAGGTAAAAACAGCTAGACTATTCTATAGAATTGATCAATTTACTGTACAGAGAAGCATATCTCCTCTCAAATGAAGAAGAATTGGAATTTTACGATATGTCGTCATTGATTGCAGCGGGGTAGGTAGTTAAGTAACACACTGACAGTAGAAATAACTTTCATTTTGGCAATTCAACAAAATACATTACGTTATTTATGGTAATATGTAGACAAATTTTCTGAATGTATGAAGCAATATCGATGGCTATAAGAGTAGGGTGAGACCAAAGAAGCGATAGATGGACTGTGTGAATGATGTTATTTATGGTTAGAAAAGGTGTAACAGAGGAGACGACGACTGAGAAGTGCGGAAGAAAAATACATGTCGCGCCGACCCCAAATTAATTGGGACAAGGGAAATCGCTGGATGTGGGAAGCACAGAACCGGTCGAAGTGGAGGAGCTTGAGGGAGGTATATGTCCAGCAGTGGACGGCTTTCGGCTGTAATGATGATAATGATGATGATGAAGGGCATGTGAATGATGATGTATGAAGCAATGAATTAAGAGCGTTCTCCCCAAGCGGGATGACAACGGCGCATTTATGGCGGTTTACGTGTATAAACAAAAGTAAACATTTTTTTTCAGCCATGTACTAGATCGTTGGTATTTTCAAGTTTGTATGCTATTTTTTTACAGTTATTTTGGGATTTGGTTATAAAAATCGACATACCGTCAATTATTTTCTATTTGCATTACTAAGTATGATAAAATGTTATTATGAAAGAGTAAATACTAACGATCTAGTGCTAGGCTGAAAAAAAATTGTACTTTTGTTTGTATTTAATGAAAAACTACTATAAATGCGTTGTTGCCAGCCCGCGTGGAATGAATGCTTTTAACAGCAACCTTCAAAATAATTCAGATTCTAATAAAAAGTGTGTTACGCAATTAGGGTGCAGGGCAGTAAAAAGTAGTGCCTATAGACGACAGAATCCTAAAAACGTCCAACTACGTAGCTGGGTAAACATCACACACAAAACACCGCTGCCCCTCGCTAAACTAACGAAAGGGATAATTATATTCGTAACCAAGAACCACACAGTGGTATTAATTATAATATTTTAATTATATTCTCGAAATTTTCACCGCCAAGGGAACACATGAAGTTAATATTAGTGAAATGGGTTAGCAAGTAGCTGGCGTTGCTGCCTTAGAACTTAGTTAAGCTAAACGTGTGCTAATACAATGTTGTTACTTGCTGCTTTAATTATAAGTTCATATTTATTAAGAGCTTTAAGCTCGTACACTTAAAGATGAAACGAGAATTGGGTTTCATCAAGTTTTTTTTTTTGCTAGTGACTTCGTGCGCGTTGTAGTCGGAAATTATACCAAGGTAAAAATTTGATAAAAGTAACCAATATGTTAATCAGGTTATAGATATCCGTGCGTCAATGCGTACAACCGTTTTTTCGTGATATAGAAACAAACATCCAAAATTTCAAATAGTACTTAAAATATTTTATAATGAATGCTATTGTTGACGGCACGGTTGGGGCAGTGGTTAAGCGATTGACTGCTGCGCAGCGTGTCGCGGGTTCAATTACCGCACGGAACAAATATTTGTATGACCTACAAGTAGTTGTTCCGAGTCTGGCTGTTTGTGTATGTGAGCTTAAATGTTTGTAAACGCACCCACAATACAGGAGAAATTCCTAGTGTGGGGCAACGTTTTTTAAAACAAAAAAAAAAAAAAAAAAAAAAAAAAAAAAAAAAACAATTGTTATTCATTATAGCATTCATTATAAAATATTTTAAGTGATAATGAATGCTATTGTTATTAAGGGGGCTTGTGGCTAAGTAACAATAGCTGCACGGGTCGATCGATCAGGTTAAGCTAGGCTTGCCGTGGTTGGTCTGTGGATGGGTGACCATCTTTACATACCAAGACCCCTCCGTGCCTCGGAAAGCACGTTAAGCCGTTGGTCCCGGCTGTCGTTTGTGGATCTTTGATAGTCGTTACGGGTCGTCAGAAGCCCGAAAGTCTGACAATCAGTCTTACCAAGGGGTATCGTGTTACCCAGTAACTCGGTTGTGGAGGTCGCAGAAAAAACTGGGTATGGCGATTTCGAATACGTCCATAATATAACTGGCTGCCGTGTTCTTCTCGATTTGTTCCGTTTTCTTCGCGCAACTTATCGTCACAAATCTGTAAACAAATACAATAATGATTGAATAATTTATGAGTTTACTGTTGGATAATAGTTAACACATGTCTATTTTTATTTATTACAAGCATTATTTTACTCACACGAAGGTACGCAAATATAGTAACATTACGATTATTCATTTTCTTATACATTATACATTTATATATTTAACCCATCAAGTAATCCCATACATAATCATCAACAAGAATGCTTCCAAATACTAAACTTTACTGTAGAATACATTACTTAAACATTGCGGGTACTCAGGTACTTACATAAGTTTACTCCGCACATTCCACTTTTCACAACACCAATAATAATAACTCGCGTAGTAACCTCATCTGCTCGACGTCCGTAGGTCACTGCAGGGATCCAGCAGAATATCAGCGTCAGGTACATTTGCCTGACACATGCTGAGCTGGACTCCCATTTGGTGCAACTTTGAGACGCACACCTCACTTTTGCACTCCACCGCACGTTATTTAATTTGAATGTTAACTTGTGTCATAGCCTAAAGTGTCATCACTACACTTATGTCATCGTATTTTCATGTAATTAGTTTTAATCTCATAGTGCTTTGTTTGTTGTGTTATGTCTTTTTTTATGCACCAAATAAACGATTTATCTATCTATCTATCTATCTATATAGATAGGCAGTCGCTCCATGTAAAATACTGGTATTCAGCTGCATCCGGTTAGACTGGAAGCCGACCCCAACATAGTTGGGAAAAGGCTAGGCAGATGATGATGAATGCTATTGTTATTAACACATAGGATACATCTTACGTTCCCGTGGGATAATATCCCACAAAGCCGCTGGAAAACTTTTTTAATAATATTAGTTGGTTTCGATATTTTGGGAAGTGCCAAAAAGTTGGCTTCTCCCATTTTTATTGCTAGATCACCGTGTTTGCTTACTTAAGTTTACTCAAATTACTGCTTACAAAAAACCGGGGTATGTTTACCTCTTATTTTGCGTGAAAAAGCATAATTGTACATATCGACACAACACAATCAGCCTGTGTTGTTCTCACTGCTGAAACACAGGCCTCCTCTCCGTGAGAGAGGCCATAATCCACCCAGTGCGGGTGATGGATGTTACTTTGAGGCGGCGCACGTGAGGGAGAGGCAGTACATGCGCTCTCATGGCCTTAGATGTCGCAGGAGACGCCCTGGGCGTCGGGAATCCCAGGCTGACTCCCGGCCACCGCAGGCGCGGGCTTGCGGATGGCGAGTAATGTGTAGCTCGCCGTCCGGTAAGGACCAAGCCCGGGTCGACGGTGCGTTGTGTTCATGTTCATGTCAGCACCAACTGTTGGGGCCCCGGAAGAGCTGTCGCGTGCCAAGGGTGCGGGTTGTTCGAAAGAGATACCGCGGCCCCTGGCACACAGGCAACTGAGGGAACACAGGTGGGTTTTAGTGTTCCACCCAGAGCGGGAGAAGTTATTTGATGATTTCCCACCCAAAAACAAAAAAATGGATGTTATTTTTCTTCGATTTTTTGGTTCTATGACGTTTTGTCACTATGTTTTCCTTTGCTGTTTTGAGAGCAGTGGTAATAAAATTAAATACACTAAGTAATGTACCTGCCTGTGTTCTACCTAACTCATGAACTACATCTCGTGAGCCGGCGTCAATATCAAACAGTCAGTAATTAAATCAAACTCTGTATTCCATTCGATTCATTCTATTTAATATCTTTGAACGAGCAATTCTTGTATATTGAAGACGGAAACTCGGAAACGGCTCCAACGATTTTCATTAAATTTAGTATGCAGGCGGTTTCGGCACCGAAAAAAAACCGAGCCAAGCTCGGTCATCCAGATATTGTACACTTAAGTGGCGTGGCGACGTAGCGTTGGAAGGCCTCCCACAAGGTGGACCGATGACCTGGTAAAGGCCGCAGGAATACGCTGGATGCGACAAGCACAGGTCGAAATAGCAGTGCTTAGGGGAAGCCTATGTCCAGCAATCGACGTCTTTCGGCTGAAATGATGATCATGATTAATCGAGGTGACTGACACTATTGTATTTTGAATGTCGCACAAACTCCAAAAATTATCCATCAATCATCTACTACAGTCCTCATAAGAAAATATGTGCTAGATATTGCTATAAACAAGCATATTTTTATACGTATTGAATATTCTATACAGCAACGCAACAACACAATTTGCAGTCACTGCACTTCTCCCGAAATCCCGGTAACAGCATACGAAAATCGATCAGCGGAATCTAAGTTATTCCAAACCGAAGCCAGTCCAGTCTGTATCAGACACCCAGGTCACGTCCCATTGGACAACGATCACCCGAATCTATTCGTGTTTCGGTACACCGAAGTTTCTTCAATAGAATCAATAAATAGGCTGGGAAACAATGCCAATTACGGTAGTCAATTTGAGGCCATGTTTTTCCGGGAGTTGGGATGATTGAAAGCACTGGCCGTTCGTAAAAATTTTCAGTAATTTTTAAAGATATGTTGAATTCTTTTTTAACGTTTGCATTATGGGTTTGATGGGTGAATGCTGTTTTGAATTTTATTGACTTTTAATTCAATAATAATTTAAAGTTAGTTGTTGGTGGGTCTAATAGTCGTAAGCGTTACTGTTGAGCATGAGATCCTGGGTTTGATTGCCAGGCTGGGCAAAGTAGTATTAGGTTTTTTCATCAGGAATTTCTCCTGAATGAACCCTGCATATTCGGAAGGCTATCGTGTCGAAAATGACACATTTCGATAACATGATTTGCCTTGACCCGACTGCAAACAGCGTCTATAGGACTTCTACAATTGACTGATGTTTTAATTCTAGTAATTTTGGATTTGAATAGCAATGCTGAAGTCTGGATTTGTGTCCGATTGATGGCAATAGGCTCGCCCCCTATTTCACGAGACTTAAACATAATTAGCGAAATGCCGGTGTACTAAAGATTCACCTCTGCTTAAAACTTCAGGGAAATAAAAGCGTGACGTAACGTTAAGTTTAAAGTTTAGCTTAGTAGTATTATCAACAATGTTTAACTTCACCAACATTGACATCGAATATGGCCGTTCATACGCCGTCTGCAATTTATTGTTGATGCAATATATTACCGTAACTACACTCCATAAAACAACGCTTACATCAAAGTTAACAGCTTATGGGGAAAGAAATTCATGGAGACTTAAAATTCATGACCTGTAATTTTCCGGACATTGAATAAAGAAAAACATGTAATGAGGTAAGTACATCACTTTACGTCAAAAAAAGATATCATTGACTGAGGCCATTATAACGCCGACTCCCATCAATAATGAAGTTAATTTGAATAATCCAATACTCCGGCTCTGAGTTAAATATTTTTCATTTCGTTGACCGAAAATTGATCCGGCACTTAATCGTTTCGATTTACGACGCAACTGCGTTTTATATTTACGATTTCCGAATAATAAAGTGGGTTTTGGTCGAAAGGATATTTGGGACAAGTCTTTTGTTAAAAAACCGGCCAAGTGCGAGTCGGACTCGCGCACCGAGGGTTCGGTACAAACCTGTAGGTATATAAGTAAAAGTTATGAATTTCAATTTAATACCTGTACGCGTTCATGAGGAAAGGGGTAGTCAGTTTAAAATTATTAAAAATATTTTTATTGTATGATGTAACTAAACATTTAGGAAAATTTTCCTTTATCTGTGCTATAAGACGTTGCTTCGTACCTAATTTCAAGATTCTGAGTTCACAGAAAGTACCCTGTAGGTTTTGATTTCCTTGCGAGTGTCGAAATTTTTGCGGCATAAACGGCTGTATCTTTTGATTACGTTGGCTTTGAAATTTATTTTTTTCACAGTTCTAAGAAACAGTAGACTTGAGTATTTGATATGAATTTCAGCTTGATACCTCCAGGCGTTCCTGAAAAAAAGGGTCTTGACAGACAGACAAACAGACAACAAAATGATCCTATAAGGGTTCCGTTTTTTCCTTTTGAGGTACGGAACCCTAAAAAAGGACGCTATAAAAAAGGAATTCGGAAATGCAGATATTAAGGAAGCAGGCATGTACTCGAACCATAAAGTGAAGGAAATTCGAGGAGAGGTAAAGATTAAATACGGCACGGTTCAGGAATGCAATAAAGTGCCTTGATTTTTTCTTGTTGCGTGTGTACATCGTTCCGATAATCGGAATTGGGGTATTAAAATTTGTTATCTGTATTGCGAACTGTACATATACCGTTGTTAGAATTGGCTCATTATTCTATAAATAATATTGCATGGAACGCTTATCACGCAAACAATTACAACCATTATTTTTATTGTCCTGTCGCAGTTCACTGCTGTATGGGTTTCTGTAGGTTTTCCTGGTTTTAGCAAGGTCAAATTCTTCATACTTTTAGCTGTATGCTCGCAATAATACTAACTAGTTTCTTCCCGCGACTTCGTTCGCTTGGAAGTCATAAGTCATCACAATTTACTAACATGACAGCCACAATTTATAAAACTTTCCTGTATACTACTTTTGTAGTTTTTGTTACAGTACAGTTGTCCGTGTGAGAAGCAGTGCGCCTGAGGTTGACACCCGCTCAAGAGTCTTATGGACAATTTGTTATAGAATACTCTGGTAGTTCGCAGCAGCTTGATCATTTTTGTGCGTTAAAATGCCCTGTTTACACACCTAAAAATTCTCTTGGTACGGTATTGGACTGATGTCCCTCCGTACACGAGATGAATCTGATCTTCTAAAGTGGGAACTACTCTACCAACAACCTGGTAGGTTCACCTATAACCGCTCTCCTCTGGTAGAATGTCTTCACTAACTTTAAACCGAACTCACATATTGATAGTCAAGCGCAGTCTATAAACTTGCTACCATATAGTCGACCTATTCAACGTAGCATTCACCTCGTCAGTTCTAGTTCCTCGCCTCACCCCATTTGGTGTTTGCCGGATATCGCCACTAAACAGAATTGTGACACCACTCATCATGTCTTCGTTGCTGCGGACGTCTTGTCCTGGCGTGCACGAAGTGATTCCAAAAGACACGACCGTGATTGAAATCTTGCTCTGGACGTTTTTCGACTGTTTAGAAAATATATGTTAACTTTATACTTCTTAATATCAACATCAGCCTTTAATGGTTCCACTGCTAGGACATAAGCCTCCTCTCTGCGAGAAGGAGTGGGCAGTGAACCATCACGTGGGCCTAGTGCGGTATGGTAGATGTCACATGTCTTCTAAGTTTTGGTTCTAGAACACGCTGGTTTCCTCACGATGTTTTCCTTCATCGTATTTAGAACAGTTGTGATGAAATAATGTATATTTTATATGTCACCGTATGATTATGAACACAGTTAGTTTATAATCTATTTCGCGAGCTATGGTGAGCGCTACTTTCAAGTTAGTTTTAGTTACTTGACTATTTAGTAATAGCGCAAGGTACTATCCGTCTTGATACCAGTCCATAATTTGACGGTTTCACTTCCCTAGACTATAATCTACCGAAATATAATGTGTTAAATTGTAAGCAGTATGTTACGGTTCACAATCTTTCGACAGTTCACAATCTCGCGAGATAGATTATAACGTAACGGTATTTACAATTGTACGGTGTTATATATATAAAGTAAAGCACCAGTGTAGCGGACGACACGGGCGCGTTCAGCACCAGTCCCACTATATTATAGACGTGCGCTCCCTACTATCTGGGTAGAGTGAATCCACTGGTGCGACACGTCACCACGCAGCCCTGAATGCAGTAGTTGAATGTAGTACCTGGGTTGTAGTACAATCCATAAGGACCTTGGGACGAGACGGGTTGCGACGGCGGGCTACGTTGAAATAAAATGCAGATTTTTGCTTCTTCTTAGTTGTTGCCTCTTCGGGGGCTGTGTTGCGACTGACCAAGTGGCGTTTTTTTTGAATACGTATTGCAAGTTCACCTAGGAGGTTGTCAGCTGCATAGCTGGACCTGCCCGTGACTGTCACCATATAATAAGGCCTCGAGCCAGGGCTTAAAAACATTAAACAAAACGACTGCAAGCTAAGGGCATCTCTTGTATAGTATGGACCTTGGCTTATGCATTGCTTGCCAGCAAGCATCGGGCTAGTTCGGAATTATATTATTAATAATTAGGGACGAATTTAAGGCTACAGGCTCAGCGGCGCGGTCTGGTTCGAGCAAGGGTCGGGGCTTGAGTCGTCGCAGCGGGCCTCGGCGGGGTGGCTGGAAGGATGGCGTTCTGTGTTTGTGTATTTTGAGCGTACTGGTGAACTTGCTACTCTCCTGGAGAAGGGTTGTAGCATCGTCGGGTATGGTTAGGGTATGCCATGGCCCGTGTGGCGGTCGGCTGCCGCAATCAGGAGATCGGGGTGCTTTATAGCAGAGCCTACCAAGTGCCGACAAATGGTACGCCTTTCATATGGGCAAACTTTACTTCACACATAGTTGTAGTGTACTGTAGTTTGTACATTTAGCCTTAAACGAATCTTGTAATAACTCCGAAACCAGTGGTCCAATTTACATGATTCCAACTGTAATATCCGTTTTATACAAAACTATTTGAACCTGAAATTATTAAGATCTATACATAAACAAAAAATCAGAATCAGAATCAGAACTTTATTTGTTATGAATGTAGGTACAGTTATAAGATGTTGTACATAAATTGATGAGATCGGCTAAAGTCTACCTTACGGCGTGCAAATTATTAAGTACATAAATTAAACTATTAATACAAATTAAATAATGTCAGCAAAACAAAACAGAAATTAAAGTGAAGTCAATTAATATTAATATAGTCGGGTACATAAGTCATAATTGGTCAAATTTGTAATTAAATTGATCAATCATAATCACGGTAAATTTATATCATTTAGAAAGTCTTTCACTGAGTAATAACATTTGTCTAATAGTAGCGCACATTTTCAAGTTACGTGATTATACGACTATCCTTATATTAAAACAAATAAGTTATAAACTTAATTTGATTACTCTTATTAGATTTTAAAATGCAAACGAATTGCTCATCTATAGACACACTAATTTAGAAGCATAAACATTTTCTATGTAAAGTCATCATTTATTTTCTTTCCTTATATATTTAGTATATATGCATTTATGTAACTTTTAAATAGGATATGTATATATCTGTGTATCTATTTTAATATATTGTATATTTATTATTTGCGCCAACAATATCCCCGTTTTATGTCCAGACCAATCACTGTCCATGCCAAGGTGCTTGGAAGAGATCGCGGAAAGCGATAAGGCCGCCTATTGTATATTTTGCAGAGTATTTTGTTTTTGTTATGTATTTTTGTGGTGTACAATAAAGTATAAAAATTAATAAATAAAGCATATATCAAATTATGCAAAACTTGTTTAAATTCTAATTGATTTCTTAGAAAACTATTCTGACTCACTACTCGATATTCATAGGGAACCGCTATTTCTAAAAAAAATACCAATACTTGGGAAACGAACTGACAACTACAGGTTCGCAAAGCAATCGTACAACCACTTAGTTATTTTACTTTGTCGAGAGTTAGCTAAATAACCGTTATTTTACTCTATCATGATTGATTGCTAAGCTTTTGAAAGGTATAGCGGGAGGTCAATCATACTTGTAACTATCTGTTTTATTCGTTATTAGCCCAGTGAAGTAACTGAATAATTCGACTGTTGTTATACACTGGTATTTGTGTTCGCTCTCATCTAGTCTCATTTCCTACGTAAATGTATGGCAAGATTCTTTGCGATTTCTGACTTTTGTAATACTCAAACTTCTGTAGTGCAATAGAGATATTTGATCCCTATAACAAACAGGATCGATTGGCATCACATTTTTTCTTTGTGAGAATTTCCCATTTTCTTGCTGACTTACACATTTTTTTAAAATTTGTAAATGCAAATAAGAACAGTCTCCTAAGGCCGTTTTCATGTGGCGACAACGGTTGAGTTACCTACCCTTATTGCTCCATCTAACCTGTATTATGCTGTGATGTCCATCACTGCTGCTTAGGTGCATAATGAAAAGCGTAATGATGAGCACTCAAAAAGTAAAATCTGTAACTCTCTGCATTTTTTTTTACCTTTTGGCCCGTCTCGAACTGTAGAAGAATACGAATAAATTGCAATACTGCTCATCCCCCATGGCAGAAAGCGTAATAATTTATACCCTACGGTCTGCGCATACATATAGGGAAAATACGAAAAATTTCTGCGCTAGGGGGTCTAGAACGATATGCTCAATTCGTGGTTACAGTTTGCGCACTGGATAAAAACTTTTCCTGTATGTACATCGTGACATTTTAGTCGTCTTACAAAGGTGGTCCACTCAATGTATCCGAAATAAAATACCTACAAGCGCGATTAAAATCTTGCTACCATTAATTAAGATAACAGGTACTAAGAAAAATAAATAAAACTTTAGAATTATGAAACACCCTACCTGTTAATAATGTTTACGTATGAAACGGTAGAAGATTTCTACCTATCTACCGTAATACCATTACATTTCATCATTCATTCCGTCTCCATAACAGGGTGTTCAAAACTAAATCATGCGTCTTAGTGAGTGATTTTTTAATTATTATTCATATGTCAAGAAATATCATTTTTTTCATAAATGTTTACTAGTCATTGGATACATGAAGTGGGCTGCCGTTGTAAGATGTCGCGGTGTATACACCGTGACATTTTAGTAGTCTTACAAAGGTGGTCCACTCAATGTATCCGTCATAAAATACCTCTAGGCGTGATTAAAACATTGTTATCATTAATTATGATGAGGTACAAAGAAAAATAAATAATAGCTTGGAAATGTGAAACACCCTCCCTATTAATAATGTTTACGTATCAAACGGTAGAAAATTTCTATCTGCCTAGCGTTACATTGTATCATTAAGTCCATCTCCATAATAGGGTGCTTCAAACTACGTCATGCACCTTAGTGAATAATATTTTTATTTTTTAAATTATGCAAATGTTCAAAAATATATATTTTTTTAAAAATAAATGATGTCATTGGATACATGAAATGGGCTGCCGTTGTAAGACGACGAAAATGTCACAGTGTATATATATGCTAATTTTCAGAATTATTGTATTACACAGAATTGTAGCTGAAACAACCAGCAAATTATGATTTTATAAATATAATTTTAGTAGGTATCCCGGTACTCAGACAGGTTGCTTGAATGGTGATTGCCGCTTGACCTACATGTTCAAGTTTGCTAAAATTTTACGAGCACGAGTACCCGAGTGGCCTGTGATTTTTGATACCGAGTAAATAAATGCTGTAAGCTATAAATCCAGTAACTTTAATACAATAACACTAGCTTCTGTCTGTGACTTCGTCCGCGTGTTTCTTGATTTAATATAGGTACAACGTGTAACGGAAAGGGTATGTAGATACCAAGGATATGGCTTCTTTGGATGATATCAAACGATATTGGAATGGTTTTTTAATTCTATCTCTACATTTTCGGAAGTAATGAGAAAGTTTAATACATTGATACCAGAAACCGAACTTTTCAAATCGAAATAAACACATCACTCGGAAGAGATTAATCGTGACATTGCCAAGTAACGTAGAAAGTTATTGACCTACGTAGTGCGGTGACATGTTTAGTATGATTTGAATTTAAGAAACATGAAACCGAAAATTTGGTATCAATTCTTAGAGTATTTTATTTTGAGCTGAAACTATGTATAGTGATTCTATACCATCTGTTATCTTTAGTACTTATGCATAGCAATAGGGTTTCTGTTACACGTTGTTTTCGCTTAGCCTTCTTCTAACTTTATTTTTTATTTTTTCTCGGCTGCTAAGGATTGTAGCGTGATGTTAAATAGCCTATAATATTCCTCAAGAATTCGAGTTTTCAAAAGTAACAATTATTTATCAAATTCAACTGGTTGTTACAGAGATTAGAGCGTTAAAAGGAACAAACAAACAAAATCTTCAGCTGCACGTGATACTGTGACATATTCACTCCATTTTACTTTATTATATTAGAATAGATAATAAAATACAGTTTATATGGTCGTGGTTAAAATAAGCGCTTTTAGTATGCACTGCACCCATGGGTGAAATTCTGGAATCCTTTTACTTACAACATACGGCGTAGTAAACAGCTGTTATGCTTTTCATGTTGGTAGTTATATTAAAAATACTTCAAGAGCAACTGAGATTATCTTTCACTTCCCAACCCCTCAAATACCAGCACCCTTTAAATTCTACCCTTACAAAACTGCAACCATTTAATTTTACTCCCCAATACTTTTAACAACGCCAATTCTCACCAAAACTGGGTCAGTCAACTTTATCAAAAGCTTAAGTAAAATCCATTTCCCCAGTTATTAGCCAATGGAGACGCCGCACTTATAGTAATGGTCACACCTTATTGTTTTATTGTCTGTGCATAATAAACGCGCCATTTTGTGGTTATTATGACAGATGGAAAGATGGTGACGATCATTATTCATTATAATGTTGCCATCGATCGCACTTTGGGGAATTCTGGGACTTAGTAGAGTTTTTATTGTTTCTGAAAGTGCTTAGGGATGATAGATGCTGGGTTTCTGAATGTTCATTTGAATTCAATTTGGGTTCAATTGTCCTTCTAGGGTCTAGGTCTTTGAGTTGGATAGTAGCAATCTATCAGGTACTTAGTCATAGCATAGCATCAGGACGGGTCGGGTCGGGTCGGTTTCAGTCGTAGCATTATTCTGTTCAATAGCCGGTTTACGTGGATGTGACGCATATTTTCCCCCAACTTGTTGTTTTTGCGTTTGTGTTCTTTTTCTGCTTAACATTTACCATAAATAAATGTATTTTCTTCTTTTTTTTTCATTAAAAGTAACACAATTGTTTTGCGAATTAGTCTCAAATTACTCGTAAAGGAAATTTTGGCATATCAGACATACATAAACTCACCATTTTATCCCATTGGGGTGGGCAGAAACTACAAAACGGCACCAGCTACGATTCATTTGATGACTAATAACAGATAAATTCAATGATTCTTCATTGAATAATTATTTATATTGCCAAATTGTCATCGTGAATGTAAATACAATTAAAAATATCATAATATTTAATTTTTCGGTTACAGAATAAATGTAAAAAACCCTCACTCCAGAACTAGTTAAGAGTACTTACCTACTAGTCTTCCAGGAGCCAGTGACTACTTCCAATTAGGTTACAAACAACATCTTATTATTATTCATAGACAAATATAACACACCATTATCATACATAAAACAAACAGCCTTGTGAACCATTCGCGATCTCTTATCCCATATAAACTTTAGACAATTTCTTTCCCATCTCTGTCCATATCGTGTCTCTGGGGAGTGCAAACAAGAAACCTTTTTGTAAACTAGTTGCAGCTATTTCGGGTATCGCTTTAGTATTATTCTGTGCCTTATGTGTTTGTATAATGACCCGTTGTTTATGTTTCTGGAACATCACTCATCATCATCTGCTTAGCCTTTTCCCAACTATTGGCTTTCAGTCGAACTGGAAACAGCTAAATACCAGCAGGCTTTGCATGACGCTTTCTATTTCTACGAAGAATAGACAGTGCTTTTTCAATACAAAGTGACATTTCGTTTGTCCATTTTTGACATCGCACCGTAGATATCCTTCTACAATCTGTAATTTTGTCTTTCATTTCTAACGATCTTTGTCTAGGTCCTTATAAATGTAAATATTTCTTCCCAAACTGTCAAAATCACACTGACAACAAACTTTCGAGTCGACGGCCACAAAGTATATACGATTATCTACAAAATCATGATTCGTTTAGAAGGCATATCTGTGATAATTAATAGAAAAACATAGCTATCTTCTCCTATTGTACATCATTTAGTTAATAGTCATGTCTATTCTTCCATCGATAAATCGGTGCTCGTGCTAATCCTACAGTATTTTACATGGAGCGACTGCCTATCTGACCTCTACAACCAACTGTTACAGGATAATACGATACCCCTTTGTAAGACTAGTTGTCAGCCTTTCGAGTTTCTGACACCCCGTAACGACTGATCCACGAATCACGGTGGGTTCGTGGATGGGTATGGGCCTTAACTCACGGAGACTTATGCGTGCCTCGGAAAGCACGTTAAGCCATCGGTCCCGGCTGTTAGTAACACATCTTTGACAGTCGTCACGGGTCATCAGAAGCACGAAAATCTGACAACCAATCTTATCAAGGCGTATCGTATTACCCAGTTACTGGGTTGTGGAAGTCAGATGGGCAATCGCTCCATGTAAAATACTGATACTTAGCTGCTACCAGTTAGAGTAGAAGCCGATCCCAATATAGTAGGGAAAAGGCTCGGTGGATGTATTTCGTCATGCTTATTACGGTGCAATTTGCATCTACTGTGACTAAACAGTTTCACATCGTTATAATACCATGCATAACAGCACAACTTACACCAACGTCTACCAATCAGTCACAATTCCCTTCGTCTACCTATCAGTCACAATTCCCTTTAGCAACCTACTAACACGTCCATCAAGTGTTCATGTGATTCCCGTAGACAAACAGATCAGTACTCATGAGTATGTAGAATTGTGTACATAAAATTACCAAGTCTACACCAATAGATGAGCTACATAGCTTACGAATTACAAATTCTACATCAAGCAAACTGATATGTTATTCAAACACTAAAGTGTTATTTGAATCATTGGTTTAATAGTTGAACTTTGCTTTTGTAAGTTCATTTGTGAAAATATTTTCATGTGTGGGGGGAGTATTCTTGGTTAGATTTTTTTGGTCTTTATTGTAATCTTTTTCAAATTTGTTTGTTGTAAAGGTTTTCGTTTTTCATATTTTATTGGCCATTTTCTTTTTATGTCCATTTTCAGGTCCATGTCCTTAACAAGTGGATCAACCTGAATAGATTTTCAGTGACACATGTTTGAACAGCTTAGTTAGACTTAGAAATCTGAATTACCGAATTTAAAGGCAACAACTCAAGAACATATTTATTTCTTAAACTGAGGCAACCAGCGACAGCATTCTATATCTTCACAAAATTTTCATCTTTAACCCTATTTCCACTTCACCGATTAAATCAATATGTCAAATTTTATCATTATAATAGTAGATACACGAGACAAGCCTCCCAATGCACTACGTTATGATTTTAATGCACTGCGCGCTCTTCCTTTGTCGTTGCCGTTCAGAAATGCATACTAAAGTAGATCGTGCATACTGTCATGCTAGGAAACTAGTAATAATGTTACTGGGAATCGATAACGTCTTCCAAACATTGTCTTGGAAGACGAAGATGCTATATTTGCATTCAATTATAACGGGCGTGATGAAAATTTTATCGAAAATTGTGGTGAAGCAGATTTTATAGAACGGCTCTTGCATTTAAATTGTTGATACGGAACTTGTTCGTATTCCAAGTTTCTTCCCATATCGGCACGTACTGTTTAAGAATAGCTAATGCCGTGGTAAATAAAATGCCAGTCAGTTAGGTGGTTCACGAGTTGATTGAGTGACTGCCCAGGATACTCTGACCGTATATCAAAGACAAGGAAGTTTGGCAATAATTCCATCTGCACGTGGCTGCCCTGGTATCTCATTAGCGGCTCACTAACAATGTAAATGTCAATGCAATGCTCCCAAATTATGATGTCTATTTTTATATTCTTCTTTGAGTATATTATTACTATACACATTATACATTGTATTTCTTAGTTCAATTCTTTATTAGTACCTAGTTGTTATTGTAAACCTGTCATTTTGTTTAATAAATCCGCTTTTATTTTTATTATTTAATTTATATTTTTTACTGATAGATTGGTGGCGTTGTTGCTTTTTCTCTTTGGTATACAAATATCATTTCGTTTGTGCTTAATAAATAATATCGTGTTTACAGAAATCTAACGTGAGTTTAATTGAAATATTGCCGAAATCCAATAATTTATTTCTTTATTATTTATGTAAATTTATTATGCACAAGTAAGGTGATGCAGAAATAAAATAAAATATGGTAGGTCCAACGAACTAATATATAATTTGAAAAAGAATAAATATTAGTACATACATAATTATGTTTACACGAAATAAACTTTGTCAACAGAAATAACGACAGGTAGAGGAGAAAATGAATCCAGCAATTCAGGCAGACATGGTTCTGCAAACTTCTGACGGATATGTTCACGTGCCTTCAGTAAAAGCTGACCGATTGGTTGCCGTTTTGATGTCCTGCATTTAAAGAATGACTACCTGGACGAAGAAAAAGAGCAAAATTAAACCAGAGTTGAGAAGGAGATCGTAGAAAACGACTGTTTTTTTTAATAATTATGAATAATCACAATAAAGTTCACAATATTCATAAGACATGTCTCTTCTGCTCTATTAACAGATAAAAGACAAGCTATTCCTTCGACTAAACTTTTCACCAAATTACGGTGACTAGAATCTTTAAATTCCCCTAATACTTAAGTTTTCTGCCCAGTTTACGTGAACGAAGCCAGTTTGAAATAAGTCTTCATACGAAAACCCTGAGGACAAAGTCACACTCTCACAAGCTAATAATTATTTTTCCCCACTTCTCTCAACAAGTGGCCACTCGAATACAGTCATTAGTGATTTTATCAAGGCCATCCTTCGAGCCGGATCCTTGAGCATGGTGTGATCGAGACACACTTATTAAATACCCAGTAGAGGTCAAGTTATTAAGGACCATTTTGCCAAAGTATGACAATATACAGGATGAATTTTCCAAGTCCGCGTGGTAGACCAAATCTGAAACGAATAAGCAATAGCGGAAAATACTAAAAGGAGTCTCGGGGCCGAGTTTGATAAAAACAAAACTTGTATAGATTTTTTTATATTCTCTCTCTATATTTATGTATAATAATATGTGTGCCGTGATGAGGTAAAATGGCTGATCTCGTAAACATGAAGATTGAAAACTTAGCAAGAACCAGTGTGAGTTGTTCTCTGTAAATTTTCAGATGCACAGTTTATCTAGGATTCATCTTATTTCTCTCAAAAAGTAACACGGGACCGACATGCTCAATTAAGGATCTGAGCAAGCGTGTAGTGATTAATGCTCGTTAAGTACTGAAGAGGCCTTTGCCCTGCTACTTACTATAAGTGGGAGAATTAAAGGCCGGTATTCTTATATATTATAAAAGCGAAAGAGTTACTTTGCCTGGCGGTCTGTCTGTCCGACACCCCTGCCTGTTATTTTTCTTAGCTATAATACTGAACCGATTGTAATGAAGAGAGAGAGAGAGAAGATAGACAAACAAGGGGGACAATTTCTCGGTTACCTTGTAAAAAAAAATATATTTTCGAACTTCATTTCCCCTAAAACTTTTTGACTACTATCGTTTCGTTTTTTTTACTTCATTAAAATCACGTCTGCCACTGTATCAGTTGGCCTATTTATCAGTTCTATGTTTTGTGTTACTCCGACGTTTCATTTGGTAGAAAAACTGATTACCGATGTTACTCTTAGTCGAAGTAACATTTGTTCGAAGTATTATGTTTCCGAACATTCATTATACCACTGTTTTGTTTATTTAATTATTTAAATGTAATGGCACTTAATAAAACAGCTGATTATGAACAAAAGTGATTTTAAGTGGTCTCAATAAGAAGAATGCAAACAAGCATGCAACATGCAAGCAGACATGCAATATGCAAGCTGACATGCAACATGCAGCAAGCATTGTTTCTGTCACGGCTCCGCCGCACAGTGGAACGAATGTATGGGAGCGGTTGGACGTAGACATGTCCGAAAAATAAGAGTAAAATTATGACAAACTAATGATGCCATCTTATTCGATTACTTAATGCCTTCATAAATTGTGGTGATGAATTTCTTCATAACTCCCATATTTCGGGAGTAATTTGAGAAAATGTGAAATTTTACTATGAAAATGAGTGTATCGAGCTCTCTCCCTCCTGATTCCGGGCTTGTTTCAAGTAGCGGTCTCTAATATCGTAATGCTATTACTAAGAGCTATATTTAATACTAAGACACATAGTGCGCCAAATGTGCACTTTCTGGGATAAAAGGAAATGAAAATTTAAAAAAAAAAACGTTTTTTCCCCATTTGTATTTACTTTAAACCGCAGACAGACTTATTAAGAGGTCTATAAATATATTATATATATATACAGAAATATATATTAACAAAAATATTCACAAGAACTGATGAGAGTATGACTTTTAAGTAAGTTGATAATAAATTACCTAGTTTCATTAAAAGTACAATAAATAATTAAGATGTAAGCTCTAATTTACTAAGTTACACATTTTAAAACAATAACATCATTTAATTATCTTCGTCATCATCATCATCATCAATTAATTCAAATTCAGAATCGATGTCCGCTAAATCATTTATGTTAACAAATTCGATATCACTTTTCTCAGAATCCGTAAGCTCATAAAATTCCTTAAAAGAAGATTTTTTTACAAACTTATTTCCTTTTGGACGGATACTTGTAACAAGTGGATCAGAAGACAGTAAAAGATTGTGCATAATATCTTCATTGCATGAGATACTGCTATGCTTTCGAGAATGCCCCTCTCTATATTTTCTAAAATCTTTATTTCTAGCCTCAGATGCCTCTTCGGATAGAAAACCAATGGGCACAATTGACATGTTCTGAACTATGTCTGGCCCATGCATTAAAATTTTATGAAGTGAAGAAGGCATATAATACCATGGGTATAACTCCACGTAAAGCTTAGCAGTATCAAAGCAGAACTCTCGGAATTTAGTTACGTTGATCTTCTCTCCTGATGAAATACACTGCAAGATCACACAGATTTTTCTTAAAAGCATAGCATCTATTCCGGTCAGTTCAGCAGATTTAGTGTAGTTTTCAAAAAATCTCCTTGCCGAGTTGCCATTGTTGGTGGATCCACTGCCTTGTTTCACAACATCGAGAAGTAAGCCCGTTTCTCTTCTTACAGCCTCTTGAACTCTTTTCTTCCTGTCATCAACTTGCCTTTTTGCTATATCACCCCTTACTTGCCATGATTTTATGTCTAATTTGTAGGAAATGTGTAATAAGCATTCCATTGAGCGAATCCAAGCGTGTAGGGTGCTTAAGCTATATTTATACATGTCCTCGTTTGCGTGTTTATCTTTGATTAACTCTAAATTATTCATTTCTTTAGGACAAGCCTTGCATATGTCACACACTGAAGCTGCTGTATTGGATATAATGGAATGAATTTTACCATCAATCATTGTCAACAGCAGTTGGTGTTTGACACTAATTCCATCAGTGATGGTGGATGGAGTTAAGGCTTCAATCTCTGCTTCGATTTCAGCCATCTCTCTCTGCACATTTTCTTTGGTTTCCTTTATAAACTTAAACAATATTGGCCGGCAAAATGAAGTGGAAGATGGTCGCTCGTTTTCCCAAATTGTTACACCTTTTGAGACGAGCCGCAGTGGTACAAGACTAATCATAAAATTACTAGCAAGATCGATTTGCTCATCTTCACTCGTCCTTTGATGATAAATGCTTTGGCTAGATGATCCGTCAAAACCCCATTTGCTGGTCAATACGAGCTGTTGATTGGGATCAACAGGGGTTTCTAACGACCTAATAAGTCTTCTTGAGGTTAAATCCATCAAGGCTTGTAATTTGATTTTTGCAGAGCTCTCTGTAACTGTGAGATCTTCTTTGGCCGGATAGCACTTAATTTTTTCTTTAACCAACATGTAGTAACTCGGGTATTGAAGAGCTCCTTCTTGAGTGTTGAAATCCCGAAGAGTGTTATAGCGCCATTTCGATAAGTTCATCGATACATAAAGAGCCAATGCCTTCAAAGGGGATATTTCCCGTACCTGAATTGATTTACCTTCAATGAAGGCTTTGATTTTTGAGGCCTCTTCTGGATTCTCCGTCAAGTATTTCATAACATAAGCTGTATCGCTTTGTCCTGCCTTTTGAAGCGCCCTTTCGGCCGAAAACATAATTTCAGCGCTGCTACTGCTGCATGAAAGACTATCTTCAGTGCGTCTTCTTTTTTGCCGGTTACTAAGGTCCTCAAAAGATTTACGAGGACTAGGATGTGTACAAGTTGAAGCATCAGATTTAGCAGGAGAAATTATGGGCTCGATGACGTCACTTATATTTTCTGTAGAAGGTTCCATATTTTCATTCTGTAATTCCGGCCATTGAATTGCAGCCTGTAGCCAAATCTCATGTTTCTTCCGAAACTTATCTGTGCTTCTTCCAGACTGTGTCCATTTTGCATAAATGCGGTAGCAAAATCGACGACACCAGTCTTTTAAACTTGTTTCAGCACTTTCACATAACTGAACACAACTGTTATCTTTTAAAACACTGAACAAATAGTTAAAGTCGCGTAAATCTTTATGTGCGCGTGCGCATAAAGCAACGTGAATATCAAGATTTGTATTAAAATTTGGAAAATACATTGCGAGATTAGCTTGGATACAACGAGGTGTAAATCAACACTGATTTTAAAGTTACTAATAGTGACCTATTTATATAAAATCCAGGTATCCCAGGTATCCTTTGTTAAATATTGCAAGGTAATTAGTTATTGTGATAATTAGTAAATGATGCATGCTAAATTAGTGTATTAAGAGCCATTTAGTAATTAAATAATAGCAATGTTCTTATCAGTAATCATTAGTGCATCAGTTTTATATGTAAACCTTAAGTCCCTAATTATATATCCTAATTAGCTTATATCTTCTCTAATTGGCTGCTCAGAAATGTTATTGTAATAAGGTAAACCTTTAGAAAAACGGTTTTAATCAACAAAATAAACAAAAAATAAAAAAATTGTGTTATAAAATAAACATCACTCTTTATCCCAGAAAGTGCACATTTGGCGCACTATGTGTCTTAGTATTAAATATAGCTCTTAGTATTAGCATTATGATATTAGAGACCGCTACTTGAAACAAGCCCGGAATCAGGAGGGAGAGAGCTCGATACACTCATTTTCATAGTAAAATTTCACATTTTCTCAAATTACTCCCGAAATATGGGAGTTATGAAGAAATTCATCACCACAAGTTATGAAGGCATTAAGTAATCGAATAAGATGGCATCATTAGTTTGGCATAATTTTACTCTTTTTTTTCGGACATGTCTACGTCCAACCGCTCCCATACATTCGTTCCACTGTGCGCCGTTGCGGGATTTGGGCGGCCCCACGCGAGCTTATCGTCACAGATGGTTTTAACGCTCGCCACCGCAGCTTCGGCTTGCTGGCCGGTTTGGCTAACCAGCCTCAGCCGCAGTGGCGACCGTTCAAATCATCTGCTCCTCAGCCCGAGGGCCGCTCTGCCCCTCCGCGCCTACGTGGTCTTAAATTACACTCTAGGGGTAGGGTAGACAAGACTGCGTGAAGTCGGTTTTACAGCAATTCGTTTCTCACTAAATTTTGTAGCACAGCACAACATATTACTTTTTATTACACCATTTTAATTTAATAATGCTACCAAGTAAACGTGATATGCTTGTGAGTAATCAAACGACTAGGTGACTTTCAAACTAATTTATTACTGAAGGTGCGCGCGCGCCGCGGTTCGTGCGCCGCTCGCTATACATACGTACATGTTCATACATACACCACAAAAGACAAAAAACAAAAAAGCTCAGTAATTTCCCGTGTATTTCACGCTGTAAGATACTTTTATTGTCTATTATACATTTTAACATCTTTTTACAAGTTTTTACCGAATTTTCCGCTTGACCGTAGGCTTGACCGCGTTACTAGTAGGATGATAAACAGGGGAAGTTAAATGCTTAGTACCGTTATTATTAAAAAAACTGGTGAAATTCGGTGGACCGAATTTTCGCGTCATTATCAGATACTATAACGTTTGGTATTCCAAATGTTGAAAATGTACCTTTCAATTTCATAATCAATGCATTTGTGGAGGTACCGTTGTTCATATGAATACATTCCAACAATTTACTAAACGCGTCAATCACAACTAAATATACACTCTGGCCTAAACTCATGTAATCTATGTGGATACGATACCATGGCTGAGAAGGGCGAGGCCAAGGCGCGGGAACAGCGCGGGGTGGTGCGTTCCGTACTCAGGAGCACTCGTTACATTCGCATCTATCCACCGCTCGATGTCTATATCAATACCCGGCCACCACATTCTACTGCGGGCTGTACTTTTGGTTTCTACAATGCCAAAATGAGCCGAGCGTAATCCTTCTAACATTCTGTCCCTGTAAATCTTTGGGATTATTATTCTATGCCCTGTAAACAGACACCCATAATTCATTTCCAAATCAGTTTTACAATAAAAATAAGGCAATACGGATTGACATGTAGTTTTACGTGGCCATCCATGATTCATATACTTTTCTACGGTGGCTAACACTGTATCGAGTTTAGTGTCTTACTTGATACCATCGAATGTAACCGGTTTCGTAGTGGCATCAAAAAATAGAAAAGGAATATCTTTGTTCTCCTCTTCCCCTTTACAGATGTGTTGTGACTGAGGTAACGGCGCTCTAGGAAAGTAATCTGCTACTAAATTATTTTTAGCAGTAATGTATTGTACTACATAGTTATCAGACAATGTAATTGCGTATCGTTGTAATCTTAACGCTGTCGTAACGGACACGCCATTTTTCTTTCCAAATATGGATAGAAGGGGTCTGTAGTCTGTTTTAAGAATGAAAGGCTCCTGCCTACCGTAAAGATACTGGTGGAAATGTTTAACACCAAATATGATTGCCCTTTACCCTTTCACTAACTGATAACGACCTAGAAGCAAAAGCAATTGGACGCTCGCAGCCCTAATTGTCAACGTGAGAAAGAACCGCACCTAAACCCGACCGCTAACAGCCGGTCAGAGACCAACTCCTTCTTTACTTTGTCAAACGCATTTTGCTGACTTTCACCCCAATGTCTGCACTGCCTGCACGCAATAATGTGTGTAATGGGTTTAATAAAGACGAAGCGTTCGGAACGAAATTACGATAATAATTAACGACGCCCAAGAACCTCTTGGTTTCAAGGATATTTGTTGGACGCGGCGCTTTTAAAATTGCATCTACCTTCTACACGTACAAAGCCCATTTTTATCTATTACGTACCCTAGGTATGTGACACTGTCCTGGAAAAAAGCGCCCTTTTCCCTTTTGCAACCGTAATCCCGCATCCTGCATCCTTTTAAGAATTTCCTTAATCTTACACAAATGCAATTCACGAGTGGGAGCAGTACAACATACGTCATCTAACCAACAAGTAACGCCCTCTATACCCGCCAACAACGTTTCTATAACCCATTGAAATATACCTGGCGCATTAGCAAGACCGTAAACTAGGCGGGTACCTATATTAAAATAGTCCTTTAGTAGTATTTATTGTACTCCTTAAGGACTTACAGATTCTGTGACGAACGACATAATTTGAATTGATTATAAGCATTACTTAAATCCAATTTAGAATACTGCAACCCTCCCCCAATTTTGACGAATACCTCCTCTATGCGCGGCAATGGATATTTGTCAATTTTTTTAATTTTATTCAGTGTACACGAAAAATCTCCAGCTATTTTTACTTGTCCATTCGCCTTTAATACAGGAACAATCGGTGTCGCATATTCTGCAAAGTTTACAGGAACTAAAATATCTAAGTCTACGAGCCTGACTAACTCATCTTCAACTTTATTTTTAAGGGGATAAGGAATAGAACGTGGCTTAAAAAATAGGCCTTTGAGCCTCTTCGAGCCGAAAATCTACTTCGAACTTATAAAAACATCCTAGTTCGTCCTTCCAAAGGTCAGGGAACTCGTTTAACAGCTGCTGCACCTCCCCTGTACATTGATTATCGACATTGATTTTATTTACATAAGTCGAAGAAAAATATATTTTAAATTTAGTCATGAAATCAGGGCCTAGTAATGGTGGTCCGCCATTTTGAATATCATAAAACTTGATTTTCGATAAAATATAAAACCGTACAAATGAAATAGCCTATAGGAACAATTTTTATGCCTATTGTACAAACACATTCTCAAATCAGTTTTAATTAAATTATAATTTTTAAATGTTGTACATATAACTTTTCTGAAATTACACTAGTACCTGAACCAGAATCTAATTCCATATCGAATTTCAATTTATTTATCTCTATTGAAATAACAATGGGATCATTATTATCACATTCTTCACATTTGTGAGACTGTTTATCACTAACTAGGTGATGCAATTTTGATTTTTCACTTTTAGCTTTACATATCTTTTTTTAATGTCCTTTCTCACCACAATTTTGGCAAGTATAATTTTTAAACCGACACTTCACTGATTCATGATTTTTATAACCACACACTGACTACTACACTATTAACGGATCCACGTGCAGTCGAACTAGTTGCCGCTGATGAATCTCGCCGTTCGCGAGCCTGCCCAACCATGTAGACAGGTTCTTCCTTCACAACCGCCGCTCCTGGCCCACCATCCACATTTACATGGATGCGAGCTCTACGTGCGCATGCCGCCTGTTGAGCAACTTCCACCGCTTTTGCAAAGGTTAAGTTGTCGAATCCTTCTCAAATAGACGGTCCCGTTCACGTCCTTCTATTAGGCCTAAAATGAACTTATCTCGTAGCAAGGTGTCCAATAACTCCTCGCGGAATTCGCAGTATACGGCGAGTCCACTCAAATGCGCCGCCCAGTCTACGATACTTTTGCCTTCAGATATTACCGCGTCATAAAACTTGGCTCTGTCTACGAAAGTCGACCTTTTGGGTTTGAAATGACCGTTGAGCTTCGACACTAATTCTTCGAAAGTTACTTTATCCAGCTCCTTGGGATGAACCAGGTTCCTTGCCAGACAATATATTTCATCTGACAAATGCGTGAGTAATAAGGACGCTTTGTCTCCCCCTGCTATTTTATTCAGCTTCATAAATTGGTTTAATTTTCCATAAAATATTTGCCATTCTTGATTTTTATGGTCAAATACATTTAATGATCCAATAAAACCCATTTTCTATGTTCTGACACACGCGGGTAAACAATTATTCTTGTCGCCAAATGGTATGTTTGTGAGTAATCAAACGACTAGGTGACTTTCAAACTAGTTTATTACTGAAGGCGTGCGCGCGCCGCGGTCCATGCGCTGCGCGCGCAGAGTTTACCGCTCGATCTGCATATATACAGCGTGTAACGGAAGGGGGGTATCAACCCTGAAGGAGGTGAATGTGCTCATGAAACTCAACAACTTTCCCCAAAGAACATAGGTCGAAATGTGAAAAAAAAATTTGGCCATCCCATAGTAAATCAATCAGCTGGTAGTCAGTTTTGTAAGGGAGGGCCATTTTTTTTTTTTCATATTTCGACCTATGTTCTTTGGGGAAAGTTGTTGAGTTTCATGAGCACATTCACCTCCTTCAGGGTTGATACCCCCCTTCCGTTACACGCTGTATAAACATCCCGACATCCACCGTCGGGCAGTTGCCCACCAGACACAACACCCGTCTGGTTGGAGGATCCTCCCTTTACCATAGTATAATGAGTGAACTTTACAGCCAGTTCCTCATACCTCTATATGACCAAATAAATATTCCGTAAATGTTGTGTCGGTGTGGTGAAAATATGGCAAATAAATCATTTGGCAAATGAAAAAGTTCGAAAGTGGCTTCGGCCAAATAGCAAAAAGTTATTTTGTAAATCGGTGAATACGGTTCCGTTGATGATCTAAAAATATGTCAAGTAATGCATATGGGAAAAAATAATAGTTTAAAAAAACTAAATGATATTAATTGATTATAGAAATACCTCAAAAAGCACCCCACGCTTTTTAATAGAATTAAATTATTTTCTACTTTTTATTTTGGTTTTTAAAGCGTGTTTTTTTAAACTATTATTTATTTTCTATTTTTTAGTTTTGCTAACTACAAAAGCGAGTTTTTATATATATTTTTTTTAATTATTGAATTGTCATAGGTCCTCGATAAGTCTACAAAGTTTAAATGAAATCTGACCGTTTAAAGTGGGTCAAAATAGCGTCCAAAGGAGTCGGTTACATACAAACAAACAAACATACAAGTGAAGCTAATATAAAGCGTGTAAAAAGACGTTGGTCAATCGTTTTCGATAAAATGCCTCTAGTCCTCGCCGTGCGTCACAGCGAACAGACGTGTGCACTCGCGTTATCTTGTCGCGCTAAAATCTATTTTTACTAAATTCTCATTGGTTTAAAATTAAAATTCTAAATCTCGTTTCTTCCTGGAGCATCTATACGAGTAGGCCACTCCCCAAGAAAGTGACAACGATATTTTTATCACCTCCCTTGTCTAAAACATACGAAGAGTCCACCGTGATTGGAACTATAAACTCGGTTTTGAACCGCCTCCTGAGTGCGCGGGAGTCGGTGTCACTTACCGCTAAGCCAAACTGCGTTAACGCATCGTCCCGAAACACCGCATCCCTACCACCTGTGCTGTAGCACCCGGACTGCTACGAGAAAACGCGTCATCAACAATCAGCTACGTGCGGAGAGGCTACGAGTACTACGCGGCTCCAAACACCGCTACGTGTTGATCGGCTAAGAAACGGGTTTTATGGTTTTGTTGGACTTGCTATATATATATATTGCTTGTATATCGTTGCGTGTGCCGCCGACATAAAAATCAAGTTTTAAGTAAACAAGTGCTACTATGCCACAGCGCTGGCGCCCTGCAACTCCAGCTGCCCGTGCCCGTGAGACGGACAATCCACCTATTCTCTCAACTCTAGACGTTTTTAATAATCCAAATGAGCCCGAAAACTCAAACATTACCTCGCGATCCAAGCGACTTCGACCAGACTTCTCTCCGGAGTGTGAATGGAAGAATCTCGAGGATAAAATAACGATGTTATTTACATCTTGGAAAACTGAACAAGAGGCTCTGCTTGGAAAACTAACGTCGGAGTTGAGGGAAATTAAACTACAAAATGTGGAGATTCAAAAAACGAATGCTGAAACCCTAAAACTATAGAATTTCTGAGTCAAGATTACGATTCTATCAAGAAATCCATGCAGAGGTTAGAAAAAGAAAATAGTGATCAGCGCAACTATATCCTGGATCTGGAAAAAAAGTAGAAGATATACAGCTGACCTTGCGATCATCATGTATCGAGATCAGAAATGTACCAGCAATTGAGAAGGAAACCACTAGTGACTTAACCTCCATTTTTTTAAAAACCTGTGAGATTCTCCAGCCGGCGGTTAACCCTCCTCAACTACGCAACGTTTATCGTTTGCCCGGAAAAAAGGGCCCAAACAGACCGATAGTAGCAGAGTTCCTGACTGTCCGCTTGAAGAATCAAGTACTGAATGCCTGCCGTATGTTCAATAAGGGTCTGCCATCAACTGAGAAACTAAACACGGGACACATTGGTGTTCCCGGTGAAGACAAAGCAGTCTATATCACCGATCACCTGCCTCGCAATCAACGTCAGCTATTCTTCGAGGCTCGTTCATTTGCCAAAACGAACAAATATAAGTTTTGTTGGTCGCAAAATGGAAAAATTTTTCTTCGTGAACTTGAAGGAATGGACTCCGTTGTTATCAACTCAACTTCTTATCTTAAAAAACTGCTTACCCCTGCATGAAAATTGCATTCAATTGCAAATTGCATTGCAAAATTGCATATTCATTTTCATTATTCTTGCATGTTTTTTAAAAATTTTAGTAGCTTACGGTTTTACTTACAAACCCGAGTGCTACTAGCCTCTTACAAACCTGATTTTTTCTATTTTATAAATACAACTTGTTACCTACTTATAAAAATGTTGTTAAGATTATCAACTTTATATAATGTTTACTGTTTATATCTGCCTCTGTATTACACTTCGTACCTTTAAAAATTTTCAAATTATTAAATTTTTTACAGGGTCTAACCCTGTAAAAAATTTAATAATTTGAAAATTTGTTATTACAAACACACAACTCATATCATACCTACCTTTATGTACGTTCTATCGACTACCGTATTTGTATGTCTAATACTTGTAATCTACAAAACAGAATGATTAAATCTAGACAAAACTAAATTACATATAATTCACGTCATGTTTGTGGTTGCAATAAAAAAACACTTACCATCATACATCAATATTCGATTCTGATACTTTAAATGATATTGACTCTTTTGTTATAGGACGCAGTCGTTTCATTCATAACAATAGTAAGTCGCTTAATATAATGCACCTTAATATACGCAGTGTAAATTGTAATTTCGATAGTTTTCTTGTACTTCTGGCTAGGATGAAAATTTCATGTGATGTTTTGATTTTATTGGAGTGCTGGTTGATGGTGTCAGCAGTTCCGCAACTGGATGGGTATGTTTCTTATCACACGAGTAAACCTATCAACCAGAACGATGGTGTTATAATATATACAAAATCTGAATTACCTCATATCGTTACCGAACCTTCTATATCTTGGGCACGCCGCGATTGCGGCGGTAAGTCCCCTCTTTGAGGAGTGGCTTGAGAGGCGGCATGGCGTCCTCACCTTCCGCCTGACACAGGTCCTCACCGGACATGGCTGTTTCGGGAGGTTCCTGTTTCGGATAGGGCGGGAGGAAACGCCCGGGTGTTTCCATTGCGAAGATCGCCCAGAGGACACGGTGGAGCATACGGTGGAGGTCTGCCCAGCTTGGGCGGAGCAACGCCGTGTCCTCGTGGAGGTGATCGGCGGCGGCGATCTCTCGCGTCCGACCCTGGTCCAGGCCATGGTACGGAGCGAGAGGGCATGGCTGGCAGTCGCCTCCTTTAGCGAAGCAGTAATGCTCGCAAAGAGGGAGGCGGCGCACGTGAGGGAGATGCAGTACATGCGCCCTCACAGCCGTGGCCTTCGCAGGAGACGCCCTGGGCGTCGGGAATCCCAGGCTGATTCCCGGCCACCGTAGGCACGGGCTTGCGGACGGCGAGTAATGGGTAGCTCGCTGTCCGGTAAGGACCAAGCCCGGGTCGACGGCGCGTTGTGTTCCACGCGCGCCTCAAAGAGATGTCAGCAGCAACAGAGGGGCCCGCAAGGGCCGATGCCTGCCGGGGGTGCGGGTTGTTCGAAAGAGATACCGCCGCCCCTGGCACACAGGCAACTGAGGGAACACGGGTGGGTTTTAGTCAGTAAAAGTCTGACACGCCCTCCCACTCCACCCAGAGCGGGAGAAGTTATTTGATGATTTCCCACCCAGAAAAAAAAAAAAACCTTCTATATCTGGCGCCAGTTGTTTGATCTGTAATGTAAAATCTCACAATGTCTTACTTTTAGCGCTATATCGCTCTCCGTCCACACGAAATCTTGACAATTTTATTGATAATTTAGACAATGTCCTTACCCAGACAACAGTCCATAAAAACCTAGTGTTAATGGGTGACATCAATATTGACAGCACTCCGAATGCTATTTCGCGACAAGAAAATCAGTACCTTAACCTTATTGCTTCACATGGCCTCCTGTCTACACATCAATTCCCAACACGTATTAAATCTTGTATTGATCATGTAATATTAAGATCTGACCTTAAAAATACGACTCTAGTTTTCGATACTTACATTACTAATCATAGGCCCACGCTTATAAGCATCCAACATGCAAAGCCACTCCCTGCCTTTAAAGGTAATCGTATAGTTGTTAATTATACAGCTGCAATTACTGACATTTTATTTAAGGACGGAATATTGACTATTCAAGACGCAAACAATCCCGCCGAATCTCTGGTTTCCATGATAAGCTCAGTCATCGCTAATCACTCCAGATCGGTGTACATCTCATCGAAACCCAGAATCCTGAAACCTTGGATTACTAATGGTCTGCTACGGTGTATCCGAAATAGAGATAGCATGGCTCAAACCTTAAAAGCAGATCCCGAAAATTACATTCTCATAGCCACATGACAAGACATGCCTATGAAAGTGTGGAGTTTCAAACGGTGAAGAACAACCCTGAAGCAACTTGGAAGGTCATTAAAAATATCACCGGAACTAGCCTTAATGCCAAATCCCCTAACGAACTACTAAGGATGTCTTCGGATGAAAATGCATCGGTCAACTTAGTTAACGAGTTTTTTGTCAGTGTTGGCAAGAACTTGGCCGACAAATTCTCACCCTACTCGTACACCCCGGAGTATTCGCTAGATGAGCCGCCTTCAAACTCGCTAGTACTTCTTCCTACAGATGAAGTGGACGTCTCAAATCTCATTATTGGGTTACGAACAGATGCTGCGGTGGGTTGGGACGGCATTTCATCGAGACTGTTAAAATCCTGTCTGCCCACGATTGTCCCAGCCATCACTCATATCTGCAATCTCTCTATTTCCACGGGTTGTTTCCCCAGGGTTTTTAAAAGAGCTGTCGTTCATCCAATCTTCAAAAAAGGGGACAGACACGGTGTATATAATTATAGACTGATCTCAGTCTTGCCTGCGATCTCTAAAATTTTAGAAAAGGTACTCAATAACCTATTGGTAAACTACCTTGAGTCATGCAATTGATTAAGTAATAGCCAGTATGGTTTTAGGCGTGGCAGGTCTACTGAAAATGCTGTTGCTGCCTTGGTAGATCATGTAGTATCTAAACTAGATTATTATCTAGTTTAGATACTACATGATCTACCAAGGCAGCAAGCATTTAAAAAAAAAATTTGGCATTTTAGAAAAATAGCCAAGCATTTCATTTTATTAAATGAAATGCTTGGCTATTTTTCTCGATCTTTCCAAGGCATTCGACACGGTGTCTGTTCGCCACCTCTTATCCAAGCTGGAAGCTATGGGCATTCGTGGACATACCTTAAAAAAATCCAGGATTATCTGTGTGATAGAAGCCAATGCGTAAAAAATAAATGACGTTATTAGTGATTCTAAATCCTTGAGTTTCGGCGTTCCTCAGGGCTCAATATTGGGCCCTACCCTGTTTCTTAGTTATATTAATAATTTCTGCAAAATGTCTCTAATAAACTATTCAATTTATACTTACGCTGATGTTACGGCCTTGCTTCTTCACGGTATTTACTGGCCTGAAACAGTCAAATACGCGGAACTTGCTCTAAACTCGGTAACGAAATGGCTATCAAATAACATCTTAACCTTAAATCTTAATAAAACAGTATACGTACCATTCTCCTTACTATCCACCAACCTCCCCCTAATGGATTTAATGGCGCTTAGAGCTCATACTTGCTTACCGATCCATAAAAAAATAAATTGTGCACCATTGCTCCCTTGTGCCTAAATGGATGTAAGACCCAGGTTGCAAAGTGGCTATCGACATTAAATTATGATAAGACTGAAGATTTACTACGCATATCAATCGCTTAACCAAACGCAGTTAATAAGGTCATATATTTGTAATTATATAACACAATAAAGACTTAACATTTACTCAATTTTTCACCATATTTATCTCCTTCTCAATCACATACACATACCCCATACATAGGTACTTTGATAGGCCACATCATAGTTGCATTTATTAGTAAATAGATATTTTATAATAATAATATATTGTGCTTGTCTCACAACTACTGATATATGTTCAATAATTGCGAGGACGCTGGCACCCTAAACACAAGCTAAATCTTAAATTGGGTGCCAGAATTAATCGAAAACACTCTTTCCGTTTAGTTGTAACGATGCACAGTGTTTATATTAGTGTTTTTGTACAACTGAAGGTAATTACTTTTTTTTTTTTTGTATGAAATTCGAAAAATAAAATCCTCTGTCTAACCTTTTCCAAATGCAGCTGAGTACCAGTATTTTACATGGAGCTATTGTCTATTTGACGTCCACAACGCAGTTACTAGGTAGTTCGATGCCTCGTTAAGTAAGAACGGTGACTTTTGGGCTTCTGACGACCCGTAACGACTGTCAAGGATCCACGAATCTCAGCCGGGACCAATGGCTTATCGTGGTTTCCGAGGCACGGTGGGGTCTTTGTATGTAGAGATGATCACTCATCCACGGACCAACGTAGTGATAAGCTTAGCTTAACCAGATTGATCGACCCGTGCGGCTGTTATTGCTTAAATGTGTTATACAAGATAAAATACATAAAGAAACGCAGACGAAACCAAGGGTAAAACAGCTTATATCGTTTTTAGTCGAATATTGTGTGTGCTTGGCGTATAGACTCGTTTACCAAGCATCATTATAGCTATTATTAATATTTAAGCTCTCAAAAGGCCTACCAATGAAGAGCGTTTAAAAACCATTAAAATTTTCAATTATTTATAAGGCTTTGAGCCTTCAAGAGGTATTTACTGCAGTGGTTCGAAGTAATAAATAAAGGTTCATCGACCCTACGGAGCGCGGACAACAGTAGACTTCTTAATTCGAAGAAAGCTATTAACTGAAAATCGAAGTATACTGCAGTATAACTTTACCTTACTTGGTATCGTGCCAAGTCAGTCAGGTGGGGATTCAATCGCAGGCCAACTAATTACCGACAAATTGATTGTATCTTTTTAAATACATTAATGAATCGTAGCGCTTGCTTTAATTGGCCTCCACGAGGCGATTTGGTGCAGTCAGGAAAATGAATTGTTTAGCAAATTCCACAGTACGACAATTTGTCATTTCATGCAACTGTCAAAAAATTACAATTTTGATTTGAATTAACGGACAATTTATGTTGGTAGTCAATTTGATGGCTTATCTGTCGATTCGAACGGATTTTCTTGCCCGATTTGGGCGAATCGACACTTAAAATAATATATTAATTTGTGTAGGCAACTCGCACGAAATTAATTAATTTATGGGTGAATCACAAACTCCTTAAATACGTATCAGGCATTTGACATTTGAATTTTATGCAATAAAAATATGTAAAAAGGTCACTGCAATTGCCTAATACGTATTTATGGGCATATACCTATAACTGACACATTTTGATTAAAATGTTAAGGATACAACGACATGTTAAGGAATAAGTACACTAACTTTATTACATAAAATACAAAACTTACCAGATGTAATGTAATATTTTTCGGTTCGACTCGGGCAAGTAAATTCGTTCGAATTGAATTATAAGCAACCAAATTGATTTGCCAACTTAAATTGTCCCCTATATTAAAATCACACTTGTCAATCTTTAGAAACAGATCAAGCGCGTTTCGTTTGACACAAGTCGCGTCGTACGTCGCTTCGCCCGAGGCCGTAAACTGAACCTAGTCGTCAAAACCATACCTGGAAAAATTCTAAGATGATAAATATCGCACCTTTTGAAAGGAATATTAGTATTCTTATTCCGTTCTAGGGGAGTAGGAAGAACCCATTGAATATGCAGCTCACAGTAAGTTCTGAGCTCCTCACTTACTTCAAACGAGCAATAACGGCGATGCTTAAGTCATCACCGCATCTTTCGCCGCCATATTGAAAAGGTGGAAGAATTTTTATTATTGCTCGTGTTATGGAAAAATAGCGGATGTCTTTTTGGCAATTTTTTATTTAATAAAGCCACGACGTTTTGAATTCCGTATAGAGGGGCTCGTGGCTACATGAATACAGTCGCACGTGGATGGGAGACCATCACTAACATAATTATAGAGACCCCTCCGTGCCTCGGCTCCCGGCTGTCATTCATAGATCTTTGGCAGTCGTTACGGGTAGTCAGAATCTCAAAATCTGACAACCAGTCTTATCAAGGGGTATCGTGTTTCCTAGTAATTGGGTTGTGAAAATCAGATAGACAGTCGCTTCATGTAAAATACTGGTATTCAGCTGCATCGGATTAGACTGCATTCCAACCCCAACATTCTTGGAAAAAGGCTAGGTAAATTATTTTTATACTAAACTCCACATAAGGATTTGTTTTTAAACTGAAGGTGTAGATGAAAATGTTAGAAGGGAATGCTATGATTCACTCCTGTCGCATTTGCATAAAACACGGACGGATTATTGAAATAAAAAAAAATCTACATATAGCAAAACATACCACCGATAAAATCAACAAAAGCAACGATGTTTCTTATAAAAGCTTCAGCGTTAAGTCATAAATTAAGGACAATGTTAGACATTCCCGGAAACATGATTAAATCTTCACAACAAAGACTGCTGCAGTGACAGCATTTTAAACCCAACCCAAATAAACCCAAAAACAAAAGCGTCATTCATTTTTCATGTATTCAACAAAATTCTCTAAAATTTTGACCCTCACATTAGAACGTAATTATGTGCCTTTTGTGGGCCTAGTACGAATGCACGAAGTATACGCAACGTAAATTCGAATGATTTTTAAATTAAAAATACAAGGCTGATTTTTCGATAGTCAAATAAGATTAATCTGAAGAATAAATCTGACAATTTGGCATATTTTCTACGCAAAAGCTGTCAATTCGACATATTTGTTCTTCAGATAAAAGTTATCTGACTATTGAAAAAATCAGTCCTTATTCACACATAATATTTACTGTGTTCTAAGACTTTATTCGTCCCTAGGGCTGATATAATTGTAAAATATTCTCTACTCGAACTCGAAAGATGTTTTCGTTTCGTTTTGTTTCGTTTACGTCACCTTTTGTCGCGATGGTCCAATGGTTAAAGTCGCGCCTCTCATGCTAGAGTTTGTGTGTATAAATCCGAGAAAGCACCAATGTGACTTTTCAATTTTATTCATACGTATTTTCTGTGTTTATCATGGAGGTTACTGACATGGGTGGAGAAAAAGAAACCTAGACTTTTATAGTCATTATAAGTCTGAAATCGGTAATCAATGCTCGTAACTTCTCTCTATGCGAAGGTCCTTTGCCATACAATAAAAGACTAGTATGTTATGTCGACCGTTCGTGTTAGCCCCTCTGGACATTAAACTGCGGACGTAGCACTACGAAGTTGATGTTGGGACATGTCGAAGTAATAAACAAACTCTTTAAATATGTATATGTTTTACGTTGCCACATCCTCGTGTCAAACTTTCAGATATTTCACGAATCTATGAGCCAGTTCGGATGTAGTTTGTCAGTTTATTTGGGTCGGGGATGATCGATCGTGGTAATATGTCTTTAGAAGTTTAGAGTCGGTAGAGGTGTTCTAAATAGATTCAAACATGAATGTGCATAGACTTTCGTTCATAGTAAAGCTTAAAGAACTAAGAAACTATATAATAGGTGTATTAAAAACTTAAGACCAACTGGACCAGCCATAACACAAAATTTTAAAAAAAACCTTACTTTCTTCGATTGGGTACTCTATATTCAGTGATAGGGAATAAAAAGCCATTTATACAAATTAGGCTGAAAATCCTGACTTTTCGAACGTCAAAATTGCATAAGACAGTCCCTCAAAACGGCCGTACTCCATCACATCTTACTGCTTTAGCTGGGAAAAAGAAGTGGCGCAAAAAACTCGCCAGCACCACAGCCGTTTCTTCAGTTAGATAAAATTACAAGACACAGAACATTAAATTGAATGATTTGCTATGTGACAGCTAGTCATGCCAACGACCAACAAATACAATGAAAACTATACTCAAGCAAAAAATACAAACTAAAAAAAACTAAAAATTAAAAATGGAAACAAAGAAACCTTCGGTGGTTTCACTATAACTATACAACCCATCAAAAGAGCAGATCATACCAGTCTGATTTCGTAACATACTTACAACTATAACAAATAACCGTCTTTGAAGAAAACTCTTCAATCAAAAAATCATTCACTATCATCATTATTATCACTGGGCACGCTACGATTGCGGCGGTAAGTCTCCTCTTTGACAAGTGGCTTGAGAGGTGGTAAGGTGACCTCACCTTCCACCTGACACAGTTCCTCACCGGACACGGTTGTTTCGGGAGGTTCCTGTTTCGGATAGGGCGGGAGGTAAACGCCCGGGTGTTTCCATTGCAAAGATCGCCCTAAGGATACGGTGGAGCATACGATGGAGGTCTGCCCGGCTTGGGCGGAGCATCGCCGTGTCCTTGTGGAGGCGATTTTAGATTAGCGGCGGCGATCCCTCACGTCCGGCCCTGGTCCAGGCCTTGTTACGGAGCTAGAGTGCATGGGTAGCCGTCGTTTCCTTCTGCGAAGCAGTGATGCTCGCGAAGAGGGAGCTGGCGCATGTGAGGGAGTGGCATTATATGCGCCTTCGCGGCCCTAGCCTCCGCAGGAGACGCCCTGTGCGTCGGGAATTTCAGGCTGATTACAGGTCACCGTAGGCGCGGGCTTGCGGATGGCGACTAATGGGTAGCTCACTGTCCGGTAAGGACCAAGCCCGGGTCGATGGCACGTTGTGTACCACGCGCGTCTCAAAGAGGTGTCAGCACCAACTGAAGGGGCCCGCAAGGGCTGATGCCTACCAGGGGTGCGGATTGTTCAAAATAGATACCGCGGCGCCTGGCACACATGCAATTGAGGGAACATAGGTGGGTTTTAGTCATTAAAAGTCTGACATGCCCTCCTGCTTCACCTAGAGCGGGAGAAGTTATTGGATGATTTCCCACCCTCAAAAAAAAAAACATTATTATCACTACCAAGCAAGCCGTTGTTTGTACACTCAGTAGAATTTCATGTTCATTTTGAACAACATCCAGGTTTGTTCATGTTTTATCCCAAATACAAGCCAAGGTCACGCCCCAATTGCATTGCAGGCGCTGCCTCATTGAACGTGACCACATCGTCAATTAGTCACTATAATGTGGCGTCCCGACCGAACTGTTCCGAACCGCTTCATAGTTTAAAAATAAATTGACCGATACAAGAAGTATTTTTTTTACTTATATGTAATTCAAGCAAAGATTTATAGGCTTATTTATTGTCATCAGAAAAAAAAATTTTAGTGTTAAAGTTCAGTGAAAATCAAATAATTAATTACTTTTTTGTCAGATTTCTTGAGAGTAAAACTCGAATGAATATCACCTTCAAGATTCATTTGTGTATTACTCTCAAGAAATCTGACAAAAAAGTAATTAATGATTTGTTTTAGTCTAGTCTAGTTCTAGTCTTGTTCGCTATTGCTTAAAGTCGTTTGTATAGATGGAAATGTTGCTCTCAATAATATTTAGTTATTTAAATTTGATACAGCTGAAATAATTTCGAAAACTTGAGGCTCATTAGTCGACTCGCACGAATTTACTCGCCCGAATCGGGTGAATCGTCATTTTTAAATAATAGTATACTATATACAGGGTGTAAGAGAAACCCTATTGCTATCGTTAAGCACTTAAGATAACAGCTGGTATAGAATCACTATACATAGTTTCAGCTCAAAATAAAATATTCTAAGAATTGATACCAAATTTTCGGTTTCACATGTTTCTTATAAAAAACGTGTCACCGCACTACGTAAGTCAATAATTTTCCACGTTACTTGTCAATATCACGAATTCACGATAAATCTCTTGCGAGTGGTTTTTAATTCAATTTGAAAAGTTTGGATTCTGGTATCAATGTATTAAAAATTCTCGTAACTTCCGAACATGTAGAGTCAGGATTTAAAAAACCCTTCCAATATCGTTTGATATCATCCAAAGAAGCCATGCCCTTGGTATGTACATACCCTTTCCGTTACACGTTGTATAGGCGACTCACACGAAGATAATTTGTTTGTTTTGTATTTTATGTAATAAATTTAGTGTACTTTTCCTTAATAGTTCGTTGTTTCCTTAACGTTTTATATTAAGCTGTACTGTAACATTGTACTTATTTCTGGAATTGTATGGTATTCGCGAATCGCCCACATTAAAATACGTACGAGTCGCCTATAGAAAATATTTTAATATTTGGAAGTGTCAATTCACCCGATTTGGGCGAGTAAGTTCGTGCGAATCTTATGCGTGCTAATTAGTGTCCATGGAGTTTCTTGCCCGTTTTTCTGCATAGGCATCTACTACGCTTTGGAATGGGCAACTACATAGCTTCATTTTTCTAACTCACCGACCTTGACAATTCAAAATTGCCTGTAATTGGTTTATTTTAAATGATTTATTTAAAATTTGAGTTGAGTTGACTGGAAACCGACCCTAATATAGATGGAGAGAAGCTAGCAGATGATGGTGATTAAGATGTGGATACCAGAGCATCGGAAGCTTTAACGACTACGCTTCAAAATTAAATACACAAAAGTTTATACCTTATCATTATCAATGACGATCAGTAATAGGAACCGTGTAGTCATAAAAGCTAACCCTCCGTGGCATGAAACTTAATACTGAGGGGAAAGCAGAAGTGACAGTTATATGATTTATTGCATTTTGAGTCCCTTGCGGTTTTAGTTGTGCTAACCCAATATATTACCGCTCTTTTCTCGCGCGGATCACTCCTCCTCCTTCTCGTTTGTCCAGTGGTTACAAGTGCGACTGTTGAGCCTGAGGTCTTAGGTTCAAATGTTAACGTAGGAGTCCGATACAACGTATAACATAATTAATGCAAGACCTCATACACCAATTAGAGTATTGAGTTAAAAGTACAATACAATGACCAATAACTTATTTTTTGAAAGCATTACTTTATGCATTTGAAATTGAGTCTTATTCCCTTGTCATAAGATTGATTTTTTTTTGGCTCAATCAGCGGTAGGTATGACAAAATCGATTCAGTAGTCAATTAAGAACAAATTAGTTTCAAGTGTTGCGTCTGTTCTGTTACACCTTATTATACGCTCTTCATAAATCCAAACCCCTAAAATGTTCTTAGTTTAAATGAAATAGATCACTGCTATTCTTCCGACAACTGTTTGCTGTCGGGGACAAAGGAAATCAGGATATCGAAATTTGTCATTTTCGATAGGACAGCCTGTTGTATGTTCGTGAATATGCAGGGCGCGCAAAGTGATATTGGGATTTTTCACAGTCCGGAGTCTGAATTTGTGCCGGTTTGTGGCAATATGCTCGCTCTATACATGGGACTGTCAAAATGGGTCATGTGGGTATACCAAAAACCTCTGCCTGACCTGTCGTTTTTCAACAAATCAAACGTGCTTTTCACTCTCCACGAATCTAACACAAAGCCTCGTATGAAACAGGTGCCTTTGAACTCACAATACGTAACGAAAGGTTCAGGGGCGCCGCGCCTATGAAATATTTCATAGTTTTAAAGAGGGAAAATGCTGGAGGAATTTGAAAGCGGACGTACGAACGGTTACACTTAGCATGATTGGATTGCTATCTGATCTCTTTTTGTTTAAAAGCCGCTATACGATAAGGGTCCTCAGCTATTGAATGGAAACAACGACCTATAAGGCCCAGATAAAAGATTCAGTTTACTTAAAAGTAACGTGTTACAAACTCAAGTCATCAATGAGTAGTCAGATTGTGACAGCACTAGTATTTCAATTGTGGTCCGTACACGACGAAACTTACTAACGCATTCACTCTAGCTTCCGCTAGAGGCCATGGCCGCGTGGAGGTCGAAATATAGTCCATGGGAACGTACTACCGTAATAAAAAGCATTACATGTGTTAATCCAGGCTATAATATATTTATTTATTTATTTATTTAATACTTTACGCACAGACATGTACAGAGGCGGACTTAATGCCATAGGCATTTTCTACCAGTCGACCTTTGGGCGATGCAGAGACAAACAGTGGTAGGTGCTATCAAATAATTGGTGTATTTAATTATTATTGAAATATAACTAAATATATTCATATATAATTTTTTTTTTTTTTATAAACAATAAATATGCTATATACATAATTAAATATATGCACAAATAAACATACATAAATACACATACATATAATAAAACAAATAAGACAAACAATGGGAAACATTATCGTTGTGAAGATACTGCCAGCTTCTTTTTATATCTGTGTGCCGAATTTCATCTAAATCCGTTTAGGTGTGTTTGCATAATAGAGTAACAAACATCCATCCATCGAGATCCATCTTCACAAACTTTCACATTTATAATATGAATCTATACATCTATACATCTATACATCTTGTATACATATATATAAATAAAATTGGAGTGTCTGTTTGTAATATTAAGGCTAGGTTGTACCGGCCTGTGGGCCTTTGAAACGCTACCTCCGCCTCCCCCAAATGCAGCGCGACGTATTTATTTATGATGAACTGTCAACCATTTAGCAGAAAATCCATGCCACAGTATAACATATTGCAGTTGATCAACGGAAATATTTTTGCTTATGTTCGATATTTTTTCCTTAGTTTTAGATACATTTTATGGTAGAACTAAAATTTATACATCTATACATATAAATAAAATTGGAGTGTCTGTTTGTAATATTAAAATAACCGCTTTTTGCTACATGCATATATACGGTACATATACCAAAATAAGATTTTTTACAATTTTTGTATGTCTGTCTGTTTGTTCCCGCTAATCTCTGAAATGGCTGGACTTTTTTTGACGAGACTCTCACTGGCAGGTAGTTGATGTAATAAGGAGTAACTTAGGCTACTTTCATTTTAGAAAAATACACGCGGATGAAGTCGCGGGCACAGCTAGTAGGATATAAGTAGGAAGAAGGAGACTTTGATTTTTAGTTTGCTAGACTAAAATGACAGCTGCGATCGACCTTTTTTTATCAACATGAAAGTTAAGTGCTAGAAATATCTATCATTTTGGTTTAGCAAATTAAAAGTCAGACTATAGTTTGTGATTGGTTACATTGTGAACGATAGGACCTTGTACAAACCAAAATGGCCTATATAAACTTGACAGTGATCCAATTTCTAGCAATATTGGAAACTACTTCCAGTCTACTAAACACGGTTAGTAATAAATATTTACATAAAACGATTGCCATCTGATCAGTCTGTAAACCAATCTTTGCTAAGACCAATATCTTACTCATCAGTTCTTAGAATTTCAGGCTTCTCGCGATTCGTAACGACCGTCTATGAATGATGTTCTAGCTAAGAAGGCATTAGATAATTTTGATTTCGAAAAGATTTAACTGTTTCTCTAAATAGTTATTGACCTTCTAATGATGAACACTTTTCGACAAAGTAGCTAGATAGGCCACTTGTGGCACAACTTCGTCAAGGGGGTATTCCGATAAGCCGCAGTGCGACTGTGGAGCCACATCGCAAACTAGGCCTCTTGTCGTGCTCTCTGTGTAATAACCCTTTGCACTAAGGAAGACCATCGCGAGGCCAATGATAACGCTGTCGAAGTGGCTGAATTCTGGTTGAAGCTTATTTAAAACTAACAATTGGAATCATCGATACTATCATACAACGAAGAAATGAATAAAGGAACTCTTTTTTTATTCTAGCCGTTTTTCAAAGTCCTAGCTGTCGCAGTAACTAAGCTAGGATACTCCAACCAAACGGGTTAGGTTGTATTTTTTTTTCAGGTTGGGAAACGGGTTAGGTTAGGTTAGAACTGGGACCAACCACTATATCAAAGTTAGTCGCAGTTGCTTGCTTTTTAGTATTTTTCGGATCCCAATATTCTTATAGGTTAAGAAAACGAGGTACATCACTACATAGTATAAAACAAAGTCGCTTTCTCTGTCCCTCTATCCCTATGTATGCTTAAATCTTTAAAACTACGCAACGGATTTTGATGCGGGTTTTTTTAATAGATAGAGTGATTCAAGAGGAAGGTTTATATGTATAATACACCGACCTCCACGCGGGCGAAGCCGCTGGCAAAAGCTAGTTAATTATAATTACTAAAATTGTCAATACAACCCTCTAAGCCCATTTAATCCCACTGAATTACTTTAACCCGCAAATAACGTAAGAAAATTTTCATTTGGCGGTTTTTCGCTTCCCTTTAAATACATGCCATTTGATTTGTAGGGAACAGCCATTTATGCTTCCAGCAAAAGTTCCCTTGTTGCACAATATTTTTCAAACAAAACCATTTTCATACGTCATTATAGTCTGCTGCACTTCTGAAATTGAATTATTATTCATTTAGGTACTATTTATTACTCAGAATCAAATACCACATATCTCATGTAGGATCAAATGCCAAACCTGATAACATCCCTCGAACGTGACCGTGACTAACCCAGCAAATAAAACCACCCACGCAAAACGACACATATATTACCAACACAACGGGTCCTAATCTTGGCGGTGTTCCATCCATTCAGTTTGGGAAACATAACGCCACGACAAATTTCGACATCCATCAAATTAGAGTCGCATCTGCTATTCATCTTTCTTTACTTATGTTTGGGTTGGCAATAGTGGGCGATATTCGATTATGCCTACAACCATCTGTGAGTAGAATTTATTCCCTCTTTATATTTTCCCAAATACGTGTACCGTTATTATTTGCGTTTGCTACAAAGAATTTGTGTGGAAATGGAGATTTGATATTCGAACTTTTTGGTGTGAGAATTTTGAAATATTGTCGTTCTAAGTTTAAAAAGGATGATTAATCGAAGTACTCGTATTATGGTGTTCTTTTGTCTTTTGATTTAGGGATTATGCGAAAGCCTAAGAAGGTATACTTTTTTTTCGTTGGAAAATCATCAAATAACTTCTCCCGCTCTGGGTGGAGCAGGAGGGCGTGTCAAAATTTTACTGACTAAAACCCACGCGTGTTCCCTCAGTTGCCTGTGTATCTCTTTCGAACAAACCGCACCCCGGGCAGGCATCGGCCCTTGCGGGCCCCATCAGTTGGTGCTGACATCTCTTTAAGGCGCGCGTGGAACACAACGCGCCGTCGACCCGGGCTTGGTCCTTACCGGACAGCGAGCTACTCATTACTCGCCGTCCGCCGCACTGCAGCCTGGGATTCCCGACGCCCAGAGCGTTTATATATTTATTTAAAGGACTGACTGACAGAATACTATTATAATTAGTCATACATAAGCAACCTTTGTTTGGTCTTAGCTGATAAATAATAACTCTAAGCATAAGACTAATTCATGGAAAGGTGGGACTCGCCACTGCTGCGCCACTGGATACGTTTTCACGCTGCACTGTTAGCAATGGACAGTTCCTCCCGGTCCTAATGTGTGTAACTATGGCCTTATCTGTTTTTATTTTGTGTGTTGTTTTGTTTGTTTTATTTTTATGTGGATCAGTTTTTTTATGTGTGTGCTGAAATGTAGATTTAATCTGAAACATAATCAAGTCCACATCTAAAAACATATAATTATATGGCTATTTAATTTAGTTACAAATTTTTCGTCCCTTTTATATTATTTTTACATCCCTAGTTTCATAAGTTTGGTAACACTGCTTCCTGTACTTTTTACTTCGAAAATTTGTCTTTTTCATGGCGCACTGTGTGCTCTTTTAAATATTGAAGTAAATGTTTTTAACCTTCAAAATTAACGCATTTCATCTCGAATATACTTAGTGGTCCTTCGAGCCGGATATGAACCAGCGACCTATGGATATACAGTCCACGAATTCGTTTATTATTATTATTATATTCGAACGGACGTAAAAATATCGTAGCGAAATTTTATCGCGCAATGTATTTTCAACTCTCGGTTTTGAACAAAGCAAAGTGCAAAACGCACTGTTCAATTTTAAACTCATGGCGCTAAGCAGTGCTTAGCTAATATAGCTATCATTCTTCGTAATAATAAGATTAAGCTTAAACTTGTCCCTTCCATATTTATATCTTCTTGTAACATTATAAATTAAAGTCGCTTGTCGTGTGTTTGTGTGATCGCGTTATTCTTCTAAACTACGCACGAGATTCTGATGTTGCTTTCACCATCATTTCGAGAATATATTCCAAAAGGTGGATGCTGCATTTATACCAAACGATCATATTAAAAAGAATTATCTGTGTTTTTTTAAGTAATAAAAACCATGCGAAGTTAAGGAGGGTCGCTAGTATGCAATAAATTAGGCAATTTAAACACAGAACGTACCTAATAGGTATAAATCCTAATTCGAATGCTGAACATGTGAACAAAATGAGTCTTGTACAATTTAAAGAACCATAAAGAGAATTTACGATTTTTGGTCAAAAGTAATAAAATGGTACAGGTAAAGATGCGTTTACTTTTTACAGTTCACACGAAGCGTGTGTTAGTTGGGGCTTTGAGATGAGCGTTTTAAAATAACATTATTTACATATCTTAAGTTTATGTATTTAAAATTGTAAAGAAATAAAATAAATACATTCACAATATTGTTTAAATAAATAATAAATTGTGAGTAGTTGATCCAAATGTATGATATTTTGATGAATTACTTATAGTCCCGTTCTTTAATGCTTTTATGAATTAAATAACGGGACTTGCTAGCTGATTTATTTATAAAAAATATGACTATTTTAATTTAAAGTTTTACTTTACAACATTTTAAAAGTAAAACAACATTGCATATGCTGTGAGTACGCCCTTTTATTTTGTACCAGGAGGCTTGTTCTGTTTACGTTTTTGTTTGATTATTTATGTCTGCTTGAGTATAGTTTTAAACCGACTTCCAAAAAAGGAGGAGGTTCTCAATTCGACGTATGTTTTTTTTAATGTGTGTTACCTCAGAACTTTCGACTGGGTGAACCGATTTTGATGATTATTTTTTATTTGAAAGCTGGTGCTTCCCGTGTGGTCTCATTTTAATTTCATATAGATCTGATGATGAATTTCGGAGACAGACAACGGAACTCTTAAAAAAATAACAGTCAATCACCTGCGATTGCAGCTGTCGCATAAATATGCATTGTTTTGACCCCAAGGATGATAAAATTTCGAATTAGTGGAGTAGGTACTATAACTAAAAAGTGAAAAATAAAAACTTAAAAAAAAAACAAATTTCGGAAGGCGCTGACAAAACATTAAATACATATCCAAAGTCACCGACTTCCAAAATTAAAGTAATCTTTCACTTTTTAGTGGTTTTTCGGAAGTCGGTTGTTTTTTTTTAAATGTTTTGACACACAAAACAATCAAATAAATTTAGTGCCACATGTCAGCTAGCACACGCCAATATACCAAATATTGGCGTGTGCTAGCTGACATGTGGCACTAAATTTATTTGATTGTTTTGTGTGTTAAAGAATTACTATTGTATAGAATCAAGTTATTCTAACAGAACAGACAGCTGTGCTGCTGGGAAATGTTCTGCAACACACTTCTTCCCAGCTAAAGCACTAAGAAGTGGGCGAGCGTTTATGGGGAGTGTCTTATGTTATTTTGACTTTCAAATAGTGCAGACTATCAACCTAGTTTGAATCAATGTCTTTTGAGTTTTTGAACCCTGACCAAAGAGATGTCAGCACCAACTGGTGGGGTCCGTAAGGGCCGATGCCTGCCAGGGATGCGAGTTATTCGAAAGAGATACCGTGACCCCTGGTAGACAGGCAACTGAAGGAATGCGTGTGGGTTTTAGTCACTAAAAGTCTGACACGCCCGCCTGCTCCACCCAGAGCGGGAGAAGTTATTTGATGTATTCCCACCCTCAGAAAAAAATAATTATAATAATAACGTAACATACGTAGCCAAACATAACCTCACTGATTGACCAACATTTGTAACAATGCCATACCAACAACCACCACACCGTACAAACTCAAACAAAGCAATCAACTCAGCGGCGCTATCCAAATACATTCAAAAGAAGATTATTCCAAATCCTCCGCTCACACCGGCGCCGCCAACCTTAAAGCCACACAATCAAGATTGTCGCGAGGACACATAAATATTCCTAATCTTCACTCAAATATCTCTTTGGAACACACGACAGCTGCGAAGGATGTTTTCTCTTAAATCTCGAAGAGATTAGTGTTAACGATTGGAGTAATTATTAGGAAAAATAGATTTAATGTAGGTAAACGTTGGTTTTGAGAAGTGCTTGAAGTTATTTTGGGATTTAATGGATAGCATATATGTCTTTTTGCGGGTGTCGTAAAAGGGGCTTTTTCGTCTCAGCGTGTCGACAGCAATCTAAATACAGTCAGCCCAGAATTTGGCTAAGAGCTTGACACTTTCAGCAGCGTCCATCAGCTCTTGTAGCGTGCAGACAGCAGGACACGTTGGACAAGATATTAAATACCCCATTGTTTGTGGGATTTCACCCCATTTACACTCCAGGATGGAGTCATCTGTGAATCTCCAACTGAGCTGGTTTTCTTTACTTCGGCCTACCTGAGTCCGGAGTCTATTTAAAGACTTCCAGAAAAGCCAAGGCAACTTATGTCCAGGTGCGAGAATTTCAGCAGGTGAAACGAATGCGTTCGGTAAGGAAGCACTATCTCACCACAGGCAAGCCGTACCTTAGACCGTTCGCCAGTCAGTGGGAGGACACACTTTAAAAAGCTTTTGCGGCTTTTCAGCCTTTGTGACACGAGAACGTTATCATGCACAGGGTGTCGTATGTCGGAAACCATCTCGGCTCTTTCGCTTTGCAAATTTCTCGTGGCGCTATTCCAGCTAGTAGATACAGCATTTGCACCGGGGTCGGTTGTAGGCAGCCAGTGATAACGTTTAATTTAGGCCTATATCCACTAATTTTGCAAGGGCTGCACGACTTAATATGGGGCATGCAAATTCGCCTGCAGAAAAAGATACCGTGAAGCCAGTAGTCCAGTAGTAGTAAATCTGAAATAATGCGGATGTAAGCCTCAAAAATGTTAACTTGTAAAAATAAATACAGAAGTAATATCAGACAGCCAGCCTCTATTGATTGCAGATATGGTATGGAGTCATTTAGCCCTTGCAAAATTCGTGGAAACAGGAACCTGAATTGAACGTGAGCACTGGCTGCCTACAATCGACCCTGGTGCAAATGCTGTATCTACTAGTCTCTATTGATTGCAGATATGCCAGAATATTTATATATTCTATTGCCTTATTTCGGAAATTTCGATATCGGAAAAGCTCCATCGGTTTTTTTTTTTTTTTTTATGTTAGTACTTCTACCGCGGACATGGTGGTCCGCGCCCTTGTTTACGTGTTGAATTTGTTTAGAGGTTTTAGTATCTTAGATTACAATTATAGTGCTCCTACATCGGACACATTTTTTATCTTAAGACTAAACTTAAAATCTACGTGGGTCCATCATTTTTTTTTTTTTTTTTTTATTATTATTATTTTATTACTTTTTTTTTTTTTTTTGTTTTATAGTAAGACATGCACATGCAGATACGATAAGGTTTTTTTTTTTTTTTTTTTTCTTAAACTTTTTTTATGTTTTATACACAAGCATTACAATATATATGATGGTAGGTTAGTATGTAATGATTTTATGACTATGTTAGGTACTTATGTTATGTTATTATACTACTATTGTTTTTTTTTTTTTTTTTTTTTACAATTTTTGCTTATATTTTATCACATATTCAAACGGAGAGTTGTCTGCATGGCAGTGTGAGCCGACCAGCCCAGGCCGATGGCATCCGTTCACGGACATGACGTGCACATCTGCGCCGTTTAGTTCAACCATATTTTAGGGAACTTAACGGCCGGATACGCAGCGACACCATCGGCTGGGCATTTACGTGAGCATGACAGACTCACTCGGCCATACAGTTGTACATTATTACTACATTTTACAACAATTTTAAGATTACTATTTTACAGGGGTGACAGTTATTAAGGGATGTTTGTTAAGTTTGGTTTGGGTTTGGTCTGGATTTGGAATGGGGACTTGTTAGTTAGTGTTCAGGAGTTTGTGTGGTGTCTACTGACCAGGGACTTCGCTAACCGGAGCAATGCTTCCATGACAACTACATCTCGATGCTGCATGGCCGTCTTCAAGTTGTAGTCGATGACGGTTTTAGTCGGCGCATCCATTGCTTTCTTTGCAAAGCGGCCTGTGGCGTCGTCGGCGTCGTCGGTGTAATAGACGCAACTGACTGTGTGTCTCGACACCGCCACTACCGCATGGGAGACGCTGTTGTGGATTTGGAGCCTCCTGGACTTGGTGTTTATAATGACGACGCTTTCGTAGGTCAACCCCTGAGCTTCGTGTATGGTCAAGGTGCGCGACCCTTCGCCGGACCCATATCCCCGGCTCATAAGAGAGGTTTTCTCCTCTTGCGTATGAACCAGGAACAGGGTGTTTGGGGCGGTACTCGGTATTTGCGCTCCTGTGTAACCTTCCACCCTCAGGGAGTGGACCCGTGAAAGCGACGACTTGGAGGAGTATATACCGGGGTATATCCTGCTCAGTGCATAGGCCACATCCATTGGGTTGCGGTGTGTGCAAAGCAGCTCTCGGGTGATGCCAGCCACCAGGTTTGGACGGGTATACCTCAACTCGAATAGGTTCTCTCTGTCCAAAAATGGAAGCTGGTTTACGTCTCCGATGAGGACGACCTCGCTTGCTCCTGACAACTTTACTGCCATTACTATGGCCCCAAAGTGGTTCATTAGAGCCTCGTCTACCGTAAGACGGTAGCATCTTTCCTGGCTTTTGAACCCGTTGGCTAGAATTGAGGCCATAGTGCGCACCTTTGTCTTTACTCGGTCTCCTAAGCGGCGCGCAAGCTTCTCCCTGAGATCTTTGGCAGCTTCGGTTGTCGTGGTGGCAACGACGTCCCTCTCCTCATCGAAGTGCTTCACCACCCAGGTTGTCTTGCCGCAACCCGGCACTCCGTTTACCCACTCGATCTTGGGTACCGCCCAAATTTCCTGTGATGCTGGGGTATCCGAAGTCCTTAAAATGGACTGAGCCATTTCGAGGATCTTATCGTCCAGCATGATTTTGGTACATTTGGCGGTAACCACCATCGGGTCGTCGTTTGGTGCGTTAAATCTGGTTTTGCCCGAGCGCTCCGTTTCCTCCTCGTCCAAGGTCACAAAACCACTCTTCGCGCTGTAGGCTGCCATGTACGAACCCGTCATTTTCCCTTTGATGACTTGGGATGTGACGTTGTCGTACACTGCTGCCTCTGCTTCCTCTAGTAGTACCCTAAGCAGTCCTTCTGTGTCTCTCTGGAAGGTCTGCAGGATTTTTCTGCATGTCATGAGATTGACCTCTCTGGTCGCTCTCACGATTGCCAAGTACTCGAGGAAGGCGCTCCTTACGTGGTCCGTGGTTCCCGAATTCACGGCGAGGGTCGGCGGGCTGACTTGCCCCTTTTCGGCTCTTGTAGGCAGAGGCTTCTGCGGTGTTGATTTTTTGGGGCTCTTTTGAAAGAACCTCTCCACTGCCGATTCCTGTTGGTGGGATGGTGATGCGCGGCTGGTGCTCGGGAGCAGAGCACTGAGGAAAGTGCCGAAGGCTTTCAGGCGACTCCTCGACTTGGCCCGGTCCCCCGGGCTAGGTGACTTGCTCTGCTTCTTTGCAGCTTTTTCGGCGGCTGCCTTCTGCTGGGCCCTCTCAGAGCCGCTTTCAGTGGTCGGACTTTTTTCGGGGCTCGTCGCGTTAGGTGTTGGTTGTTTGGGGGCTTTGAGAAAACTCAGAGTTTCCCCTCTGTCCTCGTAGACAACTACCTCGTGTTGTTCTGAGGCTTTTAAACAACCAAGACGGTCTGCGACGTCTCCTCTCTCTCCACCGACCATCATTGCGTCGACACTGATCGTACGGGCCGTATGTTCCTCTGCCTCCCTGATCTTTTGAAGCACCGAGCTTGCCTGAGCAAATGGAGTCTCCGCTCCCCACTCGAATAATGCGATCGTTTTTCCTTTGGATCGCATTAGACGGCATCGGTGATTGGCTACTTCCACTTGAGGCAGTGCAGCGTACTTGCTGCCCTTCATGGTGGTCTTCGTGGTACATCCGTTGATCAAGGTGGCAAGGCCTGGTGAGATGTTTATACGGGCCCTAGCTCGGCTTGTGCCTATGCAGAAGCTTATGCCTAACCTTTCTTCTTCCCTGTTCATGAATAGGGGGACGGGTCTTAGCCTGACGCCGGGGACTCCGTCTCCTCCGCATGCCAAAAATTGCGTGATGGGCATGGTGTTAGGAGCTGGTTGTAGGCTGGCTTCTGGTGCTGCTGCCACTGCTGCTGCCGCTGGTGTTGGCTGTTGGTTGATGTTAGTGGTTTGTGTTGTGGTGAGTTGTGTTCGGGATAAGATTTGTGTTGATGTTGTTGGTTGTGTAGTTGTTGTTGTTGGTTGTGTGGTCGTTGTTGTGGTTGTCGATGTGGTCGTGACTTGGACAGACGGTGGTTGATTTCGACTTTGCGGGGATGCGTCCGTTTTGTTGGCCTCTGCTGCGACAGTGGCGACTTTGCTCGCGAATGCCATGAATGGTTTTCGGGTAGCCGGTCTCTCCATGACAACTTGGAGTGTGGACTGGTTTAGCTGGGTTTCGATTTTAACTTCCAGCTCCATTCTGTCGCGACTAAACCTGGGGCATTCAAATAGCAGGTGCCAGACTGTTTCTTCGCAGCTGGGGTCACAGACGCACGAGGGACTGTCTTTGAGATGGAAGCGGTGGAGGTACGCTGAGAATCCTCCGTGCCCTGTTAGGACTTGTATATGAGCCGGTGAGAGAACTACGTCTCTGAGTGTTCTTTTCGCCGCTAGGACGTCTGGGAAGAACACTTTTGTGACCGCTCCTGTACTTGAGGACTCGTATCGCGCTTGCCACTTTCTGATAGTCCCCTCCCGTATCTTCCTCCTGACGAACGATACGGGGACCTTGTCGTAGTCCGCTGTAGTCTTTGTTTGGGCTGCCTCCTTGGCCAGCTCGTCCGCTCTTTCATTCCCGGAGGTTCCCACATGGGCCCTGAGCCAAAAGAGCTTCACTTCTCTGCCCTCCTCTCGGATCTTGCGGACACATCTCTTGATTTCGAGTGCCAGATGGTGAGTGACAGACGGACTCCTCAGCAGGTCAAGCGACGATATAGAGTCGCTCAAGATGCTTATGGATTTCGCCCTGGATTGTCTTGCCATCCTGACAGCTCTGAAGAGAGCGTACATTTCCGATTGGAAGACTGTGTTGTGAGGCTCTAGGCCAAAGGTGCTGAAGCTTGACTCCTTTCCGTTTTCCCACCAGGTTAGGGCAGCTCCAACTTTCCCCTCTATCTTGCTGCCGTCGGTGTATATTTGGGGACCGCTTACTTGGTGGGTTTCCAGAGTTTCGGGAGTCAAGTCCTCTAGGCGTGCATACTCTGTTGTTGTGAGTAGCGCAGGGTGGGGATTTTTGGAGTGGTGCACGTTGCACTCCAGCTCGCGCCCCGGCGGTATGAACTCCTGGGAATGACCCTTTTTGATCTTGAAAAGGGTTGCGGCCTCGATTACCCGGAGATCTAGGGGTAGTTGGCCTGACAGGATAAGTGCCGATGTTAGAGACACCGTGCGGTATGCTTTGCAGATCTTCTGCGCAAAACCCCTCTGCAGTGAGTCAAACTGATTCCTTGTCATCAGTTTCTCTGCTGCGGGGGCCCACGCGCTCGCTGCATACATCACGATTGGCTCTATCACCGACACGTAAATTGTCCTAATTATCTCTCTGTTGAGACCCCAAGTCACCTTTGCCGCGCATGCCAGCTGCTTGTAGATGTCTGCAGCCTTTTTACAGGTCGCGGACACGTGCGCGTTGAAGGTGAGTTTAGAGTCTATTGTGAGACCTAACAGCTTGACCTCCCCGACCAGGTTCAGCGGCGTGCCCGACATGTGGAGTACCGGAACGTCGTACTTAAGCTTCCTCGTTAACACCATCGCATTGGTCTTATGCGCGGCGAAACGTAGCTTGTTTTGGACGCCCCATTCCGATACTATGTCTAGCGTGTTGTTGGCTGATTGCTGTAGGGGACCGGCTGTAAAGTCCGAGAAAACTAGGACAACGTCGTCTGCAAAGGCTTGGCAATATATCCCAATACTAGCCATCTTGTGAAGGAGTGAGTCTAGGATAAGGTTCCAGAACGTCGGTCCGGCAATTGAGCCCTGGACGCATCCTTTTGTGGTACCCTTCTCACTAGTCGCTCTGGCGTAGTTGACCCTGATGTTCCGGTCTTCCAGGTATGAGGTGACGAGTGCGTACAGGTTTTTGGGGCAGTTCTTGACCACCATCTGTCTTTTGAGTGCTGGCCACCACGCGTTATCGAAGGCCCCCTCTATGTCCAATGATATCAAAAGCACGATCTTTTTGGCTTTGATTTCGGCACGTAGATGTCCCATTAGGGCATAGAGGGCGTCCTCGGTACCGCGCTGCGGCATGAATCCATACTGGTTTGTGTTCAGTGTCGGGAGGAAGTGCCACTGGAGTCTGCCTACTAGGAGCTTCTCGACGATTTTTCCTAGGACCGAGAGCAGACCTATTGGCCTGTATGACTTTGGGCTGGTGTAGTCGTCCTTTCCTGGTTTGCGGAGAATGCACACGTGGGCGACCTTCCACTGCTTCGGAAAGTGTGAGAGCGACAAGCACCTGTTGGCTATCGCTAAGAACACTTCCCTATTGCAGTTTATTGCCGCTGTGCAGATGTCTGCCGTTAATCCATCGGGACCGGGGGCTTTTTTCGGATTTTGGTTTTGGAGAACCATTTCCAGCTCCGCGGACGTAAAGGGTGGACCATCGGCAGACAGTCCTTGAGGGTTTTTCTTCTCAGCTAGCCTCCTCAGGGCAGTGTGGTATGGCTGTTCGGCATCTGTTGAATCGTCGGGGTAGAAGGTTTTTGCCAGAAGATCCGCGGAATGCTCTGGGCTGAGCGTTTCACCTGCGGTATTTCTCAGGAGGGCATCATCCTGTCTTCTGGCTGTCTTCCTTAGTACCCTGTAGATGCCGTCCCACATACTCTCTCGGTCCTGCTTCGAGCAGAACTCCTTCCAGTTGGATGTGGCTGCTTCCGTTGCTGCTGTTGTGTACGTGTGTTTGGCCAGTACATATTCTTGGATGGTGAAGTGTCTCCGGCTTGCGGCTGCATTTCGGATCCTTCTCTTCTTCGCCATCGCGTCTTTTTTCAGACGATCCAGAGAAGGGGTCCACCATGGGGGCTTTACGTCGTGTTTGGGCGTCCCCAGTTTTGGGATCGCTTTCTCGCATGAGCGGTGGATATTCTTTGTGTACTTGGTGATGAGTGCCTCCAGATCCCCTGGGTTCGAGACGCCCGAGACTCGGACTGGTGTAATGTCATTATCTGCCAGCTCCATCGGTTTCAACCTCATTCAGTATCGGGTACCAATTTTCTATGAAATTATGGTTTGGTTTACAAACATTGCAAGGATCATATTCATATTTCCATTTAATTCACCATAACAGCTTTATACTACTCGTACATAATAGGAGTTGACGGGCTTCTGGGCAAGTAATAACAGCCGCACGAGACAATCGATCAGGTTAAGCTACGCTTGTCTCGGTTTGTCCGTGGATGGGTGATCATCTTTACATAACAAGCCTCTGCCGTTGGTGCCAGCTGTCACTCGTAGATCTTTGAAAGTCGTTACGGGTCGTCAGAAGCCCGAAACTCTGACACCCATTGTTACCCAGTAATTGGGTTGTAGAGGTCAGATAGGCAACCGCGCCATGTAACATACTGGTACTCAGCTGTATTCAGTTAGACTGAAATCTGACCTCAACATAGTTGGGAAAAAGGCTAGGCAGATGATGTGACATAATGAAGCTGAAGGGTTTCTCTATTTGACCGCACTAATCTCTGGAACTACCAGTCGGATTTGAAATAATCTTTTTGCATTAGATAGATAGCCCCGTTCTTGAGAAAAGCTAAAAGCTATTTAAAATCACGCTAGGACCAACAAAAACAAAAGTCAGAAAGAAGCTAAGCGAAAACGAAGTCATCATCAAGATCACCATCATCATGATATCAGCCGAAAGACGTCCACTGCTGGACATAAGCCTCCCCCAAAAGGGAGGATTTGCCATAATCGCCACGCTTGGCTGGCGGATTGGCGATTGCAGTATGGTGGTCAAATGCATAGAGAACGCAGCTGCCCATTCTCTAGTAAGCCCCTTAGTCGCCTTCTACGACACCCACGGGAAAAAATGGGATAGTGCTATTTTTTTACGTCCGTCACACGGAACACACAAAACGCGTCCCACTTAATATTATAAATGTGAAAGTTTGTATTTTTAACCGACTTCAAAAAAAGGAGGAGGTTCTCAATTCGTCTGAATGTTTTTTTATGTTTGTTATCTTAGAACTTTCGACTGGGTGAACCGATTTTGATGATTCTGTTTTTATTTGAAAGCTAGTGTTTCATGTGTGGTCCTATTTAAATTCCATCTAGATCTGATGATGCGTTTCGGAGACAACGGAACTCTTCAAAATATAACATTAAATCAACCGCGATTGCTGCTATCGCGTAAATATGCATTGTTTTGACCCCAAGGATGAAGAAATTTCGTATTAGTGAGGTAGGTACTATAACTAAAAAAGTGAAAAATAAAAACTTTTATCATAAAAAAAAAAACAATCGACTTCCGAAAAAACACTACAAAGTGAAAAATAACTTTAATTTCGGAAGGCGGTGACAAAAAATTAAAGTTATTTTTCACTTTGTAGTGTTTTTTCGGAAGTCAGTTGTTTTTTTTTTTGGTAAAAGTTTTTTTGGAAATTTGTTACTGAATCGCGCAAAAACGGCATAAACGGATTCGGATGAAATCTGGCACACAGAATAGTTTCTACTATATCTACTCTACTATAGTAATACTACAAATGTGAAAGATTGTACGTTTGGATGTTTAGATCTTTTAAATGTTTGTTACTCAATCACGCAAAAACAGCTGAACGCATTTGCATGAAATTTAGCAAACATGTAGTTTATAACCTGGATAAACACATAGCATACTTTTTATCCCGGTAGTACGTATCTGTGGGATAATTTTTGAAAATACCGGTGGCAAAAGCTAGTTTAAATTATATTTCTTTTGAATTAAACGGGTGGTCGAAAACCGTGAGGCACAGCTAGTTACATATTATAATTCCTCGTATTCATTCATTCAGTAAAGCGATTTATTTACCCTAACCCAAGTGCGTTCAAGGGTAGGACTGTGAATCAGGACCAAGGATAATAATTTTCCCGCGCCATATCTTATATTTTCATAGCCTTCTTCATTCACGTATGTTTCACTTCACTGGTTTATTGTGATTATTCAAACGTGTGAATATAAGCTAATTGACATTTATTATTATTACGTCGATATTTACATTATCTGTATAGTTTTATAGATTTTATATAAAGGCTAAGCAGATAATGGTCATGTTCGAAGACACTCAAATGAACACATAATAATTGTGGTGATATATGCAACATTTTATTTTCAATATAACCTAGATTATGTGGAATGTTTGAAGTGAAGGTAACGGTACGGTTTAAAAATAAGATTTAGGAACATAAAATGAAAAGAGGAAGGTTAAGATGGTTTAGTCGGGTTGAGGGGACGAACAAAAATCGACTAAGACAAGGCTGATGTGAGTGGAACGCCTAAGAAAGACATTTGGTTACGTTGTTGGTGAAGTTTTCCAGAAAGGTCAAGTGCGTAGTGTTCGCAATTGGCGTGCGTTTATGACCCAGTGTAGACTAAACACCGACAGACACTACGCCGATAGACTGAACACCGACAAGACTACTTCGACGGGACTCTTAGCCGACAGGAGTATTCGCCGACAGGACTTTTCGCCAACAGGGCTGATCAGGTTGGTTAGAATTGCGAACAACCGCGCGTGAGCCGAGCGAGCGCTACTTCCATGTTAGTGGCAGTTACTTGACTATTTAGCAATAGCACAAGGATGAGCCATGTCGGCGAAGACTCCTGTCGGCGAAGTGTCTTGTCGGCTAAGAGTCCCGTCGAAATAAAGTCTTGTCGGTGAGGGGGTTTAAAAAGGTCAGTTTGGCAGAATCACATAATGCCACATGCGAACTACGCATCAAAGACTTGATGTCACACAAATCCTACATCGCGCAATCAGAGTTTACCGCGCGACTCGTATACAATACAACGTCCTGACATCAACCGGCGGTCAGTTGCCCACCAGACACAAGGAGGACGTCAGGTCGGAGCATCCTCCCTTTTCCATAGAGTATGAGTGAACTTTACACCCTGTTCCTCATACCTCTATAAGTTCATCTTCTTAAACCTGAGTCGTTACTTTCAGAAACCGTATCATTCACACGATTCCAGTTCAGCTTGCATTCTGCTAAAAGTTAATATACCTATGACCTTAATACTAGACACCAGAACTTGCACTAATTTGTTCTTTCATTTAAATAAGGTGGTCTGATGTTGATTACTATATAATAGTATAAGTCTATTTCTGTTTGCATATAAAGACTACCAATGATTGTGAAAGTACCTATTTAGTTTTTTTCTAGTAGTTAATCATTCAAGATTGTTTGTTGGCACGTCAATGCCATATTAAATATGTTTTTGAAAAAAATGGCTCTTAGATGTTAAAAGGTTTGCCATCCCTGGTCTAGGGTGTCTCCTCCCCGAGGAATTCTCGCAGTGGTATCCTTCTGCGAAACAGTAATCTCGCACATGGAGGCTGCGGAAAGGGTGCGGGAGATTGCTTCCGCTAACCAGATCCGCAGAAGACGCACCGAGCGTCAGCAGAGGGCGGATAACGCCCTCTTTCAGCTCCCCTAAATGGGTCCAGGGATGACAGATCTGGGGAAATCCGTGGCCCCCTATTCCTTAGGACCCGAGATGGCGTATCGTAGTGTTCTACGCGCGTGACGTGTGCGCTATGACGTAAGGGGGGAGTATAAGACCTCTCTCCCCCCTCCCCCCTCCAGCCGGCTCTAGCCGGGGATCGCGGAAGTTGAATTAGATCCCATGATCCCCGGTGCAAGTGTGGCACGGAACTCCGGGGTGGTTTTAGTCACTAGGGGTCTGACAGACCCCACTGCCCTCCCCAGGGTGGAGGACATCCATGAGGATTTCCCGGAGACATCATCTCCCGGCATTTCCACTTACATCTGCCTCGTAAATACCCTTTGTAACTCACCTTTCACTGATCCTCTCAACATGACCAAACGAACTAAGCTTACTCTTTTCATTTAAGGTGTATAAATCCCATTTCCACTATGAGTAGTTTAGATATCATCGTTGTATGTTTGTTACTTAATTCCGGAAAAACGGCCGTACGGGTTTACATGAAATCTGGCACACAGATAGTTTATAACCTGGAGTAACATATAGAATACTTTTTATCCCAGTATTACGTTCCCGTGTGATCATTTCCGAAGCCACTGGCAAAAGCTAGTTAATAAATAAATGATTGTTATGTAAGGCACAGAAGTTTAGAGCACTCAACACGAAATCGCCTCGTCAAACAACTAATTATTCAATCTAAAGCGAGCAAGATTCTCATAAAGTTTCTATTAAAGTTCTTGATTAATACGGTACAGTTTACATTCCTAAGAGAATAGTACCTAACACTATATATATTAACTACTTTAGTTTTGGTGCAAATGAATTTTTCGAACTTTGGAACATTAGTAATTGCATTTGCATCGAATTCAATTTACGGTCGAATGCAGCGTATGCAAACTTGAGAACTAAATTGGGTGCATAGACAAGAAACTTTGCAGACTTGCAATAGGGACTATTATTGAGATTGAATTTATAATTAGTAGGTGATTGCCCACGACCTCGGTCGCGTGGAGGTCGGTAATGGTACCACAAGAACGAACTTCCGGGAAAAAACTATCCTTTGGCACCATGGTATGGTCTACTTGTATCCCAAACATCCTAATCTGTACAGCTGTTAAGACCTGATAACACAGATATACAGACAGATAGAATTATTTTTGAAAATGTATCAAATATTTGTTGGATTTTGTCTCTTTGATCCTTGTTCACACGATGGTAGAGATAAATAATAGATGGTATTTCGTTTTTTATTTTTATTTATAGATAAGGTGTTTATTATTATGAACGCAGTCGAATTAAAACGTGTCTTACTTCCCTATAAAAGGATTCAAATTCTAAAAAAAGAAACTAGTCTGCCAGTATTCGTTTTAGGTACTATAACGTTCAAATTGATGATCTCCGAACAGGACCAGTTGCACCAATGTTTTCTTTCTAAACTGGGTTGCTGAAACTGAGTTCTCTAATGTGTGATAGTAGGTACTTAGAAATTCCATGACATCTGTGAGCGAAAAAGTTATCGTATGTTTTCTGAGCAACGGTTTATTGAGGAAAAATGTAATGAAAAATAATGTGTTCAATCATCGCCTAATTCTTTTTAATAATCTAGATTGTTACTATGAGACAATTTTAAAATAGATAATATTTTGTGGAAGTAAGTACTCATATTATAATTTCCTTCCAATCAATCGACATTAACCATAAACAGAGAAGGTATGAAAATTGCTAAAAAATCACATTTTCTTATAAACTCTTCATGCTTTCCAAATCATCATCCCCGAAAGACGTCCACAGCTGGATATAGACTTCCCCTCAGCACCGCCACTTCTACCGGTTCTGTGCTTCCCAGTCTTTATAAGGTTTGGTCGTTTTGGAACATACCTTAAAAGTTTTCTCTAAATAATCCCCAAAGCGACTAAGAAATCCGATCGTGTCAATAAAAATCCATTCCCGCGATAATTAATCGCAACCATTCCGGATTCAATCAATCAGGTTATCAATATTTACCGTTGCGAAAGAAAAATATAAACGCGACAAAAGTTACTCCTGAAAGGCAATAAAGAAGTTTTGAAACTTCGCTAACAATTCGCTCAAAGAAAATGGCTCTTGCTTGTTGTTATTTCGTTAGATTTTTTCGGCGGACAGAATGTACTTGCTTCTCATAAGGATGTATATTTTACGTACTTCGCCTGACAGTTGTGTTAATAAATAATTCTGGGAAACTTTTATTTATGATAAACATTAATTTTCTCGTTGGAAGAAAAACATACTGTTTCCACGTCCATAAACGCTATCTACTTGTTTTCTTATTAACTAGCTTTTGCCAGTGGCTTCGCCCGCGTGGAGGTCGGTTTATTATACATATAAACCTTCCTCTTGAATCACTATCTATAAAAAAAACCCAAATCAAAATCCGTTGCGTAGTTTTAAAGATTTAAGCATACATAGGGATATATAGGGACAGAGAAAGCGACTTTGTTTTATACTATGTAGTGATTTGTAAACATGCTTTAGCCAGCTGCTTTGCCCACGTGAAGGTAAACAATCATCCCACGCGGAAATATTACCGGGATAAAAGAATATCCTATGTGTTAATTCATCTATCTATCTGTGTGCCACATTTCATCCAAATCCGCGCTGCTGTTTTTGCGCGATTGAGTAAGAAACATCCAGACATGCAAACCGTCACATTTATAACATTTACATGATTTATTTATATGTATATGAGGATAAAAAAAATACGCAGAAATACTTAACTTTAAATAAACATCGAGTTACTATGTTGCTATGCAAACTATTTGCTCAGCTAGTGATCATAAAAAGTACACATTTTAGACTTATATACAGTACTTACATAGTATGCGAACGTAAAAACATGTTTTTTAATTTGATTTAATTTTAGTATAGGTATTTACTATTTGCATAAGGCTGAAATTTGTGATTTGAACCAAATTAATGATTTATTTTTACAACTTGGGGAGTGCTGAAAAACAAGGTCGGGCTGACCTTGTCTTTTCAGAGAGCACAAAATCGCTGGTAAATAAGAATAAAAAAATTGTGTATGAAAACTCACAAGACCTAAGAGGTCTCATACACATTTTGTTCGTATCGAAACGAACGTATGAGAATAGCAGAAGCCATCGTATATATAATATAGCTAAGCTGATCTATTAGGCAGTTACCCAAATTGCAAGACGTACTACCCCTGCGAGGTAACGATTAACTATTTACCTGGCCCAGTGACGTCACATTACAAATATACTATTGCTGCTGAACGCACAAGGCGAACGCGGGGCGCCTAGCGCGTTAGCGACAGGGTTCCAGCAAGGCACTTCAGTTAACTCGTACGGATTGTATACTCAAGTATACTCATCTTTCTAACTCACCGACCTTGACAATTCAAAAGTGCCTGTAATTGGTTTATTCGAAATAAATGCTTTGAGTTTGAGTTTGACTCATGGAAGCATTTAAATGCACCCCAGTAACTAAATAAAATAAAACGACTCTAAAACCCTCGTCCACAAAAATCTAAGGAAAATTCTTCCGACCCATAGGACAGAGTAAGACATAAAACATTCTCCTTTTTGCATACAATAAAAAAAATGTAATTGTATCAAGAGAGACCTCCCTGCGTAATTGTAGGTATGCGAGCATTTTTGAGTTCCGGAACGCGGCCAGGAAAAAAATTTGGGAAGGATCCTTTTGTTGAAGATTTTCCTAAAGGGTCTAATGAACCATGCTCTTTCCAGAGTCGGAGATAAAAATATGTTTATGTTTTCTGTAATACAGTCATTTGAGAAGGTTTTTTTTTGATGTGACTTCGTGGAATTTGTCAAGGTTGGGGCTGTGATTTGGTTTTGTGTTTTTTAATAGGTTTTGCGAATTCGCTCGCGTGGGTCTCGGAAATTATACCAAGGGATTGTACTACCAGGATAAAAAGTGTCTTATGTGTTAAACTATCTTCATTCAAATCCGTTCTGCTGTTTTTGCTTTATTGAGTAGCAAACATTAAAAAATCCAAACATAAAAGTCGTTGTGCAAGTAGTCAGAAGCCCGAAAGACTGACAACCAGTCTTACCAAAGGGTATTGTATTACCTAATAACTAGGATTTGATGGTCAGATAGGTAGTCACTCCATGTAAAATACTGGTATTCTGCTGAAGCCGGTTAAACTGGAAGCCGACCCCAACATAGTTGGGACAATGATGGGTATTTGATTGATTGACTATCAATGTTTTCATTCTCTTAAACAAGTACGGCAAAATGGAAGTTACTACTTCCAATAAATAGTTAAGCAGATTTTCGAACCCACCCTCTTCATCTCCCAACAGAATAAACACCATCCATTAGAATTAAATGGCGGAAAAGAGGCATTAGTAGAATAAACATTCCCGAGAAAGCCAAAACAGGATGGTCTAAAGATAATAATATTTCACAAAATAATATTGATTGTTTAAGCTTATAATATTATTAAGTTAAACAACAACAGGATTAAAACAAAGGAAACTATAGCAGTCGCGTTTTAACTTGGCAATTGCGGTCATTGTCCCACCTAGGTATATTTTCTAGCATCTTTTATTTCAAAATCTGAAATGAAATCCGTGAACGTCCGATCATTTTGAGGATATATACGATGCTTTCTGAAGAATGGTTTTAGCTAGAAAACTTTTTTTTTACAAGTATATCCTGATCTAAATTATAACTCATTGTCTTCTGAGTTGAGCTACACAATTACTAACGGCCAAACGCGTACACTTACTGGACAAGCCCACTGAATCTTGTGTGGTATTTTCTTCAAAATACCATTTCAGACACTAATCTACATGATTAGACCAGGATTATGGCTGGACTTTAAAAGAAACTGCGACCTCTGAGTTTGTTTCGGTCTTAAATAGGCCAAAACAATAGTCTCTCAGAGTAGTCGGATAAGAAACACTGAGGATATCTAGTTTAAAACATTATTAATTTTAGACAGAACACAAAACATAAGTCATAAAACATAAATGCAAGTGAAGCAAGTTCCACGACTGTCAACAGGCTTTGAATTACAAACGCTTCTACTTTCAGAGCAGTCAACACCTAAGTAGACATGGAAAGGTTATGCGAAGTACACACGTCTGCAGCTAACAGCAATGTGTTCTGTCTTCGAAGCTGAGCGCACTTCCCTATAAGCCTGTGACTGAGATCAAAGAAAGAAAGTGTTACGCGACAATCTTTAAGTGCACTGCTTCAACAGAAAATGTTGGTCAAAGATATTAAAGGATATAAAGTATTTTCCTCAAGCCGGATACAAATTGATTTCAAGAAAACGTCACAAAGCTTTAAACCACAAAAATGCCATTCAATCTTTCTGCTAAATATCCTACAATATGAAATTTCATCCGACCAGCTCAACGATTTGGGCTTTGAGCAGCCAAACATATTTCCAACAACGCAGCGAATAGAATTTAGTAAAAAAAACGAAGCGGTATTGTTGAAATTCGAATGCACTAGACATTTAAAAAAGAAAAATACCTCCATTAGTGGAACTCACGAGTCATGGAATGGCATTATATAATGCTGGAAACCATTAGCACTTGACGTTGGCCAAATATTCTTAAGACCCTATTGACGTCCACGCTGAATGCCCTGAGACTTCCGTAGTATTTTCGTGACCAGTATATAAGCTCCATATAGATTTCACTGGCTACCCCTCCTGCTTAGTGTCGTTGTCTCTCTCGCACGCTCGCACGTAAAGACACCCCCAGTGCGTTTTCGTACCTCGTTGCGGGCGGTCGCTAATGGCCGCTATTCCGAATCGTGGGAGATCGCGATTAAATTTTTAGATCGAATCCGACGCGATTCAATTCGTTCGGAACAATTGTGATGGTTGAAAAAAATGTTTTATGAAATGTGAAGCGTGAAATTAATTAAATTAGGAACTCGATTTTGAATTATTTAGTGTAAATAGAATTAAAGTGACAGAGGATAGTGAGTTAAGTGAAAAAATATTTTTGTAGTGGATTTTTAAGAGGTAAATATTATTTTGGGCGTATTAATAATTTTAAAATTTTAATGTATTATCCAGACATAAAAATTAAACATTAATTATTATTTAATTATTTACTCTACTCCTACCAAAATATTTGCTAGAACGTTCGGAGATTTAAAAAAAATATTTTACAAATATTTTGGAGATCCAACTGTTTTCCGCAGATGCAGTATTTTTGTCGTGCCTATAATTTTACCGATCATTGATTTATCTAATATTTGTGACTTTTTCAACAAAATATTTCGATATTTTTCAAATTTCGAAATAATTTTAGTTGCAGCAAGTAGTGTATAATATTTTTTTCAGTGTCTCGAGGATTTCAAATAAGTAACAACATTATGTATGACGACTTTTTAAAATATTTTCTTGTAGGTACCTATCTACTATTTTATTATTATATATTTTTGAAATTTGAAATAAATAAACTTTCGAGGCCATTTGATAGTAGGCTTTCAAAAAAATTATGAAAAATGTTATACTTATGTAGGCTTGCGGAAGCAAATCTATCTTTCATCCTATTTCAACTCAAGTTACGGTGATTAAGTCAGTTAGTTACTTTAAAATTAATTGGATACCCAATGAGTGTCTTCATTTTACCCAAAGAACAGTGAACGATGTTTTCGTCAAGTTAACAAACTAAATTCTGATTGGATTTTCATCAAGTGAAATTATTTTGAAGGATCCTAACATTATTCGGACTTTATTTAAATGTGTATAATTTCTGAAATTATCATTACTTTTAGTATCGATTTCAATTGAAATACTCACATTACCTTTTTGTTTTGTTTAGGAAAATTGGGTGCTTCAATATTATTACCTAACGTGATTTATGAGCAAAACTGATTTAAAAAAAATTGAGAAGTGGAGAGAGGCCTTTGCCAAAAAAAAGAATTTCATCTTGGAACTTAAACATTAATTTAAATGTATTCTTCTAATTGTTGTTTCCGTTGACTTCATTTGAATTAATCACATATTCGTTACAAGAAAACTTGGGACTTCAACGTCTATTAATCGGTTATTTACTAATAATCCTCCACCTGTCTTTAACGTCATGTTTTGAGGTCGGTGCAGTTTATTATCTTTTCTTCTTATACCTGAAGGCCATTCTCATCTCAGCAGCAATCACTGTCGCTAAATTGTAAAAAAAATATATAATGTGGTTCATATTTTTGACTGATTGAGAGCCAGTCTTTAATCTCATTAAAGACTGGCTTTATGAGTAGAGGGAGGAAGCGATGGATGGACTATATGAAAGATGACATGTCTGGAGAGGGTGTGCTTACTGAGATGACGACTAATAGACAAGTATGGAAGAAACAGACAAATGTTGCGCTGACCCCAAATAAATTGGGATAGCAGAAAGATGATGATGATGATGACACTGATATTAAAAGGCAAACGTTCTTAAAAATCTGGAATAGCTCCACTGAAATTATCATCACTTTAATTTGAAACCACACAAATAATGTTCTCTAGCCACGACTTTCCTACTCGTTCCTTCAGTTTGCCTTTTATCTAATCACACTGCGGTATCAAGATGATCAGATTCATCCAGATACTTTATCTGCAGTAATTGGCTTAGAACTTCGGCCCCAGACTGGAACTAATTAACTTTGGCGCGGCACGTAAAACACATTACCTGCTTTTTTCAGATTTGTCGTTATCGGGGACGAGCTAAATGGATTCTAATTGGAGATGTGTTTGTTTGGTTCTATCTTTTGTTGCTAATTTAGGTTCTAAAAGGTGTATTTCGTGAATTCTAAAATGAGAATGTACGAATGCTTGAAATTTGTTTGAGTTTTTGGATTTAAGTTCGTACTTGGCATAATCCATGGTGTTATGCAATGGTGTTTAATATTATTGCGCGAAGTTTAGTTAGGGAACTGTGGTATTAAACCATCTGTGTCTATTTATTCTATATCTCTACATAATCCAAAATTTAGGTCATAGTTTATAATAAAGTCACTTTTCCTGTCGTCTTGTGTGACAACTTAGTTCTTTTCAATTATACAATGGACTCTGAGGTTTTTACCATCATTTAGAGTAGCGTAAAAAAGGGCTACTAGGTGGTATAATTTTGAAACCAATATTAAACTCGCATCATTGCTTTTAATTGAAAGTATGTCTTTCAAACGTCACGTGAGATCTACCTTAATAGATATTTTTGATGTACGAATATTACGTTTAGCTCGTAATTTCGTTTCGTCCCCAATTCGGAATCCAACTTTGACATTTAATATGGCGGCATAAAGGCTTTTATTATGTTTATAAAAATTAAGCTTCACTTGAAATTCAGATGGAAAACTAACTCCAATTTCGTTAGTACGTATATTATACACTAGTCTCAAGCAAAAGAAAATTGCAAAGTGATTTATGTTACATTTTTGTATTTCTTTAAAGTTTCTGTTTATTTACTGGATGTAACTTCTTTGTAGTTCTTATGTCGAATTGTTACCGAAATACAGGTGATGTGAGATACATTGTCAATATCTACTTGATCGTTTCATGATTGACTATTTGCCGTCGGAATGGCAATAGTTGGTTTCGGGATACCATCAAGTCAAAGAGCAACATAATTTTCGTCTTTGATATTATTGCTAATAGTTACAAATTTATCGAGTTTTATAATCTTAGATTGAAGTTGCTTGCGTTGCAGGTCTAACTGATTGATATTTCAATTTTCTGTCTTTGCTTGTTCAACTAGTTTTACCGTTTTATTAATATGTCTGTCATATTCAGAATATATAATTATATTCCCGTCGCTTCCAATTTCAATTTAAAATTCGACGTTGTCTTTATTCTAAGCTCTCTTTAAAATCTATACGACATAGCTTTAATCGGCCTCTTTCGTGATGTGTGACTTGTAATTATTATAGACGTTCAAATAATTTATGAATTCAACCCAACATTTTGACACTATCAAACAATATTACGTGACTAGTCACACTAAATTATTTTATAAATATAGTAATAAAAACTGTTTTCTATTCATATTAGCTGAAAGCACCGTTTAATATACGCTCAAGGAATTTTCTGCTATTAATTTATGATATAAAGGGAATAGCTTTTTTGATGGTAAAGATTGATATGCTGCTGTGTATCGCATTGCGTTGTAGGTAAGGCCTGTGGCCAGTTTATCAGTGGGTTTAATATCGGATTCGTTCAATATAAATTTGTTCTAGTTTAATAGAAGATGTTGGTGCAGTTGTGTTTTGTTTCTTTTTCTGGTATCCATCATCATTAGATAGAGTAAAAGTAATAGTAAGAAAGTTTATTGACAATGTAAAAGAACAAACCTTAATAAATCCCAACACTCCTGTGATTTGTGTCTACATGTGTGATTATAAATACCGGTGTACGTTATGCGGTTGTTTGAGCTTAATTTACGCTGATCTCCATACTAGTGAAAACTGTATTACGGCAGGTCAGTCTTCTTTGTTCACAAACACCCACACACTTCTACACAATTACCAAATTTGCATTTGACTCCTAAATAAAACATTGATTTATGAGTATGGCATACAGATACTTAAATTATAGGTATTATTTGATGATTTGATGACAATAATAACGAGGGTTATTATAAAATATTAAAAGTATTTGAAGTATATGCAAAAATTAGATACAGTAATATTGTTACTGCGGAGTAGGATTCGTCTCATATTTTTAATACTACTGTACAGTTCTTTTAACATAAACTACCTCTTAGGAGGTTCTCAATTTGTCAGAATCTTTATTTTTCTGTAAGTTTACAAAATATAGATATATAACTTACCCCGTCAACCTTGTAATTTTATTTTTTTATCTGTTCCTGCAACCTACTAACACTAGTAGGTAAGTAAAATTGATGCTAAAACTGTGGACTCCGGTCTCAAATAAAAGTTTTCTATTAACTTGGATAGGGCTTCCAATCTCGCAATACCGTGATCGAGATCCGAGAGTTTCATTTTCAAGTCCCGTGTGTTGCGAGGTTACGGGAGTGGGATCTTGCGGGACTAAAAGTTAATCTTGCGGGAATAACTCCATCATGACTTATTATGAATCTGGGGGTCAATGTGTAAATGTCTTACATTTTCCATACTCAGGGAAAGCTGAACTTAAGACTATTATTATAATAAGGAAAAAACTAACATTTTATCAGCCTTACGCTAGGCTGATAAAATTTTCGTTTAGCAATTATCTTATTTAGGTATAGTCAGACAGTGAGGTTATAAATATAGCTATAAAAAGAATACCGCCGAATAGTGTGGAAGCTGAAAGGGCTTTTTCTGTGTATTTAAGAGGTAATAAAGCCAGCGGGCTATATTGCGTCTAAAATACGCAATTGCTTGGCAGACGACACATTGAAGATAATATGATTTCTTCGCAAAAAATTTCAACTGGAGCCTGACCAAACTAATTAAAGTAATTTAGTTGAGAATGTTTTTGTTTTAATTGTATGTCAATTGTTTTTACTTTTCTGTATATAATCACTATAAATTAGCAGTGCATCTGAATTGATCTCTAACTAATAGTAAAACTTAAAATAAGTACAGTGAAATTAATATCTTCATTATTTTATTTACCTACCTCGTATATATATTAATATCAATTTCTGTATACGTGATCTCGCAAATAGTTATCCCGCGGGATTCAAATTCAGTCCCGCAAATACCGAGATTGAAGATAGGCTACGGGATTGGAAGCCCTCTATAGTAATATGGTCATCAATCTTTGATGACGCAGTGGCTTAGTGATTTCTCAGCTGCGGAAATAACATTTAACAACGGGGTGATTACCTAACATCGTGACATTGACAATGCCTTGCATTTTGACAATATATCAGCATTCGTTGCGTCATTCACGATGTCGAGCAGGCGAATTTTACAAACAAATGAGGCAATGGATTAGCAGAAATCCTTTTAATTGTGATTGAAAGTGTATTATGCAATTGGGGTGCTGGTTAGATTCCAGTACGAAACCATTATTATTCCAAGTTTGAGTGTTTACGATGTCTTTGTGCATTTAGACTTTCTTAGAAATTCCAGTGCAGGTAATTGTGTTTATTAACCGACGAGGAGGTTCTCAATTTGTATTTTATTTGATATATTTGTTACCTCAACACTCTAACATTTATAAACTAATTTGAAAAATGTTTTGTTTCAAACGGTATACTTATCGAGTGGTCCCAGATATATTTGGTTAAGATCTGATTAGTGGTTTTTGAGTTAGCTTCAATAATACGTATTTTTTCCACTTAGTTTACGTTGATGACGTTATAACTTCCTGGCACTCTTATTCTTAGCAAACGAAGATATGCGAATATGTGTGGGGTAAGTAATACAACGAAAAAGTGAAAAATAAAAAGTTTATTAAAAAAACAAACGACTTCCAAAAAACACCACAAAATTAAAAATAAAGTTAATTTCAGAAGTCAGTGGCAAAATAAACGAAAACAAAAAAAAAACACTGACCGAAATTAAACTTATTTTTCATAATTGAAAAATAATATAAAAAATAAGTTAAAAAAAACGAAATAAAATTTAATTGAATTGAATTTGTCTCGCAAATAAAATCTTTAAGAAAGATTTATAAAATACTATTTTAATCAGACACGAATTATTAACGTCTATAGTACTGTAAAATGCAAGCGTAAACAAGTTTGCGGCTGTCGATCTACCTACTTGAAGTAATTTATTCGTAAGAGACACAGACATACACTGGCGTACTCCGAAACAGGCACATTATTTTGTATAAGTAATAAGCCACGAGCCTAGATATTATACTACGTAGACCTCTAGATACGTAAGTTATTATTTATACAAAGACTAGCGGCCCGACCCCAATACGCACATTTTTAATGAGACAACCCGGGGTTGGAACTGGTACCAAAAGTACAGTTCTTACCATTTCGGTACTGTGGTACCGATTCCAGACAAGTGCCGGTTCCAAATTCAAGGAGCCAACGTGTACCATATATCTCATATTTGTACGAAGAACTTCGACGGTTGGCAACCTTGAAAGTAATTTCTAATGCCTATTATCTATCCATTTTACTTACAATACAGGGTGTAAGGGGAACGTTTCCGAAGCCAGAACGTAGGTTATATACAACCTTAAAAACGGATATATATAACCGTTCACCTTAAATTGGTTATTATGCATCAATTTACTTTGGTGGGTACTTATTTTATTTTGGTGGCGCTTTACAAAGGATGCCTAAACCTAAAGTCGCCGCCTGGACTTTGGTGTCGTTTTTGAATGTGTTTAATCTCAAATAATGGTTCATTTAACTGTACAACAGTATAGTGTACAAAAAATGCAAAAAAAAATAGGTAAAGTATGTAAAATGTGTAATTTAGATTATTTGATGGTACAGTATCGAGAATCATTAGCCCTATCACTTGTCTTCGTTTTCGGAAGCGTTTCTTTTACACCCTGTATGTGTATGTGTTTTTTCGGTCTAAGTTACGGAAATATTAATGTGTATACACCAGATGCGACGGGTCAAATCTCACCTCCCACCGATCTCATTGATTTATTTCATACTACTATTATTTTTTATGTGTTTCTAATTAATACTGAAAAAACGGCCTATGCGCAAAGAAAAGCGAGTCTTCCGAATTAAATTCTCAGATTCCAACTCTGTGTCAGTGAAAGTGGGCCTGTACTAAATAAATTTTAGGTTTGCATCACGCGGTATGTTTTTTATGGACCGGCTTACCCTGGCTAGAATTCCACCCTTCGCCACTGATATGGTATACACATTAACCTTTCGGAACAATTTCTCTGAACGATGGTGAAAACCGCATCAAACCCCGTTGCGTAGTTTTGAAAAAAAAAAACGCGGTGATACAGACAGACACGGTGACCGACTTTTATTTCTCATCATATAGGTATAGAGGAGGGCAAACTTCAACCACTATGTAGGTATAAATGTGGCAGTCAAAGTTTTATGTGGCAATAACGGCTAGGTCAAGTCCAGTATGTTATGCCTAGAAATTCAGGGCACTGAATAGAAGTCTTGGGTATTTCTTAATGGCTGTTAACGTGGCGTAGGCGTGCTCTGGTCTTAAAAATAAATATTAAATGTTCGTACATTTCTCTTAATGCTTTTAGAATGGAAGGTAATTTTGACAGGATATTTTTTATGAAGTAGGTTTTGTAGGAGAACGTTATTTATGTGAGCGCCTCGTGGGTACTCATACTATGGGTAGGTACAAGTCATAAGGCCGAAAGTCGACCTTCAGGCAGGAATGAAAAACTAAGTGTACTTATGTGTAAAAATATTCTGTGAATTATCAAATCAAATCAAAATATTTTATTTCACATAAACCTGCATGGGCACTTATGAAACGTCAGAAGCTAGGTGCACGGTTCCAATATTTTTTTTTACGGTTATCACTTCATCATTCAGCCGAAAGACGTCCACTTTTGGACATAGGCCACTCTTAGGCGTCGCCACATCAATTGGTCACGTGCTTCTCACATCCAGCAGATTTCCGTGGCCGAATTATCACGGAAAATAATCTATTACATACGAGTAGGTACCTCACCTATCCTTTTCCTAATTATCTTGGGGTCGGCTTCCATTCTAATTGGATACGTTAGTATTTTAAATGGAGCGACTGCCTATCTAATCTCCAAAACATAGTAACCCCGTAATACAATTCCCCTTGTTAAGACTGGTTGTCAGTCTTTCGGATTTCTGACGACCCGTAATGACTGTCAAAGATCTACGAATGGCAGCCGGGACCAACTGGTCAACGGTACAGACTTTTAACACGCCATGCCACGTGCCGCCAATGTAACGTGTTTATTGGTCACATATCATATCGGAAAGTTCTATCATTTGGCCAATGGAAAAGCGTGCGGTTTCGTTGGATGTTGCATGTGTTGTTTGGTCTTAAACGTGCTTTCCGACGAACGGAGGGAGGCATGTCAGGTTAAAGTCAAGTTTTTTTTTTTTTTACTATACTTCAGTGGTCTTGCAAATTATTTAGAATATTGTTGAACTAGGAAGATTGTTTTAAAACAAACCAGATACTTAATCATTATATTAGTTCATTTGTTTTTCTTTTATCTTTAAGTTATATGTCTTCATGTAGTTTTAGTTTTTACTGTAACATATTTCGACACAATGTAAAAATTGTTAATGAAATAAAATAATAATAAATAAACTACCCAGCTTAACCTTCAATGGACCATCATTAATTGTAGATACTTTTGTCATTAAAAGCAAAACGCTCTTTTCATTCAGGTAAATACGGGTCCCCTATGTTGTTTCGAACGCCGCTGTTGCGACACACGCTGTTGCGAATTATTTTTCCACTGCCTTACAGGTTCGAAAGCTCATGGACTCGAATGAAGTAGTCGCGAAAGACGCTGTTTCGAAAAACATTTTCACTGCCTCATACGCTCGAATGCTTGTGATTTCGATTTATTTAGTCATAAAGTGTACAGAAAAACTCGTATATACTAACTAATACTAACACAAATGTGCAATTGATTAATTTTTGAAAAATACCACTATTATTTAATACCACTTAGGTACCTAGACAATTTTTTATAAAGATCAGTCTTAGATTTTGTGTTAAGTACTCATAGAAAAAAATGTACAGTTAAGGTACTAATATTTTTGATTGTTATCAATAATATTAAATGATGATGTTGACACCGAATTTGTTAATTTTATTTAATTACTGCTTAAATATTTTTCTGTACACTTTATGACTAAATAAATCGAAATCACAAGCATTCGAGCGTATGAGGCAGTGAAAATGTTTTTCGAAACAGCGTCTTTCGCGACTACTTCATTCGAGTCCATGAGCTTTCGAACCTGTAAGGCAGTGGAAAAATAATTCGCAACAGCGTGTGTCGCAACAGCGGCGTTCGAAACAACATAGGGAACCCGGTAAATACAGTTAGGTATGTGGCTTCAGGAAAATCGTAATGACAATGTTTTAAGCATACATTCGCACCTTTAGAATTATAGAAACCTAATGCGAAATTAGCCGCAAGAAAAATAGGTCTCTATAATTCTAAAAATGCGATATGTCGTATATTACAAGTCGATACACGTGGAATGGATTTCAGACAGAACTGTCTGGTTTCATAACTTTGTTCCATGAATAACATTAACGTTATAATGTGTTAATGTTATAATCTTTGTAATGTTATTCCGTAATAGATTTGTGCTTGAAAACCTCCAGGGTTTGTCTTATACAATATGTAACAAAAACCCTGTTGTTCCTTCTACCCACGTTTTCAGAATCGGTATACATACGTAATAAAGCATGTCATTTATAAAAACTGTTTAACAAAAATAATTAAAATAAATATTTAATTATGAATATTTGTAATGTTTAACTAATTTTGATTAGATCAAAGAAAGCCGCCAAGCTCGTAGTCTATTATGCGAAATAAGGATACTTGTAAAATCAGATACTGTTAACATTTTTTTTGAATATGTCGATTTTAATAGTTATTTGATGTTGAACTCTCGACTAGCCAATGCTTATTTTTTAAATTATAACTTCGTAAATGTTGTGTTTGTGGGTAAGTGTATACGTCCCTAAAAGGAACAACAGGGTTTTTGTTACATATTGTATAAGGATTATATTATATGTTCTCAAATTCAATTTCAAATAGATGTATTTGTAAAATACAGATAAAGTACAGATGTCAATATTAATAACATATAAAAATGAACGCTATATCTTGCCGTTAACGGCGCACAAGTATTCTGATTATAATTTTAATTACTTAGTAATAAATATAACAAAACATTAATTTCACATTACAACAAAATCAATACATATAATAAAAATGTAACGGCTCGCTGTCTGTACATGAAGATATATGATAAAAAATATTATTGGCACCTTTATCAACGCAAATAGCACCCAAAACAATAGTTGTTATAATTTTTGTATGTTTATCTGTTTGTCTGTGCGTTTGTGCACGCTAATCTCAGAAACGGCTTATCCGAGTTAGATGTGGCCACTAATATATTGTGGTAACCTTAATTTAACATTTAGTGTTTGTTTCATGTCAATCGGTTCATAAATAAAAAAGTTATGCTAATTTAAAGAATCACTAAATCTAAATCTATCTATTATTTCTCTGTTCAGTAGCATTAACTAAAACTTTACTAAACTTCATATAATTATCTATATAATATAATATTATAAATGTAAAAGTTTGGATGTTTGTTACTCAATCACGCAAAAACGGCTGAACGGATTTGTATGAAATTTGGCACACAGACAGTTTATAACCTGGATTATCACATAGGATACTTTTTATTCCGGTAGGACGTTCCCGTGGGATAATTTCCCACGGGAACGTCCGCTGGCAAAACCTAGTAATGAATAAAACTAAATTGTAGGTAACAAACAAATTATCCGTGGTTTGTTTTTCCGTTTTCGTATATTATGACAATTTTGCTCCAATTACTTAGCGTGACTTTATGACATTCTGATTTTATTTTAAGAGTAGTTCCATACTGGTGCTGGATTCCACGTAAAATAAAATTGAAACTACATTCCTTACACGGAACGCCTCGTGCATGAAAAACATAAATTAATCAGAATGACGTGAAAACAAAATCGAAATACCAACGCGAAACAATTTGCAAAATTAGTACAATTTCAGATTAAACAAAATAAATTTTGTGATTTTTTACTATGTGATTACACCATCCTAACGTTTTTGTTACACTTAGCCGTAATAAAAGAATGTAGGTTATAGGTACCTTTGAAGCCTTTTAGTTCAATGACGTGTACTAAATTATGATTATCGCACACTAATTCTTATAAATTGGCACCGTTCGCACGCACAGCTATTAATAAGTTTTTCACGAAAAAAAAAAATCAATTTGAAGATCTAATCTGTTGCGTTACGGATACCTTAGGCACCGTTTGATTTTATTAAACAGTAGCTTGCTTTTTATCTTAGCACCATCGCCAGTGGATTGCTTTGCCTTAATGAATCCGGTCCTTTAATCATTTGCTTTTCTTAATAAGTTTTATCCTATAAATTTGAATTGCTTAGGGAGAATTTTATTATTATTTTTATTTGTTATTTTTACCAATTCTGTTTTTTTTCTGAATTATTTAATGTAAATTATTATTGTTACGCATTATTACCAAAAATATTGAACAATTTTAATTGTAAATATCCTTTTTCGCTATATTTTATAATGTAAAACCATAAATTGTGCATATTGTGTTAGCCTTTAAGTAATTGTTGCACTTATGAATGCAACTAGGTACCATTATTTAAATTATTTTAATGTATTGTGTAAACAATTGTTGGCTAACCTAAATAAATAAATAAATAAATTTGCTAACGAATGACTAGTTCATCCAAAATTGTCAAAGGAATCTACTTCATACATGAACCTTCTTGACTACCATGTTGATTAGTCCTGGTTTTTTTAACAATATACTCATGATGCTTCTCAATATCTTCTTTTAATATTGCTGTCAAACTTCACATCAAATAATTGAGAAGACGGAAGAGATTTGAAACTCGATTCACTAAAGTCTGAGACTCCTGTTCCCCTAACAAAAAAAACTGATTATGTTTCTGGAGTTTTTTTGTGAAGACCATAAAAATTGGTCCTTCAAGTACACTGCATATTTAGCTAATATTGTTCCCTCTGCTGGGACACAGGCTTCCTCTCTGTGAGAGGGAGTGGGCAATAATGCACCTCGCGAGCCCAGGTTGGGTTGGTTGTTGTCACATATCTTCGATTTTTGATTTTTGGTTCTAGGACATTTCGGTCTCCTCACGATGTTATCCGTCAACATTTTGACAGCAGCGGTGATGAAGTAAATACCACAAACTAATGTGCCAGCCAGACTACAACTGCTAACGTACACTGGTCCTACTTAAATTCCGGAAATCAAAGTCGTAAGGTCTCATATTCGATTGTAAGGCACGTGTCGAAGCAGGCACGTGGTCACAAATGATGGTGGCACGATAATTGCGCGGCCGTCGCCATCGTGGCGATCGTTAGGCTGATTGGTGTCGCTTCAGGGATCATTAATTTCTGCCCTTGCATTTTATTTTTGCAGTTTCCCCTGCCGAAATAAAAGGAGGGACATTACGTAAAAGGCTCGAGTTTTTAATGTATAAAATTAACTTTACGCTTGCCGTCCTCGTGAATTAAGGGAACCAAGGACCATTTAGAAGTCAATGATGAGAATGATATTATAAAAATTATATGTTCGAAAACGAAAACAGATAAATAAATTATTGTGAACGGTTGCTGACTGGTCATCTCATCTCTTAGCAGTCACGGTTTATTTTTTTTCTGAATTGTTATTTTATTTTTGTTTTTATTACGGACATTTCACATCTTCATCATTAGCACATCTTTTAACATCGTTGCCACAAATGTATAATTTCACATAAATTATGCAACCAATTTTTTGAAATGTTTTGACTTAAAATAATGTCCATGAAGTTTCTTGCCCGTTCTTCTCCATAGGTACCAACCTTTTTTTGCTTTAGAATGGGCAACTAGGTTCATCGCTCTGACTGACCGACCCTTGACAATGCAAGAGTGCCTGTAATTGGTTTATTTGAAATAAATCCTTTGGGTTTGTATTTGAAATTAATATAATATTTTTTGATGCCTATATTCTAACTTGTTCTTCAATTTAATAAATACTCAGTATATTTTTTCTGAAATAAAAATAATTCATTGGCATTTTAGTCAAGAAAAACGCTAGAAAATTTAAGTCTCGTCACTTTCACTTTGCATGCAATTCACCCATTCAAACTAATACCTCCAACAAAACAAGATCAAATTGTACGCGACGACTGTTATAAGAGCATTGTTTTTGCCTTGGTATTAATAAATTTGTCCTTGTGTACCTTTGACCTTTAATACAAATTAAGGAAGTCCATTTCTTTTCTTACTTTCCTCAATCAACGCTTATTCTGCTGTTTACTATCCATAAAATTCCTAAAATATTTACCTACCTTTTTGCCTTGCCCAATGAAACATCTAATCCCTACTATGTTGGGGTTGGTTTTAAGCCCAGAAATATGCAGCTGAATACCAGTATTTTGTATGCTGCGACTGCCTTTCTGATCTCCACAACTCAGCTTCTGGGTAACAAGATACCCCTTGGTAACGGGTTGATATCGAGTAAAGACTGCCAAAAATCCACAAATGGTAGTCGGAACCAACGGCTTTCTCAGTCTTGGTATGTAGAGATGGTAACCCATCAACAGACCAACCACGACAAGCGTAGGTTAACCTGATCTATCAATCCGTACAGCTACTATTTTAGTGGTGAAACATCCACCTAATAAATAACAGTGACATCCCAAAATTGCCATATAAGTAGGAACAAAAAGCCTCACGTATAATTTCACTCCACATGAAGTAAGTGCTTTTATTCCTACACCATAAATAACGACGACAACACTATTGTTAAAAACGCCAGAACACGCTATTGCTATAAAAGCGTCATGCTCAACAATTTGCCAAACAAACATTGAATGGTATGCGTAAATTGGAGCGTACACTGCAATTCAAAGTAAAACAAGTCCTGTTGTACATACCTGCCTCGTTCTATGCATTGTTTGAAATCAAAATAAATGCTGTCCATTTATGCCTGGTAGCTTGAAAAAAAAAACAACAAAATGTTATATGCAGTATTTATTTATCTGTGGCCAATGATATTTTATTCAGATATATTCCACAAATAAAGTTTTTTTTTTACTTTTTATTAGATTAAGCACTAGGAAGAAGTGAATGGCGTGCGTATAGGGGGACTGTGTCGTATAAGTTTGACATCCAAAAAGTGCTCTCAGCCTAATTCAAATAAATAACTTCTGATTTTGAAAATGAGATGTCTTTAGTCGACGGTGACCTCAACATCAGATGAACTGACAGATTTTTTGTCACACTGTCTTTATTTCGTCACTAATTAACCCATTCCCTGTGCCATGAACCACATATGGTTCAGGTTGATTAATTATTTATTTAACTATTGTATCAACTTTGTGGACAGTGAACGGGTTAATTGGCACCGCCAGAAATTACTTTCCAAAAACCAGCTTTCCTTTCACCATATTTCTTGAAATTTCAATATTTTCCGATGGTCCGCATGTATCCTCAGTCCAATCGGTTGTTTTTCTTCGCCTCTGGTGCTTGTTTTTTATAATACGACGACGACGTGTGCAGATGGCTCCTAGCCAGTCTACCGTGACCACGATCGCAGTTTTCAATATTCCGAGAGATAGGAAAATTTTAAAAGTTATTTCAATTCAATCGCTTGGTTGAGAACTCGATAATAGTGCATGCTACTGTTAGCCGGGCAACGGAACATATTTTATCGTAAGAGGTATAAGATATTGATATTATTTGTGTTTGTAATCTACAAGCAAATCGCATGCTAAAAACCTAAAACGTTAAGAAATTAGAAGCAAGAAAAGAAAGAAAATACGTTTATTTTCGGTAAACATGACGCAAAAAAGAACAGGAGCACACAAAAATAAGAAAAGGTTGAGGAAAACATGCGTCACACCCACGCAAAACAGCTATCGCTCAGCATTATGCTGCGACCCTATGCAAGACATAGCTCCAGCGCTGGTTTTCAGCGACAGCCGGCTTTGACGTAATGACGTCGCTTGGTGCATTAAACAAATATTAGGATACTGTACTGGTACAGCGAACATATAGAAAAATTGTATAATTTGATGTAAATGTGATAGAATATACTAAACAGGAATATAATAAAAAAAATATAAAAAGGAAATAGACATACAAGCTATGAGAATATCAAATTGTACATATTTATAGAAATAAATAGGATATTATCATTTAAGTTGATATTAGATGCCGTTGTTCGTTTAGTGTCAAATTAACGTTCATCTACTCATTTCATGTTTCAATCATTTGAAGCGACAGAAAAATATGCCGAGTGCCGAAATCTAACATCGTACAATGGGTTCACCAATGAATTATTTTATCAATTTTGATTCATTTTGTGTTCAGACGCTTAACTTCGAGTGGAAGATGCAGAATGATATACACAAGTGAAATATCTTAAAGGTATTTGCTTTGGGCACGCCGCGATTGCGGCGGTAAGTCCCTTCTTTGAGGAGTGGCTTGAGAGGCGGCATGGCGTCCTCACCTTCCGCCTGACACAGGTCCTCACCGGACATGGCTGTTTCGGGAGGTTCCTGTTTCGGATAGGGCGGGAGGAAACGCCCGGGTGTTTCCATTGCGAAGATCGCCCTGAGGACACGGTGGAGCATACGGTGGAGGTCTGCTCGGCTTGGGCGGAGCACCGCCGTGTCCTCGTGGAGGTGATCGGCGGCGGTGATCTCTCGTGTCCGACCCTGGTCCAGGCCATGGTACGGAGCGAGAGGGCATGGCTGGCAGTCGCCTCCTTCAGCGAAGCAGTTATGCTCGCAAAGAGGGAGGCGGCGCACGTGCGGGAGATGCAGTACATGCGCCCTCACAGCCGTGGCCTTCGCAGGAGACGCCCTGGGCGTCGGGAATCCCAGGCTGATTCCCGGCCACCGTAGGCACGGGACAGCGAGTGATGGGTAGCTCGCTGTCCGGTAAGGACCAAGCCCGGGTCGACGGCGCGTTGTGTTCCACGCGCGCCTCAAAGAGATGTCAGCAGCAACAGATGGGGCCCGCAAGGGCCGATGCCTGCCAGGGGTGCGGGTTGTTCGAAAGAGATACCGCCGCCCCTGGCACACAGGCAACTGAGGGAACACGGGTGGGTTTTAGTCAGTAAAAGTCTGACATGCCCTCCCGCTCCACCCAGAGCGGGAGAAGTTATTTGATGATTTCCCACCCAAAAAAAAAAAAAAGGTATTTGCTTTACCTACTATTGTTTATTTTATTTTTTATTTTATTTCTAAAAAAACTTACAGCTAGGATACAGATAGTTGACCGTTAGTGAAAGGAAGCCAATTAAAAGTATTCACTGACAATATTAGGGTAGCACAAGAAACAGCAGACAGGCACGCGAAAGTAAAAATAAGTAAACATTCGGAGAGAATTAAGAAAAGACTGAACAGGTTTTAATGATCTTCAAAGAATTTTTTACCCAGTATTTTTTTAAGTTTAGGAACACTGGTGGAGAATAAGTCAAGATCATCAACACACTGACACATCGAGTTTTATGCCATGCTAGCCATTATCATATAAGAGTTTTGTTGATATATGCACCGCATAGAGGGAACATACAGAGGTTGATGATTCCTTATGGTGAAGGTTATCAACGTGTATTGGAATGTTTTTATTTTTCACTTTTTAGTTAATGGTACCCCACATTAATTCGTATAGCACTACTGGCCAGGTAAACAGTAGTGACATTAAGTATTAGAACACCATCACGGTACGCAAAGTGGATTAAGTACGTATTATCGAAGCTAACGTAAAACCTACCCAAACAAAGTCAGTAACATTTATATGGGTCCCTCTAAAGCATAAACTATCTATTATTAAGTTCCGAAATCGACTCACAGCTGTGGAAGAAAACGTGGAGTATGCATACAAAAAAAAATGACGAATTGAGAACCTCCTCCTTTTTTGAAGTCGGTTAAAAATCAAAAGACTACTATTTTTTAATGTGAGAATCCGAATTTTAAGATAAAGATACTTCAAGCTAAGTAAAATAAATTTTGTTCAATAGTGGACTCAGAAAACCAACCCGGAGTGTAGCGTTTTGTAAGAAGAATAATTAAACATTTATGTTCATTTTATTCATTATAAATACTGTTGGTTGCTTCTTTAGTGTTAGTAAAATACTTAAGAACTCATTTCAAATAGATGGACGGTACTTTGCCATTTGACATTAAGCTCTTCGCACAAAATATCCCAATAATTCTTCATCTGGCATGTTTTCATCACCCACAGAAAAAAACAGTGAATTTCTATTTTGTCTTTATTTTTATCTGTCATATTTAATATACCTACGTCGTTCATAACACCTGCAGGCTTAGCACAAGAACCAAGAGCAAGCGTTTTTTTTTGTCGGAAGAGTAGACAAAAATGACGTTTTCGTATAGACAGTTGATAGTTTTTCACCGCGAAATGTAAGCAATCTATTTTATTATTTTACAGTAGAGTATTTTAGACTATTTTACAGTAGAGTAGAAATAGAAAGCGTTATGCTAAGCCCGCTGAGCCAAAGTGACTAGGTCAGTCAGTCTAGACATTACTCGCAAAACACGGAAGGCTAGTCATAAATGCTACTATTTGGCAGCGTGAGCGAAAAAAAGTAATGCAATCTAGAATATATTCGTCTTTACGACCGAAATACGGAGTTTTTTTGATATAAATTATGTGTAGTGACCGATCTAGGCAAATTAAGTATAGAATATAGTGTTTGCTCCAATTATTTGTGATATTAGCTGTTGCTTGGCAGAGGACCAAAGACTTTTTTGAATATATTTTTTTTTATTAGAAATAAATTAGATTAATTTCGTAACAGTTTTTATTGAGATTTGTTTCTTTTTTTAAGACATTATTAAGATACTAACTGCCCGACATCTCTTAAAATAATAAACCATTAACTTTGATTAGCTATGTACACGTACACACAGCGTCAGTATGCTAACCCCTCAAGGTTGGGCGTCGGGAATCCCAGGCTGATTCCTGGTCACCGTAGGCGCGGGCTTGCGGACGGCGAGTAATGGGAAGCTCACTGTCCGGTAAGGACCAAGCCCGGGTCGACGGCGCGTTGTGTTCCACGCGCGCCTCAAAGAGATGTCAGCACCAACTAATGGGGACCGGGAGGGCCAATGCTTGCCAGGGGTGCAGGTTGTTCCAAAGAGATACCGCGGCCCCTGGCACACAGGCAACTAAGGGAACACGGGTGGGTATTAGACAGTAAAAGTCTGACACGCCCTCCCGCTCCACCCAGATTGGAAGAAGTTATTTGATGAATTCCCACCCAAAAACAAAGGTTCAAAATGTTACACTGCTACAACATTGAATTCGTTACGAATAATTTACAGAATACTTCAAAAAGAGTGCATTGTTTCGACTCGGATTCAAACAATCGCGTCACCGAACGCCGTCACTCGTCATTCTCGTCATTCTCATCCCGGCAGTTTGACGAGCTAGCCAGCGAGCCCGTAATAAATGCGATGAAATTGTTATCCACTGTTGTCCAAGTCACTTTATCTCTCGGTAGCCTTTGTTATTTAAGGGTATGCACTAATTTAACTTACATTTTCTTTACAAAATTAATCCCTACACTCAAGTTATAACTACAACGTTTGATATACAACGTGTCGTTTTGCATCCTCGTCAAATTCAAGGAGGTAACTATGCTAATGATTCTCGATACGAATCAATAATAAAATAAGTAGGTTTTTTTTTTGTTTTTTTTATTATTATTTTAAAACGCGGCCCGTGTGATACCGCACTGTAACTGGGTAACCTGGATTCAAACAGTCTTCGTCACACAAACCAGTCCTCGAATTACTTGTTGCGATTTTTTATTTTACGGCTATGAAAATACAGTCGAGAACGCAATGGTTCAATTACCATTGCGTTCTTGACTGTATTTTCATAGCCGTAAAATAAAAAATCTACTTATTTTATTATTGATTCGTGTCGAGAATCATTAGCATAGTTACCTCCTTGAATTTGACGATGATGCAAAACGACACGTTGTATATGTTCATTTAAAACGTTAAAACGGCTATACGCAGATTCTAGAACATGACAGATCATGTCACGTGACGTTTCGTTAGTTTCTGTCAATCTAAAATATTTCTAGCGCTTTCTATTTTATCGTTTGCGTTGAAAGGATGTCACTTGTCTAGGTAGGAAAACGTTTGTGTCAGTTAGCAAAATATGTGTGTAATATGGAGTAATCTATAAATTATCAAATAAAATTGTAAAATCTTTTTAGTAAACAAGATCAAAGTTTTGTTAAATAATAGCAGTATTATTTTCCTTGATTTTATTTCAATCTTTACAAATATGACTAAAACAAAATAGAAAATACATTAAATAAAAAAAATGCACGACAAAAGCACATTTCCTGCCCAGGATTCGAACTCCAACGGCAAGCGGTCTTGTAACCTCTGGTCTAAGTAGAAGTAGAATAAGTACTCGTAAATGTCAACCATATTCACTAAAATAATGCAATAATTATAATAAAATGTTTTTGCAAAATACTAAAAATAACTTGGACCTAGCACCGATTTGAACGTACATGTCTTTTGGAGTTCTTAGTGACGTTGAGAAAATTAAATGTCCTCATTTTGACATATAGCAGTTTTGACTGACAACGTTCCTTTTTAACCGATTTCCAAAAGGAGGAGGTTCTCAATTCGTCGAAACCTTTTTTTTGTTTTTTTTTTGTATGAAAGGGAAATACTTCCCAGGTGGTCCCATGATCATCAAGTCAGGATCTGATGATGGGATCCTGGAGAAATAGAGAGAACTCTTCATATTTTATAGGCACAATTGAAGCAATTTGGGTAGTTTTTGGAAGAGTATTTTCTCGGAGTGGTTCCATTTCAATTTGATGAAGATCTGATGAAGAACCTCGGAGATAGGCAACGGAACTCTTCAATAAATGGACTGGGATTGCTGAAATCTCATGTCTGTCTATTGTTTACACCAGTTCATAATATAACATCACGCCGGTACGCTGTGAAGGGGTAAGCACATGTGAACCACTAAAAAGTGAAAAATAAAAACTTAAAAAAAAAAAAAAACCGAAGTCGGTGACTTTGGATATGTATTTTAATTTGTTGTCACCGCCTCCGAAATTAAAGTTATTTTTCACTTTGTAGTGTTTTTTGGAAGTCGGTTTTTTTTACATAATTTGAAATAATGGCGAAATGGAAAGACTTAAGTAGATCTTGTAAGACACTTTTACAAGTCACTTAAGGTACATTTTTTACGATTGAATGGCAATGCAAACATTGTTTTTAATGTTTGTCAATTAAACTTTATTATTGTTTACATTTTTTAGTGTTGTCTCGGAGTACTGCAGTTACAAACCATAACGATCAATTTATTAACTATGTTATTAAAAATACAGCGAGTCAAATTATTGTCATAATTTGCCACATCCATGGCATATTAGTCGAAAGCCGAATTAATTTATTTGTGGGCGAATCAACAATTCAAAAATACGTTTTGTATGTTGTGTTAATTAGTTATTCTTTTTCCGTAACTTTTCTTAACATTTTATTCAAAACGTGCCAATTGCCTAATATGTATTTCTGGATTGTCGATTCGCCCACAAATAATTTAAATTCGTGCGGGTCGCCTATAGAAAATATTAAATTATTTAAAAGAGACGAGTCGCCCGATTCGTTTAATACTTTTTACGAATCGACCAATAAGCCACATCCATTCACACCATTTCAATATCAATAAGGAACAGTTTATGCCACATCCTCCGAACCGACTAATGACAACCCAACTTAACCATCTTATCTGTTGTTCTCAGTAGAGAGAGGTAGGAAACCTGGTTCCGTTATCAATTGGGCACGTTTCCAATCTTGATAATTGTCTAAGAGGAACAGACTATTATACGTTTGCTCGTCCTTATCGACACCGGTGTTCGTACTTCTGCTGGGGTCTACTGAAATGATAGTAATGTCGTTAATTCTCACATAGTTTACCTTTTCTTAGCTTAGTTGTGATCGATTTCCTGCAGGTTTAGCATGACGCTTTCTATTTCTACGAAGAATAGACAGTGCTTTTTCTATGTAAAGTCACATTTCGTTTGTCCATTTTTGACATCGCACCGTAGATATCCTTCTACAATCTGTCATTTTGTCTTTCGTTTCTAACGATCTTTGTCTAGGTCCTTTTATATGAAGACTATTTCAGAAGAATATTTCGTCTCAAACTGTCAAAATCACACTGACAACAAACTTTCTACTCGACGGTCATAACGTATACACGATTATCTACAAAATCATGATTCGTTTAGAACGCATAACTGTGGTAGAATGAATAGAAGAACATAGCTATCTTTTCCGGTTGTACATCATTTAGTTAATAGTTATGAGTATTCTTCCGTCAACAAATCGGTGCTCACGGTAAACCTGCTGATGAGTCACCATGTATTCTTTTGGTGGCTGATTTGCATTAGCTCAAGTAGCTAATGCAAATCATCAATCAGACTGACGGGTGGAAACTTAACTACACTAGGTAGTTAAGTTTCCACCCGTCAGTCTAAAAGTGGCAGGATTTACTTATAAAGTGTGCAATTCAGGCGTCATAGTGTATCTATACAACATGTAACATAATAACGGAAGACCGCTAAATTAGAGGATTCAGTTAAAAGCATAATACAATGACCAAAACTTTTTTTTTAAAGCTAGCTGTCGTTATTAAGAAAAACGTGCTAACCCCAGCATAACTTTATGCTTTTTGAAAAAAAAAAAATACTGAAATCGATTCAGTAGTCAATTTGGAATAAACTATTTTTCAAGTCTTGCATTTTTTTGTTACACCTTGCATAATAGTTAATTAAACACTGACTTATTCATTCAAGTAATGAGATAGCTGCTTACTAACGTCATGTGTCAGTAACAGTGTCTTTTATGTCCGACACCACACGGATGCTAATATTCTATAAGTGAAAGATACAAATATTAGTAGCATTAAAATGTGTATGTTTGTATGTTTAGATGTTTGGACGTTTGTTACGCAATAACGCAAAAACGGTTGAATGGATTTGAATGAAATTTAGCACATAGGTAGGCAAAAACGGCTGTGCGGAACGGGACTTTGGCACATATATAGTTTTTAATTGCAATAATACATAGGATTCTTTTTATCCCGATAGTACGTTTCCATGTGATAATTTTCGATCTCCACGCGGGCGAAGCCGCTGGCAAAAGCTAGTGTATAATAATTGTTTAATATCGTTATTGTTTTAATCAAATCTGTTCAGTGTTTTCCCTCCAAATTAAAGTATGTGTAGGCAAAAATACTAAAACACTAGCGCTCCAAAGACATGTTAAGTATTATGCAGAGCCCGTACAGCTTGTACTATTTGGAACAGTTACAAAGTGGTATCGTGTAGTAAGATTCCTGCCCATTAGCAATAATTGTTACAGAGGTCGGCTAATGAGTTTCAGTACTGGGTCCCAAGAGAACACGGAAAAATCTCTTTCTAAATATCAGGCTTTCCACTATTTGCTAAGCATATTTCAGTCTTAACTCTAGGGGGTATTTTGCCAAAAGTGTTTTGGTAAAAAGAAACCCAGATTGAGTTTGAAAATACCAAAAAAAAAACAGCGGCACTCCGGGAGTACCGATAGATATGAAAACTTTAACAATTACGTGAGTATTTTTTGAATCGTCAGGAAATATTTTTGAATCGTCAGGAAATATTTTATTGTGCAGGAAATACTTTTAAATGAAGTGTATTTTTATTCATTGTTATAAACTACTACTACAAAAAATATAATTTAATTTTCTCAACTAAAACAAACTTATATACAGAGGTGTCGCTAACGGTGTCGAGAGTTCAATTGTTTTTACCCATCTCAAAAATTCCCAACGCCCCTAAAGAAGTTTTCACAACAAAAACTTTTTGCCCCTATACATTACAGCTTAGTGGCAAAGTAATAACAGCCTGTGGTTGGGTGACCATCTTTACAAAACAAGACCCTTTGATGACTCACAAAGCAAGCCTTTGGCCATGGCTGTCACTCGTGGATCTTTGACATTCGTTACGGGTCGTGAGAAATCCGAAAATCTGACAACCAGTCTTACCAAGGGGTATCATATTACCTAGAAACTAGGTTGTGGAGGTGAGATAGTCGCTCCATGTAAAATACTGGTTAAGTTGTATGCGGTTAGACTGGAAACCAACCCCAACGTAGTTGGCAAAAGGCTAGGCAGATGATGATATTACAGCCTAGTGGTTAAGAGCATTCTCCCCATGCGAGTTTTAATGAAAGAGTAAATATTTAAAATAATTATAAACACCAACGATCTAGTGCTTGGCTGAAAAAGAATTGTATTTTTGTTTGTATTTAATGAAATAATCACGAAAAACTACTATAAATGCGTTGTTGCCAGCCCGCATGAAATGAATGCTCTTAATCATAGACTTTCTTTAGTAAAAGAGCCTAAATGCCTTTTCTAGAAAGAAAACCATATTTGCATTTCTGGTTGCCTTAATTTTTGGGTACAAAGCGTTCAACGCCAACTTCGCGTATTTTTATTATATTTTTGAGGTAGTCCACCAGGTAGTATAAGTACTTTATGTAATGTCCACGCTAAAAGTATATAACTATTTCCGCACGTCCCCAAAGAGGTTAAAAGAAACAACACTCTAGTACATTAAACTTAAGACTACCTATTCTACAACTACTGTAGCGGACACGAGAAAATGAGGCACTCCATCAGCCTTAACCCATTTACCGCGACACACTCTCACAGCGCGAGTCTTAACGACCAAACATGGTTAAATATTCAAAAATTCGTTCGGTTCGACACACAGCAAATATACTTTAAGGAACTTAGGACTTAGGTGGGTTGGAAATTATTTTGTAAGTTCTACTAAGAGACCAAGGCAACCAACATAGCCCAAAGAATTGCCAAACTTAAGCAGAACAGACGGCCGATGGGGCCGAAAGGTTCTGGAGTGGTGATTGCGTACCTGAAGACAGAGTTGGAAGGCCTCCCACAAGGTGGACCGATGAACTTGTGAAGGCCGCAGGAATCGGCATGATGCGGGAAGCACAGAAACGGTCGAAGTGGCGGAGCTTGGGGGAGGCCTATGTCCAGCAGTGGACGTCTTTTGGCCGAAACGATGATGATGATGATGATGATACTAGGAGAAAGGAATGGGTGGTTTGTTCTTTATTTCTTTCACTGCCATTTAATTTAAAAGATATCCGATCACCTGCCCGCGCTACTTTTTAGTTTTCGCTTAACGTTCTAACTTATTTTTTTTACTCGGCTCCTAAGGGTCACAGTGTGATGTTATTTAGCCTATAACCTTTCTCAAGAATTGCACTATCATATGCAAAAAGACTTTTTAAAAGCCGACTGGCATTTCTTGAGATTAGCACGTTCAAACAAACAAACTCTTCAACTGTATTATAAGTAAACATGTTAAGAGCTATAGTAATGAGCTTAGTTTTTGTTCTAATGATGAATTTCACTAATGAAATTGAACGCAATGAACGCGTCCAAGAGTTGTCAGGCTGTCAGTGTCATCATTGTTGTGGAATATTGACATTGGTGCGGATTCTTTTGTTCACCACCTAACCTGAAATACGAGTATTGCTATCTTTTACTTACAGACATCAAAATAAAGTGACGCTTTAGAACTATCAAAGTAAACTACACGTCGATTGCTTTGACTTTAACATGATGGCTTTGGTCGAAAAGTTCAACTAAATTTGACAGCTCTAATTTATTTCCGTCTCTGTCTTGATTCATTACACAGAAAAAGATAGCAGTAGTCTAAATTAAGTTTAGTTGGTCCACAACAGAATTATCACCACTAACAGGTTCTGAACGGGCTTTACCGAAAGGACTGGCCAGCACTAACTAAAGAAAGAGTTGTGTGGAAGAGAGGAGGCTTTTGCACTGGAGTGGGACAGTATAGGCTAGTTAGATGGATACCATTCAGATATGCTAATCGCGTTCAGATTCTGTAAAATACTGGTGTTCAGCTGCATTTGGTTAGACTGGAAGCCGACCCCAACATATTTTATTTTACGAAAGGCTAGGCAGATGAATCGCGTTCAGATTCATTGGTCAAATTCACCGTAGGAGTACTTAGTACTAGAGATGTAATGTGATTAGATGCAGGCATGGTTATTACAGATCGCGGCACGTAAGTTGAACCAAAATGTCGGATTTTGTTTCATAGCTTACTTGCTACCATCTGTATTTTATTTTCAAACTTCAGTACACGATACATCAATGACGGTTCGGTTGTTTGTTCTGATTTTGGTTCAACTTACGTGCCGCTATATATACCTAAATACTTACGTAACTGTGACCTGTAGGAGTCTTCTTAAAAAAAACTATATATGCTCTTTCCAATACAATATTTTCTCTTTTAGAAGACTAACTTTTTGTAAGTCATTATTACATTTTATGACAGCAAATGCCAGCTTATTTTGCTCGTTACAAATCGCCTCATTAATTTTGAAGTAATGCATTGTAGTAGAAATCTCAATACATGTACGATTTCATGATTGTTAAGCGATTTTCATAATACCTCATTAAAAATAATTCTGAAATCCTTTTTGTGTGGCGGTTTCGTAAAAACATTCAACAATTTTCGTATGTGGTAGCCGAGTTTCATAAAAATGCTAAAAAGTTAGGATTGCTCTGAAACGACGAAACATTTTTCTGGGTAACCTCTTATAATACGAATTATATAAAAAGGTACTGGCCATTATTATTTGTCATACCAACGTTTTTCACTTATCGTTATATTTTAGACAATTCCCAAAATAACCGATGTATTATAATGTTTCATTAAAATCAATTCAGTCGTTTTTTCATGAAAGAGTAACAAACATCCATACATACACACAAACGTTTATAATATTAGTATTAGTTAGGATCTTTTACAAATATAATTCTTCTGTAGGTGTATGAGACGAAGTCCTCTTAAACGGCTGGACTGATTTGTATGTTTTTTTTTTGTGATTTGTATGTTTTTTTGTGTTTTGTGTTTTTTTTAAATTTGATCCGGTGATAAAATTAATATATGTATTTATATATAATATATTAATATATTTACATATTTCCTTCCCATTTTGGTTACTGTGACTATTTCTGTTTCTATGACCATTTCTATTTGTGATGATAGTCATCACAGAGTCACGATTGTGTGTTCTTATGTGGCTAATGTACGAGTAGTCTATATTGGCTGAGAATCCATACAATTAAAATTAATTCGAAAATCGAATCGATAGATACAATCAAATTACATATATACGACACCGCAATTTTGCACGATCCAATACATTCATTTATTGGTGAAAGGGCCGAACCGACTAGTAAAAAATTTATTGCTTCATGAAAAAACTATAATCTAGGCTCATTCGTACGGACACACACGTGTATTAAATCGTGTGGTCCAGCACGGATCACTAGGTTTTTCGTTTTTTTTTCTATTATATCCGAGCTCAATCCTACTTTTGTGTTGGTTTACTTTATGATTGTTTATTACCTAAATACGTGCCTGTATTTAGCGTTTTGTATTGTGAGTATTTCATTCTGATTTTGATTTTCTAGCAAAGAGTAAAAATTTTGTGTTGCGATATTTTCATGTTTTTTTTTTCATATTTAAACAAAAGCTGGTTTTTATGTAGGTATTATGCTAGACCACAATATATTGAGTTATTATGTATTTATTATTCATCTGCCTTGCTTTTTCTCAACTATGCTGGAGCCGGCTTCCAGTTTTAACGGATGCAGATGAATACCAATATTTTACATGGGGTGACTGCCTATCTGACCTCCACAACCCAGTAACTGGGTAATACCAGACTGGGTTGTCAGACTTTCGGGCTTCTGGCGAACCGTAACGACTGTCAAACATCCACGAAAGCCGGAACCAGCGGCTTAACTTGCTTTCCGAGGCACGGAGGAGTCTCGGTATGTAAAAATGGTCACCCATCTACGGACCAACCGCGGTAAGCGAAGCTTAACCTGATCGATCGACCCATGCGGCTGTTATTACTAAATTTTTTTTATTTTTTTTAATTTTTGATATCAGAAAAATATTTGAATCAAAGGTACAGTAAGGTATGTATTCATTATGAAACATTGAAGGTTATAGTATCAGGTAACCTTTCAGATTTGACCTTAGGACGTGGGATGGTAATTCAAATAGATTATTGTCAAATACTAGAGCTCCTTAATGGAATTTGTTTCATTGAAATGAACGGGATTATTTACTGTGATAAATTAGTTTATGGAACTAAGAAATACGTTTCAGAATTCAATATTATAAGTAATGTTTCATCTTTAATCACTCTCCTGCCGTTTTCCTAATTTATTTGGGGTCAGTTCTCCCGCTCTGAGTGGAGCAGGAGGGCGTGTCAGCCTTTTACTGACTAAAACGCACCGTGTTCCTTTAGTTGCCTGTCTGCCAGGGACCACGGTATCTCTTTCGAACAACCCGCACCCCTGGCAGGCATCGGCCTTTGTGGATCCCACCAGTTGGTGCTGACATCTCTTTGAGGTGCGCGTGGAACTCAACGGCGCGTTATCAAATAACTTCTCCCGCTCTGGGTGGAGAGGAAGGGCGTGGCAGTCTTTTATTGACTAAAACCCACCCGTGTTCTTTTAGTTGCCTGTGTGGCAGGAGCCACGTTATCTCTTTCGAACAACCCGCACCCCTACCCGGCGAGTAATGGGTAGCTCGCTATCCGGTAAGGACCAAGCCCAGGTCGACGGCGCGTTGTGTTCCACGCTCGCCTCAAAGAGATGTCAGCAGCAACTGATGGGGCCCGCATGGGCCGATGCCTGCCAGGGGTGCGGATTGTTCGAAAGAGATACCGCCGCCCCTGGCACACAGGCAACTGAGGGAACACGGGTCCCACCCGTGTTCCCTCAGTTTAGTCAGTAAAAGTCTGACACGCCCTCCCGCCCCACCTAGAGCGGGAGAAGTTATTTGATGATTTCCCAACCAAAAAAAAAAAGCTCTTGCCTAGATTTATGTTCTTACAGTCGTACTCTAACAAAGTATAAGAGTTTTAAGCGGACAAAATCGTAAAATCGGAATCGAAAATAAACTCACTTTTAAAACCCATAGCATTGTATACATCGTACTTATGTTATAAATGGGAAAGTTTGTATGGTTAGATGTTTGTTACTCAATCATGCAAAAACGTCTAAACGGATTTGGATGAAATTTAGCATACAGATAGATTATAACCTGTATTAACGCACAGGATGTTTGTATCCCCGTTGTAACTTCCCGTAGGAGATAATTTTCGACCTTCACGCAGACGAAGCCGCTGGAAAAGTTAGTCGCTTATAAATGGGACAAAAATACCCTTTCATGAGAAGATTTTATTATGCAAAGAACTGTTTGCTGACTCGATAATCGATTTATGAGTCTCTTGATCGCTAACTCTTATTCATACACAGTTCTCCAAGATAAAGGAATTGTTATCGTACAAACACTTAAAACATCTTACGATGTCCTCAAAAGATAGAAATAGAAAGGATTTTCATGAAAGAAAAATATATGTCACGATTGTTTGCTTTTGATAAAAGAACAATGGTGGACCCGTTGCCATGGTAACGGTAAGGGTTTGTTTGTAACTTAAGCTTTAAGAAAAAAAAGATGAAGAAGATGGTATTGATCTCACTAGCCTTAGAAACAGACTGTCAAGGACAGATTATCAGGTTGATCGTTTCTTCAAAACTGATAGGCCCTAATATAAGTAACCAAGTTACAAATAGTAAAAATTATTCTATCCATGGTATGTGTAGTAGTCGTAACCGCTACTACTGAACATGTGGTTTTTCCTGGGTTCGATAGTTGGGTCGGCAAAGTGTTATTGGGATTTTTCACCGGAATTTCTCCATTTTTAACACGCTGTTATTACGCTTCACCTGTATGTTTGTAAGCATGTTTGTAGCCGACTCCTTTGGTTTGATTTTGATCCACTTCAAACGGTCAGATTTCATTTAAACTTTGTAGACTTATCGAGGACAGCTGATGACAATTCAGTCATTTTCATAAATTTGTTCCATATTGTTAAAAAATGTTTAAAAAAAAGTGAATAATCACGCTTTTGTATAGTTAGCAGAACTTAAAATAGAAAATAAATAATAGATAAAAAAATACTAAAAAACACGCTTGAAAAACCAAACTAAAAAGCAGAAAATAATTTAAAAAAAACGTGGGGGTGCTTTTTGACGTATTCTTTCAATCGATTCATATCAAACACCCCTCGCTTTCTTGAAAATATTTTCTACTTTTTTAGTTTGGTTTTAAAGCGTGTTTTTTAGTTTTTTTTTTAATATCCATTATTTTCGTCACAAGAACTGAGGGGTAAAAGTTACAAAATGTATATGGCATAGCATGCATAATCAGCCTTTAGTTATCCCACAGCTGGGCTACCACTGCTTTTAGCAGCAAACAGCGTCTATCTGCTGCTAATAAGCAATAACTCACAACGATATCCCTTTTCAGAATCTTAAAAGTTCCTTAAATCGAGATAGTCGAAGTAATTAAGTTTTTTTGGCAAAAAAACTGTTACTATCTTGAAATTGGAACGGGCCTACTACCTACTAAAGAAGAAAGTCCCGACTCCTATCATTCTACGATCTGATTTTATCTTTAGAAAATTGTGGACAGTTGCTAGTAGATTTACCTTAGAAGGAACATTTTAGGAGGCTAAAAACGTGACTACAATTACTGTTAAAGGAAATTAGCTTTCGGTAGGAAATCCTACAATAATGTACAGTTACAAAATTGTAATGGATCATGCTATTTCGGGTTATGAAAAAAGAAAGTTAAAACTTTACCCAATTACAACAAAAAGGCCATCTAAAAAGATAGAGACGAGATTTTTACTTTCGTATAGTCTCAGTTTTACTTCATTGCTTAGTCATTTAATTAAGACATTAACTGCAGCTATGTATGTGCATACATTGAGGTCTAAAAACTTAACTATTCTATTTGGCTTTGGCCTATTCGGGTAACAAGAAAATGATGTCAATAAAGAAGAAATTAAGCTTCAAATGGGACAAAAAGTATTGCTAACCGTCTGAGCAAAAATACCAGGCTGGCGATACTAATTGGGTAACACTAAATCCCTTTAATATTAAAACGAAAATATATTATTCGAAAAAGGAACGGATCAACTGGCAGCAATGCGTGACCCAACGTCGTAACAGATAATTATAATACCTCCTTTTCACGAAACTTTTTAAACTTCACCTATTTTCTAATTAAGTACTCCTTTGTGATTTAATCGTCATTCATTAGAACCATTATCCTTATGTTTTTTTAATTAAAATTTCAGTTGGTCTACTTTCAGTTTTTGTTTTAATGCTTTCCTATTTTGTTAACGGTCTACTTATCAAAGGAAATTAGTTGTTTATTTTTTTCAAAGTTGTTCTTGATATTTCTTAGCATGACGCTTTCTATTTCTACGAAGAATAGATAGTGCTTTTTCAAAACAAAGTGACGTTTCGTTTCTCCATTTTTGACATCGCACCGTAGATGTCCTTCTACATTTTGTCATTTTGTCTTTAGTTTCTAACGATCTTTGTTTATGACCTTACAAATGTAGACGATTTCAGAATAATATTTCTTGCCAAACTGTCAAAATCACACTGACAACAAACTTTGTACTCGACGGCCACAAAATAATACGATTATCTACAAAACCATGATTCGTTTACAACGCATAACTGTGATAATTAACAGAAAAACAAAGCTACCTTCTCCTGTTGTACACAATTTAGTTAATAGTCACGTCTATTCCGTCGACAAATCAGTGCTCGTGCTAAGCCTGCAGGCTTAGACAAGAGAATACAGTTCAAAGGATTATCCTACTTCCTAATATCTTACTAATAGTATAAATGTGAAAGTTTATTTGTTCGGATATTTAGATGTTTGGATATTTGTTAGTAAATCGCGCAGAAACTGCTGGATTTAGGCACGTAGATAGTTTATAACCTGGATTAATACATAGGATACATTCTATCCCGGTAGTACGTTTCCGTGGGATAATTAACAACCTCCACGTGGACGAAGCAGGCGGCAAAAGCCACCACTCCCATTTCAGCCGATAAACGTCCACTGTTGGACATAGGCCTCCCCCAATTTGGGGGCTTTGCCATAACCGCCACGCTTGGCAGGCGGGTTGGCTATCGCAGTATGGTGGTAAAATGCATACAGAACGCTGCTGCCCATTCTCTAGTAAATCCCTTAGTCGCCTCCTACAACAACCACAGGAAGAAATGGGAACGGCAAAAGCCAGTCTTAAATAATGTACTGCTGAAGTTATTATTATTTTAATTTTTCGTCTTCCATAATAATTATTAATCAAGCTATCAAGTAGCTATTAATCTGTCCTTAAAAATGATTTAAAGATGAATAATATGTCATTAATTTTCACGAGCTTTAAATATTGAAATAACATTTAAAAAAACTTACACAGCCTTCGTAAATTATCGATAAAAAAACTTTTTCTAAAAAGAAAACCAATCGACTTCCGAAAAAACACTTTGAAGTGAAAAATAACTTAAATCTCGGAAGTCGGTGACTTTGGATATGTATTTTAATTTTTTGTAACCACCTTCCACTTTTTAGTTACAGTACCTACCCCACACCAATTCGAAATTTCATCATACTTAGGGTCAAAACAATGCATATTTATGCGACAACAGCACTCGCGGTTGATTTGCTGTCATTTTTTGAGGAGTTCCGTTGTCTGTCTCCGAAACGCACTATCAGATCTTTATGAAATTTAAATGGAACCGTTTAGGAATAAACACTTTTCGAACAACAACAAATTTGCAAATCCGTTTATTTAAGACCGAGTTATGCTCGAACATACATTAAAAAAAAATATATATAAACGTGTTGAATTGATAACTTCCTTCTTTTGGAAGTCGGTTAAAAACAAGTAAATAAAATAATAGCAATAAACCCTGCTCTATTACTGATCAAGTTCTACAATAAAGAGAACCCACATTCCTTTAACCCCGTAACTGTTTCAGTATTTTTATAGGCATTCGAGCTCAGGCTCCAGAAAAACATTCCTACACGAAAAGTAAATTATTTGTGAGCAAAAAACTGTGTACAAATATAAGACAAACGGAACAACACGTAGAACATGCCTCGGTTGAGTTAAGGTGCTACCACACTGAACTGAGTTTGATATAGTACCTCGGTTTGATTTAGTACCTACTGTAGTAGAAGTCTTACTTTAGTGTTTGCAATTGAAAGAACAAGGACCATTGTTTATTTTTCAAGTGAAAGAGTGTCTAGGACTTGTTGGTATTACAATTTTAGATAGTTATATAGATATATAAATCATTTATTTGGTGCACACAAAAGACAAAACACAACATACAAAGCACTATGAAATAATAACTAATTACATAAACGTCATTGCTAATTATTTTGTAAAATGGCAAAATAAATAAATTAAGAGGGCCCGTCCTGGTCCATCTATCGTCAACGCGGGAATAATTGAAAAGCATGTTGTTTTATCCAACGCAATGCAAGCGAGTGAGAATGTAATAAAAATTATTAAAAATTTCACAAAACTTGTTCCAGGAAATGCTTGTTTTTGAAAAAGCCTTACAAGTTTTTGGGAAAACTGTATGTCATTTGAATCTCCATTTGGAATCTCCATTACATGTGCAAGGTTCCCTTATAGATGATTCCTTTAATTTTTCAATGTATGAGTACATTCTGAATGGACAAATTTTAGTTGTGTTTTTCAGACGTCTTTCATGGATTTATTTCACAAAAAAGGTGTGTGTTCAAAATGTATGGAAGAAAATTTGTTTTAATATCACAATCACGTACGAGCATTTGTATGAGAATTATGACGGGTTGGCCGCTCTTAAAACTATTATTTTGAATCAATACTTCCCATTGCAAGACAATTACCTCATTTCAGTGTTTTTATATTTTCCTAACATACTGCAATGTTGGGTCCAGGCTCGAGTCCTTTAATCTTTGTTGTTTAGAAAACAATACATTATGGCAGACGAGATCTAAGTGAACTTTCCAGTCAAGTAACCTCTTTGTATGCAACTTCCAATTTAAAAAAAAGTATCAATTAAATAATGTAATGGACGATACAAAAATTGTATTATGAAAGTAGTGAAATCTTTTGAAATCTATTAATATAAAAATAAAACTTAACTATTTTTACGCCTATCGATTCCACACATTTCCCACCAATGTAGAACTACCTTAATCCCTCTCACATACCGAACATGCCTCCTCAGACGTTCGAAACACGTGCCCTATAAAAAGTATTCGCCGAGTCTGTCACAGAATCAATGTGAGCCTTGTAAATGATATATGGTTCACGTTTGAAGTAAATATTTTAGACTGGCTTTCTTTTGTACTGGCCCTCTTAAATTTATAGCTTCAAAGGATCTAGAATGTTCCCACAATCTGTCAATGACATTGAGAGCTGAATTATTGCTGTAAAGGTAGATTTTGAGTGTCTTTAAGTATTTCAGTTTGTGTTAATTAATTGTGTGCTGACATTTAACGGTTTTGAATGATTTAATTACGTACTAGATGAAATGTATATTGAAATGAGTGAATGGTGAAATTAATGAATGATGAAATTAATGTCAAGTGTGGTTACTTTTGTAAAACACCTATGATACATTGAAAATGTCGACGATAAAATTTAAATGTTGATTGAAATTTGGTTCAAATCTCTACAATTCAAAATACTACACACATTTGAAGTTTTTTGTTTTCGTGCGGATATTGAGTGCCTTAACTTGGGTCAAATAAACGTATTTTTTTTTTGCTTTTCTTTACAAAGTGTGATGATTGCAACCGAATTTAATTAAAATAAAGTGTTAAAATTCGTAATTTTAAGGCAACAGTAATTCGTATTACGAACAAAGGTATTCAGAGTGTGTTTTCATTGTGTTAATTCATGCACAAATTAATATTTTAAAGAGATTTTTTGACAAAGCGTTTAATTTTAATATGAAAAACCATAATGTAAACGGTACAATATTTACAAAACATGAAAATTAAGAGTAAACTATAACGACATCAAAGTTTGAAATTACAAAGAATTGTGCTGGAAATTTCTCGCCGACTGGTCCACACTTCACGTGACGAGTGGGCTGGGTCGTTCTTTGGCCAAAGAAATTGCATTGCCATTCAACTTGGCAATGCTGCCCGTCTTCTGGGCATGTTTCCGACAGCAATGCGGACGAATACCTACTTCGACGCCTAAGTGTTCTTTTGTTTAGTATTTATTTGTAAAGTTATTAACTTAGTATTTAGTGTATATAATAGATGTTAATAAAGTACTATATAAGAATTGTTAAATTATAACAAGACCATGACAGAGCAAGTTTCAAAATGGATGCTTCAAATAAGTTTGGCAGTGGGAGTACCAAAAGTTAACAAATTGAGATTGAATCTCTCTTCAGCATTGTCTCCACCTTTTGTGCGAAGAAGAGGTGATATTACAAATTAATTTGGACGTCTCGCCTACAATGTTCGCGTAAAGTTTTTGATAAATAGGTTGTTGAATGGAGTCGTAAAGTATCAACTCTGCCAACTTCGATTTTCAATGCACTTGAATTTATTGTTGGCTTATTTTCAGTATTGACATATTTTTAAACGGTTTTATTTAGCTCACCCCGTTTGTTTTATTTATTATTCTTGGGTCAAATTTAGTCATTCAAATTTCACCCTCTTCCTGTCAACCGATTAATCTGAAATTTTGTATACACTTTGGATTTTGGTGACAATACAATTATGTTTATTCATTATCATTATAAATTCAAGATGGCCGCCGCTACAAAATGGCGGATAATTTATGTTTTATTAATCCCATCAATATGGGTATCAAATGAAAGGGCTCAACAAGCAGAATACAATATACTATAAAAAATTGAAATCCAAGATGGCAGCCGCTACAAAATGGCGGATAACGTAGGTTTTATCAATCCCATCAATATGGGTATCAAATGAAAGGGCTCAACAAGCAGAATACAATATACTATAAAAAATTGAAATACAAGATGGCGGCCGCTACAAAATGGCGGATAACGTAGGTTTTATCGATCCCATCAATATGGGTATCAAATGAAAGTGCTCAACCAGTATAATACAATGTACTATATAAAATTAAAATCCAAGATGGCGGCCTCTACAAAATGGCGGATAACTTAGGTTTTATCAATCCCATCAACATGGGTATCAAATGAAAGGGCTCAACAAGCAGAATACAATATACTATAAAAAATTGAAATACAAGATGGCGGCCGCTACAAAATGGCGGATAACGTAGGTTTTATCGATCCCATCAATATGGGTATCAAATGAAAGGTCTCAACAAGTAGAATACAATTTACTATGCAAAATTGAAATCTAAGATGGCCGCCGCTACCAAATGGCTGATAACAATTTTTTATCAATCCCACCAATATGGGTATCAAATAAAAGGGCTTGACAAGAAGAATACAGTGCACTATACAACCTCAATATTTAAGATGGGCGCAGCCACCAAATGGCGTATAATAATAAGATTTAAATTTAGAAATTGAATCTGTAATTTAGGTATCTGATTAATCCAGCCTGAATCCACCACCCAAGTCAAGATTTTGTATCGTGTTGAGGACTGTGTGGCGTTAGGGTGGCTAAAAATGATACGTCGTTAGCGGTACACCACCCAAGTTAAGGTGAAAGGTTAAAACGCGCCGAGAACTGTATGGCATTAGGGTGGATAAAAATGATATGTCGTTAGCGTTTTCCCCTCAAGACTCAGGCGCATCTTGTTGTACATAGCCTTGCCCCTTTATTGGACCTCTGGGGGGGTCGACCGTTTAAATGTCCATTACTCGTGGGAACAAAATGGTAAAAAAAAATATAAAAAATACAAACACAAATAAAACAGAAACTGCAACACAACGTAAACGAAGGCTTCAAAAAGCGAAAGAAAAGTATAAAGCAAAACGAGCTAAAGAAAGTGAAGGTGATAGAAATAGTCGATTTCAGAAACGACGGGAACAATTAGCGTCAAAAACACCTGAGCAATATGAGGCCAGGTTAAAAAAGCAACGTCAGCGATATACACAAATGACGGCGTCAGAAACGCCTGAAGAATATGAAGCCAGGTTAACAAAGCAACGTGAGCGATACACACAGATGATAGCGTCAGAAACGCCTGAAGAATATGAAGCCAGGTTAACAAAACAACGGGAGCGATACACACAGATGATAGCGTCAGAAACGCCTGAAGAATATGAAGCCAGGTTAATAAAACAACGGGAGCGATATACACAGATGGTAGCGTCAGAAACGCCTGAAGAATATGAAGTTAGATTAATACAAAGCCGTGAAAGACAAAGACAGCAGTTGGGTTCAGAAACGCCTGAACATCGCGATACGAGGTTAAATAAACAACGAGAGCGTACCCAGCAATGCAGAGCTAATAATCTGCAGGCATTCGAGAATGCTATTAACACAATTTGTATACATGTTTGTGATATTTGTACCAAACGTTGTTATCCTAATCAAGTTCGTACAGTTCGGTACAACGCTGCTGCATTAACATACTTACCTGTGGAGTTAACTTCGAAAATATCATTGTTATTATGTTCCCGCTGTCAAACACATGTTACTAGTAATAAAACAACAGCACCACCAAAAGCTTACTGGAATAATCTGGATCCAGGTTCTATACCAGACGTTATTCAAACATTGACACAGGCGGAACAACGTTTGCTGTGCAGAATAATTCCCTTTGTTAAAATCGTGAAATTTAGTGGCCTCTATGGGCAGTACGGTTTTCGCGGACAGGCAGTTTTATTTGCCCAAGATATCTTTGAAGTCAGTGAAAGACTGCCTAGTATGCTACCAAGATCTGCAAGCCAGGTAGGCATTATTGTAGTAACCGAACGATTAGAAAATTTGAACATCACCAGGGAATTCACAATATGTCGCGAAAAAGTCTATAGTGCTTTAAGATGGTTAATCAGAAATAACCCGCTTTACAAAGATGTACGTATTGACGACAATGCCCAAATTAGTGACCAGGAGTTAGTACGACTTAGTGTGCCCGAATTGTCTGAAGATGAAGCGTCCGAAAGGAATGAAAATGAAATTCGAAATGCATTCATTCCAATTAATAATGTTGCAAGAATTATTCGAGCTTCATGGCATCAAGGTGACTACAACGTCTTTACTTCGCGATATGCTGGTGTACAATGTAGTGCTATGTCGTTGGCGAACATTGTCCGAGCTGCAATCCTAAGCCCTAATCAATGGGACGTCAATATTCTGAATGCTAATATGTTAGCGGGTGACTCCTTATATTGCTGGATTCGTACCCAGCTTGATCCTACTGAACTGGATGAAACAGGATATTTAGAGATACGAAACTTTCATATCGTCAGGCAAAGTTTACAAATGCATGAATGCCGATTTTCTATAGAATATGATGAAGACACTCTTTTATTCGGGAGTCTCCATGATTCTGTAAATACCAATAATATCGGCATTACATTACATACAGCTTTAAATAGATTATTTGATAGTCATTCTTCAGGAATATTGACAGCGTCAAATAAATCTGTTAGCGTATTTCGCGGTGAAGACAAATACTATTTTGCTGACTCCCATTCTTGTGGCCCAAAAGGAAAACCAACACCAGAAAATGGCAAAGCCTGTGTTATAGAATGCGACAACTTACAAGAACTGTGCCGCATCTGTAAAAGATGCCTCGGATCCCGTAATATCGCGTACACCCTTACACGCGTAGACGTACATTTGAGGGAAAATATTATCACTCATCAGGATGTACAAGTACAACAACCGCTTTCGAATCTGAGATCTGAAACTATACCTATACAAACATCTGTAATGTTGCCTATTGATAGCGTCCAACCTGATGTTGAAGATGAGCTAGAGGTATCTGAAAATGTAAACGAAATCAGAAGAAAGACGAATAATAATATTGTGAATGAAGCTTATGAGTTAAAAGCAGAAGAGTTCGCATGGTATCAGCTTTTCCCGTATGGTAAAAATGGTTTGAAAGAACAACGGCCCGTAAATATAAGTCCTTTGGATTACTATCAATTTCGTTTATTAGGTGCTGATGTTAGATTTCAGCGCAACGATTACCTATTCTATGCTCTATCAATGTTTGAGTACTATCGAGTTAAATCAACCATTGCAGCTTGTGCTAGAAAAGTTGAAGGTGAAAACGGCAATCGAGTGGAAGACCTGCACTTATATTTAAAAAATCTAAGAGGTTCCGCTGCTTATTGGCGTAGTGCTCTTAGTGATCTTATAGCACAAATCAGATGTTTAGGACCTCCCACTTATTTTGTTACATTGAGCTGCAATGATCTTCACTGGAAGGATATGAAAAGAGGTCTCCTTGTTAGTGATGGTAAACAGCACATTGACCCAGATGACATAGATATTCAGGAAACTCAGAGACTCATCGAGATGTATCCAGTTGTTGTGAGTAGACATTTTATGGTACGTGTTAATGCGCTAATGCAGTTTCTTAAAACTGATACTGAAATATTTGGCGGTAAAGTTAAAGATCATTGGTGGCGAATCGAGTTTCAGAACAGAGGAAGTCCTCATTTGCATATGGTTGTTTGGATCGAAGATCACCCGTCTGTTGCGACACCTGAAGGAATAGCTCGCATTGATTCAGTCTGTAGTACTGCCATTCCTCCAGAAACTTCAGAACTATATGAATTAGTTAAAAATTGTCAAATACATCGACACACTAGTACCTGCACGAAAAATAATTCTGTTTGTCGTTTCAACTTTCCACGCTCGGAATGCTTAGAGACACATGTTATTGATCCTTCATCTAACGAATTCATCTACAACGGTGGTCGCATTTGCGTTCTGAAAAGAAAAAGTGAAGATAGTTGGGTAAATAATTACAGTCCTGCTTTGCTAAAAATGTGGAAAGCCAATATGGATATACAACCGTGTGGTACAAATGAGTCGATTGCGTATTACATCGCTAAATACGTGTCAAAATCAGAACCTACAAACCTAGATGGTGAAGTATCTCGAGCTATTCAACAAATTAGAAGAGAAGAAACTGACGTCTCGCGTAAGCTGTTTAAAATATGCATGCGCATATTAAGAGAACGTCAAGTTTCAGCCTGCGAATGCGTATTCAGGCTATGCCATTTGAGTATGCGTGACAGCTCGAGAAAAGCAATTTTTGTCAATACTCGTAAAGCGGAACAAAGGTATAAAGTGTTGAAGTTTAATGAAGCTGGTCAAGCAGCAGGATATTGTGCCAATATTTTCGAACGATATGAAAAGCGACCAGCAGAGCACCCCAACTATGATTTTAACAATATGTGTCTCATAGAATTTGCGATGTTATTTGAGCCACACTACACAAAACCGCCAGTTATAAATGAAGAGAGCATCGATACCGATGCTTATGCACCGCACGAGCAAACAACAAGAAGGCGTCTTATAACTTTAACAGACAACACCAAAATGACTATTAGAAACACGCCAGCTGTAGTACGGGTACCTAACTTCGTAGCAGCTTCTGATCCAGAGTCATATTATTACAGTTTACTAATCCAGTATATGCCGTATCGCAATGAGGCCGAACTTTTAGGAGAATTTAATAGTGCCAGAGATGCGTTTCTCGCCAACGAAGAAAGTTTAAGACAAACAAACGCCTACTTGGAAATATATCGTGAACGTGACAGGCAGCTTGAAAATGCATTCGCGCAAGTACACGCATTTCAGATACTGGAACACGCAGAGCCGATGGAACTAGACCATGAAGAAGAAGTTCCTTATTTGCCAATGAATGAAGACCAGTTCTTACAGGCTAAGCAGTCTATGAATGCAGGCCAAAAGGAAATTTTTACATTAGTTACCCAGTCCATACAAAATCAAATGTCAGGTGCTGAAGAACGTTTAAAAATATTCTTTACAGGAGGAGCTGGTGTGGGCAAGACTTTTCTATTAAAGTTATTACGAGACCAAATTAATAGGTGCTACGCAAAGGATGCGGTTAAAGTCTGCTCACTAACAGGAGTTGCAGCTAGATTAATAAATGGAGCTACGATACACAGTACTTTAAAATTGCCTGTACAGAAAGACGGTCGCATAACAGGTATGTCACCACTGTCCGGAAACTATTTGCGAATAATGAGGCAACAATGGCATCAGACAGAATTTTTGATTGTCGACGAGATTTCCATGGTGTCTTATCAAATGTTATGCATGATGGACGCTCGATTAAGGCAAATTAAGAACTGTGAAAATGAGTTTTTTGGAGGAGTAAACGTATTACTTTTCGGTGATCTTTTACAACTGCCTCCTATAAAACGATCAGGAACACCTGTTTTCAAACAGCCAGAACATCTCCAACCAGCTACACATCTCTGGCGTTTATTCACGCTGTGTGAATTAACTGAAAATATGCGTCAGCAAGGTGACCAGACTTTTATTGATATTTTGAATGCTTTGAGAGTCGGTGAGCTAACAACCCAACATTTTAGTATTTTAATGGGAAGACTTCTTCAAGACACGAGTGATGAGTTTGCAATAGACAAAGCGTTAAGGGTATACCCCACAAATCAACAAGTTAACGACCACAACTCTGCTGTATTGAATTTGTACAGAAATAATGGTGCTCGCATTTACAAAATAAAAGCGCAGGATCAGCTAGTACACGCCACACGAAATGCAGACAATGTGGATATAGCTACTATAATACCAGCTGATATCAACAAAACTGGGGGTTTACCAGCGGAACTGCAAATATTTGTGGGGGCAAAAGTCATGCTACGGTCCAATATTGACGTTTCAAAGGGATTAGTAAATGGCGCTATAGGCTACATCAACGAAATCGTTTGGCCTCAATTTCGTCGAACTCAGATGTATGCAACAGATGTACCTTCCGTCCGAATTGATTTCGCAAGAGACGGAGTACATCTTATACACCCGAAAGCCATACAGTTTCCAGCTAAGTACAATTACGGGACGGCTGAAAGAAGAATGTTGCCTTTAATACTATCATGGGCTTCTACAATACATAAAATGCAGGGCAGCACTGTGGATCACGCAGTCGTATACTTAGGTGCGAAACTGTTTGAAGAAGGTCAAGCCTACGTGGCTCTTAGTAGAGTAAGATCTTTGCAGGGACTACGTATAGAGGAGTTGGACTGCAATAAACTAACGGGCAAGAAACCTTGCAATAATGAAGCACTAAATGAATTAAACAGAATGCGAAATAAAAACTAAAAACTAGAAAATAAAAAAATAGGTAAAAAAACTTTTTCAGTTAAACGGTTTTATGTTAAACATACATTGCAATGTTTAAGATAAATGTACTAAAAACCAAAAAATAATAAAATAGATACAGTCGTGGGAATTATAAACATATGCATAGACTAGACTAAAATAAAACCGTGGGGCACGTCAATTGTCTACAATCGTTGATTAAAATGTTTGTTTTGTAATATTACACTATAATTAGGCAGTTGTTCAACCGACAACGATGGACGTGTGATAAGTAGGGCTAGAATGTGGAAACAAGCTAGCAAGCTCGATTATAAGCGAGTTTTAGGGTTTCATAGTGGTGAGCGAGTAGTACTTTTATCATATGTTTTGTCGATTAAAGACAAACTACGAGCAGTGAAACGATTCCTCGCCAGCCAGCAGTGTGAATGTCCAACGATAAACTAGTTGAAACATCTCTTTTATTTACATGGAGTGTATAACTATTGGAATTTCCATGAGCAAGAAAATAGTAAGTAATTTCCTCACCGTCTGCGGGCCAACTGCCTATTTTAACGACGAATTAAACGATTCTTCTATTGCACATTAAGTCGATAATTTGTAGACAATTGACGTGCCCCACGGTTTTATTTTAGTCTAGTCTATGCATATGTTTATAATTCCCACGACTGTATCTATTTTATTATTTTTTGGTTTTTAGTACATTTATCTTAAACATTGCAATGTATGTTTAACATAAAACCGTTTAACTGAAAAAGTTTTTTTACCTATTTTTTTATTTTCTAGTTTTTAGTTTTTATTTCGCATTCTGTTTAATTCATTTAGTGCTTCATTATTGCAAGGTTTCTTGCCCGTTAGTTTATTGCAGTCCAACTCCTCTATACGTAGTCCCTGCAAAGATCTTACTCTACTAAGAGCCACGTAGGCTTGACCTTCTTCAAACAGTTTCGCACCTAAGTATACGACTGCGTGATCCACAGTGCTGCCCTGCATTTTATGTATTGTAGAAGCCCATGATAGTATTAAAGGCAACATTCTTCTTTCAGCCGTCCCGTAATTGTACTTAGCTGGAAACTGTATGGCTTTCGGGTGTATAAGATGTACTCCGTCTCTTGCGAAATCAATTCGGACGGAAGGTACATCTGTTGCATACATCTGAGTTCGACGAAATTGAGGCCAAACGATTTCGTTGATGTAGCCTATAGCGCCATTTACTAATCCCTTTGAAACGTCAATATTGGACCGTAGCATGACTTTTGCCCCCACAAATATTTGCAGTTCCGCTGGTAAACCCCCAGTTTTGTTGATATCAGCTGGTATTATAGTAGCTATATCCACATTGTCTGCATTTCGTGTGGCGTGTACTAGCTGATCCTGCGCTTTTATTTTGTAAATGCGAGCACCATTATTTCTGTACAAATTCAATACAGCAGAGTTGTGGTCGTTAACTTGTTGATTTGTGGGGTATACCCTTAACGCTTTGTCTATTGCAAACTCATCACTCGTGTCTTGAAGAAGTCTTCCCATTAAAATACTAAAATGTTGGGTTGTTAGCTCACCGACTCTCAAAGCATTCAAAATATCAATAAAAGTCTGGTCACCTTGCTGACGCATATTTTCAGTTAATTCACACAGCGTGAATAAACGCCAGAGATGTGTAGCTGGTTGGAGATGTTCTGGCTGTTTGAAAACAGGTGTTCCTGATCGTTTTATAGGAGGCAGTTGTAAAAGATCACCGAAAAGTAATACGTTTACTCCTCCAAAAAACTCATTTTCACAGTTCTTAATTTGCCTTAATCGAGCGTCCATCATGCATAACATTTGATAAGACACCATGGAAATCTCGTCGACAATCAAAAATTCTGTCTGATGCCATTGTTGCCTCATTATTCGCAAATAGTTTCCGGACAGTGGTGACATACCTGTTATGCGACCGTCTTTCTGTACAGGCAATTTTAAAGTACTGTGTATCGTAGCTCCATTTATTAATCTAGCTGCAACTCCTGTTAGTGAGCAGACTTTAACCGCATCCTTTGCGTAGCACCTATTAATTTGGTCTCGTAATAACTTTAATAGAAAAGTCTTGCCCACACCAGCTCCTCCTGTAAAGAATATTTTTAAACGTTCTTCAGCACCTGACATTTGATTTTGTATGGACTGGGTAACTAATGTAAAAATTTCCTTTTGGCCTGCATTCATAGACTGCTTAGCCTGTAAGAACTGGTCTTCATTCATTGGCAAATAAGGAACTTCTTCTTCATGGTCTAGTTCCATCGGCTCTGCGTGTTCCAGTATCTGAAATGCGTGTACTTGCGCGAATGCATTTTCAAGCTGCCTGTCACGTTCACGATATATTTCCAAGTAGGCGTTTGTTTGTCTTAAACTTTCTTCGTTGGCGAGAAACGCATCTCTGGCACTATTAAATTCTCCTAAAAGTTCGGCCTCATTGCGATACGGCATATACTGGATTAGTAAACTGTAATAATATGACTCTGGATCAGAAGCTGCTACGAAGTTAGGTACCCGTACTACAGCTGGCGTGTTTCTAATAGTCATTTTGGTGTTGTCTGTTAAAGTTATAAGACGCCTTCTTGTTGTTTGCTCGTGCGGTGCATAAGCATCGGTATCGATGCTCTCTTCATTTATAACTGGCGGTTTTGTGTAGTGTGGCTCAAATAACATCGCAAATTCTATGAGACACATATTGTTAAAATCATAGTTGGGGTGCTCTGCTGGTCGCTTTTCATATCGTTCGAAAATATTGGCACAATATCCTGCTGCTTGACCAGCTTCATTAAACTTCAACACTTTATACCTTTGTTCCGCTTTACGAGTATTGACAAAAATTGCTTTTCTCGAGCTGTCACGCATACTCAAATGGCATAGCCTGAATACGCATTCGCAGGCTGAAACTTGACGTTCTCTTAATATGCGCATGCATATTTTAAACAGCTTACGCGAGACGTCAGTTTCTTCTCTTCTAATTTGTTGAATAGCTCGAGATACTTCACCATCTAGGTTTGTAGGTTCTGATTTTGACACGTATTTAGCGATGTAATACGCAATCGACTCATTTGTACCACACGGTTGTATATCCATATTGGCTTTCCACATTTTTAGCAAAGCAGGACTGTAATTATTTACCCAACCATCTTCACTTTTTCTTTTCAGAACGCAAATGCGACCACCGTTGTAGATGAATTCGTTAGATGAAGGATCAATAACATGTGTCTCTAAGCATTCCGAGCGTGGAAAGTTGAAACGACAAACAGAATTATTTTTCGTGCAGGTACTAGTGTGTCGATGTATTTGACAATTTTTAACTAATTCATATAGTTCTGAAGTTTCTGGAGGAATGGCAGTACTACAGACTGAATCAATGCGAGCTATTCCTTCAGGTGTCGCAACAGACGGGTGATCTTCGATCCAAACAACCATATGCAAATGAGGACTTCCTCTGTTCTGAAACTCGATTCGCCACCAATGATCTTTAACTTTACCGCCAAATATTTCAGTATCAGTTTTAAGAAACTGCATTAGCGCATTAACACGTACCATAAAATGTCTACTCACAACAACTGGATACATCTCGATGAGTCTCTGAGTTTCCTGAATATCTATGTCATCTGGGTCAATGTGCTGTTTACCATCACTAACAAGGAGACCTCTTTTCATATCCTTCCAGTGAAGATCATTGCAGCTCAATGTAACAAAATAAGTGGGAGGTCCTAAACATCTGATTTGTGCTATAAGATCACTAAGAGCACTACGCCAATAAGCAGCGGAACCTCTTAGATTTTTTAAATATAAGTGCAGGTCTTCCACTCGATTGCCGTTTTCACCTTCAACTTTTCTAGCACAAGCTGCAATGGTTGATTTAACTCGATAGTACTCAAACATTGATAGAGCATAGAATAGGTAATCGTTGCGCTGAAATCTAACATCAGCACCTAATAAACGAAATTGATAGTAATCCAAAGGACTTATATTTACGGGCCGTTGTTCTTTCAAACCATTTTTACCATACGGGAAAAGCTGATACCATGCGAACTCTTCTGCTTTTAACTCATAAGCTTCATTCACAATATTATTATTCGTCTTTCTTCTGATTTCGTTTACATTTTCAGATACCTCTAGCTCATCTTCAACATCAGGTTGGACGCTATCAATAGGCAACATTACAGATGTTTGTATAGGTATAGTTTCAGATCTCAGATTCGAAAGCGGTTGTTGTACTTGTACATCCTGATGAGTGATAATATTTTCCCTCAAATGTACGTCTACGCGTGTAAGGGTGTACGCGATATTACGGGATCCGAGGCATCTTTTACAGATGCGGCACAGTTCTTGTAAGTTGTCGCATTCTATAACACAGGCTTTGCCATTTTCTGGTGTTGGTTTTCCTTTTGGGCCACAAGAATGGGAGTCAGCAAAATAGTATTTGTCTTCACCGCGAAATACGCTAACAGATTTATTTGACGCTGTCAATATTCCTGAAGAATGACTATCAAATAATCTATTTAAAGCTGTATGTAATGTAATGCCGATATTATTGGTATTTACAGAATCATGGAGACTCCCGAATAAAAGAGTGTCTTCATCATATTCTATAGAAAATCGGCATTCATGCATTTGTAAACTTTGCCTGACGATATGAAAGTTTCGTATCTCTAAATATCCTGTTTCATCCAGTTCAGTAGGATCAAGCTGGGTACGAATCCAGCAATATAAGGAGTCACCCGCTAACATATTAGCATTCAGAATATTGACGTCCCATTGATTAGGGCTTAGGATTGCAGCTCGGACAATGTTCGCCAACGACATAGCACTACATTGTACACCAGCATATCGCGAAGTAAAGACGTTGTAGTCACCTTGATGCCATGAAGCTCGAATAATTCTTGCAACATTATTAATTGGAATGAATGCATTTCGAATTTCATTTTCATTCCTTTCGGACGCTTCATCTTCAGACAATTCGGGCACACTAAGTCGTACTAACTCCTGGTCACTAATTTGGGCATTGTCGTCAATACGTACATCTTTGTAAAGCGGGTTATTTCTGATTAACCATCTTAAAGCACTATAGACTTTTTCGCGACATATTGTGAATTCCCTGGTGATGTTCAAATTTTCTAATCGTTCGGTTACTACAATAATGCCTACCTGGCTTGCAGATCTTGGTAGCATACTAGGCAGTCTTTCACTGACTTCAAAGATATCTTGGGCAAATAAAACTGCCTGTCCGCGAAAACCGTACTGCCCATAGAGGCCACTAAATTTCACGATTTTAACAAAGGGAATTATTCTGCACAGCAAACGTTGTTCCGCCTGTGTCAATGTTTGAATAACGTCTGGTATAGAACCTGGATCCAGATTATTCCAGTAAGCTTTTGGTGGTGCTGTTGTTTTATTACTAGTAACATGTGTTTGACAGCGGGAACATAATAACAATGATATTTTCGAAGTTAACTCCACAGGTAAGTATGTTAATGCAGCAGCGTTGTACCGAACTGTACGAACTTGATTAGGATAACAACGTTTGGTACAAATATCACAAACATGTATACAAATTGTGTTAATAGCATTCTCGAATGCCTGCAGATTATTAGCTCTGCATTGCTGGGTACGCTCTCGTTGTTTATTTAACCTCGTATCGCGATGTTCAGGCGTTTCTGAACCCAACTGCTGTCTTTGTCTTTCACGGCTTTGTATTAATCTAACTTCATATTCTTCAGGCGTTTCTGACGCTACCATCTGTGTATATCGCTCCCGTTGTTTTATTAACCTGGCTTCATATTCTTCAGGCGTTTCTGACGCTATCATCTGTGTGTATCGCTCCCGTTGTTTTGTTAACCTGGCTTCATATTCTTCAGGCGTTTCTGACGCTATCATCTGTGTGTATCGCTCACGTTGCTTTGTTAACCTGGCTTCATATTCTTCAGGCGTTTCTGACGCCGTCATTTGTGTATATCGCTGACGTTGCTTTTTTAACCTGGCCTCATATTGCTCAGGTGTTTTTGACGCTAATTGTTCCCGTCGTTTCTGAAATCGACTATTTCTATCACCTTCACTTTCTTTAGCTCGTTTTGCTTTATACTTTTCTTTCGCTTTTTGAAGCCTTCGTTTACGTTGTGTTGCAGTTTCTGTTTTATTTGTGTTTGTATTTTTTATATTTTTTTTTACCATTTTGTTCCCACGAGTAATGGACATTTAAACGGTCGACCCCCCCAGAGGTCCAATAAAGGGGCAAGGCTATGTACAACAAGATGCGCCTGAGTCTTGAGGGGAAAACGCTAACGACATATCATTTTTATCCACCCTAATGCCATACAGTTCTCGGCGCGTTTTAACCTTTCACCTTAACTTGGGTGGTGTACCGCTAACGACGTATCATTTTTAGCCACCCTAACGCCACACAGTCCTCAACACGATACAAAATCTTGACTTGGGTGGTGGATTCAGGCTGGATTAATCAGATACCTAAATTACAGATTCAATTTCTAAATTTAAATCTTATTATTATACGCCATTTGGTGGCTGCGCCCATCTTAAATATTGAGGTTGTATAGTGCACTGTATTCTTCTTGTCAAGCCCTTTTATTTGATACCCATATTGGTGGGATTGATAAAAAATTGTTATCAGCCATTTGGTAGCGGCGGCCATCTTAGATTTCAATTTTGCATAGTAAATTGTATTCTACTTGTTGAGACCTTTCATTTGATACCCATATTGATGGGATCGATAAAACCTACGTTATCCGCCATTTTGTAGCGGCCGCCATCTTGTATTTCAATTTTTTATAGTATATTGTATTCTGCTTGTTGAGCCCTTTCATTTGATACCCATGTTGATGGGATTGATAAAACCTAAGTTATCCGCCATTTTGTAGAGGCCGCCATCTTGGATTTTAATTTTATATAGTACATTGTATTATACTGGTTGAGCACTTTCATTTGATACCCATATTGATGGGATCGATAAAACCTACGTTATCCGCCATTTTGTAGCGGCCGCCATCTTGTATTTCAATTTTTTATAGTATATTGTATTCTGCTTGTTGAGCCCTTTCATTTGATACCCATATTGATGGGATTGATAAAACCTACGTTATCCGCCATTTTGTAGCGGCTGCCATCTTGGATTTCAATTTTTTATAGTATATTGTATTCTGCTTGTTCCCGTGCTTGTGCCCTTTCATTTGATACCCATATTGATGGGATTAATAAAACATAAATTATCCGCCATTTTGTAGCGGCGGCCATCTTGAATTTATAATGATAATGAATAAACATAATTGTATTGTCACCAAAATCCAAAGTGTATACAAAATTTCAGATTAATCGGTTGACAGGAAGAGGGTGAAATTTGAATGACTAAATTTGACCCAAGAATAATAAATAAAACAAACGGGGTGAGCTAAATAAAACCGTTTAATAAAACCGTTTAAAAAATCTTATTTCAAAGGTATAAGACTTAATTTTAAATACGTAAATTAATGCTTATCAACACGCTTTTCTTGCTAATAACAGTAGGCTTTAAAAATTAAGTTACATGTTATATACGAATATGTATGTAGTGTGTAGCACTGTTCAATATTTCATGCAATGCGGGTTAACTTCGATTAAGAATTCCGATATTTTTATGATTGGGAGCAATAAGCGCGTTATTGTGGCTCGGTTTATAACAAAACCGCAAATATTTAGAGTTAACCGTTTTCATATTTTACGTTTGCATTTTTAATTTCCGTGTGAAAATACGGTTCTATGAAATTTATGGGATTACAGTGGCAAGTTTTATTCGTTGTAATGTTTGTTCGTGCAATAAAATTCTGGAGAGCATTATTTCTTGGTTCATTATGAAATAGGCAAGAAGTTCTCCCTGTTTTTATGCAAAAGACTTCTTGTATCTTTGCACTAGGTATACAAAAAACCTTCTTTTGCCAAGATGGACAGTTGAGATTCTGAAGAAAAATATAAAGATAAAAATGGAGCTTCATATTTTCATTAACGTCTTATACTAGAAGTCGTAAATTAAAAAGATCTTTGCCGTCTCGCTTTACTGACAAGTAAAAAACAAGGAAAGGTGGTGTCTAGATTTCAACATCTTAAGAAAATATCCATTTTGATTTTTTCACTTTTTTTCTTAAGTTGTTTCACTGCTAGACATCTTGAGCTAGAGTCCCGCCACCTTCGTCATCTTTGCATTCGTCTTGTAAGAAAGTTCGTCTTGCATTGTTCGGCTAAAGGTTTGTTTTTACCAGCGTCACAGCAGATTAGACTATTCCTACTAATATTAGAAATCACCATCACAATTATCACAATCTCTTTACCACCCTTTTTTTTTGGGTGGGAAATCATCAAATAACTTCTCCCGCTCTGGGTGGAGCAGGAGGGCGAGTCCAGACTTTTACTGACTAAAGCCCACCCGTGTTCCCTCAGTTACGTGTGTGCCAGAGGCCGCGGTATCTTTTTCGAACAACCCGCACTTCTGGCAGGCATCGGCCCTTGCGGGCCCCATCAGTTGGTGCTGACATCTCTTTGAAGCGCGCGTGGAACACAATGCGCCGTCGACCCGAGCTTGGTCCTTACCGGACAGCGAACTACCCATTACTCATCGTCCGCAAGCCGCGCCTATGGTGGCCGGGAATCAGCTTGGCATTCGAGACGCCCAGGGCGTCTCCTGCGACGACTAAGGCCGTGAGGGCATTTGTACTGCCTCTCCCTCACGTGCGCCGCCTCCCTCTTTGCGAGCATTACTGCTTCGCAGAGGTTGGTGACGGCTACCCATGCACTCACCCTTGGTTGACTGGTAGAGAATGCCTAAGGCATTAAGTCCGCTTTTGTACCTTTTTTGTGTGCGAGAAGTTTAAATAAATAAATGTGAAAGTTTGGATGTTTAGATGTTAGGAAGTTTGTTACTCAATCACGCAAAAAACGGCTGAACGGATTTAGATGAAAATTGGCACACAGATGGTTTAAAATCTGGATTGAAAAAAAGTTTTTATATCCTGGTGATACGTTCCCGTGGGATAATTATCGATCTTCACGCAGGCGGAACCGCTGGTAAAAGATAGTTTGTAGAATAAAAAACAAAACGATTTTCTGGTTAAGATACATAGCATTGCTAAAACGGCCCCTTAATCACTCTAGCTTTTCAAAGCGGTTTCTCCCGCGTGGAGGTCGGAATCTGACGGAAAGATACTCATAATCATCATTTTCAGCCTAAGCCATGTCCACTGCTGGGACATAGTCCCAGTGGCGTAACTAGGGTGGGGCAAGCAGGGCAATAGCCCTGGGCGCCCATCGAAGGGGGGCGCAAAAAGTCGCCAATTAATAAGTATAAAAAAATTCATACTGCTACCGACCTAAGAAATCTGAAGAGCTACTTTAATATATTGTGCAGTACGGGGATGAATGCGTATTTACATTTTTTTTATTATTTCTATTCAAATTCTCTTTCTCCCAGCATTGCATGCGATGTTTTAGCAAGTTGAAATGTATACCCTCGTTATTAAAGGCTATTGGTCAAGACAGGTTTGCTCAGTGTAGACCGTGCAGAAAATTTACGAAGGGCCGCAAATGTGATGCGTGCCCTTGGCACCATTTTTTATTGGTACGCCCTTGCAGCCCTCCTCTTTGAGCGAAGGGAATGGGTAGTATTCCACCACGAGGACCTACCGTGTTAAAAAGTACATTTAGCATGATCTGGGTGCTGACAACCCAGGTTATGACCTGTATTCCAAATTTCGTCGAAATAGTGGTAGCCTAGAGATAACGGGAAGGCCGCGACTCATCGAGTTTTAGGCCGAAGGTACGCACGTAGACAGGTGCTTTACTTAGTGTAAATCATTTTATCACAGCTCTCAAAACGGTGAAGGAAAACATCGTGAGGAAACAAGGCATGTCGGAACTAAAAATTCGAAGAGATGTGACATCTACCAACACGCACTGGGCGCGAACCACTCCTTGGCCTCCTCTCTCACTGATAGGAGACCTGTAACTCAGCTGTGAGAACATTATAGGCTGATAACGCTTTATGGAATACTAGCTTTTGCCAGCGGCTTCGCCCTCGTGGAGGTTGAAAACTATCCCACGGGAACGTAGTACCGGGATAAAAAGTATCCTATGTTTTATTCCAGGTTACAAACTACCTATGTGCCAGATATCATTCAAATCCGTTCAGACGTTTTTGCCTGAAAGAGTAACAAACATCCACACATTCATACTCACAAACTTTCACATTTATATCTAGCTGTGCCTGCGAATTCGTCCGCGTGGAATTTAACAAAAAAGTATATATTAATAAAAACAAATAAAATTTCTAAAATAAAAGTAGCCTAAGTTACTGCTTATTACATCAGCTACCTGCCAGTGAAAGTCCCGCCAAAAACGGTCCAGCCATTTCAGAGATTAGCGGGAATAAACACACAGACAGATAGACAAAAATTGAAAAAAATGTTATTTTGGTATATTTACCGTATATATATTCATATGCGGTTATTTTAATATTACAAACAGACACTCCATCTTTATTCATATGTTTGTATATATGTATAGATGTATGGAAGATATTAGTAGGATATCTATAATTATAAATAGGATATAGTAGAAAGTAGGAATATGGACTTAGCTCTAGAGCTATAATTTAATCCTCAGTTAGACGAAACGATATGATGTAACAGAGCTGGTAAGTTCTTGAAGCTACAGACTACAAAACTAAACTTTATAATATTCTTGAAATTTGTTGAACTATCAAACAAGACTTCTAATTCACTAAGTGGGAGGTAAATCCTCAAGCAACATCTTTAGCTACTACTATAATAACTTTTATGATTATTTTTTAAGTTTCTTTAATTCTCAGAAGGTTCTAAAACTTTTTCTTTTACTATTAGCAGGCTTAGCACGAGCACAGATTTGTCGACTGAAGAATACACATGACTATTAACTAAATGATGTACAGTAATAGGTGGAGATAGCTATGTTTTTCTATTAATTATCACAGTTATGCGTTCTAAACGAATCATTATATTGTAGATAATCGTATGTACTTTGTGGCCGTCGAGTAGAAAGTTTGTTGTCAGTGTGATTTTGACAGTTTGGGAAGAAATATTCTTCTGAAATAGACAAAATGTATAAGGACCTAGATAAAGATTGTTAGAAACGAAAGACAAAATGACAGATTGTAGAAGGATATCTATGGTTTTTTTTGGGTGGGAAATCATCAAACAACTTCTTTTTACTGACTAAAACCCACCCGTGTTCCCTCAGTTGCCTGTGTGCCAGGGGCCACGGTATCTCTTTCGAGCAACCCGCACCCCTGGCAGGCATCGATCCATGCGGGCCCCGTCAGTTGCTGCTGACATCTCTTGAAGGCGCGCGTGGAACACAACGCGCCGTCGACCCGGGCTTGGTTCTTACCGGACAGAGAGCTACCCATTACTCGCCGTCCGCAAGCCCGTGCCTACGGTGGCCGGGAATCAGCCTGGGATTTTCGACGCCCAGGGCGTCTCCTGCGAAGGCCACGGCTGTGAAGGCACATGTACTGCATCTCCCTCACATGCGCCGCCTCCCTCTTTGCGAGCATAACTGCTTCGCTGAAGGAGGCAACTGCTAGCCATGCACTCTCGCTCCGTACCATGGCCTGGACCAGGGTCGGACGCAAGAGATCGCCGTCACCAATCACCTCCACGAGGACATGACGGTGCTCCGCCCAAGCCGGGTGGACCTCCAGTGTATGCTCCACCGTGTCCTCAGGGCGATCTTCGCAATGGAAACACCCGGGCGTTTCCTCCCGCCCTATCCGAAACAGGAACCTCCCGAAACAGCCTTGTCCGGTGAGGACCTGTGTCAGGCGGAAGGTGAGGACGCCATGCCGCCTCTCAAGCCACTCCTCAAAGAGGAGCGTTACCGCCGCAATCGTGGCGTGCCCAGCACTGGGTTGTGACAATCGCACTTTCCACGTTGCCATGGGATTCTGCCGGAGCTCTGTCCGCCGTGCCGCAATTTCCCGCGGTAGCGGAGTAACGCCCCGGCGTTTGGCCTCCTCGCGGCACTCCCAAGTGTGCGCAAGGACCTGTGCCTGCAGATCCCATGGCGGCAATCCGGCAAGGAGGCCCGCCGCCTCACCGGAGATCGTGCGGTATCCCCGGATCAGCTGGATGGCCATGACCCTATGGGCCACCTTCAACCGGCGTGATGATTGGCGCCTTAATGTAGGTGCCCACACCGGTGCCCCGTATAGGGCCATGGCCCGCACGACCTCCGCGTAGAGCCTCTGGCAGGAGGCGTTTGGCCCCCTAGATTGGGCAGGAGCCGCTTTAAGGTAGCCCCGGCCCGCTCCAGTCTGGGAGCCAAACGTTGGAAATGTTCCGCGAAGTTCCACCGGCTGTCAAGGACGAGTCCTAGGTACTTCATCGTCGACTCGACGCCGATGTGAACCCCTGCCACCGTTATCTGGGAACCCGTCAGTGGCGCATTCCGAAGACCATGCAAAAATGTAGGAACGAAATGTCATTTTGTATTGAAAAAGCAGTGTCTATTCTTCGTAGAAATAGAAAGAGCCATGCTAAGCCCGCTTGTCGATGTTAGTAGAAAGCCTTGGCCTTCTTTTAATCTAAAAGAAGACCATTAATCTGCTTAGCCTTTTCCGATGTTGTTCCTATTACGTCACTGCAATGTCGTCATCTCTCGATTGTAAAAGCAATGAATTACAGTTTCTCAGCCATCTTGCAATGATGAAGTTAAAAAGTCGTGAAAAATGAGACCTTGCCTAACATACATACATAATAATATCACACCTTGTTTGTTTTTGCTTCGGGGACACATGTACATACCCACATACAGACAAACATACCGGTTAAAATCATAACCCTCATTTTGCTTCGCCATAGCCAGGTAAAAAAATTGACAATGACAAAGGGTTACTTAAAAAATCCTTTAAAACAAATGCAACTTACAAATCAAACTACGAGGCTCAAACTATCAGACAAAATTAGCAGCTGCGCCCGCATCGAACGGGTTCCATAATTGGTCGATTCATTTTCGTAAAACCTCCGCTTGACCGACGCTTTGTCGCGGTTCGTATGCCCAGTTTATATAAAACGGCTATTTGTTTTAGGGGCGATGTAAAATGCTGACTGGGAAATAGTTCGTTTGTGTATTCTGTCGGAGGATTTTGATGAACATTTGAAGCATAGAGATGGAGACTTAAAAATTTCTTTAATTTTTTTAGTAATTGACGGAAATATGACCTCCATAATCATCATCATTAGCCTACAGCAGTCCACTGCTGGACATAGGCCTCTCCAATTGCACGCCATTCAGCTCGATTCTCGGTAGCTTCCATCCAGTTGCTACCAGTCACCCTGTGAAGATCGTCGCTCCACCTAGCCAGAGGGCGTCCTACCTTACGTTTGTCGATTTGCGGTCTCCACTCAAGAACACGTCTACCCCAACGGTCAACGTTTCTACGGCTAATGTGGCCGGCCCATTTCCACTTCAGCTTGCTAGTTCTGTGAGCTATGGCGACAACTTTGGTTCTCTGCCGGATCACTTCATTCCGGATTCTATCTTTCAGAGATATTCCGAGCATTCTCGTTCCATAGCTCGCTGAGCGATTTGAATTGATGGACTAGCCGTACCGTTAGTGTCCACGTTTCGGCTCCGTAGGTCATAACAGGTAGGACAAACTGGTTGTAGACTTTACTCTTCAGGCTCAGCGGAATACGCGACGAGAAGACTCGACGAAGCTTCCGAATATGACCTTAGTAACATATTTTACAGAACACAGACCATAAAATAACATAATTAATCACAGCATAACATAACAAGCAAACACAATAAAGGCGTGTTTCCTGGAAGGGTTGTGCAGAGGTATACGTATAAGTCCCATGTAAAAGGGGCGAGGCTATTGCCACCAACCGGGCAGTAATCCAGATTCCGGGCTGCTACTGAGAAACTCCAGAAAGAAAAACCCAATAACATTTTGGCCCACCTGAGAATTGAACCCAGGATCTTATGTTCAGTAGCAGCGTTTGCGACCGCTAGAGCAACGAAAAAATGTAATGATTATTTTCATACTGGCTTTTGCCAGCGGCTTCGCCTGCGTGGGCCCAGTGATCACGGCCGTGCCTTACGAGTTGTAGGTCTTAGGTTCGGATCCAGACAGGTACTTCACTCTGTAAAAAATATTCCATCACCACTGCTCAAATCTGTGAAGGAAAACATACCTAGGCATGTCTTAGAACCAAAAATTCGAAGACATGTGACATCCACCAACCCGTACTGGGCCCGCATGGTGGATTACGACCCACTTCCTCTCACAGAGAAGACGCCTATGTCTCAGCAGTGGGAACACTATAACTTACTAGCTTTTGCCAGCGGCTTCGCCCACGTGGAGGTCGAAAACTATCCCACGGGAACGTAGTACCGAGATAAAAAATATACTATGTGTTATTATTCCAGGTTACAAACTATCTGTGTGCCAAATTTCATTAAAATCTGTTCAGCCATTTTTGCGTGAAAGAGTAACAAACATCCATACATCCATACTCACAAACTTTCACATTTATAATTTTAGTAGGAAGTATTAAAATTGCTTTCATAGTTCAGTACGTATTGGCCTACTTGCCTTATTTTTGGGTTTTATTTGAGACCTATGACATTTACATCGATGGCGTAAGCTATTCTGGGAAAATCGGGCTTGTGGAAAGTTGCATACATTTGAACTTCTCTAATCTTGAAGGTCAAACTCAAAACGATATATCCAGAAAAAGTCAAGGCCAAAGGCTACTTCTTTTTTAATAAGTGACTTAACTGAAACTTGACTTGGAATATAATAGAATCCTTTATTATATATATTAAATTTTACATCATTAATATAAAATACTTTTATTTTATTTTAACGTGCATAAAACAATGAGCGGACTTATTTATTGTCATAAGTGCGCATTAACCTTCTTATTTATAAAGTTAAGTAATGATTCATCATATCAGCCGAATGACGTCCACTGCTGGACATAAGCCTCCCCCAAAACGGGAGGATTTTCCATAATCGCCAAGCTTGGCAGGCGGGTTGGCGATCGCAGTATGGTGGTCAAATGCTTAGAGAACGCTCCTGCCCATGCTCTAGTAAGTCCCTTAGTCGCCTTTTACGACACCCACGAGAAGAAATTGGACCTAATGATTAGCGGCAGTTTAACCGTACATTTGTGACTTCTAAACGTCTCTTAACTTTACAAATAAGAGGAAAGTTTATAAATAAGAGGGTAAATAACCAATCTGAACCATCTTTCAAAATACCTAAAAGTCATCTTAGAAGATCGATGGTTGTCTCATCATATACCCAAACTGTATTCATGCATCATTCGCTCGCAACTAGCACAAAACATACTCTGTCTTAGTTAGGCTTAAGTTAGTTAGCTGGAGCTAATTGGACTACCTCGGCCACCATCCAATTAAGCTATAATGCTACCTCATTTGAAATGTGTCCAAAAACATTAGAAAATTTTACCTTTTTCGTACTGAGTCAAATTGAAGTTGAAGAGAGAGAGAACACATGACAGACTGACAAAATCAATACGTATTGATTCTTTAATGAGACATTTCAGTATAATTTAAGGTATTATTTTGAGACTCCCCAAAAGTATCAGATACCATTCAGCACGACTGACAGGAAAAAAATTCAAGCACTGGCCAAAATATCGCGCGGCATACGGGACGAAATTTGCTCACGCCGATTGTGAGTACTTGTATTGTGGTGTTAAAACTGGTGCGAATAGCCGCGTGTCTTCTTGAGGAGCAGTAGTGGTTCAGTGGTATAAGCCGTAAACTACGAGTTGTAGGTGGTTGGACCCTGGTTCGAACCCTGACAGGCGCAGGAGCCAGCTCTCAAAACGATGAAGGAAAACATCGTGAGGAAACCGACATGTCTTAGAACAAAAAAAATTAGATATATGATATCTGCCGACCCGCACTGAGCCCCCGTGATAGATTACGGCCCGCTCCCTCTTATAAAGGATGCCTGTGTCCCAGCAATGGGACCGTTATACATATCCTCACTAAGACCAGAGCTTCTTGCCGCGGTAAAAATCTCTCTCTTTCAACAGGGCTCGTATCGGTGTTCACTACCCCGAGTGCACCAGGTGTACAAAAGTATTGTCATTTATTGACGATATTTTAATGCACACCTTAATTACACCTGTTGAACGGAAAACCTCCAGATAGACCTCCGTAATAAATATGAAATGCCAAATATGAACACGCTTTTGTCAGAACAGTGAACAGTCTCACAAAATTCAACCTTTAGAAAAATGTTTGACGGTTGAATTTTTCGTATCAAGAGTAAGGCGGTAATAACCGACCTTGGAGTAGGAAAAGGCATTCGTTTTTCACCAAACCACAAAGCTCAAGTGTAACTACTCGACGAAAATATATGAAAACAAGCTGTTCATGTACATTTATCACTATCAACCATCAAACGTACCAGCAAACGTATAGTCAGCAAAAAAAACGATTAAAGTTATGACACACTTCATTCAACTTGACACAAAATTATTCGAAATATTTTATTTCAGAACAGTTAAGTAAGTTGAATTTTGTTCCGATTGAAATTAAATATTTACAAACACAAACGGAAACTTATGCGTTTTTCCCATGGGGGTAGGCAGAAACTATAGAACGCGACCTGCTACGATCCTTACATACTTTTTTTACTTCGTGTTAAATGCTACGCAACTGACTTTTTTGGAGAACATCACCAATAATGTATATAATTATGCTCTTCTAGGGAGCCCTTTCTTGGCGTTTCCACTCATATTTGTCTTCTAAATAACCTTTGTCCTTTGTTTTTTATGCATTTTGATAATTTTGTAAAAAAAAAAACTTATTCACAAAATTTACTTTTGATTCTGACTGTACCTAACATGGACAATATTTTAGAGCACCAGAGAGCCTCGGTTGACATTTTCATTAAAATTAATAGACGGACAGATGAAACTGAGGGAGGATAGTTCGTAAAAGTCCGGGCCTTTCGCTTTATTAAACATGTATGCTGAGGTGAAAACGGTAAACACGATATATCAAGCTATACGTATACATTTTGTGAATTAGCTGATCTCTTTTTCGTCGAATAATCTATACAATATCAAATTAACTTGTACGGGGAATATATAGCTTGGTAATATTATGATATTGTGTGATGTTGTGAGTTCATCTGGACCTCAAAGCTGGGGATATTGATAAAACTGATTTTTAAGGTAAATGGCAAAATTACGGAAAATATATTTTTCAAGTTGATGTTGTATGTATAATAAAAACAAATGAAGGTTGTTGACGATAATACGTCGACTGCTCAATTACAGGAGCGATTAAATAAAATGCGTGGACTATACAAAAATCTGGTGTATTAAGTTACTACAAGTTAACGAAAAACGCAGTGTCTTGGTCGTGGTAAGATTTCAAGTGGCGCTAGCTCGGCGCGGGAACCCGCGCGAGCGCCCGCGCCGCCCGTGCACCCCTCAACCGCCGCTGACGCGCGATGCTGATGCCGCCGTCCGCGCGCCCCCCTCAGCCACCGTGCGCCTCCACTCAGTGGTAGGCATGCCATGCATAGACAAGGTAGTTAAAGACGTAAAGGTTCCAATAAAACTGTAATTTTACTATTCGGCGGTATAAAACACCTTGGTGCTAACGTATTGACAGATCAACATTATTATCCTGCCCTTATCGAAATTTATTAGGGGTCGACGTAACGTGTCTTTTTCTTCCATGCTTCTCTATTAGTCGGCTCGGTAGTGACCCCTTTCTAACCATTGGTATCATCATTCATACAGTCCATCCATCGTTTCTTTGGTCTCCCGCTAGTCTCATAGTCATCGATGCTCATACTCAAACGTATTGACAGATAACGCTACGAAAAAATATTACCTGAATCTATTACTATGTTACAGCTATAGATGTTCACGAGAATACCATTCAGTATCTGAACGAAGGCACATGTATGTAATCAGGAACCAACATGACAACTGATTGAATTCCTGTAAGTTAGTTAGTTAAATACTATAATTCAAATATTACTACCCATTATGGTTCATCACAAATCAATCATTGTTAGCACAGCACTAATAGTTTCACCATTGAAACAACAAAGTACTTAGTTTAATTGATTTCCTTCGTGGGTTGATGTGATTACGTACCCTCCAGGAACATGTTAGTTAAGTTTTAAGTTTACAATAATGTTCTTCGGTCCTGCCTTTATTGCGTCCCTTACCTCTTAAGAACCATAACCCTTTTCCTCCGCGACTTTTACGGTCGTCTGAAGATTTATAAGTCAATTATGTATGGGTCTTAAATCTTTTTTAGGTAGCCAAGGTAACTATAACTCTTTCGATCTTCAAGGGCTGCTGACATTTTAATAATCTGCTTAGAATGCCGAAGGCTTGTGGGTAATCGAAAATTCTTTTCTTATCTCGATCAACGCTGTTATCGTGTGTAGGTTTTTTTGGAGACAACAGGAAATGAACTCGAATTCTCGATTTATCCAGGAAGGTAGTTTCTTTTGATTTTCTTGTTTCATTCCAATATTGCTTATCCCTGTGTTTTCTTTATTCGTTACCGGTAAACCAAGATTTCGATCAAAGAATGACGAAATAGCGATACAATTTAGTTATTGCTGAAAATTGATTATTCCACCCTTTAAATTCTAAATTCCATCCCCCGAAAACCGGCTTAATTTACTCAATTGAGCAATATTCAAAATCAAACACGTATATACTATATACAGATTTAAATAAATGCGTAAACACAGCCGTATAATCTCTTAATGAGCTTACACACATTATACTCGCGGAATCCGCTTACAATTTATTAGGGCCGTTCCAGAGCATACATAAGTTATGTTTATGTTCGTGTAAAACGGACTTAAGACGAACTTCGTCGCGTTTGGTGTAACGTCAACATAAAACGGAATTGAGTCGTCGAGATTTTCAAAGAGAATGAACTTTTTTATAGAGATACTGTAAAAGGTGATGTGTTTCGTGCCCTGCGTAGGTTATTTCCCGATTCAAGTGTTAGTAAGTAATGGGGATGATTAGTTTTAGTTCTGAGTGCTTTGTGACCTATTAAAATAGTATCTAGTTAAAAAATCAATTCAAATATATCTTAGAACATATGTATCATGTTAAATATCCTAGATAATCCAGTACCTCTTTGCTAAGTACATAGTAAAAGATGCGCGCAAATCTGTGTATTATTGTGCCGTAAAAATCTACATACATTTTAAGCCATACAATTCCATAAACAACAATAGAATTTTGAACTAAAATATAATATTACAGATGAATATAAAAGTGAACAAAACATCCATTGGAAACAGAACAATCTTACTAAAATACGATCGCCTCGGGCTATTTGATTAGACCGAAGAGAAATGGACGTAATCGTAGGGTATGGTATAAGTAATGTAAATTCAGCGATAGTGAAAATCTATTAAAATTACTCACAAAGTTATTACTGGTTGGTTTTTAAATTATATTTCGTTTAAATTCTTGATGTGAAAGAAACCAATGATAGAAAAAGAGAACTCTGTTTTTTTATTTTTCTAGACTAAAATGAGAGCTGCGATCGACCTTTTTTGTCAACATGACAGGTAAGTGATAGCTGTCATAATAGTCTAGCAAATAAAAAGTTAGAGTGTGGACAAAATATGTGCAGAATGTGATTATTATGTGAAAACATTTTAAACGTGGGTAAAATTTAAAAGCAGTACATGCATTCTCATGATGGCTAATTGGGCTAAGTTTCTATGAGTCAACAAGCGTAGCATAACACACACCACTCACTCACTCAGCAAGCATACAGCAACCTCCGCGTTCAATATTATAATGCACTGAGAGTGTTTTTGCGGCTACCGTGGCATTGTAGCGCGTCAGGGATGTTTGCAGATAACAACATTGATGGTTTTGCCGCAATTATTAGAAAGCGATGTGCATTCCTGATGTCACGTGTTCGCGGACACACAACAGAATTCTTAGGGAATTCACAGATCGGTGGGATTCCCCGATGTTGCGGAGGTGGATGCAGCTCCACGCTGAATTTTAAGTTTTTAATTGTAATCTGTATCTGTACTAATACTAGAGGATAAGCAAAATTGTCACTAACGCTATGGACTTTGTTTGAAATAAAAACATTCTCTTCTATTCTATTCTATAACAACTTATATTCTACTTTACGAAGACAACGTATTCTTCTGAATTGTGTCTTTTCATTTCATCCGTTTCTACCGGAGGTCATGCATCACCTACCTACTAATTATTTTACTCGGCTTCCCTTATCAAGCCGATGACGTATCTACCAAAAAGGATCTCTGTTTCACTTATTCGAACGAAGGTATTACTATAACTACCACGCTCCCCAATCGGGTTAAAGATCGAATAATTACAATTCTGATCATCATCATCATTTCAGCTGAAAGATGTTCGCTGCTGGACATAGGCCTCATTAAAACTCTGCCACTTTGACGGTTTCTCGGCTTCCCGCATCAAGCAGATTGTTGCGGCCTTCAGAAGGTCAATTAAGGGAATCATTATAAAAAATATTGCTTATAACTTTGAAGACTCTGTAGTTTCAAACGAGAAAGACAGCCGATTCTACATCGATTATCACGATTTACTACGGATCAAGACAAGCAAAAAGTAAATTATATAATCTTCTATGACTTGAACCATAAGTCCCCACAAAAGTCCTTTTCACCTTTACATGTAGGCCGTCGTTGATATAGTGGCAAATAAAAGTCAAAGTAGTACCGGAAAAACCGTACCAATAATACATCATTTTGTATTTAAATTAGGCGAGACATGTTTCTAGAAACTTCACCTCTGGGAATGTTCACATTTGATAGATGAACATGCACTAGTTCCTTACTTTGAGTACCCTTTATGATTCATGCATGTAGTTTGTAGATGCTATCGACGTGGTAAATATTTGAAGAGGTACTTTTGTATTAATTAAAGCCTGCCTGGCATTCCACTGTTTGGAAACTAAAAGTTAAAAAAAAATCGATATCATAATTTTGTTATACGTCACTTTGCTTTGCCCTTACTGCCTCGGCGGATTAGTAAACGCAAACGCATATGCTGACCAGTCAGGTCAATAATAGGGCCTAAAGCGTGGAGTGGACAAAACGTAGACGATTTAAAAAATTGCACATAAGTAATATTTATTTTGCTCGAAGACTTTATTCATTTCTAAAGGGTGATATTAATTGAGGAGCGACGGAACAAAAGCCGTTATTGACCAGGATATGTTTTTTTTTCGCTTCTCAAAGTTGGAATACACAGCCCAATACTAACAAACCGCTTCAAAAACCAGTAATTCCTACTGAAAAAAAAATGTAAAAAGTCGATGGCTTGATCAAAATCCTACAAATACATCACGTTGAAACAAAAACCATTAAATCCTTAAGAAATTACACGCCCGTGACACTGTTCGCTTCAAATGTCGTTAAGTCCAAATTATATTCGAATCAAATTGATTTTCCTCGATTGTTTCGATAAATCTTTTTAATCTGCAGATATAGGAAAAACCTATTTCATTCATTTTGTTATTTTTCAAATCCCGTCAATTCCAAAGTAGTCAAACAAACACGATAAATCCAAATTGGTTGGATCAAAATACCGATAAATCCAGACTGACTTAATCCAAACCCCATAAATCCAAAACGGCTTGAACAAAAACCGTTATCTCCATATTTCTTTGCCTAATATCTCCTTAATAACAATCGTTATTTTCGAAAATATTTCACTACCCTAAGTATAGGTAATTTTAATACAAGTTTGTCAAAAAAAATATTGTATCTATAAATTACACTATGCTATATGGTTTATATCATTTTCTGAAAACAAATACAAAATGGATTTAACGGTTTTTGATTAATCACTCCTCAATTGCAATATTTTTGATAAAACATCGAATTTACCTACATTACTTTTACTTCTCATGTTTGCGCTGGGTCCATGTATGTAATATCCTGGAATATGGATTTTAACCCGCTTAATAGGAAGACGTTCAACACCGAAAACTAAAAACAGGTAAGTATACCTCTGCCTACTACTCCGGGGAAAAAGCGTTTAAAGAAATGGAACATAATTTTCACGATTCGAAGTTGATGAAATTGGTGACTGCGGTATAAATTTTCGACAAGATACTTATTGAAAACTATCACGTAGGTAGTTGAACAAAGTTTTTCAAAACTTAAATCACCAATTCCAGTGAAAGTTAGCTAAAGTTTGGAATTTCGTAAATTATCGAATAATTTAAACTTTGTTCAAGTTTATTGATTTCTTACCAAAGTTTGTATAGCATGTGATAGGTAGCAGAGAAATTTTGGAACTACAAAGACAGTAAATACGGCAAATAAATAACCTAATAAACATAACGTTCTTCTATGTGATCAGAATCGTAACGAGTATCTCGCATAATATTGTAATCTAATTCTAATTTTCTGCTTCCTTATCGGCACATAGAGCATCGGAGCAGTGGTAACGACCGCGACTTACTGAGTTGGAGGTCGTAGGTTCAAACCCAGACAGGCGCTTTCCTTTGTGTAAATTATTTCTTCACCACTGCGCTCATAACCGTAAAGAAAAACATCGTGAGGAAACCGTCCTAGAACCAAAAAAATCGATGACATTTGGCATCTAACAACACGCACTGGGCCCACGTTTTGGATTATGGCCCACTCCCTCAACAAGAAAGAAGGCCTGTGTCCCAGCAGTGGGAACATTATAAGCAGATTACGTTATCAGAAAAAGCATTAGTCCAGCAGCTGTCAGCGTGGAACCAGCCACATTACTCCCAGATTCTTACTGACTGACACTAACAATGTCTTGTTTGTTTAGAGTACGCCAGATATCGACCACGTTCGAACAGACATAAAAACAACTCTCGCTGTTGAACTGAACATTGAGAATTCAATACAATTCGTCCCAACGTGTCAAAAAACACACTGTTGGTTTACCAATTCTCAGCGCTGAGCAGTGCGTTGAAGAGCCAGTACGTGAAAAAAACCTGGCGCGATATATGTATATACATCAGTGCAAACGTGGACTTTTACTTAGTATCACCACGCGTCAGGCTAGTTTGAACACCATTAAAAACAGACTGTTATAACACGACGCCTTACGCCATCTACCTGAGCTACCGCCTACGCCACCCAAGTAGATCGCAACACAAACAAGATCAATCAGCGATAAGACGATAACAGCAACAGTAGCTACAGGCTAGTAACGACATCTAACATTCGACGTGTGAAGTACCCGTGACGTCAACGAAGGTTACAACCACATACAAGCATGAGATGACGAAGACACTCACTCTGTCAAAACCGACTATATAAACGATCAACCATGGAAGAACGATCACTCACTCGCTACTTAGAAGGCACAGTGGTCGATAGCCCCGCAGTCACCACTGTTGTCATAAGCTTGACCTGAGCGAAGGCCCCATCGCACTCAAGAATATCTAGCTAGGAGGTGAGGGGATAGGATAGCCCCGCAGTCCATCCCTAGAACTACTTATTCGTTTAACCTAAGTCTAATTTTGTTTGGTAAAATCTGTACGTATATGAAGTTAAGTGAATAAACTCCCTATCTGTCATCCAACTTTGGTTTTATATACTTCCAAAATATACCCAACATAACCCAATTACGTACATAATAATATCATCTTTCATGACACCGTCCTATAAAATATAAAGTCTTCTCCCTAAATCCTCTTAAGCGAAATTCTGTAATTAGTCATGTCCCAGATACCTACAGCATCCTGACTTAATGTGCTACCTGCTACTTAAAGCGGCTGGATTACATCCCAAACTCAATTTGTCTTGAGTTCTCGCTTTAAAGTATTAATAAGTCAAGCTATGAAGATACAGAGCGAGAGTAACTGGCTTCAACTTTGAAAGAGATTAGAATTATTCATACTTGGCTGTTTCCAAACAACACGTCGAAATGTATGGTGATGATAATAGGAATAAAACAAACGGTAAATTCCTCAAAGGTACTTGAGAGAGAGGTTCTAAGATAATAGATAATTGTGAAAGATTATATGGTGAGAAAGAGGTGATTACCAAGAAGACGATAGATAAAGACGTAGAGTAGATGACGACATAATGCGCCTACTTCATATATACTGGGATTAGGGTCCTGCCCTTAGATGAAGATGATGATGATTAGCAGTAACATCGGTTCAACCCATGACCAAATGAACTGCACATATTTTTTTACATACCTAATAATATTATAGTAGACACACCAGGAAACAAATCTGCCAGCCTAGAAAAAAGATGATGAAGAAACCTGGACTTAGATACTTAAACGAATATTTTAAAGATAACATATTTGATTTTTTGTACGTTTTAAGCTTTAAAACGGCTCAACGATTTGCTGATGACTTTTGGCACCTGGTTAAATCATGACCTGGGTTAGTACTTCTTTACAACTTTATCCAGAAATTTCTACGGGGTCAAGACTTATGCAGGAAAAATCACGCGGGCAACTAATAGTTAATAACAATTTAAAATTGCCAACCCGTCTTGAGCTACCGATCAATGCTCGTGTTTTCTCGGACAGCTGAAGAGTAATAGGCTGGTATTATTTGATAGTAAGTACACCTACCACAAACAGAATTCGTCTTCTAAATTGCCACAGTCTTATATTCCCCATAGCTTGTCTTATTCATACTTCATCTCAGTTGCACGGTAACATATCAGAGTGAAACAAACAAATCAAGCCGACACTGTTCCTCCGTATCGCAATTGTTTTTAAACGGTTTTATTTAGCTCACCCCGTTTGTTTTATTTATTATTCTTGGGTCAAATTTAGTCATTCAAATTTCACCCTCTTCCTGTCAACCGATTAATCTGAAATTTTGTATACACTTTGGATTTTGGTGACAATACAATTATGTTTATTCATTATCATTATAAATTCAAGATGGCCGCCGCTACAAAATGGCGGATAATTTATGTTTTATTAATCCCATCAATATGGGTATCAAATGAAAGGGCACAAGCACGGGAACAAGCAGAATACAATATACTATAAAAAATTGAAATCCAAGATGGCAGCCGCTACAAAATGGCGGATAACGTAGGTTTTATCAATCCCATCAATATGGGTATCAAATGAAAGGGCTCAACAAGCAGAATACAATATACTATAAAAAATTGAAATACAAGATGGCGGCCGCTACAAAATGGCGGATAACGTAGGTTTTATCGATCCCATCAATATGGGTATCAAATGAAAGTGCTCAACCAGTATAATACAATGTACTATATAAAATTAAAATCCAAGATGGCGGCCTCTACAAAATGGCGGATAACTTAGGTTTTATCAATCCCATCAACATGGGTATCAAATGAAAGGGCTCAACAAGCAGAATACAATATACTATAAAAAATTGAAATACAAGATGGCGGCCGCTACAAAATGGCGGATAACGTAGGTTTTATCGATCCCATCAATATGGGTATCAAATGAAAGGTCTCAACAAGTAGAATACAATTTACTATGCAAAATTGAAATCTAAGATGGCCGCCGCTACCAAATGGCTGATAACAATTTTTTATCAATCCCACCAATATGGGTATCAAATAAAAGGGCTTGACAAGAAGAATACAGTGCACTATACAACCTCAATATTTAAGATGGGCGCAGCCACCAAATGGCGTATAATAATAAGATTTAAATTTAGAAATTGAATCTGTAATTTAGGTATCTGATTAATCCAGCCTGAATCCACCACCCAAGTCAAGATTTTGTATCGTGTTGAGGACTGTGTGGCGTTAGGGTGGCTAAAAATGATACGTCGTTAGCGGTACACCACCCAAGTTAAGGTGAAAGGTTAAAACGCGCCGAGAACTGTATGGCATTAGGGTGGATAAAAATGATATGTCGTTAGCGTTTTCCCCTCAAGACTCAGGCGCATCTTGTTGTACATAGCCTTGCCCCTTTATTGGACCTCTGGGGGGGTCGACCGTTTAAATGTCCATTACTCGTGGGAACAAAATGGTAAAAAAAAATATAAAAAATACAAACACAAATAAAACAGAAACTGCAACACAACGTAAACGAAGGCTTCAAAAAGCGAAAGAAAAGTATAAAGCAAAACGAGCTAAAGAAAGTGAAGGTGATAGAAATAGTCGATTTCAGAAACGACGGGAACAATTAGCGTCAAAAACACCTGAGCAATATGAGGCCAGGTTAAAAAAGCAACGTCAGCGATATACACAAATGACGGCGTCAGAAACGCCTGAAGAATATGAAGCCAGGTTAACAAAGCAACGTGAGCGATACACACAGATGATAGCGTCAGAAACGCCTGAAGAATATGAAGCCAGGTTAACAAAACAACGGGAGCGATACACACAGATGATAGCGTCAGAAACGCCTGAAGAATATGAAGCCAGGTTAATAAAACAACGGGAGCGATATACACAGATGGTAGCGTCAGAAACGCCTGAAGAATATGAAGTTAGATTAATACAAAGCCGTGAAAGACAAAGACAGCAGTTGGGTTCAGAAACGCCTGAACATCGCGATACGAGGTTAAATAAACAACGAGAGCGTACCCAGCAATGCAGAGCTAATAATCTGCAGGCATTCGAGAATGCTATTAACACAATTTGTATACATGTTTGTGATATTTGTACCAAACGTTGTTATCCTAATCAAGTTCGTACAGTTCGGTACAACGCTGCTGCATTAACATACTTACCTGTGGAGTTAACTTCGAAAATATCATTGTTATTATGTTCCCGCTGTCAAACACATGTTACTAGTAATAAAACAACAGCACCACCAAAAGCTTACTGGAATAATCTGGATCCAGGTTCTATACCAGACGTTATTCAAACATTGACACAGGCGGAACAACGTTTGCTGTGCAGAATAATTCCCTTTGTTAAAATCGTGAAATTTAGTGGCCTCTATGGGCAGTACGGTTTTCGCGGACAGGCAGTTTTATTTGCCCAAGATATCTTTGAAGTCAGTGAAAGACTGCCTAGTATGCTACCAAGATCTGCAAGCCAGGTAGGCATTATTGTAGTAACCGAACGATTAGAAAATTTGAACATCACCAGGGAATTCACAATATGTCGCGAAAAAGTCTATAGTGCTTTAAGATGGTTAATCAGAAATAACCCGCTTTACAAAGATGTACGTATTGACGACAATGCCCAAATTAGTGACCAGGAGTTAGTACGACTTAGTGTGCCCGAATTGTCTGAAGATGAAGCGTCCGAAAGGAATGAAAATGAAATTCGAAATGCATTCATTCCAATTAATAATGTTGCAAGAATTATTCGAGCTTCATGGCATCAAGGTGACTACAACGTCTTTACTTCGCGATATGCTGGTGTACAATGTAGTGCTATGTCGTTGGCGAACATTGTCCGAGCTGCAATCCTAAGCCCTAATCAATGGGACGTCAATATTCTGAATGCTAATATGTTAGCGGGTGACTCCTTATATTGCTGGATTCGTACCCAGCTTGATCCTACTGAACTGGATGAAACAGGATATTTAGAGATACGAAACTTTCATATCGTCAGGCAAAGTTTACAAATGCATGAATGCCGATTTTCTATAGAATATGATGAAGACACTCTTTTATTCGGGAGTCTCCATGATTCTGTAAATACCAATAATATCGGCATTACATTACATACAGCTTTAAATAGATTATTTGATAGTCATTCTTCAGGAATATTGACAGCGTCAAATAAATCTGTTAGCGTATTTCGCGGTGAAGACAAATACTATTTTGCTGACTCCCATTCTTGTGGCCCAAAAGGAAAACCAACACCAGAAAATGGCAAAGCCTGTGTTATAGAATGCGACAACTTACAAGAACTGTGCCGCATCTGTAAAAGATGCCTCGGATCCCGTAATATCGCGTACACCCTTACACGCGTAGACGTACATTTGAGGGAAAATATTATCACTCATCAGGATGTACAAGTACAACAACCGCTTTCGAATCTGAGATCTGAAACTATACCTATACAAACATCTGTAATGTTGCCTATTGATAGCGTCCAACCTGATGTTGAAGATGAGCTAGAGGTATCTGAAAATGTAAACGAAATCAGAAGAAAGACGAATAATAATATTGTGAATGAAGCTTATGAGTTAAAAGCAGAAGAGTTCGCATGGTATCAGCTTTTCCCGTATGGTAAAAATGGTTTGAAAGAACAACGGCCCGTAAATATAAGTCCTTTGGATTACTATCAATTTCGTTTATTAGGTGCTGATGTTAGATTTCAGCGCAACGATTACCTATTCTATGCTCTATCAATGTTTGAGTACTATCGAGTTAAATCAACCATTGCAGCTTGTGCTAGAAAAGTTGAAGGTGAAAACGGCAATCGAGTGGAAGACCTGCACTTATATTTAAAAAATCTAAGAGGTTCCGCTGCTTATTGGCGTAGTGCTCTTAGTGATCTTATAGCACAAATCAGATGTTTAGGACCTCCCACTTATTTTGTTACATTGAGCTGCAATGATCTTCACTGGAAGGATATGAAAAGAGGTCTCCTTGTTAGTGATGGTAAACAGCACATTGACCCAGATGACATAGATATTCAGGAAACTCAGAGACTCATCGAGATGTATCCAGTTGTTGTGAGTAGACATTTTATGGTACGTGTTAATGCGCTAATGCAGTTTCTTAAAACTGATACTGAAATATTTGGCGGTAAAGTTAAAGATCATTGGTGGCGAATCGAGTTTCAGAACAGAGGAAGTCCTCATTTGCATATGGTTGTTTGGATCGAAGATCACCCGTCTGTTGCGACACCTGAAGGAATAGCTCGCATTGATTCAGTCTGTAGTACTGCCATTCCTCCAGAAACTTCAGAACTATATGAATTAGTTAAAAATTGTCAAATACATCGACACACTAGTACCTGCACGAAAAATAATTCTGTTTGTCGTTTCAACTTTCCACGCTCGGAATGCTTAGAGACACATGTTATTGATCCTTCATCTAACGAATTCATCTACAACGGTGGTCGCATTTGCGTTCTGAAAAGAAAAAGTGAAGATGGTTGGGTAAATAATTACAGTCCTGCTTTGCTAAAAATGTGGAAAGCCAATATGGATATACAACCGTGTGGTACAAATGAGTCGATTGCGTATTACATCGCTAAATACGTGTCAAAATCAGAACCTACAAACCTAGATGGTGAAGTATCTCGAGCTATTCAACAAATTAGAAGAGAAGAAACTGACGTCTCGCGTAAGCTGTTTAAAATATGCATGCGCATATTAAGAGAACGTCAAGTTTCAGCCTGCGAATGCGTATTCAGGCTATGCCATTTGAGTATGCGTGACAGCTCGAGAAAAGCAATTTTTGTCAATACTCGTAAAGCGGAACAAAGGTATAAAGTGTTGAAGTTTAATGAAGCTGGTCAAGCAGCAGGATATTGTGCCAATATTTTCGAACGATATGAAAAGCGACCAGCAGAGCACCCCAACTATGATTTTAACAATATGTGTCTCATAGAATTTGCGATGTTATTTGAGCCACACTACACAAAACCGCCAGTTATAAATGAAGAGAGCATCGATACCGATGCTTATGCACCGCACGAGCAAACAACAAGAAGGCGTCTTATAACTTTAACAGACAACACCAAAATGACTATTAGAAACACGCCAGCTGTAGTACGGGTACCTAACTTCGTAGCAGCTTCTGATCCAGAGTCATATTATTACAGTTTACTAATCCAGTATATGCCGTATCGCAATGAGGCCGAACTTTTAGGAGAATTTAATAGTGCCAGAGATGCGTTTCTCGCCAACGAAGAAAGTTTAAGACAAACAAACGCCTACTTGGAAATATATCGTGAACGTGACAGGCAGCTTGAAAATGCATTCGCGCAAGTACACGCATTTCAGATACTGGAACACGCAGAGCCGATGGAACTAGACCATGAAGAAGAAGTTCCTTATTTGCCAATGAATGAAGACCAGTTCTTACAGGCTAAGCAGTCTATGAATGCAGGCCAAAAGGAAATTTTTACATTAGTTACCCAGTCCATACAAAATCAAATGTCAGGTGCTGAAGAACGTTTAAAAATATTCTTTACAGGAGGAGCTGGTGTGGGCAAGACTTTTCTATTAAAGTTATTACGAGACCAAATTAATAGGTGCTACGCAAAGGATGCGGTTAAAGTCTGCTCACTAACAGGAGTTGCAGCTAGATTAATAAATGGAGCTACGATACACAGTACTTTAAAATTGCCTGTACAGAAAGACGGTCGCATAACAGGTATGTCACCACTGTCCGGAAACTATTTGCGAATAATGAGGCAACAATGGCATCAGACAGAATTTTTGATTGTCGACGAGATTTCCATGGTGTCTTATCAAATGTTATGCATGATGGACGCTCGATTAAGGCAAATTAAGAACTGTGAAAATGAGTTTTTTGGAGGAGTAAACGTATTACTTTTCGGTGATCTTTTACAACTGCCTCCTATAAAACGATCAGGAACACCTGTTTTCAAACAGCCAGAACATCTCCAACCAGCTACACATCTCTGGCGTTTATTCACGCTGTGTGAATTAACTGAAAATATGCGTCAGCAAGGTGACCAGACTTTTATTGATATTTTGAATGCTTTGAGAGTCGGTGAGCTAACAACCCAACATTTTAGTATTTTAATGGGAAGACTTCTTCAAGACACGAGTGATGAGTTTGCAATAGACAAAGCGTTAAGGGTATACCCCACAAATCAACAAGTTAACGACCACAACTCTGCTGTATTGAATTTGTACAGAAATAATGGTGCTCGCATTTACAAAATAAAAGCGCAGGATCAGCTAGTACACGCCACACGAAATGCAGACAATGTGGATATAGCTACTATAATACCAGCTGATATCAACAAAACTGGGGGTTTACCAGCGGAACTGCAAATATTTGTGGGGGCAAAAGTCATGCTACGGTCCAATATTGACGTTTCAAAGGGATTAGTAAATGGCGCTATAGGCTACATCAACGAAATCGTTTGGCCTCAATTTCGTCGAACTCAGATGTATGCAACAGATGTACCTTCCGTCCGAATTGATTTCGCAAGAGACGGAGTACATCTTATACACCCGAAAGCCATACAGTTTCCAGCTAAGTACAATTACGGGACGGCTGAAAGAAGAATGTTGCCTTTAATACTATCATGGGCTTCTACAATACATAAAATGCAGGGCAGCACTGTGGATCACGCAGTCGTATACTTAGGTGCGAAACTGTTTGAAGAAGGTCAAGCCTACGTGGCTCTTAGTAGAGTAAGATCTTTGCAGGGACTACGTATAGAGGAGTTGGACTGCAATAAACTAACGGGCAAGAAACCTTGCAATAATGAAGCACTAAATGAATTAAACAGAATGCGAAATAAAAACTAAAAACTAGAAAATAAAAAAATAGGTAAAAAAACTTTTTCAGTTAAACGGTTTTATGTTAAACATACATTGCAATGTTTAAGATAAATGTACTAAAAACCAAAAAATAATAAAATAGATACAGTCGTGGGAATTATAAACATATGCATAGACTAGACTAAAATAAAACCGTGGGGCACGTCAATTGTCTACAAATTATCGACTTAATGTGCAATAGAAGAATCGTTTAATTCGTCGTTAAAATAGGCAGTTGGCCCGCAGACGGTGAGGAAATTACTTACTATTTTCTTGCTCATGGAAATTCCAATAGTTATACACTCCATGTAAATAAAAGAGATGTTTCAACTAGTTTATCGTTGGACATTCACACTGCTGGCTGGCGAGGAATCGTTTCACTGCTCGTAGTTTGTCTTTAATCGACAAAACATATGATAAAAGTACTACTCGCTCACCACTATGAAACCCTAAAACTCGCTTATAATCGAGCTTGCTAGCTTGTTTCCACATTCTAGCCCTACTTATCACACGTCCATCGTTGTCGGTTGAACAACTGCCTAATTATAGTGTAATATTACAAAACAAACATTTTAATCAACGATTGTAGACAATTGACGTGCCCCACGGTTTTATTTTAGTCTAGTCTATGCATATGTTTATAATTCCCACGACTGTATCTATTTTATTATTTTTTGGTTTTTAGTACATTTATCTTAAACATTGCAATGTATGTTTAACATAAAACCGTTTAACTGAAAAAGTTTTTTTACCTATTTTTTTATTCTTTAACAAAGAACATTGTGTCATCCTTGGAAACACAGGCAAGTTGTTTGGCTCAATACACACTAGACACGATGTTAGTTTTTACCAGGTATGGCTGTAAATATTGTAGACATTCTTTGTTATGAATGGACGATATGGAAGAAAATATGTTTACATATCTACGTAAAAGAGGAAGCCTTTTTCATGTACTTGAGTCACATGTATTTTTTTGGCGATTTTTAGGACAGAAGGGGTTCGCCTTGAAGAAAGGTTTTCTTCATATTAAACTCGACCGCTGTCTGTAAATAAAATTACTTTCATAATCTTCAGAGATCGTCCATTCTTAGTTCTTTTCAGAATTAAATTGAAATATCCTTAGCTGTTAACACTAACTTAACATTTAAATATCATTCTAACCTAACCTAACGATGGTGGAACTTCATAATATAACGTCTACAAAATCTTTCGTGATTTTAGACGTGCAAACAAGTTACTATGAGGAAAAGATAAAAAATTACCAGTTCCGAAGAGCAAAGTGAGACATATTGAGGAAACCCACGTTTTTCATAATAAATTCATTGCACGTTCGTTTTGGAAACTTCTGATTCCACCATCTTTACTTACACGTTTCGATTGATCGTGATTGGTTGTTTTTGGATCTACCATTTAGATTTTCATATTATCGTTATCATTATTTCACACCTTTTGATTATCTTCTTGAGATTGTTGACTCTTACAGAATGTTTTCACATCTTCGTCTTGGTCTTGCTTGACTATTGATCCTACGTTGTTTGTTTTCGATTTTCAACCATGTATGTCATAAATCTAGTGCACCAGTGGTCATATACACCAGTGTGTATGGACATAAATAGCTGGACAGTAGGTGATACATTTCCTTAAGGGCTATAATATTATTTAAACTGAAACTGTTAGGTGATTTTGACACAGAACTTGTTCTTCCGTCGGTGCACTGCACCTCTAATATTCGGCTTCAGAACTCATTTACTACATCGAAGTTATTACATTAGCTCAAAAGTGTACGAGCAATATTATATTTTAACATACCTCAAACGGAACTAAGAACACAAAATATGCAATCTAAAACATAACTCAAATAAAATCACAGAAACTTGGCGAACTTGCCTCAGAAGATCTTATTATATGAATTATTCGACGTTCTCGAGCCAAATGTCATCATTTTAATGTATGCAAAATTTGCTATAAAATCATGTTCAGTGTAGTTGTTCTATTTTTGGCAAGTTCTATTTGAAATGATTGATAAAGAGAAATGGAATTTGAGAAAAATTTCAATGGAAAACTTATTTTCTGTCTAGTGTCAAAAGGCTCGCCGCCTATTGCATGAGAATTAAACATAACTGGCGCATGGGACTTCATATTTAGGTGTAGACAGGTACACCTCTGCCTAACCCTTTGCAAAAAAAATGTTAAGTGTGGTATGTTACTGCAAGATAAAATAGAATACTACACGTGTTGTAATTTTCTTACTTTCTGAGTTCTGTTTTATTTCCACAATCTCATTTATATGAATGGCTTTCATTTCCATTTTCATAAGCAGAGTTACTATCTCTACACTTTTCTCTTTCATCTTATAATGTTATTACTAAACATCAAGTCAATTAGTTTAGAGACCAATCAATGGACCTATTCATTTGCATAATGGAGAAACCTACTTCAGTACAACTCCTGCTGACCAATCAGAACGGTTGGCCTTGATTGCAATCAGCTATAACCAACGACGTCTTTGATAGGAACCCATACAATTTCACGAAAGTCTACTTGCTTTAAACGTTCTCAATTTTGACACAAATTGAACCAAAGAGCGGCCATTTCAGAAAATGCAATGTCGCATATTTGACGACGGATGGAGTGGAAGTAATACTGAAATTGACTGAATAAAATCGACTTTGAACATAGAAAAGGAGTGTCGCTGTTAGTTGAAGGATGTGATATGAGTACGTATGATATGTTTATCATTAAGTATCAATGAGCAGCAACTTTTCTCATATTATCGATTCTTCTGAAAACGTCTTCAATATTCATTTTCTTATAAGCTGCTGATGTTGTTTACATCATGAACTTTCTCTTTGTAGAAAACAAACCATTCTTAATAGTGTTATAACTATTCTAAACATTACATCCAAATTTTATAGTTTTGAGCATTTCCTTACCCGCGATAATTTGGTTAAAAAATAAATAATAGTTAAAAAAAACTACAAAACACGCTTTAAAAACCATACTAAAAAGTAGAAAATAATTTAATTCTATTAAAAAGCGTGTGGTGCTTTTTGAGGTATTTTTATAATCAATTAATATCAAGCACCCCACGCTTTTTAATAGAATTATATTATTTTCTACTTTTTAGTTTGGTTTTAAATAATTTTTAAAAATTTTTGAATTGTCATCGGTTCTCGATAAGTCTACAAGGTTAAAATGAAATCTGACCGTTTGAAGTGGGTCAAAATTGCGCCCTAAGAAGTCGGTTACAAACAAACATAAAAACAAACATACAAGTGAAGCTAATATAAACCGTGTAACAAGTGTATTTGCTTTCATATTGTGACAGTTCAAAGTGAACTTTACACAATACTACTACTTTTATGTTATAATTTAGATTAGTGTTGGTTGTAAATTATAGTATTAAGTATAAGATATTGTGTTAATGATCCTATTCTTTGTAGAAAATTGTTTTTGTTATTTATGTTATATTATATCTCATTTGTAAATGTTAGTCAGTTAGTTTATGACCGCACTGTCACGTTAGGTACACACCTGTAACGATAGGTGTAAGTAGTGAAAATTTTAATAAATAAACACTTATCCGTAGCTCCAATAAATTCAGCCAATCGCAGTCTATAACTGGATCCTACACATCAAATTACAGCCGCTATCGAATATTTAATAGATTCAGAACCCGCGCAATATTCTAGGGAACAACCACAGACTAGATGTTACAATCTACACAGATAGCTTCAAACCTGCCTAGCTCATATCATGTTGCTTCTATGCTCATAAATATTTATCAGTAAAAGCTTATGCAGAACGCTTGAAACTCGGAGGTTTATTAAAATTAGAACAGGACTGGGTTCTCGTCATTTTGTAAAGTTTTCGATGTCGGGCAAAGTTTAGTTGATATATTATTTAAGATAGGTATAAAATATACTTCCATGGTTATTTAGGTTAATGTGGATATTAATAACATAGTAAATCTATAAACTCTTAAGGAAACCAGAGAGCCTAGAAAACTGGCATTCGCTTTTAATTAAAGGCGACGATGCGGAGTAGTGGATGATATTGTTTACCTAGGACCAACGGTCCAGTAACGTAGGTCCAACTTCAAAAAAGAGGGCACTCGACGGTTCCGACTCAGCTGCGGAGCCATCAGGAAGCTACGCAATATCTTCTCGTACTTCATAGCGCAGTGTCTCAAGATGAAAGTCTTTGACTAGTGCGTAATGCCAGTAATAACCTATGACACTGCAACGTGATCGCTCACAATGACCTTCATTAGAAGGCTTAAAGACACAAGCCAAAAGGCAATGGAGAGGGCTATCTTTGGATTTTCCCTATGTACAAACGACATAGCCCGAAGATGTGCCAGACTTAAGTTGTAGTGGGCAGGGTACATTGTTTGTAGACTGGATGGCTGATGGAAGTGATCAAGATGATTGCACGAATTTCAACACAATCTACATACGTTCTCTGATAAATTGTCAATCCAATATATTTACGACTTCAAGCATCGTAATTGCTGATACAATGTTTTTCTATCCTTCAAGCACAATAAAGATGATCAACTATGGTCGACACAATGACATAAATGAAAAGAGCATTTACGGAATTAAAATCCCAATCAAGAGATTGTTGAAATACAGACAACAATTTGACTGTCTGTTCTGATGCATCTATAAAAGGATTAATCACAATTTCAACCAGTATTTTGTTTTAAATCCAAGTTTCCACTTACATAGCTTGTTTACTACCACGATAATGAGAAACAAGTACCTAAATTTCATAATAATTTTAATGAGAATTGTTGACAATAATAATCTGTTTTCAACTTTGTCATAACCCGGTTCGTCGCTAGGGTATATAAATAATTTACCATTTTCTGTGACAAGACACGCACACATTAAAATATAATTGCTTACTCGTAGAAGTATTACTTTGCGCTAGGCATTTTGATCGGAGGCAGAAAATTTCGCTTTGAAATTCTTAATTGTTACCGTTTTAATAAAAGATGATTGTAGTATTATATTTCTATACAGCGTCATCGTGTAGTGTTAGACTTACTAAACAAAATAAGTTTTTCTTAACCCTTAGAATGGTCATCCCTGAAATTGCCCTCAAATATATTGCTACGTGTAACTATGCTGTCGTTTTTTTATTATGAGAATCAGTTTTACTAAGAGGTACCTATTATGTTACCCAGTAACTGGGTTGTGGAGGTCAGATAGGCAGTCGCTCCATATAAAATACCGGTATCCAGCTGCATTAGGTTAGATTGGAAGCCAACCTCAACATAGTTGTAAAACAGCCAAGCAGATAATGATAAATGTTGTCGATTTATGTGAACACAAATATAAGGAAGACCAAATTTCTTTTTGCGTTTTCAGGTTTGTTTCCATAATCAAAGTTGTTCAAAATGGAGTACCAATACCGTTTTGTAGTTTCAAGGCAAACAAAAACTAAACCAATTTTTGTATAACACATCGGTACAGGATAAATAGTGAGTGGCTCTGTCGCTCAAAGCGATTCCTTCCAGGCAACTAAATGGACAAGTAAAATGAGAAAATAGACATCGGGCTGTTCGTGCAGGAATTTAATATAAATAGAGAAATTGTACAGATCTGTATGATTTAGACAGCATTTCAGAATCGGCTGCTTTTCTAATGAACTAGACATGAGCAAATCAAAAGACTTTTTTCTCAGATCTGATCTAGAAGTCACAACTATTTCTTTACACTCCCATCATCGTTCTCTTGCCCCGCCTCGATCCTTGCTCGAGGCAACCCGCGCTGCTGAGGTTGTTGCTTTAAATTCGTCCCTAAATATTGGAGAAACCTACTTCAGTACAAGCTCTCTTCCAGCTATGCCGTAAGCCGAGTTCCAAACCCCACAGGAGGTGCCCTTAACGTGTAACCGTTAAGTTTTTAAGCCATGGTTGGAGGCCTTAAATTATTGAGCCAGCCACAGTCAAGTACGCTTAAACAGCCGACAACAACATTAGGTCCAAAATAATAAATATATATTTTTCCCTTCATCATATCAGCCGAAGGACGTCCACTGCCCGTCCAACAGCAAAAGCGGGGATTTGCCATAATCGCCACGCTTGGCAGGTGGGTTGGCGATCGCAGTATGGTGGTCAAATGAACGTTGCGGCCCATTCTATAGTAAGTCCCTTAATCGCCTTCTACGACACCTATGGGAAAAAAATGGGAATTTTTCCCTTATCCCAATTTAATTTGGGGTTGGTACAACATCTTTTTTTTTTCCATATTTCTCTATTAGTCGTTATCTCGGTAGTCTCACCCTGCCTAGCCATATCGTCTTTTAAACAGTCTACCCATCGTTTCTATCGTCTTTCCCTACACCTTTAGCTAATTCGCTGGCTTTTCTTTTTTTTGTTTTTTTTTGCGGCTTCTCGATGAAGTGTCACCGCGTCAAGTGACAGGCGCTATTTTATATTGTAGATTCTGGGTATTTAAAAAAAAATCTCTGATCGAAGTAGCACACAAAAATCTTTTACATTATTTATTTACGTATTTTTTAACATTTTTTGTTAAAAATTTTCAAGTATGTATCTTTTTATTTGCCTAAGTACGTGTGTCACTGCAGGGTGCCAACTGAAAACCAGCGCTGGGTGTCTGACGCCCAGCAAATGCTGAGATGGCAACCCTTTCGGTATGGGCACGCTCAGCACTTTTTTACTGCAATTTTATTGTCATGTTTATTGTTCTGTTTTATGTGTTTGTTGCTGTTGTGTTGTTTCTGTGTCGAATAAATGCTTTCTATTCTATTCTAATTTCTTTACGACCCAAATCCAAAAAAATACCCTAAACCTTATACTATTACCGATAATTTCATATTTACAAACGATAAACATACACGCCGCCAAAGCTCCTAATACACGCTCACTTGAATTTTCACAAGCCTTTCAAAATCGGTCACGTATTGGAAGGTCCGAAATATGAGCAGTCTTACGAAGATTTTAGATTACCCGAACCTCTGCTTATAAATCCAGGGCTCTTATTGGCGGAATTGTGAGATTATATGGGTATTACAACGGTAATTCAAGTGGGATTTTGAATAATAATATTGAATGTTCAGGTCAGCCGTTGAGTATGTACTGTATTTGGGTACGTAGGAGCTAGTGTAGGATTATAACTTTTAAATGATACTACATAAGTAGACTGACTCGTTGGTCAAGCGGTCGTAAGCGCTATTGCTAATCATGAGGTCTTGGTAATACCTCCGGGTCGGGAAAAGTGTTATTGAGTTTTTCTTTAGTTTGGATGTGTTAACGGGATTATTCAGTAGCAGCTCGGAGACTGAATTTGTGCCCGGTTGGTGGCAATAGGCTCACCACCTATTTCATGGTATTATACTACGTAAAGATGGTCACCCATCGACTGACCAACCTCGGCAAGCGTAGTTTATCCTGATGGATTGACTCATACGGCTGTTATTACTGAGAGCACTAGTGATGAAATAAATTGCACTAAGTAAATTGCGCGTCTGCGTTGGTGACCCAATTCTTACAGACCGTAAATCAGAGTATTTACCACCGAGCCGTTACCACTGCTTTCTCTTAATTCCAAGCGGATGATATTCCGAATTATATTGCCTTTAGAATTACACGAGCGTGAACCATTTCCACTTAATCAGATTCCGGGAAGTGGGTAAAAATCCATCATAACATTGAACTCAACTGCTTGTCGGGCGTGGGTACATAAATAAAGCTAAGTATAAAAAACTTTTTTCAAAAAAATAAATAACCGACTTCCAAAAAAACACTGAAAAGTGAAAAATAACTTTAATTTCGGAAGTCGGTGATTTTGGATATGTATTTTAATTTTTTGTCACCGCCTTCCGAAATTAAAGTTATTTTTCACTTTTCAGTGTTTTTTTGGAAGTCGGTTATTTATTTTTTTGAAAAAAGTTTTTTATTTTTCACTTTTTAGTGGTTCACATGTGCTTACCCCTTCACAGCGTACCGGCGTGATGATATGTTATTAACTGGTGTAAGCAATTGACAGACATGAGATTTCAGCAATCCCTGTCCATTTGCTATCATTTATTGAGGAGTTCCGCTGCCTATCTCCGAAGTTCTTCATCAGGTCTTCACCAAATTGAAATGGAACCACTCCGAGAAAGTACTCTTCCAAAAACTACACAAATTGCTTCAAGTGTGCCTATAAAATTTGAAGAGTTCTCTCTATTTCTCCAGGATCCTTTCATCAGATCCTGACTTGATGATTATGGGACCACCTGGGAAGTATACCCTTACAAACAAAAAAAAATTATCCAAATCGGTCCAGCCATCTTCGAGTAATCGGGGAACATACATAAAAAAAATTTTTTTTAAAAAAGGTTCCGACGAATTGAGAACCTCCTCCTTTTGGAAGTCGGTTAAAAATACTAGAACGAACAGTGTGCAGTATAGAAAAAGTGAGTGCATTAAAAAAGGAGAGTTGATACTATGAAAACCACAAATTCAGAAACAGATTTGTTCATACCCGGATGTGGTTACACTACGGTTGCACGAAGTCGATAACTATCACTAATGTAACCGCAAATTTGCTGCAATTTTAACTTCAACCCCAGCCAGTATTCTAATTTGGTTTGGCAGAACGTGTTTTCTTTTTTCGTTCATATTGATTAGCCGTTGTCTCAGTAATATCCTTTATTTAATTACTATCCTTATTAACTACATTTTTAAATATTTTTATAAAAGTAACTTAAAAAAACATTTAAAAATATAAAAAATAGCGATCTGCCGGTATCGGGAGCAGGGTCCAAGCTACCGGTGGTTAGGGCTCCAGAGACAGGAACCTCCTCACGATGCGAGCCGTATCGAGAAGTACTGCCTTCTGGATCAGGCCTTTGATCCAACCGCCTAATGAGAGCCTTGAAAGATGTTGATCGAGGCTCTCGGCCATCAGTCCATTGGCTGATACGACAATCGGCACAATTACAGCCGAGTTCACATTCCACATGTCAACAACCCCGTGTGCTAAGTCAAGATATTTAATTTGTTTCTCTTTCTCAGCTTTCACGAGGTTCCCGTCATGTGGAATGGTAACATCGGCTGCAATTGTGCGGCGTGCTAACCGATCTATCACTACTACATATATCAGGCTTATTGGCTACTCAGTATTGTTATTATATTTTTTTTAACAATCAAAAAATAAAATGGCGTTACTGTGACGACTTGTCCTATTAAAAAATAACATACTTAAATTATAAATGTGCCTATTTCGCTCAACAGACAAGTAATGTGAATAAGGCAACGCACAGAAAATAATTTTACAATTATCGGTCTCATTGAGATGTATCATCAATTCGACACATTTAATTATGTCCTTTTTTCTAACATTTAAGCTATCCCCGCATTGAACTTGGGTTTATTTTTGACAATTTAATATTACTTATTAATTGGCTAATACTGGCACCGGGTGAACAATTATTAATTACATGTTGTTGAGAAAACTGATTAAATACAACACTGATTAAATAATTGATTTATCAATTCGGTGCTCTGCAAGCATAAGTTTGAGAGCGCTCCACAACCATCGTACTATCACTCCATTTGACAGGTTAATACCGCTTACTAGCCACAATATCATCTCACACAATCTATCCATACTTGTTTTGGCCTTCTTCTACTCTTTGCAACAAATGAACATACCTTTTTCGATATAAATATTTTTGTATTTAAATTCTTAAACCCATATACAAACCTGCACCCTTTATTGCGTAACACACTACTGAATAATTTTGGAGGTAATTGTCAATCCATCTACGACACTATCTACATTATCTACATTATTATTATTAATATTGTAAAGAGTTTCCTCTTTACAATATTAATATTTGTATATTTGTATGTAACGAATAAACTTAAAAACTACGGGACCGATTACATAAAATATTTTGCCGTTAGAAAGCTACATTATCACTGAGTAACTTAAGCTATATTTTATCCCCGTATTCCTACGGGAACGGGTACTACGCGGGTGAAACTGCGGAGCGCTGCTAGTTATTTCATATGTTCGAAAAAATTGTCTGCTTACCAACGTAAACAACGCCATGAAGATTGTGGAACTGTCAAAATGAAAGGGATTCCTACTGATAGTGTATGACACAATAACGCCTTTAATAATATAAATATTAAACAAACTTTTTAGATCATCATCGTCATCATTTCAGCCGAAAGACGTCCACTACTGGACATAGACGTCCCCCAAGCTCCGCCACTACGACCGGTTCTGTGCTTCCCCCGTCCGGCGGACTCCTGCGGCCCTCACAAGGTCACTTTCAACTTCAACGGTCTTCGGTCAACTTTTTAGGTACTCAACACAATACCAACATAGTTTTCTTGAGGACAAATTTTTAATTTCGGAGCTCGAATATTTAGAAAAGACTTCGGAAGCTCCCATCGTATTTTCATTCCGGTTTGTTACAAAATCAGTACTGTTTCGATAACTGTCAAATGAGATACTTTTTTAAACATAACTACACTGATAAAAAATCATTTGAGGCAAATCACGTACTTTCAATTGTATAATTAGTGTTTTGCATCTTACTAATATTAAAAATGGGAATGTTTGTGGGTATGGATGTATGTATGGATGTTTGTTACTCTTTCACGCAACAACGGCTAAACGGATTTGAATGAAATTTGGTACACAGGTAGTTTGTAACCTAATATAATACACTAGGATACTTTTATCCCGGTATTACGTTTCCATGGGATTGTTTTCGACCTCCACGTGGGCAAAGCCGCTGGCAAAAGCTAGTATGTTATAATGTTCCCCCTGCTGAGACACAGGCCTCCTCTCTGTGAGAGGGAGCGGGCCGTAATCCACCACGCGGGCCCAGTACGGGTTGGTAGATGTCACATGTCTTCGAATTTTTGGTTCTAGGACATGCCGGTTTCCGCACGATGTTTTCCTTCACCGTTTTGAGAGCAGTGGTAATGGAATAATTTTTACAGAGTGAAGTACCTGTCCGGATTCGAACCTAAGATCTACAACTCGTAAGTCACGGCCGTGACCACTGGGCCACCACTACTCCACATTAGCTGCTCTAATTAGTATCTATTTAAATCACTACAAATTTTCTTAATACTTGGAAATTATGACAATGACGTAAGGTTTTTCGTACAAATGAACCTAGTTAAGGTTGATTTGTATGAAAAACCATGTTTCTAAAGAGTGTGTTTCAAGTCGTATGTCAGAACCGACTCAAAGTAAATAAATAATACGAGCGGTGTTCCTCGCTTTGCTCTCAGACTTTTAAATAAGTCCCGAATTTTGACTTGTTGAATTGCTAATGGGACGGACTTGGTCGCTTTGTCTCTTAAATTGTTCTTTTTTGGGCAAAAGGTAAAGGCTGGCTACCTTGCCAGCCTTGACCAAGATTAAAGGGAATTGTCTTTGTATTGACGTCAACATAAACGTCTGGAATTAGGCGCTGAAGGACTATTTAAGTGCCCGAAGTCAAAAACGTTAATTAGCGATTTATTATCAAAAAGACTGGGGACTTGGTTCTAAGAATAGATGCAATTACATGGTCTTTAATTACATTTTGAATAACTATAACGCAAGAATAGAAAGGTATGTTGAAGATTTAGTAATATTAAGGGATAGGTGTACAAAACTTTGAGGGGCTTACAAAGACCCCTCTATGCCTCGGAAAGCACGTTAAGCCGTTAGTCCTGGCTTTCATTTCTGGATCTTTGACCGTCGTTACGGGTCGTCAGAAGCCCGAATGTCTGACAACCGGTCTTACCAAGGGGTATCGTATTACTCAGTAACTGGGTTGTAGAGGTCAGATAGACAGTCGCTGCATGTAAAATACTGGTATTCAGCTGCATCCGGTTAGACTGGAAGCCGACCCTAACATAGTTGTGAAAAGGCTAAGCAGATGATGATGATGATGAGGTGTTAAAAAACCCTTGCACACCCCCGTTTTGTGAAATGAAAATATTTTGATTTCACAAACCAACTACAACTTCAAGCATAATAATCATGCTTTAACTTCCCGCAAAATTAAATGGAAGATTTCTTCTACGGAAAACGGTGTATCTTGATAATTCCAAACACTGCCAATGACGTTGTACACTGCTGTCTTTACTACATAGTATAAAACAAAGTCGCTTTCTCTGTCCCTATATCCCTATGTATGCTTAAATCTTTAAAACTACGCAACGGATTTTGATGCGGGTTTTTTTAATAGATAGAGTGATTCAAAAGGAAGGTTTATATGTATAATACACCGACCTCCAAGCGGACGAAGCCGCTGGCAAAAGCTACTACTAATTAATATAGGACAAAAAGGCGAAGTGTTGAATTAAACACGGGCGGGTTTTAGTCAGTAAAAGTCTGACACGCCCGCCTGCTTCACCCAGAGCGGGAGAAGTTATTTGATGATTTCGCACCCAAAAAAAAAAGAAAAGGGGTGACATATAAATTTTATTACACAGTTACTTGCTTCGGTAGTTTTTGCGTTAGCCTTCATAATACGTTTGTAATCCACTTTGTGTACCTTGATGATATGCTACTGCTTGCTGTCACTTGTTTACATAGTAAATAGTGGTATACAAATTAGTGTGGGGTAGGTACCATAACTTAAAAGTGAAAAATAAATACATTTTCCAAAAAAAAACACAACTGACTTCCGAAGAAACACTGCGAAGTGAAAAATTACTTTAATTCCGGAAGTCGGTGACAAAAAGCTACATATCCAAAGACGACGCCGACTTCCAAAATTCAAGTTACTTTTCACTTTGTAGCATTTTTCGGAAGTCGGTTGTGTTTCTTTTATGTTTCACGTCTTTAGTAAGATTTTACTGCGAAGATTCGTCATAATCATTATCATCTGCCTAGGCAGAAACATAATTTGCGGTATATTGGTGTACTAATATTAGTACACCTCTGCTTAACCCCTAGGTGATTGCTGGCGTTATGGAATGTTATGTTATTCTCTCTCTATGCATAAACCTTATTTATAGGTTTTCTAGTCCTCGAAGGTAAACCTGTCTAGACAAACTCATATTTTCTTTACGGTTATTCATTCTACCGTAATATAAAATATATACATTATTTTTTCTTTATCTTTTTCTTTATTACCTTTTTCATGTTTACTGAAAGGTTGGTTAGTGTTATAAAAAATGGTATATAAGTATTGGGTTGGTTACATATTTTTGTTATTCGGTAGGTGTAAATGTCGGTATAGAAATTCTTTCAACTTTGGTAATCGTAGAAAGCAAGTTTGGTAAATGAGTTCTTTTCGTATTTATTTTATAGTTAAGCCAATAATGTTCCCGCTGCAGTCTGCAGCAAAAGAGCGATGGAGTGGGCCGTAATCTACCACGTGGGCCCAGTGCGAGTTGGTAGATGTCACTGTCTTCGAATTTTCATACCGATTTCCTCAGAATGTTTGCCTTCACCGTTTTGAGAGTAGTTGAAATGAAATTATTTACCCAAAATAAACTACCAGTCGAGGTTTGAAGCTATGACCTACACGTACGTCGCGACCATTACTATGGACAGGTGACCTTATGAAGGCCGCAGGAATACGTTGGATGCGAGAAGCACAGAACCGGTTGAAGTGGCGGAGCTTAGGGGAGGCCTTTATCCAGCAGTGGACCGTTTTCGGCTGATATTAATGAATACTAAATCAGTAAATAAATATATACTTTTAACCCCGGTAGTACGTTTCCTTCGGATAATTTCCGACCTCCACTTCCTTAGAAGGATCTCTAACAACGTTTCCATGCCATGTTCCAGCTCAGTTTCTGAGAATTGCTTTTAAGAACATTCATTCCAGGCGGGTTGGAAACAACGCATGTATAGTAGTTTTTTCAGCCAAGCACTAAATCGTTGTATTTATAATAATTTTTAACATTTACTCTTTATTAAAAACCTTTAATCGTACTAAGTAATGCAAATAGAAAATAATTGACGGTATGTCGATTTATATAAGTAAAGTACCAAAATAACTGTAAAAAAGTAGCTTATAAACTTGAAAATACCAACGATCTAGTGCATGGCTGAAAAAAAGGTTTACTTTTGTTTGCATTTAATTAAATAATCACGAAAAACTACTATAAATGCGTTGTTGCTAGCCCGCGTGGAATGAATGTTCTTAGTATCACCCTTCAGCTTGTGATCAAAAGCATAGATTATACGCGGAACTTCAACTACTGTTTATACCACTTTAAACTTTGTGCCTATAAAGCAAAAAAATATTCCTTTTGCTTTGAAGGCACAAAGTTCACCAAATTTCTAGAGAATTTTTTACTAAATTAAACTTTAATTATTTAATTATTCGTGTCGCTATCACTCCGAAACTTTCGTTAACTCGGCAAACTTAAGTGCTATTGCCTTGTTCGTCTAAACTTATGAAGGGAAAAGATTTGATTCTATGAATGTTTTGTGTATTTGGTGGTTCCCCATTTCTTCCCGTGGGTGTCGTAAAAGGCGACCAAGGGAGAAAGTTGTGTGTATTACCGTCAAATTTATACTGTGAGGTACTTTACCTACAAATAAACGATGAAAAGAGCCATGACATTTAGGTAATCAAAAATATCCTGGAATCTTTTGCTGGAAATTTTTCAATGAATTTATTATTAAATATAGTACAATAGTAAACGACAATTTTTGCCCCATTACCTGTTTGTCTGGATGTTTTTTTTTGGATTGGCGTAAAAACGGCTAAACCGATTTGAATGAATTTTAGCACACATATAGTTTATAACCTGGATTAACATATATAGGGTACTCTTAATCTCGGTAGTATGTCTCCGTGGGATATTTTAAGCCGCGGGCAGAAACTAGTTAAATTTTAATTAGATATTCTTGTCGCTACCACTACGAAAGTTTCGTCAACTCACCAAAATGGTAATGTGTCAAATTACCTTGTTCGTTGTAACTAGATCAAAACTTTTTAATATGCCATATTTTCTTGTTACTTGATTCTGTATAGTATGTTGCTTGTTGAAGAAAGTTGTGTGTAATTACCGTCAAATTAACTGTTAGAAACTGCCTTACCTACAAATAAACTCTGACAAGCGTTGTGACAAGTTCTAAATTTCTTTTGTACAAATTTTTGATATGAGACGTAAACGTCTACGTCGACGAGTGACAGGTAGCTATTAAAGAAATCAGTGACTCTTTCTAGCTAGAACAATAGGACTGGCAACATAAACATCGGACTATAATAGCAAATTTTCCAGTAAAGCCGTGAACCAGAAATGTTCGGAATTGGTGCTATTTAAGCGGCAATAACACAATGATTAAGGCACATACTGAAAAGTCACAGGTCGATAGTTTAAATACACACATTCCAAACCAATTTCTACATTGACATGAATTTACCCGAACCTCAAATCTAAGTAAGTAACTAAGAGAAATATTAGAAATCTGAAATCCATAATAATATTGCCAGTATCTATAACGTCTTTGATACCAAAAATCTTCACATTTTCTAAGCAAAATGTACTTAAATGAAATCCATATCTACTCCCACACAATTAGGTTCCCGATGAGATGAGAATCAAACATTGTACTCTTACAGTAGACCGTATCATATGGCTAATGGATAGTGCCGAAATCTATAAAGGTAATGGAAGCGCAGTTTATGAAAGTAAGGAAGATTATGTGTAGGCGTTCAATAATAACGGCCAAAATAGTTTTGGATTTGTGTAAAGCTTTTGATACAGTATAGCTCTGGTAGTTATGGATATTGAATAGATATTTAACTAGCAACACAGTTTTTAAGACTTCAAAAATCATTGATATTTCTTTACTATAATGCAACTTTAATATTAATGTAATACATATAAACCTGGGAAAACGAAGACCCTCTGATACATGGTGGTACAATATTGAGAGGGAGATGAAAGCGCAGAACCTAACTCCTATGACAACCTAGGACAGAGCGTCTTGCTTGGCGCCGTTGTACAAGATGACCCGACCGCTCATAGAACTGGAATTAAGGCATAGAAAAAAAACAAGAAGACACATAAACCGTCTGGAATAAATTTATTTATTTATTTATTTATTCACAAGGCAACTACAACAGGTAACAATCAAATTGTCTAAATGATTGTGAAAATTGCATTAGAATTCGTTGCGGAGTTTTGAAAGACTGTGGTGTCACACATACCTACAACACGAATAGTGACTTTAATTTATAAATGCATAGATATATACTGCTATGCAATTTAAAGATGTCATACCTTGTGAAAGACATGACGTTTGACCGTTAATAGAATAATTCAATGTTGTGGATTATTTAATTTTGGTGAAGACATCTATTAGGTAATATTGGAACAAACTCACGCAGGCCAATGCTTACAGCTGTGGATAAAGCTGGGCTGCTTATGATAAAAATGAATTTGGAAGGAAAAAAAGAAACCTTAAAATTTATTCATTTATTGCACAGTACAGACAACGTAACAAGCACACTGAGATCAGGCTTTACTAATGTCCACATAACCCTGTTAGGTCACAGCAAGTAAACTTTTAATTCGGTTTATATTATGACATAAAACATCTCTAATATCAACATTACCTTTAAAAGAAAAATTTGAGTTGTGATAAAACAAAACTACAAAATGTGCTGAAAGTTACAATAGATAGAGGTAGCAAATTATAATAAAAATAAATTTGAATGCCCTAGGTGACACTGACTAGAGGATCCCAATAGATTTTTGCAATATTTTTAGAACTTGCCCTACCTAACAAGCAGCAGACATACATAGACTGACAGGACTAAGATTCCGTTTCAATCCCAAATGGGAATGGAAATTCGATTCATCTCAAAGCAAAACATCAATATTCAAAGCGTGACCTCTAGTTTCTGTCATCATATACGGAATGCTAAACTGAATTCCAAAAGAATCTTTGATGATATCGGAAACATGAATACTTCTCATTTTCTGTTTTTTGTTCATACAAATGGAAGACTTTCTTTGATGTTAAAAGTCTTCAGTGTGCAGTGTAGTCTTTTGCTTTACAAATATGAGATTGTATACTAGGATGTCTTCATATTTTTCACCAACATCAATTACTTACTTTTGCTTTTGGCTAATTAATAACAGCCACACAGGTCGATTGATCAGTCGTCCGTCGATGAGCGACTATATTTACAGTAAACGACCCTGCTGTGCCTCGGAAAGCAATTTATGCCGTTGGTCCCAGCTGTCATTCGTTGAACTTTTACAGTCGGTACGGGTTCTCAGAAGCCCGAAAGTCTGACAACCAGTCTTACCTTGAGGTATCGTATTACCCAGTTACTGGGATGTGGAGGTCAGATAGGCAGTCGCTGCATGTAAAATACTGGTATTCAGCTGCATACGGTTAGCCTCGAAGTCAACCACAATATAGTTGGGAGAACGCTAGGCACATGATCAAAATCAAAAGTAATTTATTCAAACTAGGCTGAGACTCCGCACTTTTTGAACGTCAGAGTTACGTAAGACAGTCCCCCAAACGCTCGCTCTTCACCACTTCATAATGTTTTAGCTGGGAAGAATAAGTTGCACAACAAACTCCCCATGATGATGATTAACTAATTACTTCATCATTAGTTTATTTATCAAAATACAATGTTCATCTAAGCGCAGCTTTCTTCTTTATCTAAATCAAATAGTGTGAGATACAAAATTGAATACCTGATCAAAAGATGAATCACATACTTACCGTGATTATGATTTAATTAATCCCATAAAACATTAGTTGCTATTTTAATATTCTAACTGATAGTCTTTTAATGAAAATACGTTTTACTTACTCAGCCAAACAGAGCTCTAAAACTTTATTAAATCAGAGGACACACTTTTTCCAAGAAAAGAAGCCCCTCAAAATGTCTCTTCAGCAATTTCCAATATTTCAACAAATCAGCGAAGGAAACGACCTAGAAATATTCAACAGACGTTCAATCCTAAACGTCCGTTAAAACTCTTGTAAAAATACAACTTCGTACCTATCGTGAAGTTTCCGATACGAGAATCGGAATAAGAAATTTTTGCACCAATGAATACAGAAATTGAATCGAGACTTTGTACGAACTCATTTTTTTGTCAGCACAACAGGCGTATTCTGAGCTTATCGAAAGATATCGGCAAGGAATTATGTCAATGGCCTCGGTTTTGTTTGTTTTTCGTATAAAAATATACTTATGGATTCGGTTCGCGAACATCTGAGTGGCATGCTATAACGAAGATCGATTTACTCGAAATTCGCTCTACTAGGCATCACCAAAGTAAGCGGAAAATCCAATCGTTTTGTATTACATGATTCTCTTAGTTACGTTGAAACATTTATTTATAACAGTATTTATTTACTCACTAGCAAAAATTTCAACGGTATGCTTAGATGTTTTGGTCATGTTGAGAGGATAAATGAAGGGCGACTAACAAGAGGTATTCACAAGGCAAATGTGATTTAAGACAACGGAGGGGACGCCCTAGGAGGACATTGTAGTAACCTTGTGGATGATGTTCTTCAAAAAGATCAGGTGCGTTGTACTCGCGACCAGGGCGTGCGTGTATGACTAGATGTATGAACTTAAACGACGCAAAAAGAATAAGTAATAAATAATAGTTCAAAAAACTAAAAAAACACGCATTAAAAACTAAGCTAAAAAGGAGAAAATAATTTAATTCTATTAAAAAGCGTGGGGTGCTTTTTGAAGTATTTTTATTATCAATTAATATCGAGCACCCCACCCTTTTTAATAGAATTAAATTATCTTTCCTTTTTTTTGTTTGGTTTTTAAAGCGTGTTTTTTAGTTTTTTTAACTGTTATTAATTTTCTATTTTTTAGTTCTGCTACCTACAAAAGCTGATTTTCAGTTTTTTTTCTATTTTTTCCTCGATAAGTCTCGGTCAGATTTCATTTAAACTTTGTGTTTAAATGAAATCTGACCATTTGAGGTAGGTGAAATTAAGGTCCAGGCCAACCTGGTCCAGGCCATGGTACGGAGCGAGAGTGCATGGGTAGCCGTCACCACCTTCTGCGAAGCAATAATGCTCGTGAAAAGGGAGGTAGCGCACGTGAGGGAGAGATAGTACATGCGTCCTCACGGCCTTAGTCATCGCAGGAGACGTCCTGGGCGTCGGGAAGCCCAGGCTGATTCCCGGCCACCGTAGGCACGGGCTTGCGGACGGCGATACCGGGTAGCTCGCTGTCGGGTAAGGACCAAGCCTGGGTAGCGCGCCTCAAAGAGATGTCAGCACCAACTGATGGGGCCAACAAGGGCCGATGCCTGCCAGGGGCGCGGGTTGTTTGAAAGAGATACCGCGGCCCCTGGCACACAGGCAACTGAGGGAACACGGGTGGGTTTTAGTCAGTAAAAGTCTGACACGCTTTCCTGCTCCACCCAGAGCGGGAGAGGTTATTTGATGATTTCCCACCCAAAAAACAAACATCATTTGCTTTTTTTTAAGTTTACTTGTACGCCTTGTAAGGCAGCACATAGTGATACAATATGTTATTATTTTCATCATCATGTACCACCATATTATACTTATCTATGTGACACAAATAAATTTATATTTAAAGCTGTACACGGAAACACGTGTAAATCCATTATTGAGTAAATATAGCTCCCACAAATTAATTATACCACATGTGCCACAAACAAGGTCAAAATACAATTACAACCACTCAAAGACAATGTGAAGCCTATGAAACATAATACAGCACAATGGCCAATTAGGAACAGCTAAATCAAATCAGCCTGAACTCAGGCCAATAGATCAAACGTCTGAATATTCAAAAACCCAAATCACCTACTTACGGGACTCGTTAGTGTAGCTTTCGTAGTTTTGTCACAGAGTAGATAGGTCCAGAAAGTCCGCTCCATACAATGAGCAGAAACACACACACTCACAGACACGCTCACGTATAACGAGTGCAAGCGCACTCGCGACTGGCATTAGTTTGAGTTTGAAAGTGTATTTACGCCGTACTAAGGGTTTATTTTGTTTGTTAGATATTACCTTCGATTTTTGCTGTCAAGGAAACTACAAGTAATCTATTTTTTTAAGTATACGACTTTTAGACGTTTATCTTTAAATATCTAACATAATAATTGCATAAATAAAGGTTAAGTAATAACTGTCTATGCAGGAAAAGATCAAATGAACGCAATTTTTTGGCGACTTCTTTGGGTAGACTATAAAATTTGGTTCTATTTTCATTATCCAAAAGCGAGAACATTATAGTCTTGACATTTTAGTAAGGAAAGATCAATGATACGATGCTTTAGCCCTGCCTATACAAAAGAATTTGGTAAAGTTGTGTAGCGGGCTTTAAAACACAAAAAAAAACGCATATTACAAAAAACAATACATAAAACAACCGACTTCCAAAAAAACACTAAAAAGTGAAAAATAACTTTAATTTCGGAAGTCGGTGACTTTGGATATGTATTTTAATTTTTTGTCACCGCCTTCCGAAATTAAAGTTATTTTTCACTTTTTAGTGTTTTGTTGGAAGTCGGTTGTTTAATTTTTTGAAAAAAGTTTTTTATTTTTCACTTTTTAGTGGTTCACATGTGCTTACCCCTTCACAGCGTACTGGCGTGATGTTATGTTATTAACTGGTGTAAACAATTGACAGACATGAGATTTCAGCAATCCCTGTCCATTTGCTATCATTTATTGAGGAGTTCCGTTGCCTATCTCCGAAGTTCTTCATCAGATCTTTACCAAATTGAAATGGAACCACTTCGAGAAAGTACTCTTCCAAAAACTACACAAATTGCTTCAAGTGTGCCTATAAAATTTGAAGAGTTCTCTCTATTTCTCCAGGATCCCATCATCAGATCCTGATTTGATGATCATGGGACCACCTGGGAAGTATACCCTTTCAAACAAAAAAAAATTATCCAAATCGGTCCAGCCATCTTCGAGTAATCGGGGAACATACATAAAAAAAAAAGAAAAAAAAGAAAAAGGTTCCGACGAATTGAGAACCTCCTCCTTTTGGAAGTCGGTTAAAAATACTTACATACTTAACAGCAAAAAGCCTTATATTCAACCAATTGAAGTTTGCTTAGTGCTAGTGTTATCACTGATGTGTGGTTGACTGTATCTGTTTGTTGTACAGACGCCAGCACATCAAACTATCCCAAACTGTCAAATTTTAAAGGAACCTTAATCTTTCGTAATAAAGTTGAAAAACGATCACAGATTCGGGTAGCTTGATGTGATGGCCTCTGTACGTATCTGGGGCGGTACTCTCTACGTCCGTCGTCGAAGATACGGGCCCGTCCGAGAATAGTTCGATCCTTGGGAATGAACCCTAATCCCGATTTATTAACTTTTTCGGGCGGGCAAAAACACATCGAAAGTAAGGATAACTGTCAAATCGTGTTGCGATACATTTTTACTTCGGGCCCCAAACTAATCTTATCTCTAATCTTTGTAGACCCGCAGCTACGATGAGCGAACAAAGCCTACTTTCTAAGCACGAAATCCGTAATCTCGTCCGAAGTTACGGGCGTTTCCTAAACCGTATCATTTACGGACATTAGATTAGTTCAGGGCCCGCACTATGAATGACAACACAATTTGACCGTTGTCTCTACTCCCGCCGATGTGTATTTGTCCTTCCGAAAAATTGTATTTGGCACTTGTTTTGACGGATCACTACTTTTGGATTGGCAGGATCTTTGTTGACAGACTTGAGAGGGTAGACTCATTAGCTGGCCTTCTGTAACGACCTATTCTGTGCTTCCGTACCTAGATTGGTTCTATCCTAGATGATATCCGAATAAGACCGGATTACGGTCTCTGCTTTGAGTTCCGCAAGTCTGCATATTTTTGGCTTCGGTTCGATTTATTACGTCCCTTCCTGTTAGGGATTAGGGTTGGCTTTTGCTCGGATACACATCACAGGGGCTTTAATAGGGAATAAAAACAGGATGGACGTTGGACGTTTATTGGGTTATTCTCAGTTGGCGCAAAATATTTTCTATTTCATTTTAACATCCGTAAAATATCAAAACTACTGGGCAAAGGCTTCTTTGCTCAGCAGTGGCTACAGGCTAACAGTAAAAGTAAAATATAAACTTAGAGTTTATGTAAAATAAATTATTATTATTATTTTGTAAGTAATATCACATTAAGTTTTCTGCAGACTAGATGTAAAAACTTTGTATCTGTTCTATAAGGGTAGTGAACTGCACTTAGAAAGGGATTTTCGAGCTCCTTCCATGAATGGGTTAAATGGGAGCAGTGTGTATGCCAACGAAGTTCAGCATGTAGATATGATGATTTTTTTTTTTAACATTGCATTTTAATCATATTACTTCGGAAAGTACGTTAAGCTGTTGTTCCCGGCTATCATTCGTGGATTACGTATCATATTTTAATCTGTTGTAACAGAGGAGTTTAAGAGCGGCATCTGGTTGTGTAATGATAGCTGCACGCCCGATCGATCAGGTTAAGCTACCCTTGCTGCATTTGATCCATGGATGGGTGACTGTCTTAACATACCAAGACCTCTCTGTGCCTCGGAAAGGACGTTAAGCTATTGGTCTGGACTGCTATTCGTGGATCTTTGACAGTTGTTACGGTCAATAACCTAAAAGTTTGACAACCAGTCATCGGGGGTATTGTGTTACCCAGTAACTGGGTGTTGGAGGTCAGATAAGAAGTCGCTCCATGTAAAATACTGGTATTCAGCTGCATCTGGTTAGACTGGAAGCCGAGCTCAACATAGTTGGGAAAACTCGATTGATGATATTGTAGTAATATTTTTAATCGGTTAAAGCACGTTGAGACACAATAGAAGTTTTATTGTTATTACGTCTGGGAGCGTTTAGTATCCCGTAACGTGTTAAACGAGTGCGACCCTTATGTGTTCGCCGGTCGCACTCTAATACGAGTGCGACCGGCGAACACATAAGGGTCGCACTCGTTTATTAGTACATTGCTGTTATTGTAGATACATTTTTGTAGAGGCATTAAAATGCTATATCATTCCTACTAACTTACTTATCCTACTAATATCATAAATATGAAAGTTTGTGAAGATGAATGGATGGATGTTTGTTACTCTTTCAAGCAAAAACTACTAAACGAATTTGGACCAAATTTAGCACACAGAGTTTATAACCTGGATTAACACATAGGGTACTTTTTATTTCGGTAGGACGTCCCCGTGGAATAATTTCCGAACTTCACGCGGGCGAAGCCGCTGGCAAAAGCTAGTCCTACTAATTTTATAAATGTGAATTTTTGCATGTTTGGATGTTTAGATGTTTGGATGTTTGTAACTCAACTACGCAAAAATGGCTGAACAGATTTGGACTAGTACAAAGATAGTTTATAACCTAAATTAACACAAAAAATACTTTTTATCCCATCAGTACGTTCCCGTTGGGTGATTTTCCACCTCCACGCGTGCGTAACCGCTGACAAAATCTATTAAATAATATTTTACCGCTAACGACTATGCCACTCGTATCTGATATCAAGGAAAGCCTATAAGTCCATAGTGTCATTTTAGATACATTTTTGCAGCAAACCGCCATCAAAATGTTGACATAATAAGTAATATTTTGACGCTTTGAGAATGACCCATTCATTTCGAATTCGGGTTATAGGATTTGCATTAATTAAAATTTATTTTCGAATTCGTTTTTACGACGCGTGTAGAATCGGTGCCATATTTCAGGAGGCTTTGGGCTCTGTATGTTTAACGTATTTTTATTACGTATACTCGAATTTTATTGTGACCTTGCCGCGCGAGCTTATGTGTAAGGTAAGGCCTTCGTTGACATTTAAAAATAGGTGGGTTAAGCTGAAACAAATACTTAAAAAAAACTGTAAAATTTAAGAAACGGGTTTGATGAAACAATATATTATTCTGCCTGAGCAACCATTGATATTACAAGAAAAACAGTTCGATAGGTGCAAAAAAAAGCGTGGGTTGGTTTTTGAGGTATTTTTATTATAATCAATTAATATCAAGCACTCCACGCTTTTTAATAGAATTAAATTACCTATTTTCTACTTTTTTAGTTTGATTTTAAAGCGTGTTTTTTAGTTTTTTAAACTATTATTTATTTTCTATTGTTTAGTTGTGCTAGCGTGATAATTGCGTGATTTTTAAAAATTATTGAATTGTCATGGGTCCTCGATAAGTCTACAAAGTTTTAATGAAATCTGACCGTATGAAGTGGGTCAAAATCAAGTCCAAAGGAGTCGGTTACAAACAAACAAAGATGCTTACAAACATACAGGTGAAGCTAATAAAAGCGTGTTAAAAAGTTAAATAGTTTGCTTACGTACCTAATATTCGATTCAATAACCAGACGATACGTAACGAGGCTAACTAGCCAAGTTTTGACGTGCCACTTGAAGAGTATCTATATCCTATTTCCTCCTTTTTACTTAAATTAACTTTGTAAGCAACGTCTAAAATATAATATTTAAAATGGGAACCTTTTATAAGTAAAGGTTTCATATTCAATTATGGTCATTACATTAATTTACGTTAAGGAAAGAGGGCCATTAATGGTAATTATCAACATGAAACCTGTTACAACAATAATTGTTATCCAAGTCATATCAAAATGTCTAAACGAAGCCTTAGGTGTTCCAAAATAAACACAAGTGACGTCAAAATGCTGTTCCGAATTCAAATTATAATTATTAATGCTAACCCGTTCTTGTCAAGAGCCTTATGTAATGTCAGTGAACTATGTTAAATAAGGTTGAATTGTACATTTGACCTCCATCATTTTGAAGCTTTAGACCTTCAAGAAGGGTTAAATCCTTCTTGCTACCTTTTTGGGCTTTCCAGCCAGAATCTTCAAGGGTGATTTGAAGGTTATTGAAGTGTATCCACCTGATTAAACCTCTTTGTTGCCTTTCCATCGTTCGTGATTGGGGATAGTTCCGATATCGGTTCTTATATCTTCCTGATTGAGTATTGGTTAGTGCAACGACCTGAATTTACCTTCTTATGGAAATTAGCCTTCTCTGATTCTTCCAGTTCAGCTAGAACCTAGTTATCTACTGCCAGGGGTGCGAGTAGTTCGAAACAGATACCGTGGCCCCTGGCACACAGGCAACTGTAGAATCACGGTGGGTTTTAGTCAGTAAAAGTTCGACACGCCCTCTCGCTTCACCCAGATCGGGAGAAGCTATTTGATGATATCCCACCCTCAAAAAATAAAATGAAACCTATTTATCTACGATCAACTTAATAAAAATCATAAATTCATTGCGTGATTTGATTTTTGATTCGAAATTTTCTGTCTAGAAGAATGACATTCTGTAACAAAAAAAAAAACAACCGACTTCTAAAAAAAACACTAAAAAGTGAAAAATAACTTTAATTTTGGAAGGCGATGACTTTAGATTTGTCTTTTAATTTTTTGTCACCACCAAAAAAAAGGTTCCGACGAATTGAGAACCTCCTCCTTTTTGAAGTCGGTAAAAAAAATCTATAAATAACGAAAGTATGAACTAAAAAAGGATATTTAAAAATTCATCCGTTCGTTTTTTAAGTAAGTTCATCATTTATTCCGATGGGAAATCGGCTAATTCGTCGATTCGCAAGAATTTACTTCCATGAAACGGGCGAATCAGCACTTTTAAATATATTTTTTTTTCTGTAGGCGATTCACACGAAGTTAATTTAGTAGCGTGTGAATCGACAGCTCCAACAATACATATTAGGTAAATATAACATTCAGCTCTATTTTTGGTAGCACACTGGATAGCTTCGAAATCATTATGCACACTGCATTATGAGATCCGCCAATTATCTATTAAAAATTATCTTACAGAATGCCGTTACTAACATATCGAAACCTGCCCATGTAACTTCCAAAGCCCAGAATTTGATTCCCACAGAAATCCACAAAATGAAAACAGTACAGAATTCCCTCCCATTTCTTACACAGTTCTTCCCAAAAGTAATAACAAACGTCACCCATTTTTCAATAGCGAGCGCCAAATGGAATAGAAAACGTAACGGAAAATTATATTATTTCTTATACGGTAATCCACTACACTTTTTTGCCTCCCTGCGCAGAAATTGCTAGTACAGTCAGCACGAATTCACTTGGCATTTCCGATATTGTTAACGTTTTTTTGCGGAATTTCTTTTATTAATTTTTTTTCGAATTTCGTGATTTTGGTCGAATGCAGCCCGACAGATGAGATTAGATTTTCGGGATGCTTTAGGCACTACTTATACATCTTGAAACAACTGTATTTGAAGGACGATACAAATCGCACAAGATGAAGAAGAATACATCGTGAGGAAACTGGCATGACCTAGAAACCAAAATTTGCTGACAGGTGACAAGCAAGTAAGCTAGTGGTCGGAAGCAGTATTTCTGAGCATGAGGGTTTAGTAAAGTAATATTGGGTTTTTCTATCTGTAATTTCTTAGTAACAACCCGAAATCTATATTTGAGCCCGGTTGGTGGCGATAGCCCTACTACAAGAGACTTAAACATAACTGGCAAAATGTGGGTCCACGCACGCCTCAAAGAGATGTCAGCACCAACTGGTGGGGTCCACAAGAGCCGATGCCTGCCAGGGGTGCGGGTTATTCGAAAAAGATACCGTCGCCTCTAGCACACAGACAACTGAGGGAACACTGGTGGGTTTTAGTCAGTAAAAATCTGACACGCCCTCCTACACCACCCAGAGCGGGAGAAGTTATTCGATGATCTCCCACCCTCAAAAAAATACCCTTCGGGAAAACAATGCAAGATGGTATGATGATGATGAGGTAATATCCATCAGTCCCCACTGGGCCCGTGTGGTGGATTACGCATTTACGACCCACTCCTTCACAAAGAGAGTACGCCTGTGTCCCAGCATTGAGAATATTACAAGCTGATTAAGCAAAGAAGTTTTCGAAAGGATTGCTAAGAAGTGGAACTAAAAACAAGGCAGGCAAAAAAGTAATATTGAAGTACATATTGAATAACAAGTCTGCGGTATATAAGCTTCTGGTTCTGTGTGACCTTAATCATTGAATTGTTACGAGTAAACTTTATTGTTATAATTGGGTCAAAATGTTCGATTCGCAGGGTCGTTTCGCGGCTTTATTTTGTATTCAAAAAGAAACAAATACGTATTGATATTAGTGAGCTGTTCATGTTGCGTACATGTTTTTTTTTGTATTCGGACTTTTGAGTAAATAAACATATTTTTAATGAAAAAAAGTTTTGGAATATGTTTTCAAACACCACGGTAAAATACTTGATTATAAGACTGTGTTCATTAAATTCGTTGTTACATTCTTCTTCTTACGGATCGCCTCCAATTATATTATCAACCATAGCTCATGCTGTACTATCAACTGAGCCTGTCAGGAATGTAGTAGCGCCAACTACGTAGGATACGTCTTTATAATCTGCTCTTTGTTCTTCGTGTTTTGTAAAATAAACTTTTAGACAGACAAATTTTATTATGCCAGTTACACAATAAATGAGCTATGTTGAGGCGAAATTTTTTATTGTTCCTAAACGTTTCTTTAGTACAACTCCATAGATTGTACAAATACTGGCACGGAAAAGCAGTTTGGTTGAGGATCTTGTTTTTTTTCTTATTAATAGTTACTCTGGTCTTACCTTGCCCAGCTTAGTAAGGCTGATTTAAACTCAGAGGACAACGCAGCAACCATAAAATTGTTTCACTGAAACGAAACAAAAATGTTTCAGAGACAAATTGCTTTCTTTAGTACAAGCTTATCCCTTTAGCTAGAAAAACGACGTCGGGCACACAATTAGACGATTAAAAATGTCTAACTACCTACACTTTGTTGCTGTTACCTTGTTTTTGTTTTCATTTTATTTCACTTCCATTTTCTGAAATGCCATTTAGTTTGTCAAATTTCATTTACATTTTTATGCTATTTTGGACAATTACAATAGCTAAAATAAGAATCCATATTTGATAAGGGCCCTTAAGGTGAACCTAGTCCACATTTTTCCCATACAAACTTCGGGAGTGTATTTCTCCACTGTTCGACAATGTACATCAACAATTAAACATGGTATGGTTTTGTCTCATTATTAATATTGTCTGTGCGGAAACAGAATACTAAAATAAAAAATCATTAAAAAGTTAGGAGCCAACGAAGATTCGTTTTTCTTGCTAATCTAACCTAACTTTGGACCTGTTTTAGTAATAAAAGAAGTGTAAAATCTGAAAAACCAAGTCAATAACGGCAAAGCTAAAATATCGAAAAGTTCAATAAACTTTATTGGTCATTGAATTATGTAATGGTTTTTTCATAAAACCCGATCTTCCGAAGGACTTTTCTTAATTTTTTACCCACCTGTGTACTATAAATGATCCTGTATCTCACTCAATAACGTTGTGAGTGTAGACTAGCATCTAACTGCTCATCACTGATACTACCTCTGTTGGACACGATGCCTAGTGAGACAGCGTGTTTTTTAGCCAGGCCTATCAGTGAGTTCGAGCCCGCGATTAGGTTCCCCTTAAAGTATTTTTCATTCATGAACGGACGTGCGCTTTACTTGTGGTCACCAAATGTACAAATATGCTGCCAATGGGTGCGTGAAGGTGTGTAGTGTCAGCACATAACACACACATACTTACGATTTCGCTATTGTTTCGGACGGTACTGAGAGCTCCTGTGTTTATATACACATTAACATAGCGTGTTTGAACACTTGATGACCACAAAAAATCTGCGCGTTGCTTCGCGAAATAAAAATACTGTACCACAGTCCTTTGCAGAAAAGTTTAAGTGTATTACAATTCAAGGTGACAGGATAGGTAATAGAACTGGATATGGCACAAAATCGCTTAACACTTAGCATGACACTTCGGTTTTAGACAAAATTTGACCATCCGGTCTATCCTGTAAAAATCTCATGGTGAAAGCGTTAGTTGAAGTGAGTTTGAGCTGGCATTCCATTTGATGCTAGGGATAATACTATTGGTATCTCACTTCACCTACATTTTCTCGGTGAGATTTACAAAATAGGTCGTCTGCTTGTTCAAGAACAATTTAAGTACAAGTCATGAATCTAAACATTTTCATTGCTAAGGAAAATACTAAATAAGGAGCTCATTTAAAGATGTATGTGGTTATTTAATGCCCTAATTCCATTTGTGTTGGCCCATCTTAAAGTGCAACGTCACATAACGCTTTATTTATGACTCTAAACACAAGTGTGGGACTAATAAATATTGTATAAAGTCTTTGTTACAGTAGAGAAGAATATAATAGTTTGAAGTCTAAAGAATGAGTAGATTTGAGATAGTGGTCAAACATGACCCTATTCATCTCCAAAATTCATAAAAGGCTTTTGTAATGTTCTTACGATATAATTAAAAAAATATATTTTCGTATTTTCTACTACACCGCATAGATCAAAGCTACAGAAACAATTTTATTTCTTAAATGTATTTCTATGTGAAAAACGGATAACTTTCAAAAATGTTCTTAAGCAACTTCAATCATTTTGTTTTCAAAAGCTTTTATTTTTTGTCTAGGCAGAACCTCCATAGTCACGATGGTTGTTAACGGGGTCCTTTCAACCGTTTACAGTGTAAAATGTTTATGTTTGTGTGTTTTCCCTAGGGAGCGGTTTTTCGACACGTTACAGTCAAAGCCATCAATTTCATGACGGTCATCACTGTTGCCACCGTTGTCGCAAGCATTCGATAAACCATCATAATCATTTCAGCCGAAAGACGTCCACTGCTGAACATAGGCCTCTTCTGTGCTTCCCGCATCCAGCGGATTCCTGCGGCCTTCACAAGGTCATCGGTCCACCTTATGGGAGGCCTTCCAGCTCTACGTCTTCCGTTACGGGGAAAGCATACACTACAAAGAAAAATATCATAATACAGCTCTAATATTTTCACAGCCGACTGTACACAAAACCAACTTGTACCACGCACGAAATGGCACTTGAATATGTTTGACTCATATTTCCTCATCTTACTACCAGGCATGAATTATTCATGAAGATATTCCCTACAACGGACAATTTTTTGTACGAAGATGTTGCTCCCGATTTTGATAACAATCTATGTTCTTTAACAGTTCAAGAACATGTGATTTTATTCTTCTTTTTAGATTTGTGCCAAAGATTTTTTGCATGCGTCATTTTTGCTAAAACATCAGCTGAAACTTTAAAGTCTAACTCCCAGTCTTACCGAGGGCTATCGTGGTAACCAGCAACTAGGTTGTGGAAGTCAGATAAACAGTAGCTCCATACAAAATACTGGTATTCAAATGCGTCCAAAAAACCGGTAAGACTAGACGGCGCGCCGACCCGAAAAATGTTGGGAAAAAGGTAGGTAGATTTTCATTTCTAACCCCAACTGCTTATTTGCTTTTTGTGCTACAAGCATATCAGGTGTCTACTCATTGAATCCTCCAACGACATTATGGGCTTGCCCGAAAGTAGTTGATCCGTCAAAATAAATGTCACAGTAAATTTTTTAGACCAGCAAATACATAATGGGAGTGGAGAAAACTGTCAAATTGTTTTGTCTTTCATTCTTAGTCCGGGCCCTGAACTAATCATAAATGTACCCAAGTGATACGTAGTATTACAGAGAGATGTCCGTACTTTTGTTACCTATCGCCGGGAAAGCAGATTCAGTTTTTGTAGGGAGTATTGCGACCATTGCTGGGCCGACAAGCCAGTCCAGACCAACGAGGAAGCCAGTGTTGTTGAACAGTTTATATTAAAGCAATTCTCAATATAAAGTGTATTACTGTTCCCAATAAAATTGCAATTATCTGAACTTTAGAACGTTGTATTCTTTTATAATTCAAGATCGTAATTTGTTTTATTTCAGACACGCGTTTCTTGTAGTGTCAAGTTTTTCCTCTTTGTTCTATATATATATTTTTGATGTTATTAGATGTGTAATGGCGGCCAAATGGGGTGTAATATTGACAAGTGATGTGAATACTAATCGTGCTGAAGTAATATAGGAATGAAAGAGGCTTATAAATGTTTGGGTTGTGGAACTTGTGGTTCTAGAACAGCATCTGAATAATGTAACACACTTTCTATTACAATCTAAGAAATAGTCAAGGGAATTTATAACCTATTGCGTTGTTTTAAAAATTGTTCTGTTTGACAACGTATATAACGCAATGAATGTTGTTTAATTATCAAAATAAAAGGCATTGCAGTTGAAAGCGGTTTTTCAAATCAAATTAAATCAAAAGTCATTTATTCAAACTAGGCTGATGTCAGCACTTTTTGAGCTCCAAAATTACATAAGACAGTCCTTCAAAACGCCCGCCCTTCACCACTTCCCCACCGCTTTAGCTGGGAAGAAGAAGTGGCGCAACAAACTCCCACGCAGCATAGCTCTCTGTTATGTTAGAAGAACTTGATTCTAGGCAATAGATACGTAATTAACGTTAAGAAACATAAAAAAAAAATGTTTGCCATATTTCAACTAGCACACGCCAATATACCAAAAAAAATTCTTTAAAAAATTTACTCAAGCAGAAATAAATAATAAAAACAAAAACATAAACAGAACTTTAAACCTAAATTAAAGCCTCCAGGCATAAAGGGAGTGCCCGCTTACATATGCAATGCGGCACTATGTTCACATAATTGTAAACCTGGCAACAATTGTTGTTAAACCTGGCAGTCATCATCATTTCAGCCAAAAGACGTCCACTGCTTGACTCTTCCAAGCAACACCACCACGACCGGTTCTGTGCTTCTCGCATTCAGTGGATTCCTGCAGCCTTCAGCAGGTCATCGGTCCATCTTGATCTTGAGGCCTTCTAACGCTACGTTTAGAGGCCCCATAGGCCATCTGTTCTGTGAGCAATTTGCCCTGCCCCCTGCCACTTAAGTTTGGTCATTCTTTGAGCGATGTCGGTTGTTTACCTTGGTTCTTCTACGGATCTCTTCATTTCTGATTGGCAAACCTGGCTGTTAACTACACAAAGTATAATGTTGTCACTGCTATTATCATTTGTGTATCACGTTGCCAATGATGGGTTTAATATCACAAAGGGAATGCTAGAGGGCAGGCTCTTCTCCGTCGATATTGGCAACTCTCATTTCATAGATTTTGATATTTTCGCGCTATCAAAGACTGAATTTAAAAAAATGGCTTCTCAGTTTCTCGGTAATCGCTCTTAGAACGCATGTTTCTCGCGCCTGCTCACTGTTATCATATTTATGTTTACTAATTGATTTGGAGCACGTAATAGGGTTGTACCCCTAAATGGAACAAGTCATTATCATTAAAATCGTCAACACACACTACCCGCTAAGTTCTGCTGAGGTCTGCAAGGGCCGATGCCTACCAGGGGTGCGGGTTGTTCGAAAGAGATACCGTCGCCCCTGGTACACAGGCAACTGAAGGAACACGGGTGGGTTTTAGTCAGTAAAAGTCTGACACGCCCTGCTCCACCCAGAGCGGGTGAAGTTATTTGATGATATGCCAACCTCAAAAAAAAACCCTCTAAGTTCATTTAATCCCATTGAATATAGATATTCAACGGGATAAAATAAAATTGGAGGGCTCTATTGATGATTTTAATAAATGTAACTTTGTAAAGCCATATTTTCTGCGGTCGCGAATCATATTTTAATAAATATACAATCTGAAACTGACCTGAAAATTGGAAAAAAAGTGAATATTTGAATTTTGTGGGCCACCATGATGTATCCACCCTAAGCTCTGATGCTGGAGTATTTCCTTATGTTTACTGCACAATATTATCAATATTTCCGATTTAACTTCGTCATTCTCATCACACTTGTGTACCCAATTCTATCCTACTATCCTACCATACTTGTTTTGTCTAATTGTAAAAATCCTGGCTTGATTTTCATACGTTGTTTTCGGGTGACCACTGAAAATCAGCGGTGTCCCATAGCACAGCATCATGCTGAGTGGAAGCCTTCTTGTCACAGTCACGGCGTGCAGCTGCCGACTATTTATGTTCTTTATGCCTGTATGTAAATATCTGTGTTGTTATTATGTTTTTTTTAATGTTAAGTATGTCATCTTTTATATGCACGTGTTTCTGTGACAAATAAATCTAGTTTTCTTTCTTTCTTTCTTTCATACATCTTATTATATAAAAATCCAGTGTCATGACGTATGTTCCCTTGTGATCATTTTTGACCTCCACGCGGAAAAGATAAAGGCAGAAGTATCAGTTTTCCTAAAGTTATTCTGTGCACTTTATTAACCTAAAATTATAAAATTAATTCATAACAAGGTTATGTGTGACAAAACTGAAACGAGACACGTAACATGAATGCTGAAATATGACGTCAATCCGTCCATTGACGGCTTTCATCGAACTATACAAAGGGGTGATTGGAATGTCAATTATGAACGTAGTATCACTTTCAATTTGGAAATAGGTTTTTGTACAGGCTGTATTGTTAAAAAGACGACCTATATTTAATGGTTTTTTTTTTGGTAAATACTTAATTGGTTTTCTTAAAACTTTCTGTGCTTCTGATTATACACACTTTTTTAAATTAATTGAGCTTCAAGAGCAGCAAGATTTTGGGCTTTTTACACAGTTGATCTAAACCTATAGATTTCGTACCTAAGTAGGGTTCATGGTCTGCTCTGATTTCCGGAGTGTATGCAGCGTCTCTCCACGGACAATTGCTCACCTAGGCTCAGTAATATTTTTAGGAGCGCAAAATGGAAATTATTAGCGGTTCAAGAGGACATAAAAATGTTTTATTTTTAGGAGCTTGTCAGTAGAATTATATAATTTATACGATGAGATGTTATTCATTTTTGCATAAACACTATTCTCAAAAAAAAAACGTTATTCTAAATAGTAGTAAAATAACGGATTTTTTGTTTTTTAACTTCAACATTTTTTTCCTATTTTTGACTACCAAGAGTGCCATTGTTGAATGGTCTAGTTAAAATAAATGATTTGACTGTAACTAACTTAAACAGCACAAATACGTGTTACAAATCCTAATACTTAGCTAGATCTTCAGATTAATTATCCTTTTGCTTCGTCTGTGCTCATATATCTTGTCATTCACAAGCCTTTTGTGAATCCTACACATCTGACCTTTGGGTTCCAAGAAAAAATCTGAAAAATAATAAAATACCTACCCTTATTATTATATTTTGTATTTCATATATTTTTTGTACAAACATCCAGGATGAAAAGTAGCAATTTTCCATTTCTAGGTCCCAGGCTACCTGTCTGTAAAATTTCATAAAGACCGGTTCTGTGGTTTAGGTGTGAAACGATAACAGAAAAACATACAGATATTAGTATACCACTGCTTTGTTGATCTAGACGTCCTGTTTTCTGTACGTAGGTCGTGTTAAGTGTTATAGGGTGTTTCCAACTGGTCACATCTGTGTGTTGCACCTGAGAGAAAAGATACCATAACAGGGAATTGAGCATTAGGGTAACTGGTTCTATTCGCTCCTTCCGTTTTCTCATGGGATTTTAATGCTAGAAATGATAAACATTGTGTTTGTTTTGGTTTGGTAAGGAACGGAAGGACATCTGTTGTTTAGGGCGTCATTATTTTTCTCGGTTTTTATGTCTGAAACTCATAATTTTGTTTCATATCGAATTATTAAGTAACGATGCACTCTTTAACTGAAAATAACAATAATATCATAATAAAAGGTCTTTAATGCAACCATATTTCGCTATGTATGTCTAAGTACCACGTACTTAGTAGCTAGCCTATTGTTACTATCCGGGAACTAATTCCGACTCTGGGTTGCTACTGCGGAATCCCTTATGGGAAACCCCTATAACATTCTGCGCGACCTGTCAATCGAATCCAGGACCTCATACTCAGTTGTCATTCTTGACTTCATTAAAAAATCCAACGGGTTCAAGAAAAAAATTAAAAATGACAGTTTATGATTTCTGTTACTGAAATCCGGCTCGAAGGACCATACTATAACATGTGTTACGTATCAAGCTCCCATAAGTAACGAGCGTTTTGCAAGGATCTTCTATCGCAAAGATACTTGAATTCAAGTTTAAATCAATAATATTTGTTACGACAATAATTTTGCACAACATTGTATCAGAACCCTTGCTCCTGGAATAGCAAGCAGGAAGCAGTGCCTTGCAGTCACACAAGGGAACTGTAATCTTAGTTGCAACAATGGATTAGATTTTGTGCTTGTAACACGATCGTTTCGTCTTCGTGACTTTGTGTCGGTGAACTGGTGTGAAATATAATAGAATAGAAATATAAGGAATATAGAAGAAACATTTTTACACATTCATAAAAATGCAGATAAATTATTTATTTAGAAAATATACTTCTTATTAACTCAAATTTTCCGTGTAACTTTCTTATTGAATTCGGGACTTTTGGCTCCTTTGTAGGTATGTGTGCATTTTATGTATCCATTTTTTGTCTTGTGCGTTTTGTCTGTGCAGAAAAACATTTTTTCTTTCCGAAAGTCTGACAACAAGTTAACCAGTAGGTATCGTATCACCCAGTAACTGGGTCGTTGAAGTCAGATAGGCAGTCACTCCATGTAAAATACTGAAATTCAGCTGCATTCAGTTTAACTGGAAACTGACCCCAACATAGTTGGGAAAAGGCTAGGGAGCTACTAACTTATCATCATCGTCCACAGACCGACTTCACACTCTGCTGGGTTTAACGTAGGCCAATTTTTATGTGCCAATCCCCAGGCTCCAGTGTCATCCAGTTTTTTTACCACGATGACAACAATGTCTTCCACCCATCTCGCCGCTAGACGACCGTAAGTAACGTATGTACAGTGTGAACTTTCACATTGTGTTTCAAATTAAAAACACCGTATGTTCTCATTCACACGGTCTATTTTTGTATTTTGGAAGGCGTATAGAAGGCAGGTTCATAACACAACATAAATAATTATATGTTGAACTAAGAGAGGTGTTTTATGTTTCGAACAAAATTGCGTTTAGAATCTAAATGTTTATTCTAACAGAACTCATTTGGAATTTTCAGAAGGTGTTGTTAAAATTACAGACTCGCAAAATGAGATGTAGGTATCGTCATGAGCATACATATCTTACACTGAGGCAAAATTCAAAAGCGATTTCCTCGTTTTTTTTTTTTTTTTTGGGTGGGAAATCATCAAATAACTTCTCCCGCTCAGGGCGGAGCGGGAGGGCGTTACGTGTCAGACTTTTACTGATTAAAACCCACCCATGTTCCCTCAGTTGCCTGTGTGCCAGGGGCGGCGGTATCTCTTTCGAACAACCCGCACCCCTGGCAGGCATCGGCCCTTGCGGGCCCCATCAGTTGCTGATGACATCTCCTTGAGGCGCGCGTGGAACACAACGCGCCATCAACCCGGGCTTGGTCCTTACCGGACAGCGAGCTACCCATTACTCGCCGTCCGGGAATCAGCCTGGGATTCCCGACGCCCAGGGCGTCTCCTGCGAAGGCCACGGCTGTGAGGGCGCATGTACTGCATCTCCCTCACGTGCGCCGCCTCCCTCTTTGCGAGCATCACTGCTTCGCTGAAGGAGGTGACGGCTAACCATGTACTCTCGCTCCGTACCATGGCCTGGAACACGGTCGGACGCGAGAGATCGCCGCTGCCGATCACCTCCACGAGGACTCGGCGATGCTCCGCCCAAGCCGGGCAGACCTCCACCGTATGCTCCACCGTGTCCTCAGGGCGATCTTCGCAATGGAAACACCCGGGCGTTTCCTCCCGCCCTATCCGAAACAGGAACCTCCCGAAACAACCGTGTCCGGTGAGGACTTGTGTCAGGCGGAAGGTGAGGACTTTCTCGTTGAATAACAATTGCAACTTAGAGAATAGATCTTCTCCATATGGTTATAACACCATAAAACTATTTATAAATAAGGAGAAAATTGCTCATCAATCTTGCTTGAGGAGCGCATCACGGCAACAAATAAGTTTCAAAACAGCGGCAGCGATGCCTTTGATGTTAGTTGAATCGAATGACCACCAAAGTAAAAGTTATTTCGCAGTTATAGGTAATTGAATTAATAAATAAAAGTAGAGTAGACTACGTATTTTTTATGGATAAATGGTACTACAGAGTCATATCAGCCGAAAGACGTCCACTGATGGACATAAGCCTCCCCCAAAAGGGGGTGATTTGCCATAATCGCCACGCTTGGCAGGTGGGTTGACGATCGCAGTATGGTGGCCAAATGCATAGAGAACGCTGCTGCCCATTCTCTAGTAAGTCCCTTATTCGTCTTCTACGACACCCATGGGAAGAAATAGGATGGTGCTATTCTTTTACGTCCGGCACCACACGGAACTACTACAGAGTAATTGAGTTAAAATCTAAATGTTTAAAAAAAAACTCGTAAAAAATTATCTAAATAGGTCTGGGTTAATGTATCTGGCTTTTGTTATTGAGACTAAAGTGAACAACAATGTAAATATTTGAACGCCAAATGTTGAAATATGGCTGAACTTTCCTGTATACACCTAAATTATGTATTACCTATATTTGCAAAATAAATGTCTATTCTATTCCATTTTACAGTAACCAAACACGATTTGTCTATTAAGGTATTCTATTCCACCAATTTTCCCAGTACTAACCATGACCGAGTTCCAAGAAACTCCGCTTTAAAATTTTCAAAACGTTCCTAGAATTACAAATGGTCGGAAATTGGCCCGGATAACTAAATACTCGATTGTTCAATGTATCGATTTAAATTGAAATAGATTGAATGTTTCGTATAACTCGATACCTACGTAGAATAAATAGGTACAGAAGGCCTGCTTCATACAACTAGCAAAACAGACGCTCGCATATATAGACGCGTACGCACGGCGATCTTAAACAAATGCCAGTCGCGAGTGCGAGCGCGCTTAGGACCAGAACACACGACAACCACACCATATAGCAAAATTACTTCATGCAGTGATAGCGTGTGAAGAGTAAGTAACGCTGCAGCTTCTTGCAGTTGCGTTGTGATAGCTACTAAACCAAATCAACGCAACGTTGTGGTTGCGATGTAGCCTGCAGCTACTGCGTGGTATCGCTAGTGGTTCGGTTGTGGCTGCGACGTAGCTTCGATGTGGTCAGTTTCGTACAAACGGTTGATTTTGACAGCTAAATGTTGTCAGTGTGAATAAACTATCCATTTTCTTACGAATTAGCGCCACGTGTTCTCGATGTGGATTTACTGTCTAGGTTATAATATTCTTAACTGTAGAAAGAACTACGGATTTTGAGAAAAATTATGTATTACCTGATAAACTATAAATTCTGATGCCTCCGCATGTATGTACGTGTGATCGGGCCCTTACGTTCGCTGTGCATGAAGCGTGTATGTGTGGGTGCGTTTTCCCGTATTTTTAAGAACTTTCGCATTCAAATTTCATTCTCAATCCATCAAAAGTACCTACCTACATTTTTGACTAGTTTTGACTTTGTTTGACGCTTAGAAGAAATTATGGCTAGATTTTGATAATTTTTAATTACGAGAGTCAGTTTTCTGACCTTCTGTACATATCTACTTAGTGATACCACTATCAAGGTTCCACAATCGTTTCTTGGTTAAAGCGATAAAGATATATCGATTTTCAATCTAGGTTAGTAAGGGGTTGGTAAATGCTCGTGAAGGAGATAGGTAGATAGACTTGCTGTGGTAAGAGGTACATTGACTTAGGATTGAAATGAAGGGTTTATGTCATCACTTAGCGGGTTCCTGTTCAAGGGTATATTATTCTGCCAGGGGTGCGGGCTGTTCGAAAGAGATACAGTGGCCCCTGGCACACAGGCAACTGAAGGAACACGGATGGGTTTTAGTCAGTAAAAGTCTGACACTCCGTCCCGCTCCAGCCAGAGCGGGAGAAGTTATTTGATGATTTCCACCCTCAAAAAAAGGGGTATATTATTTTTATGTCATGAAGCGATGCGCGCTATTTTTATCTCATGAAGCGATGCGCTCTATACATGTGGTAACCAAGTGTATAAACACGCTGTTAATGTGTGCGTAGCGACGAGTAGCGTCAGCACGTAACAAACACATTCACAAAATCACACACACTTCCGTCTTTGCCACTGTCTCAGACGCTACCAAGAGGGTTTATACAAAGACCAGCACATCATACTACCCCAATCTATCAAACTTCTTTGATAGTTTTTCGACTTTACTACAAACGCGTAAGGTTTATGTTCAATTGGGAAAATTTTACAGTTTGGGATAGCTTTATGTGCTTGCGTCCGACACGTAGAAACCACACGTAAAGCTCGCGTCGGTTCTTCAAGTAAAATTACTGTAGCGTAAGTCGACGTTCGATCTTCAACGCAATGCTTATCGCCAAGAATTGAAAATCAAATAGTATGGTTTTTCTTATCGCTGAGATGCTCTCTGTTGGATTTTGAATGCTCGGTTCATCACCGCGAGATGAAAATCCAGTGTACGATTAAATCCCGCCGAGATATTTTTACGTTCGCGTGAACTTAGTTTGATCGATTAATTCCTAACAAACTGCATGCCCAATAGGATGTATGGAAATTCCAAGACGAACTTCATAAAAGGGAAATGGCCTCTTCTCATACAAATAATTTTCTCAACAAATTATTTTTGTGTAATGTAGGTTGTTTGAATTTATTTTCGTCTCTAGTTAAATAGATTATGGAAACTTTGATACAAACTGAGCAAAGCCTCAGTAAGTTGCAGTAAAGTTCTTTATGAAAGACTTCGTTCGTAAGTCTAAGTGCATCTGGCATATTTTTACAATGCAGCATTTTTGAGGATTTAGGTACCTGTGTCATGATATTTATCATCGGCAACAATGAAGGATTTCCATAAAACTTTTATCCCTCATTTAACCTCGCTATGGGATGTATTTTCAAAAGTCCTTCCGTAGTGCTCACCTTCGTTAGGTATATAAGAACTCTTGTGCTGCATTAACAATTTAAGACTCTGCCTCTAGGCTTTTAAATAATAAAAAAATGGTTGTTTGAAACATAATTACAATAGAAACGATGGTAGATACAAAAGTAAATAACTGAGGCGCAGCTATCAAAGTTCGTCCAAATATTTCCTTTATAAGAACGTTTTGTTTCAGATTTAATCGTGAAATAGGTACAGTTTAGCCAACATTGGTATTAAAAAAAAAACGTACATTAAAGTTTTGTATGTTAGTACTTAATTTTATTTCTTCTACCAGAACTGAAATAGATTTTGTTCTGTAGATTTAAAAGTAGCAGACAATTTTAAAATTTTAATTTTACTTGAGAAGGACTTCAGGTTTTCATTATTTCTGCATTAATTACTCAAACAATAAGTTTGTTTGCATACGATTTGAATGGATTTCTTATGATTCCAGTTTATATTGACAATGGAATAATAAGAAATCCGTACAAATTAGGCACCTACTTTTTTCAAAATCTAAGCATCATGCTTACGCATGCTGCAGGTATTTTCTTAGATTTTTTAATTATATTTTTTAATGATTTTGTTAGATACAATTTTTGTTTTTATATTTTCTGTGTCTCATTTAAATTATTTTCTATATTTCTTTCGTTCTACCTATAAGTATATAACAAACCCTGAAAAAGAGACGTTGAAGTAATATTCTTATTTTTGTTTATACTTACCTAACTATTAGGTACACAAAAAAACATACAAAATAACTTGGAAGATTAAGTCAAATACCTACTTAAGTAAATCATTATAAAGGCAGTAGAAACCAAAATATCACAAAAGAAACGTCTTTAAATAACTCATTTGGCTACTACAATTAAAACAAACATTCACAAGACGGTGACCCTTACGTTTTCATTAAGAGACGTAGCAAAACAAAGAACTGAGGTGCCATCTCAGACCTTAATGAGTAGTACTAATGTGTCTTTTTAAACGAACTTATTTAAGTAGTGTTTTTGACTTAACGAAGGTAGGTAATGTGTATGGAAGAAAATGGTTTTATGAAATACCTTAAAGGGAGAGAATAACTATTTCACGAAAATGTCAATACAGATTGTAAGAGGAAAGCTTCTGAAGCCAGAACGTAAGTTATATACAACCTAAATGCAAACGTATACCAATAACCTTTCGCCTTAAATTGGTTATTTTGCATCAATTTAAAACGTATGACGCTTCTGTAATGTATCAACTTATTTTATTTTATTGGCGCTGTACAAAAGATGCCTAAAACTAAAATCGCCGCCTAGGCTCCTTTTTAAATGTATTTAATCTCAAATAATGGCTCATTTAATTGTTCTCAAAGAATAGTACACAAAAAATGCAAAAAAAATAGGTTATAATAGTAAAAAAAAACTAGATGTTTTGATGGTACTGTATCGAGAATCACTAGCCCTATCATCTGTCTTTGTTTTTGGAAGCGTTTCCCTTACATCCTGTATAATAGGATTAATGGAATGTTTGAAAAATGTAACTTACAGGATTGAATTGATGATTTTGATGATTATAATTTTGTAAATACAAATTTGTTATGGTCGCAAAAAATCAGTTCCCCCTACAGACAATGACCCACCTTTCATCCTTCGCCGCATGCCGTCTCCTACGTATTTAATGATCTTGTCAGTCAGCGGAGTTCGTGCAGCTGAATTTTGGGATAAAGTCGTTTGAACTTTGTCCCATCGATACTCTATGAAAAAGATGCCTATTTTGTCACAACATTTTCTTTAACCGTTTTGAAAAAAAAAATCTAATAATTTTTTTTCTTTCGTTCTAGAATGCGCCAGCACCCACCACATCCAGATCCGAACAAAAGAAGATAGCAGTACCTAAAATGACTATTAATTTAAGTATATCATGTGAAGTGCTACCAATGTGACCACAATATAGTGCCAAAACAATGCTTTGCTGTAGAGAACTCAAACTACTCTACGCCACTATTGTTCTTTTACTTGAAGCCGAGTTGTTAGTGAACACGGGTGCTATGGAATCGAAGAGGTCTTCCATTTTGGTCGCGCAGAACGCAGACGATTTGAAATCGTTAGAGCTTTGTACGACAAGAAACCAACAACGGCTCGGGAGTGTTTTTGGGAATTTTACGAGGCATCACAAGAAAGGTATGACTGTGTTCATAATCTTAACACTATCTAGTTTTTAAAGATTTCGCCCCTATTATTTAGTAACTGACAGGCCGCGGCAGGCTTTGCGAAACTTGTTCAGGCCTATCGCGGCCCGTGCTGAGCATTCGAAGGGCGTGTGTTGGCCTGGTGCGGCCTGTTGGCTGCTATTCCAACATGTCAAGTGATACAGAGCGCATAGCTGCGTGTGCAGTGGTTGTGGTCTTATTCACTGGTGAACATTTAATAAATAAAGCAAAAATAATGCACTCGTGTAGGCAGCGACAGGCGATCCCGCGCCGCGCCACGCCGCGCCGATCCAAGCCGCACCGATCCACGCCAGGCCATTAAACTTACCGGCTCCTGATAGATTAGACAGGCAACGGCAGGCCACCGCAGGTCGTATCGGATAGGATGGTTCCCACGAACGTCGGTCTGGCCTTACAGCCTACATGTTCGTCATCTGAAGGGCTATTTTCGTCTACTCGTAACACAATATAATCTGCATTACACACTTTGCGTCGTAATGACAATACCGCAGAATGACATTCAGCCATTTTCTTTATATGTCAGACCCACAGATAAAACGAATTAAAAGTGAGACAGTGATAGTCGCTAACAATGAAAAATATTTTATAAAATGGCAATTGAATTGAAGGTTTCACGTTGATGTCAACTCGATATTGGAAAAAGGTGTATGGTATTTTAATGTTTGATATCAAGTAATTGAATTGTCATTTGTGGATCTTTCACAGTTGCTACGGGTCGTCAGAAGCCCGAAAGTCTAAAATCCAGTCTTACCAAGGGGTATCGTATTACCCAGTAAATGGGATGTGGAGGTCAGATATTCAGTCGCTGTCGCAGTCGCGCATCATCTGCCTTCTCCCAACTATGTTGGGGTCGGCTTCCAGTCTAACCGGATGCAGCTGAATATCGTTATTTTATATGGAGCGACTTCTTGAAACTTACAATTAGAACCACACCTTTTATTCTATAAATTCAATATCTTACGGATAAAACATTTTAAATTAGCCCCAGGCATTTTATTATAGGTTTCAGCTAAAACGAACAAGCTAAGACCTTGAAATATGAACGCGTACAAAATTACATTTTAATTCTAGGTTATATATTCCCTTTGAAAATGTTATGTCTTATTATTTTGTATAATAACAGAGAATAAATTGGTAAAATAAATAAGGCTTAGAATCCTCCAGCAAGTTCGCATATTTTACGCCGTAGGTATATTATGTAATTGTAAAATAATTTTAACAAAAGTAAACCATAGTAGTAATACCTCAAGGCCTATTTTATATTTAACTTTATTAATTTCAAAAGTTAATATTGAATACGAAAACCAAATCTATGGCAGTAAGGGCGAATCTTTACATATCAAGGCCTGTCCGTGCCTCAGAAAGCACATTAAGCCGTTGGTCTTGGCAGTCATTGGTGAATCTTGGACTGTTGTTACGGGTCTTCAGAAGCTCGAAACTCTGACAAGCATTATTACCAAAGGGTATCGTAATACCCAGTAACTGGGTTGCAGAGGTCAGTAGGCAGTTGCTCCATGTAAGAACTGGTATTCACTGCATCCGGTTAGACTGGAAGCTAATCCCAGCATAGTCGGGAAGAGGCTAGGCAGATGATCAGTGCACTCAATAAGGAAAGATTCCTGGAAAGGAACCCTGGCCCCATTTTCCAAAGTTTTTAAGCAGACGAAGTACCAGGAAAAATCTAGGAACGTCTTACCCATCTTATTTTATATTGTATTTGTAGCTTAAATCTGAGAGTTGCAGGAAATTCTGTAAAAGATTCCATCGAAGCTGACGTAGCGCTTATCTATATTATACGTCATAAGAATGGACATTTTGAGCTCTGCGAACGACGACGCGGCGTTAGAACTGAGAGTTATTTGAAATGAAACTGGGATAAAAGAATATTCCGGGAATTGGGATAGAGCTTGCTTTTTCGCTGTAAATGTGATTTTTTGAACTAAAGATATAAAAAAATATATAAGGGACCTATTTAATTGGGGTATAGTGATTTCTTCTTGGTGCATCGTCTTCAAATGTAGGTAACTATATAATTAATGTATGTAAAACATTTTAAAAGAGTAACTTTGGAGATTTTGCCCATTTTCTTCCATAAAAAACTACTTCTTGGAAGGGGAAGTTAATTTCGACGGTCAAAAGTGCTCTTTATGTGACACTTTTAAAATACATTTTCGTGTAAGATTTTCCAAAATTTTCCAAAAAAAAATCACAAGTAACAAGTCACTGTGCGAGTTTAAGTAATCACAGAAAATAAATAAATATCACAAAAAATTATACATTATACACCGTGACATTTTAGTCGTCTTACAATGGCAACCCACTTCATGTATCCAATGACTACTAATAATTTTAAAGAAAAGTGATATTTTTGGACATATGAATAATAGTAAAAAAATATCATTCACTAAGACCCATGATGTAGGGATACATTGAGTGTGCCACCTTTGTAAGACGACTAAAATATCACGGTGTATAATTAAATCAGCATCAGGCTGATAGTTTGTAATTTTAAATAAAGCCTGTGTCAAATTCATTATGACGTAACTAAATAAATCTCAACTTATTTGTAAGCAACACATTCTGATGGTATCAGCACAGAACTGAATGCTGCAATCTATTCACTTAATAGATTCCGGTAATCGCTTACCACGACTCCCTCGAGAATTGAGACTGTGGTCTATTTCCAACGGAAGCGATACGACCTAGTGACACATTATACTATGCCATTTAGTGTATCTACAGGGTGAGTAGAGATGGGAGTTAAGTGCGGAAACTGCGTAGTTAGGAGTAATAGAAAGTCAAAAAGTCTGACAACCAGTCTTGCCAAGGGGTGTCGTGTTAGGTACTGTAAGAACTCCGTAGAGTCCTGGGTATCCGAGCTTAATCTAACTATTAAAAAATAACTGTAATTTAAAAAAACTAAAAAACCTGACTGTTTTTCTGAGTATTCATGGAAAAGCCCTAAAACAAGAAAGTCGTTGTACCCGATTGCACTTAACTTAAGAATCGCCAGTTGCTAAGGCGATGCTTATAAGCAGATAAATTGTAGCAGTCGGGACCCATTCTAGAAAGTCAGCCGTCCAGTCAGTAGATTGGAGTAATCTGCAATGTAATATAGGTATGTGCTCTCAATTCACTAATCCTCCATTTCTAGAATGGGTCCCGACTGCTACAATTTATCTGCTTATAAGCATCGCTTAGCAACTGGAGATGGTTCTTAAGTTAAGTGCAATCGGGTACAACGACTTTCTTGTTTTAGGGCTTTTCCATGAATACTCAGAAAAGCAGTCGGGTTTTTTAGTTTTTAAAATTAGCATTTTTTTTATTACGATATCACTTTCACAGTAGTTACGAATCTAACGACACCTCGCAAACTAAAATCCATCGAGCCGTTCAAGCTGTAGAGCGTGCCAAACAATTTTACATACATACATACATACTCTCGAAAAACATAACCCTCCTTCTGGCGCAGTCGGGTAATGAAACACTTATGAGCGTAAGAATGTGAACTTCACGTTTATTTCAAGGATTAGTTGTTTATAGTTCCGCGCTTATCAATCAATTGTTTTATTTATAGAAACAAACTTATCCTAGTCTATTTGAAGGATAGAATCTAGACACATTTTCTTGACAGGTCAAATGTGACAAAGCCATTTCATTACCTGCCTGTGTTTACGTAAAGGTTGCATTCGATGAAAAACCAACCTTTACAGTATCTACCTAGTAACTGGGTTCTTGTGGAGGTCAGATAGACAGCCGCTTATAAAATGGCATCTCGCAGGTCAACCTAGGAGGTTGTCGGCAGCTAAACCGGACTTACCCGTGGTTGCCTCAATAAATGAAGGCATCTAGCCAAGACTTCAAAACTTAGCCTCTTATTTATATAAACGTTGTTTAAAGTAAAGAGATGTTTAAACGTCAAAAATGTATGGTTAAACAGACGCTAATCACTACTTAACTTTAAACAATGTTTATAATAAGTACGGAGATTCATAACTAAGCAAATTAGGGCACCCCTTGTGAGGTACGGACTTCGACTTGCGGCGTCGGTGACGTTTGGGACAGGCTAGATCAGAATTAACACGACACTGTAATGTGAATCTGGCTTCATACTTTATTATTGTGTCAACCAATAACTTTGTTTCGTTACGTTGAATGTCAAACGAACATTATTATTTTGACTTTCATACTTACCGCTATGTTTTCTTTGTGCTTTGATGACTTCAAAAGGAAATAAGAATGATTTCTTCCTTATTACCTAATTTCTTTCAACTTTGCTTAACTTTGGCTTTTATTCTCAAGCCCTTTCACGAACAGCCTGTATGCAACACTACCTCTACAAGACACTGTAGTATATTGTATATACTCGTAGGTACTTCTACAGTACTAAAAGCAAAGTTCAAACCATTATAGTGTTTGAGTTCTACAATGAGTTAAAGGTCACTGCTCATTCCTCAGAGGGTATGCCAATATAACGTACTTAATTTGAAACTTTGAAGTTTGTAGTAGTAGGTATGTTTATTAACTAATAATGTGGAAGGGTCAGAGTTCGTTAGCATTTCTGGTACCTTTATATAATTCAGATGGCTAGGTTAAACGATCCGAATAGGGTCAAAACGGGTTCAAAATAATTTATAGATTTGAAACTGTACCTGTGAAGGTGGCTCACGGTTAACTGTAAGTACATGTTGCTTTTTCTTCGTCTCGTGTTGATGCTACTCGTACACTTTTTTTAATATAGGTGGCCACGTTTATTGCGGCATCACTGGCATTATTTAGATCATCCGAGGTGCAGGTAAATGGGCCAGCAAGTGAGGCATGGTCTGATCAGAAGCACCGCACTCGCACTGGGTGTTCGATGATTCAGTAATCCTCCATTTTGACAAAATTTGTCTGCAGCGACATACTTGGGTACGCAATCGATTGAGAGCTTACCATATAGGTCACTGCAGATCACGCCCGGGAGGCAAAAGGCAAAAGTTCCTGGACTTTAACGAAGTCCAGGTTTTAATGAAGAGGTGGTGGATGCTTCTCTTCCCAAGGTTTGCTTCTCATGTACCTATGTTGCCAAATAGTAGAATCCCTATTTTAGGCACCATCTACTCTGTAAAAGTCTCACCCTGAAACCCTAAGCAAAGTGAGTCTCAAATGAGGTTTCAAATTGTATTAACTTCACTTGGAATGACTATAATTGTGACCAAACAGTTTTAAACTAAATTTCATGGTTAAAATAAAACGCCCACGAGGGCCGTATATTGATTACGTATTTCTTAAAAAATTAAGTAAAAAGGTTAATTGAAATCATTCGCCATTTTTACTAATATACCTACATATGTGAAGTAATTTACCATTAATAATTCATCAACATTTTCTTAGGATTAGTCTGATTAGGTTTTCACTCAGCCCTTGTATATTTTTATAATGTATTTTTTTTTCCCTTGATGTATTCTAAATCACGGGGCAGGTGTGGTCTAGATCAGCGGAATACCAGTATTTTACATGGATCGACAGCCTATATGACCTCCACAACCCAGTTACTGGGTAATACGATACCTCTTGGTAAGACTGGTTGTCAGATTCTCGGCTTCTGACAACTCGTAACAGCTGTTTAAGATCCACAAATGAGGGGTCTGGATATGTAAGATGGATATCCACGTACCAACCGCCGTAAGCGTAGCCTAACCTGATCGATCGTCCTGGCTATTAATACTTAGCCACAAGCCCCTCTCCTCTCTACCAAATATTAGAAAAAAACGTCATCAAAATAATCACCGATTAATCAAAGGCCTCACGATGGCATAAATTCATCATCCAAAAATACCCATCGGTCACGCCAACATCGGTCGTCCTTTACCCGACTAATCCGGTCTGATTGCCGACGGGATTACCTGGAAGCTGCCTTTGTATTACTGTTATGCTATTAGGCCGTGAATGCTGTGATATTACTGGGATGACGTCATTTATAGAGGTCATTCGGGGTAAACAATGGCGTTTGGGAGTTTAGTCTTGAGGAGCAAGTTAAGCTTGATATTGGTTGGAATTAGTAGTTTGAGGAGATTTATGCTGTTTTGGAGATGGTTGGGGTAAAGAAGGCCACAAGTCTGCGGTAACACTTTGACCTTGAGTTTATAGAGGCATGAGGAACATAGTATAAAGTTCACTCATACTGCCCAACGATTGTTGTCCGGTTGTTGCATATTTTTATCTATATAATTGCGCGGTAAACTCTGCTTGCGCGATGCCGGATTTTGCGTAATGTCAGTCTGGTGCGTAGTTCGCATGTTGTGCTGTAGATGCCGCTAAGAGCTGGCCAGCAGTCCTAGACAAAACACATTTCTGATAGCGTTCACTCCAAACGCTACGCCGAAATGTACGGGAATGACATTACCTGCGGAAAGATTACGTGTTGTCCTTTTCGCAGATAATGTCACTCCCATATATTTAGGCGTAGCGTTTGGCGTGAACGCTAACAGAAATGTGTTTTGTCTCAGGGCCCTGGTGTTGTACGGATACTGATTTTGGTTCGCCCGCACTGATCCCGGCCGCGTGGTGGATTACGGCCTACTCCCTCTTACCAAGAGGTCTGTGTCCCAGCAGTGGGAGAAAGTTATAGGCTCATTATGCAAATTTTCCGTTTATGTAGAAGATCGAAAGTAGAGTTTTATGAACAATCATTTTTAGATGATCACTTGAAACTTAGAGCTTTATAAATTTGATTATGCAAACAAATATTTTTCAAAAAATTATTGTTTCGCATATTCGATATTTTAGATAATTTATATTCAAAAATGTATTTTCATTTGCTAAAGCAATTAATAAATCAAGTGATACTTATGTTTTTTACAAATGAATAACAGCATTCATTCTAAACCCCACTCAAAAATGATTAAGTGTATCTTGTATCCAATTATTCTCTCAAAGCTCAGATGTGTGGAGCGATAATTAAAAGGTAGGCGCTAAGATAAGATAATAAATGAATAAGATATATGGAAATCTGAGACGATACTCAAACAAAAACAGATTAACCTAAGGATTGAAATGATGTATTTAAAAGAGAAATCGAAAAAAAGTAATCACCGTATTACGTCAAAATCCAAAATAAACTAAATATTTAAACGGTTCTTTCAAATAAAATGTGTAGTACATGCTTCGGAACAAATTATCATACCGTTAATGTAAGCACCACTAACGACCTGCCACTCAAGCATTGTTGTAATTTTCAGCATTATTTCTCGTATTTCCATTCCACATTTATGGGTTTTACGGAGCTCATAAAGGTATTACCTTGATGCATGTGTTTTAGGAATTAAAAGAAATATTTTCCTTTCACAGGCCACAGAAGAAGAACAACAACAACATCACCATCGCCAACAACAGTTACCTTCTCAACAATAAATGGAGAAGAACCAACAGATGTATATACAACAACAACAGAATATGTTCTAACAACATATCCAAAGCTACCCAAACCACTTCGCCTCTCCTCACTATTAGATAATGAATATATTGATGATGTACATAATATAGATAACATTATAGATGAAGTTACTTTAGGTAGAGGGAGACACACTAAACATGATAGAATAACAGATAAAGAAATTATACAAGAATTAGATGGAACTTCGCTATCTAAGTCTATGAATAAAGTTAAGAAAATGTACAGAGATTCTGCGGGTTCGGCCGTCAATAAATTAAGTGGGAAGGGAGGAAAACCTGGTATATTTTTGACTGAAAACTGTACGACAGTTATAGCTCAAATAGGAACTACAGCGATATTACATTGTGAAGTTAGTGATATCACCGAAAATACGGTAAGTAGAAACATTGATTTTTAATTCTTAGATGTAGTTAAAAACTATCCAGCAAAAGTAAGAAGAAATGAAATGACAGATCTCAGACTGCAATTATATACCATAATGTCTGTTATTTCTAAAACCTATTAAATTTTTGACGTGGTCGAACTCCCGACCAAAATTGATGCCAAGTTTTTTCATCCATTCTAGCTAGGCTATCAAACATAATCCCACCGAAAATTCAGTTAAGCCAAAGATAATCGAAACAGAAAATTGAAAGCTTGTATTTTATCAAACGAGTTCCCACAGAATTTTGTTCCAACGTCCAATATACTGTAACAATCAAAACGAAATTCTTCAAAAAGTTTCTGACAAAACCGAGTATAAACACGCATATAACTTTGGCTGTAACTTTGTAAACTCTTGAATGACTTCCAAAACTCCAACCAAAATGTTTGTTGTTTCATTTAGGGCGAAAATTACAAAAATTTGTTTAGCTAAATTCATAACTCGTATAAACATATGTGGGTAGTCGACGCGTTTTATATCATAATTGTTATGAATGGGCCTTCCAAATTGTTGCGAGGCTTTCTGAAAATGTTTTTTTGGGTCTAATGTTATGTATCGTTCTTTCGTTCTTATTATGTTAAATGGTTGGAATGAGTTATGGATTTTTGAGCGATGATCGCTAGTTAACTAAGAATTTGACATCAATAAAATGTTTCGTCTCCAATACTCTCAAAAAAGACAGCATTATCAAGTTTAGCAAGTTAAAATGTAACGAATTATTATCACTAAATTCAAAACTTATATTAGAAAACTTATTCTGGGCAACCATGATGTTAATAGAATTTGGAGACATGATTTAAAGATTTGTGTTTTCTTGCAGGTGACTTGGATAAGAAGAAAAGACTACTCGTTGCTGTCAGTTGGTCTGGTCACGTATAGTGCTGATAGCAGGTTCTTCTCAGCTCATGGAAGGCATGTTAAGGTAAGACTACATAATTATACAACATTGTTTTTAGTATATGCGAAACCTGAATACATTTGTTCAGTATAAGTAACTGAATTGATTCCAATAATTTTTACACCATGTTATATTTTTTCCCAAAAAAGTTTCGCAAGTGTGATGGAAAATGTTATCGCCAGTTAATTACAATACAATCGCCGTCCGGTTAGGTACCTACTTACTAATTATTATCAATGAGCACAATACGACGTTGGACGCGTGGGCGGCGCGGAGGCGCTGCGTGGAAAGTTATAATTTTGTGAATTTTCATAACACCGTTTTGAAATTTTGTACATATATTCTTTACATAAAAATACTAGACACGTGTTTTGGGTTTCTCATATACTAAAACTAGGGTTGTATATTACACAAAGTACTCTTGTATCCAATTTTCTATAACAAACGTTGTTATTCCGTGTATTTTTGTAAATATGGGCTAAAAAAATCCCAGTCTGTTATCAAAGAGGTCTGGTGCTGTAACCGAGATACAGTTTTTTCACCTAATTTGGCTGCAGATGCTCCCATGTGGTATAATTGTCAATATAGTGATTAATTTTTTTAAGCAGTATGGTTGTTGTAATGTTATTATTTTTGGTGTCAGTAAATAAATTATTTATATTAATTATTCTTACTGCTAATAGTTACATAATTCGATCTTTTTACGGTTGTATAACATCAGTTTCAGGAGTTGTTAGTCAGGGATTCAGTTTTTCAGCGCCTAAGGGACTTGAATGGAAACCTTGCTGGTTTTCATTTCTCTGAATCAGGATGTTTTATACATTGTTAACAGATCCATTGTTATCTTGGTTTTATATAATACACATTCTTTTTACTCTGGTAGACATGACAACACTTTTTGCTCCGTTAGTTTTGCATAAAAATGTTATGAAACATCTGATAATTTTTAGTTTTCAATATAGTCCCTTTTGCTCACTCATAATACAGTTACGAGTAGGTACTCATTATTCACAAAATCATTGAATCAGATCTTCAGGTACAACAAAACACTGTTCAACAAACAATCGCCTGTAACTAATTACAAACATGTCACCGTATTCAATTAAAATCTAATTAATGCTCGTGTCTACCAGCAATGCGGTTTTATATTCATAATAATTACTTGGTAATGGGTAAATGCATCGTGGAGTGGGCTGGGCATTCATTTAGCGGTCGTTAGTGGGCGAATAGGCCAAATTAATAGCTGTAACCCAAATTGGATTTTTTCCGGTAAAGGCCAGGAGGAGATTATGATTTGATCTTTTTAGAACGACCCTTCTGGTGGTCGTCCTAGCACGTCCCATAGCAGTTTGTGTGAATAAAATGATAATTTTCTCCTAAGTTTATCCTCTAGATACCTACACATGCCAGTTTCTATTTACCTAACTAAATATACACCGTTAGTTTCTGTTTACCCTGAACTTGAAAAGTGGTGGTAGTCCAAGATAAAAAATCCCATTGCGATAATTGTTCATACCGTCATCGTTAGTAAGCTTGGAATCTCGAAACAATATCTGTTATTTAAATAAAACCATTTATGAGAATATCTGAAGAGAATTTAAAGATTCAAATGAATCTGAATGTAACAATCTAATCTTCTTTCAAAGTAATCTCTATCCACTATTCAAACATCAAAAAAATATTCAAAACCAAGAGACAAATCAAAGAGGTATAAAAATTTAAGTCAAATACGCAATAGTTCTGGCTCGAGCCTCCCCAGTCAGCATTTATTACATCAAATAAATCGATGGAGTCACATAGGTCAATGAGTTCGGTCCCGGTCAGCTTTATCTAAAACCGTAGGAGGGAGCGGAATTTATAAAATTAAATGTGAATGGTTGAAAATGTAGTCTGTATATTGGAATTTATAATAAAGCAAAGATAATAAGGTTGAGTGATTTGGAGACGGGGTTAGAGGGCTACGGGAAACTTAGAAAGCGAGAGAACCAAATAAAATAGATTTCACACCACTCATAACATGCTGTATTAAAAGTGTGTCCTTATGAATGAGTTATGGCCTATAACTTCGTTTTTGCAGAAAAGCTGTTTCCATGTAAGTTGTCTATTGTGCTATAATCGCTACAGCGTAGATAATACAGAAACAATAAACAATACAGCATTAAGAACAAAGTAAACAACAGTACAGTAGTAAACAATACAGAACCGCTCAGTTCTTATAGCTACTCAAAATTTGTTATGGCATTTTTCTTACCAAAAAGGTAAGAAAAATGTCGCATTTTTCTTACCTTTTAACCGACTTCAAAAAAAAATCTCAATTAGGTTGGTTTAATTTTATCCTAGGTTTTGCCTGCGGCTCCACCCGCGTGGATTTCGGTTATCTCTAAAAAGTAGCGTTTGTCCTTCTTCATATCCCAGGCTATATTTCTACTTCAGCGGTTTAGGCGTGAAAGCATAACAAACAGACAGACAGAAAGAGTTACTTTTGAACATATAATATTAGTAGGGATTTTTATATTCGTTAGCTGAGACACTGTATTAAAAATTTACTTTGGTTTGAAAGGGTGTACTTACTTACCGAGAGATCTTTTCAATTTCTTACCTTTTTTCTTCGTCCATATTTTTTTCATAATATCAATCGTTAGTTATAATAATTCTTACAAATCCTTTAACGACAGAATCTTTAACCTCAGTAATCCTTAAATCTCCTACTTAAGCAATGCCCCGAGGAACGACTAAAATTCAAGCATTCAGAAAGTTTTTAAAGTTAGAAACGACCAAGTCTAATCTAAGGAAATTAGTAAAATATTCCTTGCGGGCCAAGCGGAAGTAATTAATCGCTTGAACCTCGATAAATGAGGTTCTAATAGTTCACGTTGATCGTGACTAATGATACTGCGGTCCATGCGAAAGTGTCGCAAGTAGTGGGGTTGGTAGCTATAGAACGCTCTGTGCTATAGCCAATGACGTCTTTTGCTATTTTTGTATGCAAGACTACGTTCTTATTTTCTTCTAGTCTCATCCCAACTATGTTAGGGTCGGCTTCCAGTCTAACCAGATGCAGCTGGATACCAGTATTTTACATGGAGCGACTGCCTATCTGACTTTCACAACCCAGTTACTCCTTCATAAGACTGAACGCCAGACTTTCGGGCTTCTCACTACCCGTAACGACTGTCGAAGATCAACGTCAATAAGATCCAGATCTGCCGCCAAGACGAGCCAAGCGGAGCGCAAGGGCACTACTTACCTTTTCTCGAAGCACTTCATCGTTTTTTTTAACCTTTTTAACTTGGTTTTGGATTGTACCAGATAAACCTAATTCTCGAGATATGTCGTCAATAGGGGACTTATTAAAAATATTAAGTTTTAATTGCACAGCTCCTATACTTTAGATTTTTTTGATATGTACCTAAAAAACCCTGAGACTGGATTTGTGCCAAGTTGATGAAAATAGGCTCACTATATAGGCACCCCTATTACGTGGGACTTATATATAACTGGCGAAATGTGGGTGTACTTTAAGGTATACCACTGGCTAATCCTTTGGAAAATACAGGCATGATGTTATGTGTTATGTATTAAATTCTGAAACTAGTTGATTCCTGGGACTTCTTTCGCATGAGTTTGCGTTCCGTTTGAAACGGAAGAGGAATATTACCTTCCATATTACGAAAACATCTAACGTCATCGCGGAAGACCTAGGCGTTGATGGCGGGACGATACTTGACGTTTATATGAGGGATTCATATTGGCCTAGGATCGAATTGATTGGAAATAAAAAAATAGGTAAAAAAACTTTTTCAGTTAAACGGTTTTATGTTAAACATACATTGCAATGTTTAAGATAAATGTACTAAAAACCAAAAAATAATAAAATAGATACAGTCGTGGGAATTATAAACATATGCATAGACTAGACTAAAATAAAACCGTGGGGCACGTCAATTGTCTACAATCGTTGATTAAAATGTTTGTTTTGTAATATTACACTATAATTAGGCAGTTGTTCAACCGACAACGATGGACGTGTGATAAGTAGGGCTAGAATGTGGAAACAAGCTAGCAAGCTCGATTATAAGCGAGTTTTAGGGTTTCATAGTGGTGAGCGAGTAGTACTTTTATCATATGTTTTGTCGATTAAAGACAAACTACGAGCAGTGAAACGATTCCTCGCCAGCCAGCAGTGTGAATGTCCAACGATAAACTAGTTGAAACATCTCTTTTATTTACATGGAGTGTATAACTATTGGAATTTCCATGAGCAAGAAAATAGTAAGTAATTTCCTCACCGTCTGCGGGCCAACTGCCTATTTTAACGACGAATTAAACGATTCTTCTATTGCACATTAAGTCGATAATTTGTAGACAATTGACGTGCCCCACGGTTTTATTTTAGTCTAGTCTATGCATATGTTTATAATTCCCACGACTGTATCTATTTTATTATTTTTTGGTTTTTAGTACATTTATCTTAAACATTGCAATGTATGTTTAACATAAAACCGTTTAACTGAAAAAGTTTTTTTACCTATTTTTTTATTTTCTAGTTTTTAGTTTTTATTTCGCATTCTGTTTAATTCATTTAGTGCTTCATTATTGCAAGGTTTCTTGCCCGTTAGTTTATTGCAGTCCAACTCCTCTATACGTAGTCCCTGCAAAGATCTTACTCTACTAAGAGCCACGTAGGCTTGACCTTCTTCAAACAGTTTCGCACCTAAGTATACGACTGCGTGATCCACAGTGCTGCCCTGCATTTTATGTATTGTAGAAGCCCATGATAGTATTAAAGGCAACATTCTTCTTTCAGCCGTCCCGTAATTGTACTTAGCTGGAAACTGTATGGCTTTCGGGTGTATAAGATGTACTCCGTCTCTTGCGAAATCAATTCGGACGGAAGGTACATCTGTTGCATACATCTGAGTTCGACGAAATTGAGGCCAAACGATTTCGTTGATGTAGCCTATAGCGCCATTTACTAATCCCTTTGAAACGTCAATATTGGACCGTAGCATGACTTTTGCCCCCACAAATATTTGCAGTTCCGCTGGTAAACCCCCAGTTTTGTTGATATCAGCTGGTATTATAGTAGCTATATCCACATTGTCTGCATTTCGTGTGGCGTGTACTAGCTGATCCTGCGCTTTTATTTTGTAAATGCGAGCACCATTATTTCTGTACAAATTCAATACAGCAGAGTTGTGGTCGTTAACTTGTTGATTTGTGGGGTATACCCTTAACGCTTTGTCTATTGCAAACTCATCACTCGTGTCTTGAAGAAGTCTTCCCATTAAAATACTAAAATGTTGGGTTGTTAGCTCACCGACTCTCAAAGCATTCAAAATATCAATAAAAGTCTGGTCACCTTGCTGACGCATATTTTCAGTTAATTCACACAGCGTGAATAAACGCCAGAGATGTGTAGCTGGTTGGAGATGTTCTGGCTGTTTGAAAACAGGTGTTCCTGATCGTTTTATAGGAGGCAGTTGTAAAAGATCACCGAAAAGTAATACGTTTACTCCTCCAAAAAACTCATTTTCACAGTTCTTAATTTGCCTTAATCGAGCGTCCATCATGCATAACATTTGATAAGACACCATGGAAATCTCGTCGACAATCAAAAATTCTGTCTGATGCCATTGTTGCCTCATTATTCGCAAATAGTTTCCGGACAGTGGTGACATACCTGTTATGCGACCGTCTTTCTGTACAGGCAATTTTAAAGTACTGTGTATCGTAGCTCCATTTATTAATCTAGCTGCAACTCCTGTTAGTGAGCAGACTTTAACCGCATCCTTTGCGTAGCACCTATTAATTTGGTCTCGTAATAACTTTAATAGAAAAGTCTTGCCCACACCAGCTCCTCCTGTAAAGAATATTTTTAAACGTTCTTCAGCACCTGACATTTGATTTTGTATGGACTGGGTAACTAATGTAAAAATTTCCTTTTGGCCTGCATTCATAGACTGCTTAGCCTGTAAGAACTGGTCTTCATTCATTGGCAAATAAGGAACTTCTTCTTCATGGTCTAGTTCCATCGGCTCTGCGTGTTCCAGTATCTGAAATGCGTGTACTTGCGCGAATGCATTTTCAAGCTGCCTGTCACGTTCACGATATATTTCCAAGTAGGCGTTTGTTTGTCTTAAACTTTCTTCGTTGGCGAGAAACGCATCTCTGGCACTATTAAATTCTCCTAAAAGTTCGGCCTCATTGCGATACGGCATATACTGGATTAGTAAACTGTAATAATATGACTCTGGATCAGAAGCTGCTACGAAGTTAGGTACCCGTACTACAGCTGGCGTGTTTCTAATAGTCATTTTGGTGTTGTCTGTTAAAGTTATAAGACGCCTTCTTGTTGTTTGCTCGTGCGGTGCATAAGCATCGGTATCGATGCTCTCTTCATTTATAACTGGCGGTTTTGTGTAGTGTGGCTCAAATAACATCGCAAATTCTATGAGACACATATTGTTAAAATCATAGTTGGGGTGCTCTGCTGGTCGCTTTTCATATCGTTCGAAAATATTGGCACAATATCCTGCTGCTTGACCAGCTTCATTAAACTTCAACACTTTATACCTTTGTTCCGCTTTACGAGTATTGACAAAAATTGCTTTTCTCGAGCTGTCACGCATACTCAAATGGCATAGCCTGAATACGCATTCGCAGGCTGAAACTTGACGTTCTCTTAATATGCGCATGCATATTTTAAACAGCTTACGCGAGACGTCAGTTTCTTCTCTTCTAATTTGTTGAATAGCTCGAGATACTTCACCATCTAGGTTTGTAGGTTCTGATTTTGACACGTATTTAGCGATGTAATACGCAATCGACTCATTTGTACCACACGGTTGTATATCCATATTGGCTTTCCACATTTTTAGCAAAGCAGGACTGTAATTATTTACCCAACCATCTTCACTTTTTCTTTTCAGAACGCAAATGCGACCACCGTTGTAGATGAATTCGTTAGATGAAGGATCAATAACATGTGTCTCTAAGCATTCCGAGCGTGGAAAGTTGAAACGACAAACAGAATTATTTTTCGTGCAGGTACTAGTGTGTCGATGTATTTGACAATTTTTAACTAATTCATATAGTTCTGAAGTTTCTGGAGGAATGGCAGTACTACAGACTGAATCAATGCGAGCTATTCCTTCAGGTGTCGCAACAGACGGGTGATCTTCGATCCAAACAACCATATGCAAATGAGGACTTCCTCTGTTCTGAAACTCGATTCGCCACCAATGATCTTTAACTTTACCGCCAAATATTTCAGTATCAGTTTTAAGAAACTGCATTAGCGCATTAACACGTACCATAAAATGTCTACTCACAACAACTGGATACATCTCGATGAGTCTCTGAGTTTCCTGAATATCTATGTCATCTGGGTCAATGTGCTGTTTACCATCACTAACAAGGAGACCTCTTTTCATATCCTTCCAGTGAAGATCATTGCAGCTCAATGTAACAAAATAAGTGGGAGGTCCTAAACATCTGATTTGTGCTATAAGATCACTAAGAGCACTACGCCAATAAGCAGCGGAACCTCTTAGATTTTTTAAATATAAGTGCAGGTCTTCCACTCGATTGCCGTTTTCACCTTCAACTTTTCTAGCACAAGCTGCAATGGTTGATTTAACTCGATAGTACTCAAACATTGATAGAGCATAGAATAGGTAATCGTTGCGCTGAAATCTAACATCAGCACCTAATAAACGAAATTGATAGTAATCCAAAGGACTTATATTTACGGGCCGTTGTTCTTTCAAACCATTTTTACCATACGGGAAAAGCTGATACCATGCGAACTCTTCTGCTTTTAACTCATAAGCTTCATTCACAATATTATTATTCGTCTTTCTTCTGATTTCGTTTACATTTTCAGATACCTCTAGCTCATCTTCAACATCAGGTTGGACGCTATCAATAGGCAACATTACAGATGTTTGTATAGGTATAGTTTCAGATCTCAGATTCGAAAGCGGTTGTTGTACTTGTACATCCTGATGAGTGATAATATTTTCCCTCAAATGTACGTCTACGCGTGTAAGGGTGTACGCGATATTACGGGATCCGAGGCATCTTTTACAGATGCGGCACAGTTCTTGTAAGTTGTCGCATTCTATAACACAGGCTTTGCCATTTTCTGGTGTTGGTTTTCCTTTTGGGCCACAAGAATGGGAGTCAGCAAAATAGTATTTGTCTTCACCGCGAAATACGCTAACAGATTTATTTGACGCTGTCAATATTCCTGAAGAATGACTATCAAATAATCTATTTAAAGCTGTATGTAATGTAATGCCGATATTATTGGTATTTACAGAATCATGGAGACTCCCGAATAAAAGAGTGTCTTCATCATATTCTATAGAAAATCGGCATTCATGCATTTGTAAACTTTGCCTGACGATATGAAAGTTTCGTATCTCTAAATATCCTGTTTCATCCAGTTCAGTAGGATCAAGCTGGGTACGAATCCAGCAATATAAGGAGTCACCCGCTAACATATTAGCATTCAGAATATTGACGTCCCATTGATTAGGGCTTAGGATTGCAGCTCGGACAATGTTCGCCAACGACATAGCACTACATTGTACACCAGCATATCGCGAAGTAAAGACGTTGTAGTCACCTTGATGCCATGAAGCTCGAATAATTCTTGCAACATTATTAATTGGAATGAATGCATTTCGAATTTCATTTTCATTCCTTTCGGACGCTTCATCTTCAGACAATTCGGGCACACTAAGTCGTACTAACTCCTGGTCACTAATTTGGGCATTGTCGTCAATACGTACATCTTTGTAAAGCGGGTTATTTCTGATTAACCATCTTAAAGCACTATAGACTTTTTCGCGACATATTGTGAATTCCCTGGTGATGTTCAAATTTTCTAATCGTTCGGTTACTACAATAATGCCTACCTGGCTTGCAGATCTTGGTAGCATACTAGGCAGTCTTTCACTGACTTCAAAGATATCTTGGGCAAATAAAACTGCCTGTCCGCGAAAACCGTACTGCCCATAGAGGCCACTAAATTTCACGATTTTAACAAAGGGAATTATTCTGCACAGCAAACGTTGTTCCGCCTGTGTCAATGTTTGAATAACGTCTGGTATAGAACCTGGATCCAGATTATTCCAGTAAGCTTTTGGTGGTGCTGTTGTTTTATTACTAGTAACATGTGTTTGACAGCGGGAACATAATAACAATGATATTTTCGAAGTTAACTCCACAGGTAAGTATGTTAATGCAGCAGCGTTGTACCGAACTGTACGAACTTGATTAGGATAACAACGTTTGGTACAAATATCACAAACATGTATACAAATTGTGTTAATAGCATTCTCGAATGCCTGCAGATTATTAGCTCTGCATTGCTGGGTACGCTCTCGTTGTTTATTTAACCTCGTATCGCGATGTTCAGGCGTTTCTGAACCCAACTGCTGTCTTTGTCTTTCACGGCTTTGTATTAATCTAACTTCATATTCTTCAGGCGTTTCTGACGCTACCATCTGTGTATATCGCTCCCGTTGTTTTATTAACCTGGCTTCATATTCTTCAGGCGTTTCTGACGCTATCATCTGTGTGTATCGCTCCCGTTGTTTTGTTAACCTGGCTTCATATTCTTCAGGCGTTTCTGACGCTATCATCTGTGTGTATCGCTCACGTTGCTTTGTTAACCTGGCTTCATATTCTTCAGGCGTTTCTGACGCCGTCATTTGTGTATATCGCTGACGTTGCTTTTTTAACCTGGCCTCATATTGCTCAGGTGTTTTTGACGCTAATTGTTCCCGTCGTTTCTGAAATCGACTATTTCTATCACCTTCACTTTCTTTAGCTCGTTTTGCTTTATACTTTTCTTTCGCTTTTTGAAGCCTTCGTTTACGTTGTGTTGCAGTTTCTGTTTTATTTGTGTTTGTATTTTTTATATTTTTTTTTACCATTTTGTTCCCACGAGTAATGGACATTTAAACGGTCGACCCCCCCAGAGGTCCAATAAAGGGGCAAGGCTATGTACAACAAGATGCGCCTGAGTCTTGAGGGGAAAACGCTAACGACATATCATTTTTATCCACCCTAATGCCATACAGTTCTCGGCGCGTTTTAACCTTTCACCTTAACTTGGGTGGTGTACCGCTAACGACGTATCATTTTTAGCCACCCTAACGCCACACAGTCCTCAACACGATACAAAATCTTGACTTGGGTGGTGGATTCAGGCTGGATTAATCAGATACCTAAATTACAGATTCAATTTCTAAATTTAAATCTTATTATTATACGCCATTTGGTGGCTGCGCCCATCTTAAATATTGAGGTTGTATAGTGCACTGTATTCTTCTTGTCAAGCCCTTTTATTTGATACCCATATTGGTGGGATTGATAAAAAATTGTTATCAGCCATTTGGTAGCGGCGGCCATCTTAGATTTCAATTTTGCATAGTAAATTGTATTCTACTTGTTGAGACCTTTCATTTGATACCCATATTGATGGGATCGATAAAACCTACGTTATCCGCCATTTTGTAGCGGCCGCCATCTTGTATTTCAATTTTTTATAGTATATTGTATTCTGCTTGTTGAGCCCTTTCATTTGATACCCATGTTGATGGGATTGATAAAACCTAAGTTATCCGCCATTTTGTAGAGGCCGCCATCTTGGATTTTAATTTTATATAGTACATTGTATTATACTGGTTGAGCACTTTCATTTGATACCCATATTGATGGGATCGATAAAACCTACGTTATCCGCCATTTTGTAGCGGCCGCCATCTTGTATTTCAATTTTTTATAGTATATTGTATTCTGCTTGTTGAGCCCTTTCATTTGATACCCATATTGATGGGATTGATAAAACCTACGTTATCCGCCATTTTGTAGCGGCTGCCATCTTGGATTTCAATTTTTTATAGTATATTGTATTCTGCTTGTTCCCGTGCTTGTGCCCTTTCATTTGATACCCATATTGATGGGATTAATAAAACATAAATTATCCGCCATTTTGTAGCGGCGGCCATCTTGAATTTATAATGATAATGAATAAACATAATTGTATTGTCACCAAAATCCAAAGTGTATACAAAATTTCAGATTAATCGGTTGACAGGAAGAGGGTGAAATTTGAATGACTAAATTTGACCCAAGAATAATAAATAAAACAAACGGGGTGAGCTAAATAAAACCGTTTAAAAAGAAGGAATGCCTTTGCCCTCCAGTGGGTGGTTGAATTATCATTTATTTATTACGAGTTGCTACAATGATCTGTTTTCAGTCAATCAATTAGTCAGAAACGAGACTACTCCTTTATGTGAAGTGTAAAAATAGGAAAGGTATTTGGTGACCAATTACTGGCATCCAAAAGGATCTAAGATTTAATCAAACTTTCGTGGCGACAAAGGATTCCAAATTGGTCTTTATTAAGTTGACTTGACAAAATTTCAGGATTGCTCGATTGATATTATAACAAACCGATGGATTTATTAAAGAGAAATCGTATTTAAGGAACAGAAAGAAAGAAAACAGTTTTTATTTTATTTATTCTGCTAGCTTTTGCCCACGACTCCGCCTGCGTGGATGTCGGTTAACGCGTAAAAATAGCGTAGTCTATGTCCTTCTCTATATCCAAGGCTAGATCTTTTCCAAATTTAATGACGATAAAACGAAAAACCACTGAACCATCAGTGGTTTCTTTTTGGGTGGGAAATCATCAAATAACTTCTCTCGCTCTGGGTGGAGCTCCTGCTCCGGGCGTGTCAGACTTTTACTGAATAAAACCCACCCGTATTCCCTCAGTTACCTGTGTGCTAGGGCCGACGGTATCTTTTTCGAATAACCCACACCCCTGGCAGGCATCGGCCCTTGTGGACCCCACCAGTTGGTGCTGACATCTCTTTGAGACGTGCGTGGAACGCAACGCGTCGCCGAACCGGGCTTGGTCCTTACCGGACAGCGAGCTACCCATTACTCGCCGTCCACAAGCAGTGCATAGGGATGAAACTTTAAAATGGATTTTAACATTGAAATAATACATTTTGTTGCCGAAAAGGATTTTAATGTGTATTATGATAACGATTTAGTGTAATTTTAGCAAAAAACGGTCATCGATTTTAAAGTTTCGTACCGTTTGACCCCGGCATCCCTATTCACCCCGTTCGTACATATCGTTATGCCGATTCTCAGTAAACGTTTTATGCTATAAGACTATACCTATGAATGTAAAAATAGATGTTATCTACATTTTGATGGCGTGGATATTGACCCTATCTAGGAAAAAGTTGATGTTTTATTTCGCATATTTCAGAGTTTGTCTTATAGTAACAGTTGTTTATTTTCATAGCTTATTACTTCACTCCCTTAAATTATGTCCCCAGTTTAACCAAACACCCTGTTAAACTCCCAAAAATCATGTTTGTATTTGCTTTTATTTAGAAGCAACTACAAACTTGATTTTTGGGAGTTAAAGTAGTAAATGATAAAAGATTTTATTTCTGTAAGTAGGTTTGTACAAACACTTTTACACGTCAATCATATTTTTAAAACTAGATGAGGTCGGCGTTTCCTATCTGACTACTCTGAGAAGAAAGGCCAAAACAAACTTAGAGGTCTATTTTAAAGCCCAGACATAATTTTGGTCAGATCATGTGAATACCAAGTGGATTAGTTTACGTAAATGTCCTCCAGTTACTACATAATACGTATCTGTGTATTATTTTGTCTGTAATTAACGAAGTATTTCATGGAAGCCACAAAATAATTGCTTAACAGCAATCAGACTATGTTCAAAACAGTAATGATATCTGAAACTTTTAGAAATAATTCAATAGAAATACAATTCAGTCCAATTTTCTATAACCACAACGGAGAGTTACGCAACAAATATTCCACAAAGCCATTTTAAATTCACTAGAAAATGGGTGCCCTTTATAGACAAGGCAATAGAAGAATCGATCCTATTATCAGAAGTTGGGACCACAGTAAGAACTAGGGAAATATAGAAACCGACTTAAGTCGACGTACACACGGTCGTAATAATATCGCAGTGGGACAACATGTCTTTTTCTTCCCCACTTCTCTATTAATCGTCATCTCCGTAGTCACACCCTTTCTAACCATATCATCATTCACACAGTCCATCCATCGTTTCTTTGGTCTCCCCCTGCTCTTATAGCCATCGACATTCATACTCAACACTTTCTTTACGATATTTTCCTCATTCCTCCGTATCACATGCTCATATCATTACAAACGATTTCCACATAACTTTTCAGTTACCGGTGCCACTTTAAGACTTCCTCTTATGTATTAAATTCTTATTCTATTCATTCGTGTGACACCTCTCATCCCTCTTAATATTCTCATCTCAGCTGCATGAAATTGCCTTTAATTCATCCCTTTTTTTGCCCAACATTCTGACCCATACAATACTGCAGGTCTCACCATGCTTGTATATATTATCTGGTTGATCAAATGCTATTGGATTATTTGGTATTCGATCTGGCATAATACACCCGATAATTCAGTGCTTAGCACAATAAAAATGACGTCCGTGTGAACGTAGACTGTCTTGCCGGCGTGTCAACAGTTTGAAGTATCAAATGTTGCAAAGAAATTGTTAAGAATTCATTTGATCTGTAATTATGTCGTTAGCTACAGAAGAAATACTGGCCATAAGCGAGTCGGGCTCGCACAAGGCGTTCCGCAATAAAATACGTTTCTTGTATGGTTAAAATTAATGGGAGATCCGGCAGATCCGGAAGGGTTGATGCCTGCCAGGGTTGCGGGTTGTTCAAAAGAGATACCGTGGCCCTTGGCCCACAGGCAACTAAAGGAACACGGGTGGGTTTTAGTCAGTAAAAGTCTGACACTCGCTCCACCTAGAGCGGGAGAAGCTATTTGATGATTACCCAACCTCAAAAAAAAAATAAGGAGATTAATTTTTAACTTTAATTTAATATGAATTGTAGCGATCATAGTAGTAAACACTCTGTGAACATTTCAAGTGTCTACTTAGCACGGTTCAAACGATACAGCCCTGTGACAGATGGACGGGCAGTGGATCCTTTGTAATAACTTCCCTTTGGCACACGTTGAATAGATGAGTTAGACACACACTAAGGTTTCTGTATCTTCAAAACTATAACATTAACCTTCTTATTATAATTTGTTATGACGAAGGCCGTACTAACACGAATTCTGTAAAAAAACTTCCTCGGCTGGCTGGAGTTATGGTTATAAATATCTTGTTATTTAAATACTAAAGTAGGCTTGGCATCAGCCGATGTAGGTATTCTTTTAAAATCTTACAATTTTAAGTGACTAGCTGACCAGACAGACATTGTCCTGTCTTAATTATGAATATTGAATTTGCATTAGTATAATATTAGGAAAGTTAATATGGTCGTTAAAGTTTTCTTAAATTTTCTAATGTTTCGCGCAACTTCTTAATTTTTTCTTTTGTAAGAAAGGTTTTTATGAATGCATGTAATATAATGTAATGCACCGATCCCAGCGTGGCTTGACCAGACTCGATTAACCGAATGAACCCCAAGATTCGCATTGGCCCCTGGAGCCTTATGAAAATATAAAAAATAACAAAATCCTGACAAACAAACACAACAAAGAGTTAGCAAAATTGGTCCAGCCGTTCACGTGTGATGCCGTGACAAAGGGAAAAAGGGATTCGTTTTTATATACACCGTGACATTTTAGTCGTCTTACAACGGCAGCCCACTTCATATACCCAATGACTGCTATCTACTACCATTCATATTTTTTTTTTTTTTTTGAAAATTTGCATAATCAAAAACATGAAAATATCACTAAGACGAATGACGTAGTTTGAAACACCCTGTTATGGAGATGGAATTAATGATGGAATGTAATGGTAGGTAGGTAGATATCATCTACCGTTTGATACGTAAACATTATTAACAGGGAGGGTTTTTCATAATTCTGAAGCATTCATTATTTTTCTTTGTATCTGTTATCTTAATTAATAGTAACAATGTTTTAATCGCGCCTAGAGGTATGTTATGACGGATACATTGAGTGGACCATCTTTGTAAGACGACTAAAATGTCATAACTAACATGAAGTGAGTTTAAAATGAGCTGTCAAAAGTGTCAATCCCTAGCATAAGTTGGAATGACAGCTCACTTCAAAGACGCTTCATCTAAATTTTCAAGGTGAGATTTTTACATTACAGACCAGTTGGCTCAGTAGCGCCTTTTGGCTACGGAACCCTAAAAAAAGACAATTAAGTAACTATAGGCAATTACACAACTAAAGTTAGAAAAGTTAACCAATTGGAAATGACACATACATAGTGTTTGCCTTTAATTACTTTAGAAGGCAAACTTTATCAAATTGGTATTGCCTAGTAATTGGGTTGTAAAAGGTCAGATGACAGGCGTTTAGTGTAAAATATCTATATTCTAATCTATACTTCTATCTAAATACTAATCTATCCCATTTCTTCCCGTGGGTGTCGTAGAAGGCGACTAAGGGACTTACTAGAGAATGGGCAGCAGCGTTCTCTATGCATTTCACCACCATACTGCGATCGCCAACCCGCCTGCCAAGCGAGGCGATTATGGCAATTCCCCCCCTTTTGGGGGAGGATTATGTCCAGCAGTGGACGTCTTTCGGCTGATATGATAATGATGATGATGATGAATTTATACTTATATTATAAAACTGAAGAGTTTAATAATCCTCTGTGTTGGTCACAGAGTTAGAGATTATCACTAGAATTAATGTGTAGGTATGTATTGGTATAATCATTATTTAAAGTTTCCATCTTCGAGAGGAAGTGTTTCTTTTTACTTGGTTCTTTAGTTCTTTTTAACCGACTTCAAAAAAGGAGGAGGTTCTCAATTCGACTGTATGTTCTGCTTTTTAAATGTTTGTTACCTTATAACTTTCGACAGGGTGAACCCATTTTGATGATTCTTTTTTATTTAAAAGCTGGTGCTTTCCGTGTGGTTTCATTTCAATTTCATATAGATCTGATGACGCGTTTCTGAGACAGACAACGAAACTCTTCAAAAAATAACAGTAAATTAACGACGATTGCTACTATTGCATAAATATGCATTGTTTTGACCCCAAGGATAATGAAAGTTCGAGTTAGTAGGGTGGGTACTATAACTGAAAAGTGAAAAATAAAAACTTTTTCCAAAAAAAAAACAACTGACTTCCGAAAAAACACTACAAAATGAAAAATAACTTTAATTTTGGAAGTCGGTGACTTTGGAAATTTCAATTTTTTGTCACCGCCTTCCGAAATTAAAGTTATTTTTCACTTTGTAGTGTTGTGAAAAAGTTTTTACTAAGCTTCTTAGGGTCGTACCTTGATGTTAAATAACTTTAAACCTTCTTTAAGAATTAAGCTTTCAAATGCAAAAATAAGTTCTCAAATCCAACTGGTAGTTCTAGAGATTACCCCATACATACAAAATTACAAACAGGCAAATTTAACCTCGTCATAATATCAGTACCTATAGATTCAGAACCATTGAAGTTACCGCACTTAAAACTATTTTACGGCTTAAGGACTTGTCAAAAGGCAATCCGATTCCCAACAAACAGTTCCGTACCATGAACCTTTGTAAGTAATAAAGGAACCTACAGAATCGGGTTGTAATAATAAAATTTACCGACCGCAAAATTAAGTTTGAATAAGAAGATAGTATCTAATAGAAGGGAGAAGGGCCAATATAGAGATGGATAAGTGAATGATCTTGTAAGGGTTCTATTATCTTTTGTTACAATGTCTTGGTATTTTACCTTCTGGAATAATAGACAAACCAACATTAATCTGAACGATTCGTATTATGATCTTGTTAAGCCTTCATTGCGGTAATCTAGTTTCTAGAAGTTGACAAAATGACTGTTTTTATTTTTTAAGTTACATCTTTTGTTACATCTTAGTTGTTAATTTCAAGGCTATTATGAAAAAAAAAAACAACCAACTACCAATAAACACACAACAGAAAAATAACTTCAATTTCGGAAGTCGTTGTCTTTGGTTTTGTATTTAGTTTTATTTTTTTTGCCACCGACTTCGGAAACTAAAGTAAATTTTCACTTTGTTGTGGTTTTTTGGACGTAGTTATTTTTATCTTGGTTTTCACTTTTTACTCACCCACACAAGTTCATATACCTTCACTTGCTAAATATACCGAGAAATTTTTATGGTTGTTTTCCCGTGGCAGAATAACTTGCCATAAGAAGTACTTTCGAAGCATAGAGTAAAATTTAAAAAATAAAGATTTTTTTGTTTTAAAATAATTAAAAAAATGTTCATCAACTCGATAAAACACTACTCAATAGTAACACTAGAGGTAACTTGTAGGTGCTACTCGAATCGCACGCACCGCCGACAAAGGGAACAGAGATACATCAATGTTATAAGCAAAATAAACTCTCGCACGTGGTGATTTTGCACAATAATTAATCTACCATTTTTTGTTTCTAATATTTTATTTATTTATAATACGATTGTATTGCCAAGACAAAACCTTTTCGCTGCGGGAAAACAACTATTAAAATTTCACGGTGTACAGAACAGTGAAAGAAGTTATTATTATATCATCAACATAACTATACTAAGTGGAAAAAAATACGTATTATTGAAGCTAAATCAAAATCCTCTGATCGGAACATAACCAAATTTGTCGTTATCGCCCAAACAGTTGATTTTGACGACCAAACGTGGTCCGTATGAAAAAACTTTTTATTTTCACACAAATTAGCGCACGACGTGCTTTCGTTCTTATGTGATTGTGGTACGGTGAGGTCAGGCTCTTATTTTCAAGGATACGACTTAAACTATTTAGTAAGAAGTCTACTTACTTTAGTTCTTAGTTTTGTCCTTGAAAGTAAGTCTAGACCTTTTTGATGTCTGGCAGTCTGTGGTCTTTCGCAGAGAATTTACTGCTGCCGAAATTTAGCAGCTGTGTAGCCGACTAAGTTATTTAACCCATCGATAGCCATGGCGGAATCTGAGACAGGCAGGACGTATTCCACCTCATTGTGTGATGTGGTCATGTTAGACTAGTTAAAGATCCATAATTATAGATTCTATTGAAATAGTACCTATCTGTTTTTATTTCTAAGCCTATTTTCGCACAGGCGCGTTCTTCAACGCGAAGTTTTTTACCGTGCGTGCTCTGAATTATCAATTCTTAAAATGCAACTGAGTTTGGCATGGGAAATCATTAAATGACTTCTCCCGATATAGGGGAGCGGGAGGGCGTGTCAGACTTTTATTGACCAAAACCCACCCGTGTTCTTTCAGTTGCCTGTGCCAGGGCCACGGCAACTCTTTCGAACAAATCCGCGCCTACGGTGGCCGGGACTCTGTAATGATTATATTGAGTCTATACAGAATAAAATACGTAAAGAACCGTCGGAGTTTTGGACATTTGTGAAGAACCAACGGAATGATAAACAGCCGAACTATGAATACTTATATAACGGTAAGACAGTAACGGGACAAACTGCTGCAGACGCTTTTGCAGAGTACTTCGCGTCGGTCTTCCTTAAAGAAGTTCCTACCTTGGACCCGGAAGCCATTAATATAGATACGGGCCCAGCCCCAGATTCATTCCGTGTTACTGTCGATCCCATAAACCCTTCGGATTTCAGGAGCATCCTAAAGCGAATAAAACCTTTTTCTTCATCAGCTCCAGATGACATTCCACCATTCATTGTAAAAGATTGCGCTTCAGTGTTAGAAACACCCCTGCTCCATATATACAATTTGTCTATAACAACCAGCACCTACCCGACCCGCTGGAAGTCTTCTAAGGTCACACCAGTCCCAAAGAGTTCACTTCAACATAAATTAAATGAATACAGGCCAATCGCTGTCCCTTCTGTGTTTGGAAAAATCTTCGAAACCCTGCTTGCCAGCCACATAAGCTCACAAATTAAAATGCGCCTAGATGACGCTCAGCACGGATTCAGAGTTGGTCGATCTACTGCCACCAATCATATTAACTTTGTAAACTATACACATTCCCACCTAGACACAGGGCGGCAGGTAGATACGGCCTATTTTGATAAACAGAAAGCGTTCGATAAGGTCGATAATGATGTGCTCCTGAGCAAACTTTCAGCAATAGGTTTTACACCGAAATCTCTCCAACTCTTTGCTAGTTACTTAGGTGACCGTCAGCAATACGTTCAACTCGCCGGGTACAAATCTCAGTCCTATTACACTAGATCTGGCGTGAGCCAAGGAAGCACTCTCGGGCCTATTCTATTCCTAATCATGGTCAATGATCTACCCCAGGTCATCAAAAATGCAAAATGTCTGTTGTTCGCCGACGACCTTAGATTATACATGGGCGTGGGGTCAATTTATGACTGCGAAGTTCTCCAGAACGACATATCCAATGTTATTGAATGGAGCGACAGAAATCATCTACAATTTAATGAGAAAAAATGCCGAGTTATGACTTATACTAGAAGTAGGGCCCCCATTCAATACAGTTATCGAATACTAGACAATACGCTGACAAGAGTCCATGAGATGCGTGATCTCGGAGTGACATTTGACCCTCGCCTCAATTTTAGGGAACATATCGTGTCTATGACGAAAGCTGCTAACAGCACCCTCGGTTTTATCATGCGCCAAACGTACAAGTTTCAGGATTGTAGAACGGCAATCATGCTATACAACGCGTATGTTCGCAGCCGGTTAGAGTATAATGGTCTCATTTAGGATCCGTACGAGGCCAAGTACAAACTTTTGATAGAAAAGATACATAAAAAATTCTGCCGATACATATACAAGAAGAAGTATGGGTTCTACCCATTTCTTTATCCCTCGCTTTTTGTAACGGGTATGCTCGGACTCGATACTTTGGAGTTGAGAAGGAGCTTGCAGGCAATTATACACTTTTACCATTTACTCACCAACAAAATCGACAATCCCTCAGCACTGACAGATATAAGCCTAAACGTTCCTATGGGAGCTATGCGGGGTGCGGGGGAGCGCGGTTTGCGTTGGCGGCGGCCTCTGCTGGCAGTGGCTGGTTCCCGCACCCGTGCTACAGGAAATGCAACTACACGACGTACTCTTGCGCTCCTCAACTCGATCTTATTAACTCAGGATGTTGACCTGTTCACTGACAAGCTGTACAAAATTATATCCGCGGCAAATATCCACCTCACGCACTGTCTTTCCAGTACAAGTTAAGGTGATGGCAGCAGACTTGCAAACTTAACTTTACGTAACTAGGCTAAGCTGTACTATACGTTAGTAGTTAAGCATAGTATTTAATAATAATAATAGTACCTACCTATATAATATGTTAGCAACAACAAATAATTGTACGCGTATATTACTAAATGTAACTTGTTTGTAGACGCCTTGGGTTGACCTGTCAAGTCTACAAAATGTTTAATAAATAAATAAATGACTCCCGCGAGCATTACTGCTTCGCAGAAGGAGGTGACGGCTTCCCGTGCACTCTTGCTCCGTATCTGTGTGCATACCAAGCAGTTTGAAAAAAAAAAAAACCGTTGCAAATGCAGTACGCGGCAAGAAACGTCGCGTTGAAAAAAGAACGCCCGTGCGTGCGTAGGTTAACAAAGTATTTTTACGACACTATTAATATTGTCAATGAAAACTTAGCACGTGACGCCCCAAAAATACAGGGACCAGACAAATCGATAAACGTCAAAGATATAAAAATGGCCGCAGACACAAAACGTAATGTTAGCACGAACGAAATGTTATGTAATGTTACTTCACAACCTGTACTAAGCTTTTGTTCGAATAAATAGCCTAGTTTCGAGGAAAACCCTTTTGGTAAACCAGCTGGTTTGTTTAAAATTATTGGTGTTTAAATTCAAGGTGTTACATAACGCCATGAATTTAAACATACATAATTATGTTGAGGGTGTTGAAATGTTTATAAAGTAATGTACTGACCAGTCTTATGCAGTCTTATACCCAAAAACTGGGTTGTAGATGGCAGATACGCAAGCACTTTATGTAATTTACTGGTATTCAGTTTAATACCAAAAAATTATCAGATGTAGCTACATCGTGTGAGCGTGACGTAAAACGTTTTACTGAAGCAATAATCTCTGATGTACACGATGTACGAGGTTAGTTATTAAAACTACTGTCCTGGCAGGAAATATCTTGGATTACTATCCTGGCTTAGCACAAACAAAAATGAGGATATTTCTGGATACTCGAGGTCAGAGTAACTAGCTTGCTGGCTTACTAGCTCCATAAGTCTCATGTTCGTGATCGGGCGCCGCCAGTAGGTACTGGTCATCTCTCAGCTGCCACGGCTTAATTTCTGAATTGTTGTTTTATTTTTGTTTGTTTTTAATTACGGACGCTTTATATTTGCACGTCTTTTTGCGTCGTTCTTCTATTGATAATTTCAACAAAACGATGTAACCAGCATTTTGTAACATTATTATGATTTAAAAAGAGTGTCCATGGAGTTTCTTGCCCGTTCTTCTCCATAGGTACCTACTACGCTTTGGAATGGGCAACTAACTTCATCTTTCTGACTCTTTGACAATTCAAAACTGCCTGTAATTGGATTTTATTTGAAATTAATGCTTTGAGCTTGAGTTTGAGATTTAACTATCCTAGCTTGAAACGCCTCGTACATCCCGGGCATAATACAGTGTTGAAAATGGTGTACAAAAAGAACAGTAACCGAAATGAAGAAAAACATGATAGATAGGCATTATCTGTTGGCTAAGTTATGTTGTAACAGCATTTCAATTAATTCAAAAATATCTTTAAAATTACATAAACAAAACTTAATTCCAAGTTCATCTCAATTTTTGTAATCAGAAGATTCATCAATAGCTAATGTAGTGTAAAATCCTCCTTTCAAATCAACATTCGAATCCAAATCGAGAACTGTATTTCCATCTGACCGATCGTCAATCGTTTGCATGAGCCGTTAAGCATTTAGTATACTCGGCTCAGCTTTGAATTGAACATCATCATAGGCACATAGAGGAGGAACACTATTGGGCTCTTGTAGTTTATCATTAATGACAGAACTAGTTGAATATACTATAACAAACCCTTAATTATCATTTTAGTTTGGTCAAATTGTTGTCTCTCTAAACTTGTATGTTTATAACTTAAAAGATAAATTAATTTGTTTGCCCAGAATAAACTTAAAACTCTTCCAACTTGTTCTAGGACCTTATTTTATTTAACAATCTCTCATTTTACAATATAATGCCTAGCAAGTACGTTAATAGGTAATATTTTATGAGGTAGATATTGTATTAGTTTTTACCCCGCGATGTTCATAATTAAAATTTTGTTCGATTTCCTGATAAAGTCAATTTGTTTTCAATAATTCTGTTTTAATAACTATTTTTATTTCCAGTAACATGTTAATCGAGCAATACTTGAAGGTTGAATAAATAATTTTCAATGGAAACCAAATTAAGGAGAAATGTAAACATTATTTGAGCCCACAACAGTAACAGAGACTAATAATGTAGTCAGTACCGAAATCAAATGCACAATATCATAGTCTAAAGCTTATCAGCATACAGTCAACAATACCTTTGATTCGCACAAATTAGTGGAAAATGAATTCTGATATGATTATATCGATACCGCAAACATAACCGAATTTCCGATTGACGAATTGTGAACCAAGTGCGCAAAGCACACTGCATTTATTATAGGTGAGGGCTATTGTTAATAATGTACAGCGGTTTAAATGTCGCATTTGTTTCGGTATTAGACTATTATATAGTTAAAAAATTTACTAATGAGCGAACTTTAAACAATACATTCGATTCTGATCTTTCAGCCCAGATTCTTCTTTTTCTGTTCATAATCTTATTGTTTGGATAATTGACGACAAAACTCTTCGTCCAAGGAACTCTTGGAACAAGAGTTCCATCATCGGTAGTAGGCTACCACCGTGTTTATTTCTGCCCTCAGTGTTAGTAAGTTCCAGTTAAATTATTAGAAAGTTCAAGATTAAAAACAATAATACATTTTCTTTTATAACTAGAAGCGCTCACATCTGCAATGCCTATGTTGTTACAGATGCCCATAGATTGCGGCGAAAACTTTAATAAAACAAGAAGACGTAATCCTTCCAAACTCCTATGATAAAATACCAGCACAATTTTAAAGCACATATAATAAACTATATCTTTAAAATGTTTATGCTAAAGACTAACCGGTGAGGGATAAAAACGAGGCATGCATATACAATATACAGCGCGTTTCCTTTGTACATGGACATTCTGAAACGTCTTTGTCTGGCGGGAGAGATCCGCTTGCTGCGTCTGATTCAATTTTCTTGCGGTTCTCCTTCCGAGTTTACTCTAGTCTTTTATTAAAGTATTTTACATTGTGTTATGAGTTGCTTTTGTTATAAAGATGATGGGTCAGAATCAGCGTAGGTCGGTTTTGTCAAGTTTTAGTGAGACTAATTTGAACAGTTTGTTAAAGTTTATTCTACTTCATCTTCGTAACGGTCTTGGCAGAGCTATCGTGGTTTCGATGAAGTTTCTTGTCGAGGGGCTGAAGTGGTTCGTCTTGCAATTTTATGTTATTTTGTTATAGTTTAGCTGATAAATATTTACTGTCACCGTTTTGAGTTGAAAATACTTATTTGTATTTAGAATAATTTGGTGTTTTGTAATGTCATCAGCATCATTGTCCAATTTTATGAATTTGCTAAATGTGACTTAAAATAATATTCCACAACCAACTGTTTTTTTGTATTTAATTATAAGAGTCAAGTGTTGCTTTATATACACTGGTACTAGAAATAAACAAAACATATTTTTTAAACTTTCGTCATCACAAAATTCCGTCACACTCACGCCAATGCAGCCAGCCACCCAATCACAAAATTTAACCCCTCTACATAAACACAGGTACCCCAAAGCCTACCTATTTTCCACTGATTAAAATCATCAACACCGCTCCCTTTTACACAAACACTTTTTATACTCATACATCTCATGTCAGGAGGCACAAGTGCTCTCAAATGTCTCGCTGAAGAGCCCGCGATTAAATTAATCTTACGTCGATCTCGCTCCATCCGCAATTCAAAAGTTACGTTCCATTTGGATTTTCTGCTTCCATTCTTTGCGCATAATGAGGGAGCCTGGATTTTGTCGTCTTTGTTTACATTTCTGGTTCATTTAGTTTTTGAAATTTATTACGTAAGCTGGATGTAAATTAAAGTGTACGTTATGATGAATGAAGCTAGATTCTGAGATTGTTGTACTTGGTGTTAAGGCTGAGTGTAAAGTAGAGTTACATGTTTACGTGACAAAGATGAAAGGATGAGAAATAAGTTATTACTTGAAGTAGTAGAACTTTAAATGTCAAGTAATGTTTATGAAGAAAATGCAAATGTTTGTAATCTTGATTTACTAACTCAATTATTTAGCATTACTGTGGCATTCCCTACACAACCATAAATGATAAAAGAAATGACTTGAAACGTGAAACTATGATAAAACTTAAACATTCTTAAGTCAAAGTCAAAGCAGTGACTATTAAAGAAAGAGTTCAACATTGACTCAGGTACCAAAAGATACATAAACAACTTAAAGTAAACGATGCTTGCGATTCGACGTTCGAGCGAATTTGAGTTTAAGAACACCCATTATCGTCAAATTCCTTTAAATTGTTCCTCGCGGTTTTGTTCCAAAGTCTCTATACTGTTTATATTGTTTAATTTACTGATTACAACACAGTTCACTGGATTTGGATTGAAATCGAAAATTGTTTCAGATTTGTTTGGTTAAATCTTTCGGAACTGTATGCACGAATTATTGCTGTTGCTTGTTGTTTGTTTATCTCCTTTGTCTCATCAGCTTGTTGTTTCCATTAGACTTTAACTGGCCTATCGTATTGATTATTGTGTCTACTTGCGTTTATTTTCAAATGCAACCGTATTTATGTCGACTTGTACATATGTCTTGTTAAACATACTGTTCTTGGAATATATTGACAATATTACGAATAATTTGATGTGTGTTATTTGATGTGTTTTAATACTTATTCACCTAATATAATAAATATAACGTCTTTATCTCCAGAACGTAACCTAGAAACCAAATCTTCGAACCATAAATTCCAAATTCGCTCTAACATACGATTCGGTTGGCTGTTCCAATCGATTCTTATAAAACCCTTACCAAACTTTATATCACGATAACCACTAGTTACCACACTTGGAGACCGTTAACGTGATTTATTTCTACCAGGATTGGGCGTTACACATTAGATTCGCCACTTCAGCAGACGCTGGGTACTACGAGTGCCAGGTTCCGACGCACCCGCCTACAAGCATCTTCTTCAAACTTGTTCTAGTTGGTAAGTACTTTGTCAGCTTTTATTTTGTTTACAGCTTCTAGTTTCGGTATAACTTTTTCTGTTTTTGTTATCGTACTATTGTCCAAATAGAATAAAAGCCAGGTTTCTATTTAAACAATAAACAGAATCTTACTTATTTAAGTAAGATTTTGTTTATTGTTATCTAGTTTTGTTAGTCTTTCCTCACAAAAACATTTTTTTTTGTAATTGTTTTTCTGTAAGACGATTAGTATTTATAGGGAGTGAAGTAAATCACAATAATTTTGATTTAAAGCCACTGGCCAAACATGGTTTTGTGTTTTCATAAAGATTAAATTCGAATGCAAAATTTATCACCCTTTAAGGCACACTCGCTTTTATTACCGTTTCCGAGTTAATTATTTAAATAGTACTCCGCTACTTCATTCATCGACGAACTACCATACGTGACGCACGCACGGACGCTAAGCGAAATTTTACAATTACCCCCAGCTTTATTAAAAATGTCTAAGTGCGATATGTGTAAAAAAAAATTAAGCAAAACCTCCCCGGGGTTGGAGTGCAGTAAGTGCGAGCGGGTAGTGCATTTGAACCCAAAATGTTCGGGACTAACTAATAAACAGATCGCTGCATTAAAAGCTTCACCCAGTCTGGAGTGGACATGCCACGAATGCCAACAGGAATCCCCAAGACGTAACTCATCTATCATTATACCTGAAGATGACGAGGAAGAGGATGATTCACCAGCTCAAGTGAATACAAAAAACTTACTAAGCCAAATCTCCAAAGAGGTTGAAAAAGCAATAAAAAGTGAAATGGCACAACTAAGTGATTCCCTGCAGTTCCACAGCGACAAACTTGATGAAGCAATGGAGTCTATGGAAGCTTTCAAGCAGACTATCAAGGCTCTCGAACGTAAGAATGCGGAACTAATAAATAAAAATAATAACATGGAAACCCGAGTAGGTGCCTTGGAACAACGTCTGCAAGAGATAGAACAAGAGAAGCTTACAAAATACGTAGAGATCGCAAATGTGCCAAATCGAAGCAATGAAGATGTCAGACTTCTGGTGGATAATATTGCGCTTAAACTGAAGCAGCCCAAAGAAGAGATCAAAAGTGCACGACGACTCCATGGATGGAAAGAACAGTCGGCCAATATATTGGTGGAACTGAATGATGAAGACGTCCAAGAAAACTGGATTACTGCCGCCAAAAGTGTCAAGCCAACTGTCTCCGATGTACTTTCTAGCGACATTAGCAATACAAACGTCATATATGTGAGAGAAGCTATGACAAAACATCACAAGCAATTATTTTGGAATGCCAAGCAGGAGCTAAAAGTCAATCACAACTTCAAGTACGTGTGGTTCAAACGAGGACTTGTAAAAGCTCGCAAAGAAGTTGGTGGAAAAGTTAGTATTGTGCGCACCATGACTGATATACAAGGACTAATATCAGCAAGTAGTCAGTCGGCAGGAAATCGCAAGTAAATAAAACACAAACCATTAAACGAATATCATAGCTAAAAAATGGCTAATTCTTTTTGTGATATAAATGAGATTAATAACTGTCTAAATGTTAACGACTTCTTAAACTGTACACCTAACCATCAATTTAACCTATTGTGCATGCATAGTAATATTCGATCAATAATCCTAAACTTCTCCGCATTAGAACAAATTATTCAAATGTCAAAAAAATGCATAGATGTCGTCATTCTAACTGAAAGTAATATATCAGAAAACAATAGTGTTCTGTACCAAATTAGCGGGTACCGAATGTACACAGCCTTGCGTAAGTCTCGAAAGGGGGGTGGCATTATAGTGTATGTCAATAATAAACATAAATGTACCAAAAAAAATGTAAAAACTAAACACTTTGAAAGTTTGTTTTGTACCATCACCACCCATTCGAACTATATCGCGAACTTGTGTGCGGTATACCGACCACCAAGCTCTAGTAAAGTTCTATTTATTGACGAACTACAAACTTCACTACAAAAGTTCACTAAAAACACAGATTTATACTTATTGGGAGACACAAACATAGACTTAAAAACTGATAATCCTGTAAGGCATAAATACAATAACATGTTATGTGGCATGGGCCTTTTGTGCGGGATCACTAAACACACCAGGATAGCAATATCAAACGGGAAAATAAGTAAATCTTGTATTGATCATATTTTTGCACGATCCCGTACACAAGACCTATTTACGGCGGCACTCGGTACCACACTAGCTGACCATCGCGCTGTGATGCTTGCATGTTATGGCGCACGAATACAGGATGTCCCTAAATACAAGATCTGCATAAATAACCAGCAACTCATTAAATGTCTCGATGAAATTTATTGGGAAAAATCACAGAATATAAAATGCCCAATAACCCTATATAACTTCATGCATACCCAGTTCAAAGAATGTTATAAAAAATCAGAGTATAAAATCAAAGTTAAATGTAGCCCATCGCGTTGTAAAAATAAATGGATGAATAAAAAAATATTCAAAGCTTGTGAACATCGGGATAAATTATTCATGCAGTGGATAAAAGACTCTAATAACGTAATCTTAAAACAAAAATATAATAAATCAAGAAACTATGCAAATACTTTAATACATAAAACTAAAAATAAAAACATAAAGTCAGAAATTATATCAAATAAGAGTAATACTAGACAACTGTGGCAAATACTTAATCGAATCACAGGAAGAATAAAAAATTCTATAGATGATGCTATACAGAACTCATTTAACAAAACTGATTTAACTTCTAAAGATATTGCCAATAATTTTGCACAAACCTTTGATAAAAGCGTGAAGCAAATTGTTCCTAAGTGCTCGAAAACATTGTTAAATAAAACAGATTACTCAACTCCAGCTAACGTTACTATGCGTTTAAAGCCTGCGGAACCCGCCTCAGTTAAAAAAATTATAATGTCCTTGAACAATAATAAAGCCCCAGGAATAGATGGAATTAGAGCCTTAGATGTCAAAATGTTGTGTACGACAATAACCTCAGTAATTTCTAAACTAATTAATCTATGCATACAAACCGGCAAGTATCCATGTTTACTTAAAACGGGAATTGTCAGACCGATTCATAAAAAAGGAAACAGGCTTGATTACAACAACTACAGACCTATTACTATATTGCCTACTATCGATAAAATAATAGAAAAATACATCTGTAAACATATACATGAATTCTATGGAAATAATAAAATACTGACGGACAAACAATATGGGTTTCAACCAAAAAAGAATACCACACAGCTGCTTTCAACGTTCACAGATAGTATTCATAAACACTTAGATGACAGAAAACATGTTTTAGTGGTTTTTATAGACTACAGCAAGGCATTCGATACGCTCAGACATGACCGGTTACTAGAGTGTCTTCAAGACAGCGGAATTAGAGGCAAGCTACTCGATTGGTGTGGAAACTATCTTCATGACAGAAAATACATGGTCAAAGTAAGTGACGAGACTAGTGAACCAATCAGCGTAACCGAAGGAACGGCGCAAGGCTCGATCCTTGGACCACTGCACTACATCACCTATGTAAATAGCGTCGTCAATGTCATAAAAAAGTGCAAGATCTACCAATTCGCCGACGACACCTGCCTTGTAGCCGCTGGGCGGACTGTTATTGATGCCCAGAAGCATCTACAAGAGGACTTTGATGCGTTGACGAAATGGTCTCATGACGCTGGTCTAGTATTAAACGCTAGTAAGACTAAATTAATGTACATCAGCTCAAGTCAAAATAGAAGCTCTTCTGTGCCGAAACTAATATCTCACTGTCACGATTGTCTGCATGACAACTGCACCAATAAAGTAGTAGTGCCGTGCAACTGTGACTCTATAGATCTCGTAGATAACCAAACATACCTAGGACTTACCATTGATAGCCGACTTAATTGGAAGGAGCACATTAACGGGGTGTGTGATAAATTAAGATGTATTTTAGCTAAATTTTCAATTATAAAAAGCAAAATTCCGTATCAAACTCTGTTAATGCTATACAAAGCTCTGGCGGAATCAACAATATCCTATGGTCTGTCGAGCTATGGTAGGACATATAAGACTCACCTTGATCAAATTTATGCACTTCAACTACGTATTTTAAAAGTAATTGTCCCGCTGAACATTAAGAAGAAATACAAAAATGACTACCATCAATTATTTGAATTCTGTAAGATAATACCTATACATGAAAACATTAAATTTGCACTGTTAAAAGAAGAATTTTTTAATGAAAACCTAAAGAAAACAAAATCCATAAATAACAATGAAATTAGGACTCGTAGCGTCCTCAATGCTAAGCTGTTACTACCAAATTACACGAATTTACACGGCAAGAGATCATTAAAGTATGTAATACCTAGTCTAATAAATCAACTACCAATAGCATTGAGGGACAAAATAACTCAGGATAACATAAAATTCAAATTAAAACAACATTTTTTGCAAAATGTGAGTGCTTAAAGTTTGTAAAAAATGTTGTTTATATAATATTAAAACATTCATTAGTCATTACTTAATAAAAATATGCTTAAGATTAATTATAGATAAATAGTTTAAAACATTAAGCAAAAATAATATATAACAATAATGATCATAACACAAATTAAAATAATAGGAGCAGCCTGTAGCAATTTTAAAACATTCCACCACCACTTTTGTTCTGGACGGTAGAATGGTCACCGATGTTTCGATGTCTCGCGTTGTGTAGATTTTATTTCTTTTATACCCGAAGTAACTTTATTTGTGTCTGTCAGTAAGCTAACTTCCAACTTAAGTGTTTTTAACAATTATTATGTCGTCGATGACCTTGGTGCACGGTAAAACTCTAATGAGTTTATGTTGGCACCAAATTAAATGTGTAATAATGTATGTGTACTATTAAATAAATAAATAAATAAATAAAAAAAAATAACTTAATAATTCAATTCCCTATACACACGTCATTTAAAACTGAAATGTCGTCAACTTTAAATTCATTACACTGTTTTATTTTAAAGCCTTTGTGAACATTGTCAATTAAAATTATCATTATAAATTCATTGATCTGGCCTCTCAATTTGTGGAACGTAACAACAGAATTAATTTCTGCGGCTTCGTTTTATTGTTCAGTTGTTTTATTATTTTACTATCTTATTTGAGTATTTATGAAAAATAGCTTTAAGTTATATTCCATTTTTTGAGATAGCTCTTACTGGAGATGATTTTGACGTTTTGACACATACTTATAATCAAGCTGTCAAAACACCTAATTGGATCATTGTTAAAAGTTATCTGGCACATCGGCCGTTAGTTGATATCGCCTAACTTTAGATATCATTGTCTTTTGTAATTTACTAGTAATTGGATGAGCACAGTTATCTCCAATCCTCTTTAAACCTTCATTTACCAAGGAGACCTTATCTAACATCTGGCCTGTTACATTTAAAAATCGAGAAAAAGATAGAAGTTCATGTGTGTGTTCAGTTCATCATTCATCTATCTTTTCATTTGTTTCTTATTTATTTTTGCATTTCATACAGCTCTGTTGATGCCATTTTAAATGAGCTGCGTTTTCGCTTACTCGGCTACCATAACCCGTATTATCGCGACGTGTAAAGTAGGTTAAGAACACCTGTATATTAAGAGAGTTCTGTTTATAATGAGCCATGTGACTTCCTCCGCCCTATTCATAATAATGTCGTAACTTTCAATGCGATTACACCAGTCGAGGTTACGTATTATAATTAATATTTTAAGTAGGCATCCTGCTTGACTACGAATACTGGATTACTTGAGTGAGGATCTCTCGGGGGTGCTGTAAAAGGCAGCCGAGAAATTACTTCAGCTTGATGGGCATAATTTAAGCTGTATGTCGATGTTGTTTTAGTCTTCTTTGATTATAATAAATGTCAAACGTTGCTTCATGTAAAACTGAATGCACTTGAACGCTATCACATTTTTAATAAAAATGTGATAGCGTTGAAGTTTTTATTAGAAGCGCAATACCATAAGGCCTTGATCAGTACGATACAGTATAGCATAGTACAGTCAGTTTATAATATTCCCACTGCTGGGACACAGGCATCCTCTCGTTGTGAGGGTTGGCTGCGAGATCCACCACGCGGGCCCAGTGAGGGTTGGTAGATGTCACATGTCTTCAAGTTTCGGGTTCTAGAACATGCTGGTTTCCTCACTATATTTTTCGTCACCGTTTTGAGAGCAGAGGTGATGAATAAATAATGTATACAAAGTAAAACGCCTGTGTGGGTTCAAACCTACGACCTTGGCCATCACCGCTGCTCTTATATCTATATCATCATCATCATCATCATCATCATTATAGCTGAAAGACCGAGGTCCACCTTGTGGGAGGCCTTCCAACTTTACGTTTTCCGGTACGCGGTACTAGGTCGCCGTATATTTATACATTTGTGACATTTTAGTCGTCTTACAACGGCAGCCCACTTCATGTATCCAGTGACTACTAATCATTTATTAAAAAAAAGATATTTTTGAACATTTGCATAATTAAAAAAAATCAAATATCATTCACTAAGACGCATGACGTAGTTTGAAAACACCCATTTATGGAGGTGGAATCAATGATAGAATGTAATGGTAGGTAGTTAGATATCTTCTACCGTTTGATACGTAAACATTATTAACAGGGAGGGTGTTTCATAATTCTAAAGCATTATTTATTTTTCTTTGTACCTATTATCTTAATTAATGGTAACAATGTTTTAATCGTGCCTAGAGGTATTTTAAGACGGATGCATTGAGTGGACCACCTTTGTAAGACGAATAAAATGTCACGGTGTATAAGATACAGTTAAACTGTATAATTTAGGGAACACACGGAAGCTTCATGCTGCATTTGTTCAAACAGTGTAAAGCTGAAGTGTGTTCCTATCTTTTTATCGTACAATATTGTACAGGACAGCATGTGTGAACGGTTGCTTACATTTTACTGTAACAATATTGTTATTAAGCTTAATCCGGAAAAAAGTAATTAGGTACCTACTGGTACTAGTAGCTGTACTTATGGCAAAGAAGATGTTAATACCGAAAATTATGAAAACAAACTCACTTAAAATGTTAAGATAAAATAAGATAATATTTATTTAAACATGTGTCATGTCATACATACAATTAAAGACATTCATGCAAGATGCAACAACAATAACAAGTACAGACATGTTTGCCACATGATGTGACGTGCAAATGTCAACAAATATTTTTAATTAAAACATTTTCTTAGAATAACAATAAATAGAATAAGAATAACAGTAGATCATTAAAGAATAATACTGATATTGTACAAAAATAAAATAACAAAAAAGTCAAACAGAACATCAAAACAAAAATAAATTATTGAGACTACCTAATCAATCCAACCCAACCTACCCAACCACCTATCTCGTCTAGTGGTCACAAGCCCTACTGTTGAGCATGAGGTGCTGGGTTCAATTCCCAGGTCGGGCAAAGTGTTATTAGATTTTTATATCTGGAATGAGTCTCCGGGTTCCTGGAGTCAGGGTTTGATGGCAATAGGCTCACCCTTATAACATGGGACTTAAACATCTCTGCCCAACCCTACGGGAAAACAATGCATGATATAATGCCATGTAAAGTTAAAATGTTTTTTTTTTGTCAACAGCGGCATACGCAGAAATAGTGGGAGAATCAGAGAAGATAATTCACGAGGGGTCGATGCTGAGGCTCGTCTGTGTCGTGAAGAGGTCCACGGAGCCGCCATCCTACGTGTTCTGGTACTTCGAGAACAGGATGATCAACTATGATTTAAGTGAGTATATACTTATTATTAAGTACTGAATTTCAAAGGTCAGATAGACTGGGTATCTGCATGACATGGGAAATCTACATATAATGTTCCCATTGCTAGGACGCAGGCCTCCTCTTTGTGAGAGAGAGTGGGCCATTATCCACCACATGGGTCTTGTGCGAATTGGCGGTGTCGCATGTCTCCAAACCGGTGACATGAGACATATACCAACCCGCACTGTGCTCGAGTGGTGGATTTCGGCCCACTCCTTCTCACTAAGAGTATGCCTGTATCCAAGAAGTATGAAAAATGTAGGTTGAATTTGCCTCGTGTAAAAGTTGAGTGAAGTTTAAAGGAATACATGACTAAAATTGTACCTTTTTAAACCAACATGAAGCCACAAAGTTGCCACTGGAATCACAAAGCGATATCAAATGTAAATGTAGTAAAAAAAAATGCATTCCTTACATGACCTAACCCAAAAGCCTTTTAAAATAACAGACTAAAAAACATTAAGCTACATTTTTTAAATAGTTTCCATTTTTAAAATGGGTGTCCTAGAGTCACGAGTTCTTCATGAATTTCATTTACACTTAGGTAAACGTTACATTTAGAGTTTTATGTTTTAAAGTACTTAAGGTAATTTCATTCTTTGAATTACTGTGACATTCAACCGCGTGTATGTCGAAAAACTTTATAATGTTGTTATTTCATTGGTCAAATTTAAGGGCTTCTGGCTTCTGTAATAACAGTTGGTCCGTGGATGGGTGGCCATCTTTACATACCAAGGCCCCTCCATATCTGGGAAAGCATGTTATGTCGTTGGTCCCGGCTGTCCATCGTGGATCTTTGACAGTCGTCAGGGCCGTCAAAACCCCGAAAGTCAGAAAACCAGTCTTATCAATGGGTATCGTATTATCGAGTTACTGGGTTATGGAGGTCAGATAAGCAGTTGTTCCATGTAAAAAGCTGATACTCAGCTGCATCTGCTTAGACTGGAAGCCGACCCTATCATAGTTTGGAAAAGGCTAGGAACATTTATTCACTTCATCGAGAATATTATGGCAGGATACCATTTATGAGAAAGCTTTTGCCCGCAGTTTCGCCCGCGTGGGTATCTGAAATTATCCCATGGAAAGGTACTCATCATCATATCAGTCGAAAGACGTCCACTGCTGAACATAAGCCTCCCCCAAAAGGGAGGATTTGCCATAATTCCACGCTTGGCAGGCGGGTTGGCGATCGCAGTATGGTGGTCAAATGCATAGAGAACGGTGCTGCCCATTCTTTAGTAAGTTCCTTAGTCGCCTTCTACGACACCCATGGGAAGAAATAGGATGGTGCTATTCTTTTACGCCCGGCACCACACGGCACGGATATAAAGCATGCTTTGTTTATAGAAAGGATTATTTTTTATTCCGTTAAAACGTTTGCATGGGAAAATTTAGACTATGCATAGACATAGGAAATTGTTTGCCCTATGTTTTTTTATTTGTATTAGTCGATCGTGTATTATTTATTTCCTAAGTTATGTAACGGGTAGTTTATACCGACCTTTTTTATTGTTTTCATGTTAAATGTCATGTTCATCATTGCAAAAGTGTAAATGGCCTTCAGTTTCATGTTGTTTAATGTCACTGTTTAAGTTAACTGTAACCTTCCTTAAAAGGATAAAATAAAATAAATAGTATCACGAATCAGTACTAACATATGCGACAGCAAATCGTACCATGTGACGGCAAAAAACTTACTCCACAAAGCGTAATATGAAAGAAGGAGTGGACTCCAAATGACCGACAGACGTGACCCGAAGGTTTCAAATAAAAACCTCGTCAGAACCATTTCCGATTGAAATGAACTTATTCCAACGATCCAGTGACAAATGACTCTCGATATGAATTTCTCGATTTTGATCGATGACCTTTCGATTTAGAACGGGCCTATTGAATTGATAATCGAGAGGCATATCGAAAGGTTTGGCTCTAATTTGAAAATGACAGCTTTTGATCGTAATTTGTTTTTTATTGACGCGACGACATTATATTTTACAAAACATCACTTCTTACTGCTTTAGCTGGAAAAAAGAAATTGCTCAACAATCTTTCCAGCAGCACAGCTGTCTATTCAGTTCGAAGAACCTGATTCTTTACGTAAACATTATGTAAAGCATTTAGCATTATGCAAAACATTGAATTAAATTTATTTGCCTAAATACAAATAAAAACAACGAAAACTAAAGGTACTCTAGCAGAAACAAAAATATCAACGTAAACAGAACTGAATACTTACCTAAAAAAAGCCTCCAGGCATAATGTTTTCGCGTAGAAGTCAGAAAACAATATAACCTCGTTATTTCATAAAACACATAGCAGGATACGATTTATTATCCAACAATAAAGGGTGGCAGCAACATCGACGGTCAGCCTGTATCTATAGATTCAGTACAAGATGCTAGTTTCATTGGTTTTAACAAAAAAAAATGATATTCTCTTGTTTTCCATAAAATAATAATATTATAATTTTTTTATTGATTATTATAAATAAAAAAAATAATTTATTTATTTCAGGTAAATAACACCTATTGCCAAACATAAATTAATACAAATTTTACAGATAAAAACCAAATAAATTCATCAAATATCATTAACTGGACCAAATAAAATAAAATAAGTAATGTCAAATAAAATAAAATCAATTAAAATCAAAATAAATGAAATTAAATCAAATTAAACTAAATTAAGGCAAATAATTAAATTAAATCTAATCAAAATAAACAACGTAATGTAAACAATAAAATTAATATGTTCTCTCCGGCACTGGTACAGCAACATCTCTGCTAGAACAATGCAGGATGAAGGGGCAGTCCAGCCTTCGCGCAATCATCGCCAGTACCGTGTTGGGGCGAACCCACAGACTGCATGAGTACAGCGATGTGCAATACGCTCTAAAGAGCGTAGCCTTAATTTCATTTGAGCACCGCGCAAATCTGTGGACGATCATGTTCGCTCTAACAGACAACGCCCTCCGCTCCCGTTCCATGTCTGCGTGATCCCTGAGGTCGACAGTCAAACCATGCCCCAAGTATGTGAACTGGTCAACCTTTTCCAAAGGGACCCCATTGAGTCTGACTGGAGGTATACTTCCCGGACATCTTACACTGGCGGTCGCAAAGATCATACACTGGCCCTTCTTTGCATTATACGACAAACCATGACCACAAGCATACTCCTCGCATATCTGTACCAGTTTCCTCAAGCCGCAGACCGAAGCGCTCATCAGCACCATGTCGTCCGCATAACTTAGATTATTGACACATGTACCGTCAATGTGACAGCCGACATGCTGGCTGCTGAGCGCCACGATCAGACTATTGATGTACAAATTAAACAGGGTAGGAGATGTTAAGTCACCCTGCCTGACTCCGCATTCGAGCTGACACGTATCCGACATTGCCCCCGCCCACCTAACACTGTTAGACTGGTGCGCATACCAGTTCTGGAACATGCTGATGAGATCCGGCGGCGAATCTAGGTCTGTAGTTACTCTTTCCAGTATGGTCAGCAGTTTTATTCTTCACTACAGGCATTACCACTGTTTTCATAAAATCGGCTGGCAGGTAGGAATGGCTCACACACAGCGAGTAAAACATGGCCAGGACCCTAGCAATGTGTTTTCCGGCATGCTGTTGGTGCTCAATGCTGAGCTCATCATGTCCCGGAGACTTACCCCTAGAGACAAGCCTTATGACTCTAGTAACATCCTTCGCCAGGAAGGTAGTTCCCACCTCCCAATCACTGACGTCAGCATTGAGCACCTCCGTCGCTATACCCAAAGGAGATTTCACCGAAAAAATATTCTTAAAAAAGATTCGCAATCTCCTTCGGGTCATTCACTCCATCGATCATAGGAAGGCACCCCTCATGATCGTACCCCCTCATTATATTTATTATCATTTATAGATACTAATAACGCTTGTCAAATCAACTTATTTTTCATAACTTTTATTTGCCATAAAATAAGTTACCATAATAACATGTGTTTCATTAGTTTCTATAAGTAACACATTACATAATTGATACTTGACATACCTAAGCAACATTTAATATAATTTAGAAACGTTTACTGTTTTGTCCAAAATATAATGTCATTAAGGCATTTGGTCTGTTGTCAAATGATTTATTACAGCAAACAATATTTAGACAATAAACAGTTTGTCAAATTTGAAACGCCTAGCCGTTTCGAATTTAGGTTAGGTTAGAACTGTGACTGTGACGTGTTATGTACACGCGAAGGCGAGCGAGCGAAACGAGCGTGCCGCAGTAGCGGGCGCCGAGCACTAGATTTCCTCTTTTGCAAAACAAGCATGCATGGTAGATTCCAGTTTGTCAAATTTGAAACGACTAGGTAGAACTGTGACCACACAACGCGCTAGATTTCTTCTTTTACAAAGCAAGCATGCAACATGATCATAACATCAAAATTGCAGGCGCTTGTACTGAACTAGCATTTTTGTGCCAGTATGGGCAAATCAATATTATGGTGAATAACAAAATGTTATGGAGAACGACATTAATGAAAATGAAAAATATAGCAAATAAAGGTGTATGTGTATTAATAAAACCTTTACATTTTCCTAAAGGAAATCACAAAATACAGTACTTATCATGTTTCTATCTAGGAAGCGAGAAAAGTTAAATTAAGTTATGAAACTAAATAATCGATACATGCTTGAATTCTTAGTAATCGATAATGAATAAATCATTAAATTCTCAGAATATGTATGAAAATCGAGTGACAAGTGCTTTTCGATCGTTTCGGGGAATCGATTTATAGCGAATCGAATTCCTTTAATTTTTCTTCAGTTGGCAACACTGGTCAACGACTGACAGATGACAGGCAGAAAAAAGAAAAAATGGTACTCGTTCGTTTTCTTTCGTTGTGAGGGCTCACGTATTTTTCATGTTTTATTGTACTCTAGAGGCTCTCTACTTGCACTCCATGCATAAAACCATTACACAACCGAAGCCATTCAAAAACATTTCGCAAGTTACGTAAAAAACTACAATGTTATAATGTAACCTCACTTTTACTATACTTCATACAACTTGATTCCTGGATAGCCAAATTACACCAAATTTTCAGTGAGGACATAAGTCCTCTTACAAATAAGGCTAGTTTGATTTAGTTAACACCTGGGCCCAGGAAACTATGGAGTCTTTCCCTTCTCCTTTATGGATTAAAATTAGTATGACACTTGATCGATTATGAGTTTATGACCAAAGAAATTAGTAAAAATGATTTTATGTAATTTCGCGGGACACAGGCCTCCTCTCTGTGAGAGGGAGTGAAAAGCTAGTATCGAAAGCTAGTATCACAAATAAAATACCGCACACGACAGTAATGACATCATACACGACACTAACAAAGACCCTCATTGTGGAAACGAGGCAGTAATTTACCGTGTTCGCGCGTTGTATCACACGTATGGTGTCAAATATCACAAAAGGCATAAACTGCTGTAGATTTAATTATGACGCATATTTCGTGATTGTGTCAAAATTCAAATCTAAGATGGCGATTTTTTTTTGGTTTACCAATGTTTGCCATAAGTTAAAATGCAATAATTCATCGCTGATTATGCTACTAGCTTTCGAAGACAGTTATATTAGTTTTAGTCAGCTTTTTGTTGAAATATCGGTCTGGGAAGATACACAGACACAGAGTACACTTGAACTTTTCAAGATTTTTGGAAAGCATATGTAAGGAGTTACCGACTTGAGCAAGTTACATAGGACTTTTTCTTCGCCGTTCCCTCAATGTTGAGGATCGCGACCACATACGACGCATCTCCAAGTTATGCGGTCTTCTGCAGTTTGGACCGCTCGGTAAATGGTGCCTCCATCAGCCTTCTTGATCGTGTCTGACCATCTTGCCGGTGCTCTATGGAGGCATAATCAGCCTTTAATACTCCCATTGTTGGGACCTTTTCTCCATGAGAGGGAGTGGGCCATAATCCACCATGTGGTCCCAGTGCAGGTTGGTACATATCACATGCTTTAGAATTTTCAGTTCTAGGACATACCGGTTTTGTCACGATGTTTTCCTTCACAGTGAAATAATTTACAGAAAGTAAAACGCTTTCCGGGTTTGAACTTATGACCTACAACTCGTAGGTCACAGCCGTCATTACTGAGTCACCACTGCTCTCAAAATGCTTACCACTACATTGTTCTTACAGCTGCTTCATTATTATCATCATAATTTCAGCCAAAAGGCGTCCACTGCTGGACATAGGCCTCCCCCAAGCACCGGCCCAAGCAGCTGCGACCATTTCGACCGGTTCTGTGCTTCTCGCATCCAGCGAATTCCTACGGTTTTCACTAGGACATCTGTCCATCACAGCTGCTTATAAATGCTGAAAAGCAACATTAAAATTTCGCACATAAAAATCACAAAATAATTTCATAAAATGTAAAATCCGTATCAAAATTGTTACAGTCAATGCATGGAACAGCAAACCCAAATATAAAGTTAAACCCAGTTCAGTTTTATTGCCAAGTGGTAACGTAATTAGTACTTTTTTATTTAACTTCAACTTTTGCTCGTTGAATCAGCAGGGTTCTTGTTCAGGTATATACTACGTATTTAAATTAAACGTCAATTCGAGAGGGAACGTGGAATTTTATTTTGAATTTTAAACCAATAAGCGGAGAGAATGTTGTTTTAGTCTGGTTTGAGATTATTGATTTGACAATGGATGTATGTAGGGCAGTTATAATAATCTGGGCAAAAATATCCAAAAAATGGGTTCCTGAAGATGGCCGGGCGCCCCCGAGGCCCAGAAACAGATGGAAAAGAGTTCTTGGAAGAATTTGGGGTAGGTCTTTGCCCAGCGGGGGGCGTAGTACGCTAACAAAAAAAAAAACAGCTTTTTGACCGTCTATTTATTGTGTTGTAATAAAATGATAACATCATCAAGCTTGGGTGATCGCAGTATTTTCTTATTAGCTGACGACAGTCGCTAAGTTATATCCAACTAACATAATTATTCTAAATAAAATTTTACAATTTCAATGATTATTTTCAATAATTTTGACTCCTCTATCACTTACCCGATAAAAAAATCTGAAATAGCATTATTTGAACTCAAAACCCGATAAGGGACCATTCATTTATGTTTTAAATGTGTGGATTATCTGATTTTTTTCACAAGTCCCGTAGAAAAAAATGTCATCTTTTACAATTACATCTAAAGATTTTATGATCGCATCTCATGTAGCGATCCTATTATTAAAACGATCGTGGTCTCCTAAATTATCAACTTTGAAATTCAAATCCACAATAATAACAAAGCGATATCAATACCTCCCCAAAACCCGATACTTTCAGTACTAATCCAATAATCTCATCCGTAAAATATCAGTCTAGAAACAAAAACTATTTCTTTTACAATGACCGGCGCCATTTTGCCAAAGTCTCTTTACAAACCTGTAAGCTTCAGTAATCCCTCGAGCATCGTACTTCGTTAGTAGTCAGGTGGGTTCGGAGCTAAAGAAAAGTACAAAAGTATTATAGTACCTTATTTCCCTTGCGATGTAAGCAGGGGAAGTGAAAGGCGGGGGAATGGATTTATTGTAGGGAATCTTATTCTTCCTTGTAACGCCTCAGCAAGGATTAATTCGAACAATAATCCTGAGATTTTCGTTACACGGTTTGGTTGATTTGGACAGGCTCCTTTTCTTTTGCATCTTTTACCAACATTGTTTAACAAATATTATAGAATAGACAGTGCAATTATAGTGCTTTTTAAAGTAGCCGTCCTTAAGTGCAGTCAACTGCACTTATAATTTAAAATATTTTTTATTTCTGTAGGTAGGTTTGCACAAACACATTTACCTACAAATCAATCATATTTTTTAAACTAGATGAAGTCGGCGTTTCCTATCTGACAAGTCTGAGAAAAAGAATTGTAGAAACAAACTCAAAGATCACAATCTCTTTTAAAGTCCAGACATAACCTTGGTCAGATCAAGGGAAGACGATGTAAATATATGTCTGAAATTTTCTTTTGAGGTAAGAACCTTACCGATTGAGTGGTCCTTCTCAGTCAATGCACGCATTTGTCTGTAATCGTACAGCACAACTCAAAACTTAAGAAGCTCGAACTAGGTAGTCAGACTCCCCCGCTGTAATCGTGGCTGAATGCCTAAGGCACCATTAAAAAATGAGCTATGTATGTCCTTTATCTCATTTATTTAGGCAGGAAGCCATCCTAAAGCCTAGAAAATATCTAAAAATAAAAGAACACGTTACAAAAACAACTTTAAGAATATTTCAAGCCATTCGCAGTCACAAGTTTATTTCTCTAAAAGATAGAGAAAGTAATACAATTCCACTTGCCTTACTAGGAAGTCCCTTCAATTTCAAAAGAACCTCACAGCATTGCTACTAATGTAAACAAAAGGCTGCTAGTGCTGACCTAATTTACAGCATCTCGAAGTGGACGTACGCCTTTGTTTTATTTTACTTGTATTTCAATCCAGAGAGTGAAGCTTGAGAGATAAATAATTTATGTTGTACAGAGTTTTGAGATGTTGAAGGTCTGGTAGCCATTTCATAGGATTGTTTCTGGTTTGAAGTATTGAAAAAAATGTGTTTTATTGTCTAATAGAAATAAGTATTTCAATTTTTCATGTGGTTTTACTTCACATAAAGAAACGTTAATCTATGATTTTTTTACTTGGTATAAAGGTGCAAGAACGATAAACAAGAAATATCCAGAAATTTTGAAGGAGTTGTTTGTACAAACGTAAACCCATGAAGGGCTTTCTTGTGGGTTGATCTTCGATCAAGAACTGTTGACCTGAGATTCGTAATAGGGAGTTGTGGATCCTTTGTTTCTCGTTATCTTGATCGTAAGGCTTAGAATTAGAACTATAGTGAAATATACAGGTTGGCATGGGACATCGACGCTCAAAATCTAACCATGAATTCAGCACATCATTCTAGAAACCCTCTCTAGCGGTGAAATTTTTCGTCGGTTATCATAAAAATAACAGGTTCACGTCGATGTCCTTGGCATGCTGTAATGTTAATTAGTGTGCTTGTTGAACTGAATTTCTGTCTTTCCAATGTTGAAAGTACGTTATCTTTGGCGTTCATAAACAAAGCCAAATTAAAGTGGTGTCGCAATAATGAAGCACAAATAAAAGTAGACATATTGGCTGAGCAGCGCAAATCGAAAGATTTTGGGAAGTTTTGGAAGAGTACTGGTAAACTGAACCCCAAGCCGAGTCTTCCGGTGAGCATGGCAGAGATTTGTGACCCTCAAGCCATTTCAAATTTGTTTGTGAATCAGTTCCAAGTTGATTCCTTGACAGGACCGGTTACGCCCGTGTCTTCGTCAGTGATTGGCGCTGAGGTAAGTTCTTCGTGTTTGAGGTTTTTGGCCAAAGAAATAGCTGGTGTCAAAAGATGATCGGAGGTAAATCTCCGGGACATGACCACCTCAGCGTCGAGCACTTGCGATATGCGGGAGTTCATTTACCGACGGTGTTGACAACATTTTATTTGTTATGTAATGACTAATTAGTAATTCGTACTTGCCAGATAAGCTTATGAAGACCATAATCGTGCCAATAGTAAAGAATATAACGGGCGATGTTACAGACCCCGCAAATTATAGGCCTATTTCCTTAGTGGCTGTTACAGCTAAGGTATTGGACTGTTTGCTTGATACACATATGGCGACTCGTATAAATTATGATGCCCAATTCGGTTTCAAACCCGGACTATCGACGGAGACTGCCATCATGTCTTAAGCAGACTGTCCAATATTATGCTGATAGAAAAACACCGGTTTATGCATGTTTTCGGACTTATCGAGGGCTTTTGACCTGGTGTCATACGATATCTTGTGGGAAAAGCTGCGAAATGAAAGCACCATCGACTGTATTGTTATTTCTTTGTTTAAATTTTGATACGAGAATTAGACGAACTATGTCAGGTGGGGTGGAACTCTTTCTGATATGTATGGGTTTAAGAGTGGGGTGAGACAGAAGGGTATTACATCGCCTCGTCTCTTTAACCTTTACATTAATCAGTTGATTGTTGAAGTCAGTAGCGCAAGTATAGTCTGTCACATTGACGGAGTTTGCATTAACAATATAAGTTATGCTGACGACATGGTGCTGCTGAGTCCATCTATAAGCGCACTCAGGCGTCTTGTTAAGATCTGTGAAGATTACGCGGTCACACAGGAAGTCAGGCACAATGCAAAAAAAAAATGAATTATTGGTATTCAAGGCTGGCGCCAAATGTTACACTAACGTGCCGGATGTGATCATAAATTATACTCCGTTATCTAGGGTAACAAAATTGAAGTACCTGGGTCACTGGGTCTCTTATGACCTGAATGATGACCTAGAAAATAGAAAGGGAAACGCATGGCGATGGCTGTCCGAGGTAATATGCTGATCCGCAGATTTGCACATTTTACGACGCAAGTCAAATTAACCCTTTTCAGAGCATACTGCCAGTCTTTTTACACGTGCAGTCTGTGGGTCAGGTATACGCTAAGGGCATACAACGCCCTGCGTGTCCAAGAAAATAATGTATTAAGGATGCTGTTGGGTCTACCACGCTTTTGTAGCGCTTCCGGGATGTTCACTGAGGCCCGGGTTGATGGTTTTCATGCCCTAATGCGGAAACAGTGCGCTTCTATTCTCGGTAGAATACGTGCTAGCTCCCACAGCATCCTGAGTGTATTGTGTGATAAGTGGGACAGCCCCATGCTGGCACACTGGATACGGCTGCATACGTAGGTGTGAGTCGTTACAATTTTGTATATAAAATTTTACGAACGTTAAGTTAAGACTTTTACTAACAACATATGGATTTTGATTTAAAATAAATATTTTATTATTATGAACGTAAGTTTATCATCTTACCAATTTTTTTCAACTATTTAAACTTTATTCCTAATAAAACGATGCTTTTTTGTTTTCAACCATGTTATCGTTTGCTAAAACTCTTATTTATTCCTACAGATGGCGTGAGCGTCCACAATGGCCGGCAAACCAGTGAGTTGGTGATCGGCAAGGCCGAGCCACGCCACGCTGGCAACTACACCTGTGTGCCTGCTAATGCTAAGGCGGCTTCAGTTACTGTCCATGTTGTACAGAGTAAGTACTAAAATATTCTGCTTGTACTACAAATAGTTTACCTCTACACGTATTTAAAAATCTTCGCTCTGTAGTATTTGAAGATGACAGAGACAGAATAATAATTAAAATATGATTCGTCAAACGCATTTAGTGATTTGTGTTGTAAGTGGGCGTAACTTCTTTATTGTATAACGTAGGAGAAGTTTGAATTTCTGATTAAAAACTAGATTTAATTTGAAACGAGATTCGAGCTTGAACATTGTTCTACAATTGGGCTTTCATATTAAATACCTAGCTAATCGAGTTATTGATACACGTCTAAAATTTATTAATCTCAATCATAATCGTCGACCACTGCTCGTGGATCGCCCTCTCAAACATACAATAATTATGGCAAACGTTTTTTGTATCATTCATCAATCATTCATTTAGATGTCACCCATATGGGTGACATCTAAATGAATGATTTAAAAAATGGATTTTCAACTTTCAGAGCTTAATCGAGCGTTGAAAATCGGATAACGTGACATTATTAAGTGTCATCTAGTGTTAGGGAAAATGGGCATTACTATATTGACAAGCTTCAACCAAAAAATGGAGTAAAATGTCAATCTTTACAAAATTGGCTATTAATTTCGTGCATTGGAAGATGATGAAAACAAAGTAAAACAAGATATCAAAACGTAATAGTTTGAAAGCCAAAGATCTGCCCGGATTTCTCTTGTTGATGTTGTCTTTACAAATAAAACAACCGTGAAGGAAACTTATCCTATGTGTATGTCAATATTAAACAAAATCCTTACAGGATGTTACGGCAGATTTAAAAGTAAAATAACGTTATAGTTTATTAACTGACTTCAAAAAGAAGGAAGTTATCAATTCGGATGTTTATATATATCTTTTTATCTATATTCGGGCATAATTCCGTCTTAAATAGACGAAATTGCAAAATTATTTTTTTCGTTTGAAAAGGGTTTATTCCGAATGGTCCCATATAAATCTGATGATGAGTTTAGGAGACACAACGGAACTCTTAAAAAAATGACAGCAAATCAACCGCGATTGCTGTTATCGCATAAATTCTGCATTGTTTTGATAGAATACACCAAGGACGGTGAAATTTCGAATTAGTGTTGGATAGGTATTACAACTAAAAAGTGAAAAATATGACCTTTCTCCAAAAAAAAAACAACCGCCTTACGAAAAAACACTACAAAGTGAAAAATAACTTAAATTTCGGAAGGCGGTGACAGCAAATTATAATACGTATCCAATGACACCGACTACCAAAGTAATCCTAAGGACAGCACAACAGTTTTTTTTATTGTATGAACACAGTGTGTGCACACTCGAAAGGAGCCGTATATTAGACACAACCGAAAGTATTTCCAAGAAACTCTATTAGAGAACACACAAAAGGTTCAACAAAACATTTAGTTCGGAAACCCATCAACGGACACTAGACGTCCTTTGAGCAACGCTCCTTTTAAGTTGGAAGTTAAACCTACCACAAATAAATAGAATACATTCAAGACTTACACGGTTTTTGTGGATACGTGTAATTCTTAAAAACCTCTTTGAGATTACGTAGAAAATACGGCGTCAATATCGGCTTTCTCGTTGTGTTTCAATGAATTCTTTGCAACGCGACCAAAATGTACATTACATTGAAAATACCCTTAAAGAATCCGAGAGTCACAGGTTCTTCCTGTTATTTTAATTATTTTTTTTGTACTGTACAATGGTACAGTTACCCAGTTACCAAGGTATGCCTTGGATACTTCAGGTTACAGAGATATTGAAGGTCAAAGTTCTACTTAACTTTAAATAACCCCACGACCACTGTATCAAAATCAAAATCAAAATATTTTTTTTATTCACATAAACCTGCAAGGACAAACGTCAGAAGCTAGGTGCATGGTTCCAATTTTTCGCTGTCTATAGAGAAGAGCCGGCAAGTAACTCCACGGTTACTCTTTTAAAAATAATTGGCTTTTACAATGTTTTCAAATTACAGTGATAATAGATATGGGAGAACAGTGCAGGCCTGTCAATAAATACCAGGTACTTAAAGGAATGAAAATAAAGTAGAAAATTGTCTACAAATCTACAGTCTGCAAGGCCTATAACGTTCTCTCATTCACAAATGTCAAAGAATCTACATAAATAAAATGAACCTATTTAACCCAAGTGTCATGATTTCCATGACAAACACTAATAAATAGTTGATATTAGAATTGATGTATAATGTCAAGTAATGACGAGAATATGTCAGACATTGCAAAAAAATTAAATATAAAAAAAAAATGCAATTTGGTAGCAGTGAATAGACTTTCACATAGTTATGCTATTAATGAGGTACCAGGGAAGCCACATGTGCAGAAGGAATAAATGCCAAACTTCCCTGTCTTCAACGTAGTCTTTTATCTCATGATATACTTTTTTGATAAGGGCACGTTTGATGTGAGTTTTAAACTTTCCATTGCTAAGTTCTATAAGAGACTTTGGCAACTTGTTATAGAAGCGGATACTGTTTATTAGAAATGACTTGCTAGTTTTAGTTAATCTAAATGTTGGAATCACAGATTCATCTATCAAAGCATGCAACCCCGCAAGCACAATGTTTTATGTGCGTTACATTGCGCACTATTGTACAAGGGGCTTGTGGCTAAGTCATATAACAGCCACACGAATCGATCGATGAGGTTAAGTTATGCTTGCCGCGGTTGATCCATGGATGGGTGACTATATTACATACCAATATCAAAAGCACGTTAAGCCGTTGGTCTCGACTGACATTCTTGGATCCTTGACAGTCGTTGCGGCTCGTCAGAATTCCGAAAATCAGAGTCTTACCAAGAGGTATCGTTTAATCAGTAGCTGAATTTTCACAACCCAGGTACTGGTCAGATAAGCAGGCGGCCCATGTAAAATACTGGAATTCAGCTGCATTCGTGTTAGACTGGAAGCCGACTGGAGTCCAAGATAGATGGGAAAAGTCTAGGCGGATGGTAAACAGCGTGATCCAAAAATATTTTGCTTGGAAGTCGTCGCCCACGCATTCTATACATTCTAGGCTTCGTTAAGGACTTTTTACATTCTGTATTGTTTCATGCAATAAACGCTAGTATAAAAGATAATCAAAATTCACAGAGTTAAAAAATCATGACGAATCTTGTAAACATGCTTTAAAGGAATCCCACGAAATTTGAATTTGGTTGAAGAACTATTTTATAAAACCTAGAAAGTATAGACGTTACAGCTCTGAATCAATTTTCGGCTTGTTAAGTAAGCGAGGATCGATCCTCCGTAAATAAGCATTAACGTAACAGGTTTATAGATTATAGCCCTTCACAAGAAGATGAGACACGTAAAAATCTATTTGATTCTATTGAATCTGGAGTAAAATTTGATGTTAATATGAAACGAGAATTTGATTCCAGTCAAGTAATAGATACTACTAAGGCTAAGATACTAGATTTGATATTTGATGCTTTAAATAAAAGTACTTAATTGGTAACCAAGCAGTTTTGTAGTCTGGGTCTTTTATCAAAATTGGGCTGATGTCAATGTCCTATATCAGGCATTAGGTTAAGTGTTAGATGAACGAGGCTTTCAATTGCGTAAAATTTCAGACTTAAATAGACGTTTAGTTTGAAAGTAAAATTATGTTACAAAACATAATAGTACTAGGAAAAGTAATGTTAAATGATTTTATTTCTGTAAATAGGTTTGTACAAATAAGTTTACACGTGAATCATATTTCTTAAACTAGGTGAGGTCGGCCTGTCTTATCTGAGTACTCTGAGAAGAAAGACTGAAACACACTCTGAGGTCACGGTCTCTTTTAAAGTACAGACATAATCTTGGTCAGATCATGTGAAAACCATGTAGATCGGTGTCTGAAATGGTATTTTAAGGAAAGAACCGCACAGGTTGAGTGGACCCGTCCTGTCAATGCACGCATTTGTCACTAATCGTGCAGCTCAACGAAAAATACCAAAGAAAGGACATTTGGTTTGATTACAACTAACTGAGAAAGAAAGAAAAAAAAACAAAAAGGTATGACCCACATAGTCTTCTCATGTACAATAATTGAAACAATATAATACTTAACAAAGTAAATATTCATGGCATCATTCTATTTATAAGTATCCAATAAAAAACGTTTCTTTAACAGTCTTCCGCTTCCTCCTCTCGAAATCTCGAAAAATTATCTTTTTTTATTTTCTCCAAAGATATCTGTAAAGTAAAAAAAAAGCACTTCAACCATTAAGAATTTCAAGCAATAACCTAAATCCCGTTCCCAAACTTGATTAAATACTTGGCATAAATTATAAATTTGAAAATTCATTTTATAAACACAAATTTGTTTCTGCTCCAAGGGAAGATTTAGGCGACGTAGCTTCAAAGGCTAATAAGTATAATGTAATAGAAAACAATGGTGAAATGATATTTTCGAGATAGAACACAGTTACAGAAACAAAGCCCCTTTTCTTAATTAGATTTGCAGAAGACCTTAATTCTTGGAAAGACCCGTAAAAACGCAAAAAATTTGGCAAGTTTAATGTACACTCAATTCGTTCGTAGACAAATTAGGCACTTAATAATTACAAAGTTGTTGTTTATTCTAGCGGAGTAATTTCTTTATTGTCATTCTGTTTAGTTCTTGAAGCCGAAAAGATACTTGAAGCGTAATAAAAGATTTTGAATAAAGTTTAAAATTCGTTATTCGAAGACGGCTCGACGAAAATCTTAGCCATGTGTTAGTACATTATTTACGGTAGGGCAAAGAAGAGCAACTTACTATGCCTGTGTAAGCTACACGGGCATAGTTAGTTGTTCTTCTTTGCCTTTGACAGGGCTTGCTCAAAATATAAATTACATACATTGCAAATGATGATATCAATTTATATTTTCCAAGAGCGATTATATTAATTTTTATCACGATAAAGTCAAAATTTATTCAATGACTCTATAAGAAAATCAATAATCTTTCTCTTTGAAGCCGGCAAATTGAAATTCGGCATGCTATATAAAGATGAGACGTGTCTGATAAATTCCAGATAAGTTTTAAAAGTAGTTCCTATAGTTATAAAACACGATTTCGATATTGAAGTGTATTCGGAAGATGAAGACTTCTAAGCCATAAAGTAGATATGAAGTTGCGAATTTAAAATACTTTTAAGAAGTGCTTTCCGTGTAATGACTTCGCAAAACCGATAATAGTGTTAATGTATGAAAAGGATTTCCTGGTGAAGTAGGAGGAAATATATTTTATCCGATGGTAGAAAATCTTTGATGTACGGTATTGAAAAGTATAAACCAAATATACAAGAGTCCATTGTACGGCTACATTTAATCCTTTGAACAATGGGCATTGTGCAGTGCACCATGAATCCATCGGCCTGTCCATTACGATGATTATATTTGAACATTTATTCTACCTCCGGACTCTTCTAGAACAGTTATACTCGTATGATGTTGATTTTCATTCATTCTTTTTCTATTGTCTACAGGTGAAACTCCAGCTGCTATGCAACATGGCAACAACTCTTCAGCAGCCACTTCGCAAACCCATTTATTCATGCATTTGTTAGTGGTCCTTGTCGCTCTAAGAATGCTCGTCGTACAAATTCATCAAGAGTTTGGATAACATCATTTGTATTAAGAGTTATATATATTGTTGTAACTTATTTTCTGTGTATATACAATACTCTCTGATGTTAATATTTTTCAGCTGTAGATAGGAAAAATATATATCTCATTTCTAATAAGCCTTGTTTGAAAACAAGAATTTCTTCAAGAAATTCTTCCAACTTTACATTTTAAAGATCACTCATGCCAGTTAAAGTACACGTATTTTACCGTTCACCATTATATGCAAATTAAGGGTCGATTCAGATACTGTAGTACAAACTATACGTTGGATTGGCAACATGCCATTCCATAACGCAATTTTAACAACTTTTGCAATCGTGTTTATGCTGAACTCGATTTCTGATAGTGCTCTAGAGCTATTTGGAACTCTTTCCATATATATTCTGCGAATATATATTTTTTGCCTAATGTTGCTTTACTTTCTATAGTATTTCATTTTGTTTCCTTTTTAGTATGTTAAAATAGATTCTTTTAAAATAATGTTCAACTGTTTGTTTTGCGGTATTTTGAAGCTTTGTGAACGTTACTTTATGAGGTCGATACATTTATTTGGCAGGGATGGTTTTTTGTTAAATACGAGGAATTTGGTATCCTAATGCACGTTGATGTTAAATAGCCTAACATCATCTATATGAGACGAATCCAATAATATACCTTGAAGCCTATTATTAAGACTGATAGATGACTTGTAACATTGTCAGTTTGTCCGATTGTTGCCTTACAATGGATAAACTGACAATTATACAAGTTCCCTTCATACCTTTTCTGCTCTCTAGTTAAACAGCACCTGTCGTGAAAATTTGGAAACTTTTTGACAAAGTTATCGTTAGTTTTAATCATCATTAGAGTCCTGCGACTCTTTATCATTATTTTTTTATTAAGTTTTAAACAAGCTAACAGGGACATCGACACGAAAATGGTTACCATGGATTAAGTAAAAGATTCTTCCCCTTTTTTTCGGTTAATAAAACCAAAATGCTGTCCCATACATTTTGACAGCGTAGGTATCAAATCCAACTATAATGACACAGCAGTTTTTATTTTGAAAACTGACGAAAATTTTTGCTATAAGGGGTCTAAAATTATCTGATGAATTCTTGGTTTCAGTTTGCGCGTCGATGCCACTTCCCACTTGCCACCCACTTTGTGTTTGGGTTTTATATTCGTGTACCCACTATTACCTCTTCGCTTTATTCCACTGCTATATTTGAATCTGATTAAGAATTAAGTGGTGGTTGTAGGCTGAACGATTTACCGCACATAATTTATGTAGGCCTGGCGCTGCTCACATTTAGTGCAGTGTTGGATGCGTGGCCATTTTATCATTGATGGAAAATCAATAGAATCTGTTAATTAGCGAGAATACTGGCCCAAGTGGTGACCATTTTGTTCTAAACATAGGTTTTTGCGTTGATATTTTGTTTATGTTAATACTACAGCATGTTGGAATCCAGTTGAATTTGCTGATAATATACGCATAATCAGCCCATAATGTTCCCACTGCTGGGGCACAGGCCCCATTTCCTCTTGAAAGAGAGTGGACTGTAATCAACCATGCGGGGACAGTGAGTGTTGGTAGATGTCACACGTCGTCGAATTTTTGGTTCGAGGGCATTCCGATTTTTTCAAGATATTTTACTTCACCGTTTTGGGAGCAGTGGTGATGAAATTATTTTCACAAAGTTAAAGCGCCGTCCTTGATTGAAATCCACTCGGTAAGTCGGGGCTGTTACTACTGGGCCATAACTGCTCCCCACTTTTATAATAGCAAGGTTTAATTGAATTAATTGCTGTATGATTTTAACTGTAGATATTGAATAAAATGCGTAACATTTTGATTTTACCTGTTGTTAATCAAAGTATATCATGATATTGGATTAACACTAACATGAATGTAAAAAACTATACAGTAAAGTAAACAGCATTTTAATTACACTGGATGAGCTGTATTTTTATGAAAACATGAGTATACATTTTTAACACCAACAAAATTTTACTTGGAGTACATTTTACCGCTCCTGAATTCCTGATGCATTTAATTCGAGGGTACCCATCTCGTTACAAATGAGATAAGAAAATAAACACAAGGCAAAAAGCCTGTTCACAAAAGGTAAGGTAACGTTAAGGAGGATGGATGAGTCGTTTCGTATAATAGGCCTTTACTACAATACATGGATCGTTTAGAATCTCACGTATTTGTTGATAAAAGGAGTCTACATTTAGGTGGTGTCACAAAAGAGGTCCATAAGGTCGGCTCCATACAACGCGGCACATGCATTTAGAAATGTGGACGTACGGCGATCTGAACCAAATAGCTGGGCTCATATCGGTCGATCCAGCGTGCTGCGATCGAGCGCGGCAGGAGAGCCAACCAAATGCACGGTCAGTGTGGACGCACACGCGCGACCCAACCACACGCGATGGAGCATGTGCTTCGTGGAGTGGTTGATCCCAGTGCTGTTGGTTTTCTGACAGTGTTAAAACGCGTCTCAGTCGTTACGCGAGCTCTGTTTGGACGGTATGACGGTATGTGGACCGGGCAATATGGAATGGGGAATAATTTTCAACTGAGCTTAAACTAATCTTGTGGATCAGAAGGTCATTTAATTGGTTTAAACTAAAAGCAAACATAACAGAAAAGAAAACAAACCAATTACAGGCACTTTTGAATTGTCAAGGTCGGTGAGTTAGAAAGATGAAGCTAGTTGCCCATTCCAAAGCGTAGATACCTATGGAGAAGAACAGGCAAGAAACTCCATGGACACTCTTTTAAAATCATGGTATTGTTACAAAAAGTTGGTTACATCATTATGTTGAAATTATCAATGTGAGAACGATGTAAAAAGACGTGCACATTAAAGCGTTCGTAATTAAAACAAAAATAAAGTAACAATTCAGAAATTAAAATAAGCCGTGGGAGCTAGGAGATGACCAGTCCCTACTGGCGGCGCCCGTTCACGAACATGACGTGTGGATCAGCACCATTCAGCTCAACCATTTTGAAGGGAACTTAATGATCCAACACACACGCCACTACCAGCGAGATATTTGAGTGAGCATGACATACTCTCAGCTACCAGGGCACATTCAAGTCAATGAAAGACGTACCCTGTAAATGGTAGCTTTATAGTAGGAACATAGTGCTCACACATATGTTATGCAATTATACAATACTAGAAGTTTGAATTTATACAATGCAAAGATATCTAGTCTTTTACAGTCTTCAGCAGCTCCAATAACGTTTTCAAATGCTAATCAATTTGGTTTAAGCTAGCTTGTGGAGCAGGACAAGCAGCGTTTAGCCAAGCATTTTTGTCAGCGATGTAATCTCCCAACTTATAATAAGCATGCCATCAATTCTCTAACAAGGTCTTCTACTCTTTATGACTATGAAGCAAACTAGAGAAAGTTAATAGAGTTATCTTGCACATTTTGTATGGAAGTCTATTTTTGAAACGGTCGGGAATTCAAATTTGGAACAATGACTAAACCAAAATGATGGCCAGTGTGCCAGTAAAACTGCTTTTTGGACTCATGATTATTTTGAAGTTTTAGGCGTTTGTACCTTACATGGATTAACTAGGTGGCTTGTGGTATACAGAGTGCCAGAGCTTCGACGCACAAGCTATTACCAAGGAATCAGTACCTACATGATTGTAAGCCTGAAGCCATGCGTTGAAATTTATCGTCAGTTATAAAAAAAAAATCATCATCATCATCATGTCAACCGAAAGACGTCCACTGCTGGACATAGGCCTCCCCCAAAAAGGCGGGTTTGCCATAATCGCCACGCTTGGCAGGCGGGTTGGCGATTGCAGTATGGTGGTAAAAGAGAACGCTACTGCCCAAGTCTCTTAGTCGCCTTCTACGACACCCACGGGATGAAATGGGATGGTGCTATTCTTTTCTTCCGGCACCATACGGAACTCTTTGCTCTGCCATAATATTTTGACCACGTAGATATTGGCACTTCTCTATGAAATAGCAGATTTTTATTTTCGATAACAGACAAAAAATGTTTACGCTGCGAGTTCTAGAATTATGTGCTGAATTAATGGTTTCACTTTGCCTATCGATGTCCTTGCCAGCCAGTATATTATAATAATGCTTCTTCAAGTAAGTATACATCTTAAACAAGCATCTTTAGCCCCTTAATATATATATACTGTGTGTAGTGTTACTCGTGCCCACAATTCTGTCAAGATAGAGGAAACTTGGCGCATATTAGAACGACGAAGTTTGCAACTCTCCATGGTCACATTTGAGCTGAAAATAACACGCTCACTGCACTTTGTGTAGTTACTGTTAAGTTAGTTATTTATCTTTGTTCATGTTTACAATTATGAAGTGTGTTAGATGGAATTAATTGTTAACAGTGCAATTCTTTGGTGAAAAATATACTCTTTGCGTGTTAATACCATCATCTAACACATTTAGGGCTGATTATTCAATAAAATAATAAATACAAATATATTTTATTTATTTAAGACTATTAAATTGTCCATATTTTGTTAGTATAACATTATCTTAAAAAAAACTATATTAGTCGTGAGGAAATCAATTGTATTTAAATTAAATTGAAATAAGTTAATTAAAATTAAATAAATTAGAAGTAAACTAAAATAAATTAAATTGATAGTACTCAGTTAACTTTTACCTGAAGACTTCTATAGAAAAGTATTTTCTATTCAAAAGCTGTCAAACCGACATATAAGTTCCTCAGATAAAAGTTATCTGACTATTGAAAAATCAGCCCTTAAAACAACAAGGTTATATAAAAAAAATATTGGTGTATTTTTTTCTTACAAAATATTTTCATGTAAAAATTACACTATATTTTTGTGTCTGAAAGCATGGATATGGAAGACCTTAACACCACTACAGGGGAACATAAATGAAAAGCATAAAACAAGAAAAATATTCCTTTAAAAGTCTATGGAATGGTCACATTGTGGGCACAATGTGACCATCCAGGATTTTAGAAAGGATTATTTCCTTGTTTGATACCCTACTACGACAGAGTCAAAGAAGGTATTATTATTTAACATGACTATGCATGTATGCATGTTTATCTGCTCATTATTCCGCGGGTTTTAAGCTATTATGACGTCACATAAAATCCAATATCGTGGATTTATAACGTTACCAAAGAAATTGAGAGTAATAAAGTCTTGTTTATAACTTTTTGTCGTAGTCGGGTTTTAGTTTTCAAGTTTCATTTTACTTACAGCTCGGACTGGTATCAGATTTCAGTATTTTTTATCAATCCATAAATCAATCAGTTATCTAGAATCCAACATTACTTGTAAAACACTGATTTTCTGATTACTCTGTTTGTTAAAATTAATTCCGGTAGATGTATTCATTTTAACAAAATTAGTGGTAATTTTAATAATGTATTATAAAAATATTGTGTCATTAGTAGGTCTACGGTTTTTGAAACAATAAACAAATGTGTTATGATGCAAACATTGAAAAATATGCTCTAATATTATTTATGGATTTTTTTGTAATAATAGTTATTATAAGCAATATTGTTAAACTGATTTCGCTTCAATTTCCTATAAACAGCTGAAAAACTAAAATAAAAGTTGATATTTATCAAAGTTGATAAATAAAATTAATAAAAGTATACCAATTGAGTACAATAATGTTTAAATGTAAATAAAAATAATGTGAAATATATTCTAACGTAAGTGATATAAGAAAATGTAATTACTTGTCATTTGGAATTAAGAATAAATAACGATTTTGAATTTAACGTGCCAAGTTTTATTGTTTTATTTATCTCTTGTTTAAAATCACGAAAAAGTGTTGACCAATTACATAAGTATCAAAATATCCCAAAAGCTTCTAAAAACAGGCGTGACGCGACATTTGTAGAACAATTTCCACGAAGTTTTCATCGAAATTGTTCTACGTGACTAAAGTATTCAAGTCTGACCTCAGACTTATTATTTACACTTCTAACACCGAACCTCTTCCAAACCGCTCCCGCCACAATTCGCTCGACCTATGATAGCGCAGTATCTAGAATGTTCTACGAGACATGTGTGAAATATACGAAGAAAAACCTCAAATTAGGTAATTATTTATGAATTTTGTTTCTTCGCCCCAAATCCTATGGTTTTTATATCTATTAAGTTGCTGCAAATGAACTATTTATAGAGGGGTGCCTGGTAATTCACCAGGCAAGCCTAGTGCGGGTTGCTAGATGTCTTCGCTTCTGCGGCTCGAGGACATGCCCGTTTTCTCGCGATGTTTTCTTTCACCATTTTGCAGGCAGCAGGTCCTGGGTTCGAACTCACGACCTGAACTTGTAAAGCGGCGCCGATATCACTGGGCCACCACTAGGTACCTACAATTTATTTACAGACCTTTTAATAACCATAAAGAATATCAAATATTCCTTAATTATTTCCCAAAAAATCTAATAAGGTTTAAAAGGCTAACAAAACTAGAATTAATAAAGCCTCGAGTTCTTCGCCCCGAGAAAGTTCGTCATCTGACGTCAATTATTAATTAATTCCTTTCAATACGTATAATTATAAGGGCAGGTCTAATTAATATCTTATTAACCTACTAATTAGGAATATAATTAATTACTTTTACCTTTAGAAACAAGTCGTGACAAGGATCATTTTGGGAGTAGTAATACTCAAAGTGGTCTTTAGAGCCAATCGTGGTAGTAGTATTTTACTTTTATTTTGTTCGTTTTGATGAAGGCTTTTTGTTTGTTTACAATAGGTTTGAGTTTAATATTATGTGGTGATGTATATCATAAAAGTAGGCAAGTATAATAATACCTCTATGAAAATGTTCGCCACTTTTGGGATTTCTCACATTTTTTTTCCTATTATTGATGTAAATAAGAGTAAAAAAACGGTAATTTAAAAAACTAAAAAACCCGATTGCTTTTCTGAGTATTCATTGAAAAGCCCTAAAACAATAAAGTCGTTGTACCCGATTGCACTTAACTTAAGAATCGCCAGTTGCTAAGGCGATGCTTATAAGCAGATAAATTGTAGCAGTCGGGACCCATTCCAGAAAGTCAGCCGTGTAGTCGTGATTGGAGTAATCACTAAGCCTGCATTTCTAGAATGGGTCCCGACTGCTACAATTTATCTGCTTATAAGCATCGCCTTAGACACAAAAAAACCATACAATCTGTTTTAATATTAAAACCGTAACTTTTTAACATGCGTCAACGCGCCACATTTTACATTTATGCACAATCAGCCTATAACGTTCCCACTGCTGGGACACAGGCCTCCTCTCTGTGAGAGGGAGTGGGTCGTAATCCACCACGCGGGCCCAGTGCGGGTGGATAGATGTCACGTCTTCGATTTTTTTGTTTGTAAGACATCTTGGTTTTCTAACGATGTTTTCCTTTACCGTTTAGAGAGCAGTGGTGATTGAATGAAATACACAAAGTACCCGCCTGGGTTCGAACTTATACCAAGCAGTGATGACTTGCTTTACATTTATATTAAACTAGCTTTTGCCATCAGCTTCGCCCACATTAACCAATTCACACAAAACCTTAACAAATCATACACTTTAACATTCCTCATGAATCACTCTGTATATTGGTGAAAATTGCATGGAAATCCGTTCAGTAGTTTTTGAGTTTATCGCGAACAGACAGACAGACGCGACGGGGGATTTTGATTTATAATATGTCATACTCGTATCATCATATCAGCCGAAAGACGTCCACTGCTGGACATAAGCCTCCCCCAAAAGTGGGAGATTTGCCATAATTGCCATAGGCAGGCGGGTGGGTTGGCGATCGCAGTATGGTGGTCAAATGCATGGAGAACGCTGCTGCCCATTCTCTAGTAAGTCCCTTATTCGCCTCCTACGACACCCATGGGAAGAAATGGGATGGTGCTATTCTTTTACGTCCAGCACCACACGCGGAACATATTATAATATGTATTGATTAAATTTTATATATGCCAAGTTTTATAGTATGGTTACGGTTTTTGTAAATCTAAACATCATACATACAATACACACGTTTTTGTAAAAACCTTTTATGTTTTAGATATCCAAGCACAGTGCTTAACTACTTACTTGATGCCCGGCTTGGGCGGAGCACCGCCGTGTCCTCGTGGAGGTGATCGGCGGAGGCGATCTCTCGCGTCCGACCCTGGTCCAGGCCATGGTACGGAGCGAGAGGGCATGGCTAGCAGTCGCCTCCTTCAGCGAAGCAGTTATGCTCGCAAAGAGGGAGGCGGCGCACGTGAGGGAGATGCAATATATGCGCCCTCACAGCCGTGGCCTTTGCAGGAGACGCCCTGGGCGTCGGGAATCCCAGGCTGATTCCCGGTCACCGTAGGCGCAGGCTTGCGGACGGCGAGTAATGGATAGCTCGCTGTCCGGTAAGGACCAAGCCCGGGTCGACGGCGCGTTGTGTTCCACGCGCGCCTCAAAGAGATGTCATCAGCAACTGATGGGGCCCGCAAGGGCCGATGCCTGCCAGGGGTGCGGGTTGTTCGAAAGAGATACCGCGGCCCCTGGCACACAGGCAAGTGAGGGAACACGGGTGGGTTTTAGTCAGTAAAAGTCTGACACGCCCTCCCGCTCCACCCAGAGAGCGGGAGAAGTTATTTGATGATTTCCGAACCAAAAAAAAATAAAAAAACTACTTACTTGAACTTAAAGTCAAACTCAAGAAAAATTATTTTAATTGCACCTTTTACAGGCACTTTTGTAACTTTTTTTTTTGAAGTTGGGAAAACATCAAATAACTTTACCCGCTCTGGGTGGAGCAGGAGGGCGTGTCAGAATTTTACCGACTAAAACCCACCCATGTTGCCTGTGTGCCAGGGGCGACGGTATCTCTTTCAAACAACCCGTACCCCTGGCAGGCATCGGCCCTTGCGGACCCCACCAGTTCGTGCTGACATCTCTTTGAAGCGCGCGTGAAACACAACACGCCGTCGACCCGGGCTTGGTCATTACCGGACAGCGAGCTACCCATTACTTGTCGTCCACAAGCCCGCGTCTACGGTGGTCGGGAATCAGCCTTGGATTCCCGACGCCCAGGGCGTCTCCTGCGGTGACTAAGGCCGTGAAGGAGCGTATACTCCCTCTCCCTCACGTGTGTTGCCTCCCTCTTCGCTAGCAGCTGAAGCTCTAGCTGCTTCGTAGAAGGAGGTGATGGCTACCCATGCCTTCTCGCTCTGTACCATGGCCTGGACTAGGGCCGTACGCGAGCCGCCGATCGCCTCCACGAGGACACAGCGGTGCTCCGCTCAAGCCGGGAAAACCTCCACTGTATGCTTCCCCGTGTCCTTAGGGTGATCTTAGCAATGGAAACACCCGAGCGTTGCATCCCGCCTTATACGAAACAGGAACCTCTCGAAACACCCATGTCCGGTGAGGACCTGTGGCAGGCGGAAGGTGAGGACGCCATGCCACCTCTCAATCCACTCCTGAAAGAGGGGGGACTTACCGCCGCAACCGTGGCGTGCCCAACTTTTGTAACATCAAGGAGTCAATTAGTCAGAAAGTTAAAGCTATTTGCGCTCTCCAAAGCATAGGTTTCTGAAAAGAAGATCGGACAAGAAAATATATGTTGTTCCTAAACGAATAATTGTGTATCATCTTCAATGTATTTTATGCCCGTACATCACAACAGCTGACCATATTTAAACCATCGACAAACTTAGGTTACATACTGGGCATGAAGAAGATTTCTGAAATTGGAATACAATTTTTGAAGTCGCAGTTTTTTGTGCACAGCAGGGCTAGCACGAACGCGCGACGTTAACGTCACTCGATCATTTTTTTTTTAAATTAGAAATACTCGTTGCGTACTTAGTTTTAAGACTACATTCATATTTGCGGGTGATACTAATTGTACGAACAAACCCGTACATATTAATTGTATAAAATTTATGCCAATATTGACGCGCAGCGATTAAATCAAATACATACATATTTATGTACGAAGTAGTAGTTGCATGACAATCACCGCAGATTGATCATTTATCAGTTTTATTTCTCAATACACTAATTGTACTCATCGCAAAAATTTTAGTAAAATGCTATAGGATAGTTGTATTTCCATTTCAATAATCGTTAGAATTTACAGTCGTGCGTTCAAGCTTAGGCCTCAGTTTTCAAACAAACCGAAGTGACGGAAAAGGTAATTGATTGCACCTGCTACACACAGAATTGCCAATTCGTTACCAAGTTGAGAGACAAAGTTGAAAAGTCCCCTGTGTCCCTGCAACTTCGTGCAACTGCAACATTCCTTTAAACTGGGACACAACAATGCTTCTTGGCGGCACAAATAAGTAGTTATAGATAGAACTTGTCCAGGGGAACTCTTCCACTAGAATTTATAATACAAAGTTCCTGGTTTTATTAGTTGGCTATTTTTTCTCTGAAATATCTCACTGCTTGAACTTAAGTTATAACAGTCGCACGGGTCGATAGATTAAGTAAAGCTTAAGGCTATGCTTGCCATGGTTGGTCCATGGATGAGTGACCATCTTAACATACCAAGATCCCTACGTACCTCGGAAACCACGACCCGGCTATCATTCGTGGATCTTTCTGTCTGTCATCTGACAGCCAGTCTTACACAAAGGGTATTGTATTACTCAGTTACTGGGTTCTGGATGTCAGATAGGTTGACTGCCTATCTGATATCCAGAACCCAGCGATCCATGAAAAATACTGGTATTCAGCTGCATCTAGTTAGACTGGAAGCCAACCGATTTGCTTGGTCAAAAATCTATCTTCCTGACATAATATTACAGTTGCTTTTTAATGACAAACAAGCAGAAAACTCATCTTCTGATGGTAAGTGAAAGAAAGAAAGAGAGAAAATTGGATTTATTTGTCACAGAAATACTCGCATATATAAAAGATGACATAACATTTAAAAAAAAACATGATAACAACAAGTGGTCACCGTCATCTAAGAACTTTGGATCAAATTAATTCCAGAGGCATCACAATTACACTGCCGTAACTGAGACAAAGCTGAAACGTCTCATGATACAGAGACAATAGGTATTCCAACTTCTGTCACTGTATAAGTATCTACTTATTCCTAACAGTGTTAAAATCTACTTGACGGAAAAAAATATGATCGCTATATTAACGAGTTTATGGGCTTATAAATAAGTACCTAATACTTGTATTATTTATCTTCGAAAAGTGACATTGTGAGTGCTATTTCTCTCGATATAGATATATTATTATTTTATTCACATTACCAGCTTTTTACTATTTCACTGCTTGGTCAAAGACCTCTTCTCATACAGAGAAGATGTGCCTTCTCTGTATGAGAAGAGGTCTTTGCCCAGCATTGATCACCACGCTTGCTCAAGACAGGGTGGTTATGGTAGGCTTGCAATCCTTTCCTATCCTAAGGGCACATCAACCGACCATTACAGCGCCTCCCGGTCTAGTTCTCAATATGCAATGGCCTCTGTAACACCATGAAGCATGTGGCTCCAGGAGCTAGTGCAAATCTTGGGGTTCATTCGATTAATCGAATCTGGTCAAGCCATGCTGGGATCGGTGCATTTCATTCATTCATTCATTTTTTCATACTTATGCAGGATGGCATTTATCGACGCACAAACTGTTAACATGGATTCGGAACATGTTTTTTTTTTTGTCTGTTATTTAAAAACAAAAATACTTTTCCTTTCATTTTGACTTGCCCTGCAGTTTTCCTTTTAGCAAGTAACTGACGAGACATTTTTGCGCTAGGGGGTGATGAACCATGAATTCAGCACATGTTTCTAAAATCATGAATTATGAATTTAGCACATGATTCTAGAATGTGGTGAATTCATTGTTTCGCATTTGCGCGTCGATGGCTACCCTGTATTAATTAAGGGCCAGGTTTCCTCCTGGTTTATTTTTCCTTCAACGCTGTCAGAAAAACCAAGATAAACTTAGAAAGATCAAAAGTTTCTTCGGTAACATGGTTTTAAGCCCATTCATGAGAGGCGGCCTTTAAAAATATCACGAAATAATTCTCTAATTTGATTGCCTATGATTAATCACGTAATTATATTCCTGTAAGCACAATATGTACATTTTCTCGGTGACTGAATCTATTGGAGATTGAACGCCGACTGTCCTTTTGTTGAACATCCATACTGTTTGGCGAATTCACACCAATGTATGAGATATTGTATTTGTATGATTGTAATAGTGATCTGATTAATGTGTTGTGTGACTTTTGTTTTTGATAGTGTGAGCATTTGAATAACAGCATATTGTGCTGGAAAATAACGGGACTGACATATGTTAGTGTTTTATAATCACTAGTAGTGCTATTGATGGAATACTTATTTAGTAGTTGTAATTCTCTGAATCGCAGTGTCTCAAAGTAAAAGTTTACCCTGTATAGTGTAGTTTGGTATTTGTTTGAAAACAACTTAAGTTTAACTTTATCTTTGATCTAATTTCAAAGAATGATTTATGAAGTTAGATTGTTTATCGAATAAATTGCCTGTTCTCATAACAAAATCAGTAAAAAAAAATACGTATCACACCCAGGTCCCCAAGATACAAGTTTGGGGACCACCTCATAAAACAAAATAAATGTCTCACCAGTTACAGACAGAATTATTATTTAAAACTAATTTGACGGTTATAGTGTAGAAATGATTAAATACATTTCATTTTTAGGCTGAGGCAGCTTGATAAGTTTACAGCAGGATTTTTGTTACGCATTATCTCAAAAATCGAACACTTTCGATAACAGCAACATTGTAATAAGTTTAAGAAACACATATTTTAACTTAATTGTTATTTGTAAGCTAATAAATACCATAGTATTAACTACACTGACGTCTCAATAAACAAGCAAATTTCGCAATTACCTGCATTTTACTTCGTTCTTGCATCTTTATGACACTGACGTGCCCCCAGTGGGTTCCCGCATTGTCGTTGCGGGGGGGCTCAGTAGCCGTGGTTGCTCGTCAGGGCTTTTGCCTCCAAGCCGACGACGTAGCGGCCAAAAAGTAAGTTGCGGTGAAGTGCATCGCAACTGAGGCAGGTCGCGATGTCGAATGGGCCTATAACCCTCAACCGCGGTGCCTCCACCGCGGCTGAGGGTTATAGGCTTACTGCGGCAGGTTATTGCAGCGGAGGAGGAGTGCCGGTACTTCTGAGTAGCGCTCTTCCCTTCCGTGGCTTGGACGGGGCCACTACCATTTGATGGCGGACGCAGTGCGTGCGGGTCGCAGGGGTGGAGGAGTATCTTGATATCGTTGGCCGCTCTCCCTATCCCCTGCGGCCGAAAAGTGGTAGGCGGCGGGGCCACTGTTCTGACCCGTCGCAGGGGGACCAAAGGTGCCAGACACGGGGTCGTCTGGGGCCCATATGCTATTTGGTTCCTGGGGTGGTCACGGCGTGCCATGTGTCCTGGTGCGCCAGGGATAGGGGTTATTCCCCTCCGAGGAGGGTCCGGTGACGGACAGCCGTGGCGGGTAAGCCGCTTGCGCGTTTCCGTGTTCCCACCTCAAGCGGCACTGGAGGACACCGTGGAGTTTTAGTGGGTTACAGTCCCACATAACTGCGCTATCTCCCCGTGGTAGCGCAGTAGGCATTTTTCCACGTTAACAAAAAAAAAATGCCCGGGTCGACGGCGCGTTTATTCCACGAGCGCCGTCAGAGATGTCAGCAACAACTAGTGGGGTCCACAAGGGCTGACGCCTGCCAGGGTTGTTCGAAAGAGATACCGTGGCCCCTGGCACACAGGCAACTAAGGGAACACGGGTCAGTTTTAGTCAGTAAAAGTCTGACACGCCCTCCTGCTCCACCCAGAGCGGGAGAAGTTACTTGATGATATCCCATCATCAAAAAAAAAATGACACTGACGTCTCAAACAGAAAATATCAGTTTTTCTCAAAAGACTCTGACTTTCCAAGTTTTCGAGAAAACATATCCATTTAAATGATGCAGTCCTTTTTACTCTATCTTTTTTTAAATTAGTGATTCCAATGTGATCAAAGGGGCCAATTACATTCGACAGCAAGTTGCACAATTAGCCCCCATACCTACGAGCATTTTTTTTCCGCACTTTAGTGGAGGACAACGAGACAGCGGCAGCAGCAGCTCGTGTGCTACTAAACTGCCCGGTGGTCGCCACATAAAAGACAAAGTACTTCAGTAACCCAGGAACCCTCCTTGAAATTATCAGTAACACCATGTCGTTGCTGGCCTTCCTTGAGGAGTTCGGCACTTACGCAAAATACGCGCATTTACGCAGAGTTGCGGACACCAGCCTGTATTACCTATTACTGTTCAGCGCCGAGGGTTGACAACAGTGTTTTTTTTGACGCGCTGGAATGCACTTTGTTCGATTTTCGATGGTCGGTTCAACACCGGTTGTTGCAAAAACCAGGGCGCGATAAAAAGTTGTCGCGGGAAAAAATCGCCCGTTGGTTTGAGGAATTAATGGACGGAGCCTTAATTAAATGGGAGTCGAAACGTGACTTACTTCCGTGAAAAAGAGCATTTAAAGCATTGCTTGATTTTCAAAAGGACATTATTGCTGTACGAATAAATCCAGTCAGTAAGCTTACTATCCAATAATAAGGTTTTTTTGGAAAGAAAACGATGCATTATTGCATCATTATTGATGCAAAGTTCTTCTTCTTTTGCTTCTTCTGCAGATTGACTACAACAAATGCTGCCAAGAATTGAGCTTTGCAAGCAACATTTATCCTCTGTCTCTGTCCATCTGACGATAAATTGGTCAAAGACTAAAGTCATGACTAATGATGATAAACATAGTATCTACGTCGATGAGCAGTAAATACAATATGTTATGTCGACGAATATAACCTGCTAGTTTCGTTTCAAAACAGGCAGGACGCGGTCGCGTCGAAAATGCCTTGGAGGAGCTACTGGTCTATGATGGCGCTAATTAAAAGTATAATATCACTGCAGCAAAAGCTCGTCGACATGTGTATCCTGCCTATCCTAAGGTACCTGTGTCGCTCAGATTTGGACATTGACCGAGGCTCAAAAGTCGAAACTTAAGATTTGAAAAAGAGCAATGAAATGTGGACGGCGAGTAATGGGTAGCTCGCTGTCCGGTAAGGACCAAGCCCGGGTCGATGGCGCGTTGTGTTCCACGCGCGCTTCAATGAGATGTCAGCACCAACTGGCGGGGTCCGCAAGGGCCGATGCCTGCCAAGAGTGTGGGTTGTTCGAAAAAGATACCGTGACCCCTGATACACAGGCAACTGAGAGAACACGGTGGGTTTTAGTCAGTAAAAGTCTGACACGCCCTGCCGCTCCACCCAGAGCAGGAGAAGTTATTTGATGATTTCCTACCCAATAAATAAATAAAAGCAAAACAATTTGAAAATGAACTAACGGATCGAATTTTCAACACAGTACCTAATACGCTTGAAGACGGGTATTGGCGATGTTGGCAATAAGACCGCTTGGCTGAAATGGGCGACTACATACTTACGGGATACATCATGACAGAATAGGGGCTGGGATCGTCACACAGTGGATGCTGAAATCGGGGGTCTTCATCTGCCTCGATGACGCTAGATTCGTTCTTGATTGATTGGCCGAAAATATGGAGTGGGGATACTTGCTCAGTTGTGGGATACCAAGGTTAGTAAATAAACAAATGAAAAACGGTTTAGCGATACAAACTTACGGAGTTGATTTTAGAACGATTTGGCAGCTGTCAACTAGACGGGTCGTTAGCTGGCAATACTTGACCCACACATTTCCATTTTATACTTCAAATCGAGTATAAAATGGAAATTAATAATATAAAACAAGATTATGAATTTTAAGATAATTATAGCCTTGACTTAGAACTTTTAATAAGAAAAACGATATCGGAAATTGAAACAAAAACAAAAAACATTTTGTTTTCGTCATTTCAACTATGTTCAAATCATTAATTGACACCAATGTCTATATAGCCTCTTGACTGCTCATAAGGGCGACTCAGGCTCACGACACATAAATGAAATTGCACTTATGTTAGATGACAATATGAGGGGCCATTTTAGTTTTAACCAGTTATTGGATCTCTGCACACGCGGATATTTTGGTACCTATTCAAACATTTCTGCATAAATAAAAACAATTATGAGTTCCTGTTCAATTCAATGATGTGGGAAATCGTCTAAAACATCCAGCTATAAAAATTATCGCAGAACTTTTCATTGGTAAGCAAAATATATTTATAATTTAATAATATCATAAAAAAATGCAGGGCTCAAGCTAAACTGGTTGTTTACGTAAAATGGTACAAAAAGTATAGGTACCGCTTTGTTATCTTTTTGAAAAGTCCCTTTCTATCATTCGGGTATTGTCAATACGTCTGTCTCATTATATTTGTACTAATGCTGTAGTGTTGTGACAACTTCAAAACAAAGTCGAAATTGATGATAAAAAATGATTCGATGTTTCCTAATGGTAAAAAGTAATTTTACATTTTAGATTCCGAAATATTCAGGAATTGCAAGAATTTGAATTTCATTTATGAGAATTTATTGTTTGTTCCGACACGGATTGACATTGCTATTATTTTTATTAGACATACTTTAAATTAGTCTATTAAATTTGCTGATTGATTTAATTGAATTTAACTTGAAGAAGTGTTACGTCAGTGTTTTGTTTGCACCCCTATCAGTATAGTTTAAAAAAATGTAGAATTAATGGACGTCGATTTTATCGATGTCGAAATTATTGTTGCAAAACTGACTTGCGAATCACTATTTCTGCAACAAACGTCCTGACATTGCTGCATCGGCCAATCACAACCGCTGTATTTTCATTTATTTATTTATTTATTTATTTTATTTTAAATAGAACGGCCGAAGCCAATTACACTATTTAAACACATCAATATACACATTACAATATCTACATTACAATATCTACAATCTATTTACACAGTCATGCATTCTTCTCACAAAAATTCAAACATTCTGACAACATCATCTTCCATTCATTCGCAAACATATCGAGATCTGTATTCGAGTTCAGGAGAGCGTTAATAGCGGTTAATGTCCGAGGAATAGGTGACTTGGAGTGTGCAACAGTACGGCAAGTTGGAACAGCCAGTAAGCGGTGTCTTCTGCCACGACAGTAATTGTCCGGGACAAATAGATTGCAGATCTCGTTATGTAGATCAGGAACATCAATAATCCCCCTAAGAATTTTAAATATTACAGTCATCTGATCGCGCGACCGTCTTACTTCTAGAGAGTTGAAACCTATGCAACCCAAGAGGAATTTGGTCGGATATAAGAAAGGATAAAACCCGTACAAGTGTTTGTAGAGCCATCTAAGGAATGCTTTTTGAACTTTCTCTAAAGTTAACGCATACTGCTTCTCAAAAGGATTCCATACGCACGCACTAGACTCAAGCTTGCTACGGACCAATGCCCCAAAAACAAGCTTGATAACGTGGGGGTTGTGGAAATCACGACAGTTTCTTAGAATAAAGCCAAGGCGCCTGAAGGACTCCTTAGCAGTGGATATGACGTGGCCGTGAAAAGTGAGCTTGGGGTCGAATATGACGCCCAGGTCTTTCATGGAATCAGTTCTTGCAATTGTATCTCCGTTCAGTTTGTATTGGAAGTTGACTAGGCGTCGCATTCGACCAAAAGACATCACGTAGCATTTTGATTTATTAAATTCCATTTTATTCTCTAAACTCCACTTATACACTGCATCAATGTCTGATTGCAGAGCTTGGCAATCGACCTCCGATTTTATTTCATAAAATAGTTTTAAGTCATCAGCATATAAGAGTGATCTGGCCCTCGCAACTACACCAGGGAGGTCATTAATCATCAAAATAAAGAGGAGAGGACCGACCACCGAACCTTGACTCACACCCGAGCGAGTGTGGTATGGGTGTGACTCGTACACACCTAATCTGACAAATTGTTGTCGGTCCCGCAAATAATCTGCAAGAAGCCGTAGAAGCCCCGGAGCAACACCTATCGCACTGAGCTTTGATAGCAAGACGTCATTGTTGACTCTGTCGAACGCTTTTTGAAAATCAAAGTACAGAACGTCTACCTGGCGTCTACGATCAAGACTAGTAGAGATATAATTAACTAGTGTAAGTAAGTTAGTACTGACGGATCTTTTATCGCGAAAGCCATGTTGCTCATTGCACAGGTACTGCTTCACTTGCTTGTAAATTCCTTGATGTAGGACATTCTCGAAAACTTTCGCGGGAGTAGATAGTATCGCTATTGGACGATATTCGTCGACTGAAGATTTACTTGTAGATTTCGGTATGGGAGTCACACGTGATGTCTTCCATGGTGGTGGATAGACTCCAGATTTTAGTGCCAAATTAAAAATGTGGTTTAGGGGCCGAATGAGAAATTCCTTACCCTCTTTTAAGAACCACGGAGGAATATTATCAGGACCAATAGAACTGTTGAGTTTTATTTTATTTATTCCAGTGCTTATATCACTTTCAGCGAAGTTTAGTATGTTGATATAGTTACTAATATTACAGTTGCTTGGATTGACTATATTCTCGAGGTGTAACTTTGGTACTTCAGTTTGGAAGACGCTCGCGAAATAGTCTGCAAACGCTTCAGCAGCTGCAACACCACTGTGAATTTTACCTTTGTAGGTTACGTCTGGCTCAAACCCGCCCTTTGATTTTAGGTTAGAAATATGCTGCCAGAATTCTTTGGGGTTTTTCTTAATGTTCCCTTCGAGGCGCCTAATGTACGTATCATAAGCAGTCAATATACGACACTTTAGGCCAGATCTGTAGTCAGAGAATTGCTTATAGATCAATGCACATTTACTCTTCTTCCAGGCGGAATGTAATTTAACTTTTTTTTGGATATCCAGAATAATATCCGACGTAAACCAGGTAGGATATCTTCTAGTTATCTTTCTGCTTCGGCGTTTTTTAGGGATACAAGTGTCGAATAAGCTGTAAATAATATCATAGAAAACTTGAGTGCTAGTGCGAACGTCATTGGATGATATAACTGCATCCCAAGATACCTCAGAAAGAAGTTCGTAAAGCAGATTGCGATTACATTTTTTAAAATTCCAATCTCTACTACGGTCGACATTACTGGGTTCAAGTATTTCACTTTCATCAGATGACTGTAACTTTACCTGGATGTCCAACGGCGGGTGGTACGAATCAGGGGGTACCAAACCTTCAACTGCTGATACAGAAACGTCATGTAGGCTTGCGCTCTCCTGAACTAAAACAACATCCAACATTCCCCCATGCAAGTTCACAACACCATTTCTTTCACACATATTAGAGAATGTCAGAAAATAACCATAATAATTACGAACATTTAAGGAAGCACTGTTTAAGTTTATATCCCCTAAAATGATAACTGTTCCTTTTAAGTCATTTATAAAACTTTCCACTTTTGTAAACCAGGTCATATAGTCGCTGTCAGTGGCACTTGGTTTTATATACACAACGCACACATATACAGGAGAACCGTGCCACGTGAAACTCGACCAAAGATCCTCACCACAGTGTGTTTCAAGTTCACGTCGACGGCGCAGGACTATGGGAGTGCGTGCCATAAGCAGCACGCCTCCACAAGGTGTGCCTCTGTCGCGCCTTAACACATTCCACTCACCATTGGCGAGTTCTGTATCTTCAACAGAGGTATCCAAAAAAGTCTCTGTGGCCGCTATTAAATCTTGTTCGGCTATGTGTAGATTATTGCGCCACATTCGGAGCTTTGATTTAATACCACGAACATTCTGGTATATACAATTAATTTTTGTAATTCTGGTGCCTGCTCTGAGAGCTGCTGTAGGGCCGGTCCCTGAGTGTGAGTTGTTCATGAAAGGGCTGAGTGGCGGCTACACTTTGGCTGTTAGACTGGACGTAGGATGGTTTCCTGTAGTTGATCCAAGCCTTGATTCTTGCATTTACCGGCCACACATCTGCGGAATAGCACCGCTCATAGCATGCAATAGGAACGCCGATTTTAAACGACTTGTAATTTCTTTCCTTCATCGTCCCCCGGTCCGCAGTGGTGAGTGTGCCTAGACGAAATCGGCCTATCAGCTCTCAAGTGGTTTAATTCTCTTTGATTGACACTGTGGAATGTACATCAAAGGAACAAAACGATCGATATGCTATAATTTTTGGAAATTCCTAAAAATATCTAAATTCCTCGGAAACTTACAACAACAGTTGACCGATTACGGACATTAACCTTCCGCCTAGCAAAATACTTTTTCCATTTTTTTTCATTTTCATTACTCTTCAATGTCGATACCCCACACGTGTGTATAGTATTGCCAGCTAATTTAATTTGACCCTGTATTAGAAAGTAGGAGAAATCATAAGCCCTCAAAATTGATTTACATGGCTGTCAACACCTTGTTTGGCAATGCTTATTCTTTGATCAAAAAATAGGCTAGGTCACGGTCACGTGAAGAGTCGACCAACCGATTGGGGATGTCTCGAAAAATTAAGTGGGCACTCGGAGCGTCCTTTCTAAGGCCCTAGTGTTTCAACATCAAACTGCTACCACTTACAACACCCAATTAGATTGGAATATTTCGCCATTTTAAAAGGGTTCATCCGACGCGGGCTGGCAACGTCGAATTCCAAGTGGTTTTTTCGTGATTATCTTAGTTTAAATCAAAGTACAATTTTTTTTCAGCCAAGCACTAGGTAGATCGTTGGTATTTATAAGTTTATATACTATTTTTTACGGTTATTTTGGTATTCACTTATGAATTTGCAGTAGTTTTAAATGTTTTTATTTACGCGTAAATGTTAAAAATAATTGTATATTCAAACGATAAATTGCTTGGCTAAAAAAATGTACTTTGATTTATATTTAAGAAAATAATCATGAAGAGTCACTATAAATGCGACGTTGCCAGCCCGCGCGGGATGAACGCTCTTAAGGCTTCATTCATATCTTTCATCATCATCATCATCATATCAGCCGAAAGACGTCCACTACTGGACATAAGCCTCCCCCAAAAGGGGGGGATTTGCCATAATCGCCACGCTTGGCAGGCGGGTTGGCGATCGCAGTATGGTGGTCAAATGCATAGAGAACGCTGCTGCCCATTCTCTAATAAGTCCCTTAGTCGCCTTCTACGACACCCACGAGAAGAAATGGGATGGTGCTATTCTTTTACGTCCGGCACCGCACGGAGCATTACCTATTCATATCTTAAGGTGATACTTATTGTAATTATTACAAAATACTAAGCCAAAATGCTGTGGATTAAATGTATTTTCGGTTAAAAATTGTTCCAATTAATGTATTAAGTCACGCATTCGTGCTAGGTTTAATACGGCTGATTTTCGTATAGCAGCAGTTTCAAAAATATTTGCAACCTATTCTGAATGTAATTACAGTATCTCAAATTACAGTCACACAAAATGCTTCAAGAAAACTTTGAACCAATTTTAAACTTCAAATCGAGTATTGTAACAAGATTCTGAACATTTAAAGACAATTATAGCCTTTATTTAGAACTTTTAATGAGAATAACATTCGCATTCAAGTCGTCTTGATAAGGTCATTTGATTGGATTTTATTTCAAGATTTTCATTTGTTTCGTAATAAAATTTAAGGTTATACAAGTTTCAGACAAAAATGAACAGACGGCTCCTTTTATAAATAATAATTCAAATAACTTCTCCCGCTCTGGATAGAGCAGGAGGGCGTGCCAGACTTTTACCGATGAAAACCCACACGTGTTCCCTCAGTTGCCTGTGTGTAGGGGCCACGGTATCTTTTTCGAACAACCCGCACTCCTGGTAGGCATCGGCCCTTACGGACCCCACCAGTTGGTGCTTGGGCACGCCACGATTGCGGCGGTAAGTCCCCTCTTTGAGGAGTGACTTGAAAGGCGGCATGGCATCCTCACCTTCCGCCTGACACAGGACCTCACCGGACACGGCTGTTTCGGGAGGTTCCTGTTTCGCATAAGGCGGGAAGAAACGCCCGGGTGTTTCCATTGCGAAGATGCGTGTTTGAAAGAGATACCGCGGCCCCTGGCACACAGGCAACTGAGGGAACACGAGTGTAGTCAGTAAAAGTTTGACAGGTCCTCCTGCTCCACCCAGAGCGGGAGAAGTTATTTGATGATATCCCACTCAAAAAAAAAACAAGTTAGTGCTGACATCTCTTTAAGTCGAAAGTGTCAGGGGATCCAAATGTTCTAATGTTTTTTTGTAATTTTCTCCGACCCGAAGGCTTGCCTGGAAAAGCCTGGTCCTGGCCTTGGAAACTCTTGAGCCTCGACTGATAGGGCTCCTAAGTGCATGCACGCGACTAACGACGAAGTCAAAGGTAAGTTTAACGTAAGTAAAAGCTGCAATTAAGGAGCTTATGACACTCAATCATTGAAACTCATCATCTCCCTAGCCCTTTTCCAAGTATTTTAGGGTTGGCTTCCATTTTTTTAAATTACTAAATGGGCCTACTCTCGACCTCGATCACGCCTGATGTAAAACGATTGATGACTGTACGCATAATAAATATGGAAGAGCAGTGCTGGGTACGACTGGTCGGAATATAAACCAAGTTTAACCGGAGGCAGCTGAATTAAATATTAGTTTTTGTCAGTGGCTTCAACCGCGTGGATGTCGAAAATCATCCCAAGGAGACGTACAACTGGGATAAAACATACCTTATGTGTTAATCCATGTTATAATCTATATGTGTGCCGAATTTCATCAAAATTAGTTCAGCCGTTGTGAAGTGATAGAGTGGCAAACATCCAAACATCTAAATATCCAAACATTTAAACTTTCACATTTATCATATTAATAGGACAGTAGGATGGCGACTACTTTTCTGACCTCCACAACCCATTTAACAACGTACTAACCCGTTGTAATTATAGTGCCACGCAATAATTACATCACAGGTGTTAATCTTAGTTAAAGCTGTTACTAAGTCAATAGTTGCCAATTAATAATATGATCATTATCAAAGCGGTTTCCATCAGATTATAGTATTAGTTTTATAGCCTACATTCAACGTAAAATAACGTAATTACTCTAAATTTGATTCATATTAACACACATCTCATTAATGTACACATTAACGCATCACAGCTTCGGTATAAAATCAAGTGATATCTCATAATATATGCACTAGATTCATCTATACAAATACATAAAATGTAGGTGTCTTTTAAGTTCTCTATTATGTTCCCTAATTTTTTTGATCCATACTTTAAAGTGCCATAATAATTTTTTTCCTAATCATCATTTGTCCGAATCATAACTTGCTCGAACTTTAAGTCACATAAACATAACATGCCATAAAATTTAAATCCCTAAATACAATATGCCTTTTCTTTGTCATAAATATTACAATCAATAATACACTAAAGAAATAAAATCGTTTTAAAAAAAGTTCTAAATACAAAATATTTAATGTTTATTTGTTCTACTAATGTTTTTAAAACATATTTGTATTACAAAGCTTTTGTTGAAATTAAATGAAATGTTTATTTATGTAAGTAGATCTTAAAAGACACTTTTTCACGTCAATATTTTGTTGGGCAATATTTTAAAACTAGGTGGCGCCGGCATTTCCTAGCTAACTGTTCCCTGAAAAGAAAAGCTGAAACAAACTCAGAGGTCATGGTCTCTTTTAAAGTCCAAACATTATATTATTTGAATTTTATGTGAGGCTAACAATGCAGGACAATGTTTGGAAAGGTCTTTTGAAGAAAGAGCCATTGCAGCTTTGAACTGATCTGTCTCAACAGACGGCATGTATGTAGCAGTCACCGTGTAGCTCTAAGTTATGAACTTCTCTCGCGTTACGTAGATACGAGGTAGGTAGGTATAACAGAGCGGAGAATATTTTTCTTCTACTTACTTGTTTTGAGATAGTGCACTTGTTGTGTACCCTGTAAGAAGCATGCAAACAAGCAAAAACCATGCATGCAGCAAGCATGCAGCATGCAAGCGAGCATGCAACATGCAGTAGGCATGGTTTCTGTCAGAACGGGAGAAGTTATTTGATGATTGCCTACCGAAAAAAAACAGTAGGTACGCCTATATCCTTACTCTATGCCTTTTCCGAGAGAAATTCAAGAAGATTTCACAAAAAAAATCTGTAATTATGAGGCAGATTATAATTATTTAGTTTGCCTGTACAAACAAAACCATAGTTTCATAAAACATAGATCCACACACAATACTATGGCGGTCAGTCATGTCTAACCGCGGTCGACCGTTGTACCGATAATCTTCTATTATGTCCAACCAGTGATTTAGCTTAAAGAGCACCTGTTCTGCGGTGAAACCCATTACCGTGGGACATTAGTACTGATTAAAGTTTCGATTTGATAATGTTTTGTTCGCTGAATTGTGAATTGCCATTCATGATTTTGGAAACGATTTATTATTTGTTAATTGGCTGTAGATGAAATAAACGATAGGTGGACTGTGTGAAAGAATATATGACTAGAAAGCAGGAGCATTATTGAAGATGGATCAGGCACGCTTACGCAGCTTAAAGACACTTCACCATACTTCCATAACTCTATTCCATCCATATCGCGCACATTCTTTGCGATTTATTGAGATACAATGACTCTTTGAAAATATAAACATTAAATTTAAAAAAAATGGAAAATTTTGATGATTCCTTAAGTTTTATCTGTTTGATGTCGTAGAAAATTTGGATAATTTAAAGGTTCATCATCATCATATCAGCCGAAAGCCTGCCACTGCTGGACATAAGCCTCCGATTTGCCATAATCGCCACGCTTGGCAGGCGGGTTGGCCAACTCAGTATGGTTGTCAAATGCATAGCGAACGCTGTTGCCCATTCTCTAGTAGGTCCCCTAGTCGCCTTCTACGACACCCATGTTAAGAGATGGGATGGTGCTATTCTTTTACGTCCGGCACCACACGGAACTATTTGAAGGTTGTATTAACGTATTAAGCACCCTACGGCACAGCAACGAAGGCCATACAATTTGTAACATTAGAAAACAGTGATATTTAGTGACGAATGTTGGGAAATATTAATAAACACCTCAAAAATGAGTTTTCTCGGGTTCCATGAATAATTGTCTGGGTTTTACGAGCTGGTTATTTGTTACAAATGAGTCACACTATCATGTCCTGAAAGGAATTCGTCAAATTACATGTCACCTTGCATATTCAAACCACAAATGTCATTCTTTGACAGTTGTATGAAATGCCTTTATTACGGTAAGTGTAGATTTGTCAGAAAGTATTTCTCTGACTGTACAAACACCAAACCTCATTGATCACCACACTTCCTTCCATAACGAGTTAGCTATTACAGACTGTTTCTTATTCTACCACCAACTAAATATCACCATCTGCCTGCCTTTTCCCAACTATGTTGGGGTCAGCTTCCAGTCTAACCAGATGCAGCTGAATACCAATACATGGCGACTGTCTGTCTGACCTCCACAACCCATTTATTGGGTAATACGATAGCCTGGTCGTCAGAATTTAGAGCTTCTGACGTCCCGTAACGACTGTCAAAGATCCACGAATGACAGCAGGGACCAACGGCTTAACGTGCTTTTCGAGGCACGGAGGAATCTTAGTATGTAAAGACGGTCACCCATCCACGGACCAATTGCGTCATGAGTAGTTTAACCTAATCGATTGGACCGTACGGCTGTAATTACTGAGCTCCAAGTCCTGGGTTCTTATTGTACCACTAACTAAATAATACTCATTAAACCCATAACTTAGACCGCAGTACTTAAACTGCGACAAAACTTCGTCAAAGATAAAACAAAGTTGCATAGTTTTATAAGTCCTTAAGAGCGTCCTTTGCGAGGCTAACAACGATAACTTTCACTGTAACGTACTATACGTAAAGAAGACCTCGTAATTGCGTTAGCACTTCTGACAAAAATGCCCAGTAAATTAAGACTACACTATGGGTGGATTTCACTAATGACATTGAACGCGATCAGCGCATCTAAACCACGTTCAGGAGCTGTCAGTGTCATCAATGTGGTGGAATATTGACAATGACAACTCTTGAACGCAGGTTACATTATATCGTGTCAATCGCCTTCAGTTTCTTTGATGAAATCAGCACTAAGGCTGACACTATCTACACACGAGCGAAATGAGTCAACAGCAGAAGCAACTGCAGCCGTCGCTACATGCCGCTCGTATATTGCACCGTACTCAACGAGTGGCACGTTGTCGACGGCTGCAGTTGATTGTGCCGTTGATGCGTCTATATGATAAATGACAAATGATTTTATTTCTGTAAGTAGGTTTGTACAAACACTTTTACACGTCAATCATATTTTTTTAAACTAGATGAGGTCGGCGTTTCCTATCTGACTACTCTGAGAAGAAAGGTCGAAACAAATTCAGAGGTCACAGTCTCTTTTAAAGTCCAGGCTTATGCCTGGACTTTAAAAGACTCTTGGTCAGATCATGTGAAGACCATGTGGATCGGTGTCTGAAATGGTCTTTTGAGGAAAGAACCACACAGATTGAGTGGACCTGTCCATTCAGTGCACGCATTTATCAGTAATCATGCAGCTCAACTCAGAACTCGAGGAGCTCAACGATTTGATTAACAATACCAAAGATAGGACATTTGGGTAGGCCGCATAAAGTACTCAAACTGCCAGATTAATATTAAAACTAACTGAGAATGAGATGAAAAAACAAACAAACAAAAATATGTCCCGCTCAGTCCTCACATTCACAATAATTAAAACAACAATAATATTATACTTCTCAAAGTAAATATTCCTGTCAATGTGTATATAATAATTATCAAATGTCAAAGAGTATAAGTTTGCAAAAACAAAATCAAAAACAACATTTAGTATGCAAAAATTGGAGCAGATCAATCCCAAGCTTTTGTGTCCTCAGTATAACCTTTAACGGTATAAAATGCTTTCAGTCTGTCTCGCGGTTTCAGTCTGTCTGTCTGTCTCGCTCATGCGTATGCACGCAATAAAAAATAAAATTCTTTACACATAGTGGAGCCCTGCCTCCTGCGCTAGGTAAAAACACCTGTGTTACAGGAGCCGAAACACTTATTATCACATACACGAATAGACCTTGTCGTTTTATGATGTACAAGTGACATTAAACCTTACGGTGGCAAGGAAATTATGAGGCCGATGATAGTTAAGAAGTAAACCATTATTACAATAGTTTGTACGGTAAATAATAAATATATAAGTATCGATAAGACGATGTTTCTTAGCAGTTTCTTAGGATGGCGACGTAGCTTGTAGGTTTTAGTAGCAGCAGAGCTTTGAATATAAATATAAATTTAATAATTTTAATTACTAATAATCCTACCTACACTGAAATCGGTATAAAATTAAATCAAATTAAACACCAACATTATTACTACAACACCGAACAAATCAATTATGCTAATACCCATAGTATTTCAAATAATACCCGCTTACATATTACCGACGTCAATTTACATAAACAAAAACATGTTTAATTTAGAACGTATGAAATAAACGTTACGTGTTTGTAATTGCTACGGCGTAGTAATTCGTAGCTCGAACGTAGCACTTGCTACGAATATCGCACTTTGTTCATTAGTAGGTGTCGATTTGACAGTTAAATAAATACGGCTTGAAATACAAACGGGTGTTATGTAATTAGTGTTATGGGACGATTTAACTAATGTTTCATTAATGATTTAATATGTGTTTAATAGGTAAAATTACGTGTAGTACATCTATCTGTTTCCAGGAAAATGTCGTGTGCGTAGCGTAGTGTAAAATATTCGCACGTTTGTAAGCTACAACCGCAGATAACTACTATTTTAATTAGAACTATTTTAAAGACTTTTTCTCTCGCAGATTAAACTTAAGGTTGTCGGCTGCTTAACCAGACTTGCCTCAATAAATTAAGCCTAAATGAAGCCAGGGCTTAATTTTTTTTTTTTATAGTTTTTGGGGTAGGTGTCTTCATTATCATCATCTGCCTAGCCTTTTCCTAACTATGTTGGGGTCGGCTTGCAGTCTAACCGGATGCAGCTGAATACCAGTATTTTACATGGAGCGACTGCCTATATGACCTCCACAACCCATTTACTGTTTACTAAGATACCTCTTGGAAAGACTGGTAGTCAGACTTACGGGCTTCTGATGACCCTGGTATAGATATCTGATAAACAGAACGCAAGCGTTAATATGACACATCCATTCAATAATGTTCGGCTTTGTAAAGCTCAGTATTTGTCACTCATGATACTTGTGATGGTCTCTTTCTAAAATTCCATTGTGCCAAATTAAATCCAGGTAAATGCATCTACTATTATTATCTACGTTAATTCTTTTCAATGTTTATAAAAATATTTATACGCCGATACTTACGGCTAAACATGATTGGTTCAAACGAATCTAGCGTATTTATACAATGTAACAAATAAAGAAATCATATCTTATGTTATCTACATCTGGTGCACTTTAGGCAGTCATCCAACCATCATGCAGACGCGATAATCAAAAGCCCTATTCAAATGACGGAAGCCGAGAATCTTGAATCAACTTGAGACAAGGTTAGACCAAATCCGTATTTAAAAGTTGAGTTGACATTTAAGGACCCAACCCGTCGTTCAAACACAAGAGCAAACCAAACACTTTCGCTAATGCCCCCAATCTCCCTAAAACAGATAAACCTTCACATTTACTTGTGATTGTAGACTTGCTACTTTTGGTTTGAGCGATTGATGATTTTGCGACTTTGGCAATGATAGAACTTATTTTTCTTCTTCTTTTCTATGTGCTGTTGAAATTACTGCCCTATTGTTATCATTACATGTCTCATATCACTGTTTTTTTCGCACATAGCAAGCATCGGAAAACCTCTTAGTGTTGCAGGTATCATACATGGCCGTCACAAGCAGTATACCATAGCAATATTGTGTAACATACTCCTGGGGCATAAGTAGACATGCTTCTTTTAACATCAACAATTATGCGACTTTCTCACAATCTTGGATCGATTTTTTGCGACATTTGCGCGTTTTGGCTATTGGTTCGAAGTCGTATCGCTTTTTAGCATTTATAACTAAAGTTTTTTACTATCGTATTTTGGCGACTTCTCTTATTTGACTTTAGTATCAAAATTCCACTTTTGTTGTCGAAGTTGTATCGGTTAATGAAGCGATCTATTGCTGTATGCTGTTGCAAGCCTCCTAAGAACTTCTAAATCTTTAACCACCGATGCTTAAAGTAGCATGTCTACTAGGTTCCTTACGCCAGCAATATATTTTATAACTTCACCAACAAATTTATGGTCCAACCAACGATACACTCCACGACTTACGAAGGCTGTTGAAACTTTTTACAACTTAATCGCTTCAACCTAAATTTATTACGAAACCATAAAAAGACAATCCAAGTTGAAGTCTGTACGGTTCATTTAATTTAAAAGCTCTTAAATATCGTAAAACGAGTGACGATGTGGCGGGAAAGATAGACAGTAACGTTTTATTGCAGAACAAACATAAACAAAGTGCGGATGTAGATCCTGGTTTTAAAGAGGTTTCGCGAGAAACAATTTAATTGGACTTCCTTTGTCTTGTCGTCAACTTTTTAATGGTAAAAGAAGTCTTTGTGAAAGAGTTTGTTAAGGGAAGTATAGGTTCTTTGCTGCAAAGAGGTTGGCTAAATTCAGATTTTGAGGCTACGTACGGCTGCTTAAATTAGTTGCCATTTATATGGTAAAGCTTCTGCGTAACTCAACATTTCAGCCAAAATATGTCCTTACCTAGGCATAGGCATCACCCAAGCAAAGCCATTTCGACCGGTTCTGTGTTTTTGGCATCCAGCAGCTTGGTTATCGGTCCACTTTGTGGGAGGTCTTCCTCCGCAACGTCTCCGGTACGCGGTCACCACTCTAGAACCTTTCGGATCCATCGGCCTTATCGGCCGGTTCTGCAAGCAATGAGCCCAATGCACAATGTAAGCTATGTGCTGCGATGCTCGCATCCAGCAAATCTTCTCTTCTTGTATGTCTACCCGATAGTGCAGTTATTGCAATAACCATACAATAGAATTACGTGATTTTAGTTTTACTGTGTTCGGTGTGGTGCCGGACGTAAAGAATAGCATCATCACATTTCTTCCCGTGTGTGTCGTTAAAGACGACTAAGGAACTTACGAGAGAATGGGCAGCAGCGTTTTCTGTGCATTTTACCACCATACTGCGATCGCCAACCCGATGTGGTGATTATGGGAAACTTCTCCCTTTTGGAAGAGGCGTATCTCACGCAGTGGAAGTTTTTCTATCAGAAATGATGATGATGAGTTTCGATGTACAAATATGTTTCTGGGTTAGACTTAAGTGCTGTTATTATGAGGTTAGACTACCTCATTGATTGAACACGAGACTTTATAACTCATCTGGTGGTATTGAGTATTTTTTAAATGGCCTACGCAAATATCCTGCAGACCTGGTAGCGTCTTGTGACGGGTCGTCGAGCTTCCTAAAATATAATTAAGCTACACGGTGACTGATACATACATGCTGTCTGTTGGGACAATGGCTTTCTTCAAAAGGCCCTTCCAGATATGGTCCTTCAATGTTTTGACTAATATAAAATTCAAATAATATAATGTTTGGACTTTATAAGAGACTATGACCTCTGAGTTTCTTTCGGCTTTCCTTCTGAGGGAACAGTCAGCTAGGAAATGCCGTCGCCATCTAGTTTTTAAAATAGTGACTAACTAAATAAGATCTACTTACTTATATAAACATTCTATTTCATAATACGAGCAGAGGCGATGGCACCGCTAGAGCATCTATTGACAAGATACGTAAAAGTCAAACACGACGATATCCATAACATCAAAACATGTCATCCATTTTATATTCCCTTAACTTCGCAGCGTTAAACTTAGCTTTGAACTCTTGGTAACTGCGTATGGCACTTCGTTCAGCCAACGGTTCATGATTGCGTCTTTGAGTTTCAGTCATTTGCCGACAAATATCAAATTGAATTTCTTCCTTCGCTTATCTTTTATAAAACAACTTTTATGTGCGAGTTTGAGGGTGTGTGATCGGATTTGATGTTCTCTTTTTCGGGAATCTTGGATAATTATGTTAAGTTTGAAGGCTTGTTTGTAAGTTAGCTTGTTTTTAAATAACTTAGAATACTCGTGTTTGTGTGTTTAATTGTGTTTTGAAAGATCATTTACTTTTACGCTTACCTATCACCAGATGATTCCAATTATTTTTCCTTTATTTGTCGCTTCGGATGGCACAGTTGTCGAACGGTTGGTACATCATACTATGAAAACGATTTTGCTGCCTACTGAAGGTTTTTCAAGGGTTGATTTATGTTTTTTATAGTATCTGCAGGTAACGAAGTTTACGGGTCCTTGACAAAATCCAGGTGAACGACAAATTAAATAAATTGTTTCGAACCACGAGTCACCGCGATTTGCGTAGCGATACGAACGGATGGAAACAAGCGACTCGCGTCATGCCACGCGCGCACGCGCGTGTCTTGTCACGAGTCGCGTTGCTCGTGAACGTGGCCTGACATTGCTGTATGTGAGATACAGCAATGTTCGTGAACGGGCGCTGTCGGTCGTGACTGGTCATCTCCGACTTCCCGGGCTTATTTTTATCATGTATTTAGAATCGTTCTTAATTATTTTTTTTACATTGGTCTCACATACAGAAGCAACAAGAATAATGTTCCCAAGATTTTGTAATATTCGACTTGATTTTAAAAGAGTGTCCGTGGAGTTTCTTGCCCGTTCTTCTCCATAGAGATCTACGTTTTGGAATGGGCAACTAGCTTCAACTTTCCAACTGATCGACTTTTTGACAATTCAAAAGTGCTTGTAAATGGTTTAATTGAAATAAATGCTTTGAGTTTGAGTTTGAGTTTGAAAATGTCAGGCCACGATGGTAGGCAGAGATGTACCTGTACATACAGTGTACGTACAAGTGTGTCTGCCTGCCCTGTAAGAGAATACAGGCGTAATGTTATGTGGAATTTTCTTACACGTAAATTATTAATCAAAGTGGCCCGGCAGGTAAGAGACTATTTAACATCTAAAGCCGTGACAAACAATCGAGTCGGTTTGATAGCCAAAGAGTAATGAAGCGAAGGTGCGACACCTATTAGGTACACAATTTATTTGAAACATTTTTTTTCTTTTTATTGGCAATTTATTTTACTGCCTTGTTAGTCTAGTGGTCGCAAGCACTACTGCTGGACATTCAAAATAAAAAGTCATTTATTCAAATTAGGCTGAGAATCAGCACTTTTCGAACGTCAAAATATAGGTATAAGACCACCCACCTTCACCACTTCCTAGTGCTTTAGCTGTGAAGAAGAAGTGGCGCAACAAACTCCCCAGCAGCACAGCAGTCTGTTAGAGCCTGGGTTCGATTCCTAGGTCGGGCAAAGTGTTATAGTGTTTTTCTATCTGGATTTTTTCAGTAGCAGCCCGGTAACTGGATTTATGCCCGGTTGATGGAAAAAGACTCGCCTCCTGTTAAATGGGACTTAAATATAACTGGCAAAATGTGGGTGTACTAAAGGTACCCTTCTAACCAATCCTTAGAGGAAAAAGGCGTGATGTTTGTTTTTATTTAAATTGAAAAGTTGATTAATTTTAAAAGTATTTGGGTCTCTAGACTAATAGTTTAAGATTATATTTGTATACTTCGCAACCAAAATATTCAATAACAGGGGTTTCTGGTTTTCCTCAGTAGCAGTGTTTAAGTTTATTTTTATCTTCTTCATGAAAATCTCAAAATTCCTTTCAATTTGTAAAGACCTGTTCTTTTCTCAGGTTCAAAAGAACAAAAACCAAAAATAAATTGTATGTGTATCGAATTTATGAACCTCATAATAATCCAAAATAACTCTTTATTTTCGTTGAAAACATAAACATCGGTTGCGACAATACACATTTTATTTTTTACATTAACATTTTTATTTTCGTCTTCCTCAGAATTCTATGAAAGAAATTGTAACAAGATGTTAAAAATAAAACAAGTTCTTTTAATGGACGGAAAAGTTTTATTCAGAAAATAACAGGTAAGAGAAACAACTTAGGACAAAAAATATCTTTCGTGAATATTCAGCGTTCGCAAGTTACAGATGAATAAACAAATATAGAGGGAAAAAAAAAAGCAATGATTTTCCGGTCAATAGTAAAAACTATTATTTTAAATAAGTACCTACCTATGCATTTACGAATGATTTTTTTTTTTTTTTGAATCAGTCATATCAAAAGTCATTTATTCAAACTAGGCTGAGAGTCAGCACTTTTTGAACGTCAAAATTACATAAGACAGTTCCCCAAAACGCCCGCCCTTCACCACTTCCTAGTGCTTTAGCTGGGGAGAAGAAGTGGCGCAACAAACTCCCCAACAGCACAGCTGTCAGTTATGTTGGAAGAACTTGATTCCATACAATAATAGCATATACATTAAACAATAAATGAAAATTTCATAAAAAAAAAATTAACAATGACATGCAGTAACTTATATAACCTGTCAGTAGTTAAGCTAATTCTGGTAAAAGAACACAAACGTTGTCTTCAGTTAATCACAGCGACCCACAATTCTTATCGTTAATGTAGTCGTTGATAGAACAGCATGCCTTAGAACAAAGATTTGATTTTACTTTCGCTTTAAACGCATTAAAATGTAAATCTAGCAAAGAAGATGGAAGCTTGTTATAAAAAGTTATACCAAGCCCAACAAATGAGTTATGAACTTTATAAAGCCGGTGAAAGGGAGCACGTAGTTTGTTCTTATTATGAATATCACTGTTTTTAGTATATAAGTGTATATTTTGCTTAATATATAAGATGTTAGCGAAGATGAATTGCGATGCCACCGTGAGAATACCAATATCTTTAAAAAAATCTCACAGGTAAACTCTAGCACCTAGTTGGTAAATTGCACGAACAGCTCGATTTTGAAGAACAAAAATATTTTGAATGTCAGCGGGTTTGCCCCACAGCAGAATGCCGTAGGACATAACGCTATGAAAATAACTAAAATATACTAACCGAGCTGTATCAAAGTCAGTGTATGTTTGTCTGTTGTTATTTTTGTATAATTGTTAATTTACTTCAACAAACAATTAATGGTCTCTGTATTTTAAAAAGGCAGTCATAAGGACTGCTAATAGAAGTGAAGACTTAAAACTTTGGAAAAAACATCACGTCACATTAACATGTCGGTGACGCAAACCCATAATTTTTGCCCCTAAACAATATTACTCAACGCGGCTAAAGAAGTATACTTCTTGTACTTCACTTCAATATTTATTTGACAAAACATTTGAATAAGAATCCTTTCTAAAGGTCTAAGGAATCTATCACAACCACCTAATTGACCATTTCGGCAGTTACTTTATAAAAACTAAAAAGCAAAAAAGAGAGTTCCAAAAAAAAAAAACACTACAAAAACTCTAAAAAGTAAAAAAATAAATATTTATTGGCCTTTTAAGTTGTAGGTAATAATTTTGATCGAAGCACTGTCACGTCAGGAGATGGCTAGTGAAAATGTTATCCTTTTTACAATAGCAGAGTTTCATTCATTATTGCTGGGTATCGTCTGTTTGGCATTTTCATTGACAGTCCCCCGACGTGACAATGCTTTGATCAAAATATTACCCACAACTTGAAAGGCCAATTTTTTTTTTTTTTTAATTTTTAGAGTTTTTGTTTGGGTCAGGGGCTTAAAAAAAAAGCTTTTATTTCCTGCTTTTTAAATTAATGTCTCGCTTAAATCTGCGCAGCGTTGCACATGTTTCCCATAGTGAAGTTTATTACTAATTTATCCTCATTCTTTGTCCTGATCACCATTTATCTGTAACCTGTTCATTGAGACCTTTTCAATGAGCCCAAACATGATACTTTTGCTGTTTGTTGGTGACTAACTTGGGTATCCTGCAAATTCCAGATGATGCTCCAGCACCAGGTCAAGGTTAATTTGTTCGTCGAAAGTCATTGAAGTAATAAAATACCAAATTTCGACTTGATCAGACCCGTGGAAGATGCTCAAATCCTTCATCAACCAGAAAAGAGCTAATAATCTCCAATCGGCTAAACCGATTTTGATCAAACATGTCTAATAACACTCCCGACTAAATTCACCTTTCAAACAAAGAACAAAATCAAAATTTGTTCATCCGTTCGGGAGCTACGATGCCACAGACAGACACACACAGACACACTTATAACACCCCGTCGTTTTGCGTCGGGGGTTAAAAATGAAAAATAACTTTAATTTCGGAAGGCGCTGTCTTTGGATCTATATTTTAGGATTTTGCCACCGACTTCCGAAATAAAAGTTATTTTTCACTTTGTAATTTTTTTTGGAAGTCAGTTGTGTTTTTTAGCAAGTTTTCACTTTTTAGTTATGGTACCTACCCCACACTGATTCTTATACCACTACTGGCCAGGTAAACAACAGTGACAGCAAGTATTCTATACAGGGTGTAACAGAAACCCTATTGCTATCCTTAAGCACTAAAGATAACAGCTGCTATAGAATCACTATACATAGTTTCAGCTCAAAATAAAATACTCTAATTAATACCAAATTTTCGGTTTCATATGTTTCTTAAATTCAAAGCATAACAAACGTGTCACTGCACTACGTAGGTCAATAACTTTGCACATTACTTGCCAATATCACGATAAATCTCTTCCGAATGATGTTTTTATTTCAATTTGAAAAGTTCGGTTTCTGGTATCAATGTATTAAAATATCTCATAACTTCCGAACATGTAGAGATAGGATTAAAAACCCTTCCAATATCGTTTGATATCACCCAAAAAAGCCGGGCCCTTGGTATGTTACCCTTTCCGTTACACGTTGTTTAAGAACATCATCATGCTAAACAAAGTGGATTAAAAACGAGTTGTCAAAGCTAACGCAAAAACCATCCAAGCAAAGTCAATAAAATTTAAACATACACACATACACATAATATCACGCCTTGCTTCCCCAAAGGGTTCTGCAGAGTTGTATCTATAGTAAATCCACATTTTTCCAGTTATGTTTTAGTCCTATGTAATAGGGGGCGACCCTATTACCACCAACCGGGCACAAATCCAGACTACGGGCTGGTACTGAGAAATTCCGGATAGAAATACCCAATAACGCTTTGCCCGACCTGGGAATCGAACCCAGAACCTCATGCTCAGCAGTAGCACTTGCGACCACTAGACCAACAGGACAGTCCAGGAAGAGGAGGAGAAGGAGGAAGAGGAGGGTGGAGGATAATTGTGAATGTCAGTACTATGCAGGCTAGATTGAATACATGACTTGATAACTCGTCTGGTGGTTTTGAGTATTTTGTAAATGGCCTACGCAAATGTACTGCAGATCTAGTAGCGTCTTGTGACGGGTCGTTGAGGCCGTCAAATAGGGTTGAGCTACACGGTGACCGATACATACATGCCATCTGTAGGGACAGGTCAGCTCAAAGCTGCAATGGCTCTTTCTTCAAAAGGCCCTGCCAGACATTGCCTTGCATTGTTAGACTCACATAAAATTCAAATTATATAATGTTTGGACTTTAAAAGAGACCATGACCTCTGAGTTTGTTTCGGCTTTTCTTCTCAGGGAACAGTCAGCTAGGAAATGCCGGCGCCATCTAGTTTTAAAATATTGCCCAACAAAATATTGACGTGTAAAAGTGTCTTGTAAGATCTACTTACTTATATAATCATTTCATTTCATAACGTATCCGTATTTTTTTTATCCACCTTCCTTTTTCTCCTCCTTTTTTAAATCAGTTAAAGAAATATCATTAACACTGCCAAGCAAACGAATCATTGATCGCAGTTTTATTCAAGCAATCTCTTTAACAAAATCCCCAAACCGTTTCTCAGGAAACACGTTAACTTTATCTTTATCTCGATCCTTAAAAAAGAAAATAATCTTACACAGTACCGGCTTTTATAAAGGCAAAAAGAACCAATAGAATTCCGAACATAATTACGAAAAGATATTCAAATGAAATAACTATGTGTACCTAAACGTAGCAGGCTAAAGTTGAAAATTTCGATCCTTCTAAGAAAGAAATAACGATCCTTTTTACTAAGACATTTATTCCAGACCTTCTAGGGTCTAACCCTACAAGTATTCGAAATTTTCTAACAAGTTTAACAACCTAAATAAAGTGAAACTTGTTTGAATACTGAAACATAAAGAAAAGTTTTAGGGGTTAATATATTTTTTTGTGTTGAAGATTGGATAACGTTGTTTATACTTTTGCCCGTAACTTCGCCCGCGTAGAAGTCGCAAAATCCCACGGGAATACATTCCCGGGATTTAAAGCAGTCTATGTGTTAGTTCGATCGTCTGGAGATGGTTGACCATTAGATTGTTGCGGCATCTACAACGCCACATGCGAACTACGCATCAATGATCTGACGTCACACAAGAAGTCGGTCTCTTTGGTTTTGTATTTTACTTTTTTTTGCCACCGATCTGTGAAGTTAAAGTTATTTCTCAATTTGTAGTGTTTTTTTAGGAAGTCGGTTGTTTTTTTATATACAACGTGTCGTTTTGCATCCTCGTCAAATTCAAGGAGGTAACTATTCTAATGATTCTCGACACGAATCAATAATAAAATAAGTAGGTATTTTTTTTGTTTTTTTTTTTTTAATTTTAAAACGCGGCCCGTGTGATACCGCACTGTAACTGGGTAACCTGGGTTCAAACAGTCTTCGTCGCACAAACCAGTCCTCGAATTACTTGTTGCGATTTTTTATTTTACGGCTATGAAAATACAGTCGAGAACGCAATGGTTCAATTACCATTGCGTTCTCGACTGTATTTTCATAGCCGTAAAATAAATAATCTACTTATTTTATTATTGATTCGTGTCGAGAATCATTAGCATAGTTACCTCCTTGAATTTGACGAGGATGCAAAACGACACGTTGTATAAACTTTTTTGTTTAACACAGAGCTTGTCACGTACCGGAAAATTGCAAACAAATTTAAGAAAATTTCAATTTAGCAGGATAACCAGTCGGTAAATTGAGCCTTAAGGTAAAAGCTACAGCTCTCACCTTAAGGCTCAATTTACCGACTGGCATGTGAACATATTCACAATTCAAACCAAATGCGAAAATAAGATTGAATATTGTTCTGTCATTGAAATTCTCAAAAATCGAAATCCATCCAAAAATTTCCAAGCGAAAGCACATACCCCTCTGTTCTCTCATCATACCCAACCTATATTAAAACACCTTTGAGGTCACGACTCGATGACGTTGTCCAATAAATCATGCATTGTTGTTGCCGACAAAAGAAGTCATTTTTGGCTGAAAGTGCTCCATTGAAGGAAGGTGGCCTATAATATTTGTGTACACAATGGTTGCTTTCGCGAAGGTCATGTTAGTGACAATGGTGTGTTTTTAAGGAAATTTTTGTGGGTGAGAAGTTTTTTGTTGTAGAGCTACGTGCAAAATGTTGCTTCTTTTGCCGTTTTTAGGCTATTTTAGTCATCAGTAGATATAAAACTTTAAAAAAGAGAAGCCTGGAAGACGCAATGCTTTGCAGGACCCTAAAAAAATCCAGAGAACAAAAAAAATGCTTACATTACGCGGAAAATAATGAAGCCCTGATTGGCATTTCTACCATCGTCATTATCATCATAATTTCAGCCGAAACACGTCCACTGCTGGACATAAGCCTCCTTCAAGGTTGGAAAGCCTCCCACAAGGTGGACCGATGACCTTTTCAAGGCCCCAGGAAACCATTTCCAAAGAAAACCCGTCCATTTTCATAACATTTATTAGAACCACTTTTTACAATATTCTAGGAAAGGTATCTATAAACACTAGTTTAACTACTTTAAGAGTTTTAAAGAACCCTTCTTTCTTTCACTATAGAAAATACTAATAACACGATATCTTCCTGGGAAGGATACCCTTGATAAAAGAAAAAGGCTCGACTATTACGTACTTAGGTACAAAGGAGGGTGATTCAAAATTATTTTTATTCGGCTGTCGCAACAATAACAAGGAATGGCCCAGTTTACAGTGATCCAGTGGGCTTGGTAAGGCGCAAACACGAGTCCCGTACTACGAATAGAATGTCAATTTTGTAGGTTTTGTGAATTTGCAGCGTAAAATACCAGCCTTTTATTATCCTTCTGGAACGCAAAAGCTTCTCTCATACAGAGAAGACACGATCATTGATCACCACGCTTGCTCAAGACCGGTTGGCGATTTGAATCTTATATTAACTACTAGCTTTTGCCCGCGGCTCCGCCCGTGTGGAAATCGGTTATCGCTTAAAAAAAGTAGCCTGTGTTCTTCTCCATATCCCAGGTTATAACTCTGCCAAATTTTATGACAATCAGTTAAGCGGCTTAGGCGTGAAAGCGTAACGGACAGACAGAAAGAGTTACTTTCGCATTTATAATAATTAAGTAGGGATATAAGACGCATTCACACGGACGTAAAAATATCGCGACGGGATTTTATCGCGCACTGGATTGAATATGCGAAACAAGAAAGAAAAGCATTTTTTCTTAATTCTGCACAAATTCTTTGCATTAAAACCACACAAAAATACAACATTCAATACGAATTATAAAACGTAATAATATGATAGCCGGTGTCAAAACGAGAGAGGAATATAGCGATGACTTTGCATAGTGGTGACCATCTTTACATACGAAGACGATGGACCTCCAAGACAGTCGTTATTAGCTAACCAAAAGCCCGAAAATCTGGCAAACCAGTCTTACCAAACGATATCGTATTACCCAGCAACTAGGTTGTTGAGGTCAGATAGGTAGACACTCGATGTTAAATACTAGTAATCAGCTGCATCCGGTTAGACTGGAAGCCGACCCCAACAAAAATTAAAAAAAGACAGCCATATTGATTTTGTAGTTTGATTACATACATCAACATTTTTAACAACAAAATGATACCAAGTAACCGTTTGAGGGTTTCCACGAAGGGATGTGATCATGGCTACAGCCTCAAAAGTCAGCTCTGCTATACAAAAAATGTTCATCGGAATTAAATTTATCGGTATTAGGTATACAAAGTTTTCCCATCTATTTTGGGGTCGGCTTCCAGTCATCAAAATCAAAAATCAAAATCAAAAAGTCATTTATTCAAACTAGGCTGAGAGTCAGCTCTTTTTGAACGTCAAAATTACATAAGACAGTCCCCCCAAAACGCCCGCCCTTCACCACTTCCTAGTGCTTTAGCTGGGAAGAAGAAGTGGCGCAACAAACTCCCCAGCAGCACAGCTGTCTGTTAAGTTAGAAGAACTTGATTCTATACAATAGTGGGCAATTAACATTACGAAACACAAAAACATTAAATTTGCCATATCTCAGCTAGCACAGGCTTATATACCAACAAAACATTGAAAACATACTCGTAGTACAGGCAAATAAAATAAACCAACACATGAACTAATATAATTATATAACCTGTCAGTTCATCAATTGATTGAATAACATTTTGACCATTTCTGGCCATGGTTTTAGTTACCGCAGCTTCAATAAACAGAGTCAGTCTAATCAAATTCAACAAAATTTACCTTACAAAAGTACAAACACAAAATTATCCAACAAATCAGTGTCAGTGTACTTGCCAAGTTTACTGTCATTTTGAGTTTAACCTCGCAATGTAACATGTAACTGAGCTTCAAAATGTTTGTTATATATGAACGTGTACTTTACGGGAAGTTTTCTCATTTAACTTGTTTCATGAAGTGGAAGGTCTTTCTTGTTATAATGTACTGCTGCTGTCTTTTTGAGTTAAGATTTTCAGGGGAAATTAAATGAGGTTGTTCGAGGAAACTGAGTCTTGAGCTTCCGAGACTTAGTCGAAAGTTAACGCATAGGTTTTTGAAGCTCTTCAACATGGGCGAAGGTATAATTTTTTTTATCTATGTATTTACTAAGCAATGCACTCCAACGACTTATTTACATATATATTAACATTAGCTGATGACGAATCTTCAGTACTGTGTTAATTTATCAATAATAGGCATGAAAAATGTGGCTTTTCTGTGACCTGTCTTATCTATCTGTGTTTTTTTTTCGTCCAGGCATCCCATTCTTACATTACGCGTCTCGGTCATCTCGCCAACTCTTTTTTGTCCTTATCTTTAGCTACACGTGTTCTCCTCTAGACTCTTTTTTGTCCTTATCTTTAGCTAAACGTGTTCTCCTCTTGCGTAGCTCCCTATAAGCAATCAACTCTACTTTATTCCTCTCCCCTTCCAAGGCATCGTTCTCACGTTCCGTGTCTTTGGTTATTTTTTATAAACTTACTCTAAACGCCAACCATATTAAAGAAAAAAACAAACCAAAAAAAATCCCTGCACAGTGAAGAATAACTTTAATTTCGGAATCTTTGGATATGTATTTTAGTTTTTTGCATTCAACTTCCGAAATGAAAGTTATTTTTCGCATTGTAGTTATGGTACCAACGCGCAACGGTGTGGTACGGTGCGGTGCGGTGTGGTACGGTGCGGTGCAGTGTGGCGCGGTGTGCTGCGGTCGTGGTTATGGTGGTCGTGGTAAAATCTGCTTTCATCAATAACAACACTTAAGTGTGTTCGATACTCTCTAAGCAATCAACCAGTCAGACTTTTAACCACGCAATCATACAAAACATTGCATGAAATAAGAAGTCGTTACTTTTTTATTTATTTTGACACCAATCAGCATAGTTTTCGTGACTTTCCCAAACGGTATGTAAAAAAGATCACAGTCGTCCTGACTGTGATCTTTTACACATACCCTAACTCATTAAAAAATTCATGCGATATTTAATCAAAAAAGGCCGCTGACAAGGAAACGCTTTTCGTATCTAGGTCGAACCAATTTGGTAACAGATTTAAAGTCGTGGTGTGAGGGCCGGGTTACTCAAACAGTGCTGTGGTCACATACCCTCTTAGCCGAAGCAGTGGAAAGGCCGTCTTTATCGAGTTTACATCCAGTTTAATACTAACAATAGATTAAGTTGACCTATGAAGAGCAGGTCAATATATGAACTCAAACTTAAGGAATTAACTATTAAACCAATTTACAGGCACTTTTGAATCGGTCAAGTTAGCTTCATCTTTGAAGCTATAGTTGCCCGTTCAAAAGTGTAGAAGTTTCCTACAAAAAATAATGGGCAAGAAACTTCATGGATATTTTTTAAATAAAATATTGTTACAAATATAATTTAGATGCAAAAATTTACTAATTTGCAGTGCAGCTGCATAGCCGTAGCTGTCCATAAACGCCTGCAATGCCAGAGAAAATGTCACGTACTCACACAGCAACGCTGCATGACACAAGAAATAAGTGTAGTTTATTCAAATTTTAATAAAAACAAAATGACTATAAGCTAATAAGATAATAATAGTATGTAAATGTCTTTAAAAAAGAGGAACAGAATCTCAGGGCTTACGAAAACTTATTTTTCATCGCTGTCAACAGGAAAAGTACCCAAAAGGCAGCATTGTCATATTCTAAGGCAATGCTGATTCATTGGCCAAAAAATAAGGCCAGCCCTCTCTTCACGTGATGAATCAACAAACCGCTTGGCGACGTCTCGAAAAAACAAGTGGGTACTCGGATCCCATGGTTCAAGTGTTTTAAGCCCATGTATGAAGTATGGTTGCGGTGGTACTTTCACGGTCGAGCCCATTCACAAAGAAATCTGCTATAACTCTCTTCGGCCACATAACTCATGACATGACATACTATGTCACAGTGAGTGACACACACTAAACAAAGTGAAAACAGGATGACTTCAAAACCCGTAGTAACGGCTTAAAGCGAATCGTAAAGCCGTCTTTATTGACAATTCGTTTTCACTGATACGGAAAGAGGACCGGTTTTTCAGGCTTTCCTACCTGTGTGAGATTTTTTATAGGATTGAGACAAAGTAGCAAGTTCAAATTACCCGGAGTCTATGAATGGTTATGGCTGAAAATTAATGATCAATTATAATTATTCTTTACGTAGGTTTGTACGAACACGTTTACAAGCCCAATATTTTATTTTGTTAATTCATGAGCTCAGTATTTCTTATCTGACCACTCTGAAAACAAACAAGGAAACAAAATCAGAGGTCACAGTTTCTTTTAAAGTCTGGAGTGTGTCTAGGTCTGCACACTATCAAACTCAATTTGAATCTCTTTGAAGTATATCCTTCTAATTTATTCTGCTGCAGCTAATCCATTGCTTCATATGTTTGAATAATTCGTTTGGTCAACAACGTAAATAACGCAATGAATATTTTTGAAATGTCAAAATGAGATCCATTCCTACTGTTATTGTGTTACGCAGTATCCCACAGATCTTGTGGATGTGAATGGATGTGTGCTGTTAAGTTTAGAGGGGTCAAAACAAGTTTTCTTAAGGAGGTAGCATTTATGGCACTGACCATAAAAATGTTATTTTCCATAACCAAGAAAAGCCTTTTGAAGTTTCTTGAACGTGGTCTGTGTTGCGTTTAAGTTAGATAATCTGAATTTTTCTCGTTTGAATTGTAACTTCCGCGAAACAAAAAAGAGGCACATTATTTTGACCGGTATGCTGTGTATGTTCATCTGTTCCCTCATAACTTCTAAGAGCTTTATCATAATTTGACAAATAAAGTATCGCTGAAAGCGTCTTGATCGTCCGCTGGTTACCTACAAACATATTACATTCAATTCAATATAGTGCCCTCTAGAGGACATATTATCATCAAAACAATATTTACAGCCAATCACGACTTTCTGATTGCAAGATTTTCTTGTTTAAGTTTTTGAACTTACTTTTTTTCCCATGGCAGTCGCAAAGGTGGGCAATGAGCATGTCATCTTAGGTTAAATTCCCAGTTTGTCTAAAATGTTGTTGTGTTTTTCTGTTTAGAAATGTCTCAGTAGCAATGCAGAATCTGGATTTATTTACGTTAGACGTCAATAGGTTTGCTGCTATAGGAATGAATCATGAATTGTGATAGATTATTATGCTGAGAAGACGTTTAAATAAGTTTATAACTAAAATCAATAACTAAAAGAGGATAATGTGGGTGACCACCTTCAGCTACCCATTCGGGGAATAAAAGTGCAATGTGATGTTTTTCCTGATTATTTTTGTAGGCAGTTATAGTTTTCGACGAACTGTGAAATACACAGTTATTTAATACTTTACCTACCCAGTAACTTTATAATAACAGAATAAATAGCGCTTGATACGTAACGTTCTCTTTAAGATAACTATTACCTGACGCACTTAATCTTAGGAATTTTGGATAGTTTTTCACCCCTGCAACTGGTACTCAAGCCTTTGTGTGTATTGGAAAGGGTTTGATTAAGTTGCCAGCTTGCTTCTCGCCCTTTCGCTAAGAAATCCAATCGGTCTACGAAGAGCGACAGTGGCGCCGCGCTTCCGCGTGTTTTCCCACTTCAACTGATCGTTCATGAACTACAACGTACACTACGCTAAAACCTTTTTTCTAATACGAAATGGTCATTCTGTGATTTTGTGCTACAACCCCTTCAAGACACGAACAATAACATTAACCAACACCTGTGGCAATAAATGTGCAATGAAGTTTAGCTGGATTTAGGACAACTGCTCACAACCCGACCCCATGGAAAGCGAGTGGCAGGAGTTTGCAGGTAAGTTTTTAAATCTACTAATTCACTACACAGCGCTCTACTAAAATTATCTCATACACATACATACACGTACATAAGCACACGTCTTCCCATAGCGGTAGGCAGAAACTGTGGAACGCCATCTGCCACGATCCTGACACACCCCTTTTCCCTCGTTTACGTTTATACATTCACGTTCGCCAGTTGCGAGTTGGTACTACGCACCTCACATTTTCATGAAACCATTTTATTATTAAACCTATGTTTATAAAACTCTCCAACAGCAGGCTTAGCATGACGCTTTTTATTTCTACTAAGAATAGCCAGTGCTTTTTCTATACAAATTATTATTTCGTTTCTCCATTTTTGACATCGCACCGTAGATATCCATTCTACAATCTATTAATCTATGTAATTCTACAATCTATCATTTTTTTCTTTCGTTTCTAACAATCTTTGTCTAGGTCTTTTTATATGTAGACTATTTCAGAAGAATATTTCTTCCCGAACTGTCAAAATCACACGGACAACAAACTTTCTACTCGACGGCCACAAATTATTTACGATGATCTACAAAACTATTATTCGTTTAGCACGCTTAACTGTGATAATTAATAGAAAAATATAGCTATCTTCTACTATTGTCCATTATTTAGTTAATAGTCATGTCCATTCTTCCGTCGACAAATTGGTGCTCGTGCTAAGCCTGCAAGTTTCTTCTCTTTGCTTATTCTTTGGTATCTTTATAATGCCTCTATGCACGCCAAATTGCACTAATTATTGGCGTTTGGGATCTGTTATTCAGTGTTCAGTTAGGCACTACCTATCTACCACCATCTGCGTAGTTTTTCTTAAATGTGTCGGGGTTGGCCTCAAGTCTAGCTGGATGGAACTGAAAACCAGTATTTTACATAAAGCGAGTGCCTATCTGACCTCCACAACTCAGTTCCATGGTAAAACGATACCCCCTGGGTAAGATTTCGGGCTTCTGACGATCTGTAATGACTGTCAAAGATCCACAAATGACAGCTGAGACCAACGATTTAACGTTAGTTCTGAGGCACGGAGAAGACTGAGTATATAAAGGTTGTCACCCATCCACGGACCGACCGCGGCAAGCGTAGCTTAATCTGATCGATCGATCTTTTCAAAAAACGCAACTGAAATTGTTCGAAAATTATCTCACAGTATATCGGAATTTATCCAGTTATTTTGAAACAGGCAAAAAAGCTTTACAAAATTTCAATAGTTACTCGTAGCCGAAAGCCTAACTAAAAATCCTTTATATACAGCAATAAATTCGACTCTTCATTGTCAAGAGTTTGTATGTCAGTGTGTTGTGTTCGGCACTTACATTGTGCTTTAGTACTGTTGGCAGTAAAAATCACACACGTATTATTTTATCAAACACTGGTGGCATTCGATTACTGGTGGGTACTGCTATAACTTACTGACAGACCGCAAAAGAAAAAGACAAGTGGCTATTTAGAACTGTCAAACTAAATTATACGTCTGGATTGCCTTGAATTTGGCGTTATTAAGCATGATGAATTTAGTTAGTCGTAGTTACATCGAAGAAAATTTTAGTTGAACTAAATTTGAGAACGATTACTTATTTCCGTCTCTTTCTTGTTTCATTAGAAGGAACATGAACATGATAGCAGAACTTAAGCCCGTGTTATCCATTAGATTGTCATACACGATAACATCTTTGCACATATAATTATCTATAATTAATGTTTATAAAATATTGTAACACCTTTTAAAAGAGTAACGGTGGAGTTTCTTGCCCATTCTTCTAATTTTAAAACGATCTTTCGGAAGGGGCAACTAGTAGCAATTCTAATTGCTTAAAAATATTGACGTTCAGAAGTGCCTTTTATGTGCTAATTTGTAATAAATGATTTGATTTTGATCCAAGAGATACACTATTAAAACTGAATGACTAATTTGATAGATTTGGCTTTCCCCTAAAATGGTAAAGCCGAGTGAGTACAATTTTTTTATCTTCTTTTTACAAAGCAATGGCGGCTTCGATTTATTTTTGAGATGTATTTGAAAACTTCGTGTTGTATTTTGCAGAAGTGTAGTTTTTTTATAAAATTTACAGTTCAATGGAAAGCCAAATATTACAAAATATCAAATGAGTCAAATGTTTCTGTTGAAACAAGAGCATTAAGCAACGAATATACAATTTTCCCAGCCTAGAGCTCGCTAGGAAAACTTATTGAGGCAGGCTGCCTCGATACTCACCTATTTAGAAATGATCTCGAAAAGAAAGAAGAAAATAATAAATCTAGCAATTACGCGAGTAATCATGCATCATGTTGACCAAACGATTCATGTTTGAAAGTCACAAGCTGCAAGTGGAAGAAGATGCGCACAAAGTTTTAGTATTCAACGTTCAAAGAATCGAAATGTCGCGTAGCAATGCTGCATTACGTCCGTTTGCGAAAGCCTCTCACAAGCGAGCAATGAATTCCCACAGACTTATGCTGTCGACAGTACCAAAAACCTTTATGACTGCAAAATTCAATGAATTGCTACCGAATATTTTAACAATTTCCGAAGCCAGGTACCTCCGAGTATATTCGGTTCGTTTATTTCGTTCGTTCGAATTAATGTAAAATGCTAAATGCTTTTATATTTATTGGTATAATTTATGTAATTTAAAATGGAACTGGAGGTGTATATGGTCCGAAAGTGCAATTTAATACTGGCGATAATAAAGTTAAGTTGAAACTATACAGACAAAATGTATAATTGGTTTTTGAGGAATTATTGGAACTAATTTAATGATTTCTTTTAATTATTCAGGCGCAGTTTTGGTATCCTTTTTTACACTATTTGGAATAATTATCACAGATAACACTTTGCGTCCTGTTCTAATTCCATTTTTTTTTACTTTGACTTTGGTACCTAGTTACTTTGCATCTCATCTAATTTAAGAGTAGCCTATGTCACTCTCCGGGCCTTTAACTATCTCACAAGACAAGCCAAGAAATATATTTTTGTACTGGGAACATTTTTTTTCATTAGCCAGTCTTTTTTTTTCATTAGCCTTCTGTTATGTAAAGGCCTCCCCGAAATCCTTTTCCAGGGCCACCTCGATAAAACTCTTGTAACACGCGTCTAAGTCGTCTCGCCACCTCTTCTTGGGCCAACCTCGGCGGCACGGTCCATCACCTCAAGCACCCAATATCAATTATTAAGTAGAAATAGCATCGGCTTTCATAAAATGACCACCACGAGTCAAACCTAAAACTCCACACCAGCCACAAATACAACCATTAGACGTATAACTTGGGTTGAGCTGAGATTTATAAATTTTACTTGGTACATGTTCCATTTTCACTTTCGCACATAACTAAATGTTTCTATTTTTGACAGAAATAACGCTTAACTTATTATGTTCTAAGTAAATATTACAGATATCAGTCGTAGTCTCTATAAGTATCATATTACAATATTCAAACGGAACCTATGCCTTTATAGACCACGATCTCAAGTGAAAACCACATGCAATAGCCGGTAACTTTGATGACGTCAGAAACACAGGGCATGTGTCAATCACGTGTCTGGTACAGAGCGAAATAGAGGCGGTTTTGAGGCGAAAGCGAGATGAGAAAATCAACTATGGAGAGAGGAAGTTAGATGACTAGATGTTACTTTTGTGAGGTGGACGATTTTATATGAAGGTAAATAAAAATATTGTTATTAATATCTATTATAATATACATTAAGTACTAAATTAAATTACGAACTATACAAATAAATACAAAAACAAAAGGACATTTAGGCGCCGAAGTATTCGCCCGCATCGCTGTCATCACGAAACGTGCCCAGAAGACAAGCTTCGCATCGTGTGAGGTCCAGGACATATTCCACTAAACAACTTTGCTTTTCTCATGCGAAAATCGGACTCTCCTTACTGTGAGGTGTGTGGTAAAATAGAAGATGCACAGCATGTGTTGGCGGAATGTGCACGGCGTACTAACAAAAGAATTGCTGAATTCTTTGAAATTGTCGGTAATGGGTGTTGGAAAGTTCCATGGCATCTTAGCCAATCCAACTTCTTAATCAGCAAAAAAATTATATACTTTTTTATTAAATAATAAATAAGATTAGGTTAAGTTTTCTGTGATTAAGGCTAGTTTATTTAGTTTAAGTGATAATTTGTAAAAGCAAGGTAGGATTGACATTGCCACATATTATGTGTACATAAATCCCTTAAATAAATAAAGATAAAAAAGTAAGCTGAAATCAATCTTTAGAATAGAATAGAATATATTTATTTGGAGACTATTTAGGTGTGACAAATCAGATGTTACAAATAATATTAGAGTCCTTGCACATTCTGCCTTTAAGATATGCAAATTTTTCATGTCTTAAAGGTAGAATGCACCATAGTATTTACTATGTGCATAATAATAATAATTATTATTAATTTATTAATTTATTTATTTAAAAACCATAAACATTAAAAATACATTAGATCACTAAAATAAAATATATTAAAATTCATTACATCATTAAAATAATACAATAAAATTCAATACAATCATTAATTAATTACATTTTTATAAGATGTTATTATCACCCAAAAAATAAATAAAAAATAAAACTTTCACCATATCTTTATCATCCTATCGATGTGGAAAGATATACTTGAAAGTTCATACAACCCTTACTGGTGATTCATAAATGAAAACTTTTGGGACTGTCTCCGGTCCCAGACCCGCTCTAAAAACTACACTATACCTATAGCTATGCAAATACAAAATAAACTAACTTGCGAGGTATCGGGGATCATAATATTTTTTTAATCACGCTGCGTTCCAGAACGGTTTTAACAGATGCTGCAAGAGGGCTGCCAAGGTCAAATAACATTGGGCGGGTCACATCAGCCGCATGCAGGATGACCGCTGGGTAAAGGTCTCTACACAATGGGTGCCTGAAGGTGGACGACGCCTAGGCGGTCGGCCCAGCAAGCGGTGGCGAGACGACCTGGCTGCGTACCGCGAGGGCTCGTTCGAAGAGGCGCGGGTAAAAATACCTGGAAGGAATTGGGTTAGACTCTTACCCAGCAGTGGACAGGACAGTATAGAATAAACCAAAAAAACATACATAGTAAAATATCGGCAAAAATATCTTTATCTAAATGTTTGATCTTTTCTACTTCCATTCTATAGTTTCGTTAAAGATAGGCTTTGATTTGTTTCCAATAAAAACTAATTCTAATAGCATTGATTCTAAATTAATTAAGAGTAACCTACATCGATTTTTTTTTTTCTTAACCACAACAAATCAAAGCCTTTTTTGCTGGAAAATATGAACTCCATACCACTAATTACTTTTAAGACCTACCGTGACACACTAATTAATTTTATTAAGACATTTTTAATACAAAGAAAAACAAAGACTTTGATCATGACAGAGACAAATTAAACTTTCAAAGAAGTCGTTAAAACGTGTGGCTTCGGAGTGAGCGGAAGTGTTAAGCGGAGTTGGCTTGCCTCAAGGCAGAACTTATGCCTCATTATAAGTTTAAAAAAAAAAAAAAACATACGCTCAATGTGGATTTATGAAGCTTCGAGTAAAAGTATTGGCTAATTTAATCGGAGACAAGTTATAGATTTTTGATATTGTCGACTAAGTCTTGTATTATTTAGATTGTATTTAAAAAAAACGGTATGAAGCTTTCGTCAGCAGGTATCGACTATGGTCCAGAGAAGAAAGATAAAATTGGTGTCATTGTTATTGTATAATTATATCTCAGGTTAAAATATAGAAACCTGTAGATCATTAAGCAAGCGGAATATTCAATAATACTTGATTTCCCTTCTTAGTATAAGAAGAGCCCCAACTGCAATCAGTATTATCAAACCCCGGAAAGAAGCTAAATAAATAAGATTATTCCAACTTTTTGCATCTTGATAATTGAATTCAGTAAGAAACTAATGAATTTACCAAAACTTAATACTCAAAATCTACACGCTAATAAACTCAAGGCATTTGACTGCCTCGTTTTAAGTCCTAATCCAACCCGTCTTCAACAAACTGGCCTCGATTTAAGGCCCTACCGTGATGGTGGCGTCTAATTGAGTTTGTGTTGTAGTTTTAAGTGGTCACAGGAACCGTTGTCTTGACGTTTGTTAGTAATTGGGTCAACAGTTCATGTGGGTATATGGTGGAGACTTTGGGTATGGATAAGACAAGCATAATTTATGGAACTACTAGGAGATAGTAGTATATAGTGTAATTTCAACTCTTTTTCATGTTCATGCCTCGCGAAGCACGTTATGCCGTTGGTCCCGGCTGTCATTCGTGGATATTTGAGTCATTACGGCCGTCAGAAGACCGTAAGTCTGACAGCCAGTCTTACCAAAGGGTATCGTATTACCCAGTCACTGGGTTGTGGACTTCGGATCGGCAGTCGCTCCATGTATAAATACTAGTATTCAGCTGCATCCGGTAAGACTGAAAGCAGACCTCAAGGTAGTTGGGAAATACGTAAAACAATTTAAAAGAGTAACAGCGTCTTCTTGGCTATTCTTCTCCATACGAAACTACCAATTGGAATGGACGACTAGAATCAATTATATTTTAATGTAAATGTTGACGTTCAAAAGTGCCTATCTATCTATCTATATAAATAAAAAAATAGTCCTGACTGACTGAGTCATCAACGCCCAGCCCAAACCCTTGGACCTAGAAAGCTGAAATTTTGCACAGACGTTACCTTTACAATGTAGACAAGGAGTAAGGAAGATTTTTTTAGGGAGGAAGGGAGTTAAATAGTGGATGAAAGTTCTGCGCGGGCGAAGCCTCTGGCAAAAGCTAGTTTGAAATAAAGACCTTACTTCGGCTTTGACTTTAAAAAGCTAGGCAGATTGATTAACATTCGTAGCATTCTGCAGCTTGCCTAATAAATACTGCAAGGGTCAATTATTCCTCTCATATTTGGATATCGCGGTTGTTGGGAACGGAAATAGCGAGATGCTAGATCGTTCGTAGACTTCGAATTTTGTAATCTAGTTTACTTCGCCTGCCAGGTATTTAATACATGGTAGAGGAATCTATGGATCCAAAGTCCTTGTACCTTAGGTCAGTATAAGTCGACGTAGACACGCACGTAAAAAAATCGTGACCGGTTTTTTTTTCGCGCACTGGATTTTCAACGCACTGCTTAGCGCCGGGAGTCGAAAATCGCACTGTGTTTATTCAACGCGCTGAGATGCACTTTGTTTGATTCTCTATGCTAGGTTGAGAAAGTTGGAAATTCAGTGCGCAAGTAATCCCGCCGTGATTTACTGACGTCCATCTGGATGTCGGCTTCATTCAGTTCAAGGTGCATGTGACAAGAGGGGTGGCTTATTATTTGGCCAAAAAATCAGCAATGCCATAGAACGTGGCTATGCTACCAGCTTCTTGGGCACTTTTCCTACTGACAGCGATGTGGACGAATGTTTTGATGCCCTTTGACTTTCCCCTATGGCTCCTTTTTGGATACTTGTACAAATGCAAATTCGCTCGCAAATTTTGGTTTCATAATTACTTGTGGTCGCCCAGTGGTAGAAACTTGACCATAATTTAAATAGATTTTAAGTTTGAACTTGTTAGATATTAATTATCATATAAAGCTTTCTGCACTACTTCTCCATTAAAACTTTAACTGTGCCACATTTCATACTCCTCCGTCCTCGTAATTTTTGTAAAAAGGGTACAATTTTTTGAGCCACGTATTAATTTATAGATTTATATGTTTACAGAACATGAATATAGGAACTGCCCGTAGTAATTATTTAATTTTGGAATGCAATAAAATTACGTTAGTTATTTTAAAAATTAACTAGTATAATAATACACTTAAACCTTTCAAAATTAATTCTCTAACTAAATAGTGGTGAATGCCGCATCAAAATCCGTTGCGTAGTTTAGTTTAGTTTAGTTTTCACAAATGGACACGGAAAGCAACTAATTTAAAATGTACAGATGTTAAAATCAACAACAAACATTAATGTGTGAAAATGTAATGAGTACTGGACGCCTATGCAAAAACATTTAAACCAATAATTCCAAGAATACGCTGTAAATTCGTTTTTACCTCTGTTCATTTTGACTGCGCTAAAAGTGCTTTAATATTTACAGAAACGTAATAATATTAACTGTATAAACGGGTCAACATATTTTCATGTTCGTGTAAATGAAAGCCTTTTCAAGAAGGAACTTTCCAAGCTTTTATTTACTTTTACCGATATCTGTGTCTGTCTGTAATCAAACCCTGAAAGTTGAATTTGACCCACTTCCCGGTTTCCGATTGAGCTGAAGTTTTGCGTGCATGTATAAATCGGATGACAATGCAATTTTATGATGAAGGCAGAAGGTGACCATGGGTAGTCTATAAAAAAATGAGGCCACCCCATCAAACCCCTGGGCTCATTTGATTCGTCTTGACAAGTACTGTGGTTTGAAAAATAAATAAAATATAAAGTACCCCCACCGCCGTATCTCTACGTTGACGTTGTAGTAGGGTTTGCAGGCTCCTGGACTTTATCATTAAGGGGGTTACCAAAACAGGTCTAGGGTGAAGAGCTAGACCAAGATAGACACAAAAACTTGCATGGCACCATGTGGCGAGCTGTTGGGCAGGAGCAACCCCACGGAATCTCCCGGGAGAAGTCTTTTTCCTCATACCTGGCTTGCTTTTATTGGCCGGCTGGCGTCGTCAATGACGAGTAACAGAGCTCCCACCTCTTTCTTGCCTTTTTGGCAGACTTGAGTGGAGATTCGCAAGAGCAAACGTGTTCCCGAAAACGGTCGCTAGCAACGTAGTGTCTTACTGACAAGGGGTACCTCCTGAGGTGCTGAAGAGGAGTGAAGAGGTATTCTACGGTTATCAGGGGAATCCCAGAAGTACGGTCAAGCACAAACTCAAACTCCCATCATCTTGAAAATCCCTACCATCATCTTACCCGAATACTTCCTTCCTACGAAGAAACTAATGTTATTTCTGCATTATTATTACTTGCTGTTAGACTAATAATCCGATTTATGTATGTGGTAACACTAAGCAGTGACGGTCAAGGAAGGCGCGATCTGGCAATCAATTCGTTTACTTGGCTTAGGAGCGAGCTTCGGGTCGGACAAATCAGAATAGCTGTGTCCTACATGCTATATAATTATTGTAGCTGCTTCATTGTCGCAGTTGTAAAGATGTTGTTAGATTAGAATAATTAAAGAATTATTTACAGTTTAACCAGTTGTAGCTAAATACCAGTATTTTATATGGAGCGACTGTCTATCTAACCCCCACAACCCAGTTACTGGGTAATACGATACCCCTTGGTAAGACTGGTTGCCAGATTTTCGGGCTTCTGACGACCCGTAACGACTGTCAACGATCCACAAATGACAGCCGAGACCAACAGCTTAACGTGCTTTCCGAGGCACGGAAGTGTCTTGGTATGTAAAGATGATCACTCATCCATGCTCCCGCCCATCCATGATGGACCAACCGCGGCAAGCGTAGCTTGACCTGATCGATTCACCCGTGTGGGTAATATTACATAACTACAAGCCCCTCACTTCAGTAATTAAAGAATATTATTACTATCAGGCATTTCTTACCAGCAACAGTAGTTTTTAATTCAACCGAGATTTGTTAGGATGTTAGTGGATTTGCGAGTTTTTATTGGAGAAAAAAGGTTAATAATAAATGGGCTTACAACTTTTTAAAGCCGTAAAATGAATCGATTATTCGTCATGGTTCAAAACCCATAGTGTTTATAATTTCATTCAAATCAAAACTACTTAACTTAATCACTGTGTCAACAATCAATTACCTACGGATTTCCATAAATTAATTAATGTTTATACAAGTGATTACAGGTTGGCTTTAAGTAAACTAAGGATATGTCTGTGAGCAAGCATATAACAATTATTAAGTAAATTACGTCAGGTTCGAAAATGTCGCATTGATGTCAACTTGTTTGATAGTCGCATCGATTTTGTTGAGTATCGGCCAAACCAAATCGAAAATAACTCAAAATCATATTTTGTTTTACACTAGCTTTTGCAAAGGGTTTCGCCGCGTTTATCAATTGAAACAAATTATGCACCTAAACCTTCCTCATGAGAGCTATACGAGGGGTACAGAGTGGCGAAGACCGCCCTCCGAGCGGAGATCCTGCGGGCCAGTCCGGCGCCAATACCGCCCCAGGACCCGACGGCTTGCCTGGAAAAGCCTGGGTCCTGGCCTTGGAGGCTCTCGGGCCTCGACTAAGAGGGCTCCTAAGCGCACGCTTGGAGGAGGGCCAGTTCCCACGTCACTGGAAGACGGGGAAACTGGTCCTCATCAAGAAGCAGGGGCGCCCCGCGGACTCTCCGTCCGCTTACCGGCCCATCGTGCTGCTCGACGAGGTGGGCAAGCTCTTTGAAAGAGTCATTGCAGACCGCCTCGTCGGGCGGCTGGTGCGGGTGGGGCCGGATTTGGCGGAGAGCCAGTTCGGTTTCCGCAGGGGGCGCTCCACGGTGGACGCCATCATGCGCGTGCGAGCCCTCACGACGGGGGATGCTGTGGCCCGGGGTGGGGTCGTCTTGGCGGTGTCTCTGGACATCGCCAACGCCTTCAACACCCTGCCCTGGAGTTGCATAAGGGAGGCACTCCGGTATCACCGGATGCCGACCTACCTCTGTCGTGTGGTCGAGGCCTACTTGACGGACAGGGCCGTCATCTACCCCGGTCACCTAGGAGAGTGGAACCGGCGAGAGATGTCGTGCGGTGTCCCACAGGGATCGGTCCTGGGGCCGCATCTGTGGGACATCGGATACGACTGGGTGCTGCGCGCCGACCTCCCTAGCGGCGTCAGCGTAGTTTGCTACGCTGACGACACGCTGGTCCTGGCGCAAGGGAGGTCGTACCAGGCGGCGGCCGACTTAGCGACACACGGAGTTGCGACAATCGTCGATAGGATCCGGCAACTGGGACTCGAGGTGGCCTTGCACAAGTCCGAGGCCATGTGGTTTCATGGTCCTCGGAATGCGCCACTGACGGGTTCCCAGATAACGGTGGGAGGGGTTCACATCGGCGTCGAGTCGACGATGAAGTACCTAGGACTCGTCCTCGACAGCCGGTGGAACTTCGCGGAACACTTCCGACGTTTGGCTCCCAGACTGGAGCGGGCCGGGGCTGCCTTGAAGCGGCTCCTGCCCAATCTAGGGGGGCCAAACGCCTCCTGCCGGAGGCTCTACGCGGGGGTCATGCGGGCCATGGCCCTATACGGGGCGCCGGTGTGGGCGCCTACATTGAGGCGCCAACACCGGCACGACAGGGGCATGACTGGCAGTCGCCTCCTTCAGCGAAGCAGTTATGCTCGCAAAGAGGGAGGCGGCACACGTGAGGGAGATGCAGTACATGCGCCCTCACAGCCGTGGCCTTCGCAGGAGACGCCCTGGGCGTCGGGAATCCCAGGCTGATTCCCGGCCACCGTAGGCACGGGCTTGCGGACGGCGAGTAATGGGTACCTCGCTGTCCGGTAAGGACCAAGCCCGGGTCGACGGCGCGTTGTGTTCCACGCGCGCCTCAAAGAGTTGTCAGCAGCAACAGAGGGGCCCGCAAGGGCCGGTGCCTGCCGGGGTGCGGGTTGTTCGAAAGAGATACCGCCGCCCCTGGCACACAGGCAACTGAGGGAACACGGGTGGGTTTTAGTCAGTAAAAGTCTGACACGACCTCCCGCTCCACCCAGAGCGGGAGAAGTTATTTGATGATTTCCCACCCAGAAAAAAAAAAACCTGCCTCATGAGCCTCTCTGCTTACTGGTGAAAACTGCGTGAAAATCCGTTCTGTACTTTTTGAGTTCATGGCGAACTGACAGACAGACGTAGCGGGAGACTTAGTTTTATAATCTGTGATTAAAAAAAAAAAAACGTTGTCCCACACTAGGAATTACTCCTGTATTGTGGGTGCGTTTACAAACATTTAAACTCACATACACAAACATCCAGACCCGAAACAACTACTTGTAGGTCATACAAATATTTGTTCCGTACGGGAATCAACCCGCGACACGCAGCGCAGCATTCAATCGCTTAACCACTGCGCCCACCATGCTGTCGTAATGATTAACCTACATAGGCACTTCTGAGACGTCAGAAGCTAGGTGCACGGTTTCATTTGTCGCCATCTTTCCATAGTTTCTTATGGAGAAGAGGCGGCAAGAAACTCCAAACACTTACACGGCTACTCTTTTAATAAAAATAATTGTCTTTTACAATGTCTTCAAATGACAGTGTTAATAGGTATGGGAAGACAGCGTAGACCTGAAAACACCAGGTTCTTAATGAAATAAAAAAGGGTCTACAATCTATAACACATAATTTGGGAATAATTTAACTTTAATGCCTCTTATTATAAAGAGAAGAAAAACTACTTAATTTTTTAACTGTATATGAACTTAAAATGTCATCAAAATCATCCATGCCTTTCTAACTGGCTGCATCAGAAAGCCAGTATTTTACATGGAGCAACTGCCTAACATTCACTCCCCAATTACTTTTAAATTATAACACTCAGAAAACGATATATAGAACATTTAAAGTAAATCGAAAACCACTCGACAAAAATATACTACCAATACAAAACAATAAAATTAACGCAAACCGTCTACGTTTATCCGTTGTACGGAGTCCAAAACTACCTCTTACAATACGGAGAAAATCCACTTTTTCCAAGAGAATGTGTCCTCACAAAATGCTGACAAATCTATCGGGCAGTTTCAGAAGCGCTCACCTAGTTCCAAATAGTATGTGCTCGCAAGCGGTAGCTGCGTTACTCCGGATTTCATATGCTTCCCACCTTTGTTTTATCTCGAAATTCAAGCATTGAAGCTCTCAGCTTCTACAATGCTCATCCGCAAGCCAATATCTGAAAAGCTCCGAACAAAATGGCTCGGAAGAATCTTACTTAAGCATTTATTCTGGTAGATTTTCATAGTTCTAAAATATTAATACCGAGAGGCCATATTAAAAATTCTTTTGCAGTCAAAGCTTTGGCGCCGGTGGGATCGTAAACAGTTTTATATTCTGCATCATTCAGTTTTTAAAACTAGCTAATTTGGTTTTCATCCAACGTCATATAATTGGTGTTGGAGGAAAGTTTTGAAGAGTCGGTGGTTAGAATTTTTATAACAGAGGTAAAATTTTATTTGGTTAAATGAACTTAGTACCATAAAAGAATAAAAAAGGAGTTATTGCTAAGGCTGTAAATATGAAGTATAAAGCAAGAGTGTGATTGCTTGAGCAGTTGTGACTTAGGGATATATTATTATAATATGTATTTTCAATCACTGCCGATATGAACAAGTAAGACAAAAACAATTTGATTGTTAAAAAGCAATTTGGATTTGCTTATATGGTTTGGTCACGTTGAGAGGGTTAATGATGGGTGGCTAACAAAAGATATTTACAAGGCAGATGTGAATGGAAATAACAGTAGCGGACGCCCTAGAAGGACAAATAGTGACCATATTGGTGATACTGTTCGGAAAGCTCAGGTGTGTAGTATTCACAACCTTACAACCGAGTTTCTCTTAAACTGGTGGGGTCTGCAAAGGCAAATGCCTGCCAGGGGTGCGAGTTAATTGAAAGAGATACCGTGGCCCCTGGCACACAGGCAACTGAAGGAACATGGGTGGGTTTTAGTCAGTAAAAGTCTGACACCTCCCGCTCCACCCAGAGCGGGAGAAGTTATTTGATGATTTCCCACCCTCAACAACAAAAAAATAACCATCTCGATTTTACGCATCAACCGCCTTCGGCGCTCCGTTTGGACCTATATTGGTGAAGGGCCAATCGGAGCGCTGAACGCGGTCGATGCATTAACTCAAGATGGGTAAAAGAAACTCACACTAGGGCCATAGATGTATGAATGTTAACGAGGCAAAAGTAGTATGTAAGGACCGTTTCAGGTGGCATTCTGTAGCTTCTGCTTGAAAAGCGTGAGTGAAGGAGTATATGTATTTTACTGTTAGTTTTAATTCCTGTCCGTGTCCCAAATGAATTATTTCCTTTCTTTTGTATCGATGGGTCAATCTTATCAAAATCTGAAGCTAAGATGTGTGGTAGATATTAGGGGGATCAGGAACCACGTCCCCGATTTTAAACTAACGCAAAACTCGCATTCAAAGATTTAAGACAGTACCTACACTCACAGACGAAAGCGCACAAATATTCTAGAACATAATTAAAGGGGATTATCGGGTTTTTTTTTTTTATTTATTTATCAAAACAAGTTTATAAAAAAAAATCTTAACTTAAGAACTATGCCCCACAAAACCGTTTGCACGGTTTGTCTGTGGGAACAGAACGAATAGTACCTGTTACACATTAGGTTTATTAGTGCGGACACTTAACTTTCACTTATACTTATTGGAACAAACAATAAAATCTTAAATGTATTGAAATAATAAAAATATAACCCTACTTAATCACCCATCCGTTTCCCCCAACAATCTGCAAACCACATTCCTAAGATCATCGTTTACAAATTCCTGAAAAAGAACTGCTTAAGTAATTTGGCAAATTTACCTTTTGTTTCCTGACCACTTAGATAAGTATTCAAAATTACATATTATCACGAAAAATATATCTACATTTTTTTTATGTATGAGTGTATACCTACGCATGAAGAAACTAAAGAAAATAAAATCTGATATTTATGGTACGACCGAGGCAAACCAAGCAACATGTATAAATATAAAAAATGTTTGTGTTTTGAACACCTCAAACTTTCCTCCAAAACTGCCTTTCCATATCAAACTAAACGCTACTTTAAATGAGGAGACAAATACTCATTATAAACACGTAATACGGAGGTGCTTAAAGCCACACCAACTAGGTACATCTCATTTATGATTAAGCTAGACTTATGTACTTAAGTTCCATCGTAGTCTGACTTTTGATCCCTACAGGATTAAATACTGTGTGTATAATTACAGTTTGTCTAAATAATTTTATGAGGTCAACTAAAGTTGAGTGAGGGAAATTAATATTGTTATGTTTTAGAGCTCAAATGTCCACTAATGGACATAGAACTCTGTATGACTAATACCATAATTATCTTCAATCCGCAGTTCCTTAGTGCGTTTGTCCATCGCAACCATCACCGGGACGTCACCGAGAACAAGCTGACGGCGCCGATGCCAACGTAGTAATACAAACACGTCCGTCAACCGAGCGCCGTCATCCCAGCCGCCAAGTTTTCAAGTAGTTCGGCACGACCGCTCGAATTTGGCTCGAGATTGTGACGGACTGACATGCCGGCAATTCATAAACACGCTTGATCTTGCCCTCACACTGCCGTCTCTGTTCGTTCAGTTCTTATTTTGTCTATGATAAGATTGATAACAACAACAACAAATCATTTAATCACCACTGCTCTTAAAACGCTAAAGGAAAACATTAGTGAGGAAACCGGCATGTTCTATAACTATAAATACTTAACTGTTCTATAACTATAATTCGAAGACATGTGACATCCTCCAACCCGCACGCCAACGGAGGCCGGTGTCTCAGAAGTGGGAACATTAAGGGCTGATTATGCTATGACATGCTAAGTGATAACATACTGAACCCCGAGTTCGGTGGCAGTGAACACACGATCACTGCCCGGTGGCAGTGGCGAATGTGACTCCCGGTGGAAGTAACATTCGGTTTGATTAATATCACTTCTCGGTGACGTTGGTGGTGGACAAAACGCACTTAGTTGCTTCTACACTATGATTGACGGCCCGTGTTCTATCACGACACGGAGGTCTAAATCGCAGCATTAGGCAACGACGACAATTTTAACCGGTAGGTATTAGATATACAAAAGTGAGTCTTTTACAGAAGTTCTTGGAGCCGCTCTCTAAATTTACAGAAGTTGGCCGTGAGATTTTATTCGGAAGGTTCCTCAGACGGTACATTTTCATACGATACAAATAAATACTCAACAGCTGTTCCTACTAAAAAAATATTTCAAGAATAAAATTATATGTCTATAGGACAGCGAATACCTTGTGAAGGCCGCAGGATTACACTGGATGCGGGAAGCACAGAACCGGTCGAACTGGTAGAGCTCCACGACTCGTTGACAGAATTTTATAGTTTTGTACGTTAGCATAACTGTTATTTAAGTGGCAATTGGTAGGTGCATTGCTCGCAGAACAGATGGCCGATGGAGTCAAAGTCAAGGTTCCGGAGTGGCGACCGCGTACCGGAAGATCTAGCATTGGATGGCCTCCAAAAAGATGTAATGCTGACCTTGCGAATGCCACAGGAATCTGCTGGATGCGGGAAAAACAGAACCGGTTGCATTGGCGGAGCAGTGGACGTATTTCGGCTGAAATGATGACGATGACGATGAGGACAGAAAATTTAATTAAATTTTTGTGGAAGTTCGACATATCATTTTAAGGTCAGTCGATACAGTTGTAACGAATGTGACATGCATAAATAAAGTGTCTAGTCCTACACTCATTATAAAGAATATACCTCCTATAAAAGTAAACTACATAGTTTACTTTAAACGTATACACGTTTTGACGTAACCTTCATTCGAACACGCAACTTCGACATTACATGACAATCGATACCGATTTATTCATCTTAAAAAAATTCTGCTACACGATTTTGAACTTTAGTTTCAATGGATTATGAACTAAGAGAGAAGGTATTTTATAACGGTAAAATTGATTGAGGTGAAATCGTGTTATTTTGTGTTGTAGGTACAAGTTTTTTTGGTAAGGTTTTAGGCAAGTCTATTTTGAAGTAAAGTTTTATGTACCTATCGATAACAAGCTATTATTTTTTCAAATACAGAAAGTAAATTTCGACACTTGTACTAATCTGTACATAGAAATAATAAGTTCTGTTTGTAATATGCCACACCAATACATAAATACAAAAGAAAAATATATTTTTTTCTGGGTGGGATTTCATCAAATAACTGCTCCCGCTCTGGCTGGAGCGGGAGGGCGTGTCAGACTTTTACTGACTAAAACCCACCCGTGTTCCTTCAGTCACCTGTGTGCCAGGGGCCACGGTATCTCTTTCGAACAACCCGCACCCGCACTGGCAGAAATGAATTATATTTAAGTGTCTGTTTGTAAAGTCAAAACAGCAGCTTTTTCTTAAATGCTTATGAAACTACAACTGATACTTTTATCAAAAAAACTTTTTTTTTGTCTATCTGTCTGTTTTCCCGGCCTATCGACAGGGACCTACCTAGCCTTTTCCTAACTATGCTGGGGTCGGCTTCCAGTCTAACCAAAAGTAGCTGAATACCAGTAATTTACGTGGAGCGACTTCCTACATGACCTCCAAAACCCAGTAAGGCCTTGGTGAGACTGGTTGTCAGACTTTCGGGCTTTAGACGACCAGTAACGACTATCAAAGATCCACGAATCACCACCAAGACCCACAGCTTAACTTGCTTTCCGAGGCATGGAGGGGTCTTGGCATGTAAAGATGGCCAGCAAGTCTCGCACCAACCGCGGCAAGCGTAGCTTTCCTGATCGATCGAACCGTTTATCTGTTATTAATTTGTTATTAATTTTATTTTACTAAAATTAAATCAATTTCGATAAATCACAGTTGATTTCAAAACCAAGTTGACTTTACTTTAGAAAAAATCCAGGAAATCATTCACTTGACGTTAAATCGAGCCGAAACGTTTTATCCATCGTTTTACCTAATCATTGTAATACCATTAGGGTAATCGTTGCCGCTGATACCTTCGATAATCATCTTATAGACCGTTTGGCTCGGCAATGACTTAAATAATCCAAATTACTCTACCTTTTAAATATTTCGTATTTCAGGAAGACCTTTTGAAGTTAAGGCTGATGAAAAGATAAAATATATTATAAGGTTAGAATTATATAATGAGGGCGATGAAATTTAAGTCCTTGATTCGTTTGGGTTGATAATTGTATTTGATAAAATATTTATGACTGGCAACCAGCGAGATACATTACATACTTACGATGGGAATGACAGCTCAACAACATTCATTTCGTTACTTACGTTGTTGAGCTGAAGATTTTTCAAACATACGAAGCAATGAATCAGCAATTACCTACTTTCAAAATCTTTTGGCTTTTAGTATTCAGAATCCTGTAAGCCTGACGACCAGTCCTACAATGGGGTATTGTACAAACCAGTAACTGGGTTGTGAAGGTAAGATAGACTGTCATAATCATCCTTTAAGATAAAATAAGATGAGATATATATTTTTATATTTATCCAAAACATGAGTATACAATACACACATGGCATGCAAGACATTACAATAAATTAGTTCATTCATGTTTTCCATCAACGGCGTACAAATATAACTAGACAAAAAGAAATCATTATAAATTGGTCCATCATTCATCAATCAACTTTAATTGTAAATTAAAACATAAAAGTGTAACTAAATCACATAATAATCAACTCATTTTAGAAAATTTAATAATAAAATAGCAAATTAATATCAAATTAATTAATCGGAACAAAATCTAGATACATATTTCACCCAAGTCAAAATAATTTTTCATTCAGAAATTCGTCAGTGCTGTAATATGCTTTCTCTAACAGAAGGCTTTTTATCCTACTCCTTAATTTTTCTTTTGTATTGTATTTATAATGTTACCAATGTTGGGATAAAGGGCTCCTCTTTGTAAGAGGGGCCGTAATCTATCACACAGGCCCAATGCGGGTTGGTAGATGTTACATGTCTTCGATTTTTTTATTCTAGGACATGTCGGTTTCCTCACGATGTTTTCCTTCACCGTTTTGAAAGCAGTGGCGATTAATAGTTTACACAAAAGAAAGCGATCTAGTGAGCGAGTGACTCAAGCTCTAAAACGGAGTATTCTGGGTATCAAACTTGTGGACCGGGTTTAGAATACAACAATCCGTTCCATTACTAAAATAACTGATGTCACTCGAAAAGCTGCCACGCTTAAATGTAATCGGACACATCTGCCGTATTTCAGACGATCAATGGGCCAAAATTACGACCCAGTCAGTGGTCCCGCTTAATGGCAAACGACATGGCGGCAGGCACAGACGAAAATGGCGGAATTAGCTGGACTCCTTTAATAATGATTGGTCCTTAGCAGCTCAGGACATAGAGAGGTGGAGAGAGAGTAGCCCAGCCCAGCAGTGGGACTTTAATGGCTAATAATAATAATAATATAATCTGTGGCCCGACTGTCAAGATGACGGTTTAAAAATTGTTTTTCTCCGTGTATTTTTTCTAGTATTTTTATTGTAAATGATGCAACAATGTTTTGATAAGCTTCTACAACACCACTGAAGAGCCTAAAAATCAACCATCATATTCATAACCAAAACATTACAACAAAATGCAACAAGGAAAAAAATATTGGACGCGGAGAATAATACGATGCTGACGCGAAGTCGGACACGATTACTACAAGACACACACCCAACACCTTCGGGTTCGTCGCTCAGCTCCGCCTCGCAGTTGCCGGAACCTGCTCCAGACGTGAGTTCAGTGATACCGGCCGCTGCAGTTGCGTCGAGCTCGAGCGACGAATATTTCTCGCCGCCGACGACACCATCACCAGTACGTCGACGCGGAAGAGGCCGACCACCGGCCAGCTTAGGACTCCGAGGCCCACCGGCCTCTGATAGGGTCCCCGCTCCCGGTGGGAGTGTGCAGCGCATGAAGTGGACTCAAACTGTCAACGAAAATGTCATGCGCGCATACTATGGGGCTACAGAGGGGGGAAGTAACTTGACTGCGTACCGTGGTCGGATGCTCTCTCTGTTTCAGGTGCTTGAACCAGCAGTCAACGTGTCGGCGCAACGACTGTCGGATCAGGTGCGGGTCATCCAGCGTAACCATATGCTGGATGCCGCCGTACTTGATCGACTTCGCCTCGAATCACGGAAAAGCCATGTTACACCTGCTTCGCCACGGGTAGCGATGCAACTGCAAAATATATCCAGTGTTTCACCGCGACCCAACCGCGTTGGTGAAGAGGATGATGACGAGGCTATATCCGTGAGTTCCCAATCCAATGCAAGATTGAGGAGCGCTTTGGAGGATGCTTTCCGGGAATATCGTTCTACTCCCCCTGAACTTAGACCACGTTTACCTCGTTTGCCCATGCATAAGAAAAACAAGGCACTGGTGTGTGCTCTGGACTCACAGCTATCAACATATTTTGATGGTAGCAAAGATCTCGTCGATACCCACTCAATCTTGTACTGTGCAGCTGTAGCGGCATGTCGTGTAGCTCATGTTCGATTTCCCAATAGCGACAGAGCTCCACGACCAAAACCAGCCGTGCCAGCTTGGCAGTGCAGGATTGAGCGTCGTATCGGTGAGGCTAGAGCACTCATCGGTAAGCTAGTCTGCTTCAGGGAGGGCAATACTCGCCCTAGAGTGATGCGCTTTGTGATGCGAGCGTTCGCCGGGACTGATATTAGTTCTCGAGATTATATGACCCGCGTCACAGAGCGTATCGACTTCCTGAAGCAGAAGATCTGTGCATGGGCAAACCGTATTCGCCGGTACAGGCGGAGAGTGGAGCGGTACTCTCAGAATCGCACATTTCGAAGCGATGAAAGGTGGGTTTACAGAGCTTGGGAGCGACCGGACCAAGGTGTGGCTGACACGCACCTACCGGATGATAACGCCATGTGTTCTTTCTGGCGAAACATCTGGTCGGTGCCTGTCAGTCACACCGAAGGTATTTGGACTAGGGAGATCGAGCGAGCGTGCGGTCAAATACCGGAAATGGGGGCACTTACCATCAGCCCCCAAGATGTAGCTCGTGCAGTCCGTCCGTTGCCTAACTGGAAATCTCCAGGGCCGGACGGACTGCACAACTTTTGGATCAAATGGCTCCAAAGGTCACACGCTCGCTTGGCATCCCAGTTTCAGTCAGCCTTAGAGTCAGGGTCGCTACCGCAGTTCTTAACAACAGGGATAACCCACCTGCTCCATAAATCAGGTAGTACCGCGGAACCCAAAAATTATAGACCGATCACATGTCTACCGACGGTCTATAAAGTTCTGACATCCATTTTGAGAGCAAAAATTTACAACCATGTAGACACCAACTCTATCATGTCTGCCTCTCAAAATGGATGTCGGTACGGGTCCCGCGGTACTAAGGAGCTGCTTCTCATTGATATGGCCATTAGCCAACAGGTTCGTCGTTCCCGAAAGGATCTTTCGACATGTTGGATAGACTATAAGAAGGCTTATGACTCGGTGCCACATACGTGGCTCAGGAGGGTGCTGGAATTATATAAAGTAGATGCAACTCTGCGCACCTTCCTGATGTCATGTATGGGGCAATGGAGGACGGTCCTTCGCTATCCAGGATGTCGAAATATCTAGAGGAATAGCGAACCGATAAGGATCGAGCGAGGCATATTTCAGGGCGATAGTTTGAGTCCGCTTTGGTTCTGCCTAGCCCTGAATCCTCTTAGCACTTTGCTGGAGGATTCAGGTATAGGCTATCGATTGAGAAGAGGTGGTCAGGTTATATCTCACCTCCTATACATGGATGACCTAAAGCTCTTTGCCCCCAACAATTTGCAACTGATGGAGCTACTGAAAGTAACTGAAACTTTCAGTAACGCCATCAGGATGGAATTTGGTGTGGACAAATGTGCGGTCATGCATGTAAAGCGAGGGGAGATTGTGGAATCCGTGGGAACCCAGCTCTCGGATTCCATACACCTAAGATCCCTCTCCTCAAACGAAACATACAAGTATTTGGGTATGTCGGAAGCGTTAGGCATCAACACTGCTGACATGAAACAATCGTTGAGGGAGCGCTTCTTTTGCCGCCTGAATAAAGTTTTAAATAGTCTTTTATCGGGTGGAAACAAGGTGCGCGCCTTCAACGGTTGGGTCATGCCGGTTTTGATGTACTCTTTCGGCATACTCAAATGGACTCAGACGGAACTTGACGCCCTGGATAGGAGGGTCCGCACACTGCTCACCGCAAATCGGATGCATCATCCGCGGTCATCGGTGATGAGACTGTATATCCCGCGAAAATGTGGAGGTCGAGGTTTCTTAAACGTTAAGAGCCTCCACAATCGCGAGATATGCAGTCTCAGGGAATATTTTCTAGAAGCCGACGTGGGGATGCACCGAGATGTGGTCTCAGTGGACAAGGGCCTCACCCCGCTCTCCTTGGGTAACGAGAACTGGCGCAAACCTAAAGTATTAGCTACTAATGACCGCAGGGAGGTATGGCAGAGCAAAGAGCTTCACGGGCGCTTTTACCGGGTCCTACATGGACCTGATGTAGACCTCTTAGCGTCCGTATCCTGGTTACGATTCGGTGATCTCTTTGGAGAAACCGAAGGTTTTGTCTTTGCAATTATGGACGAAGTTATGCTGACGAACAACTACCGGAAATATATTGTGAAGGATGGAACGGTTGACATCTGTCGGGCATGCCACCGTCCGGGGGAATCAATCCGACACATTATTTCTGGCTGTTCTAGTCTGGCTAACGGAGACTACTTGCATAGGCACAACCTTGTAGCCAGGATTATCCACCAGCAACTTGCTCTGAAATACAGTCTTGTGGACTCGGAAGTACCGTACTATAGGTATGTGCCCGACCCAGTTCTCGAAAATGGCACTATCACATTGTATTGGGATCGATCTATCATCACTGACCGGACTATTGTTGCCAATAAGCCGGACATCGTGGTGATAGATCGATTAGAGCGTCGCACAATGATTATTGATATAGCAGTCCCACATGACGAGAACCTCGTGAAAGCTGAAAAAGATAAGCAGATCAAGTATCTTGACCTGTCACGCGAGGTTGTTGACATGTGGGATGTGGATACAGCAGTCATTGTGCCGATAGTCGTGACGGCCAATGGCATTATAGCCAAGAGCCTCGACCAACACCTCAAGAGGCTCTCGTTAGGCAGCTGGATCAAGGGTTTGATCCAGAAAGCAGTATTACTGGACACGGCGCGTATAGTAAGGAGGTTCCTCTCTCAGCAGCCCTGACCACCGGTAGCTTGGACCCTGTTCCCGATACCGGTGGGCTACTATTTTTTATATTTTTAAATGTTTTTATGTATTTTTTTATATTCGAATATTTAAAAATATAATTTGTATGTACTGATCAACGAAATAAAGGAGATAATAATAATACTCAAATGGACTCAGACGGAACTTGACGCCCTGGATAGGAGGGTCCGCACACTGCTCACCGCAAATCGGATGCATCATCCGCGGTCATCGGTGATGAGACTGTATATCCCGCGAAAGTGTGGAGGCCGAGGTTTCTTAAACGTTAAGAGCCTCCGCAATCGCGAGATATGCAGTCTCAGGGAATATTTTCTAGAAGCCGACGTGGGGATGCACCGAGATGTGGTCTCAGTGGACAAGGGCCTCACCCCGCTCTCCTTGGGTAACGAGAACTGGCGCAAACCTAAAGTATTAGATACTAATGACCGCAGGGAGGTATGGCAGAGCAAAGAGCTTCACGGGCGCTTTTACCGGGTCCTACATGGACCTGATGTAGACCTCTTAGCGTCCGTATCCTGGTAACGATTCGGTGATCTCTTTGGAGAAACCGAAGGTTTTGTCTTTGCAATTATGGACGAAGTTATGCTGACGAACTACTACCGGAAATATATTGTGAAGGATGGAACGGTTGACATCTGTCGGGCATACCACCGTCCGGGGGAATCAATCCGACACATTATTTCTGGCTGTTCTAGCCTGGCTAACGGAGACTACTTGCATAGGCACAACCTTGTAGCCAGGATTTTCCACCAGCAACTTGCTCTGAAATACAGTCTTGTGGACTCGGAAGTACCGTACTATAGGTATGTGCCCGACCCAGTTCTCGAAAATGGCACTATCACATTGTATTGGGATCGATCTATCATCACTGACCGGACTATTGTTGCCAATAAGCCGGACATCGTGGTGATAGATCGATTAGAGCGTCGCACAATGATTATTGATATAGCAGTCCCACATGACGAGAACCTCGTGAAAGCTGAAAAAGATAAGCAGATCAAGTATCTTGATCTGTCACGCGAGGTTGTCGACATGTGGGATGTAGATACAGCAGTCATTGTGCCGATAGTCGTGACAGCCAATGGCATTATAGCCAAGAGTCTCGACCAACACCTCAAAAGGCTCTCGTTAGGCAGCTGGATCAAGGGTTTGATCCAGAAAGCAGTATTACTGGACACGGCGCGTATAGTAAGGAGGTTCCTCTCTCAGCAGCCCTGACCACCGGTAGCTTGGACCCTGTTCCCGATACCGGTGGGCTACTATTTTTTATATTTTTAAATGTTTTTATATATATTTTTCATATTCGAATATTTAAAAATATAATTTGTATGCACTAATTAACGAAATAAAGGAGATAATAATAAAGCGCGTGTCAGAGTTTGAACCTACGATCTTATAACTCGTAAGTCCCGTTTCCACTGCTCTCTGGGATAAGCAGTCGCTCTATGTAAAATACAAGTATTCAGCAACATCTAGTTAAATCCCAACATATGTAATTGGGGATAGGCTTGACAGATTAAAAGATTTATACACAGGGATGGTGACGGTCATAGTTGGTTCCGGGTTCGGGAAAGTGCTGACTCTACGGTCGATAACCGTTTGTCTTGTATTAGTGACCGTGGGTTTATTTATTGTATTTGGGTAGGTAAGTTTCCCTTTTGAGCCATAAAATAGATCATGAATATATTAGCAATTTCATTTACCTAGTTTGGTTTTTGTTTGGGGGCATACTCGACATAGTTGATGGTTGATCACTATTCGTCCTTCTGTCTTATTGCCTTTAGTAATAAAGTTTAGAAGTATTCAATCGCGAACTTTTTCTACTGTAGATATTTTGTCTCGTTTTGTTTTTGCCTGTCCTGTTTTATTTGTTTTTTCTTTGGTATCGATATCGAAAACTAATGAAACCAAAAAAATAATGATTTTTTTTCATCATTCGATGAGCGAAGGTTTGGTGAACCGACGTCGGCCGGGCGCGCGTACTTAGCTCAGCTGTTTAATAAAACTTTCGTGGAACGTAGATATTTTTTACGAATTTCGAAAAATCATAACATAACAGTCGTTTGGTTGTCTTAATGAAAGATTTGAGCAAAGTTCGAATGATGATTTTTGTTTTTATTTCATTCGTTTCGTTGGTAAAGTATTGCCAAATAATTTCATTTGACCCTGTATTATAATTTAGTTTGACCCTGTATTATAATTTAGTTTGACCCTGTATGATAATTTAGTTTGACCCTGTACTATAGTTTAATTTGTGTCTGATTTAATTTCATTTGACACTGTACTTAACTATTTAATATATTCATCTTTTAGGAGTTTCTCTTCAAGTCACTCAATATCCTCTCTTCTTAAGCCAGCAATACCTCAACGATTCAAAATACCATAACGTTTTTAGGTATCTACCATTTATCAAAAAGCTGACACAAATACTAATACCCGTGCCACGAGATACCACGCACAAACGCTCTCGAATTTATTTTTACATACAATCCTATAAAAGTCTGAAACACAAAGGGTTAATTAAAACTCGGTGCCGGTTAGGTTCGAAAATATAGGTTTTAATATCCTATCACGCTTTGAGGTTAAACCCACGTCAAACCTAACTTTATGCTGCATGTCAGTTAATTTTGTTTCTTGTTTATTATTGTGAACACTGGTTCTTTTTCTTATAGCCTTGCTAGTTTTTGCCAGCTTTTTCAGCTATCACACGGGAACGTACTACCGGGATAAGAAGTATCATAATGGCATAGAAAGCATGTCTAGCTGTTTTGCTGCCTGCAGCACCTCATCATAGCGCCCTCCGACACCCGGCTGCTCTTCTGGAGTGGCAGGTATGCTCTGTCTCTCTCCGCCGCCTCTTTTGCATTCATATCGTCCTCCTAATAAGATGCGGCAGCATCCCACGCGTATTATCGTACCTGCTGGCCTGCTGCCTAGGCTGTATGGCACCAAATGGACAGCCCTCTGCCACTTCAGCTTGCTTACTCTAAAAGCTTTGCTTTCATGCATTAAACGCACACTATGTAGACAAGCATATTATAAGTTAGATGATTATATCGTCGATAAAAATGCTTGGCTTAATGCTGGTCCTGCTCCACAGCCACCTGGGCATACTAGTTAAAATTTTAATATTTGAAAGAGAAGCTTCCCTTTTTTATTTTTTCTGACATTACGAACATTTTTGTTCATAATATTATAATTTTTGTGACATTACGAATGTTTTATTTTTGCTGAACCAAGTGTTAGTTACTTTATATACGTCAATATATATTAAATGTTTTTTCTTTCTTTTAGGAAAACAAATTTTATTAATATTTCAAATAGTTTGCTAACTATAGTTTTGTATAATTTAGAAGCATTTTGTTTGAATTTTGTAAATGTGAGTACCATGCATCCGTTTATTGTGTTGTTATGATGTACGTTGACTTGAAAAAGCATGGCAGTTGAGAGTATGTCATGCTCACATAAATGTCTCACTGATGGTGGCGCGTGTGTTGAATCATTCGGTTCCCTACAAAATGGTTGAGCTGGATGGTGCTGATCCACGCGTCAAGTTCGTGAACGGGCGCTGTCGGTTGAGACTGGTCATCTCCTAACTTCTAGGGCTTATTTTTATCTTGTATTTAGAATTGTTTATAATTACATTTTTTTACATTGTTCTCACATACAGAAGCAACAAGAATAATGTTCCCAAGATTTTGTAATATTTCAACTTGATTTTAAAAGAGTGTCCGTGGAGTTTCTTGCCCGTTCTTCTCCATAGAGATCTACGTTTTGGAATGGGCAACTAGCTTCAACTTTCCAACTGATCGACTTTTTGACAATTCAAAAGTGCTTGTAAATGGTTTTAATTGAAATAAATGCTTTGAGTTTGAGTTTGACGGTAACTCTGGTTTATTTAGCTGCTGAAGCTGAGCTGATGTATCGTATTTTATTATATACCTTCTTGGGTACGTTTTTATCATCTTATTATCACCTACCATTGGCGCATAATATTTGAATTATTTTGAATAGCTAACACCAGGTAATTATGACCCTTATCAATATATTTCACTCTGCATATGTAATTATATCCTCTGGAAACTAGTTCGTCCTGACAAAATGATAGGTACTTAAGAACTATTTCCGTGACAAATTGTACCTATATTTAAGGGTTTTCCATAATTATACTGTTTGACGTAGATGAAATATTTTCCTTTTTGGAAAATCGATTTGTTCGAGAGCTTGACATTTCTACTGATGATAGAAACGAGTTTTATTGAATACTTTGTTTAATACACAGTTCAGTTATTTCTAGATGACTGTCTCGTTGCTCTAGTGGTAGCAAGCGCTACTGTTGAGCATGAGTTCCTAGGTTCTATTCCCGGGTCGGGCAAAATGTTATTGGGTTTTTCCATCTGGAATTTCTCAGTAGCAGCCAGGGGTCTGAATGTGAGTCCGGTTGATGGTAATAGGCTCGCCCCAATTCATCATCTGCCAAGCCTTTTCCCAACTATGTTGGGGTTCGTTTCCAGTCTATCCTGATACAGTGGAATACTAGTATTTTACATTGAGCGACGGCTTATTTGACCTCCACAATTCTGGGTAATCCGATACCCCTTGGTGAGACTGGTTGTCAGACTTTCGGGCTTCTGACGACCCGTAACGACTTTCAAAGCTCCACAAATAACAGCCATGACCAACGGCTTAACGTACTTTCCGAGGCATGGATGGGTCTTGGTATTTGAAAATGGTCACCCATCCACGAACCAACCTTGGCAAACGTAGCTTAACCCGGGTGACTGAAACGTGCGACTGTTATTACTTGGTCACAAGCCCCTCACTTGTCCGTTTTAATAAAGCCTTCTCTGTCTCTCGGCGGTGATTACGATTGTAAGCATTTATTAAATGCAAATATCTAGCCACGGCCGTACCTTCAACAATTTACATAATTTGCGGAAAGTAGTTAGTATCATTCCTCGAAACACAATACCCCTTTAAACAAAAGCAATAAATTAAATTAATTGAATTTCTAAAAACAATTACAAGTCAATTGAAAATGTAATGTAAACACGAAATTGTAAACTCAGGATCCCGATTCCGGACAACAATGAAACCAAAGGTGAGGGGGCAGAATTATGAGGTTTGTTGTTATTCCAAATTGTTTCCGATTTTACGTTGAAAATTACCCCTAACTTCAGAAAATCTGGGTAGAACGGAGATTAATGTTCCGAGTTTTGCTAACTAGCGGTGTGGGAGGCGTCCGAAATGGAATTTTTTGTCCAATTGTGTTTAAAGGATACGCCACTATGTTAAATGAAAGGCTGGGTTGCGTAAAAAATGGTTCAGAGTGCGCCATGTTTATAAAGTAGGTAGTGAATTTGGTTTTTTTGTGATAAACTGGGACCGATGTAGGAGTATTGGGATGTGATTATCTTTTTAGGTCACGGCGAGAGTGTCCCTACAGATTTTGTAACTATAATCTGCAACATGCATATTGTTCGTGAACGGGCGCCGCCAGTAGGGACTGGTCATGTCTTAGATGTCACAGCTTATTTTAATTTCTGAATTATTATTTTATTTTGGTATTCATTACGAACGCTTTTAATGTGCACGTTTAAGAGATGTGCACATGGAGCGCATGTATGCAATGTGCATGCGTGCAAGCGTGTGAATGTGAGAACGATGTAGTTACCAACTTTTTGTAACAATATTATAACAATATGATTTAAAAGAGTGTCCATGGAGTTTCTTGCCCGTTCTTCTCCATAGGTACCTACTACGCTTTGGAATGGGCAACTAGCTTCATCTTTCCGACTCCTTGACAATTCAAAAGTGCCTGTAAATCGGTTTATTTGAAATAAATGCTTTGAGTTTGAGTTTGAAACATGTGCTTATATTTCACAGACGATCAAACGTCTTTCTCCATGGGACCAACATTGAAATCGGGAAAAGTTATCAGCTGTCCCATACATTAGGGTCGAGGTTGTTAATATTTTTTTCGCGATTAGCTTGTTAGTCCAGCTGTTCAGTTTAAGGCAAAGATGCCATAGTAGATGATATAGTACGTCTGTACTATAGAGGCATCTCTGCCTTACCCTTCAACGAATGCAGGCGAGATGTCTTTACGTTTATGTAATTTATTTAGTACATAATCAGACTTTGATATTCCTACGGCAAAAGACACGGCCCTCCTCTCCAAGTTGGTAGATGTCTCAGGTCACGATGTTTTACATTTACCGTTTTAAAACAAAGTTAATGAAAGAAACTGTACATAGTAATTTGGCTGCATTGCTACCCCACTGGTCCATGTACCAAATTCTTAAAACAAAAACACGCAAACCTAACATTAATCAAAATCTAGATTCCTCGTCTAAATCTAGCAGAACGTAAAGACTACAAAAAAAAAAACCTAATTATGGAATAATAACAAAAGAAAGACTAAGAAAGAAAAACACAAACGAAGCTGAAATAACTTGAAACTCACAACAAAGTTGATACAATTACCAATAAAATATAGAAGCAAAATTTCTGTGATAATAGCGAAATTTCAAGATTTTGTTGTACAAAGTTTGGAAAGTGGTGGTTAAGGGGAAGCGACAGTATAGGCCGCCAAATTCAATTTGTTGGGCAGGTTGTACGAGTATGTTGAACAAATGTGATTCGCCACCATAACAAATATGCATTTACAGAATTATAATCATCGATACAATTTTTTTTTTTTGAGTGTGGAAAATCATCAAATAACTTCTCTGATTTGTTGATCTAAAATTAGGCAAGCCCCCTGGTCACGTGAAAAGTCGACCAACCGCTTGGCGATGTCCCGAAATATTTAAATTACTATTTAATGAAAAATTTGTGTGTATGAATTGTTGTAGACGTGAAAAGGCAGTTAATCCGTGCAAAATACTGGTATATTCAGCTGCATCCGGTTAAACTGGAAGCCAATCCCAACATGTAGTTGGGAAAAGACTTGGCCAGTGATGATGACACACACTACACACACACACACACACGCACACACAAATAAGGTAAGTAATATAAGAAAGAACTCTCTTTCTAAAATTGCTTACCTTATTTTTTTATTTGCTGTTGACATTGTGACTTGTATAGACGAAGACACTGGTCCCTATGATACAGTTAACACTAGTTTAGGGACCATGTAAATAAAACTTATTGTATTGCATTGACGAATTTTGTAAAGCCATATTTGTTTGCTCAAAATTCTGTAAATTTCGTGTATTGTGTTACGGTCGCGAATCACATTTGGTTCAACATTTCTACTGTAACTAATCTGAAAATTAAAAAAAAAAACGTCAGAAAATTTGAATTTCGCGGGGTTCTTTGCCGGTTCCCTCAAAAGGGCCTCTTGGGTACTTAAAACAGATGTTCGTAAAAAGTATGTTGAGATAGGCCGTCCTAGTAAGTTCCTGTTAACAAATGTGGGTTAGGTTGCTACAACCCTTTTGCCCTTATAATGTCGATACGCCGACATATTTGAACGTTCGCCCCCTAGTGATAAAACCGAACAGTTTCCACCAGAATTTATTAACGGTATTTCTCATAAGGATGTTGTAATTTTCATTCGAGAGTTTCGTGAAATTTATATTTTGAAAATCTTTTGTTTAGTTTTGAAGGATTTATTTTCAGCTGTATTTTATTTATTTCACAGGGGCTTATGGCTGAGTTATAACTGCTGCACGTGTCGATCAATTAGGTTAAGCTACGCTTGCTGCGGTTGGGCCGTGGATGGGTGACTATTTTAACATACTAAGAACCCTCTGGTCCCGGCTGTCATTTGTAGATCTTTGACAGTCGTTACGGGTCGTCAGAAGCCCGAAAGCCTGACAACCAGTCTTAACAAGGGGTACTGTATTATCCAGTAAGTGGGTTGTGGATAGGGTTGCCAACTTTTTTGACAAAAAAAACTTATAAAATGGTATGATTAGGAAAAAATAAAGTATTCGGAAAAAAAGTCATGTTTTCATTGCCTTAAAAACGTGCAATTTTTTTGCTATGTTAAAAAAATTCAAAACTTGTTTGACGATCAAAATTAAATTTTTTTTTTTTTTTTTTAATATAAAATATCACAATAGATGATACTTTATTCACATTACAATCTAGCCTATAAGCTAATAAGTAATTTAAATATAACTTAAACTGCTAAGTAACTATTAAACTAAGAAAACGTCCAATAACGTCTTTCTTATTCACTGTAAGTTAAGGGGAAGACACTTGGTTCACGTGTTCTTTATTAAAGACAGCACTTGCACTATAGTTTAAGTTCACTTACACTGCACTAAACTAACTCAAAGGGTTTTACCCTTTTCAGTCTTCGCACTAATTCAGTGTTGTCAAGGAGTTGGATCGCCTCGACATTCACGTGATGATGAAGTCTGTGTTCATGAGCTTCTGCATATTTTTGTATAACTATGTTTACGACATCCATCTTGAGGTCCCGGTGGAGGTCGCTATTTCTTATGTACCAGGGCGCGTTTACTATATCCCTTAGTACTTTGTTTTGAAAACGTTGTATGATTTGACGATTACTTTGGCTGGTGCAGCCCCACAGCTGAATACCGTAGGTCCATACAGGCTTTAAAACTTGTTTATATAACAACAATTTATTAGATATTGACAATGGTGATTGTCTACCAAGTAGCCAATACATTTTTTTATATCGAATATCTAATTCCGCTCTTTTCTTTTTGACATGCTCTTTCCAGCGCAGTTTTGCATCCAGGGTCATGCCGAGATACTTAGCAGTATTTGCGTATGGTATTTGTTGATTATTTATAAATACTGGGAAGTATTGTGGCTTTTTATTCGTGAAGTCAATGTGGATGGACTTGCTTTCATTAAGTTTGATACGCCATTTTGCAGTCCACTCATAAACACGATTTACGGACTTTTGAACCTGTTCTACTGCTTCTTCGTGACTATTTCCAACAGCCATGATAGCTGTGTCGTCAGCAAAGGTTGCAATGACATTATTTTCTAGCTCAGGAATATCACAGGTGTATAGTAGATACAGGACCGGACCTAGTACACTACCTTGTGGTACTCCAGCTTTTATCTGCCTAAGATTTGAACAGGCATTTTTTTGTCTTATTCTAAACAATCTATTTGATATATAGGACTCTATGATGTCTGAAAACTGTTGAGGCAACATTGTTCTTAGCTTATAAATGAGGCCATCATGCCATACTTTATCGAAAGCCTGTGCAACATCAAGGAAAACCGTGGAGCACACCTTCTTTTCTTCTAGTGTTCTTTCAAAATTAAAATTAAATAAAAAACAATTCGTTTTTAATTAAATTTATTGACGCTCTATTTCTCTCTTCTCGCCACTTTAGATTCATTACTGAAAAAACTCTTTCAGTGAAAGCTGAAGTGGTGGGAATGGATAGTAAATAAGAAATATTTTTTGACATTTGGTACAAGTCTTTATCCTGTCCTGTTACATTGACATCACATCTGACATCTAACATTTCGTTCAGTAATTATAACTCGTTTCCGTCATCTGTTTAATAGTTAAGTACCCATAATTAGTGTTTTGTTTTACGCATCACAGTAATGGTTGGAATTAAAGTATTTTCACATACTTTAATTTTGTATGCAAAAGTATAAATAACAATAATAAAGTAGGATACGTAATTAAAAATTATGGTTGACAACCCTAGTTGTGGAGGTCAGATAGGCAGTCGCTCCATGTAAAATACTGGTATTCAGATGCTACCCGTTAGACTGAAACCCAACCCCAACATACTTAGGAAAAGGCTAGGCAGATGATGATAATTAGTTTTGAAGGATTTATTTTCAGTTGTATCGCTAATAGGTTCACGAAGAAGGAGACTTACTTGTTAAATTGTATAGCAGATTTTGTATGGCACCACTCCAATGCGAATGTTACGGTAAGTGCTGTACTAAAAATGGTAACAATGAAAGTTAAGTAGTTCAGCCTACGTTCCGAGGAAAAATGTATGTTTACAAAATAAAATAATGATACAGAAGGCATGATATTTAAAAATGTTAATTTTGGTATATTAAAAATCTAGAAAAATGTCAGACGATCAATGGGCCAAACTTACGACCCTGTGGGACCATCGCTTAGTGACAAATGACATCGTGGCAGCCCAGACAGAGATAGCGGGATGAGATGGACTCCTTTAATAAAGATTGATCCTTGACATTTCTGGACAGAGAGAGGTGGAAAGAGAGTAGGGAGGCCTTTTCCCAGCAATGAGAAATTAATGACTAATAAATAAACAAAAATATGTCTATTGGAAGGCTTTAAAAAAAGAGATTTCTAAAGTAAAAAAAAACACTCAACTTCACAAAAAAATGAATACTAGCCGAACTAATAACTGTTATCACCTACATAAACTGTTAAAAACTTCTCCCATCTAAGTTTTAGACCAAGAGCAAAAAAACTTAAAGTTTTACCTTTATAATTCGATAGAATATATAAAATACAGCCTTAGTAATGTCAGAGGCCGGAATCCTGCGTCTCATCATTGACTTTTACGATCTTCTTCGTATAGATTACAACAAAAACCAATTACTATGAATCATATAATATCCTGACTTGGTAAAGTTAAGTAGCTAATGAAAAAACTTTTGCCAACAGCCATTCGAGTGATCGGCTCTTGTTATCAAAGTTTTGATCTTATGAAATCATTTGACCTTTCTGAAGTGTCTACACGTTCATTAATTTAGTTGGCATTTTCTTGTGCCTTTGTGTTTCAATTTTGAAAAAATTGGTTCTGCTCTTTCCAGTGTTGTTTAATGATTTAGCTTGGAAGTTGAGTGAGTCTAAAGTAGGTCTGTTAATTCGAAAGTCTTTCTTTGAGAGGTTTTTTCTTACTTGAAAATAATATTTTTTTGTTTAGACTCCATTTTTATGGGGATTAAATTGAGCCTGAGGATACAAAGAAAGTATTTACTATAAAATGTAATGGAAATTAAATCATTACCTCAAATAGTCAGTACGAAATCATTTATTTAGAAGTAGATGTCGGCAAAAACATACCTAGAAGCCAAGTTATTTTTGCCACAGTTATTTTAGCTCTTACAAGCTTTTAATGAAATAATCATTCGCTAATTTAAATCGATGTAAAATCTACTCGCAGTTTACTGTTATTGTAAAAAAGAATAGATGTTAAATCATGCATAATAAAGCCTGTAATTTTCTCACCGCTGGGTCGCAGGCCTCCTCTATGCGAGAGTGACTGCGCCGTAATGCACCATGTGGAGCTAGTGCGGGTCGGTAGACGTGACATGTCTTCGAAGTTTTGGGTTCTAGAACATGCCAGTTTCCTCACGATGTTTTACTCTACCATTTTGCTAGCAGTGGTGGTATAACAATTTACACAAAGTAAAGCACCAGTCTAGTTTTGAACCTACGTCCCACAATTCATAAGTCGTGGCCGTTACCTCAGGGATACCACAGCCCAGTGTTTCCTTCAGCCATTCATTATTCCTATACTTCTAGTTTTACCACGGCTTTTAATACCACCATAAAAACTTGAAACGAACCCAATCTATTACCAATAAAGCTTCTTCAAACACTAATCATGAACAGAGCATTACATATTCATTCACAAGCTCCCAGATACGAGCCGAAGGCGAAAACTTTTATTTCTTTCTTTATTATTCATGGAGACTTTTGTATTTCCTCTTGAAGATAAAGTAACGAGGGTTAGCGTTCAGTTAGGAGGGAAATGCACTGATATATTGAGGTCGGTGGGTCGTTGGTGCGAAGTTGCTTCTGGACAATATCTTGAGTCTACGGGAGGCCTAAGGGCACAGAATTTGCGGCGTCGGATGACCTGTTACGCGTAATTTTATTTCGTAGATTGTTTTTCGGCGATTTGATATGCTTTTATCTTTTTTTTTCTGCTTGTATTTTTTAGTATATCAGTTTATACGAAGCAATAGGTGGTGGGGGCAATATGGTGTGATCGTAGCACAAGGCGTGCTGTAGTTTCAGCCTACCCCATGGGAAAATGCGTGAGTTTATATAACTCACGCCTTTTGAATAGGGTACCTTGGTTGATCGAGGGAAATACTTTAAGACAGTTATGTATTAATGCTAGGTTTGTTTGTTGCTAGGTATTAACTCTAAAAAACAGTGACACTCCGGGAGTACCGACAGGAGTGAAAACTTGAACAATTACTTGTGTATTTTTTAATCGTCAGGAAATATTTTATTGTGCAGGACATACTTTAAATAAAGTGTTTTTATTCATTACTAGCTGACCCAACAGACGTTGTCCTGTCATAATTATGAAGACATATAATAAATAATACATAATAATGAATACACATATACACCGTGACATTTTAGTCGTCTTACAAAGGTGATCCACTCAATGTATCCATCATAAAATACCTCTAGGCGCGATCAAAACATTGTTACCATTAATTAAGATAATAGGTACAAAGAAAACTAAATAATGCTTTAGAATTATGAAACACCCTCCCTGTTAATAATGTTTACGTATCAACCCGTAGAAGATATCTACCGAGCTGCCTTTACTGCCCATCATTAATTCCATCTCCATAACAGGGTGTTTCAAACTACGTCATGCGTTTTAGTGAATGATATTTTTTTTTTTAATTATGCTAATGTTAAAAAATATCATTTTTTTTAAATAAATGATTAGTAGTCATTGCATACATGAAGTGGGCGGCAGTTGTAAAACGACTAAAATGTCACGGTGTATATATGTATATATACATCTAAATGTTACGCACAACTTTATTTTTTTCTTTCATAACAACCTTCTCCTGACAATAACAAGCACAACAAAAAAAGAATTAACAAAATTGGTCTAGCCGTTCACGTAGGATGCCGTGACCAAAGGAAATAGGGATAATTTTTATTTACTAGGCATATAGATTATAAATTACTACTACAAAAATTGTATTACAATTTTCTCAACTAAAACAAACTTACATACAGTGGTGTCGTTAACGGTGTCGCGAGTTCAATTGTCTTTTCCCATCTCAAAAAATTCCCACCGCGCCTAAAGAAGTTTTCACTTCAAAAATTATTTTTAAAAGTCAGCTGCTCCCTGTATTTTAAATCCGTGGGTACTGCAGTTTGCAGGAAGTAGCCGACGTTTTTTTATACATCAGGATTAATCCCATAGGTACAAGAAAAACATTTTTATGAATACCTACTTAAAGTCCTCGTTTACCCCAACACATTCTAGATAGATATCTATAGATAAATTGTTTACTTGTTGCACAGTAATGACATAATATATTAGAACATATAATTACACGATTAAGGGCTGATTTTTCAATAGGCAGATAACTTTTAACTGAGGAATGAATAATGCGGTTTGACAGCTTTTGTATCGAATAAATGTCAAACTGTCAGATTTATTCTTCAGGTAAAACTTATCCGACTATTAAGAAATCAGCCCTAAATCATAAATAATTACATGAATATTAAGGCATTCTAGTGAGGGATTAAAAATGTAACGCTATCGTTACAGTTTTAAACCTTTCTATTTGTGAATGACAATGCAATGGACTGTAACCAGTAACAACTAAGAGTGTAATTTGTATGATTATTCATTATTTTTAACTTAGCCAACAATAGTGACATACACATTATTATCCATAAGTAACAGTGATACAATAATAGCTAATTATAAGAACTGCCTTTTACCTGTGATAAACAATAAATAAATGAATATGAATATGAATTCTGAGAACTTCAATTTTTACCCAACACTACTCCTTTGAATTAAATAAATTGGAATAAGGTCAGGAAAATGAATACTCTTTCGAATCAATGTATTGTTAACTCAAAGCCAACTCCATTTTCGAAGAAAAACAATGGCAAAGATTGAGGCAAGAAAACAATAACAACTTCCCGCGGGAAGTTTTGATGGGATTGACATATTCATATGGGACGAGGAGAAAATATTACATTATATTCCGTCATTCCTCTTCCGGTGTCAAAACCAGCTGGGATATTTTTAGAAACGTATGTGGTTCAATAAAGGGTTGTTTTGTGCCATCATCGGCATAGCCTTTTCTAAACTATGTTGGGTTCAGTTTCCAGTCTTACCGAATGCAGCTGAATACGAGTATTTTATGTAGATCGACTGCCTCACTGACCTCCACAACCCAGTTTCTGGGTTACACGATACCCCTTGGCAAGACTTGTTGTCAGACTTTCGGGATTCCAACGACCTGTTACGACAGTCAAGGATCCATCATAGACCAACGTCCGAGTCTTGGTATGTAAAGATAGTCACCCATCCACGGACCAACCGCGATAAGCGTACTTTAATCTGATAGATCGATCCATGCGGTTGTTAATACTTATCCAGAAGCAAAAAAGGGTTATTTCTTAAAGTTCCTTTGGACTCAAGCTCAATTCATATTACTAAGAATAATAATTAGGATACCTAAATATAATGTAAGTGAGTAGATGGCTAAAATGTTATGAACTTCTGCATTCCAAACTAGGTATTAACCGCGCCCTAATAGGGTATTACACCCATTTTTTTAAAGTGCCTTAATTAGATTCTAAAATGGTAATAAACCACTAAAAAACACACAACATTTTTATGAATCGGTCAGTGTCATAAAAATGCATTGAAATTTTACATTTTCATATTTCGCGCGTAATTTGACGAAAACGCTGAACGCAGTGGACGCCATATTGCTCTGTGGGTATGACGTCAGTTTGCTGTGTTAAAATATGCGCTGATATTTTGTATGATAATTGTTTGTGCCTGAATGTAAGATATTATTTCAATAAAAAATGCTTTGTTAACGAAAATAATAAAAGTACAAAGTTGTTCAGTTGATTAATTTAAACAGCGGTATGACGTAATAACATGGCGGCTACTATTTCATGGTGTTCGAAAACCGATTTAGAAAACTGAAATCTTTGAATTTAATTTTAAATTTTATTTTGTTATTTCATAAACTATAACATATTCCGACTGCTTTTTGCCTAAGCTATCTCAATAATATATTTTTATATTTTATCTCCTATAGAAAATACCCTATTGCGTAGTACACTATCAATCACAATCTAAAACATTTTGAAGGTTATTGCTAATCGATTGCTTCATATATGTCCGAAAAAATTGTCTATATATATATATGTCCGAAATAACGTAATGAATGTAATTGAACTCTCAAAATAAAAGCCATTCCTACTGTTAGAGTTACGCAATTACCCCGCCAGTATTTCGGAATGGATTTTGTCTAGTTAACGCTGACTCCTGACATACAGGTACACCTAGTTCGGGAGTCAGAGGCTTCAAACAGGTTTCTGTAATCTATTATGTCAATAAAGATGAATTTAAATTTAAAAGCCAAGTCTAGCATTAAATGGTACCGGAGAACATCAAAAATCCAAAAAAAAAAGAAAAAGTGATCATAATTGCCCCTTCCGAAAGGTTTTGTGTGGAGAAGATAGTTACAGTCCAGCTGTCGAGACCGAAGGAATGCCTGACACCTGTCAGTTGTCACAATTCTAGTGACGAATAAAAAGCAAATTCGCAAAAGACGTAATCGTTTGTACGAAACTAACAGGTATCAAGAACGAATTCTCTCCACGGCTGGATTGTAGTGCTAGAAAATAATAGACTAAATTATAGTCCCTTGTGTATTATAATCACTTAATATGTTACATAATTATTCCAGTAAATGGCTTTAATTGTTGCACTCATGACGCAATCATCATTGACATGCAATATAATAATCAATAGTAAAACAAAGCAGTATTGTTTGCGAAATTGAAATTCTCTGATTTAGCATATTGCTATAGTAATGCCGCGTCTCTAGGGTCCGCTTTCTCGCAGGCCACGCTGTGCCAGCCCAGGCCGACAGGCTATGGAAACCATCGCATTCGATATGAGGCCTGCGGCGGCCCGTCGCCGACCGCTGTATAACAGTTTCAACCATCAAAATTTTCGCTGAAAGACATCAACGAATTTCATCGATGAATGAGCGGAATTCTGGGCTAAAGACGTTTGAACGTTTTGCCATCGATACGTTAAGAAGAAGAAGTAAGAAGGGATTTAGTTTATTTACATAAATAAAATATACCTCACATGGATATTTTTACTGTACTGTGTACGTTTTTTACTGTATCTATAAAGATACAGTAACAAAAACCGTATTCGTTAATGAAAACTGACAAAGCTCACGAACTCTAAAATTACCTTACCAAAGGAAACTGCAAACCAAATTGATTTAAACGGGATATTACAAACAACTGCCCACAGCCTACGAACAAGTTAGTTTGTGTACCCACTTAAGTTGTAGACGGGTATGTGGGTCACAGTGTAGTTGCTGACATAACCCTTCCCTAAATGCACTATCCTGATATTAATATTGACAGTTTGGACAGAGCTGATACTATAAATGTTAAAAATGACACTCTTGATTTCGGGACTCTGTGGTCAACATGGTTTCTATTAAGAGCTGGAATAAATTATACGTTAATTATACGTTGGCTTGTTTTCTACATCTGAGGGGCTCGTGGCTAAATAATAACAGCTGCACAGGTCGATCGCGGTCAGTTCGTGGATGGGTGATCATCGATTTCATACCGAGACCCTTCTGTGCCTCGAAAAGTAGTTTAAACCGTTGACTAACAGAAATATACAAATGAAAAACTGGACCGTCGTCGGCCATTTGTTATGTACTCCTTTAACAGTCTTTACGGTACGGTGGTATCCAGCTACTGAGTTATCAGATAAGCAGTCTCTGAATTATATAAGGTTATATAGGTCTTATGGGTTCATATAATTACTTAAATATTTCATTATTTTTTATTGACTGCCTAAGTACTTTTTTATTTTTTATAATTATCTATTATGTCATTAGTTATTAACATGATCTACTCATAATAATATTTTTTTATGATGAGTTGTTTTATGCTTTATGTGGTTAGCAAGCGACCTCGACGGTGTTTATTTTATTTATCGGTATATTGGCATGGCTACCTGGCATTATGACTAATTATTTAATTAATGTTCTGTGTCTCGTATTGTTTATTACTTTGCCTATGTATGTATAGGATCAAGTCTATCCGATTAAACAGACAGCTGTGCTGCTGGGGAGTTTGTTGCACCACTTCTTCTTCCCCGCTAAAGCACTAGGAAATGGTGAAGAGTGGGCGTTATGGGGGACTGTCTTATGTATTTTGACGTTCGAAAAGTGCTGATTCTTAGCTTAATTTGAATAAATGGATTTTGATTTTGCTTTTGAATGTAAAATACTGACATTCAGCTGCATCCGGTTGTAAATACAAGGCAGGTGATGATGATGATTGGTTTGTCTCCTATATTTGACAATATCGTGTGACTTTTTTTGCAACGGCTGAATGTTTCTTTGAAAAAATAATAGTTGAAAAAAATTAAAAAAACACGCTTTAAAATCCAAACTAAAAAATTAGAAAATAATTTAATTCTATTAAACAGCGTGGGATGCTTTTTGAGGTATTTTTATAATCACTTGATATCAAGCATCCCACGCTTTTTAATAGAATTAAATTACTTTCTACTTTTTAGTTTGGTTTTAAAGCGTGTTTTTTAGTTTTTTTTAACTATTATTTATTTTCTATATTGTAGTTCTGCTAACTACAAAATCATGATTTTTCAGTTGTGTTTTGTCATTTTTATTGTTGAAATTATTGAATTGTCATCGATCCTCGATAAGTCTTCAAAGTTTAAATGAAATCTGACCGTTTGAAGTGGGTCAAAATAAAGTCCAAAGGAGTCGGTTACAAACAAACAAACATGCTTACAAACATACAGGTGAAGCTAATAAAACCATGTTAAAAAGAAATTCTACTTCAGGATGTAAGTATGAAGTCTATGAATACAACACTTGTACATATGTTGACCGAAGACTGAACAGTTGAAACTTGAAACGATATGAGAATTGTGCTCAAAAGAATTAATCGTAGGTATGTTTGTACCAGAAAACGTTTATATTCTATTTTCGCGTCCATTAAGGGAAGAAGAAGGGGGGTTAACCAACTGTTATTTATAAAATATTTCGTCCATGTGGGTGATAAGTTATTTGTATTTTACAGATAGCAAAATGTTTCATCGCGAATTTATTATTACCTTTTAATGTCGTACCGGATATCCTTGAGGTGCTAATTTATTATTAGTACAGATTATGTAAAAGAAATATGAAGCCGTCACGTCCTTACCCTCTATAATAAGTAAAAATCTTCCCACAAAGTTATGCCATCAGTTATTGATGGTCTAAGTTTTGTTCAACTTCGTCCATTATACTCAGAGACTGCTTGACAAGACCTCCTGATCGTTATTAAACACGACCACTATAACTTGGAACTATGCCCCCCTTTCGTCCAAAGATAAGTCCTAATAAAGAAGACAGATGTGAACTTAGTCGGAGGTCTTCAGAAATTGGTTTCCATCACCCCCTCAAGTGTAAAATCTATTAAACTAGGAGTGAGCATTTGGTTTGAACGACTTTTTTTTCGTGTGTTGTCATTGTAAATGAAATATGGTCTGTGATGGAAGAATTAAATTATGTTTTCCTTGCGACCGTTCAGTTCAAGGATTGTCTTCTGGTTTCGAGTATTTTATGCTTCGTATACGTTTAATATTTTTAAAGTGTACATTTGGAGTTAAATCTAAAAGTACAGACTAATTCTGCTTCATAAATTCTCTTTGTCCGGCATTTCCTTGGATACGAAATCCGGAAGAACTAGAGGCGAACTATAAATTAGAGACTAAGCCAAACTGTATATAATTAGGATTTCTATCCATCTAGAATGGTTTATTACTGTACAGAATTTTCAATTTGAATCTTATATCTTTGCCTTTTCTATACTATCGTTTAGGTAGGCACGAACAGCAATCAAAACGATTCACCTTAAGGCGGAGATTTCTTGAAAACGATCAAAAAGGTGGTTTTTAAAACCAGTGTATCTCTTTAACCGTAAATAATCTTGAAAGCAAAAAAATATATGGTATTTTCAAATTTATTTTGCATACAGTGATCGAACTCAAAATATAATAAAACACACTTTAGTGTATCAAAAAAATCATCAAAGTCACCTCTTAATTATCTTTAAAATCGGTTTATCCCTTCAATAACAATTATAATTATAATTAAAAATATACCATAAAATTCCAAATGCCAAGCTGCATCCAGTGATGAATTATTTATTATTAAATAGTTAATATCTAGTTTTATACGATTTTATTTGCATTTTTACAACGTACGTTTGCTCATTTATTATTCGAATTCATTACAACAGATTTAACCCGTATCGGATTGTAATAAGAACTATTATCGCTCATAACGACATTATTTAAAGTTACCAGGGCCTTAAGCTATTTATAACTATCTACTCTGGTTTGGTATTATAAAATACACTTTGATGATGAAAAGCGGCCCCATGTTCGTCGTTGGAGTTAATTCCACACGTTATTCCTCTGTTTTATTGTTTGGCTTATCTTCTAAATTCTGTATAGTTACGTCAAAAATAAAACCGTAAGAGAAAATATGTTGACTAGTATCATTGACGAGGGAGAAAACAGAAATTCGTTGGTATGAACGCCAGCGATCACGTAACTGCGTTTCGTCATAAATGCAGGGTTAGTTTTTAAGACAGACCTGCCTAATTTAAGGGTATGAGATAGACCATCAGACTGGACAAATTTTTCCATGGGACCAACATTCAAATCGCGAATAAAAATCAGCCGTCCTTTACGTTTAGGTCGAATAGGTATACCGGGTAAGTTTTGATCCAGTGCGCAAACTGTAACCATGAATTCGACATATCATTTTAGCCCCCAGCGCAGAAATTTTTCGTCGGTAATACATACACGAGGTCTAAAATGATATGCTGAATTCATGGTTATAGTTTGCGCACTGGATAAAAACTTATCCTGTATGAGTTTTTTACGGGAGATAAATGTTTGGTTGATAAATGTTTCGCGATTACGAAATCGGTCCTATGGAAAAAGTAATTTAGTTTGATGGCCACACCCATAAGTTTGTCACATCTTTGAAAACTTGCCCTGTATTAGGTTACCTTCTTTTAATATGCCGCATTAAAAAAAAAATCTTCATCTACACAAAAAAATTCAAACATACCAAAATAAAACAAAAATCCCTCTTTTACAAAAATATTCACACAACATTCCTTTTACTAAAAGTAAAAGTGTGTCTTGAAAATTAAATAAGCAACGAAGGGATAAAACACCTTTTCCACCGGTACCCTGTTAATCTAATCGTGTAGGGCCTGATTAATTCAGGTATACCTTGCAATATATAACACGTACACCAGTATACACGTATACCTTACACGTTCAAGGTAAACTCGTACCTCTGGGATCCAAATGGATCTATTGTTTCGGTCTATAAGTAGTAAATGGATGTGGCTTTCGGTAACTAGAGACATGGATTATATTCCCTAGGTGTAAGCTTTCTGTGTGAGGTTGAGTCAAACGTTGGAATAGTTTCGTTGGTATTTGAATATGAAATCTTGTACTCAACCACAGTGTTAACAATTCATGCCTTCCTGTCGTAGCATTACGGGCAGTTTTCGTAGTACAACTGTTACCAGTGATGTGCGGGTTACTGTACTATTATTTTTATCTTGGTACTAGCTTTTGCTAGTGGCTTTGCCCGCGTGGGGGTCGGAAATTTCCCACAGGAATGTAATACCGGGGCAAAAAGCTTCCTATGTGTTTTTTAATAGGTGGCAAATCATGAAAGAAAGAAAAAACGTATGTTTGCGGTAAACATGACGCAAAAAACAAACAGGAATACACAAAAAAAATAAAATAAGAAAAGGTTCTGGGAAACATGCGTTACATCCACGCAAAACGGCTATCGCTCAGCATTATGCTGCGACCCAATGCAAGACAGAGCCCCAGCGCTGGTTTTCAGCGACAGCCGGCTTTGACGTAATGAAGTCGCCCGGTGCATCAAACAATTAACATCGAACTTATAGAAAATTAATATAATTTTTTTCCTATGTGGGTAGGCCTAACAGTAACACATAATTTTGTAGCTTCCTATCTAATATTTATTTTAAAATAGTTATTCATTCTTTTTAAGTATATTTATGTGCTAATCGACTTTTAAACCCACCTTCGCTCGGTACTATCCTTTCACCTTCACTCTTAAACAACCACAACACTCAAAATATTCCAACTAAGGATGGACAGCAAGCTTGTGCACAGTATGGAGGAACTGGAGCAGCTGTTTAGCTCCCGCATGCGTGAGTACGAAGACAAGCTGCTGAAAGCTACAGCTGGAACTGACCCTGCACACTCAGATCTTGCCGCACTGTCCCTGGACTTTTCTGAGTTTAAATCCTTTGTGTGCAAAACATTGTCTCATTTTAAAACTCAGATAGAACTTCTGTCGTTGAGTCTAGACACACATGAGACTGTGATGCGAAGAAAGATCCTGCTATTTCACGGTATCCCTGAGAAACATAATGAAAAGCTGTGTGATACGATCCTTTCAATCATCTTGAAACAATTGATGGTTGACAACATTAAAGTGGAACATCTAGACGTATGCCACAGACTAGGAGCCCCTCAGGGCAAAACTAGACCTGTACTAGTGCGATTTAAGGATATGGAGTATCGTCGGTTAGTGTGGGATAGTAAAACTACACTCAAAGGTAGCGGCATCACAATTTCGGAGTTCCTGACTAAATCGCGGCACCAGTTATTCATCGCGGCTCGCAAACACTTTAGCATCAATAGCTGCTGGTCTGCGGAGGGAAAAGTTGTTGTCTTGACACCTGACAAGTCACGTCGTAAGATAGCGTCCATGGGTGAGCTTGAATCTTTAATCGCGTTGTTCCCTATCCCAGCTAGTGCTACCGCCCCGAATGATCCCGTGCCTGCCGCTTCTGCCACGTCCGCCGTGGCACCTACATCGCCTGTGACAGAAACTTCCAAACGAAAAACTGCGAGGAAAACTCGCCGCTAAGATGACCGACTTTGATGTCCCCCGACCTTCGTGCAGTGTCGGTACACTTCAGATTTATATTTATCTTTTGTCAATCTACCCATAGCATTTACTTCTAGATAAGTTTCTCTGATAAAATAGCTCGCCGGTAGATGTTAATATTTTTCTGTTTTATGACTTGACGTCTGTCGACTGTCAGTGTCATTTTTTTTTTTTTGCTATATGGATTAAAGACGTTACGTTTCGTTACAAGTTCCGTTTGTAATAGTTTTCTTTTTTATTTTTTATCTTTTATTTTCATTAGTTAATTTTTAGCGTTTATAGTTTCTTTTACGTATCCGTTAACGTTATGTCTAGATTTATTCCCTTCACATTAAATGTACCTACTTAGTTTATTAATAGATTGTTAAAATCTGTACCAACAACAGCGAATTGGTGCTTTTATTAGTCTTGTATTTGTAGTGTTTTAAAGTAGTTAAGTAGTTTTGATATTGTAAGTTATTAAGTTGTATTCATTTTTATTCAGTAGTTTATTCATATACATATTATTATTTTTTGCAACCTATGTTCGATGTGGATATTGATGATGAGTTCTTCTCTTGTGCTTCCTCTTCTAGCAGTTTCGTCATTGCGGCTAGCGATTCTTCCTCTCCTCTTACTCTTGGCGATCAGATTTCCTCTTTACTCACCCACCTCCCCAACAATTTTAACATAGCTCACATCAATGCCCAGAGTGTTCCTTGCCATTACTCTGATCTTCTGGCTTCCATTAACTGTGCACATATAGATGCTCTGCTGATCTCTGAGTCCTTCCTCAAACCCTCTCTTTCATCTGTTCAGTTTGCCCTTCCTGGCTTTGTTCTTATTCGTAATGATAGAACTGGGAAGGGTGGTGGTGGTGTTGCCATTTACTTGCGTACTGATATTCCCTACAAGATTATCAGCACATCACCTTCCTACTCGAGATCAGCGGAACATCTGTTTCTAGAAATTTCTCTGCATCATGTTAAAATGCTTCTTGGAGTGGTGTACAGTCCTAACCTCAGTATAGATTACTTTGATTCTTTTGATTCGCTTCTAAATGATTTCTGTCCCTCCTACGACCGAGTAGTCTTGATGGGTGACTTTAATACTTGCCTTCTTAAAAATGACAGTCGTACTCACAAACTTCAATCTCTCTTAACGTCTTTTAACCTTAGTATTCTGCCTCTTTCTGCTACTCATCATTTCCCTAACTGCACCCCTTCTCTTTTAGACCTGATGATTGTCTCTAATCCAAATAATGTAGCTGTCCACGGACAGCTTACTGCTTGTTTTTCTTATCACGACCTCATCTTTATGTCCTACAGGATTCGCCCTCCCAAGCGTAAGCCGCAATATGTTTTCCTTAGGAACTATAAGGGCATAGACCTGGAGGCATTGCTGAGTGATGCTGGTAGCATCGACTGGATGGCTGTCTTGGAGAGCACTTCTATTAACGATATGGTTCACATTTTCAACAGCACAGTACTCAGCCTATACGATCGTCATGCCCCCACCCGTCGAATTAAAGTCAAGTATGTTCCGGCTCCCTGGCTCACTCCAGTCATTAAAGATGCGATGGCAAGTAGGGACAGAGCCAAAAGGAGGTTGAAACGTTGTCCTTCCGAGCGCAACTTGAATGCGTTTAAGATACTGCGTAATCGTTGCAGTCGTATGTGTAGAGATGCAAAGAGACGCTACTTCCATAATTCTCTCGACAACCGTAATTCTTCAGAAGTCTGGAAATTTCTAAAAACTGTTGGCATTGGTAAGTCTCCTGTTGTTTCCAGTAGTGACATTGACGTGTGTGCACTCAATAAAAATTTCTCACATCCCCCTGTTACGTTGGACCCACGCGTCAAGTCAGCTACTTTAAATAAGCTTTCCTGTTTACCAGTACCGCAGTCTCCTTCTTTCGAATTCAGTCCAGTGGGTGAAAGTGAGGTCAAAAAATCTATTTGTGCCATCTCCTCCACTGCAGTTGGTAATGATAATCTTTGCTCAAGAATGATTTCTCCTATTCTCCCCACCGTACTTCCCGTATTGACCCACATTTTTAATTTCTCCTTGTTTTCTTGTACATTTCCTGAGGCCTGGAAACAAGCCCATATAATCCCCTTACCCAAAATACCCGATCCCGTCTCACTGACCGATTTCCGACCCATTTCCATCCTTCCATTTCTCTCAAAAGTTCTTGAGCACATTGTTCATCAGCAACTTTTCGCCTTTTTATCTTCTAACGACCTTCTTAGTCCTTTTCAGTCTGGTTTCCGACCTGGTCATAGCACAGTTACGACTCTGCTGAAGGTTACTGATGACATCCGCTGGGCTATGGACCACAAATCTCTGACCTTACTTGTTCTTCTGGACTTTAGCAGTGCCTTTAATTCTGTAGACTTCGATATCCTTCTCGGGATCCTTAAATCTTTCAATTTCTCTTCTTCTACTATTGCTTGGTTCGACACCTATCTTAAAGGCCGCTCGCAGCGGGTTCAACTCGATCAGTCTTCTTCTGACTGGTGCTCTCTTGTCGCGGGTGTACCTCAGGGTGGCGTTCTCTCTCCCCTTCTCTTTTCTATTTTCATTAACTCTGTCACCAGAGTCATCTCTTCCCACTTCCATCTCTATGCCGATGATCTGCAGCTTTACAATCATTTTTCAATGCAAGATGCGGATGCCGCCGTATCTGCTATGAATAGAGACCTGGATTTGATTAGCGAGTGGTCGCGGTCTTTTGGACTGCTGATCAACCCTAACAAATCCCAGGCCATAATTATCGGTGGCAGGTTTATGCGGAACAGGCTTGGTGTTGCGTCGCTGTCTCCGCTCTGTATGAATGGAGTTCAGATAGAATACGCAAAAACGGTAAAAAATCTGGGGGTAACCATGGACTCTTACTTATCGTGGACTGCCCATGTTGCTCAAGTCAGTCGCAAAGTACACTACACGTTCCATTCGTTAAAATGCCTCCAGAGCTTCCTGCCCTTGAACACCAAAATCTCCCTTGCTCAGACTCTCATACAGCCCATCATTGACTACGCTGATGCCTGTTATTTGGATGCCACCGAGGAGCTTTTAAATAAACTTGAGCGTTTGCAAAATATCTGCATCCGTTTTGTTTTTAAACTTAATAAATACGATCACGTTTCTAACTTTCGCAAGATCCTCAAGTGGCTCCCTATTCGACTTCGCAGAAACTCTCGGATATTGTGTTTGCTATTTAACATTCTTCACAACCCTAAAACCCCATCCTATCTACGGGATCGCTTCTCCTACGCCCGTCCTTTTGATGCGCCTTGCAGGTCGCATCTTAGAAATCTCCTCAAGGCCCCTCCCCACTCAACTGACTTCTACTCCTACTCCTTCACTGTGCACGCGGTCCGGCTATGGAATTCACTTCCGCCTGACATTAGGGATTGCCAAACTGTAGTTGTATTCAAAAGGAGAGTGAAAGAACACTATCTCTCCACTTTATCATAATTGCTTATGTATTTATTAATTAAATTACATTTTATTTCTATATATTTTGGTGATATTTATTTTACAAGTATGTATGTAAGTATGTATGTTTGTATGTATGTATAATCTCATATTATGTGTGTATATTTAAATTAGAGTTTATGTTGTAATTTTATGTTTTCCCTTGTACTGTTATTACACGCGTTGTCTACATCTCTGTTATCTTCTCTCCTATCGCAGGTGTGCTGGAAGAGATTTCTGTAGAAATAAGCATTACCTATGTACGTATTTTTCTGTTCCTTTCTTCTTGTCTGTTTATATGTGTGTGCATAAATGGTTAAATAAATAAATAAATAAATAAATAAATAATTTAATGTGAATGTGATAGAAATTATACAAGAATATAAAGAAAAAATAAATATAAAATGGAAATAGACAAAAATGCTACGGGAATATCATCCTCAATAAACATTTTACTCTATAGGTAGTGGCAACATTTCGAAGCGTCCTCCATAGACAAAATGTGCGTGTGCGTCATAAAATTGATGTAAGAAATTACAAAATGGCCAATGATCGGATCATCAAATAACTTCTCCCGCTCTGGGTGGAGCGGGAGGGCGTGTCAGACTTTTACTGACTAAAAGCCACCCGTGTTCCTTCAGTTGCCTGTGTGCCAGGGGCCACGGTATCCCTTTCGAACAACCCGCACCCCTGGCAAGCATGGGCCCTTGTGGACCCCATCAGTTGATGCTGAAATCTCTTTGAGGCAAAAGTTTCCTAAATGTTTAGCCAAGTAATTAACTATCATCATCATCTGCCTAGCGTTTTTTCAACTATGTTGGCTCGGCTTCCAGTTTAACCGGATGCAGCAACAAGCATTTTACATGGAGCGACTGCGTATCTGACCTCCACAACCCAGTTACTGGATAATACTATACTCCTTGGTAAGACTGATTGTCAGACATTCGGGCTTCTGACGACCCGTAACGACTGCCAAATATCCACAAATTACAGCCAGGACCAACGGTTTAACGTGCTTTCCGAGGCACGGAGGAGTCTTAGTATGTAAAGATAGTTACCCATCCACGGACCAACCGCGGCAAGCGTAGCTTAACCTGATCGATCGACTCGTGCAACTATTGTTGAGCCACAAGCCCCTCAAGTTATTAACTATCTGTGTGCCAAACATTATAAATCTTTTCGACCGTTGTTACGTGATGAAGTGACAAACGTACAAACTTTCACATTTATAATATCACTAGCTTCTGCTCGCGACTTCGATCGCGTCAAATATCTTGTTCCTCGAGTGCCCCCGACCCTCCCCGTTGCTTCGAATCGCCTGCCCGTGCGAGTACTTCGTATTCGTGACTTTTTGTCTCTTTGCCCGGCTCCTATGGGTCTTAGCGTGATCAAAATCAAAAGTCATTTATTCAAACTAGGCTGAGAGTTAGCACATTTTGAACGTCAAAATTACATAAGACAGTCCCCCCAAAAAGCCCGCCCTTCACCACTTCCACCAGTACTTACACCACTTCTTGATATTATATAACCTATAGCATTCCTCGATAAATAGGCTATCCAACACTAAAAGAATATTTCAAATCGAACCAGCAGTTCCTGAGATTAGCGCGTTCAACCAAACAAACAAACAAACTCTTCAGCTTTATAGTATTATTATTAATTATAATATTATAAGTATAGATATTAGTCTAAATAAGTAGGAATAGAATGTAAGGAGGATTCTTTCGTTATTATTATCAGGGCTATAAGTAACGGGAAACCTGTAACGTCTTGTAAAAATATAGTTTACCGGACACATCGTTAACTTTATTCTTAATATTGTGAAGAGGTAAAACTTGTGAATTTTTGTAGGGGGTTTATCTTCGGAACTACTAATCCGATTCCGAATTCTTTCACTAATGGGTAGGTCCACCAGTATTGCAGAGTGTCATAGGATAATGTTGGAAATTATTAGTACAATCGTTATGTATTCTTTAGTAAAAAATACATATTTATAAAAAACATGCAATTTCTTAAAACCATCAATTTAATTATTTCTTAGCGTGAATATTAAGGATTTTTTTTTAAATCTCATTTTCGTTACGGTGAATAGTCCGCGTGGTGGATTACGGCCCACTCCCTCTCACAGAGTGGAGGCCTGTATCCCAGCAATGAGAACATTTTAGGCTGATTATCGTAATATTTTTTTACTATTTTCAATTTCCTATATGATATAATTTGATGTCAAAATAAGAAATTTCACGCGGTGGAAATAACCGTCAGAAGTTTCTGGATATATAATTTTCAAGGATCATAGAACCAAACTAAATTATGTAGGTACTAAAGAACCAATCTTGAATTTAACAAAACAACTTACAAGTTTGAAATACACTACTCCTGTTTTCCTGGCCTTTTTATTACAAGATTTTATTGTAACAACGCACTTTTACGAGCGTCCACGCAACTAATAAACACATGTTTAGGTTTTATTACGTGAACCTCTATGTAGCTAAGACCCTTTTATTTAGTTAAGAAGCATATTGTGTTAGTATATTAATATAAAGTAATATCATATGCGGTAAGTTAAGGAAGTAAATAAGCATCTAGACAAGATTAATTCAAAGAAATATATGTTTTAGTATGTGTGCCTACGCGTCACTTTAAAAAAAAAATATCCTCTCGACACTTCACGTGACCAGAGGGCTGGCTCGTTCTTTGGCTAAAGAATTAGCATTGCCATTTAACGTGGCAATGCTGCCAGCGCCAGGCGAGTTACCGGGTGATATCTATACTAGCATGTATATGTATATAGTATAAAACAAAGTCGTTTTTCGTGTATGTCTGTGTCCGCTAAGTAAAATGACTATAATAAATTATGAATGCAGATTCCACCATAATTTATTCTTGAAAGTTTCATCATCTTCATCATTATATCAGCCGAAAGACGTCCACTGCTGGACATAAGCCTCCCCCAAAAGGGGGGCATTTGCCATAATCGCCACGCTTGGCAGGCGGGTTGGCGATCGCAGTATCGTAGTCAAATGCATAGAGAACGCTGCTGCTCATTCTCTGGTAAGTCCCTTAGTCGCCTTCTACGACACCCACGGGAAGAAATGGGATGGTGCTATTGGTTTACGTCCGGCACCACACGGAAAGTTTATTTATTTATTATTTATTTATAGTAATTGCTAAACATTTATATCATTATTCTCCTGCCCATATAGAAATTCTTTTGTGGTCGGCGCATCATTTATTTGTCTTCCAAACTTCTCTAATAGTCCTCATCTCGTTAGTCACACCCTTTTGTAACCATATCATCATTCAAACCGGCCATCCATCGTTTCCTTGGTGTTCCCTAAACTTATAGCTATCGACATTCATACTCAAAATTTTTCCTCGCGACATTTTCCCCATACCTCCGTATCACATGCCCATACCATGACAACCGATTTCCACACAACTTTTCAGTTATCAGTGCCACTTTCAGGCTTCCTTTTATGTGCTCATTTCTTATTCTATCCATTTGTGTAACACTACACATCCCTCTTAAGATTCTCTGTGTCATGTCTCAGCTGCATGCAATTGCCTTTCATTCATCCCTTTTGTGGCCCAACATTCTGACCCACACAAGACAGCAGGTCTAACCATGGTTTTATATTTCTACCTCTTAAGTTTAAGGGGAATGTGGGAGTCGCAGATATATATTTAACTTAATGGTTGGTGGGTGAGGCTTAACTGTCGACGAGGAGAAATCTTGATGTTAATTTCCACATGTCATGTCGCCAATGTATCCGTGCGAACAGAGGCGGGGTCAGTAGTTTGTATAATGTGTAATGTATAATATAATGATATATAATATAAATGTAATGTATAATATTTATGTCAATCTCAGTTATTTTTAGTAGTATTTTATATCATCACTATAATCCAATGAAAACGACCATAATTTGCATAAGCATCACATAAATAATGTAACTTCATAAACTAAGAAGAAAAAACCTTTCGCGAAAAGTCGTCTAAGGTTTTTCGCCGAAATTCTCATCTCGTAAAAATACTATAAAAGATAAATCAACACTGTGTTATATTTATGAGCATTATTATTACATTTTGTTTGACTTTCGTACATTAATAATGATCAACGTTACATAAGCACAAAGTACGCACACACACAAAAATCATATTTATATAGTCGTCGCGTTTTAGCATGACATCAACGGTCATTGACCTATCTACATTTTATTTCAAAAACAGAAATAAAATCCGCTAATCCTGAATCTCCAACATGTTCCAGTATCAAAAACTACAATACATTTGTTTGAGTTCCTACGGAGAGATAGAAACAATAGTGAAGTAGACCGACTGACCAGGATTTTTACAACTTATTTTTTTAATGACACTGAGTTATGACAAGGAATTCAATGTTCTAGGAATCAACTGTAGATACGTGAATTATACAAGTAGCTATCCCAACTTTCTGAGTTACGTTTTGTCAATAGCGACATGTCGTTACAGTTTTGCGTAATTATTTTGAATGAAAGTGAAAGGCCACTTTAAGATAGATTTAGTGAATTCCTGTTGTTTCTCTGGTATGTGCTTTCAATCCAACAATCAACACTGCCTATCGCAGTCTACTCCTGAACAAAGGCCTCTCCCAGTCTTCGTGAGAACACCTACCCTCCGCCATCTACATCCAGTCTGTCTGTCCATACAGCTACGGGGCGTTCCGAACTACGCTTGTCGGTACGCAGTCTCCACTCTAGTACTCGTCTGCTCCACCAGCCATCAGTCTTTCGACAAACATGGCCAGCCCACTGCCACTTCAGCTTGCTTACTTTCTAGTAAGTACAACAAACTAAAAATACTATTATTATATATTACGACAACCTAAAAATATCCAAAAGGCTTCCAAAGGATTTATTTTGGATATTTTTAGCCTAATTCCCAGAGAAGGAAAATGAACAGCAATGCACGCTAAAGTTTACTAGCCTTTTATCGAAGACCCAAATACATAGTACCAAAGCCAACCGTCTGGAACCAATATTCAGACGTCAGACTCGCTCTTGTGTCAAAGGCAAAGGCCATAAAAATAGTCTTGGCGCACACAGGTGGCATATTATTTGAGTTGTCAATCCGTTAAGGAAAAGTGAGCGAGTTTATAAGGAGGGAGAATTAAAAGATGATTCTTTTGTAAATGCTGTAAGTTGGCTTAGCGATTCGTATTTGGTTTAGTGGTGGGACAAATGATTCGAATCATGTTCATTATCTGCCTGGATCGACTTCCAGTCTAATTGAATACAGCTAAATACAAGTATTTCTCACCCGTGCCCACCTCGTTGGGCGGTAAACATTATTATATCACTCAATAGATTACAACACGGTCGCGGTTTTATACCTATGTCGTATTATATCTTTAACCATTCGTCCAAATTATATGCAGTAAAACGGAAAAGTCTTTTGTTTTAAACACTTGAGACTATAAATTTACTTATTTTGATAAGAATTCATAATTGTTGATAATATGACCAATAAACATGACTTAACAATTTTAATGATTGTTTAAATATAAAAACTACTTTTTGTGACTAAAAAAGGCTATCGCTTACTTTTTTGTAGGCATTATTAAGTTCTAGGTACAAGTTTTCTCTAGAACTCAATTATATATCTCTCATCGGTAAGGCAGCGTTCGTAAGAAATGTTTTCAATCGACCATTTTTTTTCGGACTTACTTTGCAAATCCGACTACCACGAAAAAGTATTTTCATTTTTCGGGTATATAAGCCTATAACCACTTACAAATAACGTGGCTTTTTCTATTAGTAAAATAATTTTCAAAATCGGTTCAGTAGATCCAGAGATTACCCCCTACAACCTCACACGTCACAAACTCACAACCTTTACCTCTTTATAATATTACTAGCTTCTATATTATTATTATTAGCTCCAACAGACGCTGTCCCATCTTAACTATGAATATTGAATTCGCATTGGTATAATATTAGAAGAGTTAATAAGGTCGTTGTTACACGCTTTATATTAGCTTCACTTGTATGTTTGTTTGTAACCGACTCCTTAGGGCGCGATTTTGATCCACTTCAAACGGTCAGATTTAATTTAAACTTTGTAGAGTTATCGAAGACCGATGACAATACAAAAATTTTAGAAAAAATAGAAAACAAAAACAAAAAAACTTAAAAATCACGCTTTTGTAGTTAGCAGAACTAAAAAATAGTAAATAAATAATAGTTTAAAAAACTAAAAAACACGCTTTAAAAACCAAACTAAAAAAGTAGAAAATAATATAATTATATTAAAAAGCGTGGGGTAAGCACCCCACGCTTTTTAATAGAATTATGCGTGTTTTTTAGTTTTATAAACTATCATTTATTTTTTCTTGAACTTTCTTATGGTACGCGCGACCTTTTTTTTCATAAGAACCTTCTTCCGACAATAACAAACACAACAAAAAAAATAATTAGCAAAATTGATCCAGCTGTTCACATGTGCTGCCGTGACCAAGGGAAATAGGGATTCATTTTTATATATAGATTATTATATTAATATGAGTATTAGTATATATTCTCATATATTCATTAACTCCTTATTCTAATACATTTTTAAATATTTTTATAAAATAACCTTACAAAAGACATTTAAAAATATAAAAAAATAGTTGTCCGCCGATATCGGGAGCAGGGTCCAAGCTACCGGTGGTTAGGGCTCCAGAGACAGGAACCTCCTCACGATACGTGCCGTATCGAAGAGTACTGCCTTCTGAATTAGGCCTTTGATCCAACCGCCTAACGAGAGCCTCGATAGATGTTGGTCGAGGCTTTCGGCCATCAGCCATCATCATTAGTATATATTATTATTAGTAAAGATGGAGAAACTGCGTATCTGACCACCCCGGTTTCAGCAATCTGTTGATACGGGAATTCTTTTTAATTACATTTTATCCCAGTTCTTCCCATGGGTGTCGTAGAAGGCGACTAAGAGACTTACTAGAGAATGGGCAGCAGTGTTCTCTATGCATTTGACCACCACACTGCGTTCGCCAACCCGCCTGCCAAGCGTGGCGATTACGGCAAATTCCCCCTTTTGGCCAGCTTATGTCCAGCAGGGAACGTCTTTCGGCTGATATGATGATGACATATATCCATTACAAAAAGCTTTAAGCTACAGTCTTCTTGTTTTTTTTTTGAAAAAAGGTGGACTGAGATTTTGGAGCATTAAGGAACACAGTGTTTTGGGAACTACAATTTTTTAATATATTTTCCCCATTTGTTTGACAATCTCACAAATGATTACCAACAAAACATCTACGCGCCAAAAGTGATTTGTAGCACTAGACAGTAAAGAAAAAAAATATCTGTTCTATATCTCTGAACAAAAAGTTCCCTGCCAAAACTATGTATTTGGCTCACGTTTTAAAGCATTGAACCTCGGTGTCAAAGTCGCGTCGTTCGTAGCGACATGTTGCAGCAACGTGTTTTGTTTTAATTTCCGGATATTAGACAAGTTGGAACAAGTTGTCAGCCGATCTTTTGTGGGAACATGAAAATTTTGGTGAAAGTTTGTGTAAATTAACCTTTAAACGAGCAATTCTTTTATAAAGGTATGTTTAAATATAATCTGAATCTCGGAAACGGCTTCAACGATTTTCATGAAATGTAGTATGCAGGGGTTTTGGGGGCGATAAATCAGTCTAGCTAGGTTTCATTTTTAGAAAACATCAAACCAAAAAAAAAACCGAGCAAATCTCGGTCATCCAGATATTCTAAATAAAAAAGACGAGGTCAAGTTTTTTTTATTGCGGGCCTAGCAGGAACAAATGGAGTCAACGTGACGTGAATTAGAGCGTTTTTTAAATTGTAAAAAATTGCATTTTGCTCACAGTACTTATTCGTCAATATATATCGTTAATGAGTGAATAATAGTAATTGTACTTATCGCTAAAAATTCAACCGAAACCGATCTTAGATAGGTGTGTAGTTGTATTTTTTTATTATTTAAAAATCATTTGAATTTCCGGACGCATTCATGCAAGGACCTTCCTTAGCAGTAATATTAATCCATAGAACAAGCCTTGTGTTCATTAATTAAAAAAAAAAATACAATTGTAAGTCATGAAAACTTTTGGGGAACCAAGCAAAGGTAACTCAGCAAATGATTGCCTGAATAATACTAGCGAGTACGCTACGATGGTATAATTAACAAGATGTATTTGGAAAGAAATAAAAAGTACAGAGACTCGCATAGAAATATCACAAACTTAACTACACAGTATGCTTAGTAAAATGTAAAATTAAAGAAAAAACAAAGTCCCGAACGAGGCCAAAAGGCCCTATCTCAGCATGGTGCTGCGAAGGCAGATGCGAGTAGAAACGCCGGTAGGGGGTCGCCCTAGTAGGACATATAGTGACCTTATTGGTGATGTTCTTCAGAATGGTCGTGCAGGCGTGCGTATACGACCAGTTACATTATACAAAGCAACAGGAGTAATTATCGTAGCAGATAGCTTTCTGTAGATTCTGGCCTTGAGAAAAAAGTGTAAGTTTACTCAATACTCATTACTTTATTGCATTCCACAATGTATACGCTTAGGTGGAAAATATTGGCTTTATGCCACAATCATGGACCCTGTCGGACACAGCAAAATAAATTTGGAAGGTAGAGATGTTGACCTATAGTTTTTCTTATAATCTAATTTATTCTAAATACAATAAAAATAAAAATACAAAGACATTTTTGGGTATCCTAAATTAGTTTTAAGAATTTATCATTTATAGATTCGTGTACACTGTAATAGCATTGACTAATTAGCAGATTTTTTAATTTGCTAGTGAATAGATGGAGTTTTTTTTCTTCTCTAATTAATTCTGGTAGCTTATTTTATATTTTTATAGACAAAACCGTTACAAAACACGACTAAACTCACACTCACGTGAGTTTAGTCGTGTTTTGTATCGGTTTTATTTATTTATGTAAAATGTAAAATACCTATTACGGAACAAGAATAAAGATTATACATTATTACGATTTCCCCGCCCATTTAATCATTATTATTCCTGTGAACACGATTGGACACACAAAATGGGTCACTAACAAACGAAGAAAGTTCTAGCAAACCGCGACGCAATTACGTAAAGCCGTGTACAGACGTGTCTAGGTATTGTGTAATGTAACGTGATGATATACAAGCTCAACGCAAAGCCTGTATGACTTCGACTGCCAGAACCTTTGAGGGGCTTAAGGCTAAATAATAATAGCCGCACAGTCCGATCGACCAGGTTAAGCTACGCTTGCCGCTGTTGGTACGTGGATGGGTGACAATCTTTATACCAAGACCCCTCCGCGCCTCGGAAAGTACGTTAACCCTTTGATCCCGGCTGCGATTCGTAAATCTTTGACAGTCGTTACGGGTCGTAAGAAGCCCGAATGTCTGACAACCAGTCTTACCAAGGGGTATCGTATAATCCAACAACTGGGTTGTGGAGGTCTGACAGGCAGTCGCTCCATGTAAAATACTGGTATTCAGTCGGTTCCAGTTAGACTGGAAGCCGACCTCAACATAGTTGGGAAAAAGCTTGGCAGATGATGCGAGAACCTTTGTGTTTGCGCTAGAAATGATGCATCAGCGCGAGCACCAGTCCGAGCGTTACATTTAATGTTCGTAGTTCCGTCCACACGCAAATTTTGCATTACATTACACTTTACATACAAGATACAACACAATACGAGGGCAATAGTGGTCAATAGGTAACGGCCACGATTTACGAGATGTAGGTCGTAGGTTCAAACCCAGTCAGGCAATTTAGTTTGTGTAAATTATTTCATCACCATTGCTCTCAAATGGTGGAGGAAAACATCGTGAGGAAACCGGCATGTCATAGAAACAAAAAATCGAAGACATGTGACATCTACCAACCCGCACTGGGCCCGCGTGGTGGTTTACGGCCCACTCCCTCCCACAGAGAGGAAGCCTGTGTCCCAGCAGTAGGAACATTATAGGCTGCTTATGTTTATGCCACGTAATGTAATGTACTTACTAAGTAATGTATTGTAACCTACATTACATTACAAATTTCACACATGTAGACTCGGCTTAAAGAAAAACAAAGGATCAAATGTTTACTTGAGGTTATTTTGTCACGCGTGCGAGTACATTACATACAAGGTCTTTAGCCTTCTGTTGTAAGTTTTAAGTTGAAATGTCATGTAACTTATAAAGGCTTTGTTAAGTCAAAGAGTTGGGTCATTTACTTACGTATACGCCTTAGAATGGGTTAGTTAAGAGCTATTTATAACACAATAAACATTTTGCCTTTCTTCCCTAAATAAAAAAATAATAAACACCTGAGAGGTGTCAAGGGACACCCGGATGGAACGAAGTTCCTTTTGATTAATTAGTGAAGGAATGGAATATATATATATATATGTATATATATATGTGTGTGTGTGTGTGTATGTATATGTACAATTTTTTAAATTTTATTACAATTATATGCACTCTGTCTGTGTCTCTGTTTGCAGAGAAACACGCGCACGCCGCACGGCTTACAACAATGTAGCAAAAAGTGTCGTTACAACTTTTGGTCAACCACCCAACCAACCAACCAACCAATTAACCAACCAACCAACCAATCAACCAACCAACCAACCAACCAACCAACCAACCAACCAAACCAATCAATCAATCAAACAATCACGCGCACGCCGCACGGCTTACAATAATGTAGCAAAAAGTGTCGTTACAGCTTTTGGTCATAATTAAAAGTGTCGTTACAACTTTTGGTCTTAATTTTTTCCGTCTAGCCCCATTTCGCAACGCGCGATAAGGAACTTCGTTCCAAAAATAAAATGTTTTTAATTCAAGTAACAAGACTCATATACAGACAATAAAGGATTTAGACAGGATAACAAGCACAGACAAAAACGAACACCCACAAGATAACAATATGTCAGCATTGCCGGACATAAGGACAATCCACTCTGTCGGCGATCATCGCCAGGACGGTGTTGGCGCTGCCCTGCACTCTGAGCACCAGAGACACGCACCGCTTTCGCAATGTTGCGTGAAAGCAGTCGGCGCGCGCCTCTGCGAACATGCCTCCATCCGCCTCAACACCGCCCTGAACGCATTATTGAACTGGATGCGGAGGGCGCTGTATGCCGCACGAGTATACTTTGCCCATAGGCTGCACGTGTAGAGGGATGTGCAATAAGCTCTAAAGAGCGTTATTTTTACCTCCCTCGAACAACGCACAAACCTACGCGCTATCATATTACCGCTGACTGACAACGCCAAAAACGCCAACGGTTAAGGCATGGTTGTAGTTAGTAACTCGCGTCACTGTATCGGTGGCACGAGGACTCGAGGGCGCGGGGTGAGTGGCTGACGCAGCGACACTTGGAGTTGGTCGGTCACAGCTTCGCGCAGCCCTGGTGGCGGAATAGCGGGACAGGCTCTCATGCCCTACTGCCGGGTGTGCCCCGTCACCATCGGGGCGGTCCGGCCGGTACTCGAGCGTTGGCTCGGGAGGAGGCACGGCTCCCTGTCGTTTCGGGTGACACAGGTGCTCTCGGGGCATGGTTACTTCGGGAAGTACCTGTGTCGCATAAACAGAGAGCCGGACGCTCGGTGTGACCACTGCGTCGACTGTCGGGAGGACACGGAGTGGCACACGCTGGCAGAGTGTGCCGCTTTGGTGGAGCTGCGCCGTGCCTTCATCTCAGGAGTCGGCAGTGACCTGTCGCTGCCGGCCGTTGTCGACTTGATGGTCGGCAGCGAGGAGTCTTGGTGGTATCCTTCTGCGAAACCGTCATGTCGCAGAAGGAGGCTGCGGAGAGAGAGCGGGAGATTGCTTCCGCTAACCCGATCCGCAGCAGACGCACCGAGCGTCGTTGGAGGGCGGATAACGCCCTCTTCCAGCCAGCAGGGTCCAGGGGCGACAGATCTGGGAAAATCTGTCACCCGCTACTTCTTGGGACCCGAGATGGCGGCGCGTAGTGCACACGCGCCTCTCTATGACGTAAGGGCAGAGTTTAACACCTCACTCCGCGAGATGAGAGACGCGAGATGGCCCGCAGAGGCGGGCCGGCACTAGCCGGGGATCGCGGAAGTCACACTAGTTCCCGTGATCCCCGGTGCAAGTGAGAGACGGAACACTGGGTGGTTTTAGTCAATAAGAGTCTGACAGACCCCTCCGCCCTCCCCGGGGTGGAGGACATCCATGAGGATTTCCCCCGTAATAAAAAAAAAAGATTTATAGTTAGTACCGTCAACATCGTCAGCATATCAGTGTCCAGTGCTGGACATAACCATCAATCAACTGACTGATCTATACAAACAAATAAAATTGAAATGTCTGTTTGTAATGTCAAAACAACAACTTTTTACTAAATGTATATATTATATACAACGTGTAACGGAAAGGGTGTACACATGCCGAGGGCACGGCTTCATTGGATGATATTAAACGATATTAGAAGGGTTTTTTAATTCTATCTCTATAATATGTTCGGAAGTTATATTATAATTACACATCACTCGGAAACTATTTATTTCCGAGTGATGTGTTTATTTCAATTTGAAAAGTTCGGTTTCTGTTATTAACGTACTAAAAATTCTTATAACTTCCGAACATATAGAGATAGGATTAAAAAACCCTTCTAATATCGTTTAATATCATCCAATGAAGCCGCATATTGGCAAGTAACGTGGAAAGTTATTGACCTACGTAGTGCGGTGACACGTTTGTTATGATTTAAATTTAAGAAACATATGAAACTGAAAATTTGGTATCAATTCTTAGAGTATTTTATTTTGACAAGAAACGATGTAGGTATAGTGATTCTATACCAGCTGTTATCTTAAGTGCTTAAGGATAGCAATATGGTTTCTGTTACAACCTGTATATAGCTTTAGTAAGACGCTGTTATTTTAAAGTGAAAGCTGAACCGATTTGGTTCACTGGCAGGTAACTGATAACATAATGAGTAACTTAGGTTCTACTTTCCCTTGGGATAATTTCTGCCATTCACGCGGGCAAAACTACGGGCAGAAACTAGTTTATCTATGAAAAATCCCTTCCAGCAATGCCCACTGCATAACGTGAATTATAAAGCCTTAGCATCGCATTCCTGCCTAGAACGAACTAATTAATTTTTGGATTCAGTGACATAGTAATTATGAATGTTGCGCTACATTTCCGAGCTGCCGTTTCAGGGCAGTCTGTGAATAAATTTGGGACCAATTTTAGTTATTTTGTAGAACTGGGATGTGGGAAGTTAATTATACGAATGATAGTTTATGTGTATCTGTCTGTTTAACCTCTGGTTGTACGACCAGTTACATTCAAACAAATGATCTTACTTTTGGACATCGGTCTCAGGTTGAAATTAGAAGTACACTCAGGTCAATTTTAGAATAGTAGGTTCAATACTGAAACTCCAAATCTCGGTTCAGTAGCTTAGGCACTGCAATGGAACAAACAAACATATACTCCCTCTCGAGTAAAAGTGCGAATTTGAAACTGCATCATCCGCAAGGCATTCAAGTGCCTTACGCCCAAGACATTTGTCAAGTTGTACAAGACTTATATAAGACCTCTCTTGGAATATGCTCATGTCATCTGGGACCCATATTTTATAAAAGACATCACACTACTTGATAATGTACAAAGAAGGGAGACCAAGATGGTTCGACCATGCGTAATCTACCTTACGAACAGCGCCTCAAAGACCTTGGCCTTATCACACTGGAACAGCGTAGACAAAGAAGTAGGCTCATTGAAACGTATAAAATACTTTCAGAACACTGCGAAGTGCCCAGCCTTCAAGACCTTTACACTCTTTGTTGGCAACAAACATTGCGTGGGCATTCCCTTAACTTACGGGAAAATTCATCTAAGCTAAAGCCTTTGAAGCACTTCTTGTCTAACTGAGTTGTAACAGCATGGAATAGACTCCCAGAAAATATTGTGATGGCTCCCACACTTAACTGCTTCAAGAATAGATTAGATAGATTATATATCTCCAAGCTTTTTGATACATACGCGTCAGCTAATTAGCTGCTAGTATGTCTAACCAAATAATAATTATAATATAGATATATATGCACATAGACTGCTAATATCATTACCCTTCCTTCTGGCATTGCTGTAGTTGGGTATTCCATGTTGGAAGTAAAATGTCAATAGATTTTTTCCTTTCAAAGTAGCACAACGAATGCTAAATTTGTGCATGAGGAAAATTACATTAAAACTATTTTAAAAAAGGGTGTTGTGCTTGTGACATCACGATAGAAGTGAAAACTTATAGTAAACGTGATTGATGACAGCTGATGATGACTGGTACCGAGTATACAATATGTAACAAAAACCCTGTTGTTCCTTCTACCCAGGTTTTCAGAATCGGTATACATACGTAATAAAGCAAGTCATTTATAAAAACTGTTCAACAAAAATAATTAAAATAATATTTAATTATGAATATTTGTAATGTTTAACTGATTTTGATTAGATCAAAGAAAGCCGCCGAGCTCGTAGTTCATTGTGCGAAATAAGGATACACGTAAAATCAGATACTGTAAAAAAAAATTTGAATGTGTCGATTTTAATAGTTATTTGATATTCAACTCTCCACTAGCCCATGCTTATTTTTTTTAATTTTAACTTCATCAATGTTGTGCTTGTAGGTAAGTGTAAACGTCCCTAAAAGGAGCAACAGGGTTTTTGTTACATATTGTACACGATACAGCGTAGGCAGCGCCTGTCTGCCTACTCCGTTTCACCTACGGATATAAGATTTGTTGGGGTCCGAACTATGTATATTATTATACTATATATATTATACTATAATGATAGACAACACGATTTGACACTTGTCACTACTCCCGATGTGGCACTTGGCACTTTTTTGACGGACCCATACCTATCTTCACTGCTGGACTAAGAGCGAAAAGCCTCTGTTTCATCTACTGTTCAGAAAGATCTACATACATCGCAAAGTACGCCTAGATGTATTCACTTGAAAAATTAAATTGTGTTTAGAATAATCATTATTACTTTATTACCTGTTCAGTGCACTAATCCATCTAATCTGTTTTGACATCTTGCAGCCAAAAATTAATTACGTATGTGTTTCATTATTATAAACTAATTAATTAAATAATAATTCATTCACAAAACTATAACAATCTTACCTGATAAACCACTAATCCATCATCTAACCCTCAAATGCCAGGAAGCCACAAACCGCACCACTAGAACTGAACGTTGAACGCAATTCAACTCTATGCGGCATAGACTGAAGGAGGAGCGCAAAATATATTCGTACAGAAGGCTGACTTCATTCATTCGACGTGCAAAAACGCACACACATAGGTATAGACAGACGCCTGCAGCGCTCGTGTGTGTTATTTTTAATCTCATTACAACTCAGGTCCAAAAGATATAGGTAACTACTTGGTGTAGGGATCACCGTCCGAACAAACTGATTGTCGAGATGGTCACTGATAAAGTAATCATGTAATAGTTGTGTAAGGACTGCTTTGTTACAGAAAAGGAAAATATTAAAAAAAAAAAAACTGGCATCTAAAAAACACTGCAATGTGAAATATAACTATAATATCGGACGTCGGCGTCACGTCGGTATCTTTGTAACAGTATTTTATTTTATTTTTATAATGGGTTTTGGGTTTTTTGGGTTTATTTTTTGTAAAAACGTTTTTATTTTGCACTTTTTACTTAGGTATTCCTTTTTCCTTTACCCCACACCAATTCGTATACCACTACTTGCTTTTTAAGCAACAAGACAGGAGATATTACCATCGTCAAGATAGATAATGTGGATTAAATACGTAGGTATTATTGAAGTAAACGCAAGAATTACCCAAGTAATGTTAATAATTTTATATGGGACCACCTCTGAATACCTAACCAATCCTATCCATTAAAAAAAGAATTATCGAAATCGATCTACAATAACTGCTAGAGACATCACGGAACAGGCGATAAAAAATCCGAGCACTGTCTCCTTTTTGAACGAACGGCAAACTCAAACGAATGTGAGTCGCGAGGCTGTACGTAAGTCATGTTCGTGCACGTATTTCGCGCTCGTTGCATGGAGCCGGCCTTCTGTATCCATATGAATATTTAATGGTAGCAGTGTGGGGTTAATGAATAAGGTGCCGCATTGATTGAGCTAGATATCACCTTTCTAATTTGTTTATTGTTTTGTTGTATTTGGTTTTTGATTGGTTCATGCGATGTCATGGTGCTTGCAATGGAATGTACTGTGGTTTCTGGCATTTATAAACAAAAAATAAAAAGTTTATTGACTTATTTTGTAAACTAAAACTCAAAAGTAACAATTTCTTGACTTTTTAAAATTAAAATCTTAACAGAGATCACCCATTCTAGGTTTTTTTATGGCAGCCATCAATTAGATATTTTTAAAGTAAAAATGAACACATTATTTTTTGCTAAGGCTTTGAAGTTGAGAACAATTAGGATTCAAGAAAGATTTAGAACGTTGGCGACGGGAAAAATGAATATTATTTATTAATAGAAGCCTGTGATGTCCCTCGGCAGGGCAAAGGCCTCTGTACCCTCCTAACATTTCCCTTTATTTAAAGCTGCCAAGGACCAGTTTTTGTTTAAGGAGTCCAGCTCATACCGCCATCTCCATCTCGACCTACCGTGACGTCGCTTGCCATTAAGAGGGACCCATCGGGTCGTAAGCTTGGCCCATTGATCGTCTGACATGCGGCAGATGTGTCCAGCGAAATTCTATTATAGCGTGGCAGTTTTCAAAGTAATAGTTATCATTGTGATGGAACGGATGGTCTTATTCCTAACCCGGTCTGTTATTTTGATACGCAGAATACTCCGTTCCATATTTCATAGTTCATTCGTTCCATTCTTCATTATTCTTGTCACTGTCGCATAAGTATCAATTATATTCTTCACTAAAATCAATCATCTAGACACCAATAAACCACTTCTAATAGCTAATATCATTCATGAAAGCTCGAATTGGCTCGAGCCAAGAGATATATTGAATTTGCATTTGGCCCGTTTATTAATTGGCTCAGTAAGTGGCAGAGCTATGTAGGACTCCGATGTGAGAGCAAAATTCGATTTGCTGGTATCTGATGGTTGTGAATCAAATGTGGGACATAATTTATCGGACGTTAATTTGCTGATTTGGGACTAGATTTTGGGGCGATAAATGTTAGGTCTTGTAATGAATTGGGCTGCTGTAATTCGGTACTATGAGGCCTATATGCTCAGCAGTACATTGCAATAGGCTGAATTGAAATTGAATTCAGAAGTTCTTTGGGTTAGGGTAGGTTGCTGATTGCGACGAACTGGCTTCGCTTGCTTGGAGCATTGTATGAATTCTCAAACCCACGCGAAAACCACAGCTACAAAAGCCAATACATAAAAAAAAAATGACACAGTTGCTTTGGTATTTGACTTTCGATCCGCATGCACGTCATTATGATCAAACGTTAAGGCAACAAAAAGAAAGAAAAAATATCTATTGGAACTCACACAGGTCACAAACTAAATTAAATACATTCATATATACACATAAAAAATAAAACAAAATTAATTTGAAGTAAAATGAAAATAAAAATAGAAAGTACTGTACAAGGCTAAAACGCCCCTATCTTGGCATTATGTTTTGACATAAATACAAATTCCTACGTTGCTTAGTCAAACGGGGTGAATAGAGACACACGGTCCGAATCAGAACGAAACTTTCAATGGAATTTTAACATTGAAATAATATGGTTCGTTCCCAAAAAGGACTCCAATATGTTTACTGTACTAAAATTAACGATTAAGTGCCATAGTGGGCAACAAACTATATTATTTTAACGTTAAAATCCACTTTAAACTTTCGTTCCAATTCACCTCTGTATCCCTTTTCACCCCGTTTGTAGGTATATCTCGAGAAAAACCTCTGTGACAGCGAGACAAGAAAGTTCACTTACATAGGTTCCGTTTTTAAAAGTGCACGAAACGGACAGATATAAGTTGTTACGATTTCCAATTTGCTTCGATGATTATAGAGAATCTGAAATGTGTGGCCGCAATACCTTTTCTATCATAAACTGAAGTTATAAGACTTATTAATAATTGCTATTTTAATAGAAATGAAAACTTCATACTAAATTATTTTCTTTAAAAATGTATTAAGTGTTCCAAAATCCTTGAACGAAGTTAGATCTTAATTAATTAAGCCTTTTGTCAAAGTACAAAATGGAAATGAAGTTTGATTTGAATTCAACGTAACCCGATATGGCTGATAATTGGCTTTTACCATGAGCAACTGTAAACTGATCAAATAACTGGCAATTCCATTACCGACATTTGATATTGAAAACTAAATTTCCGGAATAAAATAATTTTTAACAACACAAACATTTTTTTATATTATGGACACCCTATAGACATCTGCAATATCAGAGACATTGCATGCGCATAACATCTCGGAGACCAAACTGAATTGTATCATTAACTTGTAGGTCCAGTTGAAAACCTGCGTCAGGCACTATTTGTCCGGCACTTTTGCTGAACTAGGCCTTTTTGGCGCAGCCATGACGCACACTTAAATGGTAGTTTCTTACATCGCACTTTACACTTTTATTTTCTGCTGTATAATTGTATGTGTTTAAGTCTGTGCTCAATAAATGTATTTTCTACCTTTTTTTCAATATGGACGTTAACCAAAAACAGATTAGTAACCAGGATAATCGGATACCTCTCTTTCATGCGCTTTCTACTGACATTTTCACCGGTAAGCAGCTGACCAAATAATAACGATTTTTTTAAATCAAGACAGACTAATTACTGTAACATCACATGCCAGAGCATACAATGCAATTGACGAAACAAAATACTGGTTTCGTCTTAAAACGGTTTACACAATTTTTACGGTTTACAACTTTTATTGCTGCTTCAACTTGGTACGCTAATCGCAATTAAATCGCATCGTCTAAACCAGGAAATAAAACTACTCATTCAAAGATAACTCTACTACTACTGACTTAAAGCTCCAATCCTTTCGAAAACAAATCACATACACACACAAACACTAAATTTAAACTTCAAAACGGTTCCATTCCCTCGCTCCGTTTTCTTGAACACCCAGAATCAGTGAACTAAACATGTTTGTTAATAGAGCAGCACTAAATTGTTCATGTACTCATGTGTGTAAGTCTAATTTATAGTCGTGTTACCAGACTATGATTTGGCACAAGAGAGAATGCTCGTGCCAAAGGTCGAGCTTGAATCTCTAGGTCAAATGGTACTGAGATTTAATGATAGGATGTCCTTTACGGTCCAAAATGCTCAGAAAAAATATGTTAAGCAAACCTTTTTTTTTTTACTGGATATCCTGGCCATATTATCGTCTTAAAAGTAATAACCGTGACTATTTTGTCATGTACACAGACTGTGAAACCGCCTTCAAAAATGGAGGTCAAGAAAAAGATGCCTGGAAGGGAGGCTATAGGGCCGTGAGGCGACTGCTACCCATGCACTCTCGCTCCGTACCATGGCCTGGACTAGGGCCGGACGCGAGAGATCGCCGCCACAGATCGCCTCCACAAGGCCACGGCGGTGCCCCGCCCAAGCCAGGCAGATCTCCACCGTATCACAGTGGAACGAATGTATGGGAGCGGTTGGACGTAGACATGTCCGAAAAATAAGAGTAAAATTATGACAAACTAATGATGCCATCTTATTCGATTACTTAATGCCTTCATAAATTGTGGTGATGAATTTCTTCATAACTCCCATATTTCGGGAGTAATTTGAGAAAATGTGAAATTTTACTATGAAAATGAGTGTATCGAGCTCTCTCCCTCCTGATTCCGGGCTTGTTTCAAGTAGCGGTCTCTAATATCGTAATGCTATTACTAAGAGCTATATTTAATACTAAGACACATAGTGCGCCAAATGTGCACTTTCTGGGATAAAAGGAAATGAAAATTTAAAAAAAAAAACGTTTTTTCCCCATTTGTATTTACTTTAAACCGCAGACAGACTTATTAAGAGGTCTATAAATATATTATATATATATACAGAAATATATATTAACAAAAATATTCACAAGAACTGATGAGAGTATGACTTTTAAGTAAGTTGATAATAAATTACCTAGTTTCATTAAAAGTACAATAAATAATTAAGATGTAAGCTCTAATTTACTAAGTTACACATTTTAAAACAATAACATCATTTAATTATCTTCGTCATCATCATCATCATCAATTAATTCAAATTCAGAATCGATGTCCGCTAAATCATTTATGTTAACAAATTCGATATCACTTTTCTCAGAATCCGTAAGCTCATAAAATTCCTTAAAAGAAGATTTTTTTACAAACTTATTTCCTTTTGGACGGATACTTGTAACAAGTGGATCAGAAGACAGTAAAAGATTGTGCATAATATCTTCATTGCATGAGATACTGCTATGCTTTCGAGAATGCCCCTCTCTATATTTTCTAAAATCTTTATTTCTAGCCTCAGATGCCTCTTCGGATAGAAAACCATTGGGCACAATTGACATGTTCTGAACTATGTCTGGCCCATGCATTAAAATTTTATGAAGTGAAGAAGGCATATAATACCATGGGTATAACTCCACGTAAAGCTTAGCAGTATCAAAGCAGAACTCTCGGAATTTAGTTACGTTGATCTTCTCTCCTGATGAAATACACTGCAAGATCACACAGATTTTTCTTAAAAGCATAGCATCTATTCCGGTCAGTTCAGCAGATTTAGTGTAGTTTTCAAAAAATCTCCTTGCCGAGTTGCCATTGTTGGTGGATCCACTGCCTTGTTTCACAACATCGAGAAGTAAGCCCGTTTCTCTTCTTACAGCCTCTTGAACTCTTTTCTTCCTGTCATCAACTTGCCTTTTTGCTATATCACCCCTTACTTGCCATGATTTTATGTCTAATTTGTAGGAAATGTGTAATAAGCATTCCATTGAGCGAATCCAAGCGTGAAGGGTGCTTAAGCTATATTTATACATGTCCTCGTTTGCGTGTTTATCTTTGATTAACTCTAAATTATTCATTTCTTTAGGACAAGCCTTGCATATGTCACACACTGAAGCTGCTGTATTGGATATAATGGAATGAATTTTACCATCAATCATTGTCAACAGCAGTTGGTGTTTGACACTAATTCCATCAGTGATGGTGGATGGAGTTAAGGCTTCAATCTC